>CM056721.1:28051117-29450492 GCA_029844215.1 Przewalskia tangutica
TAGTATATATTGGTATTTTAACTGATTAATGATTAGAATTCTGAGTAGAAGTGTTCAACAAATGAGCAACCAACAGCATATCTGCAGATGATGTGTGTACGAGAGATACATGTACGATTCACATAATCTTTTCTCTAGACATTTTGAATGGTAATTTGGAAAGGGAATAAACACAAACCTATATCCGAGGCATGTTGTTAACAACAACCTAAGGCACTGAAATTTAATTTTAATCTTTAAATGATGCTCAAGTATTCATCTTATGCACACAAAAGTCAGAAGTTCATTAAAAATTATGTATCATTTACCGTCTTGTAGCCAAGGATGCTTCTTGATGTGGGGTCATCCCATATTAGAAGCAGCACTCTCACACCTTCTTGTGACTTTGACTTTAAAAGATCCCCTAGAGTGTAATCTCCAACAGAAGCATCATTCCGAACAAGTTTGACTTTGTGCCACACTGACCAACCTGTAATGTAGATCAACCGTCGGGCTTGGCGTATGGCATCAAAGATGTCACGCCAGCACTTCCCATGTACATATGGCATTCCATAGTCAAGCATCAAATTTGGAAGGCATCCATCAGGCACATGAGCATCTTGATACAGAGTAACCGTTCCACCCATCCTCAGTGGAAAATAAGTTCCAGGAACCCCATAATACTCAGGACCAGCACCAACTCCATGATCGTAAATACTTAATTTATCCATTGGATAATATTGGACTGATATTCTCAAAACTGCTCCAGCCTTGCAAGGTCTTCCACTACTGTTAAGGATCGGAAAGAACCCCTCTACTTTACCCCCTCCATATATCTGTTCTAGCGGGACAGCCACTGTCCCCATAAGCTGAGAACCTACTATATCATCGTCCTTGACAAGAAATTGTACTTCCGCAGCATAGTGTGCTACGGGGACATTAAAATGTTGCATCCACACAGGATTTTCATTATTGCTTATGACATAAGTCCGGCCAATCGCTGCATCAGCTACAGTAATTGAGACGTAAGGATCACTTGTGATCTTATTACTCATTTGCCCAAACATATCCCGAATGGTCTTGTGGAACATATCCATGTTTGGCAGATTTTTTGCTTCGTATACCCAAATATCCAAATTTCCGTGTAAGAGAAAAACTTTTAAGGAGCTTTTAGAAGGCGAGAATGGCACAACCTGCATAGCCTGATTATTATTCTGTGGTTCAGCACAAGAAGTTGGATAGGTTGGTTTCGCAGACTCCGCTTCCCACCTTGAAAAGGAGGAATTAGGGTGCCCATAAACATTCCCTTGAGCATTGTAGTTTGCCGGAACAGGGTTTGGCCCCGAGTGATAAGTTGCAGGGGCAGGAGGCGAAGCAAGAGCAGAAGGGTGATTTTCAGACAAATTCATGTTTGCTACGAGATCATGGATTGGTGGATAAGCTGAAGAAGGGCGAGTGGAGGAGTCATTTTTACCATGATCATAGCTTGCCCCCCCAGAACTACTAAAATATGAAACACTATCTTGGCGATGGAAAGAGTTGGATGGTTGGCTCTCCAAAGGCGGCCTTTCTGGCCAGGAATGTGGATAATGCTGAGGTGCTGCAGCATATCCGAAACTGCCTTGATGTTCAGGAGCAGGCACAGTAGAAGATGTCAGGGGAGACGGATAGGGAGGATGGGCACCGTGTGATGGTGGAGGGTAACCGTAGTCTAAAGAGCTGGAGTGGTGGAGAGTGGGTGCTGGAGGTGCTGATGGAGCTGGTGGATACTGATAGTTATAGTGACCAGAATGCTGAGTGTTGTAAGGGGGAGGATATTGTTGGGATTGATGAGGATATTGAGGGTATGCACCACCAGAACCTGGTGGAGGATATGCACCAGAATTGGGAGGGGGGTATGGTTGATTTGAAGGTGGTGGAGGGTACCCATAACCAGTGTTATATGGGTATGGATGTGAAGAATTGGTATAATTGTCCATTAGTATACACTACCAGATTGCACTATTCTTGATTCTTTGGTGTACATTAACATACAAACTAATCAAACCTAATAAAGAGGGTCTGTCCAAGATCCTGACTTTTGCCCAAATTCAACACACCATCAACAAAACAAGCTTAAACAAACACTTCCTTGCCCCTTAAGATTGCAAAAGATAGATGTTATAGAGGAAACATACAAAATTGATCATGTGAAGAACAATATATCAAATGGGGTCATTGAATCTTGAAATATATTCATAATCTTAAAGAGAAACAGTAGCTAATTAAGCAAGGAAATGTAAAAGATCAAGAAAAGAAAGTACCTTATATAGGGCTATGATGACTAAATACTTGAAAGAAAGAGAGATCCACAGAGAATAACAGGATCAGGTGACAAGGAGGAGATTCCCAAAAGGGCAACAATTGAACTTTGTGCCACAAAAGTGGCAAATTTGTACGTGTAAGTAACGCGTTTAAGGTAGATTTTACTTGTTTCGGAGAGATTGAAGAATGACGGAGTTCAAGGTGAGTGCCGTTAACTTGACGGAACTAGGAAGCTGTTTTGACGGTGGCAGACTTTTTCTGCTACTTTGAAGATTTCATTTACTTAACGCCGTCTATTCCTATAACTTTTAATAGTTATCCCAATTTAGTGATATAGTTTTACTCGACGTGAAGTTTAAGGAATAAAAAAAAAAATTATAGTTTAAAATATTCCTAAAATATTTGTATGGTTATAAATTATCTCGTTAAAATACTTTATCTGTTTAATAAAGATTGGCCTAATTTGATTTGGCTCAAAGTTTAATAAATAAAGAAAGACTTTTGAAATGTGTGATCCAAAATAAATTTTAGATATTTGTGTGACTGTAAATGATCTTATAAAGTTAACTTATTTATAAATATAGAAAGGAGTCAATTTTTTTGGGAAAATTAAAATAAAAAATATGTCAATCTTTTTGGGTATAGTGTCACGTCCTTAGTCTTCAATTAAGTGCACGTGCGTCACTTGACAGCTTGCTCACATTCTTGCACAACTTACTCACAAACTTACTATGCTAAGTCAGTCTAAATTATTACTCTCAAGATCGTCAAGGAGATGGTAGAATAGGAAGACAACAAAATTGTTAAAATGAAGCTTTTATATTATAGAGAGCTTGAATTATTTGTTTGATGATTTTAAAAATGAATAACTCATATTTATACTATTTGCATAGGGACTAATATATAAATAATAATTATTTTACAAATTCCTATATATTTACAAATAAGTCTCTATTCTAAAATTTTCTACACATCTAGAATATTTTAAGAATTTTCCATGCAAATTTGTAGAATTTTAGCGTCTTCCATGAAAAATGTCTCTAGAATCTTTTCATAAATAGTCTTCATTTTATAATTTTTATGTAACTATTTCACATGGCAAATATATGTGCCAAGTGGCACCTAGATGTCATAATAATGTGGTGGAAGTAAAATTTAAAATTAAATTATTATCAAAAAATATATATATCATTCTTTTTTACGGACTAAAAAGATAGTATATCAAATAAATTAAGACAGAAAAAATATTTAATACTAACATTATAAAGATTTCAGAATATTTTATGAGTTTGATTTTGGCACGGTATGTAAAATTTTTAGTTTGTCTTATGATGTTGTCACTTGCTCAAGAATCTGGTAAACCACCGTAACGTAATATAACTAAAGGTGGATAACGGCTCGACCCGGACCGGTAGCCCGTTACCGGGTTGAATCGGTTCCGGACCGATTATCGGTCCGGTTCACTGTCTTATCGGGCCAACTGGACCGGTTCACTACCGGATTTTCGATAGGCCGGTGCGATTCCGGATTGAACCGGGCCTACCAGACGTTTTTTTTTTTAATTTCGAAAATTTGACTTAATTCAAATTAAATATATAATATAATAATATAATATAGTTTTCTATTTTATATTTTAAAATGTAAAGTAAACTTTCTATTTTATAGTTTACGGATTTATATTTTATAGTTTATATTGTAGTTATACTTTTAATCTTTTATTAATTTATTAAATTAGTAGACATAAGTTAACAAGTAACAACTAACAACTAAAAAGATAATAAAATAAAAACTAATGATAAGATGTAAACTTTCGAACTTTCATTATTCATAATGTTAATAAGAGTACATAATGAAATAATAATAATTTTATTTACATATTATGCATCATTTTATATAGTTCTTCGTAATTTATAGGTTGATTGAATTGGTGATGCTCCATAGTCCATAGCTTCTAAATTTGGAATATTAATTTCAGTCCGGCTTCCGCTGTTCCGCCGCAACTTGGTGTTGTTGTAAAAGTGTTCCATATATCTAGAATCTAGATTCATTATCATCGTCTTCATTGAATCCTGCAGATGTAGACAGAGAACGGAATCAGAACTAGAACGAAGATTAGTAGCAGAGTTGTTCTATGATCAAAAAACCAAATAATGTAACTGCATCTTTATACTTTATACTTAATTTGTTGTTGACCAGTGTATCAGATGAACTCTCTCTACATGCCTAACTAAAGTGTCCGCCCCCCGTCATTACCATGTTTATAAGTTTGCCCACAAATATTACATCTAAATCTTCAGTGTCACCAATTCTATCATAAAAGTTCCACACTTTACTCTTATTTTCTGAGGTCTACGACTACAAATAGCAGTACTAACATTGACAGAAGGCACACTAATAGGTGTATGAGTTTCAGTTTCAACAATATTATCTATATGGGCATTATCATAATAATTATCTTTTATTTCAAAATCTTCTTGCATTTGATCATAATCTATATTTTGATTAGATGATGAAGTACCTTTAGATTTTGTACCACTTGAAATAGTTGTACCTTTATCCATTATAAAATATTTAATTTTAATTTTAATTTAAATAATCAACAAATAAATATGACAATTTAATAAAATAATCAGAGAATGAAACGAGTGTACCAAACTTCGGGACTCGGAACTCAATTGAAACTCGAAGTTCGACTTCGAAGTCTCGCGTCTTGCTACTTTGAAAATTAATAATGATAATAATAATAACTTGAGAATTGATAATAGAGAGAATTAAGAGAGTATGAGAATTGAGAATTGTAGAAATAATTGTGTGATAAAAATGAGAAGAATATAGAGTATTTATAGATTTTAAAGGGTAAAAATGTAATTAATAAAGAATAATAAACAAAAAAAAAGAGGTCAAACTAAAGGCATGCTGGCAACAACCCCACTGGCGGTAAGGTCACGGTTTAGTTCTGGGCTCAGGTCACGGATTCATCTACAACCTGTGCGGGTTGGGATTGGGGTTGGGGTGAGGCCAAACCAACCCCCAACCCGGTAAGGCTTATCGGTCCGGGCCAACCCGGACCGTTAGCCAGGTATAAATATAGCTCACAATAATATATGTAATTTATTTAATTCATCTTTGAATTCAATAAACAAGTTAATAGACTTAGGTGGTGTCAGAGTCGTTTTTGGGCCCGTGCGAGTTGTGCTAACTCACAGGGGCCCGAAAAACGAAAAAAATTAGGGGCCTTTTTTTATCAAGTAGTATTAGCCAGAATTTACTGTAAATGCTCATAATTCGCAGGTCTTAGCCCAATTAAAGTAGGGGTTGATTAACTTGAAGTTGTATTGAGTTGTTATTTAGAATTTAAAATAATTTTTAATTATTGAAATCGTATATTTACTTATATTAAGTGTCCACTTTTACTAATTAGAACAGGGCCCCAAATGTTTGAGACGGCCCTGACTTAATGGTAACGTTACTCTATGAATGTGTGGGTTATACGCGTTTGTATTTATTTTAGGCTAATGAATGGTCAATATGACCAAGAATAATAGTTGTAAAACTAAACTAAAAGTGTATTAGGCTTAGTTTTTTCAAAGTTAAAATGCTTGAATCCAAATACCCGCATAATAAAAAGATTGTATGAATTTAAATACATATTTAAATGATGTTACACCATGCTCTGCATACTAAATAATTAAGATCATTTATTTTCTAAATATTTGAATGTAGAAAAAAATTATTAAAAATTAACAAATATAAAATTTAAATAATATACTAGTTAATTTAATACTATATTAATAAAATATTAGAAAAATAAATTAACATGGTAGTACATAGTGGTGAAAGCTAAAGACTACGTTTGATGAATGATCACTCTGCTGTTATAATATTGACTAAATTATTTTTTAAAATTTTAAAATTTAAAATAATTATTCCAATTCAATAAATAAAAATTGAGTGACCATGAATGAAACTAATATATAGTTGAAGACTTTATGGGAGACAAACCACAATGAAATAGTGGTTGCTCAACTGCCAAAAAATAGAAAAAAGAAAATCTCTTGAGTGTTTCAGAGGTTAGATTCCTTCTTTGGCCAATAAGGTCAGTTATTTTCTTTCTTTGAAACTGCAATAGTACAATATTGGTTGCTGGAACAGCTCAAATATCTCTCCAAGGGAAAAAAAAGAGTAATGAGGCCTATGAACTCAATAGTTAAGCATATAAAGTAATATTTTGATTTAACTAATTAGTTTATTCAGAAGAATACATTGACAGTTTCAAGAATTGGATGCTGTCATCAAATTTACCCTCTGTGAGTTACTGCCATGTGATAGCAATGGGACTTCTAACTATATGTTTTCTTGAAATCCAAATCAGTGATCCAAATGTTGAATCACCAGGACTCATAATTCCCCTTGCAACAACCCTCACTTTGTATCTCAGTTTCTGACCTTTTTTCTGAAATTTTAGAATTTTTGGCTTCACAGTGACTGATACTCCATAAGGTGCCTTCACTTGTACAACATAAGTACTACTAGGGGCCCCAACATTTGTCACAGTTCTTTTAAATGTCTGTATCGGATTTCGGCTCTTGCTGTCAAAAAGTATAGCAAAAGAAGGGTAGTTTAGATCACCAGGTGACTGAAATGAATGACTAGTAGGACAAGTATAATTTTCTCTCAACAAAAGGGCTATTTGGGTAGAGTTGTAGTTTAGGCTACAGATATAATGTAGGTAATCTTCGGTTGAGATATCGTAGATAAGGCCTGGATCAGACGCCCTTTCAGGATCAATATGTCCCGAGCCAAAGACGAATGGTGTAGCTGATATTGAAGCCTCGGAAACAGCATCTGCAATTGGAGTTCTTTCTTTGTTAAGGGTGTAAGCAGTTGTCATTAGTGCTGACTTGATTGCTGCTGGTGACCAATCTCTATGGACAGATTTAAGCAATGCAGCTAGTCCACTGACATGAGGACAAGACATGGAAGTGCCAGAAAGAATGTTGAATTGCACGCTTCTCTTATCGCTCTTTAGCATTGACGGGCTGATATTAGGAGGCCATGCAGCTAATATGTCCACTCCTGGAGCAGTGACATCCGGCTTGATGATATCCGGTCCAGCTGCACTAGGTCCTCTAGAGGAAAACGCAGCCACTATTGGTGCACGGTTTCCATAAACCGTCCCCTCAAATTTGATTGAAGCTGTGGCTGTTTTTGTCAAGTTAACGTAATTCTTGATAGCAATTCCAGCTGAAGCTCCCAAAGATGTGGCAGGCAGGACATGAGCATCGGCATAAAGTTCGTCGCCTTCTTCAACTCTATTTACCATAATCATTCCAGCTCCACCAGCTATTTTCACTTGCTCTCCCTTTTCAGCTCTCGCATTGATTCCTTTATCACATATAACAATCTTGCCTTTGACTAATCTTGGAGAAAGTGTCCCATTGGTGCAAAATTCAGCTCCTTCCACACCTGCCTTTCTGCCATAAACAAGTGGCAATTGCTTTGTAGGCTTGCCTGTGTACAATGAAGCCCCTTTAAAAACATGTCCATTTCCAAGCTTGACAGTAGTTGGAAAGCTCCGGTCCAACGAGCTCGCGCCAACTGTCGTAATCCAAGGTGCTGCATTGCCAACACTTGAATTCAAAGGCCCTGAATTTCCTGCTGAGCATGTAACAAAGACCCCATGTTGGACAGCACCAAATGCAGCAATAGCTATATTATCTGCATAAAATGGCTTTGGGAAACCTCCTAAAGAAAGTGACAATACATCCACCCCATCAATAACAGCTTGATCAATAGCTGCTAAAATGTCAGAGCTTGAACAGCCTAAAATGAAACATGCTTTGTAAACTGCAATTCTTGATCCATAGCTAATACCACCAGCCATGCCTTTACCCAAACCGAAAAGGTTAGCGCCATTGACAAGATTTCCAGCTGCTGTTGAAGCAGTATGCGTTCCGTGACCTTGTGCATCACGCGGTGATCTATAATCCTCTTTTTCATTGATTTTCCCTGCAGCAGCTTCATACCCTTTGGAAAAAATCCTTGCACCAATAATCTTCTTGTTACAATTTGATGGTGCAAATTTCGTTCCAGCCTCACATTTGCCTTTCCAACGGGAAGGCACCGGTGGCATGCCAGTATCGTGGAAACTTACATGTTCAGGCCAGATTCCAGTGTCGATCACGCCAACGATCACATCAGAGGTCAAATTTGGAGCACTCCAAAGTCCTTTCCCACTTTTCAGCCCAAGAAATTGAGGTGAATGAGTGGTGTGTAGGCTTAACATTTCATCTGGCACAGTTGTGAGGAATCCATCAACTTGTTTTAGTGATTCAAGTTGTTTCTTGGAGAGTTTTGCTGAAAAACCAGAAATGACTTTTTCATATACATAGAGAAGTTGAGGAGGTTTTTGTTCTTGTTCCTCTTCACCCTCAGCAGAGAGTTCAGTTATAGAACTAATAACTTCATCATACCATCTTTTGGAAATTCCAAGATAGTAACTGTCTAATGATCTGACTTTGGTCTTGTCCATGTGAACCACATATATGTCTTGTTCTGCTAAAGCAGATGAAATCACTGCTAACAAAAACATGCAGCTCCTGAAGTTCATCTTCAGTTCTTCACTGCCAATACAGAGGAAAAAATTAAACAAATATGAGAACAAAAAAGAAAAAAAATTGTTGCTATTTATTTCTTTCGAGGTAAATAAGGAAAGTGCATACATACAACACTTTATTTATAACACGTTATGGATATTAGTGGGGATTTTATTGATCAAAGGTTGGCAGAGGCAAAATTAAATACTCCGTACCAACGCATTCATACTGAAGGATTTACATGAACAGAGTTACTGTGAATTGCAGTCACTTGTGCACTCTAAAAGTGACAAGACAATGACACCATCTGAATTTCAGTGACAAATTTAAATACAAGGAACTACGTAGGGCGGGCCAGCAGAGTTACCCAATATTTGTATTGTTATGAATTAACAGAGACAAATAAAATAGTTGAAGTGGGAGTAAGCTGACCGGACACTACCGTTATATCGATATATTTCTTATTATGGACCAGCAAAAGTGGTTCAAGAAAGAGAATTGATGAAGCCATACTCGTGAAGTAATAATAATTACAACCATGGGAACCAACCACTACATCAAGACTTCTAGCTAGTTAAAAGCTCACATCTGAGGTTGGAAATGTGAAGCCGTTAAAGCAAACCAAACTGTACTGTACTAACTATAACGTGAATTTTTTTATATATCACGTATTTTAGACCATAAAGGAAACTATTGTACCTGTATTTCTACCTAAAAGGTCTACCTAAGTTGTCTGCAGCGGCGAATCTAGAGTAGACTCTACGAGCTTATATAAGTGTGTGAAAAAAGATATAAAAATAGGTACATATATTGAATTCTGAACCCGCTACTATTAATCGTGTACATATATTGAATTGTCATAATGTGCATGGTGTTGTAACTTGTAAACATACATACAGAGGAAGAAATTAAGAATATAAGGAGAATATATTAGACATACCTTTGTATTGGAATTCGAATGGCTAAAGTTTGATGGAGAATTTAAATAGGCCAAGGGAAAGAGTGCCAAATCATGGCAATTCATTTACTATAACAAGTTAAGAGAAAAGAAAAGCAATCTTCTCATTCCCACTAATTATAACTTGCCTTTTTTCCCCCAAACAGTATGCACGCTACCTAATGATAACATACATAAAAGAAGAGGGAAGAGAGTATTTTTAAAAGAAAGATGGAAAAGATGCTTAAACAATTGATGAACAAAAAGAGATATGATAGAGTAATGCTGGCTTTTAGGAACTACTATAATGTGCTATATATAGTATAATACTTTCGTGCAATCATTGTTCAAAGAAGTTGTATTTCTTATTCATTGGGTCACTTAAAAATGGCGATTCTAACATAATTAACACTTAATTAGACCTCCACCAAAATAATGTTAACTTAGCTTCATCTTTTTCATAGTATTGTCTTTTAAGATTCTTGAACAATTAGTCTTAAGAAAGACATTTAATAGTTTTAAACATAACAGTATTTGTCCAAATACCATTTATCCTATCTCTCATAACTTTCACTTAATTAACACTCCACTAACTTAAACGACGAGAGTAGATTGTGAAACTAAGGGTAGATTTGGAAACTAAGTAACTACTTTTTTGCTAACGTCAATAATGACTAATATTTAAGTCCGACATATGTGTGAGGGTGTTTGACTAAGCTTATAATCTGATGAAACTCACTTAGTAGCATTTTTTAGCTTATATGTGTTTGGTAAACATTTAAAAGAATGTATAAGCTAAAATCAGGCAAAAGCATAAGTAGGTCATCCCAACTTACTTGAAAAAGCCTTTGAAAGCTCAACACTCGAGTGACATCATTCAACTCATAGAGTGCCGGATAGGAGAAAGTCTAGCTAACGAAACAGAATAGATTAAGACACTAACGAAGAGTGAAAAACTCAGCCTGCAACCTAACTCGGTATATATGGAAAAAAAGCCAAAGTAAAGGTTTGGCCCCATATTCCAAAACTCTCATTCAAAGGCGTAAATGGCTTTCTCATATGTTTCTCAACTTATAAGCACTTTTGGTTTGATCAAGTAATATTATCCTCAATATTTTTTTAGGTTTTTCAAAATACCTTTCCTAAAGCATAACTCCTCACTCCCTCTTCAAGTATTTGTCTTTCTCCTTTTCATTACAAGGGTAAATACATATTATAGCATTTTTTTATCGAACACATCAAATGCTTAATTATTAGCAGCTTTAACACTTTTATCGAAATATGTACCTAACTGTTTATCTATAAAATTAGTTTCAGCATTTAAACCTTATTTTTTTTAGTTTCCAACCCGATGTCTGGTAACTGCATTGGAGTCCGACTATATTTGAATTTGCGCCGCGTAGGGCCCCATTCGGGGGAGCGCTCCCTACGAATGATTTTTTCATACCCAGGACTCGAACTCGAGACCTCTGGTTAAGAGAGGAACAATCTATCCGCTACACTACATTCTTTGGTGGCGCACTTAAAGCTTATTAGCTACTTACAATCAACTAATCCAAACGTGCTCATAGTACATACAGACCTCTCTATAATGACAGCGTTTGTCCGAAAATTTCATGGATGTTATAGTAAGGTGCATTTATGTATGTATACTGACATTTGATGTTTAGATCTCATTTAGATGTTATAACCAAAATTACGCAAATAATTATTTTTATGTTACAAACGAAAATAATATACTTGTTAATTTTAAATTCTCGATTGATTTTCATAACTCATTAACTAAAATTAAAAAGACTAATAAATTACTAATACATCCATAACTAGTTTGTACCATATTGAGAAAAAAAAAATCTAAGAAATGTATGCATTTAAAATTAATTAAGAATTTAAATATTTCAAGTTTGGCACAAGAATTCTACAATTGTAGGTTATTTCGTAAATTTCAATCTCTTAGTGATAATATAACGCTTGAATTGACGAAGAATTTTTATTAAACTTTCAACAAAAGGAATTCAATAGCTTTCCATTGGAGGTTGTCTAAGAGCTTAACAGTTGACTTTTCATACTTGATACTTGTTATGTGCATGACATTAATGATGATTATCATAAATACTTTTATATTTTATTTATACATAATATATCTTTTACAAAATATTATGACACAATTTTAAGTATGTTGTTATAGAAATGTAATTTTACAAATAGTGTACCGTTATAATGAATGTCACCGATGTTATAGTTAGAATGTTGTTATAAATAAATAAAATATAACATGAAAAATCAGTTTCAGAAAAAATTATATCATCATAATGAAATATTATTATAACGAATGATAATTATAGCGAGGTTTGACGGTAATATCTTGAGCATGGGTTAATATAATCTTTTTCTTAATTATAAAGATTAGATGCCGGAAAAACATTCAGTTACCGCCCTCATAAATGTGGCAATCTAATTGCTGTTTCGTAACTGTATGTGTTTGACTTAGAGGTGTTTGCTTCTTTTTTTCTTTGTTTTTCCCTTGTGTTGTGGCCAACCAAAATGTGAGATATAATAAATCATGTGCGGTGGCAAAACATTTAATGCGATTTTAGGTTTTGGTCAGCTCCCAATAAGTTGCATTCTTGAGCGTAAAAAGGCGAAAATCTCTCCGTTTGTGTTACCATTTAACTTGACACAGAGTTTAAGAAAGAAATAAAGAATTTTGAATTGTGTTGTCTAAAATAAGTCTTGTATAAATGTATTTGTAATTCTATCTTATAAAATTAAATTATTTTTAAATATAGAAATGTGACATTTTTTTTTAGATATACAAAAAAAAGGAAATTGTGTCGTATGAATGGAGAGTATCTTTTTCTGGTGAACTGAAGAGTACTTTCAAGATTTCAATTATATGGACAGCAAGCAACAAACCGTGTTGCCTCTTTGGGTTGGTAAAAAATAAATGTGATGCTTTGATAGTAATTCATGCATATATATGCTAGATATTAACTGTGACTATGTGAGATTGTTTTGCACAAATATATCTATGTTATCCATTTATATGCTCGCGGACAATTCCTGAAATTTACAAAAGTAGTATTTGGATAAGCTTGTCAGAGTAGTAAATAAATTTGTGCAACAGCAACCTTAATATGAATTGAGTTGCTCCTACAAATGGTTGAAACAACTGTCAAGTTTTATGTGAAGAGAGTCACAGAGACAAATTTTAAATGTAGAAGTAATGTTCAAAATAGGATCTTTTTACTATATACATGAAAACCTTTTAATTATTATTTTTTACATATATAGTGAAGTTCATTCTAATCGTTTAGTGGGTGTAATCACACTAAGTGACGGAGCCAGTAAATATATAAAGGGGTGTCAAAATATACATATATTTGCGGATTTAAACTCACAATGTTAGTGAAGTTTTGCGATCACTTAACCATTACACCAAATAATCAACTTGTGTTAAGGGGTGTCAACACTAGTACATATAATTATAAATCAAAATTTCATCAATCTATACAATGTAATTTTCCGGTGAAAGGGTGTCGCTTGACACCCCTCGGAAAAGGATAGCTCCGCCCCTGGTCACACTTAAACAAACAAAAAATCCCAAAGTAATACGATACAAACAGATACATTATGAAACGATTGGTATCAACCTAAACAAGTTGTTAACTTTTGATGTTAGCATGGATAAGCTCAGTTTGAAGAAACTTCTTCAAAATTAAATGTGCACACTAAGGCGGCGTTCTATCTCTCTCATACACACACATTAACGGTCATATACTTAAAATTTTCAAGGATGTCCCTGCCAGGCACGGAGGCAGAGGGATGTAAAGGGGATCATTATATTATGTAAATGAGACAAAAAATTTATTATATATATATATATGTTATTGAATTTCCTAGAAATAAGATTATTTTTTTCTAGCTCCGCCACTGATCCTAACATATAGATCTTGTGAACACGTTAGAACTTTCCATTGTTGGAAATTTACTAATGTGGAATTAAGTTTAACCCATTATTATGACTCGAACAATTGAGACATCGCATGTCGGAAACGTCGTTTTCACACACGTGCACTCATAATGTCAAGTATCGTAAATTTCATTAGTAAAAGAGATATTGGTACGTGAGTAAACATTTGAGACATAAAATGATGGACGGTCGTTGGTTAAATGACGTTTGTTCCACATTGATAAATGAAGGAAGAAGTGTACGAAGTGTAAGATAGGAACATATCGGAAAAGGGTCGCGGCGTCACTGCGGAGCCGCGACGCACAAGGGTTGTGCCGCTTGGTTGGCAGTAGCTGACTTGAGCCGCGACGCTTCCGAGGCAGTGTCTGTGCGACGGAAGTCCAAAAGGTTGGCTGATTATGGAAACGTTTTGGAGAATTGAAATGTCAGTTTTTCCTCCATAAATCATTCATTATTTGGTTGCATTACTTGGTGTATTAAGTGGTCATTACATTAAATGACCATTACATGGGCATTTGAAGATGCATTCTTACACTACTATATATTGAGGCATTTGGCTCAATTGGAGACACACCCTCAATCAGATTTTCTGAAATTCTTCCTCTCTAAGCATTCTTTCAAACACTCAAGGTTCTTCTTTAGTAAACACTTGAGTTTCCTTTGTCATTTGTTTGATGTTGTTTTATCTTAGGAGACAGTTGCCCATAAACGTAAAAGAATATATACGAGGCAATAATGTCTTAAGGACATAGTGTTAACACTTGACTCAACACAGTTGTAACAAGTAGGAATTTAGTGTCTCTTGATTTCAGGTTATCAAGATCAATGAAATTGTTGCAATTGGAACGAAGATCCAAGACGGAAGATTCAAGACTAATTAAAGAACGAAGATCAAGACCTCACAAGCTTATTGTTGCACAACTCTTGTTGGCTTCAAGTTTGTTAATATTTTAATCCATATTGTTTACCCTTTCGAAGCACTTGTAATAATTTGTTACTATTGTCGTACATCCACCATTGTACTCACATTTCTTATATTAGAGATAACATTATGATACTAAAACATAGAAAGCAAGTTTCTTAATTACCATGTTGATTATTCTAAATGCCTAACGTAAAAACTCCCATTGCTTGATATGATTGGCCTTTGGCACCGAAAAAGCTAGTAGGATTAAGTACAAATTTAACGCATGCGTGTTCGGTTACTATAGAGTTGAAAAATGTGAGTGCTGCCAAAATAAAAGAAGGCTGTTGATTTTTGGACCATAATTTTGTTTGTGCACCTAAAGCCTAACCCTTCTTTTGTTTTCATTATTTGCACGCTATCTTTGGCACTTTTCTTGCACTGCACGGGTGCCAAAGCATGAAACCTTTCTGCCTTTTCTTGGGACCAAATCATAGCTCCTTGAAATGTCACTCGAACCCAGAGCTAGTTTGGTTCTCCCGAAATGCGTTGAGGCGCAACATGACTGGACATCTAGGGATAAAGCATTATTTTGATGCGAAGAAGTACATATTAGTGTAATGAATTTTTACATTATCAATATAATTTTACCAGTGATAACATGCTGCCAACTTTATTTTTTAGATTACTAATTCTATTTATGACGAGCGAGCAGTTACTTGTGGTTATTTTTTGTGGCAAGAGTGTGTAAAAATTCCTTTCTACTATCATCATATATGTTAAAATTTTATTGTAAAATAGGATATAGGTGATACCTAACACTATGACACTATAGTGGGCTTGTTTAGTGTTGTGCATATGGACACAATCATTGTAATATTCTGTTCAGTCCACTTAGAAGTATTTCCTCTCTTATGCTGAAAAGAATCTACACAAACTTTGTTGCATTCAGACATGTGCTTAACAAAGAAAAGCATAGAATTGGAAGTGTTCCAAGATATCACTATTGGTTGTGGTGACCTTTCATTTTTCTGACTTTTGTTGGCTATGCAATTATATTGCTTTTTCATCCTTCATTTATTTTTGTGGATATTTTTGGGAAGGGAAAAAGTGAAAAAGTTGAGTATAAGAGCATAATTGGTTTGATTAGTTGGATAACTCAATTAACTATCTCTCAATATTTATTTAATCGAAATCTATTATATGAATCTTATAAATTCATTTTTTTCGATCTTGTATAAATAAATTTAGGATTTATTACAGAAAATGAATCATGTGCAACTTTCAAATTGTCAATTATATCCGTTATGAAAACGACAAACTGATCCAAGGAACTTTTGATACAAGCATTCAACTAACTCAAACTTATTCTTGAAGTCATTAGGAACTAGGAGTACAATAACAACAACAACATATCCAGTGAAATTCTACAACATGGAGTCTGGGAAGGGTAAAGTGTACGCAGATCTTACATCCACCTTGGTAGGTAGAGCGGTTGTTTTCAGGAGACCATCGGCTCAAGACAAAGCATAATCACAAGCAAAGTAAAGTAAGAGAAACGGTCAAACTCAGACAAGAAATTAAAATAGTATGAAAATGCTGATAACACAATCGAATACGTCATGATAGTGCATTCTAACAAAAGGAATCAGTAGCTAATACAACTAAATAAGATAAACAAATTACACTAAAGAACACATAACATCAGAAATCAAACTGCAGAGAACTATAAAGCAGTATTGCGCCTATAAGTGTGATAGGCTAATCGGGCCTATAGTAAGAACACTACAACTATCATTTTGTAAGCGTAAGTAGGACTACGCTCGACTACCTACTACCATTCTACCCTAATCTGTGTCCTCCACAACCCCTATCTAAGGTCATGTCCTCAGTAATTTGCACATGTGTCATATCCTGTCTAATCACATCTCTCCGATACTTTTTCGGCCTACCTCTACCCCTTTTGAATATGTCTATTGTCAATCTCTCACACCTCCGCACTAGATCATTTGTGTTTCTCCTCTACACATGCCTGAACCATCTCAGAATCGCTTTCCGCATCTTATCCTCCACCGAGGTCACTCCCAATTTGTCTCAGATATCATAATTTCTAATCATATCTCTCCTTGTATGCCTGTCAGTCGATTTCCACGTGCTTAACGCAAGTGTACGTATCGTTCACAATATAGTCTGGTAAGATCGAATATCGTCCTCAGAGACTGGTTATCAAGTACCGATTATCTAAGATTTAGTTTCTATTTGGTAAACGTTATTTGTTTGTGTTTTTATCTAATAACTAAGACTAAGTGCAGAAATTAAACTAACTTACTAGGGTTTAATCAGTTATGATGGAGATGGGGCTTCCAAAATCCTCAATTATCCATTCTTTTCAATCCTTAATGCAACTAGAATGATTCTTCTTCTTCGTTAAGATAACGGTTAACTAGACTGTCTTATATTTCGGTTAGGACATATAATCACTCAACCCCAGTGCAGAACTCTTCTATATTTCTATGATAGAATTTACCATATAGGAGAATTAAGAACAATGACCTATAATGCTACACAAGTATCAGGGTATTTTCGTCCGCGATTTTAACCTATGTCTATTCAATTACAGCATATCCAAATCTCTTCTTTCGGTTCTTGATTCGAAATCATATAGATTATGATAATTAGTGATCAATTAACTATCAAACATTCATACCAATTATTGAATAAATCTTAATCAAGTGAAAGGGAAATCAAACTACTGCATTAATTCATGAATAAAAGTTTCAAGCGATTCATAAGAAAAACCCTAATAAAGTGTTTAGCTCCTAGCCATAGTCACGCTAAGAACTAACACAAAATCCATACATAAACTGAATTAAAAAGAAAGAAAGAGAAAAGAAAATACTAGAACTAGGTCTCCAATCTTGTGGCCTCTAAGAGTTGTGTTGTGGAATATGTACAAGGATTCCCCCCTCCCCATAAGATCAGGGTTTTAGGGATTATATAGTTGGGAAAATATAGCATTGTGGACCCTGAAAACGTGTCAAATTTCGGCCCAGGATGTGATTTTTCTGCCTCGGCACCGCGGTCCTGCAGGATGGCACCGCGATGCCTAAAGTCCTGTAGCTTCTCAGTAGTTTCAGCACTGCAGTCCACCTGATGGGCACTGCGGTGCTGCTTTTCCTGTGCCCGAATCTCCAATTTTCGACCTTTTTGCCTCGGGACCCTCCATTTATGCCTACTTTTCGCTCTTTTTCGTCATTTTGCCTTTTTGAACCGATGTGACTCAAAAGAAAGAAAAACAACCTAACACGATACTTATTTGAACGAAAATGGAAAAATACTAACTAAAAATGACACAGAAGGTGTATACAAATTACACCTAACAATGCCACACAATAATTTCAGCATCCTCATCTCCGCAACTTTCATATTTTGTATGTGTAAAGTCTTGACTGGCCAACGCTCCGCCCCATACAACATAGTTGGTCTAACCACTACCCTATAGAATTTGCCTTTAAATTTTGGTGGCACTTTTTTATCGCACAAGACTCCAGATGTGAGCCTTCATTTCAACCATTGTTGTTATATTTCTAAGTGTTTACGCAAGTGTACGTATCGTTCAAGTAATAAAGATCTGTAAGACCGAGTTTATCGTCCACAACGACTGGTTTATTAAGTACCGATTATCTATCATATGGTATCTATTTCATTGACGTTCTTTTAGTTTGAGGATTATAAACTACGAATTATGACTAAGTGCAGAAAATAAACTAAAGACTATAATACTTTGGGTTTATAACAGTTATGAAGGAAATAAGGTTCCAATCTCCTCAATTATCCACTCTTTCATGTGTTAATGCAATGCTAATGATTCTTCTTCTTATTAAGATAGCAGGTTAACTAATTTGTCATCATATTCCGATTAGGACATACGAGAGCTCAACCTTATGCAGAAACCTTATATATTTCTATGATAGATTTTACCACACAAAGGATTAAGAACAGTAACCTTAATTACTACACAAGTATCGAGGTACTTTCGTCCACGATTTTAACCTACGTCTAGACAATTACAACATATTCAAATCTCACCTTTCAGACTTTTGATTCGAAATCATATAAGTAGTGATAATTAATAGCTAGTTAATCATCAAGAAATCATAACAATATTGAATAGATCTTAATATAATGAAGAAGAAATCAATAATCAATGCATTAACTATATGAAAGAGTTTCAAGAAGATGAGATGGAAACCCTACTAAAGTAATTAGCTCCTAAACATTGTCATGTTAAGAACTAAATTACAATCCAACATAAACTAAAATAAAGTCCGGGAAAGAAAATAACTTGAACAATAAGATGTCTCCAATTGTAGCTTGTAGCCGTCGTTCTCTTCTCCCAAAGAATGATTTTAGGTTATGGTATATGGTTTATAATAATGAGCAGAGTTTAGGAATTTTATAGCTGGGAAAAGTTGTCTTTCAGACCATAAAAAACCCTGTCCAATTCGGCCCAGAAAACCTGAAAAATATGTGTCGGCACCGCGGTGCTAATTCCTCACGAAATAACTGGAGCTTACTGGAAACATGGCACCGCGGTGCCTCAAGCTTGGACCACGGTGCCTTCGACGGTGTTTCAGTTTCAGACTTTCTGTAAATTTTACGTCGCGACGCTAATTCACTTGACCGCGGTTCCTCTGGCACCGCGATGCTACTTGGCCAGGCACCGCGGTGCCTCTCTGATTTCTGTCCGGTTCCACCTTATTTGTTCTATTCTTCGTGGTACTTTTTAGGCTTCATTCCTTGGGTTGTGCTTGTGCAATTTGCATCTCAATTAAGTTCATTTCGTCCTCAAAAGTAGTATTCTCTCCTTTATAACCGTTGTGACATAAAAGAAAGAAAAACACACCTAACACTATACTAAACGCAAAATAAAAGAGTAAAATACTAACTAAAAAGGACTCAAAAGAGTGTATAAATACACTCAACAAATACCCCCAAATTTACACTTTACTCTCCCTCGAGTAAATCACTAAACAAAAAAACAAAAACAAAAAACAAAAGACCCGCTGAACTGGATCAAGTAGCTATAGCAATGCTTCTTCAAAATCATGGATGAACATTGGGATAACATGTTAGAACATACATAGCATGAACATTTAGCAATCTAGGATTTCAAGTTGGATATTTCACAAATTCATGATCAATGGAAATACAACATCTAACCTATGCATGTCAATTTCATTCCATCTTTCCCAAAACGTCATAGATCTGTCTACTTGCTATTCTCCACTAATCATAGACATACATATTAGAAATCATCAGGACTTTTAAGGGTTGTAATGTAGGCTTAGGCGGGGTAGATAAAAGTAGGCATTTAGGCTCAATTACGGACCATACACATTTTTTCATTCAACTCTTTTTCTTTCTTTTTGACTTTCTTTTTAATCTCATACCTATTTTCCCCCTCTTTTCTTTTGAGAGAATGAGGTACATTATAAATAACAAGCACCCCCAAATTTAGGCTTTTGCATATTTTACATTGGGATGCATCAAATTTTCACTCTCTTCTTGTTTCTTTTTCAACACTTTCATCCCACTAACTTTTAATTATTACTTATGGCACAAACCGGGAATCATAGGGTGTCAAGAAAGATCTTATTTTAGGCTCAAAAGGGGCTGACTAGTGATACAATTTATGTCAGGATAGGTAATGAATGGTCAGAAAGGCTATCCAAGAAATGTCTGAATCATCTCCCTAAACATGTACATCTTAACTATTTCGCCTCAAATAACAAGCAAATAAATTTTCTAGACATTTCTCAACCTTTCTTTCCATAACTGACACACATAGACTAAGCACATATATCCTAAATAATTAGATGTCATGAATCTTTGGCATATCTAACTTAAGCACACAAATTTTTGCTTTCAATTCCATTACATTATCTCACTTTATCCACTCAATATTATTAGCAACTACAACATGCATGATCCATAAAAAAATTTATGACTCAAAACACATAAAACAACACAAAGACAAATAAAAAAGACTCAAAAATAATAATACACCCCCAAACTTAATCGACACATTGCCCCCAATGTGTGAAGACTAAAAAAAATAAAGGGACAACTTACTGACACAACACAGCGGTCATAACGGAGGTTTGGGATGAAGGACAAATTACTGTGCACATTGCCGAAGTAGGGACCGCGGTCCCTTGACCAACCGCGGTGCTAATTCCGGAAAAATTCCAGTATCCTCCAGTTTTCTGCATTATGAAGTCTTCGCCCTTCGGAGTGAGTCCCTTCCTTTATCTGTCATCCAAAAATACTAACATACCAGATCGTGAGACGGTTCAAGACAAAATAAAATAAACTAATATAAAAATAAAAATAAAAATATTGGGTTGCCTCCCAAGTAGCGCTGTCTTTAACGTCTTTTAGTCGGGCGCATGTTACTTACTAAATCAAGTGGGTAGAGTGTCCCCTCCACATATCCACTTTAGCACCATTTTCCTCCTCATTCTCCTTTTCTTTTTCACATGGCTCATTTCAGGAGGGTTCATTACCTTGTTCTTATCCACCACATCATTTACGGGTGCAAAATTCTTGCCATCAAGGGAATCAGTACACTTGAAACTTTCATGAGGAGCCTTTTTATCAACTACATCAACAACACAACATCTAACATCGACTTGAGGTTCAGTGGGCTGCTTGAAAACTTTGAATACCATTTCTTCACCTTGGACTCTGAGCTTTAACTCCCCCTTTTCAACATCAATGAGGGCTCTCCCTGTGGCTAGGAATGGTCTCCCAAGGATCATGGGCATATTTTCATCTTCATCCATGTCTAAAATGAGGAAATCAGCAGGAAAGATGAATTTACCCACTTGTACCAATACATCTTCAATAATTCCCTAGGGATGCACAACTGAACGATCAACTAGCTGCATGGTGACTGTGATTGGCCTTGCCTCCCCCAAACAAAGTCTTTTGAAAACAGAGAGGGGCATTAGGTTGACACTTGCCCCCAAGTCACCCAAGGCTTTCTTGCATGTCACATTCCCTATGGTGCAAGGTAGGGTGAAACTCTCTGGATCTTTCAACTTAAGGGGAAGTCTCTTCTGCAAGATAGCACTGCACTCCTATGTCAGCGCTATTGTCTCATAGTCCGCCAGCTTTCTCTTCTTAAACAGGATGTCTTTCATGAATTTCACATAAGCTGGCATCTGCTGTAAAGCTTCAATGAATGGGAGATTGATATGAAGCTTTTTGAAGACCTCTAAAAATTTGGAAAATTATTTGTCTAAGGACTTTTTTTGCAGTCTTTGAGGGTAAGGAATTTTGTCAGTATACTCCATCATCACTGCGGGTGGAGCCTTCTCTAAAATAGGGCGGTCATCGTGATAACCCCGTCGCCTGCCTCGGTTGCTTTCTCGACTCTCTCTTTTCCCATTGCGATTTAGGTGCGACTGTTCTAAGCATTTCCGCTCCTCAGGCTTATTGCCTGACACTGCTCCCTTGGATTCACCACAATATTGCTGGAAAGATTTCCTTGTTCTCTATTATTCAGCATGCTCGCCATCTGTCCAACATGTGCCTCCAAATTTCAGATAGATGACCTAGTTTCTGTCATGAACTGGGTCTGCGAATTTGTGAGTGTTAGCAGTGCTGCTTTTAGCTAATCATGCTTCTCTTGTGGCTGCTGTTTTTTGTGTTGGCCATGAAACTGTGCTTGCTGGCCTTGTTCATTCCTCAAAGAAAAGTTTGGGTGATTTCTCCACCACTGATTGTACGTATTGGAGTAAGGGTTGTTGTAGGATCAATGAATTGGGTCCACTGCTGTGCATCTATCAAATGTATGGGGACCCCCAATGGTGTCTGAACCGCTTTAACTACCATAGTGCTCTGCTGCATCCGCTTTGTCAAAGTGGCTACCTGCGCTGTCAATGCAGTTATAGCATCTAGCTCATGAACCCCGACCACTTTCCTACTGTTCATTGCTCTCTCATCGGCCCCCTGATGGTTGTTTGAGGCCATATCCTCTAGCAAATCATGTGTCTCATTGTCACTCTTTCTCATGAACGTACCTCATGCTGCAGCATCAATGATGGTACGAGTTGTACCACACAGCCCATTGTAAAATATGTGGAGTAGCATCCACTTATCAATCATATGATGTGGGTAATTTCTCTACAAGTCTTTAAACCTCTCTCATGTATCATATAATGGTTCTCCCTCCAGCTGATAAAAGTTATTCAACTCATACGAGTTTGATGCCTTAGTGGGGAAGAACTTGAAAAACTGGGCTAAGTCTTGCCATGTAGTGATGGAGTTCGCCTGTAATGAGTTCAGCCAGCACTTTGCTCTATTCCTGAGTGAGAATGTGAAGAGTCTCAACCGAATGACATCATCAGTAACACCATTATATTTAAACGTTGCGCACAGCTCCAGAAAATTTGCTAGATGCAAATGAGGATCTTCATACGGTAATCCTCCAAACTGAACTGAGCTTTGAACCATGTGCAATATGGCTGGTTTGATCTCAAAATTAGTGGCTTCAACAGCTGGAAGCCTGATGCAAGTCTGCACCCCTGTAATAGTTGGCATCACATAGTTGTTACACCTCGTAAGATTAAGACAATAATTAAGAACGACATTAAGAAATAAGATTCGGATATTGGATATAAAATATATTTATACAAGCTAATCCGGAAGTTGGTATTCAAAGGATGTGAGTCTGAATTTTTTTTGGTTACTACATGCGTGTCAATGAAAATGGAAAATGATAGTTATATATATTCCCATTAAGGATTAGTAACATATTATAAGAATTACGGCATGAAGAATACGAGACCTTATAAAATTCTCGGGAATTAAAAGAAGCGGGAGTTAAAATTCTAAAGAAGTGGGGCATAAGGTTAATTAATGATGAGAAGTGGACCAAATTGACAAAAAAAGACTAAATTTTCAGATTTGGACCTTATGACCCCAACTCTTCATTCTCAAAAATATCACTTACACTTCGTCACCCTCTTCTCTCCCTCTTCAACAAAAAACACTTCATTCCTTATCAAAATTTAAGCTTTTATCACCTTCTTTGTAGATTAAGTTTTGTTACAAAATTATAAACAAAGATAAACACCAAATCAGTGGGTATTTCGGCATTACCACTGAACCGAATCTGCCAAGAGATTTCCAGATTTTTAAGGTAAAATTTTTGGAAGAAAAAACATGTATGAAAGGTGGATTAAACTTGTAGATTGCAGGCATGTTATTATAGTTGAAGAAAATGGTGGAAATTGAAGAAAACAGTGGACAAAAATCGGGACTGCTGCTGGCCGAAATTTTGGGCAGATTTTTAGTCAACTTTGGAGGGGTATATCACCTAGTATATTAAGAGTTTTTAGGTGTTTCAAAAGCCTAATATGAATTTCGTCGAGTCTAGTTTCCAACTCAATAAACCTATCGTCGATAAAACATCGGAGTAGAAAGTTATGGACGTTACAATTTCAGCTGACAGAACAGTGAATTCTGTCACTGCTGGCCGATTTTGAGAAGAGAAATTCAAGTTTTTGAGACAAGTTTTTGGAAGAGAAAATGTGTATAAATGATGGTTTAACATCATAGATTGTATTCATGTTGAATTGGAGTTGAAAAAGTGAGGAATTAGGCAAGAAAAGTTGATAAAACTGTGGGTTGTTCGGTGGAGCAGTGGGTTCGAATTAGAGGTTGTTTTGACTTTGCTTGATGTATAACATTCTTCCTTCTATGATATAGTTTGAGTTGCATGTTGTTATAATTGAAGCAATGAATGTATGTTGAGAGAAACTTGAAGTTTAGGCAATGCATGTGACAAATTTAGTGTTGTAGCCGATTTTAGGATCATGTTGTATACATTGGATTAAAGTGTTATTGTTGTTATTATGGTTGCTAATTGCATGTTGAGAATTGAAAGAAAACATTGATGTTTAAAGATGTATTTGTTATATGGAATTGTTGGAAGGTCAGTTGGATTAAGAATTAAGGAAAGAGTCATAGAGTGGTGACGTTGTGGCCGAAATTGGTATGGAAATTATTGAACCTTGTTATATGCATTTTATAGACTGTTTACATATGATTATGGGGCAGAATTTTACACGTCTAGTAGGCGTGTAATCCCATTTGGATTAACTGTTGATTGTGCCCTTAGTCGGGGCTTGGTTATTGTTGAAACTAGACCTTTTTAAAGGTGGAAAAGTACGTAGAAACAAAAGAAGTGCTGCCCAATTTTTCGTAGAAATAGAAACGTTACTTAAGTCTCTAACCTCCCCTTAAAGGCATGTAGTTAATAGACATGCTATTGTCGTGATAGGTGGAAGTGCTACGTGAGCGTATTTCACTTAGCGGGTTGGTAGAAGAACGCTAAGGTATGTGAACTAACTTCCTTCTATTGACATGATTATTCTTGAAGTATACTAGTCTTGCTTATTGAAGTATACTTGTCTTGATTTTGAAAGTCATGAGACTTGATTTATTTTGAAAGTATAAGTTGATTTATTTTATAAGTGAAAATGACTTTAAAGATATATGTTATTTGATTTTGAAAGTAGAAGTGTCTTGATACTACGAGTATTAGTATCTTGAGGTTTATTATATGAAAGGATTCTTTTTTTAAAAATGGATGGATGTACTTAATACTTTTGGAGTCCAACTCCCTAATGTTATATCACATGATAGTGTCTTGGTTTTATTAAAAGAAAAGAGGTGATAGTGCCTCGGCTTGTGTAAAAAAAAGATGTGGTAGTGCCTTAGTTTTCCAAAATAAAAGTTTGTTATAATGGTTTTATGGGAAGTCAGAAGATGGTTTAAAATGTCATATGATTGCATTGTTACATCGAGTCCCATGGTGGGCCGGGACACGTTGCATGCACATACCCGAGGATTATAAGGAAATCATGTGAGAATGTCCATGATTATGACTTATATATTATACGAAAATCATGTGAGAATGTCCATGATTATGACTTATATATTATACGGGAATCATGTGAGAATGTCCATGATTATGACCTTCATATATTATAAGGGAATCATGTGAGAATGTCCATGATTATGACTTATATATTATACGGAAATCATGTGAGTATGTACATGATTATGACTTATATGCGCTTATGGAAATCATGTGAGAACGTCTGTGATTATGAGATAACTCTTATTGTGAAAATAGTATTTCTAAAAAGGAAGGCATGGTATTGTCTTGATATTTCTAAAATGGAAGTTTGTTTTAAAGATTTTATTGAAAGTCCATGAGATGTGTATTGTCCGTGAACTTGTATTCACGATGCGGGATAGATTTCCATGAGATGTATATAGAGTATAAGATTACATGACTAGACATACATGGTTTTAAAAATAACTCTCTTTGAAAAAGGTACAGTTGACTTTTATTTTATATGACACGGTAGGATCTGGTATTTGATTTTCATATTTGCCCTGTCATTCCTTTGTACAGTTATGATCTGATTTACTGTACTTCTTGTTTACATACTTGGTACCTGTTGTATGACCCCCTTCGGGGGGCTGCGTTCATGCCCGCATGTATAGGTATTCAGTTTGGGGATCCTCCGGTCTATGTTCCTGCTCAGCTATTTGGGAGAGCTCCTTTGATTTAGAGCTCGTCATTTTGGTACAGAGCCCTATTATTTTGTCTTATGTATATTTACGGGCCCGACGGGGTCCTGTCCCGTTATATGTCATCGTCGAATTCTTAGAGGTCTGTAGACAATTGTGGGTTGTACGTATGTAGAGATGTGAATCTTTTTTTTATATATGTGCGGTTGTACTCTGATTTAGGGAGATTCCCGTATATAGTGGTAGCCTTGCCGGCTTGCCTATTTTGATTGTTTTCGTATTTATGTGATGTTATTTGGTGGCAGCCTAGTCGGCTAGCCTGTTGTGACATGTTGATTAGTTGTGTAAGACAGCCTTGTCGGCTCGCCTACTTTAGGCTTATGTTATAGATGCAGCGTTATGCTGCAGAATTTTCTATTACCCTTAAGTGTTAGTTGATTATGTGACAGGTTAGTGTAACGGCGTCCAATTAGGGCGTCGGGTCGCGGTCCGTCGGGTCGGGTCGTGATAATAGTCCCTCAAGCTTCTTTCTGTAAGGACTTGTCTTATGACAGGCGGTAACTCATCATCCACCAAATTATTATTTTGCTGATCTCCCTAACAAATCAGTTGTTCTTTTCTCTTTTCTGTTATGTCTGCACAATCTCTCAATCTCAGGGTTCAGAGGGATAAGAATGTCAGCTCCTCTCCTACTTCGCATAAACTAAGTTCCTGAGATTAATCAAAAACAGCAAACAGATCACGACAAACATCACCAAAACAAAATAAAAATATTAAAAAATAAAATAAAAATAAAGACTAAATTAGAAATAAGAATAGATAAATCGATATTAACAGTACGCCAGTCCCCGACAACAACACCAAAAACTTGTTGCGAAATTTCTAAGTGCTTACGCAAGTGTACGTATCGTTCAAGTAATAAAGATCTGTAAGACTATAATACTTTGGGGATTATAAACTACGAATTATGACTAAGTGCAGAAAATAAACTAAAGACTATAATACTTTGGGTTTATAACAGTTATGAAGGAAATAGGGTTCCAATCTCTTTAATTATCCACTCTTTCACGTGTTAATGCAATGCTAATGATTCTTCTTCTTATTAAGATAACAGGTTCACTAATCTGTCATCATATTCCGGTTAGGACATACAATAGCTCAACCTTATGCAGAAACCTTCTATATTTCTATGATAGATTTTACCACACATGAGGATTAAGAACAGTAACCTTAATTACTACACAAGTATCGGGATACTTTCGTCCACGATTTAACATATGTCTAGACAATTACAACATATTCAAATCTCACATTTCAGACTTTTGATTCGAAATCATATAAGTGATGATAATTAATAACTAGTTAATTATCAAGCAATCATAACAATATTGAATAGATCTTACTATGATGAAGAAGAAATCAATAATCAATGCATTAACAATATGAAAGAGTTTCAGGAAGATTCGATGGAAACCCTACTAAAGTAATTAGCTCCTAAAAATTGTCATGTTAACAACTAAATTACAATCCAACATAAACTGAAATAAAGTCAGGGAAAGAAAATAACTTGAACAATAAGATGTCTCCAATTGTAGCTTGTAGTCGTCGTTCTCTCTCCCAAAGAATGATTTTAGGTTATGGTATATGGTCTATAATAATGAGCAGAGTTTAGGGATTTTATAGCTGGGAAAAGTTGCCTTTCGGACCATAAAAAATTCTGTCCAATTCGGCCCAGAAAACCTGAAAAATACGCGTCGGCACCGCGGTGCTAATTCCTCACGAAATAACTGGAGCTTACTGGAAACATGGCGCCGCGGTGCCTCAAGCTTGGACCGCGATGCCTTCGACGGTGTTTCAGTTTCAGAATTTCTGGAAATTTTACGCCTCGACGCTAATTCACTTGACCACGGTTCCTCTGCGCGTGGTCTTTGTAGCGAACCGCAGATGCCTCTCGATTCTGTCGTTCACTTTGATTTGTTCTATTCTTCGTGGCACTTTTAGGCTTAATTCTTTGGGTTGTGCTTGTGCAATTTGCATCTCAATTAAGCTCATTTTGTCCTCAAAAGTAGTATTCTCTCCTTTATAACCGATGTGACACAAAAGAAAGAAAAACACACCTAACACTATACTAAACGCAAAATAAAAGAGTAAAATACTAACTAAAAAGGATTCAAAAGAGTGTATAAAATACACTCAACAACCACCTTGCCCCAATACGATGTGTGATATTGTCATCAATCTCTCGGATAATAGACCCTAGGTACTTGAAGCTTCCTTTCTATGGAATGACCTGAGTACCAAGCCTCACCTTCACACCCGTCTCAGGGCCGCTCCCATTTCTGAACTTGCACTCCAAATATTATGTCTTGGTCCTACTAAATCTGAACCCTTTAGACTCCAGAGTCTGTCGCCAAACCTCTAGTTTGGCGTTCACTCCGCTGCGAGTATCATCAATCAGGACTATGTCATTTGCGAATAACATACAACATGGTACCTCCCTTTGAATTTGTCACGCCAGTCCATCCATCACCAATCCAAATAGGAATGCGCTAAGAGTTGATCCCTGGTGCAGCCCCTTCATCACTAGGAAGTGCTTCGAGTCTCCTCCTATTGTTTGTACTCTAGTATTTGTGCCATCATACATATCCTTGATCGCCCTAGTGTACGCCAACATTACACCTCTAACCTCCAAACATCTCCATAGAACCTCCTAGGGACTTTGTCGTATGCCTTCTCGAGGTCGATGAAAACCATATGCAAGTCTCTTTTCTTCTCCCTATACTGTTCCACAAACTTCATAATAAGATGAATGGCTCCAGTAGTCGAACGGCCCAACATGAATCCTAACTGGTTCTCAAAAATAGACATGTCTCTCCTCACCCTCATCTCCGTTACCTTTTCCCAAATTTTTATAGTGTGGCTCAATAACTTGATACCCCTATAGTTGTTGCAACTCTGGATATCACTTTTGTTTCTGTACAAGGGAATCATTGTACTCCACCTTCATTCTTGGGGCATTCTTGCTGACTTAAAAATAACGTTAAACAACTCAGTCATCCACTCCAAACCTGCCCTGCCTGCACTTTTCTAAAATTCAACTGGGATCTCATCAGGCTCGGTCGCTCGTCCCCTGCGCATCCTGCGAACAACACTCTTAACCTCCTCAACCTTAATGTTTCTACAATACCCAAAATCCCGGTACCTACTAGAATGCTCTAGATATCCAAGCACAATGTCTCCATCTCTTTTTTCGTTCAAGAGTTTATAGAAGTAAGACTGCCACCTCCGTCTAATATTGGCTTTCTCCACCAGTAATTTGCCGTCCTTGGTGCACTCACGTGATCCAAGTCATGGGCCCTCCTCTCCATTGCCTTGGCTAGTATGTACAACTTCTTATCACCGCCTTTATCTTCTAATTCCACATACATGCATTCAAAAGCCGTCATTTTCACCGTCGTAACTGCTAGCTTTGCCTCCTTCCTCGACATCTTATATAATTCCTTATTCGTCCACATCTCCACCTCATCATTGCTTTCTACCAATTTCACATACACCGTTTTCTACGCTTCCACCTTCTCTTGAACTTTACCATTCCACCAACAGTCCCCTCGATGCCCACCATGATTACCCCGCGAGGCCCCTAGCACTTCTCTAGCTACCTCTCGAATGCAACCGTCTGTCATGTCCCACATATTGGTCGCATTCCCACTACTTCCCCAAGTCCCCTTAGCCACCAACCTCTTCCCCATCTCTTTTGTACTACCCATGGTCAAACTCCCCTATTTGATTCTTAACCTGTCATACATAACCCTCTTCTTCTTCTCCATCTTGATCTCCAAACCCATCACCAAAAGCTTATGTCGGGTTGTAAGATCCTCCTTCGGAATAACTTTGCAGTCTTTACAAAGACCTTTGTCAACCTTTCTAAGGTGCAAAAAGTCTATATGAGTCTTAGGCACCGAACTACGAAAAGTCACCAAGTGTTCCTCCTTCTTCAGGAACCTCAAATTGGCTATCACCATCCCATAAGCTCTAGCGAACTACAAAAGTGAGATGCCTCCCCCGTTCCTGTCCCCAAGTTCAAAGCCTGCATGCACTTCGTCATAACCCCCGGAAATGATCCGATATGTCTATTGAAATCTCCTCATGCAAATAACTTCTCAGTGAGTGGTATACCTCCCACCACTTCGTCCAAATCCTCCCAAAAGTGTCTCTTCTCCCTCTCGTCCAAGCCCGTCTGTGGCGCATAAATATTAATAATGTTCATAGTGAACCCTCCAACTACCAACTTAATCACCATCATCCTGCCATTAACCCTCCTCACCTCTACCACCTGATCCTTTATCTCGCTGTCTACCAAAATGCCTACCACATTCCTATACTTCGACCTACCCGAGAACCATAACTTATTCTCGTCTACATTCTTAGCCTTAGGTCCTTCCCATTCGATTTCCTGGACACATGCTATATTAATCCTCATCTTCTCCCGGAAACAACCGCTCTACCTATCAAGATGGGCACCGCCAGTACTATTCCCGGCCCCAGAAGTACTGTTCACCGGATTTTTCACCCAAAAAAATAAAGTACCTGCGTAGATCTTGGAAAAAAAGAACACAACAAAAAAACAAATGAAATTTTGTAAAAAAATAATATTTTTTCGTCGCCGTCGGTGGGTGGTTGGAGCGGTGTTGTTGGGGTCTTACCGTCGCCGTCGATGGGTGGTCGGAGAGGTATTGTTGGGGTTTTACCGTCGCCGACGACGAGTGATCGAAGCGATGCTATTGGAGTCTTACCATTAGGAATACCCATAATAAAAGTGAAGTAATATATACTGCCCCGTGAAAACTAATTACAACAACACCCACACGGAGTAAATATTTTACCCGTGTGGCGTGCCCCCTTAAATGATGCTTCAGTTTGTTCTACTACTTATTAAGTAACATTATAAATTTGCTTAACTTGTTGTGACATTACTTATAAAAGAACGTGAATAAATTCTTTTTGAATTGATCGAAGAAGGCAGTGCTGTGAATAAATTGATTTTTATTTTTACTTGTTTTGTCTTTTCTAATATTTGTCCTTTTGTTATTTATTTTTTTGTTTTTCTAAATATAAAATTAAATATAGTAGCTAATTATTTGTAGACCAATCAAAATATAGAAAATTATATGATTAGACTACAATAAGGAATAATTAAGAAAATATCAAAGTCACTAGCTTATTTATTAAAATTTAAATTAATAGAAAATATCTTTTATGATTTTTTTCTATTTTTCAAATAAAAATAAAACCTATTATCTAAAATATGTCTCTATTATTTTCTAATTACTTTTACGTGATATATAAAAAATACTCAATTTTCAAAATATGGTATATACTATGATGGTATCACGCAAGAATGCTTATACGGGTAAAGGACTCAAGAAGTCCTCCATAATACTATCTCAATATATTTTTATACATTGATGGTATCATGGAGGATTGAGAAATGTCATTGAATGAATGAAGCAGTCCTCCATGATATCATATGCGTAGATTTATATACCATATGGTATCATGAAGGACTCTCTTTGAATGAATGAAGCAGTCATTCATGATATCGTCATGGTATATGCAGTTCTTCATGATATCGTCATGGTATATGCAGTTTTTCATGATATCGTCATGGTATATGATATATACCGTAATGGTATTATGCAAGACTGCTCACACAAGTGAAAGACTCAAGAAGACCTCCATGATACTATATCAATATATTTTTGCCCCATGATGGTATCATGAAGGACCGGGGACTGTTTCATTCAAATACTCCAGCAGTATTTCATGATATCATCTGAGTGTGTGGTACCACAATTGTATCATGTAAGACTAAAATGTCTCGTTGAAGGACTGCAACACCCCTTCATAATATCACCTTAGTATATGGTATACCATGATGGTATCATGAAGAATTAAGAATTATTTTATTCAAGGACTTCAACAGTCCTATGTGATACCAACATGATTGAGTAGTATTTTTTTAAGGAATGAATCAACCTTCTATGATACCCTGATGTTATATACCATATAGGTATCATAGAGGATTGAATTTTTTTAAGGAATGAATCAGTCCTCCATGTACTCTGTCGGCATATGATATATATCATGTTGGTATCATAGAACACTCTTCAATCAGTCCTCTATTATGCTATGTCGGCATATGATATATATCAGGTTGGTATCATAGAGGACAGAGTGTTTTTCTTGAAGAAATGATCGTCAGTCCTATGTGATACCATGTGGCTATCATAATATACAGCAAGCAACAGTATACTTCAATTGCTATTGATTTGATATACTATATGCTAGAATAAATTATTATTTTAAATATAAAAATAATTAAAAAAAATATATGTTATCCTTTTTATTGATAGAAAGATTGAGCTAAAAGGTTTGTAGTAGAATTAGATTATGAAAATAAAATAAAATTAGAAAATGAGTAAAAAGTTAATGAAAATCAACGAAAATTTAAAAAGAAGAATAAATAAAAATAACAAAAAAGGTGAATAAAATTAGATTTTGGAGCTAGATTAAATATGAAAAGGTAAAAAAGAAAATAAAAAAGAGTATGATTTGGGAAAGAATAAATGAACAAAAAACGAGAAAAAGAAACAAAAAAAGAAGATAAGAAGTAGAGAATGAGAAAGTAATAGAGGCATTGATGGATAATTATTTTGTATATAGATAAAAAGTTCAGAATTAAGTCATATAAAATGAGAAAACTGTTAGCTTCTGTATTCGTCTCATTTCTTGAATTGAGGAAGAAGAAGAAGAAAAATCAAGAACCTTTTGTTAATGTTATTAACATTTATATCAGACACAAACTCACATTCCAATGGAATTTAAAGTATATGTCTTACACTTTAACCTGTTAATTATTATGCCAAGAATAATTTGCTCTCCACTTTTAACAAACAAAATTAAAAAAACGATTAGTTTTTGTCCTAAATTGTTAATCTAGCAAATCACCTCCTATATTCGGACCCCGTCACAATGCTCCGCTTCTTCTCCCGCCCTAATTCCACTCAATCACCACCAAAGAAGCAGTCCAAACCCCGTTACCGTCCGCCGTCGTCACTGGACCGGACCGGCGAGAAACCGGTTCAATTCGACTTCCGTTTCAGTTACACCGAGAGCAGTCCGGAGGTTCGGCCCATTGGGCTTCGAGAGCCCAAGTACTCACCTTTTGGGCCTGGAAAGTTGGATAGGGTGTGGACTGGAGTGTGTGCACCTGTAATTGACCCGAAAGTCAATTTGGGTAAACATCACTTTTTTTTTGTGGAACAAATTATTTTCCCATATTGGCATGTTGGTTGATTGATTGATTCATCATTTGTTTTGTGATTAGACAAATAATGGGGCCAAATAAATGCACATAGTTGATACATATAGCTGATTTCAACTAGTTTAGTATTGAGATGATGGTGATTGATTGATCATTTCTTTTATGATTAGACCCAAAGGTTTGGTAGTGTGTTGGATGAGATGAGCTTTGATTATTGTCTTTTACTGTTATTGTGTAGTATTTCAATGTTTGCAAAAGCATTTAAGTGGAATTGAGATAGTAGAGATTGGTACATTGCCTATGTGCTAACTTTATCATACAAACAGTATAGATGCCAAAGACCTTTGTGTTATTGCTTCACATTGTAATTGTGTTTAAGTGAAATTCTACATAAAGTTTGGGCTGGTTTGTTGACTTAAAGGCGGAACACAGCTGGATTTGGTATTAACTCTTTATTGAAGTGCCATGGTTGTACTGTTTTACATGTCTACAATAACAACATAAATAGTATAATCCCACCAGATGTGGTCTGGGGAGGGTAGAATGTACGCAGATCTTACTTCTACCTTGTGAAGGTAGCGATGCTGTTTTGGATAGAACCTCGTCTTAAGAAATTCGTTGAACTGGAATCATCTGTTTAGGCACCTGCTTCAAATGGAGCTTTCAGAAAGCCCATCCCTTAGTGAGAGAGTTGAGAAGAGCCGAGGATTCCTCTGTTTTCGGGGATTCATCTTTATATGACGGAGTTGCAATCCCATATGGGTAATCAAAGGCAAAGGCAGGGATTCTATTCAACAGACTAGAGAATCTTCTCTCTGAACTGTGCAATAAGGTCACCCATAACACGGCTCTCCCACTTGAGTTATCTTAGCCCCAGGCCATGCTATTGCACCGAATTTTCTTACCCGCGGAACTCATTTAACCCGACCCTGCATAAGTACCAATGCCCCTTCCCCTTTCACCTCTGCCTTCCACCGAATATAAAAAACCTTAGAGCTGCCTAACCTGCTGACATCCCGGCGAAGAGAGTCATTATTTGTGTTACATCTTCGAATTCGAACTTTTCTTTGATGGGTTCGCTTCTTGACACATGTCATGCTGGATTTGAAGAAATAGAAATGAAAGTCTAATTCCGCTAGATTTTCTTGATCGCCTCATTCGGGTGTTGATGTGGCTAAAGTCTCTCCGATGGTAGCGTACATTACGCTCGAGGTCTCTCGAGCCTCCTGTTGTACCAATGTCTCCGCCACTAAATTGTGGGACGAAGTAGCTCGCTCTAACGGGGTGTCACCCCAAAAAACTAGACATTCGATGATTCTTCTTCGCCTTGTTATGTTGGCTTGTTCAATCCCCGGCGATAGGCTGTTAGCAGTCTTTCTTTTGTTTTGGCTACCTCGTAGGACCTCGACCCGCCTACTCGGGTCTTGTATAGATATGCAGGAAGGGGTGCTCCTAGGTGTGTGTAGGGGTTGTGTTTGTTCGCGAGAAAGGATTCGTCGAGGCGCCCCGGTCTGAACATGCCAGGAGAAAAGATGCAACGACAACAATAATAACGGGCAGTAATAGCAACAATATAATAAGAAAAATGTGAAGTAAAGAAACAATCAAGTCTTAATATAGATCTTAAAAAAATGTACAAATATAATAATACTCCCATTACGGACTGTTTACATGTCTGACTTGAACATTTAACATCATTTCATAATGACGTTGGGAAGTTTGACAATTCAGGAGCTAGTAACTTCTTATTTCATTTGCCTTTCATACTTTTCTCGAAGATGGATCTTTACAATCTAAACCACTGCATGAAACTTGTTTGCCAAGCATAGACAATTAGTTTTTTCAAAGAAGTCAATGCTGATAATATGATGGCTTTAGTAATGCTGCATCTAGATGCATATAAAAATGCTTTACGTTGAAATCAACTCACCATGTATCTAGCATGAAGAAAAGAAGTAAAATAGGATGAATCAAATACATTACCAGGGTTAAATTTTAATCATATATGATTTTAAAATAATTATCACTAAAAAAAAATTCTGTGTAAGGAAAAACATGCTGAAGCTCTGAGAAGTTATGCATTGCTTAATATTGATTATAAAAAAAAAAGTTTTGCATTGCCTAATATTTGGAGAGGGCATTTGGTGAAACAATATCAGTATCCCAGTTGTCCCAAGTTCTTGTATACAACTGCTTACACATTACATCTTAGTGTTATTATGCAAACCATGCTTGACTACTGTTATTTGCTTTGAAGTTTACTGTCAGATACTGAGAAATATAGTGATGTGGAGCAACATAACATCTTGTGTTATTTATTGTGCAAACCATACTTGACTTCCGTTATTTGCGTTAAAGTTTACTCTCATGGACTGGGAAATTTAGTGATGTGATGTGCTCCATTTGGTATTAGGGTTTTAGCCTTGTAATGACATCACACACTTCTTTCCTTCTCTACTTAATTTAGAATGAAGTTGAATATCACTGGACATAAGTTTTATAGTGTGATTATGATAGCACATTATCCAAATAGCTGCTTGCTGATCCCCATCATCTTTTGTGTTGCAGGGAGAGATGGTTTAACGCATAACATGTTGAATGATATTCATAACAACTGGAAACATGCTGAAGCTGTAAGAATAAAATGTATGGGTGTGCCAACAGTTGATATGTAGAATGTTTGCACTCAGTTAGAGGTGTCTCCGTCCTTCAAATTGAATCACATTATCTTCATCTGCTTCTTAATCCCGTCTTATTATTATTCTTCAGAATTAAGTTGCTTGGTCAGGCATCTGTTTATTGGAAACAACCGCTTTACCTACCCAAGGTAGAGGTAAGGTCTGCGTACACTCTACCCTCCCCAGACCTCACGTTGTGGGATTTCACTGGGTATGTTGTTGTTGACATCTGTTTACTGTGTTCAGGGGCTTTATCCTCTAAAAATATTCTTCACTCAACTTTGAATTTATTTTTTATGTTTGACTGTGTCTTTGATTAGTAATGTGGGTTCTTGCATGTCTTCTAGGATAATACATTTGGTAAAATCATCCACAGACATGGTGGTTTACTTGTGCTCTACAGAGGAAGGAATTATCATCCCAAGAAGAGGCCTGCTATCCCCTTAATGCTGTGGAAGCCTCACGAGCCTGTATATCCTAGGCTTATAAAAACCACTATTGATGGCTTGTGTATAGAGGAAACTAAAGAACTGAGAAAAAGAGGATTAGCTGTTCCTGCATTAACAAAACTAGGTATCATTTCCTGTCAACTGTGTTTGGTGAGGCCATCTATATTTGGTAACTAACATGTATGCCACTATGCAGCCAAAAATGGTTACTATGGCAGTCTTGTACCAATGGTACGAGATGCTTTTCTCTCTGAGGAGCTGGTTCTGATAGATAGTAAAAGGCCTTCCAAAAAGTGATTACAAGAAAATAGGCTGCAAACTGAGGGTAAAAATTTCACCTTATATTTTGTTTCGAACTTGTACTTGTGTTCATAGGGAATACTTCTATGCTACTAATGGCTATAGATGTCTTCTTTCTTGTGGAGTACTATTTCGGCGTAATGCAGTTTCTGTTATTCTTTTGAAGACTTCTAGTTATTTGCCATGGTAATTTGTTTGTTGAATTCTAGACTCCCTTTTTTGCCAAAAGCGCTCCATTAGGACTTGGGTTTTATGTGGTGGGCTATGGGGCTCATTTATGGTTGCAATAAGAGACCCGGTTAGTGTCCACTGGGGTTTGACTGCTGAGATTTGAATCCTAAATCTCCAGTCAGAGATAGTTTGATCGTGCGGGTTCCTTTCATTCTCAATTCATGGAAAGAGGCCTTCCCCGTGCTTTTTGAATCAAGTGAAGTCTTTTGCTTCCCAGTAACTTTTCTGGTGACGTTGCTAGCTGCAATAGGCAAAGCTGATCCAAAAGAAATTTCCGAGTGTATGGGGCATGATTCCACCCAAACAGCAATGTCCATATTATCTTCCAATTTCGATCTCAACAAATTTGGGGATTTTGTGAGGGGGAGATTTAACTTGGATCCTGGTCCATTCAGTAAAGCTTCAGTCACTGGTACAGTGGTTAATGGCTGTGAGTCCCCTGAGATGTACGGTCTTGATGAAGTAATGGCGGGTGAATTAGTGTAATTTGAAGAGGGTACAATAGGCATTGTTTCTTGATCTCTTGAAAGAAACTCCCATCAGATATGAAGAGAAACACCACTGAGTCTGACCCAAGTGTTATCGTTTTCTCCCGATTCCAGATGAGCAAGAAGCCCTTTCCCTTCCCATTTCGTTGTTGAGGTCACAACCTCAGACATACCATGAGAAACAAGAGAATCTGCCACGTCTCTGTCCAGCATGGTGATTTTCCAGTTTTGCAGGGTCCGTGATGGAATTTCATCTTAAGAGGATGCAGTTGCAGTAGGGAAACTCCCGACCAAACATCTCCTGGGATACAATTGTCTGGACTTAGTAGACCTTTTATATTAAGGACTATCTTGAGTGAAGTTCCAAACTTAAGGGACTACTTCCGGCGCTTTTCCTCGTACATATTGGATTCTGTGGGGATGGACCAGATGTTCACAACTTTTAAGAAATCGGAGGACTTCAGTGCTTAACTTGTATATTAGGGACCATTTGATTAAACCACACTTGTTTACTTTTAGAGTTCTTTGCCTTTTACTTTTTTTTGGGGGGGGGGGGGGAGTATTTCGAGAACTGCAATTTAACTGCATATTAGTTCGGTTGTCGACCTCCTTTTGTTTACATTTGCTGTTTGATATGAACACCTCAACTTAGAAGAGCTAATTTTTTGGAATAATGTTGTCATGTCTATTTGGACGATATAGTGATTGGCATGAAAAACAACTTAGGATACTCCTCAAAAACACTTATTTCTCCTAAAGCTTGGCCAAACACCTCACTTTTTTTAACATAAGCTTGGCCAAACAGGCTATGAGACTGAGATTTAATTGATGTTTAAAGATTGTTTTGATATCCATGCGGGCAAAATATAGTGATGGTCATGCTGCTAAATACTATGTCTGCTAGTCTCAATGGCAGGATTTGGTTCCTTGTATCCTCGTGACATTCGATAAAGAGCAGATTGTGGTATGGAGGGGTAAACTATAAACCTGCGGAGGACGGGTTCTTCCTCACAGAAAGAGAATGATTTGATCATTCCAGTAATGATTCCGATAATCATGAGGATGAAAACGAAAGCAGAGAAGAAAATACGGGTGACAGTGATTAGATCATCTTGTGATGAATTCGCTAAATATTGTTGGACTTCAAGCAGTTATAGTTGCTGCAAGTCAAGCCGAGGGAAAATAACAATACACAATACAACGACCAAATACAAGGTAATGGTTAGATCTAGGCATCTTCGTGTTCTTGTGTCAAGATGTATCTGACTCTACTATACTTATTTGTATTATTTACAGAGAACACTTGCACAGCTTGGGGAAGAATCAAGAAATGCATGATTAAAAGAACCTCACTGTGCTGTCATTCATTGTATATATAGATAAGATAGCATGTATTTTTGTTGGGTGAGACCCTCAAGTCTTAACTGTTGGCTCTTCTAAAACTTGAAAATTACCAGCCACTGGCTCCATGAAAAGCTATGGGTTGTAATAATATTGATTCGCACATGGTTTGCCAGGAGTTGAGAATGTCACACGTACGTGCTTGCTCCTTTATGGTGATTATTCAAGTCCCAATCTCTTACCAACTTAGCTGGGAAATTTCTGCTGCAGTACTATACTAGCCTGACAAATGTTCTTTGTGGATCTCAATGCAATCAGATCCCAAAATCACTAGTTTATTTGGCATGCCTCCCAATATTCCCCTGCACGTTCGTTTGGATAATACTTGCTCGCTTATGATGTTTATACGAGTATTAAACTTATCATGTTTTAAACTTTTAGTGAATAAATGAGGTAAGAATGTAATGAACCAATCATGGATTAGTGTTTAAAGCTTATCCGCAGTCACATATCATGTATTTATTTATTTTGGTGTGAATACTCTGTACGTGTAGTTTTTTCATGTCTCCTACCTATCATATTCATAGCTCGGGAAAACATGTTCTTGCTCTTTTGGTCAAAAATTTCATTCACCAAGATTGTTGAAATATTTTCACTGATCCAAGAAGATTGAGAGGTTTGGACTTTGGAGTATGAGAGACAACACATTCAATTTTTGGTGCATTTAAATATTGATGTTTAAATGATATTGTAATAGATGGGGTTTTATATTTAAATTTTTTGAAAAGATAATTGACAAACATATTTGTACATTCTAATATTCGCAGATTGTGTAAATTTTACACTATCATGTAGTAATATTTATTTATAGTAAGTAACTCGTCTTATTTTGAAGATCACAAATTTCACTTTATATGAAAGGTTACACATAAATATCCTTTGAGTACAGTATAATTTTTTATATATAATATCAATATAGACGAGTTAAACTCTTAAATTACAAGTTTATTTGTCTATTTTTTAACAGGTTGAGTAGATTTTATTGCTTAACGTTCATGTTTCTATCATCTAGTTTATTTTTTACCGACAAAATTGCTAGATATTGTTAAAGATTGGGGAGAGAATTAATATGGACAACATGATAAAATTTCTGCGAAAAATTGTCTCAAAAGAAAACCGTGGTAGAGAGTGGTTCACTTTTTATTGAGAATTACACAAAAAAATTGCTGCGTGTGAGAAACGAGAAGTTGGGAGGATCAACAAATGATATGAACTGGTGGGTGATAGCCACTGCGCCAATTTCTGATTGAAGTTTTGCTGACCTACAAAATTTGTATCTTTATTTTTGTCCTTTCAATGTCCCTTGTAAATGAACTTTAGTTGAACACGTTAATAAGCATACTGAATGAAACACGATCACCTTATTTGGTTCAACTTTTGAAAATATACTATTGGATTTGATGTTTAAATATATAGTGTGTTTTATTATAAATTTCACATCTTATATTACTAATCTGCTAACAAATGATTAATCTTTTTTCAATGATGCTGATTAATTTTATACACAGGTGTTGTTTTTATTGGTTTGATTGCATAGCTGAATTACAAATATTTTTCTCTAACAAACACGTCAATGCGCATGTGACTTATTAAACTATGATGGCTTTTGGTATACTTTCGTAACGTGGGCTGAATATTTTTCTCTTTTCGGCAGTTTTAGATTGGTCCAGCATGATTATATAAATTTATTACCAAAGAGTTAAAGTATAATTATTCAGAATTCGTGGAAGTATCAGAGTACCAAAGTGACCTTATAAGATAATGACTTTAACCAATTAGTAATTAGTAGTAATTGAACAGTATGTTATCCATAATGGTTCAACATTATATGTTTGCAACATTCTTTTTAGTGAGACGAGAATGAATGAAAATAATCAGTCCGCTTGGGCAGCTTTATTGGTTTCAAGGAAGATATTTGGAGACCCCCTTATGCGTAGCGTGGTACTGGTCTAACCTTTAAAATTAATTGAGTCACTATGATTTACCTCATTCACAGACCTGTCGGACCGGAATGGTGAGTGATTCCACCTTTTTGGAGCAATGAATGAAAATAATCAATACAGTCAAGATCCATCATTATTTCTCTATTCTGTTTTATTGTTTTTTATAATTGTAAGATGATATTAATCTTTCTTGGGGAGTCTTCTCATTAATATCAAATATATATAGTGTACAATATTCATCCATTATACAATAGGAATCATAATTCTAATAACAAGAGGAATCTTAGTCTTACCATAATTATATTTACACAATATATGAAATATATTCTAATTATGGGATAGGGATGACTATACACGTTTACACAACCCACAGTCGGAGCGGGAGGAGGCCGGACGCTGAGACTGGATCTGAAGTCAAGAAACAAATGTCTGGGAAGTCCTTTGGTAAATATATATGCATACTGATATGATGAGAGACATGTAACACTCTGACATGGCCTAGCGCAACTTTCTCACAAACGAAATGTATGTCCATCTCAACATGCTTGGTTCGTTGATGTTGAACCGGGTTGTGAGAAAGGTAGATTGCAGAGATGTTATCACAATACACAATAGATGTCTGACGCAAATGACACTGAAGTTCTAAAAGTAAATTTCTGAGCCAACAAATCTCAACTACCACATTTGCAACGCCTCTGTACTCGATCCGCCTTTGGAGCGAATAGGGTGACTGTCAACGCGGACCGTGAAATCAGATTATCCCCTAAAAATACAAAAGTCGGAGGTGGAGCGTCGCATGTCCAGACACCCTGCCAAATCTGCATTCGTATATGAGAGCAACTTGTTTGGGGCAGAGGGGTATAAGTGCAAACCATAATCAAGTGTGTCCTTAACGTATCAGATGAAATGAGACTCCACGGGGCATGCATAAATAAGCATACCTGCTGAAAAACATAAGCAATGTCGGCGCGTAAATGTGAGATCTTGAAGTGCACTGCAAGACTTATCTGAGTAGGATCGGAGGCGGAGCAACATCCATGCGAGCTTAGATTTTGAATCAACCGGAGTAGGCGTAACTGCGATTCGTCTTAGCCACGATACTGTGGCGGACCATACTTTAGGCGGCTGGGCCACCCCCATTTAAAAGAAATTGACTACTAGTATTGGCTCACTGTCTTTACAAAAAAAAAAGATTTAACCTATTGAAAAATCATGAAGTCACTACTTTAAACCACATGCGTGAGTGAAAAATTGCAATTTTCAGCGACAACAAGTAGAACAGCAACGAAAGCTTTCTCCAGGTGTGTAGTATTCTCTCTATTATTTTATTAGGTTATTTGATGGTTTTGTAAATAAATTTTTTGGGTTTAATTTGGATTGTTAATTATGATTGCAAATTAGGGAAATAATTAATTTTAAACCAATTCTTTTATTGATTGGGTTTGATGAGTTGTTAGAAATATTTAATTTATGATAGTAATATTGTGGTCCCAATTCAATTTTAGTTAGGCGATTGATTATTTTAAATGTTTGATTTTTTTTGTCAGATTTAGAAATTGAAAATATTATACAAATGTCAAAACCACAAAAAAATATTAGTTCGTTCTTTAAAACAAAAGAACCAACTAAACCTTTGAAAAAATGCACATGTGGTAAATGAACATGTTACAAATGTCGGTAGATACAGGAAGATCGAAAATATATCCGTTGATAGACAGTTAATCGTCGATGATGGCATAACGAATGTGAGAGGAGTGAAAACCACTTTCATGTTAAGGAGAGGTTACGCAACTCGCTTAAAGAGGAACCTCATGTAAATACCATGGAATAAGGTTTGATCCTTCAGATTGGTTTCTCTTGTGCTTACGCTCGCGGTTTCCGCTGCAACAAATAAACGTGCATTTTCAGCTACAAAAATTGTGAAGAGTCGACTCTGCAACAAAATGTCAGATGATTATCTTACAAATACTTTGCTATTGCATATTGAAAGAGAAATTGTCGATGACTTTGACATAGATGTTATTATCAATGAATTTCGTGATTCGAAAAAACGTAAATTGCTATTATAATATAATTATTTGAGCGCTAATTTTTTTTTAATCGGTCCACCCTATGATTATTTCGTTAGTCCGTCCCTACCTAATATCATGTAAGATGATAATCTAATTATGGGGTAGGAATACTATACACGTTTACAATTTACAATAATGTTATCTGTCTTAACACAAGCTATATTTGATGGAACAATGCCGACAATAGCTAAAGTTATCAAATGATTATGACTGGCCATCGCAAAACAAATGATGACGCGTGTTAAAAATTACTGTAAGATTACTTTTTTTCTTTCTAAAAGCAGGTAAAATTTGAAAGCAAATGTCCCTCGTATGATTGACTATTTCCTAACATTAACATCACTTACTAAATTTCTTAAGCTTATAGTTAAAATTGTATAATTGTGTTTCTTTGTGCTAAATTGAATTTTGAATTAACTTGCATAAAACAAACGTTTCTCAAAATTTTAAATAAAACATAACAAATTAAACTATTGTCAGAGTAAAAGCCAAAATACCGATTAAATAGAAAGAAAAACTCAAGACAATTTATATGGTTTTAAAGATATAAAATTGATTATATATTTTAAATAAATCAAACAATTGATATGTGTAGGTTATCAGGCTGTCCAGTGGGCTAGAACGTCTCAATCTCGTCACGGTCTCAACCCACCCCGATCCCGTCGCTGGGTCAATTACGTGATGGGGATTGTTGATAATCGGGTTCGAAATCGGGACGGGACTAGGGTTGGTCCCGCCCATCCCAGTCCCGACCTGTCCCGCCACCCGGCCCGCCCCGTTTGCATAAACTAGTCGTTACACAAACAACCATTTTCAATTTTAGCCGTTCGCAACGGCTAGGCCATTCCGCCCCCCTCTCCCCCTCCACCCCCATAAATCCCCCCTATACCCTTAATATTTATTTTTAACTCCTAAGTTATTATATTTATATATTAATCCTATTTCTCAACTGTAAATACCTCATTTTCCTTTTCATTTTTCTCACAAATCTTCCTACCATCTCTCTAATCGTTCTCTCTCTCTCTCTACAAGTCTAAATTGCACACTAAATATTATATTATATTTTCTAATTTCTATCAAAGTTCAAAAATTGGGAGTGAAGTTGACAACTAGTTTGAGGCTCATCGAGCAAAGTTTCAATTTTCAACCTCGATTACACGTCGGCGTTTGGTACAATCGTTCCTTCTTTTATTTTAATTATTATTACTTAATTTTAATTATCGTACTTAATTTTTTTAACTTTAATTATTTATTTACATAATTATGATAGAATGAGATGGATATTTTTCTGGTAGATGTATTAGGGGTAACAAGGATAATGGTGCATCTTCTAGTAATCCTAATTATGATAATTTCACTCATGTAGATGAAACTGGTCTTTTTAATGTTAATATTAATATACCATTAGATCATGAGGTATATTCTGCATCTGAACCAGACTATGATTTAGAAAATGAATTAGAAGATAATTTAGATTACACACCACTAGTGCAACTCCACCTCAGTCTCATACTGAGTCTCAGACTGAAACTGGAATCCCTCTTATTCCCCCTAGTATGAATGGAGGCAAAAAACAACGAGAATTAGAATCACATGCATGAGATTTTTTTGATAGGGGCATTCCTAATCAACTAGCTATTTGTAAAATTTATCGCGAAGTTTATAAATTTAAAACTGGAAAAGGTCAAGGTGGGACAGGAGGTTTAATGAGACATGTGAAAAACTCTCACAAAACAAGGTATAATCAATACTTGGCTAAAAAATGGGTGTGCAAATGTCTTCTGAGTCGGGAAAAGGTTCACATAGTGTCTCCAATCAAGTATAGGATCGAATTAACCCGATGACGGGGGGGGGGGGCTATATGTCTGAATTATGATAAACACAAAGATCAGAAAAAATTAACAAAATTAATTGTTGTGGATGGTTTGCCTTTTCATTTCCTTCATTTCCTGGTTTTATTCATTACATTCGAGAAACATACAATCTTGCTTTGAACGGTTTTCCTAGATCAATTGTAAGAAGAGATGTTTTTAAATTTGCACATGAATATCAACAAAATTTACGTTATGCATTGTATCATTTTATTGGCAAAGTGATTATCACTTCTGATATAGGTCGTAGTACTAATGATAATGATTATTTAATTTTTACATGTCATTGAATAGATCACAATTGGTCTATGCAAAAACGTATATTAACATATAGATATATTAATGAAAGACACACTAGAGTTTTTATTTCAATAACTATTTATGAAATTAGTGAATATTATGAAATTACTGATAAAATTATGACTATTACATTAGATAATGCTTCTTCTAATGATTATGCTCTAAATATTTTAAAAACTCAATTTACTCCATCTTTTTCCAATATTTTTCATGTTAGATGTTCATGTCATATTTATAACTTAGTTGTAAATGATGTTCTAAATTTTTTTAAAGACATCATTGATAAAGTACAATTTGATATCAACTTTATTTTAAAGGTAATAAAATACAAAGACGCAAATAGTATAAAAAAAATATGTCATGATTGTGGATTACCTTATAGAAAAATTCCACAAGAAGTTGCAACTAAGTGGAATTCTTTGTATGAACAATTAGTTGATGATCACGAGTATATAAGACATATAACTTTATTATTTAACGTCCATAATCAAAATCTTTCAGATATGCTTGTAGATGATGATTGAGATAAACTTTTGAAACTTATTGTACTCTTAGAGAATTTTTTTCTCGCTACTAAGGAATTTTCTGATATTTATTATCTTACTATTTCTTTTATGTTATTTTATATAGCTCTAATATTTTTGTTATTTAATGAATATATAGGGGGATCCAACTATTAACAATTTTTTGTAAAATTAAAAAAAAAAGTTTTTCCCTATTTCCACTATTTTTTTTATTGGTGTTGTATTAAATCATACTATTAAAATAGACAGTTGTAATGCCCTTATTGAAACGATTTATGAATGCTTAGAAATACTTCCACCAGAACCAATTGAAGAACCAACTAAAGAAGATGTTATCTCTAACATACAAACACAATGCAAAATTATGTATATGTATTACCAACAACAAGTGCAAATAATCAACCGACTTCTATATCTTCTTCTTCTACTTCACTTCAACCTTATAAAAACATGCAGTTTCTGCTATTCAAGACATTCGAAATAGAATGTATAGTGGTTCAAGTGCTTCACAAATTAGCGAGTTTAATGTTTATGCTTTGCAGGGTGTTGTACCGTTCGAAACAATTGCTAATGAAAATGGACGTGAAGACTTGCTGAAATAGTGGAGGGAGAATGAAAAGACATTTCCGACTCTATCAAAGATGACCCGAGATGTGTTGAATATTTAAGCGTTATCTACAGCTTCTGAAAATATTTTTTATACTGAAAGGTTTCAAATAGGAGAGTACATACACTCATTGTCGGGAGACAGTTTGGAGATTGCAGTTTTATTTAGAGATTAGATTAGAGCGGAGCGTAGAAGGTGCAGTCAACTAGAGACCAATAAAGACGACGACTACAATTACAACGAAATCTTATCAGAGGGACCAGGAAGCGACGTTGAACAATTTGACCAACAAATTCCAATTCCAACAGAAATTCCTCGAGAGATTGTTAGAAAATTACAAAAAGTATGGTTGCATATGTAATTTTTTAATGTCAATCTTACTATGTGATTTGCAACTTTTGAACTACGAAACAAAATTGTAATTTTAAAATTGTATTACAAAAAATATATATTTTTATTAAATAATATAAGAGGCAATTAGACTTGGGATATTTTATCACTACCTTGTTCAATTATTTAAGTGTTTATATATAACCCCACACAAATCCCCTTCCGAGGCCGTCCCTGATAATAGGGGGTGTAACACCCCATTTCAACCGTAGTCGGAAACGGGATTACTGCGCATGGTTGATTCCTAAAATGCATTTAAAGGAGTCGCCACCTAATTATTATAGTGAATTAGGACACTAAAAATGTAGCATAAAATACTACGACTGATCTCCATTTAAAGGTCTGCGAAAGCTATGTGAGATTCTAGTTAAGAGTTCTTTATTATCCTAAAGGGAAGGGGTTAGGCATCCTAAAGGATCCGCTAACTTGCGGTTATCCGTTCAAACTTAGGCTTAATATTATTGTGCTAACATGCAATCTATAATTCTAAAAGTGTTCTAATTATTAAACTAACCAAGAGATATTTAAACTGGGCATGCAAATATTTAAAATAAATATATATTTAACAAGATAGTAATGAAAGCAAATAATCATAAAAGATGTAATTAAGAGAAATTAGCAATATTTCGCTTTTATTTCATTTTATGCGAATGATTTAACTTTAGGGTGCGCCTCTGGGTACCTGCAAAAGACACTTAGTAGAAGAGTTAGTAAATAATAAATAAATTACCAAACAAACACAATGTATGTATATATATATATAGATATATATGTAGAAGATATTGTAAAAGATATATTTTTATATAGTGTGGGCTCAGCTAGTGTTATGCCAAGGATACTAAGACATGAGAAGCCAATATCGCTACGGCGGCGGTCGACTCGCCTCCCGGTGAACGATACTATGCATTCTCGTCTAATCTTTTTCACTTTCCTCCTCGCCCACATATTCCGTCTCGCTTACCACGGGGGCCTCCAGATCGACGGATAAATCCTTCGTAGGCCAGTGTAGTATCAAGTTCAAAATCAGCATAATAAATAGATAAAGGGGAGCAAAGTCGTCAAACATCAGTCCGACAACAACTGAAAACGGTAGAAATAATGCAATGACCACAAACTTCATTGGAAACTTGAGAATGGCGGAGTTTTCACTCTGGCGGATGCTAAAAAAATCAGAAAATCAGCTCGATAAGCGATCAGCGATGGCAAAGAATAGGCTAAAAATGCGACAAATGGGTGAAAATGCGACAAATGAAATGAAAATGCAGCAGCAAATGGGCTGAAAATGCAACAGCAAATGAGCTGAAAATGCAGCAACAAACAGCCCCAAAAATCAGTAACAAACATGGCCAAGATCCGTAGCCAAATAGCCAAAAATCAGCCCAGCAACATGGCTAAAATCAGTCCCGAATTTAGGCCAAAACAGCCCCAAATTCAATGCCAAAACAGTCCCATATTTAATGCCAAAACAGTATCCAAAAGATGATCGAAATCAGCCCAACATAAAGCCAAAACCAGCAGCTAAATCCGTCCGAAAATGGTCAAAACCAGTAGCCAAAAAGGGCCAAAATCAGCAGCGAAATAGTCCAGAAATCAACAGATGTGTGGCTTAAAATGCAGCAGTGGCATTAAAACACAACAGAAACCAAGGTAGCATCTGTTCAAATCAGTTTCATCACGAGTGTAGCAATCTCAAGGTGTGGCAATGGTTAAGATCAAGATGTAGCAACAACTTAGCACAATATGCAGTCAGATAGAACCTCAATTATGAAAGACAGGAAAACAACGGGGTTACCACCGTCCATACTCCGATGCCGCATCAAGATCAAAAGGTTTCTAAAACCTTGGGCATGGCAAGCTATCGGGGAGGCTAAACCAAACCCAAAGCTCTTCTTGGCTATCAGTGAAAGTGATACAATAGAAAAAGTTCGGATTCGCGAAAATATAACCGAAACAGGATTGTGGGTCTTCGTTTGGCGAATTCATAATGAGTCTCATATGGGACTCTTTGTTGCTCCCGATGCATTTCATGTAAAACAAAGAAGAGAAAAGGAAAAGAGTAGTATATGCACTTAAGAGACTCGAACAAACAAATTAAGAGACACTTTTATCTTTTAAGAACATCATTTTTTAAGCCGAAAGGGTAAACTTAGAATTGTGTAACAAAAGGCAAGATTCAAGCATGCATATTTAGTACTGTGCTAAGGCGTGCAATTTCTAAACTCATCTTCAATCTTAACTCACTTTAAAGGGGAAGGTCAGTCATAAACAACATAATGAAGCTAAACATTAGCTATTAAGAGCTAGCAAATCAGATAGGACCTTTAGAGTTTTTTCATGGCTTAACAGGTTCACATTGCAAACATTCAATATCATTTTACCAAAGTGAAACAGTGAAAGGGGAAGGACTATCTAAATTTTAAATCAGTAACTTCATCAAGTACTATCCAACCGACAATAGATACCAAATTAATTAAACATAGGAGGACAAGAAAATGAACATAGAACTCCATTAAAATTTGGATCATGATCCTATTATTAGCTCACATGGTTCTTTACCTAGTACTCGAAATGACAAAAAAATAGTTCACTGTTCAGATCACGGAATTTAAGTTAGACAAATATAGACACAACAAATGTACATAGAGGGACATCATCTCTTACCCAACGTACATCTCATCTAGACTCATTCGGTAATCAAACAAATCAACAAATCAGGCATAGAACAAGTGAAGTAAGAAGACACTTAGCTAAAGTACGATTCAGATTTTTAGCTTTTCATACCACTGGCTTAGACACTAGATACTTAAAACAACAAACTTATACTAATTACATCTAGGCTTCCAGTTTCATTAAGGACAAACTTACATAGAGCAGGAATAAACATACTGTTGAGATATATGACACTATCAGTTTCTCATGATCAAAAGAATACATAAAGGGGTACAAATTCGAATTCATACAGGTTGTTAAACCAAACATCCAATCTTAAAAAAAACTATACCATCTTTGGAGAAATGCATGATTATATATGCCACATTTTGGTGAGAATAATCAAAAGCAATACACCCTTAAATAAAAAGGAAGCTGAGTTTAATCTTGGATGCCAAAACTCCTAAACTTTAGCTCCATTATTTGAGAAAACAAGGCCTAATAGATAAGGTTAACATGAAAAGTGCAAATTTTAAGTAACTTCCAATATACTTCTACCCAACAATTAGTAAAAGTAGACATGCTCAAACAAGATAAATTCAAAGAACCAAACAAATGAACAAAATAGGCCATTTAAATATGTATAAGCAACTTATTGAGAAGAATAGACACTTCAAATTACATAGGAGTTTATCCAAATCATTTTTAACTCAACTCTCCTTCAAAGCGGTTTTAGTAGTCCATTTGTATATATTCAACATATGAAACAAGATTACAAGTTAAGATATATAACGCAAGCAGCGATATAGCTTAACATAGTATGATCTAGTCTAACAAAAATGCAAAGTTTTAATGCAAAGCAACTTAACAGACAGTGACCAGGATACAAGACAACTTAGGAGAGACAATATATTAATATGGAAGCATTTTATCACAATAAACAGATAGAACCAGTATATGACAAATCAGTAGAGATATTAGGTCAACAGGAATGACCAAACAAGTCTCAAAGTAGCATATTGGACATACTACTCCCTTAGTATGCTAGGAATCAGGAAAAAAAACAAAAAACAATACCACACTGTCTATTTTCATGTTTTAGATCTGAAATTGATTCATGATGGCCACGACATGCTAAATTGTTAATATTCAGATTAGTAAACATAAACAACAAGTGACGACTTGATAAACGTATTTAAGGATTCAAAATAGTCATAATACAACTAACATACAAAATAATCAATCTAATAAACTCCAGCAATTTACCATTCAATTATACATGTCAAAACAAACTAACAGTCATAAATGATAAATTAATTAAAAGCAGTAACCAATGCAATATCAAATCTCACAGACCACATAATACATATTAAATAGCAAGAACTAAAAAGAGTGAGTTTACCTTTTTCGGGTAGCGAACCGAAACATCATCTCGACTCGTCGAACACAAACAACGTCTACTTTAACTAAACCTTCTCCGAAGCAATAATCGAGTCGTCTCGACTCGTCGAATCCGCTTGGAGAGTGTGATTAAGAGGAAAGCGAAGCTTGATTATTTTGAGGCTTTTCAACGAGAATCGAGAGTGATAGAAGGTGTTTCCTTACGATTTTCTTTGGCAATGATTTCAAAGTAATCGAAATTTGTGTTTTGTTCTCGGATCTTGTAAAACCAGAAATTCGATGCTTTCACAAGAAAATCGTTTGGTAAAGAAATGGAAGATATATTTTTCATTGAATTCTTGAAAATCCCACCGCTTTATGAACCTAGAAGGGTTCGATTTATAGTTAGGATCTCTCTCACTTGCACCCTCATCTTTACGATTTTGAATTTCAAAATAAAGTGGTGATTTGATGGAGACAGGCGTACTACAGTTGATATGAGTCTGGCGCGTGGCTCGAGTTGCGACGAGACAAAGGCATGGGCGATGTCCATGTACAAAGATGTAAAATCGCGGATTTTAGGGAGTGTTGCAGATGATGGGTGACGGGTTCGATGGGTAAGGTCTGATGTGGCGATGTCAGGGGTGAAGGGTTGGGCGACTGGTGGCGTAGGCGACGTGGATTATCCGGCGGGTAAAGGGTGGTGTTGGTGTGACTGGTGGGCAAAGGGGTGAGGGGTAAAGGGACGTCTGGTTTTTTTTAGTTGAAAATGGACGATCGGCAGAAGGAGAAGGTGGGCTTGGACCGAAACTTGAGCTGATTTTAAAAGAAATGGGGAATTGGACTAGTTTAAAGGTTTGGTTTTTGGGGTAAAATAAATGGGTGTTTGAAATTAAAAAATGGGCGATTGGATTTATGGAATGATGGTGGGTGATTGATTGTGCCTAAATCTTTGGATGGTTTGACAAAATGCAACGCGGGTTAATTATTTAAAAGAAAAATTATTTAAAAGATGCAAGATTATAAAAATGCAAATGTCGATGCAATAATAATAAAAATACGATATTTAACAAATGTTTAATGTCTAAAAATTAAAGCCGGATGTCAATTAATTATTTAAAGAGATGCAAAATATTATTATAAACATAATATTAACAAAAACATAATGCTTAAATTAAAATAAAAAAGATGCAATGTCATTTTGTGAATAAATAAACATAGAATATTATGTAAAAATATGCAAAATAACGATTAAAATGTGGTGTGCTAAAATACTTAAAATTGCACGAAATATACAAAAAACGGGTCAAAATTGACTGTCAACAGCGGGATGTAGGACGTGACTATTGGAAATATTTATTAAACGTGAAATAAAGTAAATCCTATTAATTATGAATCGAACAATTGGGGCCCCTTCACGTAGGAAACCTTGTTTCCACACACGTGCACACGTAGTGCCAATGATCAAAATTTCTTTAATGGAGAAGATATTTGTACGTATACGAATTGTTTGAGACATAAGGTAATAGACAGTTATTGGACAAATGACGAATGATTTCACGTTGGTAAATGAAGGAAGAAGTGTATAATGTGTAAAGATGAAATGAATCAGAAATCACCACGAAACCGAGAAGGGCCGCGGCTCCTCCAAGTAAGGGTCGCGGCGCTTGAAGGGTCGCGGCTCCTCTGAAGGGTCGCGGCTCTAATTGACGTTTCAATTCCAGTAACTCACTGGAATTGAAGGGCCGCAACTCTAATTGACGTTCGGTTCGAGTTATCGAATCGGCGGCCGACTCTCTAAAGGGCGCGGCTCGCCATTTAATCCGTTGGAGGTGAATTAAAAACTGATTCTTGGGCTGACTTTGGAGTATTTACTCTCCATTATTTTTCTCATGAATTCAGTCATTACTTGGCTGAATTGTAACTCCAAATTCAAGGCATTAACATGACATTCATGGTCATTACTTAGCCATTTGGAGGGTCATCATCTACACACTATAAAATGAGACACAAAGCTCATTTGAAAAAAAACACTTGAAATATGAAACGATTCATCCTCTCTTGCAATCACAAAACACTCAAAGATCTTTCTTCCAAAGCAAACACTTGAGTTCCCTTTGCTCATTTATTTGATTGCAGTTTTATCTTAGGAGATAAGTTGTCATTACAACCGTTGAAATGATATACGAGGCAATATTATCTTAAGGATAGATCAAAAATTTGGTCGACTCAGCAAGCCCTCATATTTGATCATTTCCAGATTTCTGACAAATAGTTGTTGTTGTTATTTTCCCGTTCTTGTCACGGCCCGACCCGACGGGCCGCGACTAAGCGTCCTAATTGGACGTTCTTGCTGACCTGTCACTCTTAATTTATCTAATACAGAGATTTATAAAAATTTCGGCAGCACAACATTGCTTTTACAACATATCCCTAAAATGGGCGAGCCGACAAGGCTGCCAAAACAACCACAAAAAACAAATCATAATAGGCTAGCCGACTAGGCTGCCACCCACCAACATCACGTGCACAAAGGCATAATCAAAATAAGCAAGCCGGCAAGACTGTCACTAGATAACAACATTAAAAAACCCAAAAACAATGTACAAACATCCAGCCCACAACTGTATACGGACCTCTAAGAGTGCAATAATGACATATGACGGGACAGGACCCCGTCGTGCCCAAAATATGCATAAGTCTGAAAGATAAATGTCTGTACCAAAATAGCTGACTCCGGAACAAAGGAGCTCTCAATCGTTGTCTGAAATCCTAGACCAGGAGGGTCACCTATCTCCGAACACTGAACTGCGGGCATGAATGCAGCCTCAGGGAGAGTCGATCTGAAATAATGTCTCGAGTATGTAAAACATAAAATCTGGCCAATAACAAATGTACCAAGTAAAAAGAGAGTCATCAAATTTCATAAAGCGAGAATCATGTCGAAAATCATATCATGTTCTTGAATCATAAATCATCATGCTCGTATGCGTATATAAAATCAGATAACATGTCTCGGCCTACATGGAGGACTCGATGGAATCAGATCTGCAGCGTAACGTGTCTCGGCCCTCTATGGAGGAACTCGATGTAATCTGTATATATATATATAACGTGTCTCGGCCCTCTAGTGAGGGACTCGATGAATGATGCATGGTTGCGCACGAACATGACCTGGTCCGGGACTCAGTGGAGTGAAATAGTAACACTTAGCACGAGTAGATATCATGAGCAACTGAATGCAATTAAAATCATTATGTGACTCTCAATAAAATTATTACCATAAACTCTGTTACTGAAATCATAATCACTTGTAACTAGTCATTTTTAAAATCGAATGGTAGGAGTTAAGTAAATGCATCGTACTTTCATAAAAAATCATGCCAAAAGAAATAAGGAAAAGTCTCACATACCTCTTAAAGTAACTAATCAACTCGATATTAAGGTATGCCTCGCCTAGTACTTCAACCTATAATAAGGAATAACATTTCGTCAATTTTGATTTTCTAATGTAAGTTATATGAATAACGACTCCCTTATTTCTATAAAAATTTGGGCAGCATTTTCTTTGTTTATGTGCGTATCCACAATTTTCCAACAATCCAAATCAGCCAGCAATTCAACTCCAACTAACAATCCAATTCAAACCAATAATCCAACCATTTCAATATGTAATCTAACTAGGCTTCATATACCGCATATACACCGTCATATAACCCTTTTCTCGTTACTTATGAAATACAATAATTTAAATCATCAAGGTGATTATCGTACCTATTTATCATATTCATTCAATACTTAAAATGTTACGACAATGTCTAAAAAGATTTCATAATTCCTTTCTTGATTTCTTAAATCCATTTCGTCTCGCGTCACCTTATATAACTAATTACATCACCAAATACCAATATTTCTTTCAATTGTTAACACACAATTAGTGACGATGTAAATAATAGCAACAACGATTATATGGCACCAAAACAGCCCGTAAAGGGTCGCACAATGTCCGAAAGTTATTCATGAGTTTTAGGCCATTTAACATGCAACCATTTACTCTTTCCTTAATAAATAATCCAACTTATTTTCCAACAACTCCATATAATGAACACATCTTAAATCTTCACAAGTTATTCCATTTTTTAACACGCAATTAGTAATGGAATTTACAACACAACATACAAATCCAACGCATGCCCAAAATAGTCCAATTTCGGTTCAACATCCAAATTCCACATGCATTGTCTAAATTCAAGATTTCTTCCTAACACAAGTCCATTACTTCAACTACAACAATATGCAACTTTGATTATAACATAGAAATAAGAATTTTCATACCTTAATTTAATCCCCAAAACAGTCCCGATTTTTAGCCACTGCTTCGTCAGCTGAACTTGTAACATCGATAACTCTCTACTCCAGTGTCCTATCGACGAGTGGTTTGTTGCATTGGAAACTAGACTCGACGAACTTCATTTTAGGATTTTAAAACACACAAAAACTACTAATATGCTCGGAGATATTCCCTTCCAAATTTGACTAAAAATCTGTCCAGCAGTCCCGAAAATCTGCTCACTGTCCCAGCGAAAAATGTCACTGTTTTGGTCCTTTTCTTGCCCAATTTTTCATTTTTTTAACTCCAATTCAACATGCAATCATTCCATAATGTCAACCCATCATTTATACATGTTTTCCTTCGAAAATTTCATCCAAAAATTCGAAATTTATGGGCTACAACTCTCGGCAGTGGTACGTTTTTTTGCCACTGTTTTTGGGTGATTTCTTAAGCTTGTAATTGTAGAGGAATTAGGCTTGGAAGAAGAGAAGTAAGAACCTAATTTGACTATGGGATTGAGGTTAATTTCGGATTTGGATTTGAGAGAAAATAGATGAGAGTTAGTGTTTAAGAATGGAATTGAAATTGAAATTGAAATGAAAAAGGGTTTGGGGTGTTTTAATTTAAAATCTGAAAATAGCTTTAAAATTTTACACTTTGACCCTTTTAATGCCCTCTTAGTTAGAAACAACCCCAAGTAGTAAATCTTAATTTAATCTCAACCCTCGTTGCCTTAAATTCTTACCGTCGTATCTCATATACCTTACTAATCCATGACGGGATTCATGCATATAGATAAACCATTATTATTAAAGAAATTTCCGGCGCCACATACGTTATTACCGAAAATTATTCCGTACCCACACGTAAGAATATACTTAAATTCAAAAATTGAATCTTAATCCTTAATGACGTTCTTAATCCTTGTATTAAACTTACGAGGTGTAACAGTTCTACACATTACCACTCACAAGCTTAAGATAATATTCGCTATTTCAACAACAACATGACTGGACAAGATCAATTCAACCAATTCAACACTGAAAATTCCACTGATGCTCAAGGCAATCCCATTGCCTTCAATCCCACTACTCAAGACACTAGCGCCGCCTTCAACTCCATTGTTTTTGACACTCCTAGTGTCACTACTGATCATGACATTTCTAATGCCTTCCCAACTACTGCTTTTGGTACGTCAAGTGCCACTATTTTTGGTACGTCAAGTGTCACCGCCACTGCCTTTGGCACAACCAATGTCTCCACTGCTGCTCCGGGCACTTATAGTGCCTTTGCTCCTACCCAAGGCGTCAACAACAACTATACTCCTGTTGGAGGCATTCACAATGCCTTTCAACTCGCCGGTAGCGCCTCAACACCTGCTAGTTTTCACCATGAACGTCCTGAAAAGTTCATGGGTGCTCACTTTAAGAGATGGCAGCAAAAAATGTTGTTTTTCCTGACGGTTATGAGAATGTCACGTTTCCTAACCGAAGATCCTCCACTAGTTGGGGAAGACGTGGACTCTCAGCCAAATACTTTGGCGGGAGGGGGTCAAGGTAACCATGTCGCTGACGATATGATGATGGTTCGCGAAACATGAAAACATAGTGATTTCATGTGTAGGAACTATATTCTAAATAGTTTGTCTGATCCACTATGCACGGTATATTGCACCGTTGAAACTGCCAAACCGTTATGGGATAAACTTCAGCAAAAGTACAACACCCAACATGCGGGTAGTAAGAAGTTCATCATTGGAAAGTTCCTGAAATTTCAAATGGTGGACAACAAAAGTGTGACATCCCAAGTCCAGGAATTTCAAATGATTTTACATCACTTGGATTTGGAAGGATTAAAGGCCAACGAACAATTCTTGATTGGGGCATTAATCGAGAAGTTGCCTCTATCGTGGACTGAGTTTATGAACTATCTAAAACTCAAAACGAAGAAGATGACCCTAGATGAACTTATTGTCAAACTCCATATTCAGGAAGACAATAAGAAGGTCATGCCAAAGGGAAAACAACTCGCTGAGGCTAAGGCAAACCTGACGGAAGTCAAAAGGAACTCAAGCAAGAAGCGGAAGTTCCTGAAGGAAGGCAAGCCCCAAACAACTGAAAAGTTCAAGGGAAATTGTAACCACTGTGGTATAGTTGGTCACATGACCAAAGACTGTCGCAAGCTCAAACGTGAGAATAAGGCCAAAGGCAAGGCCAAGGCTAACATCGTTGAAGACACGCATGTTAACGATATGATTGAGGAGTTCTCAGCGGTAGTTCTTGAAGCTAACCTCGTTGAGAATCCGATGCAATTGTGGCTAGACACAGGTGCTACCCGTCACATATGTTCCAATAAAGAAACCTTCTCCACTTATACACCAGTCTCAGACAAGAAGTTGTTCATGGGTAACAATTCTTCTTCAGAGGTACTGGGGGTAGGAAAGGTGATCCTAAAGATGACGTCTGGGGAAGGAACTGACTCTGAACGAAGTGATGCATGTTCCAGATATTCGTAGAAATCTGATTTCTGGATCATTGTTAGTAAATGCTAGTTTTAGGCTAGTGTTAGAGGCTAGAAAATTTGTAATCACTAAGAATGGAACTTTTGTAGGAATGAGCTTCGTCTGTGAAAGTCTCTTTAAGTTCAATGCTGCACCTATAATGCCTTTTGTTTCAACTATCAATAAAATTGCACATTCTACTTACTTGATTGAGTCATCTAATCTATGACATCATATATTAGGACATGTAAACTATCAATCTATCCAAAGATTGGTAAAACTAGAATTATTGTCGTCTATTGACATAAACCCTCAACATAAGTGTGAGGTGTGCATAGAGGCAAAACATTCCAAGAGTCCTTTTAGATCCGTCGAAAGGGATACCACTCCTCTAGAACTTATACACACTGATATATGTGATTTGAAGTTCGCTCAAACTAGAGGGGGGAACAAGTACTTTGTGACTTTCATAGATGATGTCACGAGGTTTTGTTACCTTTACTTACTAAAAAGTAAAGATGAAACCTTTGAAGCATTCAAACGCTACAAAGCAGAAGTTGAGAATCAACTAGGCGGACGGATTAAAACTATCTGTAGCGATAGAGGGAGAGAATATGTAGCGCCTTTTGAAGAATTTTGTACCTAATCAGGTATAGTTCTTCAAACAACGACTCCTTACTCACCTCAATCAAACGGGGTTGCTGAACGCAAGAACACGAACACTAAAGAAAATGATGAATGCTCTATTCATAAATTCGGGCCTTCCTCAAACCATGTGGGGAGAAGTTGTCCTTACTGCAAACATGATTCTTAACAGAGTCCCACACAAGGGTAAAGACAAGACTCTATACGAGCTATGGAAAGGAAAGAAACCTACTTACAAGTATTTGAAGGTATGGGGTTGTCTGACCAAGGTAAAAGTAACTATGTCAAAGCAGATCAAGATTGAACCTAAGACTGTGGATTGCATATTCATCGGATATGCCAATAACAGTCGTGCTTATCGCTTAATAGTGCACAAGTCGGATCATCCGGACATTTATGAAGATACGATCATGGAATCAAGGAACGCATGGTTCTTTGAAGACACATTTCCATATAAGGAAAATAACATAACCTCTCGCAAATGAAGTTATGAGCAAACATCTGATGAACTAGGAGTCACTGACTATCTAGGTCGAAACGGTTTCAGATCTACTAAATTCTGAAGTAGCTGATGATCCGGAATTTAGTATTCTAGATTCTCAGGACTTGGAAGATTCAGAGATGGAACCAAGGCAAAGCAAAAGTGCACGAAAGGACGTTCCCTGGCCCGCATCGTGTAGCTTATTTGGTTGGGATGAACCACGGATAATCGAAGCATTGTCAACTCTGAAGACCGCCCGGAAGGAAGCTTTAGAAAGTGAGATAGAATCCATTCTGCATAACCACACCTGGGAGTTGGCAGAACTTCCCCAGGACACAAACCGTTGGGTTGTAAGTGGATCCTTAAACGGAAGTTAAAGGCAGATGGTTTTATCGACAAATACAAAGCTAGGTAATAGTCAAGGATTATCGCCAAAAGGAGGGCCTTTATTACTTCGACACCTACGCTCCGGTGTCAAGAATAACATCCATACGTATGTTCATAGCTATCGCCGCCTTGCGGGATCTTGAAATACATCAAATGGATGTTAAGACTGCCTTCCTAAATGGTGATTTGGAAGAAGAAATATATATGAATCAACCTGAGGGGTATGTGGTTCCAGGACAAGAGACAAAAGTATGTCAGCTTGTTAAATCATTGTACGGGCTGAAACAAGCCCCTAAACAATGTCACGAGAAATTTGATAGTACTCTACTATCAAAAGGATACTCCATTAATGAAGGTGACAAATGTGTCTACATGAAAGGAAATGTCAAATCCTTCGTCATGATATGTCTATATGTAGATGATTTGTTGATCACTGGAAGCAGTCCTAGAATAATCCTAGAGACTAAGAACACGTTAAAACAGTGTTTTGACGTGAAAGATATGGGCATTGCAGATGTCATCTTAGGGATCAAGATCTCTAAGACATCTAATGGACTGGTCTTATCTCAATCTCACTACATCGAGAATGTACTGAAGAAATTTGGGATGTTCGATACCACCAGATCAACACCATTGGATATAAGTCAAAAGCTTGACAAATATCCGGTAAGCTCAGACACGGAGCGATATGCGCAGTGATCGTAGTCGACGATATCACAAACCGCACTCGACCGATATCTCTACGCGATAATAAATTGGCTATGTTCACTCGAAATCCAAGTGAGGATCACTGGAAAGCATTGAACAGGATACTACGGTTCCTAAAGTTCACGATACATTTCGGGTTACACTATTCAAGATATCCAGCGGTACTAGAGGGGTACAACGATGCAAATTGGATATCTGATAGCGACGACATCAAGTCCACTAGCGGATATATTTTTACAATCGGTGGTGGAGATGTGTCTTGGAAATCCTCTAGGCAAACTCTTATTGCCCGATCCACGATGAAGTCAGAATTTATCGCTTTAGATAAATCGGGAGAGGAAGCTGAGTGGCTTCATGGTTTTCTAGAGGATGTCCCAAGTTGGGATAAACCCATGTCTTCTGTAATGATCCACTGCGATAGTCAGTCGGCTCTAGGAAGGGCACGAAGTTCAATATACAATGGTAAGTCTCGTCATATTCGACGGAGATATGAGTCCGTTAGACAGTTGATCACCCCGGGTATTATTTCCATTGATTACATAAAATTTAAGGAAAATATCGCAGATCCCTTGACGAAGGGAATACCCAAAGATCAGTTGTTCTGCATGTCTAGGGGAATGAGCTTAAAACCCAAACAATAAGAACCGATATACTAGACACCCAACCGTACAAACTGGAGATCCCAGGAATAAAGTTCAATGGAAAAATTAAACTGTAAAGGTTCCGTGAGCGCTTCGGTGGATGCAAGAACTCTTCGGATAATGTGTTTTTCTTAAGAAACATAATTCAAATTCGTTCCCGTGATAGATAAAAAGTGCTATCCGTAAGAGGGGTAAATGATAAGTTTCCAAACCTTTAATGATCCTCAAAAGTTGAGATTAGGTTGGTGAAATTTTTAATGGTTCCTAACGTTTGTGTAGCGGGATATTACAGGATACATTGTAGGAAACCACCTATTTAAGTGCGAGGACAGGCCGCCTCAAATGAACGCACTTAAGAATCCAAGGGTGTCCACGGCCCACGATGGACAAAACTCTAGAAAGATTGAGTAGGAAAGGTGTTGTGTTGGTACCATTGTCTTGGCATATACTAAACACTGACGATTCAAGACATCACGTTCACCGCGCAGTAAATATGTCCGATGATATTCTACTATGGAAGGTTCAAAGCTCCGGCTACCTCTCCGAATGCAACATCGTTCCGCCTAGTGATTGCTAGAAAGGCACCATGTGCGTGCACCAATATCTCTTCCAAGAGGGGATTGTTGGAAATATTTATTAAACGTGAAATAAAGTAAATCCTATTAATTATGAATCGAACAATTGGGGCCCCACATGTAGGAAACCTTGTTTCCACACACGTGCACACGTAGTGCCAAAGATCAAAATTTCCTTAATGGAAGAGATATTTGTACGTATACGAATTGTTTGAGACATAAGGTAATAGACGGTTATTGGTCAAATGACGAATGATTTCACGTTGGTAAATGAATGAAGAAGTGTATAATGTGTAAAGATGAAATGAATCAGAAATCACCACGAAACCGAGAAGGGCAGCGGCTCCTCCAAGTAAGGGTCGCGACGCTTGAAGGTCCGCGACTCCTCCTCTGAAGGGCCGCGACTCTAATTGACGTTTTAATTCCAGTAACTCACTGAAATTGAAGGTCCGCAGCGCCTCCCCGAAGGGCCGCAACTCTAATTGACGTTCCAGTTTCAGTGAGTTACTGGAACTGAAGGGCCGCAACTCCTCGACTGTTTCAATCTGTTGGAGGTGAATTAAAAACTGATACTTGGGCTGATTTTGGAGTATTTACTCTCCATTATTTTGCTCATGAATTCAGTCATTACTTGGCTGAATTGTAACTCCAAATTCAAGGCATTAACATGACATTCATGACCATTACTTAGCCATTTGGAGGGTCATCATCTACACACTATAAAATGAGACACAAGACTCATTTGAAAAAACACTTGAAATCTGAAACACTTCATCCTCTCTTGCAATCATAAAACACTCAAAGATCTTTCTTCCAAAGCAAACACTTGAGTTTCCTTTGCTCATTTGTTTGATTGCTGTTTTATCTTGGGAGATAAGTTGTCATTACAACCGTTGAAAGGATATACGGGGCAATATTATCTTAAGGATAGATCAAGAATTTGGTCGACTCAGCAAGCCCTCATATTTGATCATTTCCAGATTTCTGACAAATAGTTATTATTGTTATTTTCCCGTTCTACACATTATCACTCACAAGACAGAACCACTTTATGTTCCCCTAATCCCAACCCACCCCGTCCCAACCCACCTCTCGTCCCGTCCCACTGGCCACCCTTAGCGGGTTATAACATTAATATATCGATCTGTGTCATGAACACATCTACTTCAATAAAAACTTTTTTGTACGTGATGTCTAATGCTTACACTAAATATTCAAGAAATGTGTTTGTTATTTGTATATTTAATTAATTAATTATAATTAACTGATATATCACATCATTTTTAATTGATCATTGTAGTTGAGTGTCTTTCTTTCCATCCCTGAGGTATTAGTACTGCTCTTGTATTTTTTTATTCTAAAATCTCTATTACTACATGTAATTCTTTAGCCTCAATTATGTTATTATCTTACACTTGTTTATACTTATTGATATTGTCTCCTTTTTATCTTGCTTTAAGCCGAGCATCTATCAGACGTGGGCAGATCTACATGGAGCCCAGCGGGTTCATCCGAACCCTCTTCATCGGAAAGTTATACTGTGTATAGAGTCAACATATGTTTTATGTATATATATTAGTTACTGAACCCCCTTAATGCAAACTAAAAATTTGGCTCAGTGGCAAATGGGGTCAAACTTTCGCGGGTCGCGCGGTTTCGAGTCTTTCTGTGACAACATTTTTGTGTCAATCTTTTTAGCTTCCAATGGCAACTACGATTATGGATTTATGGTCCATCTAAGCCCATTTCCCGGGGGTGTTTCCCTTGTGGGTATAAGGTATTCACTTTATATATTCAAGTCCCCCAAAGGCAAAATTTAAATCTTACAAAATATTATGTAGAAATATTTGGTCTTTCATGGATTGTCTCTTTGTAGAATTTTTCTTGTTCATATTTGGAACATTCCTTGGCTTAATTTGTTTCTCCATTAACTTACTCTCCAATAATAAATTTGATCATATATTTGTATGATATATTACTTCTGATTATAACTTATTAAATAGTTTAATTTCATTGAGGTGTTAACTAAGGAAGCTCATTCATGAATTTTGTCTAGCCCGCTCATATATGATCCGACCCGCTCATTTTCTAGTATAATTAGCGTTCTTATTTTTTCTTTGACCCCCTTGACATGAATCCTGCATCTGTCACTGCTATCAGTAACAACTTCTAAGGGTAAGATTTGTGTACACGTTATCTTCTCTAAATTCCACTTGTCGGATTACCTGAGTTTGTTGTTGTGTTTTTTTAAATTTTCAAATTAAATGATTTGATTTTAATATAAATAATGGGATAAGTATTTACCCCTGTTTAATGTGGGTAATCCAGCTCAACACATAGGAAATTACCCATTTGTCCGACTTTGTCGCAATAATAAAAGAAAGTTCTTTTGTCTGTCTTATTCCCTCCAGTTCTTCCCTCACTCTATATAACCCCCCAACTTACGGGCACCGGCCATCTTTTCCGGCAATGTCGGACCACACTGTATACGCTCCTTTACTACCCTCCGGCCACCTCCCAAACTCCTCTGATGTAGACGATCACGACCACGCGCGTGAACCGCACGTGTTCCTCACTGTCGACGACGATAGGGTCCAATTATCAAACGTCGATCAATTGGGTATTCATATTTCGGAGGTGGATGATAACCCATATTCGTTTCTTGGAGCGAATCGGTTCGACATGCCCGGATCCACTACTACCATAGTTGACCCGTTTAGGAATAATACACCTAGAATTGAAGGGGTCTATGAATGGTTGAAGATTGTTGTGTGTTTGCCGATTGCTTTTTTGAGGTTGGTGCTTTTTGGGTTTTCTTTGATGGTTGGTTATGTGGCTACACGGATTGCTTTGTACGGATGGAAAGATAGAAATAATCCTATGCCTAAATGGAGGTCTACATTGATGGGTGTTACCCGGTTTAGTGCACGAACAATACTTTTCACTTTCGGGTATTACTTTTAACCATTTACTTGTAAATTTGGTCAGTTAAAGTATACTACTTTGTTTGATTTGCTTGATGAAATAAGATTTTTGCTGATCGCCAAGTAAATGAGTAGGATTTCTTGATTTGTGTTGATAAAGATCATTTCTTGAGCAAGATAGACACGATTTTCACTCGTGAAAATGGTGAAAGAATAATGTCTCAGGTTCAAATCCTAAGTGTTGATTTTTCCCCATCTGTTTTAGCCTTGGTGGACATAGTTACCTATTATGTGTGAGGTGGCACATATCCCGTGGAATTAGTCGAGATGCGCGTAAGCTAGCCCGGATACCACGATTATAAAATAGGGTGAAAGAATAATATATAGTATATATTTCTTGATTACTTGTTAAAGGGTGAAAGAATAATTTATCCACCTTTTTATCAAATAGAGCTGCTAAGTTAAATTTCATCTCTCTTTTTCTGCGATTTTGATAGCACTTATATCACATTGAACCTTGAGAAATCAAGGTGATGCACCAGGGGCGGAGCCAGGGGTTCATCCGAACCCCCTTTGCCGGAAATTTATGTTGTGTATATATAGTTAAATCTGCGTTTTATCTACATATAATTTATATTGAACCCCCTTGACAAACTTGACAAGCTTGGCGCAGCGGTCTAGAGGCTGAAACTTCTGTCAACGTCGCGGGTTCGAACTCCTTCATTGCCAATTATCACTTTTCCTATTACTTGGACTCAGAATTTATACTTTTTCCGTTGTACGCGTGCAACTGGTAATAACAGGTTAAATAAAAACCTTAGCACTCATAGGTTAGTGTTGTCTTGTAGTTGCTTTGGTTTGAACAGTTATTAAGTTCTTTTTCCTTTGTTGGCTGTGGGATCGAATCCCAAGCTCTTCTTTCCCTTTCCTTTTTATTTTCTTTCCCTTCCTCCCAAACTTATTTTCCCAAAATTAAATGAAACTCCCTCTTCTGCAACAAAATTAGATAAAATTCCATTTTTTTAGGCAAAACTTCAAATATTTGTCGCGTTACTCGTTTAGTTTCGCAATTTGGCTTTTTGTCGAGATAATTTTCAATTCAAGAACCTTGATGATTGTCAACGGTATTATATAATTAAAGGGGCATTAATTCAGACCAAAAAGTTTAAAATAAAGTAGAAAACTGCAAAGTGAAAGGAATAAAAACACATGGTAGAAAAAAGACTCGATGAAGCAATGAAAAAGTAGGAAGAAATGTTAAACGAGGCATGACAAGCGAGTTAAAATTAGCAGATTAAGGTTAGTTTTTACCTTCCCACCCCGCTCCGTTTATCATCCTCTAATTTTCGCGTGTTTACTCTTTATATTTCGAACCCCCTTGATGAAAATCCTGCCTCCGCCACTGCCGGTATGCATGGAAGAATACCAAGACCCACACTCAAACACCATACATCTGATTTTGGTTATGGACCTTTCTTCCTTTCTAATCAGAAGGCCCTGAAATCTTTTCAGTAAACACTGATACCTAGTTTCTATCTTTCTCGTCTTCCGTTATAAGTAGAAACTAATTCATCTAGTAGGAGAGTGATTAAATAAAACATCAATCATAGTAAGCTTGAAACTTTTGTTCTAGTCTTTCATTCTTTTCTCTATTGAAGAGGTGGATACTGAGTGGATGAAAAACATGCGATATTATGTAGCTTGCAGTTGTCGGAGCTCTTGGGAAACCTGTGGGTATTATGTAGCTTGCAGGTGTTGGGGCTCTTGTGAACTTTAGTGTCATGTTTATGTTATCAAGGAAGACTACTGGCCTAGTTCACACAATTAAATAAGTTTTACCTTTACAAAAGATTTTTTTCATCATTAAATATACCCTTACATGACTTATTTGTATTCCTTTCCCAAGTGTTGAAATTTTTCTGTTTTCCTTTGTTTCTTGTAGCAATATTTAGTGGACGTAGATTTACAAGATTAATGGGTTCTTCTTGTATATAAGAGGGGTATAGAGCATAGTGGAATCCAATATGAATAGTAGCTTGTTAATTGATAAGTCAGGCATTTTGTGCTGTCCAAGCGAAACAGGTAGTTGCATGGTAATAGAGGTCATGGGTGGTCCTATTAGTATGTAATTTGCTGTCAGAGTTAAATGGATTTGTTTAATTAGATTTGCTTTCTGAGCATTATGTCTGACAATTTTTTTTCCCTTTCCTATCTACTGTTCCAGGTACCAATGGATAAGACGAAAAGGAAAACCCGCACCAAGGGAGATAGCTCCCATTGTTGTATCTAATCATGTATCATACATAGATCCTATCTTCTTTTTCTATGAATTATTTCCCACCATTGTTGCTTCTGAGTCCCATGATTCCATGCCCTTCGTCGGAACCATTATCAGAGCTATGCAGGTAATGGGCACAACAACATTATCTTAAAAGTTTTTTTTTCTACTTAGCCTATTGGTGCTATTATGTATAATTTATGTTTTGTCATTTCAAGGCAGACTTTCTTCATTTGATTCTAGCTTCCAATTCTGGATCCAGTTTGTTCTGCCTCAGCATGCCTGGTATATAACTATATATAAACTTTAATTAAGAGTCTAAACTTGTTTATCCCTTTTCCCATTTTTTCAGGTGATATATGTTAATAGATTCTCTCCCACTTCAAGGAAGCACGCTGTTAATGAAATAAAGGTAAATAGTATCTGTCCTTGGTCTCTTGTTTTTTCTTTTTTATAAGGTGGTCTCTTGTTTTTCCTATCGATACTATCGAATGATAAGACATTCTTTTGGCTATTAGGTTAGAGCATTTCATTCTAAGGTTATTTAAATCTACTTTTTACAAGTAGTATGGTCCATGGTCACTTGTTCTAGTTGTATAAGTCTTTTCAGAATATGTTGGTTGAGGTTTGCGTTGGAGACATGAAATGTTATGTTCCATCCCAGGCAAAGCCTGCTCCTTTAATTCCATGTCTGGAGATCTAAGGTTGAGCTCTATATTACATATAGACGTAGATCAGTTAATCTTGGGGTATTTCTGAGTAAATTTTGCTTGTTCAACCGCTTGCCAACAAGGGCAAAGGATTGTAGAAGATCGGCGAAATAAAATGTCTGGTCCATAATAAACTCTTGATCCTTTTCATCAACAAGCATTTTGTAATTTCTAAAGCCTTAAACTTCCAACTAGTATATCTGACTGCCCTCACGGTAATGGCTTATTTTACTATTATCCATTTGATATGAGGTAAACCTTTACTTATAATTAAGGGAAAAGGGTTAAATATACCCCTCTACTTTCTTTTATTAGCTAACTTTACCCCGTTAGCGATAGTGAATAAAAATACCCCTGCCGTTACCTAAGTTTACACCTATATCCCTATTTGGATGGAAATCCCCAAATCAAACCCAATTTCCAATTTCACTTTAAATTACCCGTTGACTCGCCCCGCCCCACCAATTAAACACAGCCCCCACCCCCACCCCCACCCCGAAATATACCCCTCTACTTCAACAATCTTCTTCTACAACAACAACAAATTTGTAGCTGAAATTCACCCAAAAAAACTCCGAATCCTTCACCAAATTATTTCAAATTTCAGATATAAACTCTCCAAGACGTTTCCAATTGTTTGCAATAATATTCAATCAAAACGAAGCTCGTTGTGGTAATCCAATTTTTTAAATTGACATTGTTTAGGCAGTATTATATTATTGTGATATGTTATTTATACTTCACGAGGGTGGTCAAATAGAGTTGCGGTACTGCTCCGGCGGCGATTAAATCTGGTAGCTAACGATGATACAAAGACAAAAAGTATTTATCATCATCATATATAAAAATAAAAAATTAACTTGCTAAATTTGAAAGCTAAATGGAATCTATAGCTATAAAAGGATTCTATGTCTGGTTTTGGCGGTTCGTTTTCATCAACCCATTAAAAAATTGGATTGCCGCAAATGAGCTGAGTGAATATTATTGCAAACAATCGGAACGTCTTGGAGAGTTTATATCTGAAATTTTGAATAATTTGGTGAAAAATTCGGAGTTTTTTGGTGAATTTCAGCTGCAAATTCGTTGTTGTTGAAGAAGATTGTTGAAGTAGAGGGGTATATTTGGGGTGGGGGTGAGGGTTGTGTTTAATTGGTGGGCCGGGGCGGGTCAACGGGTTTTAAGTGAAATTGGAAATTTGGTTTGATTTGGGGGTTTCCATCCAAATAGGGGTATAGGTGTAAACTTTGTTAACGGCTGGGGTATTTTTGTTCGCTATCGCGTGGAGGGTAAAGTTAGCTAATAAAAGAAAGTAGAGAGGTATATTTGACCCTTTTCCCTAGAATTAAACTTTAATTTAGAATTAAGCTGACACATGAGAAGGTGCCACTATGAGAAAAGTAATGCCAGCAAAATTTATATCTCCCAAATGGTATGAATGCCATGTACTCTCTTATTTAGTTTAATAAAAAGGTCTGAAGAAGTAATTTTCCCTCTCACAACCGTCTATTTAGCTAGCTTAATGAGAAGTACTTGGTGCATAGTATATGCACAACTACAAAAATTTCACTTTGTACTCCGCTAGTGGATAAGAAATAGGATTAATGAACAGCTCGGTCCACAGTTTGTAAGTAGATAAGTTTCCTGCATGTATAGATATGAAGATAAAGTGTTTTAGCAATATATAGCTATTTGATACAGAAATATGCTTTCAAGGATCTGAAAACAGAGAAAGGCTTCTTGCTATCAATTTCCCCGAGTGCTTTTATTTCCTGAAGGGACTACAACCAATGGAAGAGCAATTATTTCCTTTCAACTGGGTGCATTTATCCCGGGATATCCTATCCAGCCTGTTATCGTGCGCTATCCCCACGTACATTTTGATCAATCATGGTATACTCTTCCTTCTCATCAAGTACTTTGGGGCTGATATGTTTGTTTCATTTATTATTGTCCTCATGTGGGGTTTCATTGTCGTGCAGGGGGAATATTTCCCTAGCAATGTTGATGTTTAGAATGTTCACACAGTTCCACAATTTCATGGAGGTATGCATGACTTGCAGTAAGAAAAGATGTGACTCACTCTTCATGAATGTGTATGCACTGTTTGATGTGGTGACTTCCTCCAGTGTCAAGTTTCAAATCTATTATACACTTTTTTGCTACGAGTCATATGTCCAGAACTCTGCTCCTTTCCCATATGAATGTCTGCTTCTATACATATGCATCTATTAGGGCTCAACTCTGTAGAAGATTGACTTATCAAGATGATGGTATCTGACTACCAATATTTAGCTGTTCACTGGAAACTATGACTGTTCTTCAGTTTCATTGAAATTTGGGGATAAAATCTGCCGAATGTTGCTGAACTTTGGTATACTGGTAGTTTTAGATGTGTGTTTATCTTATATGAATCTATGTCCGGGGTAGTGTAAACAAACTTGTCTTCATTATGTTTAATCAAGAAAGTAGAAACCTGTTGTTGTCTTTTCCAGTTGTATAATAGGCATATCTGCTCTTGTTCGTTAGCTTTAAATATTTACAAAATGTTCTTGATTGTTTTAGAAGTTGTAGGCCTATTTACACATATTCATTACTTGTAAATATTTTACTGGGAACACGTTATTATGTGCTGTGCTAAGTATATTCTTTGAAATGACAAATATATTTTTAAAATATGTCCTGTGGAACTCTGGAAGTCTTAACTACTACAACTTTGGGAATCCATTAAACTTCCTGCTCCCCTATATTTTTTTGGGTTTTGCTTCAGTTACTTTTCTGGCTTCATATACTTAGTTTATTTTGGCAACAATAGCTAAATTCATGTTTTATTCTCTTTTCTCTAAAGCATGATTACATATTCTAGTAGTAAAATAGCATGATTACATATTCTGGTAGTAAAATGTAGGGCTGGCCAGTGGGCCGGGCCGGGCCCACTGGGATCGGGATAGGCGGGGTCGGGACGGAGAGGAGGGGCGGGGTCGGGCTGGGGCGGGCCAGGTGGGACCGGTACTGGCGGGACGATACCGTGTCCCGTCCCAGTACCGGTCCCGGTGGGCAGTTGGTCGGGACGGGACGGGCGGGCCCTTTTTTTTTTAATTTTTCCACTAAATTAAAAATACTAAATTACTAACAAAGTAACATATAGTCATATTATAGTGATAGTCATATACTCATTATACTATTATACTATTATAGTATTATACTCATATATATTTATAAAATGAGGTATTTATAGTTGGAAAATTGGGTTAAAGTGTAAATATAATAACTTAGGGGTTAAAAATAAATATAAAGGGGGTAGGGGGGAAGCCAAAAATGGCCGTTGTCTAACGGCTATTTTTGGCAAATGGCGGGACTGGCGGGACCGGGACGGGTCGGGTCCTAGCGGTACCGGGTCGGGCGGGACCATACCATGTCCCGTCCCGGTTCGAGCCCCGGATCCGCTAATTTTTTTTAAATTTAATCGGGGCCGGGTCGGGGCCGGGTCGGCCCGGCCCACTGGCCAGCCCTAGTAAAATGTATTTGCTCCCAAAAATTGACCATGGCTTTTCTCTTTTACCTTTCAATTTCCCTCTCCATCTTTCGTGCTTCCTCTCTGTAGTGATTAATAATGGGCAGGGGAATGGATTTAGTGACATGTGATTTATTATCCTTGGAAATACTTAACATTTTCTTTTACTGGTAAGGATATTACTGCTGAAACAATTGTCTCACTTTGTTTTGTAATGTGCAGGTTGAGTACCTTCCTGTTATAACACCTCATGAGAATCAAAAAGAAAATGCTGTACGGTTCGCTCAAAGGGTGAGTCGAGTCTGTAACAGAATTTATTCTTCTGCTAACTGGGCAAGATTTCATTTTTCATGTGTTCGTGTGTTGCGTATCAAAACTTCTTGGATGATTTTTTTTGCAGAATTCATGTTTTTTGTCCAGCTTCTTTTAATTAATGTGTTTGTGCTTTCCATTATAGAAATCCTACCCGGTAAATTGATGCACATTCTATACAAGCTGTTCATGTCACTCTCACTAGTCTGGTGTAGTCTTCTGTTTCTTCCCTTCTAAACTGTCGGGAAAAAACAGCAGTGGCATTGTTCTTGTGGAGTTGGATATGACATGCGTATGAGTATTTCATGCTGGATTCTTCAAATACACTAAGAGTCAGCAACTGCACATACCCGTAGGGGTGCACAAAAGGTTAAAACCGGACCGAAGACCGAAAACTCAGATTACTAGGACCGAAGACCGGACCAAATTTCTCGGTCCGGTCCAGGTCATTTTCGGTCCGGTCCGGTTTTTCGGACCGAATGCATTTGCCCCCCCCCCCCCAGTCCCCCCCAGCCAGCCCCCGCCAACCCGGACGTATTGACATATCAAATATAGGTTATAAATAGATCAAACTTTATATGGTCATAACTTTGCGCTCGGACGTCCGTTTTACCTTTTTTTTTTAGGGAAAAGGGGCATATTTGCCCTCCAACTTTGAGAAAAGGGGCATATTTGCCCTCCGTCAAAGTTGGGGGACAAATATACCCCTTCTGTTAATAAACTTCCACCATGTGGACATTATTGATCACCTTTAACTGCGATGCACAGGTGGAATCCACGTGGACGCCACCTGTTCGCCATATGGATAACCCGACCCGACAATTACCCGACCCGATGGAGTAAAGCATCATCTCTGAGTCCCACAACTCATAACGGAGTTGAATACTGCTGGCTAACGCAGGAAGATATTGTCCGGTTCCTTCTGAACTCCATCGAGTCTTCTCCTATGCCCACTTTTACGATTGAATCACTCAACATCATAGATCACGACATGATGGTATAGCTACCATGATCCCGCAATCTCTTGGCGGATGCCATTACTCGAGCGTATATCGAGCGAGTTCGATTGCGATTGTCGATGAAGACAACCGATTGATTGGTGAAATATCTCCCTTCACTCGGCCTCTGCGATGAGGCGTTGCGGCCAATCGCGACCACTTTTCACCGGTGATCTCATGACCTACATCGACTATGGTGGTCCTCGGAGGACTTGAGTGAGTCGAGACGAGCAAGAAAAGGAACTTGGAGCAATGGTGGAGCTAATAGATGAAGAATTTTCCGTGTCTTCGCTATCATCATTCGCCGAGTTGTTCATCGGATGATGAATCAGGCTCGAGCAAAGTTACTGTGCTAGGACGATATTCTTCAGCAAGAAGATCCGAGGCAATTACTTGTTATCCATGGAGTTCATTGGTGGCTGTGATGATTCAAGCTCTTGCTCATCGCGCTAATTCCATTTGGGCCGGGTCGGGTCATCCATCGGGTCGGGTAATTGTCGGGTCGGGTCATCCATGTGGCGCACAGGTGGCGTCCACGTGGATTCCACCTGTGCATCGCAGTTAAAGGTGATCAATAATGTCCACATGGTGGAAGTTTATTAACAGAAGGGGTATATTTGTCCCCCAACTTTGACGGAGGGCAAATATGCCCCTTTTCTCAAAGTTGGAGGGCAAATATGCCCCTTTTTCCTTTTTTTTATTTCGCGTATTTTTTCGATACGGCGGTGGGCAAATTGCTGAAGCCGTTTGATTCAGCCGATTTCTCCAAAAACGTCCATCTTGCCCCTCAATTTCACTTTTCTCCCAAATCGTTACGTTTTTCCCCTTTTCAAATCTAAATATCTCGCGATATACAATAGATTTCAACGTACAAATTTTGTGGTAATGTGTCCGAGAATGTAATTTCAATATTGAAAATTCAATTTTTTAAAAAAACCGGGCCCCGGAACCCGACCCGGAATTATATATATATATATATATTAGGAATTTAGGAATTATAATTCAATATATATTAGAAATTATATATATTAGGAATTATATAATTCAATATATATTAGGAATTATATATATTATAAAAAAAAATCGGTCCGGATCGGACCGGACCGAAACCGTAAACTCAGATTATTAGGACCGAAGACCGGACCGAATTTCTCGGTCCGGTCCGGTCCGGTCCAATTTTTCGGTCCGGACCGACTTTTGTGCAGCCCTACATACCCGTACAAGATATTACATACTTGTAAACAAATCCATGTAGGATATGTGAAGTCAGTTGGTATTCATTAATGTGACACTTTTAGTCTTTTTTGCAGCCCTTCACCCAATTAACTGTCTGTCCATAAAGTTGATGTCCATTTATAGGTATTCTATGGTTCACATTTGAGTGATGAATAAGTTATGTTTGTTGTACTTGAAAGAATGTTATATTTATTTGACACGCAAATAAAAGAACAGATTTTGTGTGCATATGCAGTTAAATATGATTTTGGTTGATAACGTGTGTGTTTAAAAGTTGCTAAATGTATGAGTTTGTCTAGTCAGTTCTCAGCCTTTATACATCCTATTTATGAAAGCTTGATCTTAAATTAAAACTTATGATCAATACAGACTGGACATGCTATTGCAAGTGCCCTTAATGTGGTACAAACATCTCATTCTTATGGCGACGTGCTGCTTCTTGGTAAAGCATTGGAGGCCAATCAGGTATATGGTTCTTTTCAAGTGCCTGCTAACTAAATCACATTCATAACGTATATATTGGTGTATCAATTTTCTTTTCTTCCTGGAGTATCTTAGAGAAGTCATGTTGAAACCTGACTTCTTAGCAATATTTCCGGGAGTGTTACTTCCTAAAGATCACATATAGCTTATTTGAGACTAATATGAGCCTCATATGCTGTTAGACTTTCAGCAAATAGATGTTGATGCATGCAGTGCTGCTTATAGTAATCCACATGTTGCCAATCTGCTACATGCCTAGTTCAAGTGCTGTATGTTTACCTCCAAGAGTGCCCTCTTGATATTGTAAATCATTTTTATTATCTGGGTTACTGAGAATACTATGGGATTTATGGCCCCGAGCCTGCCAATTTTCCCTGCATCTGAAAATTCATGTGATCTGCCTTAATTTTAATGCCATTTTAACTAATAATGTTCATAGTTGACGTTGGAGAAAGAGTTAAAGTTCAGTTTCATGAAAAAGGCTACTTCTTTCTCTTGCTGGTGTTCAATGTTGAATCATTCAGCACAGGTGCAATCCTTTGGAGTTCTATGTTTTAGTTAGTGAATTGCTTGCTGAGGAAATGATGAATACTCTCCACTTGTTAATCAAATTTGATTTGTAGTTTGCTTGTACAAGGGATTTCAGTTGAATGTATCACTCTGGAGTAATGTCTTTTTATCCGTTTCCAGGAAGATCCCTCGCTCTATTTGGTTGAAATGGCAGGGCTTGAAGCGGTGAGTTGACTTTAATTACTTAATCTATTGAGAAAAGCAAGTTCACCCTTTTTAGTTATTTTCTTAGAGTATGATAATTTTGAGACATGGTGTGTTTATAAATTAGATGTGAGTCAAAACTGCCCCCCCCCCCCCCCTTTATATTTGGTTTAATGCTCTTGCCCCATAAATTTAGAGTAGACTCAGCTGGTACTATACAGTTGTTCGGATACTACAACGAAGTTGAGCATAAAGTAGCTCAAAGTGAGAATACTGTTTGTTGTTTGATATACTTTTAGGTACAGATAGTATTCCGTTTAATATAGGTATTGAATGACTTTTATGGAGAACTATACATTGTATTGCTCCACTTTGTGGTGTACGTTTTGTATACTGGGATTTCCCCTTCTATTTACTATAATATTATTGCTTTGAGTCTGATGCAGATCTAGTTTCTGTATTTAGTTTTAGTACATTCGGACCTGCTATTTTAACATTTGCCTGTTAAAGTTCTTTTGGTCTTGGGAGATATATTTTATTAATATTTTCTTTATTTCTTGAGGATAATTACATTTTCATTGTGGTGTGATATAATGTTGATATAAATTGGTGTTGGGAAAGGGAGTTAACTTTTGTGTGAATAGAGTTACAAAACAGAGAACATCATAGTATCACAGACTTCATTGTTGCGAAGCTAATCTTACATGTTATAATTGTTGTTAAAAAGATTTGATTCAAGAAATAATTGGTTAGCCTTTCTCGATTCCATACACTGTAATGACAATACAATAAAATTGTGTAATTATGTACTCTTAACAGTTATCATTGAATTATCACAAAGAAAAAAAAGGTATTCTTCCCATGAATGAACTGCCATTTTTCTGAATAAGCAATCCAAAACACGCATCGAGTAACAGAATTATTCAGTGGCTTATTAAGATATTTGTTATTACAACCTAACTTTATCATTTTATGCAGATTTTTGTGCCTTTGCGGCGCTGTTATTTTTTCAAAATGTATATGTGATCCTTTTCATTTCTTGTGTTTAGGCATTTCATTTGAGCACTTTGGAGGCTGTAGATTTTCTGGATGTTTTCCTTTCAATGAACCCAGACTCCAGGTATGTCATTTTTCTTGTTTTTAAGCATTCCGTTTGAGCTCTTTGGAGGCGTTAGATTTTCTTGAGGTTTTCTTTTCAATGAACCCAGATTCCAGGTACATTGTTTTGGTTTGTGGATAGAGCATGGAGTTTCTGTCTCAAACTGTGACCCCTTTCTGTACCGTATTGTGAATTACTCCTTCTGTCCCAATCTATGTAGCACCGTTTGACTAGGCACAAAGTTTAAGAAAACAAAGGAAGACTTTTGAAATTTGTGGTCTAAAACAAACGTTATACATTTGTGTGGCTATAAATCATTTCATTAAAGGTAAAAGGGAAATTTTAAAGTTAATTATTTCTAATTATAGAAAAGTGACATTCTTTTTGGGACAAACTAAAAAGGAAATTGTGCCAAATAAATTGGGATGGAGGGAGTATTTGTCAAGGAATTTAACACCGGTTAGGGTTGTGGACTTTCGGTAATTAAGTTGAAGCGAAACAATAATTATAAAAGTTAAATGGGGGTTAAAACTTGTCCTTAAGCATTGTGTCTTTCGATCAAGGGTGTTATTGGTGGGCCAAACCGCTTTATTCCTCACAAGACTATATAGGCATTTTCATTGGGAGCACTTGAACTGTGATGCTAAACAACACAAATTGTTCAACTTTTTAGATCTAGTTTTTGACATTTAACTCTTTAATATTACACGGAGTATCCAACAGTATTCAAATGTATGATTGACGGGGTCTGGTAAAGTTTTTCTTTTCTGATGGCTCTGGTAAAACTAAAGCTATTGAAAATGTTGGATTTCATTTTGGAGGGATCCTCAAACCTCTCATTAGCTAGCTATGAACAAAATACATTTCTCGATATCACACGAGGGACTACGAGCTGGATTAATTTCTGGGTACTGGCCTGGTAGCAAGGGGCCGGTTGTATGTATGATGCATGCGCTTTGTTGACTAATAACTTTAGGTGTTCCCTGGTACAAACTTGGTAAAAGTTAGATGGCTTTATTTAATTTTTCCTGTAGTTCTGATCATATACATCATAAGTAATGTTTAATTACTGGAATGAAAAGCACCATCAGTTTTGGTATACTTTTCTTGACTTTTTAGAAGAGAAGGTATACCATGTCCTGATTTATTTCTGCTTTGATGCAATTTTTGTAATTAAAAATTTGAACTTGCAGTATCCATTGTGTCTGCAGGGGACAGGTCGAGATTCATGACTTCCTCAAGGTTTTAAGACTGAAACCGTGTACTCTTTCTGAAAAGGTAACGGATATATCGGTTTGATTGTTGTATTTGGGACTTTGAGCATTTGTTCTCTTGTTGCTGCTTTCATCAATCATTCTCTTGCAGCTGTTTCGGTGAAAATTATGGTGTTTGTGTTTTTCATTGGTTACATATTTCTATACGTTTTAAGAGTTACTTTCTTGGGCTTGTAAATGTCTGCTCTGACTGCATTATGTGTTTGCTGTCATTTTATCAGCTTTTGAAAGGACTACTCTACTTGTTATCCTTTTTTGTTTCAATGTCTTTCAATTTTATAAACAGGTGGTGGGTTGTAAATAGAACGCTAAGGACTGACTAAACTTTGGATGCCAAGTTAAGCCTATGTGGGATTATATCATCAAGTTGCAGGTTAGGGTAGGATTATACTATCCTTAATTACAATCTCACGGATTTAGATCCTGATAGACCACTTGGATCCTCAAACATAAGAAGAGAAGGGCCAATTTTCACCATTGTTACATTATGTGAACCACCTGATGAAAAAGCTTTATTGTTAGAGAGGGATCACTCCTTTTTGTATCTTAGGTATGCAACACGCCTTTTCACGTGCAGGTCTGGTTCTTTTTCTTTGACGCGTCTGGGCAGCTAATAGGTGGCGTGACACTCAAAGCCCAAGGACTAGGATCTTTGCTTAGTTGATGCCATGTTGTGTGAACTGCCCCTTATAAATAATTAAGCTGAGATTAAGTAGATGGGGAGGGAATCCACGTTAGATTGAAAGACATTGAAAACAAATAAGTATACCAAGTAGAGTAGTCGTGGGTCGAGTTTGACAGCCGTCCTTCATTAGATTAAAGAACGCGAGGGACCATAGTGACGGCATAATTAAGTAAATAAAATTGTGTCCTCGCTAGTAGCTTAAACCTTAAGAGATCAGCAATCATGATCAACTTGACATATCAAACATGAGAATCTGATTGCGATTCAACAAATGATCACTTCATTACTCTCAGAATACCCAGCTTTCTACTAAATGACAAGGGGCCTTAGTGACAACATGATCACTTCATGATTGGTTATTGTTTCTGAAATTCATATGAGTTGCTGTCAAACAATAGGAAGCTTAAGATATGTCAGTGAGGTCAATTTTATTGGTGAAGTACAATAATTTGCTTTAAAAGAACTCTGTTTTGGTTGAAAGAATTTGCTTATAAGAAAGTAGAATAACTTGCTCCATCTCCCTGAGCTATTCTTCTTGTACTGCAGATGTTTGGCTTCATTGACGTGCAGAAACGCGGTAAAATAACATTCAAGCAGGTGCTCTTCCTCCATTAATTGCTTCTGAAATCTAGCTGTTATTTGCATGCTAGTTGTAGCTTTAAAAAACAGATTCCATCAGGTGCTACTATGGCTTCGGCTCTGGTCCTATATAGAATGAGATTAAGCAATTCATTTTCTGATAAAATGTACGAAAAGAGGGTTGGATGGGGGTCGGGGGGCTGATTTTGTGTTATGAATGGAGCTCTAGACGTAGAATTCATGATTGATCTGTCTGCCGCTTTCAGTTTTTGGTTGGGTCAGCTCATATCTTGAAGCAGCCATTATTTCACCAAGCCTGTGAATCAGCCTTTACTTCATGTGATGGTGACGGGAAGAACTGCATTCTGGAGCAAGAGGTACCATCACTTTCATTCTTTTTGTTTGATAGTTCTTGTTATCAGTTAACTACATATATGACTTGTCCCTATAATTTCCATGCGCTTTTGCAGTTTGGGAATTCTCTTATGCTATCGATTCCTGGCTTGGGTAACATTGAGGTGAGTTGTTTTTTGGCTAGTCTTGGAAAACTCTAAAGCTGCTCAAGCATTGTTAATGTAACTACTATTTTTTGCATGTAAACTAGGTCAGTTCAAGTTTTACAACTCCGATAGGTACTATTGTGTTGTAAAATCGAGGGGTTTGTTTAACCTGTAAGAAATGTTTAATGAATGAGAAGTGAGTATTCAATTGGACGATCAAGCAAATGACTTAGTGGATTACTCTGCTTGAATGCTATGGCTACTCTAGAAATTAGGTGCAAAGATTGTAAAAGTTTATGTTTTTTAATTATTTCTTTTTTTTTGTTTCCCACCCGGTGGCCGGTACCCGCATTGGAGCCCGACTGTATCCGGATTCGCGCCGCGTAGAGCCCAGTCGGGAGAAGTGCTCCCTACCAAGGATTTTTCAATTACATCTTATTTAAGTTCTTTATCTTGCAGATCCGTGGACTTTTCGCCTTATTTGATGCAGATCGCGATGGGAAGATCAGCATGGATGATTTCATTGGCTGTTTAAGAAGATATCCGTTGTTGATTGCCCTTTTCTCACCGTGTGTATTGCAACAAATTTCCCCATAGTATGGAGAAGTGAACTAGGTTGATGGGCATAGGCACCATCAATTGGTGGAGAATCCTTTTAGGCCTTCTAAACCACAGATATGTCTAAGAAATTTTGTTGCTTAGATAGTGTGTACAAACATGACTTGGGTGTTATTAGTATCCCATTTGAATAGTAAATTAAGTTCTTTGGCCAATAGACGAAGTGCATTGGTTTTTCTTTTCTTAAGTTTTGTTTCAATTTCTCAAGGGAGATCTAGGTTCATGACTTATTATTAATTTGTAATCTATACTGAACAGCAATGAAATTGTGTACTATATCATTCAAAATTTGGGAGGACAGTAAGCCTGCTGGATTTGATATTAGGCTCTTAATTTTGTATCCCTTACACATTTAAAATTATGGGCTCAAAGTATAACATGTTTTAAATTCTAGTGATCTTTTCTTATATATTTGTATCCCGTGCCGAAAATATTGAGTTTGATTGAACTCGTTACACCCTACATTCGGTAAGGCTGGTGTAGCGAGCCTAACTCACCTTGCATCCCTAGAAATATGGTCGCTATCGCCCACAAGGTTGACAAGTGTGCAGGATGAGCGTGCATTTGGGCTTTTTGGAAAAGAATATTGTAGTTTATTGGATACAACTTAAAGAAACACAAAAAGGAATTTAAGGGAAAAAGATTTTGAAATTTATAAACTGATTGAATTATTGCATTATATCATGGGGTGGGAGATTCCACCTTTTTGGAGGAAGATTTCAAGAGGATGAGTGCACCTTTAAAAAAGACACAAAAAACACAAAAATGTAGCAAGTTGATCAAAGTGCAGCAAGTTGGGTTTGATCCCTAGACCTTAAGGAATTAAAGTGTTAAACTCAATACTTAAGTTGTGCACTAGACAGCCTCATTTGACGGTGAGTTCATTAAGTTAATATTATATATATTATGAATTATACACATAATATATCGAGTTTAATCGAGTGATTATGAGTTTACGTGACCTATTTTTTATACCTAAAATCGCCCCTGATTACATCTACATGCAAGTTTGAATCTCACTAAACTCTCATTTTCCTTTCCTGACTCGATTTCACCTTCCAAACGAAAAAAACAAGAAGTAATTAGAATTAAGAAGGTATCGACATGCCTAATAAAATAGTTGAAAAGGGTATATACATTAAGAAAATAGTTGACATTTCATTTTTCATGTTATTAACTACATTAATTACTCGTAATCTAAATTTGAAATTTCTTGATAATTTCACGTAAAATTAATAAATAATAGTTGATGATTGCTAGAAAGTTAGTAGAGTTGGCGGAAAATCGAATATATTTGTATATCCCATTCAGTGATAGGAATATGGGTGCAATTATGGGCCTATATTGTTATGCATGCAACTAATTTGAATGTGCAAAGTTCTCTAAATCTTTTGATTGCTTCTTTTTGTTGCTGATGTTTTACCTAATATCATGAATGCTGTGTAGTTCAAGAACAAAGCATAGTGTCACTTTCAAAATTTCATATTTTGTTTTGTTTAGTGAAAAGGGGAAATCATAATAACATCAATAAGGAAGTAAGAAAAAACTACAATTCCTCCTCCCTTTTTACTCAGCTTGCTATAACAAGGCATATTAATTCATTATCAAGATCACGGGTGGAACTTACGGTCTGATTTTATGGGTTCTGAATTCTTGAAACGATAGACTATTGAGTTCTAGCTAAGTTATATATATATATATATATATATATTGAAAGAAATAATTCATTGATTATTTTCATTGAATGAATAAATATATATACAAAATTACAATTTCCAAATATGGAAAATCTTATTCCTACTATACTTTTAAATTCTAATTCTACTTGTACAAAAATTCTACAATTATGGTAAATATACAACATAATTTAATACTTCTAATTGTGGTACAAGTCTAACCAAAACCGTGTATACCATAGGGATATACACGATATATTTATCACACACCCGCAGTCATAGTGGCGGTCTTCGTACGCTGAGACTGACCCTAAAATCTTCAAATAGAACCGAGGGAAGACCCTTCATAAAGATGTCTGCAATTTGATACCTGAAAGGGACATGGCAGACGCGTACTTGTCCACGAGCTACCTTTTCGCGAACAAAGTGGATATCCATCTCGATGTGTTTAGTGCGCTGGTGTTGAATCGGATTACCAGAAAGGTAGACGACACTAATATTATCACAATAAACCAAGGTAGCTTTCTGAATGAGAAAATGAAGTTTCAAGAGAAGTTTACGTAACCAGCGTCGAGAGACCACGTTTTTACTCGCCGATATTGGCGTCTACACTGAGCGTGTGATGTAGAATGTCTCTTTGCAGACCATGCGATCAAGTTATTACCAAGAAACATACAATAGCGGACGTGGCGGTGGTATCTGGCTGATCGCTGATCAACATTTGTATAAGAGACAAGTGTAGACGTCGACGAAGGATATAAATGTAAGCCATAATCAAGTGTTCCCTGGATGTATAGAATAATGCGTTTGAGCGCACTCATGTGCTCAACTCTGGGATCATGCATAAACAGACACACATGTTGTACGACATACATAATATCTGGTCTCATAAAAGTAAGATATTGAAGAGCCCTTGCAAGACTACGATAGTGGGTCGGATCCTCGTAAGGTGATCCAACCGCAACACCCAACTTGGGTTTAGTGTCAACGGGAGTGGAAGTAAACTTGCACGAGGACATACCAGCTCGCTCAATGATATCAGCGACATACTTCCTTTGTGATAATAATAACCCACCTGCATGACGAGTGACATAAATCCCCAAAAAGTAACTCAAGGGTCCCAAGTTTTTCATAGCAAACTCAGAACTGAGCATTGTCATGATAGACTTGCGCAAAGCATCAGAAGATGCAGTCAAGATAATATCATCCACATATAATATAATATAAGTCAGGGAGGTACTACGATGATATATGAACAATGAATTATCACACCTGTTGTGAGTAATACAATAGATGAAATATAGTCTGCAAATCTCTTATACAAAGCCCGAGGGGCCTGCTTAAGCCCATACAAGGACTTCTATAATAAAAAAACATTATGAGGATATTTGGGGTCTCGAAAACCCAGGGGTTGATGCATGTAGACGGTTGGGTCTTACCATCACCTACAAGACGAGCCTTATGCCTTGCAAAAAAACCATCAGAATTATCCTTATGAGTAAAAATCCACATAGACCGAATACTATTAACACCAGAAGGACGGAGTACCAACTCCCACGTCTTATTGTCAATAAGAGCATCATATTCGTATAGACAACTTCTAATTCGGATCATTTAATGCGGACACTGGGTTACGGGGTAGGGGATTTATGAATATTAGAATTTAGATTAAAATACCTTTTTAATTTAAAAATACCCCGTTGACTACGAGTGACCGGTCTGTGACTCGTGGAAGAATTGGGTGAATTTTGGGACAAAATCGTAGGGGTGACGGACTGGACATCAGGCAGTGGGCCTGCTGGCCCAATATCGGTACCGGGGCCTGAATAGAAGCAGAGGCAGAACTGGGCTGGATATGCGGCCTAGTTGTTGGACCCGTGGATGGTAGGCGAGCAGCCAGTGCTGTAGGGCGTAGGCGATGGGACCGCTAGCGAATTTTGGGTGCGGGATAAGTCCGATAAATGGTGGACAATATACGGGGACGTCGTCATCCAAAAAATTATACGAACTAGGCACGGGACTACTCACTTTAGCAAACAGAAATTGAGTTTCATCAAAAATAACATGGCGACTAATGATGATTTTAGTAGATGATAAATCAAAACATTTGTAACTATGATGATTAGACGGATAACCCAAAAACACGCAAGAGGTATAACAAGCCTGAAGTTTGTTAATTGTAGTTGACAAAAATAGTGGATAACATAAGCACCAAAAAACCCTAAGATGGGAATACGAAGGATTTTTATTATAGAAGACTTTGAGAGGAGACACATTTGCCAACCATTTGGTAGGAAGTATGCTAAGAAGATAAGTAGTCATTTGTAGAGCATGATGTCAAAAGAAATGAGTTACGGAAGCATGGACCAATATAGTTCGAACAATGTTATTAATTGTACGAATTTTTCATTCGGCTTTTCAATTTTGTGAGGACGTATGAGGACAAGAGAAATGAAAAATTATGCAATTAGTATCACAAAAATCTCAATTTTAAGAATGTGGAAAAAACTTGTGATTTTTTCGCTAACGGAAACGTCCATAAAAATTATAATAATCATCCAAAAAATATAATATAATATAATAACGATGACCCACAGAACTTAAAACGGGAGATGTCCATAAATCGCTATGAATAATATCAAATGACATTAAAGTATGAGAAGTAGAAGTTACAAATGGTAATCTAACATATTTTCCTAAAGGACATGATTGACAATTTGGAGTGCTATGTGAACCCTTACAAGAAAAAAATATATTTTTATGCAAGGAAGAAACAATGGATGACCCAGGGTGACCCAAACAGACATGCCACAAGGAAATAGCAAGAGCTGCAAAAGTAGATGGCAAGGCGTGACTTGAGGGACTGGATGCGAGCGTGATAGGATAAAGATATCCCCTACTATCATATCTCATGAGAGGTATCTCCGTCTTGAAATCCTTCACGAAAAATCCAAATGGATGAAAAGCAACTGAAACCCAATTATCAGTGGTGAATTTATGGATACACACCAAATTTGTAATTAAGTTAGGGGCATGAAGGACATTTTTTAAGACAAGAGGTGGATGTGAGGAAAACAAAATTTTATGACGTAACCACGAATTGGAATTGATTTGTCATCACCAACAATTATGCCACGATTGTTGCTCAAATTGAAATAAGACGAGAGAGTACCTCCGTGGGACGTCATGTGAGAAGTGACGCCGGTGTTCATGTACCAATTAGGGAGATTCAATCTAAGTGTATGCATTGCGGCTTCAATGTCGGTCGGAATGGAGCCCACATCATAATGGGCATGTGGAGGCCGAGGCCCAAGAATACAGCTTGATGCCCCGCCCAGTGTTATTGCGGAAGTCACTGGACCATGTCGGATTGGGCCGAAAGAAATTATGGGCAGCCCACTGTCCAGGGGCCGATGAAACTAGAAAATAGGAGTCGTTGCTCCACTGGCCTAAGCCCACTGTCAGGGGGCCCATGGCTGGGACAAGTTGGCCTGCGGCCCATCGCCACCATACCGGGGCCCACTTCCACCATTCTGGTCGTCCCCACCATCACCGGAACCACCATGATTGCCATCGAGTTTTTTGTCATTATTTTTTCGATTCTTCTTGCCTCCACCGTGAGCACGATTTTGGCCCGAATTATCAATACAACCTTGAGAATTAGCGGAAGACGTCATCATGGCCACGGGATTGTCGCTGGTAGGCGCCTTTTTGGCCAAACCGGCTTCTTCTAACATGAGCATAGAACGAGCCTGATAAAACTGCAGAAGAGGATTGCTCTGACGAAGAAGCGTACCGACTCCACTATAGGCCTTAGACAGGCATTCAACCATTTGATGGACAAGACGATCATTGATAACGGTAGCACCAACGTTGCGGAATTGGTCCGCCAACTCTTTCAGCCTTTTGCAATAGACTAAGACATTTGGAAAATCCTCCATGTTAACATTAGAAAATTCCTTCTCAAGAGTAACAACACGAGACTTTTTGTTATCTTGGAATATGTCACATATTCTATTCCAAGTTTCCATCGCCGTAGCATCGGGTTCAAGAATCATTTGCAAGAGGTCCGTAGATATAGTGGAATAAATCCACTGCAGAACGGTAGCATCAAGAGTAGTCCATAATATTGAGTCAACTTCAGGGGCAGGCTCCTTGCCTGCGGCTTAGGGAATGATATGATGAAGAACTTGATGCGAACGTGCATGAATCTTGAAAAGTTTCGCCCACGTCGCATATTAGATGTTTTCCATCTCAAGAAGAATAGGGATTTGGTTCTTGATGTTGGAAACAGAAAGGGAAGGATGAAACATGTCATTTGACGTAGACATAAGGAAAGAATAATATGTGAATTAGGGATTGAGAAGAAAATTTGGGAAGAGAGGAGGAAGAAGTGCACGAAATCCGAGGAGAAGAGCAGCAGAAAGCGTGGAAGGTATTTTTTGCGAAGTGGTTGAAAACCTAGACTTCTGATACCATGAAAGAAACAATTCCTTGATTATTCTTATTGAATGAATATGTATATATACAAATTACAATATCAAAATATGGAAAATCCTATTCCTACTTTACTTCTAAATCCTAATTCTACTTGTAAAAGAATTCTACAATTCTGATACATATACAACATAATTTAATACTTCTAATTATGGTACAAGTCCAACCAAAATCGTGTATATCATAGGGATATACACGGTATATATATAAAGTGAATTCTTAAATATAACTATAAGGTTTGAGCAAAAAATATTGAGTTTTGCCGCTCATAAACAGTATTATAACTCCGCCCGATCAAACATTCTCTTAGAAGAAAAGGCAAGAGGTAAAAAGAATTGACCATTAACGTGTATTCCCCAAAAATGAAATTTCATTTGGCAAAGAAGGAAATATATATATGGGTTAAAGAAATTGAGGGTGAAAATGTCTTTCAGAAGTTTTGTCTGTTCGAAATTTACTAAACGTGAAATAAATTAATCTTATTAAATTATGACTCGAACAATTGGGGCTCCGCACGTCGGAAATATAGTTTTCACACACGTGCACATAAAATATCAAGGATCGTAATTTTCTTAAATGGAAGAGATATTGGTACATATACGAATTGTTTGAGAAGTAAGAGAATAGACGGTTATGGGTCAAATGACAATGATTTCACGTTGGTAAACGAAGGGAAGACGTGTAAAATGTGTAAATGATGAAACGAGTCTGAAAATGCGCGAGGCGGGCGCCTGCGGTGGCAGCGGCGGCGCGAAACTCTACGAAGTTTGGCCGCGCGCCGGCTGCGAGCCACGCGCGCGGTGCGAAACTCTCGAGTTTGGCGTGGCGACGCCAGCCTGCAGGGCCACGACGATGCGGACGTTTCAGACCGTTGGAAGATGAACGAAAACTGATTTTTGGGCTGACTTTGAAGCATTAATTCTCCATTATTTGGCTCATGAATTCAGCCATTATTTGGCTGCATTATTATTCCACATTCAAGGCCATTATATTGTCTTTTTTTGCCATTACTTGACTATGTGAAAGATCATCTTCTCTACACTATAAAATGGAGCCTTGGACTCATTTGCAAACACAATTGACACTTAACAATTATCTGAAATTGTTTACGTCCCTTGCAATCACAAAACAATTAAAGATCTTTCTTCCTAAACGACTATAAAATGGAGCCTTGGACTCATTTGCAAACACAATTGACACTTAACAATTATCTGAAATTGTCTACGTCCCTTGCAATCACAAAACAATTAAAGATCTTTCTTCCTAAGCGAATATTTGAGTCCCCTTTGCTCATTTGTTTGATTGTTGTTTTATCTTGGTAGATAATTTGTCATTACTCCGTTGAAAGGATATACAGAGCAATATTATCTTAAGGATAGATTAAGAATTCAGTCGACTCAGCAATCCCTCTTATTTATTTATTTTCAAATTTCTTACATACTTATTATTGTTACATTCTCATTTCTTTGTTACTATACCTTTGTTCACACATTGTCTAGCCAAATTATACATAAAGAATAATATAGGGATCCATTTGTGCATTAAAACTGTTGAACATAATAAGCTTCCAAAAAGGGTAGGCATCAACGAATATTTTCATATCCTCTTAAAAGCAAGTTATACTACCTAAATACTCACCTAATTTTGGTCAATTAACACAAATTAACTGATCCCAGAGAGAGAATGATACTTATTAAAAATACACAATAAAATCACTGTCTAGCAGGTATTTGGAATCATGAAGCAATTTGCCAGGTGAATGCACCTCTCGAGATATATATAAAAACTAAAGCCTATAGGACTAGTGTATACAGGATTAAGAAATTAATAGTACTAAATACACAATTATTTTACATTATACGGGCTCTTTGTTAAATAAAGTTGAATTGCCGACATCTGTCACCACAACGCACCCACCTAGATGGTTAGGGGCTTGTTTGGGAGCCCACTAATTGCGGGCATGATTTTCAGAATTCGTACAGAAGTTTTATTGGTTGTGTGATTTTGGGACCACTTTTGAACATGACTTCAACTTTTCAGTTTTTTACTTGCCACACAACACAAACACATTTTACATTATTCTATTTCATTTGCACGTCCCTGGCCCCAAGAGGGTGGAGCAGGGCAAAATTGTTTTTTTTTTGGATTGAGTGTTCGATATTTGTATTGAAGCTCCACTATATTCATATTTATCCTTCAGATTTATTCGGAGGCAGCGCTTCAAGTTTTTTTTTTATATTTAGAACTTAAGCTCAAAATATTTGGTTAGGAAAGAAGTAGCCACACATTGTACCGCATTCTTCGGTGGTGAGCAAGGGCAAAGCTACAGTAGACATGACGGAAAAAATTATATTGTACGTGTAAAAATCATAATATATATATATGAAATACTTTTATAAAATTCTTGATTTTGTCATTGTAGAGCAAGGAGTAGGAGATAGAAAGACGAAGGTTGCTTGAAGTATTTTGAAGTTCGTCATTTTTTTCTTCAAAATATTTTATAATCTTGTGATATTCAACATGTCATATAAATTATTAATTACTAGAGCATCTGAATTTGATAAACTGAAAAATTTAAAAATAAAGAATTTTAAGAATACAAAAATATGTCAATCCTGTAACGGATAAAAAGGAAACGACTGATATATTAAATGAAACCGAAAGAGTATATTCATATTCTTCTTAATTACTACTTACTAGTATTGTTTCCCCCCTTAATTTACAGGAGTTAATTGATTAACTCTTGAAACTAAATCGAGGAGAAAATAGTCCACCATCTGGGAAAAAAATTAAATATTAAATATTTTATAAAAGATGAAATACTACTATTAATAACTTAGATTTTCACTTTTACTCATCACTTTTCGGCATATCAAGAGAAGATAATTTATATTTTCTTATTTTACCTACAATATTAATTATTTATTTTAAATTATTTTTCAAATTCATTAAAATTATGCATTAATTAATATTAGTATCATAGTAAATTATGCACTTCATTTATTTGGGGGCAAAAGTTGAAATCCCTCGTCCACAGGGCCCCTCCTCCCCCCTGCCCAACAGAGATTGATGGAGGAAGTAAATCATGGTGACTTATCGACCCACTAGATAAGAGACACGCTATCGGGTGCACTTCATTTATTATTTCTTAAGAGATGTGCACCGTGAACAAATAAAAGTGAACAGATGAAGTATAATATTTGACGAACTTACAAGAGGATATTTACTTTTACCATATCCCACATTTAGAGGATTATGTTTGAATTAATCCAAACCATTTTCCATCCCAAATAGCATGGCCCGTATCTTTTCCTTTTTAATTTTTTTCAATGCTTAAAGTAGACATAGTGTAATCTTTTTCGTTTTTTGTTGAAAAGAGGACATTATATATATATGCATCCATACAAAAATTAAAGATCAGGAGCGATCTATATATAATATTTTGCCTTTCTCTCGTTTATTTATTAGGCGTTTGACCATGCAATATGAAATTTTGATTTCAAACTAGCGTTTGTTTATGAAATTTGCATAAAATTTCAATTTCAATTGCATATCATAATTTCAAATCCCAAATTCTCTAAAATGCATATTTGGAATTCCAAAGCATGATTTCAAAAAAACAAATTGCATGTCCAATTAAACAAAACTTCAACTTCAGATCATCCTGATTTCAAACTATGTGCAGACGTTGCCTTAGAAAATCTGAAATGCGTTTGGTGTAACCGAAATTATTCTTAGAAAATGTTTGACAACTAGTTTCACTTAATAACATTGTTATATACAACCTATCTTGTCCTTGTGCCAAAAAGAGAGAAGAAACAGTGGTAAGTTGAATAGCTTTTGTCGAAAAATTATATACTCCATGGATGTTTTTGGTATAAAAAATATTTTTCTTAAAAATGAGTTCTTAGAAAATAAGTAAACTTCTTACTTATTTTATTATGTTCGATTGGTTACTAGAAAATATTTTTCGAAAAATACTCACTCAAGTCCACCAACCACATCACCCATTACCCACCTTCCACCAACCATCACCCTCGAACGCACTTCATCTTCATCGACCCCCTACCCCACACCATCACATCCACACCAACCGTTCCACCCACCCCTCCCAATTTTCTAATTTATATATTTTACTTTATTTTTATAAAATAAAAATAAAAAATGAGAATTGTGTCTTACCCCACCCCACCCCTTCTCCCCCAACCATAACCCACCTAACCAAAATTTCATTTTTATAAAAAAATTATAAAAGTAAAATAAAGTATATGAACTAATAAATTGAGAAAGGGGTAGGGGGTGCGTGACGGGGGTTGGTGGGTCGGGTTAAAACAAAAAATAAAATTTAAAAACTCATTTTAAAAAAGTTAAATTTTTTAAGGGGGTGTGTGTAGGGATGTTAGTGGGGTAGGTAAATGCCCCCGCACCCGCTCCAGTTGGGGCGGGTATGGAGGATGGTTTGGTGGGTGGTGGGGCGGCTATGTGTATCAAAAGTGTTACATGCCATGAGTAGTGGGGCGAGGGTGGATTTCATATAAGACCCGCCCCGCATCCGTCCCGCCCCACTACCCGCACCATACCCACACCGTCAATATCCGCACCGTCTATTAATTTAATTAGGTTATTTACTAATTTATTTTGTCATATTTAAAATATGACTTCACACTTGGGCCCTTCTTTTTATTAATTCAGATTTCAGGGGACAAACAAGCCCAAGCCCGTTCCAGACTACAGTAAACTCAGCAAAAGGGACAACCGCCCAAAGTAAAAATTAAAAACCCTACATCTAATACACGGTATACACCACAGCCGCATAAAACACTCCCTTTTCAGAAATTTTCAACTCTCTCTGCAAAAAAGGGCAAAAACGCTAAGCCTGTAATCGCAAAACGCTAAGCATGTAGATTTTTTTCAATTCCCTTTTCAGATTTGATCGCAGACCGCAGCCTGCAGTAGCAAAAAAACTCCAAACCACTCAAAACTCGTTGCAATTTCAACTCAATCGAAAGTAAGTCTGCTCGGTTGAGTGTTGCTAATTTTTATTGGTTTTTTGTTTATGGGTTGTGATAGGAAACTGAGTTCTTTCATGTCTCAGTATTGAATTTGTTTGTGTGTATGTCAATAGGAAACTAAGTTCTTTCTTCTTGTTATAGTTCCATTTTACTATTGATTTATGAGTTTTCCTTTTTTGGGTATTGTGTATATGTTGGTTTGCTTAGATAATAATGTTCTACATAGTGAAAATCTGCAATGCATGTGGACTTTATAGTCAAATGTATGTCTTTTTAAGATTGTTAGGCATATTGTTAAGGGAATAATGTGTAAAGTTGCAATCTTTATTGGTTTTCTGAATATTTGGTTGCAATCAGTATTGGATTTATATGTTTTGATATCATTTTGCCATTCTTTTTGTTCTTTACAGTGTTACGACCATTGGAGATGAGAACTTTAATTCCGGGACAAGACCTTCCGGAACGGAAAGTGGTTTTGAAGGTTCTTCCAATGCAAATCTGATTTTCTTAGACTTAGAGGGTCCAAATGAAACAGATCAGACCTAGACCCTTCTATTATACCTCTTACTAGTAGACATACATCCGAAGTTTGGAAAAATTATAAAAGAAAGAAGGTAAATGATCAAATGAAAGCCGAATATAACTTTTGTGCTAAGTTTTTGATAGCAGGGCCAAAAGCTGGCACATCTCATTTGAGAGATCACACCAAGTCTTGTTCCAAGAGAGTATGCCAAGATATTAGACAAACTAGATTGTTTGGGTCACTATCTAATCCCATCAATAATGGTGAGACACTATCATTGGCGGCATATGAGTTTCACCAAGCGGATGGGAGACAAGATTTTGCAGAAATAATTATCCTCCGTGAATATCCATTAAATAAGGTTGAACATTACGGGTTTAGAAAATTTTGTAAGACATTGCAATCGGGTTTCAAAGTACCATGCCGTAACACGACTAGGAATGATATTATGAAAATGTATGCTACTGAGAAGGAGTTAATGATTCAGATATTGGACAAGGCCAAAAGTAAGATTGTTTTAACAACAGATATGTGGACTTCAAGTAATCAACGAAAAGGCTACATGGCAGTCACTGCTCACTTCATTAGTAATACATGGAAGCTACAAAGTCGTATTCTGAGGTATATACATGTTTCAAATGCGCATGTTTTCTGTTTGAAATGTTTTTTTCTTTTCTATAATGTTCTATTTGTGTTGTTTTGTGCTGAAATATAATTTTTTGTGCCCGATATTTCATGCCTTATATGTCATTTTATTCTAGATTTTTATATGTGGAGGCACCTCATACAAAGGAAGTCTTAGCTGAAGCTTTGTGTCGGTGTATTTACGATTGGAATCTTGATTGTTCTATCTCCTCCATCACTTTGGATAACTGCACAACAAATGATGTCGTAGTACAAATTTTGCGTGGTAAACTTCCTAATGAATCACTTATTTTGCGTGGAAAATTTCTACACATGCGTTATTGTGCCCATATTTTAAATCTGATTGTCCAAGATGGTTTAAACATAATTGGTGATGGCATTGAAAGGGTTAGAAATAGCGTGATTTTTTGGACATCTTCTATTTTAAGAGTGACCAAATTTGAAAGCACGACTAGGACTCATGCTAAAAATTGCTCGAAGAAGCTTGTACTTGATTGCAAAACTCGTTGGAATTCAACTTATGAAATGCTTAAAGTTGCAATAATGTACAAGAACGTTTTCGATGTTTTAAGTGGTAGAGAGTCGGAGGTTTATAAGTGAGTGCCGGTTAAAGAAGATTGGCAGAAAGCCGAAAGAATTTGTGAGAAGTTAGAGTTATTTAATGATGTCACTTATGAGTTTTCCGCCACTAAATATCCTACTGCTAATGTTTATTTTTTCAACATATGTGAAATTAAATGTGCATTGAATAACTGAATTACATCATCTGATCCTCTGATAAAAGATATGGCAACAAAAATGTTGGAAAAATATAACAAGTATTGGAGTAATATGAATACTCTTCTAGCCGTGGCAACCGTATTAGATCCTCGATATACGATATCACTTATTCGCTATTACTACTAGGGGTGTTCACCGGTACAGAACCGGACCGGACCGGAATGGACCGAATATTCGTCGGTCGATGCAGGCCGGAAAAATTCGATCGGTCCCGGTTTTGGACCGGTTGGACCATTTTTTTTTGTTAAATGCAATTTATAAATTATAAATTTTTAACAATGTCTTCGTTTATCAATCTCATTAAATATGTTTGTTTTTTTCCTTATCCTTCAATATACTTTATTTCATTAATATGACTAACTTAAAGAAAACCACCAAATGTACTTGGTTCGTATACGAACTACTGAACTACTTGATCGGTGTATTTTATATACACTTTTTGAGTAAGTTTTAGTTAATCTTTTGTCCCTTTTTACACATATAAGTGTCGTATTAGGATAATTTTCCTTTCTTTTGAGTCAAAGTGGTTAAAATGGCCAAATGGCGGAAAAAAAGCTAAAAGAGGGCAAAAGAGGAGATTCCAGAGCTAAAAACAGAGAAAGTGGCGAGCAGTGAAACCCAGTTAGCGCCGCGGCCTCCTGCCGATCAGCGAGGCGCGGCGCCACTATCGAGAGGCTGCAGAAGACCAGCCGCGCTCATGTCGGCCAGTGCGGCGCGGCGCCTAAACGTCCGAGAGGCTACAGAAGAAGTAGCGTCGCGGCGCCCGCGAGCAGCCAATCGGTCGCGGCCAAATCACGAAGGACCACGAGTTCCGCGGCTAAAGCGAGCATGGCCGCGCGGAAAAATCGAGTTTTGGGCGAAGTGCAGGCGGGCTGAAGGAAAAGAGAGGCGGTTTTCAGCCTATAAAAGGAGAACCCTAGGCAGATTTTAAGGGTTCCCCTTCTTGCACAACACAAGGCTTTCTTGCTTGGAGATTGGAGACCATAGTTTAGTAAATTTTCTTTCCTTTTCTTGTTTTTATTTCAGTTTTATGAAGAACATGGAATTAGTTCTTGTCATGTCAATGGCTAGGAACTAATTCCTCTATAGGGCTTTCCATGTTGAATCTCTAGAAACTTATGTTATGATTTAATGCATGCTTATGGTTATTCTTCTTGTTGAGATCTATCCAATAATTAAATTGAATGCTTGGTAGTTAATTGACAACTAATTATCACTATATGATTTCTAATCAGACTCCGAAAGGAGGGGATTGTGAATATGCTGTAAGTTGGGTAGACATTCTTGGATTGGGGATGAAAATACCTCAATTATTTATGTAGCGTTAACGAGAGGCTTAACAACCCTAATTTTACGCATTGTGCGTGACGGTTAACTAGGTTCTTAGTCTTAATCCTCATATAGAGTTATCCTTATCACCGAAAGGTAGGTAAGGTGCAATACTGGGGTTGAGTGTTTATATAACCCTAACGGAAGTATAAAACGATTTAGTGAACCTGCTTTCTCCAAAAGAAGAAGACCATAAGTTATTGCATTAATAAGTGACATAAGCGGATAATGAGGAGACGTGGAAGCCCTATTCTCATCACAACTGAAGTAAACTCATTAGTTAAATTAGCCTTTATAATTCGTAGTTATAAACCACAAAATTCAAATATCAATTGCCAAATAGATACCAAAAGATAGATAGTTGGTACTTGAACCCTAATCCTTGTGGACGATATTCGGTCTTACCAGGACTATATTACTTGTCACGATAACGTGCACTTGCGTTAAAGTGTGTGCATCTTTTCGCGCATCACTACTCATTAATTAAAGTTACACACCACATTTATATTTTCTATTTTCTATTTGGAATTTGGACATTCCTGAAGCATCGATATAAATTATAGGTAGGGAGAGAAGAAAGTAAAGTAGTTGTAAATTGATCAAACTTTATATGATCATAACTTTACGCTCGAACGTTCGTTTCACCTATTTTATTTTTTTTGATTTCGCGTATTTTTTCGATACGGTGGTGGTCAAACCGCGGCCAGACCAATTTTCTGAAAAACGTCTTTTCCCCCGAAATTATTACGTTTTTTCTATTTTCAAAGCTAAATATCTCGCGATATACAATAGATTTCAACGTTCAAATTTCATGGTAATGTGTCTGGAAATGTCAATTTCAATATTGAAAATTCAATTTTTTTTAAAAAAACGGTCCATTCCGGTCCGGACCGAAAAATTCCAGTTTTTACCCGGACCGCACCGGAAAACCGGAATCCACCATTTTGACGGACCGGGGACCGGACCGGATCCGATTTTCCGGTCCGGACTGGTTTTGTACACCCCTAATTACTACAAGCAACTTTACGAGGACTATGAAGTTGATTTGGAGGTGGAAATGGTGAAAGATGTGTTGAAGCAATTGACGAGTGAATATGGAAAGGATAAAGGAAAAGAACCAACTTTTAATTCCAAGCTACCACTATCTGGTAAAATTAGTGGAAAAGGAAGGATAAGTGGCTTTGCTAAATATTTGGAGGTGGAGGAGAATCAAGTTCATGAAAAATCGAAGTTGGAGAAGTATTTTGAGACTCCTAATGTACCTCTCGACGATAACTTTGATATCCTTTGTTTGGTGGAAAACCAATGGATCGACATTACTCATTCTTCAAAGGATAGCAAGGGACATTCTAAGTATTCCCATTTTTAGTGTTGCTTCTGAATCGGTTTTTAGCACAGGTGATCGTGTGTTGACTACTCATCGTAGTCGCCTTCTTCCGTCAACCATCGAGGCTTTAATGTGTGCTCAAAACTGGATTTAGACTAATATTAAAGGTAAGTATAATTGTAGAAGTTTTATTTATATTCAATTCAACTTGTTTCTTTATATAATTCATTAATTTAAATTTGTATTATCTCTTAATTTTAATTATTAGGTGATGATGGGCTAAAAGAAGTTCGAGTATCGACAAATTATTGACGAAATGGAGCAGGAAGAATGTATTACTGAAGATGAGGGACAAGCTGCATGATGAAATATGGGTGATGCATGTCGCGCCCGTTTTCGACCACGACGTCGGAACGGTACTGCAACGTTGTTCTTTGGCGCGGTTTCCTGGATGAGCAAAATACTTGTATTAAGGAGTCGCCACCTAATTAGCTAAGTGAATTAGGACACTTGAACTATTGCAATAAAAATACTGTAATTGGCCTCCATTTAATGGTCTGCGAAATTAATGAGATTCTGGATTATGGTTCTTTATTATCCTAAAGGGGTTAGACATCCTTTAAGATCCGCTAACTTGCGGTTATCCTGTCAAACCTAGGTTAATTATCTATCATGCTTTAGAAATTAAAATAAAAAAATAAATAAATACAACAGTAAAATAAAACTCTGAATGACATCTTTTTGTTTTCTTTAGACCTTTTAGGCATTTTTGCCTAAAATGCAATCTCCGTGTATCCCGTATAAACACTTAGTAAGAGTGTCAGTAAGAGAATAAATAATTATCAAACGGTGATAAGAATTAATAAGTAAACTAAAAAATAAAACCCGTCTTTTTTGTACAGGGGAGGTCTTGAAAATCAGACGGAGATTCCTTCATCGGCCATTGTTATGAACAATACAATAAAATAAATAAAGCCTTCAGATCCGCACTCAAAACAATAATAGTTTTGATTACAGAGGGCTCAGTTATGAAAAATGAAGTGAGACGTCCTAAACAAGTCTTGGCTGCGAACTAGTGACTTATTAATCAATCTAATCGCCCCGCCAGCACCTGTTGGCATCCGGTGTAAGTAAAAGAAATCATCAACGCCTGAAGATCTTATTTATTTTCCGTCTTTACAACTGTGGAGACCTTAAAAATTGACGGATAACTTTTTCATTGGTCAATCAAGTGTTGTATCTTATTCAAATCAGTTAATAAAATAACTCAAAGGGTAAACTTGCCAAAATCTGTCCGAAACACTGGGAAACAATAGAAATAACCAGCAACAGTAGTCGAAAGTAGTTCACGAAACAGGACAACATATACCAGAACAGATGCAAAAATCAAGGTCGCCGAAGTTTTGAAAATTTCGGCGAGATTCAATAACCAAGAAAGTCAGTCCATTAACCAAAACAAGCACAGATACCAGAAAATAAAGCAAAAGCAAGGTCGCCGGAGTTTTCAAACTCTAGCCAGCTACCGTATAAAAAATAAAAATCAGTCCAAACAGTTACTCCGATGAACGGATACCGAAACACAGCCAACAAAGGTCGTCGGAGTTCTCAAAACTCCGGAAGACCAAAATCATCAACAAATCTGTCCAAATCAGTCCAACAAGTCACAATATATATAGTAGCACTAAAAGAGAAATTTGTAAAAAAACTTTTTGTTCTGAAAAATTAAAACCAAAAAGAAATTTAAAACTTTTTAAGAAAAAATTGGGGGTGGGGGTTGACGGGGGAGGGGGACGGGGTCGCATGGTTGTAACATCCCTGAATTTTGGGTTATGATTTGAACACCTTAACGTACGCAAGTAGATCCGGACTTCGAAAAATGTATGTTGTATTTATATATGCTAATAAGGAAATTAGTATATAAAAGAACGTGATTCCGCAATAATTTTAGACGTAACAAGTATGACGACGGGGTCGGAAATAAATTTGCGGTGCGCATAAAGAGGTTATGGACTAGTGTTATATTACAAGAATTATGACATTAAGTATATAAAGGTCTTATAGGTTATCAGGATTTAAGTGAATTAAGATAAAAAGTTAATTGTATGTGTAATTAATTAATTGTGTATTAATTATTAAGTGGAGGGGAACAAATTTTAGTGGGATAATTACGTGTGAGTAGATGAATTAGAGTGTCATTACATTAAAGTTGGAGAGGACACGTGTTTGAGGGGGAGTGTTATCTCGTCCTTAACATTTAATAGGATGAAGTCCTTTTTCGGCCTAAACCAAATCCTACACCTAAACATTTACCAAAATGTTTATTTAGAGCTAGAAGTTGAGGAACTTGCTTAGTAACTTTGGGTATAGCACAAGGTGTAAACAACAAATCGTGAAAATTGTAGATAGCAACTTAAATCAATTGTTGGCGGTGGTAGAGATTTTTGAATATAAGATCGAAGTGCTATACGGTATATACGTTGTATCGACGAGTGATTCAACAAAAGGTATGTTAAGGTAGATTATTTCTTTCTTTTGACATGTTTCATGTAACGAAACGTAATCGTGATATTGCTCCATAATTTACTCTAGTCCTAGTAGTTAAGGAATGTTCATATTATTGATTCCTATGTTAAAAACATGTCTAAATATATTCCTAAAGCCTTATTGAGGCATACGGAAGAGATGTTGATATTCACAGTGTTAGCCAAATGTACATAAATATTGTATCACTCAGGATGTTTTATTGTTATTCATGATTTTCATTTGCATTGCATTCATATATTACCCTGGACAACTTGTGCTATCTACACTACTATATGATCAATATTTTATATATATATATATATATATATATATATATATATATATATATATATATATATATATATATATATATGGGATATGGGGAAAAGATGAAAAGACGTTATATACTCTCACCACCTGCCGCTGGTACAAATTATTACAAAAGAGTCCTAAGAGGCCACATACACGTATGAACAAAATAAATGCATGTGTGGCCAATATTAAGCCTGTGTGGCTGGGTAGGAAAATGTCTGTGTGACCATAGTATACCGCATTTGAATCATGCATATATTCATTAACCATTATAAGGTATGATGCTCATAGAGGCTGTTATGAAAAGGAAAATGTCAGTGTGGCCAATATTATATCGTATTTGCATTGCATAATGTTTAGACATATGTATTAGGATTTCAGAGACATTTACTGATGGTTGGCTATTTCGGTTTCAGATATTGTTATATCGTCGTTATACTATTATTCATGCCTAACATAATCAGTACATTAGTCGTATTGACGTCCCTTATGTCGGGGGACGCTGCGTTTCATGTCCGTAGGTTCGCATAGGCAAGGCAACGATCCACGTTAATAGGTTGCAAATTTCAGAAGATTTTGGAGTACTCCCCTTATTTCAGAGTGTCGGTCTAATTTTGGTACGATATATTTTTACATGTCTATATGGGTATGATGGGGCCCTGTCCCGACCTGTTGATGTTGTATACTCTTTAGAGGCTTGTAGACATGTGTCATGTGTATAATAGTTTTGTATGACCTTTGTCGGCCTTGGCTTGAGTATGTATATATAAAAGTTGGGTTTTAAGTAAGATTTTCTATAATTCTTCTGGGCTTAGTTTGTATTTAATTGCGATTTGGTGTTGACGGTACGATTAGCGGTACCCGGCGGACGGGAAACGGATGCCCGTCGCGGCCCTTCGATTTGGGATCGTGACAAACTTGGTATCAGAGCATGTCTGTCATAGGGAGTCTACAAGCTATATTTATTAGAGTCTTGTTTATGGGTATGATATGTACCATACTTATCAACAGGAGACTAACTGACATTTAGGGACGATTTCTATTATTTCATCTTCTAAATCGTTCAGTAGAGCTGAGCTATACGCATTTCACTCCTAATCCGTTTCATGTTTACGAATCCAGCGATGCTTATATCAAGGAATAAGTTCAAGAGTGTGAGGGCATTGGATACAGTTGCGGGCGAAGGTGTTAGCCGATTACTATCTGCTAGTGAGGGTCAGAGTGAGACCCTCGGTACGACTCCTTCGTATGATTCTCCCAGTACACTACCATCGAAAGATATTAGTGGAGTTGCAGTACTCCGAGTTCCTCCACTTGATACTCCAGATGTATATTTTGATATACGGAGTGTTGTATAATTATTGACGCAATTAGTGACCACTCAGACCCAACGTCAGGTTTTCAGTTCTTCGGATAGAGCTGCTAGCGCGAGAGCTTGGAATTTCATTAACTTAGACCCTCCGGTATTCACTAGAGGTGTTCATTTTGAATTATCCGGTCCGAAATTTCGGATATTCGAAAATTTCGGATAGGTAAAATTATGCTTCGAATTCGATCCGAAAAAAATCAAATATCCGAAAATTTCGAATCGCATAACCGGATATCCGAAATTTATAAGTGCAATAATAAAATTCCAAAATAGAAAATAGAATTTTATAGGTACAATGTCCAATACATTAACTACTAGGTATTTACTAACTGGTCAAACTACCGTTCAGTGCAAATGGAATATTAAGAAGATAGAAACTGGCAAGCAAGTAAACCTCACTAGTGTCTGATTTTCCTCCCCCCCTTGATATTGGTTGGTTTCCGGCTTGAGCTAACTACGATAATAAGCTACATAGATTGGGCGTCCATGAATAAAGACTTGCAATGCCCCACATTATTTTACCCGAAATGACATAATTTCCAAGGAAAAGATAATAAAGAACATCATTTTCACAAAACAAAAAATTAAGGTATGACATTTGTTATACAGTTGACCTCGTATCATAAAACATGAACTGTTACATTCTGGAAACATGTGGAGCATAAATGAAATTGGAGTGAGAAATCATATTAGAAGTTACAATTACATTATAAACCAAAATTATTTTACATTAAGAAGTAAGCATGTGTACATGACAAATACGCATCTACACATTTCGGATTATCGGATATTTCGGGTATCCGAAATCAAAACAATTGTGATCCGTATCCGATCCGAAATATCCGAAACTCAAAAAAGTGGATCGAATCGACCGGATCACGGATCAGATCGATCGGATCGGATTATTATGAACAACCCTAGTATTCACAAGCCACACTTGAACGCAGACTCGCATAATTTTCTAGATCAGATACAAAGTACTTTGCGGGTAATGGAAGCTACCGATACAAAGTCGGTAAAGTGATTCCTATAGACTGCGGGATATCGTAGTGACTTGGTATGAGACATGGGATCAATCTAGAAAATCCAGTGCTTCACCAACAGGATGGAGGGAATTTTCAGAAGTCTTTTTATAGTATTTTCTGTTAGTCGAGCTTCGACGGACCAGGCAGGACAGGTTCTTACGACTTGAGCAGGACATCACGAGTGTTCAAGAATATAGCTTGCAGTTTAATTCGTTGGCAAGATATGCTCCGGCGATCATAATTGATATGAGTGACCGGGTACATATATTTGTTACCGGTTTAGAGCCGCACTTGGTCAATGAGTGTACTACGACTTCTCTAAATCTGAATATGGATATTTCACGCATTTAAGCTTATGCACAGAACTTAGAGGATCGCAAAAGGCAACAGTGGGTAGATCGGGAATGTGGTAAGGGCTAAGAGGGTCCGATCCGTCGATGATGTAGGAGATTTTAAAGGTGGGCCCATGCCACAACCTTATGAATACCCATGCTACCCAGCAGCCAGCGACATATCATTACTATTTTCAGGGTCGAGGGTTGATCGGTATGTTCAGTCGGGACCAGGTCAGAGTTCGCGAACGTCAGGTTCTTATTACAAATGGAATTCTGTTTAGATGAGACCGTCGCTGCTCTCCGATTTGGGGTCGTGACAAGGGTAGCGGGGTAAAGTGGTTTAGAAAACTAAAAAATTAATAACTTTTGGGGGGTGGGGGTGGAGAGGGGCGGTGAATGGTACATAGGGTGGTGGGAGTGGTTGGGGTTTGGTGGGGTGGTTGGTTGGTTGGTGGGTGGGTTAGGTTGTGGTATGATAGTTGGTTGAGTGTCACTTGTGAGACTTATTTTCTCTGCTTTCATTAAGGAAGTCATTTTACTCATTTTTAAGAAGTTTGTTTTTCAAAATAAAATAATTTCTATAATTTGGCCATCCGATAGAGGAAAGAGGAAAACATTACCGAACACACCCTATATGTCTAGAAAACTAAAACTTCTTATATAGAGAGTAGTAAGTATGTGTGACCAAGCTTTTCTCAAGTTGAGAAATTCTTTTTGGGCCAAACACATACTTATCAAGAAGTAGAAATACGTTTTAAAAAAAATAAAAAGTGTTTCTACATGAAAGAGAATTGATGTTTTTCCAAAGTGTTTCTTGAGAAGTCATTTTTGCACATTAAATGATTTTTTTTAATACATTTACCCTTTTCTTTTCATAAAATTTATTTTAATCCCATATAATATTCCTTGGAAGAGATTGGTGTTTCTCCGAGGTGTTTCTTGAGAAGTCATTTTTGCACATTAAATGATTTTTTTATCCATTTATCCTTTCCTTTTCACAAATTCATTTTAATCCCATATAAAATAGAAATTTAAGAATTAGGTAGGACGGAAGGGGGGAAGAAAAAATGTCATTTTTTATTATAAAAGTAACAAAAAATATTAAATAGAATTTGAGGATGGGGGCAATGAGGTGGGGTGGAGGGGGTAGGTGTGGGTAGGGCGGGGGTACGAAAAAAATTCATATTTTTTATAAAATTAAAAAATATAAAATAGAAATTTGAGAATGGGGGTAGATGGTGGGGGTGGGGGGTAGGGGTAGGGGTATGTGGAGGTAAGAAAAAATATCATATATATATATATATATATATATATATATATGTCGCGCCCTTTTTCGACCGCGACATTATTTTCTAAACTCCTGCTCAAATAAAAGGTTAGAAAATAAAATAGAAAATGCTAAATAATTAAAAAGGCTTAAAGGTTTTAAAAAAAAATGCTAAAAGGTATGCTAAAATTGCAAAAAAAATGCTAAAGTTTAAAAGGGTGCTAAAATGCTAAAAGGGGTGCTAAAAGTGCAAAAGGGTTCGCGGAGTCGCCACCTAATTAGTTTGGGTGAATTAGGACACCTAAATGTTTAACTAGTTTAAAGTAAAACATTAACTCCATTTAATGATCTGCTAAACTTTAATGAGATTCTGGGTAAGGATTCTTTATTATCCTAAAGGGAAGGGGTCAGGCACCCTAAAGGATCCGCTAACTTGCGGCTGTCCGTTCAAACCTAGGGTTAATTATTTATGCTAAGAATGCGTGTTTTGAAAATATAAAAGATGCTTCAGAATATTTTATAAAAGTAGGCATGTTGATAAAAGTCTGTAAAACTAATGCTATAAAAATAAAGTTTTAAAGTGTGCATTTATTGTTTATGTAAAATAGGTGATGCAAAGTGGATTTATTGACTAAATGTATATATTGGCCTACCTTAATTAGTATCCCATATGCTTAAGGGGGTTCCTTACTATATAAAAAATAAGATTTATATACGGATTTTATAGCAAGTGGTTTAGGGATGTTAAAATAATATCCTAGCTACGTGATTAATTATGCAAGTTAAGATTTAATGACAAAAGAACAATGTCTAGCCTACATGAGTAATTATGCGACTAAATGGTTTAATTATAACTTAAGCTAAAATGGTTTAGAGGGGCACGTAAATTTCTAATGTTAAATCCCTTACTAAGGACGACCCAAGCTCAAACTATTCTAAATATATTAATGTTAAGGGTAAATGTTAGGCAAATAATTACAACGAATGAATGAAGGAGGATATAAATAAAAGGGGATGACTCGAAGAATGGCGATGTCCTTTCGCCACGATTTGGAATTTCCTATGCGAGATGAATGCACATAAATGCGGGCCTTCTTTTGAAGTAGCTCAAGATGAGTCTCGCCGTGAGACTCTTTATTTGCTCCGGTGCGTGCCATGTAAAAATAAGAAAAGGATAAGGATTAGTAAATGCCCAAAATTATGGGATCATGAAATCTAAGTGCACATATGCAGCAAACTGTGACTGCTACAAGAATAAGCAAATAATAAGAGTTATTGCAAGAATAGGCAAATAATAAGAGAGATAATAAGCAGGCCAAATGAGCTTAGCCCCACATACATACATATGGGAAGGGACTTTATTATTCTCTAGAAGGGAAATGCAGCTGGAAAGGTTAAATGACCCCTTTTTAAGGAGAAAACCAGTAGCCCCTCTGAGAATTAAATCTCAAACATTGTCGGCCTCCCAAAACTTTCCACCAGTTGATTTATGGAACTATCAGAATTCGTAATCACATGCCGTAGTCTTCAAACATCTTAAATAACGCCAAATATCAATATCTTTTAGTCCTTTGTGTCAGCTAATTCCAATAAGGAAGAAAACCGGATGCTATATTCCCTATCAGTTTCTCATGCTATCTAGGTGTGGTTGTTCTTCGATCATAGAGCACACACCTTTTGTTATTGTAAACCATTTAAGACTCATCTATTCGAACACAAATACCCAACTTAGACATCCGATATACATACCTGCCAGTATTTTAAAACACTGGTCTGTTTCATATACCAAACAGAGGAGAGAAAAATGCACCACATGACTCATCTTTAGGCTTGGTTCATGCAAGATATACTATCATAAGAGGACAAAAATATGATTTCACAATGAACACACACAATTTTAACTTACTTACTTTACTTTTCAATGCACTGAGACACACAATAACCAAAAACAGAGGCGATTTCAACCATGTAACATTACGGTGAGATCGTTTTGGACATCGATCCAACAGACAAGGCCTTTAACAAATACTCATATATTAATCTTCCTAAGCTATTCATACATTAGTCCTTCCTAATCGACATGTCAAGCCGCCCTAATTCTTACATTTAGAATCATGAAAGCAGCGAAGGTGTCTAGATTAACTGCTGCATCGAGGGGAATAACTTAAAATAAAACAACCCTGAGGCACTAGTTAAATTCACACTTTTAGTGCTAATCAATTAAAATGCGACCATACCAAACAACCATTAGATGACATTCGACTAGTTGCTAACACAAACCACTCTTGACAAGCATGTAAACCACTTATTATACCAACTATAAACTTATGTCGGCGACTTTAATAATCGATTTTGCTTAGATAGAATAAGACATGCCAAACATTTTACAACAATGTTGACGGCGATAGTTCAAGTACGGCAAGCACATAAGTTCACGTAATGAATTGAGGTTTGAAAAGAAATTGAGTTTACCTTCTCGGACAAATGACCGGGCGCGTATCAAGTCGTCGGTCCAATCGACGGGTTTTGGATTTAAGGTGCGAAAAGGGGCAAAGTTTGCTTGTAGGTTTCTTTGCTGGAATCTGAATAGACTCTCATCGTGCTCGAGTCCCAGGCTCTGCTCTCGTACTCTTGATTCCCCGACTAAGCTCAGATTCGACGCTCTGTTTACCCCCTAAATTGCTATGTCGTTGTGTTCTTCCCGTTTCGATGCCATCTGGGTCTATCTCGTCTGTGCTCGACCGATGCCTCGACCGCTCCCCCTTTCTAACTCTTTGTCCTCGCCTATAAATGCCTATGCATGCGCTTTTTATAGCCCACTCTAGGTTCTACAATTGGTAAGTAAATAAGGCGGATTGAGTGATTCGATGAAAAATCCCCACGATTTCGTGCGATTTTGTCTTGGTGAAGGATATTGTGTGCGATTCTGTGATTTTGAATCAATATTTGGTTGTTTGTTATGGTAAAGGTTGAGCTGGTCGTGTGTGCGTGGGAAAGGGAAACCCCGGATTCTCCGGCGAGAATCCAGGCATGGCGGCGACGGTTTTTCTTTAGGGTTCTTTGGTTTTTTTAGGTTTTGTTGTGAGATCGAGAGAGGCGAGGCTTAATGGGATCTTTGAGCGTTTAAAGGGCGGGCGTGGGCTTGAAGGAAGGTAATGGGGCTGGGTCGATATAAGGCTGAATGGGTAGTGGGCTTGCGGGTTTGGGGCGACGTGGGCTGCGGGTTGGGTATTAGTGGGCTGCGTTTTAAAGTGTAGCCCTTTTAATTAGGTATTAGTTTTAGGTGTTTAATTAGTTAATTAGTGGTAAATTAATAAATTGTGATTAAATTATCTAATTGTTATAAAATAAATGCGGGTGTGTTATTTAATTAATGCTTAACGCTCTAGAATGCGGCGCTATTATTTAGAATCTTATTATTGTGCATTATTGCGAAGTTAAATTAAAATTGAATTGAGTTTAGATTAAATTATTTAAATGCTAAATGCAAGTATGATATTTAAGAATCGTTTAAAGCTTTATAAATGCGGTGCTATTAAATGCATATATCAGATTAAAATTGATTTTAAATTACAAATGATTACTAATAAATGCGGCTATGCTACCTGACACGACGTTATCGCTAAATTATTTATTTTATGCATTTATTAATTATTTAAGAATCCTGACAGGGCTTGAAATCAATTAATGCGGGCGCGAGACTCTAAGTGCTTAATACTCTACGTAAAACACGATGCCATTATAAAAATTGTTTATTTATACCTGTATTTATATTTTATCGCTGCATTTTATTATAAAAATCATAAAAAATTATTTTACAAAATTAGTCTAATTTTATAGCTAATGATGGGAATTATGGGGTGGGGCGAAATGAATGAATAGTTAGGAATTAAAAAAAATAAATATATAAAAGTAAAAAAATAAAAGTGTAATTTGAGGAAAAGGTAAAAAAAATTGATTTTGACATATTTGAGTCATGATTTAGCATGGGGTGAGATATATCATTTATTTATTATATAATTTTATTATTATTAAATATTGCAATTAATTTTTTTTTATTTACAATAATAATTTTAATAAATTTTTTTTAATTAATATAAATTTTTAGAAAAATAATGAATTATTTAAAAATAGTTAAAAAATTAGATAAAATAATTTTAAAAAAAATTTAAAAAAAATATTAAAAAAAAATTTTAAAAAAATAAAATTATTTTAAATATATTAAAAATATATTACATGAAATCTTCTATAATTATAGGTCAAAAACCTAACAGAAATTCAAAACAAAGAAAAAGAAAAGCTAAAACAAAAAGAACACCCTAAAAACTTACAAAAAGTTTTAAAAACTTTGGCCAAAAACACTTAATTATTAACTAGTATACTAACCAAGTATACCCTTTAGTACCTCTAGTTTCTTATCAATAATAGAACTTAGAAATAATTCCTATCTTTGTAAATATAATCCAATTGAGAATTTCAAATATTACTTGATATCGATATTCATATTTTTTTTTTTTTTATAATAGAAGTCTGATAAGTAGGTCATTCTTCTTTTAAAATAATGGTCTTAATTTGGAGTATTGGGCTGTCGATGGCTTAGCACTAGCCCCTGGAAAATGGCCACGGAAAAATGAAACAAAAAAAGGCGCCAATGAAATACATGACATTCATCAACATAAATAAATAAATGCTATATAAGTAAAACAATCAGAGTTTAACATCAACGAAAAAAAGTATCCTTTAAAGAAGTTAAACAAGATTCTTTTTTATTTCACAAATTCTTATGCTCAAATCCTTTTTTTCTAACCTTGTTGATCCTTGGAGGAAGATCCTGCTAGAGAATCACATCCTTCTCGATAGATAGAGATGAGACACAGAGAGGAATGCAATCAGAAGGAGATGAGAAACAAAGGAGAAATGAACGCTGGAAACTGCGCTACTGTGGCCATGAACCGCTTCTTCATGCTGCACAAGTACCACAGGTGATCCAAGTAAGCTAATACGCAATATTTCTCTTTCTTTTATTTGTCTAAACTTTATAACATTGGTCTTATTTTTTTGTTTTATTTATTTCTAGTTTTAATTTTTTTATGACATTTTAAATAATCTAATTAAGTTACTTTTTTTTAATTGATTGGATTGTTTCCGTGAATGGATGGATAAATGTAAAAAAAAGCGTACAAAAATAAAAACAATTTAACAAAAATTTTATATAAAAATAATACACATATAAGATACACATTTAAAATATGTCTAATAAATGTAGTTGATTTCGTGCCATATCACACTAGCTTTCAAATCCACTAGCAGGAGCAGCCAAAATCTGTTAAACATATATATCAAAGCGCAAGCATCATCGAGCTCAAGGCGCCGACAAATTTGCAGAGTGGGTCGTATCGCCGTTGCGTGGGGTAGGAGAACAGTAAGTGTCGAATTCGCAGAACACCCGAGCGCAGCTTCGCGCATGCTTCAAGCACTCGCTTTCTTGCGTGCCGAAGTCGATTTGGTGTTGTGGAGTGCCATATTAAATCCGGCGTGCGCATCGCACAGACTCGAAAAAAGCATTCTTGTGATTCTTCTTCAAAAAAAAAAAAAAACTATCAATAGCACAAGTACATTTCATATGAAATTTGTCTTCCGTCCTTTCAAGAAATTACCAGCTAAATTTCTGTAAAAACTTATTCATATCGAATATTTATATCAATTTATATTAATATATTATGATTAATGAAAATAAAAATATGATAATTAACTATAATTATGTGTTAGAAGCGCATATAATTAGGCACATATGATGCATCTATTCTTAATCTGATGTATGCAGATAAATTTTTACCATTTTGCTTCTAAAGCTCTAACCCTTGGCCACAATTATCTCCATAAAATTTATTTTTTTAGCCTCCAGCCTCCTATTTCAGACTACAATATTATTATATTTCGTTGGATTAGTACCTAAATTACCACTTTTACTTGTCCCCGGTGATCTAAAAGCAAGTCTGTATTGCCATTTTTTTCTTCATTTTAACACCTCTGCTTGACGAAATAAATATTACTGATAAACGTTTTTAACCATTAATTAGACTTAAAATAAGAAAATATAAAAACTCACAAAAAATAGATGAAAAACACACACAAAAGAAAGAAAAAAATCATTCCTTCAATTCCAGCGCCTTAGTTCTTACCCCCCTTAATTCATCCTCTTATTTTTTTTTATAGTCCAGGTTTTCAGGGCTTGCGCCTGCTACTTCTTACCCCTTAATTCATCCTCTTCTTTTTCTTCATTTACCTCCCTTCCCAAGAAATATATCAAAATTAGTAGAAACTATATTTTAAAAATTGTATTAAATATTAAAAATGATAAAAATAACATAAATTGTAAAAGTTGCACTTTCAAATATAATACAGCTAGTAAATCTTTTCTTTTACAATTTTTATATAATTTAATTATCAGAGTTAATTAAATATTTGACAAAAGACAATAACACACGTTTCATCAAATATAAATGTAAAGAATGGATCTTAAGCCTAACTCAACCTCAAAAGATAGCTTGTAGGGTGAGGATTGTCCAAGTCCATATAAAAAGTTTATGTTTTCATATTCGATATGAGACTTTTAACACTCCGCACGCCCAAACCTCGTTAACTGGAGCGTGAATAATATAATTTGGGGGCCAACATCGGTGAACAGAGAATTTGAATAAGCATGACACCGATATCATATAAAGAATGGATCTTGGGTCTAACTCAACCCAAAAACTAGCTTGTAGGGTGAAGATGGTCTAAGTACATATAATAAATTCATGTTCTCTCTTAACAATAAATAATCAAAATTGCTTTAAATATATTAAAGGCACTATTTTAAATCCACCCCAAATACAAAGACATAATTTTTTGACATGACACTTATATGTGTCATTTACTCGGGCAACGATGAGAATCAACAAGGATTATGTTTGTTGAGATGGAGAAAAGCAACAGGTAAATATGATACAAAAGGATAAAGGATGGCATTTACGTTGCCTGCTTGTAGCGTTGGACGAAATTAAACCAAATTAAAGTCGATAGTTTATGGGCAAAAAACAACCAGGGAAAGGATTGCATCACAAGAGTGGTGCCGTAGACAATCTATCATAATGTAAATATTAGTAACTGCTTCCACGGCTCGAACCTATAACTTATAGTTCAAATGAAAATAATTTACCATTGATTCAAGACTATCCTTCAAATAGCAATGCTTGTGATAACAATCTCTCCGGTCCTTGTGCCCAAAAACCAAAGAAAGAAACGAATCAAACGTAGAGTATAATAAATACTAACCTAGTTGAGGTCTGTTAAATTACCGGTTCATTGAAGAACACAGTAACTTATTACATTAATCAATTATATCTCAATCAATGCAGCGGCTATATGGAAGCAGTAGTAGGTGCTACAGATTACAATGAAGAGAGGTAGAAGAAATGAGAAGGAGAGGTCGATAGTAGACAGAGATGGAAGGTTCAGTAATGGCGGTGAGGAATTGAGAAGAAGAAGAAGGCGGTTGAGGAGAGAGAAGAGAGAGTAGGGAGAAAAGAAATCGTTTTATTGATTGTATTGAAATGTTTTGTTATTCTTCTGTGTGGGCACACTGCACATATACTCAAAATATCCCAATGCCAAATATCCCGATGTATACAAAATATCTATACAATGTATGTATTCTAGATATTTCTAATTGTATTTTCTACACCCATGCTAGGCAATATGAAGATATTCTTCATTCCTAGCTTGGATAGCAAATACGCATGTTGAGGTCGACCCAATGCTTTTGTCAAAACATCGGCAGGTTGCTCCGTCGTAGGCAAGAATGTAGGGTACACCAATCCCTGCTGAATCTGTTCTCGAATGAAATGGCAGTCAATGTCGATGTGTTTAGTTCTCTCATGGAAGACCGGATTGGCCGCAATCTGCATCGCTGATCTGCTGTCAGTAAATAGAGGAATTGGTGTCTTCATGTCGATTCCCACTTCTTTGTAAAGACCGATGATCCAAATCACTTCACCATCGTGTTTGCCGTTGCTCATATTCGACCTCGTGAGCTCTTGAATCTGATGGTGCATTTCTTGGATTTCCAGGAAACAAGTGAGTTCCCAAAGAGTATCATGTAACCTGTCACTGACTTCCTACTGTTGATGCAGGAAGCCCAGTCTGCATCACAGAAAACCTTTAACTCTCGTGTGCTAGACTTGTGTAGAAGAATCCCCAAACCTGGTTCCTGCTTGATATATTTAACAAGGCGAAGGCCAGCTTCCATATGTGATTCCTTGGGAGATTGCATGAACTGGCTCAAACATTGTACAGAGAAGGCAATATCAGGTCTGGTATTCGTCAAATACAACAATCGACCAATTAACCTTCTGTAGGCAGTGGGATCAGATAAAGGCTCATCAGGCAGCTGCTGTGTTTCATCAGACTTCTGCTTTGCCATATGTTGATCAAACTCCAAAGTTGTATATTTCACATTCATATCCATAGGTGATGACACTGGTTTGGCCCCTGAGAGTCCCAAATCTGAGACAAGCTCTAGAGCATATTTTCGTTGGTGCATAAGTATACCCTGGTCACTCCTGGCAAACTCTATTCCAAGAAAATACCGCAATTCTCCAAGGTCTTTTATCTTGAATGCTGCCTTCAAGGTGTCTTTTGTAGACTGAATAAGTTGCACACTATTTCCAGTTATCAATAAGTCATCCACATACACCAAGATGACTGCAATACTTCCATCTTTGTGTTTGGTAAACAAAGAGTAATCCCTGCTGCTCTGCTGGAAACCAGAAGCAATCAAAGCTGTGGTTAATTTAATGTTCCACTGCCGTGATGCTTGTTTCAAACCATACAACGACTTCATCAATCTACACACCTGTTTCTTATCACTCTGAATGTTGAACCCCTCAGGGACTGTCATATAAACCTCCTCATATAGGTCGCCTTGTAAGAAAGCATTATAAACATCCATTTGATGGATGGACCATTGTTCTGCTGCTGCTACAGAGATCACTGCCCTCACAGTGGACATCTTCACTACAGGTGAGAAAGTCTCTTGGTAGTCCAGCCCCTCTTTTTGACTATATCCCTTCGCAACAAGCCTTGCCTTGTATCTTTCAACTTCTCCTGTCGCCTTGTACTTAATCTTATAAACCCATCTGCATCCTATAGCCTTTTTGTCCTTTGGAAGTGACACCAATTTCCAGGTACCATTATCTTCCAAAGCTTTTATCTCAGCCTTCATTGCTTCCACCCATCTTGTATCCCTTGCTGCTTCTTTATATGAACTAGGCTCAACATTCTCTGACAGATGAGCTATGAAACTCTGATATCTGGGTGATAGATTAGTATAATCTACTTTATCAGATATAGAGTATAGACAGCTTGAGGACCCATGACTTGTAACAAAATCTTTGTGCCAAATAGGAGGCTTACTAGGTCTGGAAGATCTCCTAGTAGGTACCCCTGTTGCTGGGCTGTGATGTTCCATTCCCTCTTGTTGACTGCTCTCAGTATTCTGATTTCTGTCTGGTGAACATGGATCTTCATGTGTCCTATCTAATGGCACATTAACTGATTCATGATGAGCTTCCTGAGGAGTTCTGACTGTGTGGTGTATCAGATCATCATAGTTGAAATGTTCATGTGCTCTAATGGAATGGCAAAGATCATCAAGTCCTCCTTTGTAGGGAAAAACATTCTCCATAAATACCACATCTCTGCTTACAAAGAATGTTTCACTTTCCATGTCATATAACCTATATCCTTTTTGTGCATCACCATAGCCAAGAAACAACCTTTCCACAGGGTGACATCTTGTCTTGCGGTAATTGTTGCAAAACATAGGCAACCAATCACCCTTAAATGAGAGAGTGATGGTGGCTTGTTATACAACAATTCATAAGGTGACCTATTCCCTATAACGATGAGGGTACTGCTCGTTGAATGTATCTGACTCCTATCACTATGGACCCCAAAACATGCAGTGGTGGCACGAAATTTGATAGCTCTAGCTGTTTCTAATATATGCCTATGCTTCCTTTCTACCACACCATTTTGTTGTGGTGAGTATGGACATGAACTCTCATGTACTACACCATGCTTTGTAAATAGCTCCCTGCAATTATGATTGAAAAACTCTGTTCCATTGTCTGACCTGACCCTCTGGATGCTGACCTCAAACTGATTTCTAATCTCAATAAAAAATTCTGTTAAAACTGTGACTACATCTGACTTTAATCTCATTAAAAAAACCCAAGTCCATCTAGAGAAGTCATCCACTATGGTCAAGAAATATCTCATTCCATTATATGTTTCTACTTTGTAAGGACCCCATACATCAACATGTAGCAAATGAAAAGGTCTATTAGCTCTACTAGTACTAATAGGAAAAGGAACTCTTGTCCTTTAGCCAAAGGGCATATTTCACATCTGTCTATGGCAAAAGAATGGTTATTATTAAAAAAGGACATTTTCTTTAGGACACTCATGGGCACATGACATAATCTCTTATGCCATGTTCTTGCATCCACTGACTGTGCTGCTGCCATACACCTCTGCTGCAACTTCCCCTTATTCTCTGTATCCAGGCACACAGTGTACAATCCATCCTCTTCATCACCAATCCCCCTCACCTTCCCAGATGAGAGATCCTGAAAAATGCAATAGTGTGGGAAAAAGGTGACACTACAGTTTAACTCCTTAGTCACCTTTGAAACTGACATAAGGTTAAATTTGAAAGTTGGTATGCATAGGACATTGCCAAGAACATCACCTTTTCCAAGATGGCAATCACCAATGTGAGATACTTTGACTGAATCACCTGTTGGCAAGTGTACTCTTCCTGTATTCTCTGGCAAGTATGCATTTCGCAAACAATTCTTGTTACCAACCATATGATTAGTGGCCCCCGAATCTACAATCCACTTCATTTGTGTCTCAGTATCAGAAGAGTTCATACCTGCCATATTTGCTATTCCCATTCTTCCTGTTTTCTCATCCAGCAGCTTTAGAAGTTGTTGATGTTGATCTGGTGTCAGTTTCATGTGGAAAGATTGAGACTCCTGGCTGTAACCAGGATTCTGCTGCTGAGGCCTTTGCTGATTGTATAGTGACTGAGTCTCCTGATTGTGTCCATAGCTCTGTTGAAAGTTTCTCTGCTGACAATATGCTGGTTCATTCTCCTTCCCAGCAATATCAGAGTATACTTCAGACCCTGCCACATTGTATGCCTTCTTAGTCTTGTTTTTAAAATTCTCAGGGTAGCCAATTAACCTATAACAATCATCTTGAAGATGTCCAGTTTTGTGACAGTAATCACATTTCATCAACTTGTTGCAATCTTATGCAAGTGGCCCTGTCCATGACAAGAATCACACTATGCATTAGGATTGTATGGTTTTCTCGCTGCGACTCCACGAGACTCATTTCCACCCTTCCTGCTCCATTTCCGTCAGTTTGTAAACATTACGGATGAATCAATTGACTCCTGTATCATTCGACTGTTTCCTGCAACTATCCTCTGACTTTCTTCTTGATTCACCATTGCATATACCTGATTTAGATTAGGTATTTTTTGCATCATTAAAATCTGGCTTCTCGACGATTGTATCCTTCATTCAACCCCATCAAAAGCTGCGGCCTCTGCGGTAGTGTAGATGGTTCTTGAACTCCTTAGACTTAGAATGAATACTGGAGGTGGCATGATCGAATCATATTCGTCCCCAGATCCTTAAGCTTGGTATAATATATGGATCTTTGGCGTGGTCCCCGCCTTAGCGTGAAAATTTCCTTATGAAGTTGAAAGGCCGCGCTTATTTACTTTATCAAACCTTTCTTTCGATTCTTCCCAAATAGTATAGGATTACGAATTAAACAAAGATCCCACCGAATAGGCTTTTGTTCACATTCCCATCGACCGTGAAACAACGATGGCATTACACCTATCGCGGCCTGCCATATCACGAAACATCTCCTCCTTATCGTTCCATCGACAAATCCTAGCTTGTTCTTTCCTAACAATGCTAGTTTCGTTGCACTACTCCATATCGTGTAGTTGTCCATTCCACTCGATGTAACTCCTGCAGATAATGACCACGGCGCGTCGGATGGAAAAGATCTGATGGATGATTATGGTCGCGATCATCGTCATTGTTGTAGTTTCACTCGACAACTCGCCGATATTTTCCATTATCTATTCGGACAAGTATTGATTTCACTTGCGAAAATCTGATTTCAACAAAATTACTTATGAATCTTGCGAATCTTCACCGTCTTGGATATTCTTCACTCGAGACACAGATCCTCAGATATCCTTCTGCATGTGTCAAATATCCCCTTTCATCGGTCAATTTCAATTTTCCTCACTCGATTTGTAGATTCCTGGAATTTCCTGTTGCATGCGTCGGGAATTCCCTCAATCTGCCTCATCGATCCACGAGGCTCTGATACCATGTTAAATTACCGGTTCATTGAAGAACACAGTAACTTATTACATTAATCAATTATATCTCAATCAATGCAGCGGCTATATGGAAGCAGTAGTAGGTGCTACAGATTACAATGAAGAGAGGTAGAAGAAATGAGAAGGAGAGGTCGATAGTAGACAGAGATGGAAGGTTCAGTAATGGCGGTGAGGAATTGAGAAGAAGAAGAAGGCGGTTGAGGAGAGAGAAGAGAGAGTAGGGAGAAAAGAAATCGTTTTATTGATTGTATTGAAATGTTTTGTTATTCTTCTGTGTGGGCACACACACGTACATATACTCAAAAATATCCCAATGCCAAATATCCCCCAATGTATACAAAATATCTATACAATGTATGTATTCTAGATATTTCTAATTGTATTTTCTACAAGGTCTATATTTAGAAATATCTAATTATCTTTCCACCGAAAATAGAACTAATCCCCCAATAAAAGCTAGTATCTGTTATTATCTCTGAAAAATAATTAATATTCCTTACTTTTCATAGTGATCAGGATATATTCGAGGGAGAAAGGAATAGAAAAAAGGCATATATGTGTAGATGATTGATGAAGTGAAGAAATGTATGCCATTAAAAAAGGGAAATATATGCCATTGATAGCCAGAGATAATAACAGATCACAAATTAAGGTCTATCATAGCTACTTTCACTGTCACAAAGGTCTATCATAGCTACTTTCACTGTTCAAACTTCGAAGTCGTGACCTGCTCATCACATAGTTACGCCAAAGGCTCCGACGCAGAGTAAACGAAGAATAATGCAAGAAATAGGGCTTTGGCCCTTTGTTGCTTTTGATGATATATACCATAAGCAACAAACTTTTCCAACTTTTCCCTACCCCTTTTACCTTTTTTGTTTCTCTCTCATTCTCTCTCTCACAAACACACACCACATTTGTGTCTTTCTTTTTTTAGCTTCAGTAGTCCTTTTGCTTCCCCTCACCTCACCTGCAACCAAAATCTTGTCTGAGTTTTTTCTATATTTGTAAGTCTTCATTGCTACTCTACATGTACTACTTTGACCCCTTCCCTTTTCTTGTCTCATATTCTTCTATTTGATTTTTTCTGTCTTCCTTAAACTTGCAAAAATATCCTTTCTTGTTTACATATACTGTACTTATTGGTGCGTATAACATTCCCTTCTTCAGAATTTTGATTTCTTTATTGGGTGATAGCTTCTTCAATCTTTTGTTGTTTTTTATTTGTTGTGTTGAAAAGGGTTGAGTTAAGGAGATGGTGAGAGGGAAAACTCAGATGAGGCGTATAGAGAACGCCACGAGCAGGCAAGTGACTTTCTCCAAGCGCAGAAATGGGTTGCTCAAGAAAGCTTTTGAGCTTTCAGTTTTATGTGATGCTGAGGTTGGTTTGGTTATTTTTTCTCCAAGAGGCAAACTATATGAATTTGCTAGCTCAAGGTAACATATACATCTTTCTTGCTTTTATTTCTATGCTGTATTTTTTCATCTCATTTTACATCAGTCTTCATGTTAAAGATATCATTTTTATGGTATATTTCATGTTTTTTGCCTTCCATTTTGCATCAATCTTGAGGTCAAACCGTCAAAGTTGCATATTTATGTTGAAAATCTTGTATTTCTTGTTTTGGGGCTGAAGATAAAGTAGTGGAGTGTGATTTCTTGCAGATCGCATCAGATCTCATGATGTAAATGATCTAGATATTTTATATCATCAGCTAGCTATAGCCTATACATAGAGATGTAGATCCAAGCCCTTTCAATTACTACAGTTTTTCTTACCTAATGCTTAAACAAGAGAGAGGAAAACAAATTTAGGGAAGTACTATTTAGTTGACTGACATTCTGTCTTGTCTCCTTAAATTCATGAAGAGGTCTTTTATAGACATATTAGTCCTTCATGAATATTATGTTGGTACGTCGATTTAGCAACTTAATCCTAGTTTAAAAATTCCCATTGAATCACTTTTTGTTAACAAGATTAGTGATCGCATGCTACTTTTATTTATCCATGTTCTTGAGTAACCAGAAGACAACAAAAAGAGTACAATATCTTGTTTGTAGTAAGAGCAATGTGCTCCTCATCTCATGTGTGATTTGAAGTCTTTTTCTTTTACGATTACAATAAAACTATTAAGGGGTGGTTTGGTTAACAGGATTAATATACTAATCTCGTTATTAAATTTGGGATTGCATTGATCTATCAATCGTTTAGTTATTGGTATTAGTTAATATTGATATAAATATTATACCAAAACTTTAATATTATCTATCATATAAGAGGTATGATTATAATCATAATCCTAGAATAACTTTGTTTTCAACCAAACTATACTTTACTGTTGTCAAAACTTGCAATCCAACAAGTGGGGTATGAACATGCTATAGTTCACACAGATCTTATCACTACTTTGTTTGAAAGAAAGATTGTTTTTGATACACCTTCGAATAAAGTTGATAGAGTAAGCATGACCTAAATTTAATAAACTGAAGATTAGAGTGATTAATTAACTGACAAAGTTAAAAGGAAGCCACGTCTACCTGATTTATTTGTTTAGAATAAATTGTAAAGAGGGGTCTTGTGAAGTTATAAGCATGGGAGCCAGTTGTCAAGTTAATACTAATTGATTTCATGCTCCTTCCCTGTCTTGTTTAATAATGGCTATACACTCTTGTGCTGTTCCTAACACACCTTAATTAAGAATCTTTTGGGCAGAAGTAAATTTGTACGGAGATCAATCCTCAACGTTGCAGTATTGCAGATCCCAAATCACTATGTGCCTTGTCAATATATTGAGTACTATTACTACTGCTATGATAATAGCTATGTCAGTAAAATCTTCTGTGTTCTTTACTTTCTTCATTATACTATAGTTAATAGTAGTACTATTTTAGTTCAGAATATAATCAATATATACCCATGTTATTACCCACTATTTATTGTATCCTTAAACACTGTTATGAAAACATTAACTTTGACAACCTCATAAATGTATCCACGTCAAAGGCAGGCTTCCATAACTACAAACAAAGACACAACTGTTAGTTGTCTCCTCTTTTTATTTTTCTATAAAATGGTGGTTTCAGTGTAAGCTTGCAAGCGTCTGTATTGTTCTAACAAATGCTTACTACTATCTCCCATTAGTAATGGGCAATTCCAACTCCGTCTACCACCAAATCTTTGGCAGATAAAAAGATTACCAGGACTTTTATTGTTTTTGGAGGGTGAACCCTAATACAATTATTCTACCGAGTATTTATTACTTACCTTTTGTTGTCTCTGGTGAGTGATAAAATATGTTTATCTCATTTTATTCAAAGAGTATGAGAAATAAAGAAACAAATATCCTTCCCTATAACTTATAATAATATAATACTCCCATGTCCTATTTTATGTGAAGGTGTTACTATTCTGGTGAGTTAACCCGTATTTTGTTTGACTATAATTTTCTCAATTTCTTTTTTAATACCTAATCTTCTTCTCCATCAAACCACCACTGTCACCACCTTCCACCTCCGTTAGTTAAATTACTAAAAATCAACCCCTTAATTTTTTGTAATTTAACCGGCGGCCGTGGATCGGAGGTGGAAGGCGGTGACAATGGCAGAGAAGAGGGGAAGTGGTGGTTTGATGGAAAAGAAGATTATGTATTATATTATTTTCTATAGACAAAAATATTACATGGCAAAATTTCATTGGTATGATATATGGATTCTGATATAAGAATCCTTTATTAAAAAATCTTAACCTATTCATTTCTTATAACAATGAGTAACTTCAATATCCAGTTTAAACATCTTATCTTGGATTTTCCCCTTTGAATGACCGAAAACTTTATAAAAATCATAGCTAGATCCATTTCTATGGTTAAAGTGGAGAGTCCCTTGCACATAGATAGGCATAAACTTGGAGTGATCCTGATAAAAAATGAAATTAACTTGCTATTATAGGTCATATAAAAATCGTTTAGTATACACTCTTAGTGTATCGATATATCTATAAAAATTCCATGGTAGTATCCTGGCCTCCTTGATCTCTATATCCAAATTCTGATCAATCATCAACTACCTATGTGTAAGAGCGTTGCTTATATATGTTCATATTAAGATAACAGTAGTTCAGAATTGGCAGCATACAGGAGATAATCGAACGCTATAAGAGGCATACTAAAGACAAAGTTCAACCTGAAAATCAATCTGTATCCGATATGCAGGTACTATGCGTTGCCTTTATGTCTCCTTAATATGAACTTAGTATCGTGATAGGATTAAATAAAGGCTTACTTTAATATATGCAGCATTCGAAGCATGAGACATCAAGTTTGATGAAGAAGATAGAGCTCCTTGAATCATCTAAAAGGTTCAATCACCCCATAAGCTATTTCATTTTAATTTAAGAGCAAGTTTGAAAGCCCTTCATTCTAAATGCAATTTGAAACACAGGAAACTCTTGGGAGAAGGTTTAGGGTCTTGCACCCTTGAAGAAGTACAACAAATAGAGAATCAGTTAGAGCAGTGTGTCAGTACCATTCGGGCTCGAAAGGTTTAATTTCTTCATGTAAACGTGTAAATATAGAAAATAATATTTCTTACCCATAATTAGAATATTTTCATATATTGTGTAAATATAATTATGGTAAAAGTAAGATTGCTTTTTTGTATATACGTAGGATTCTTATTGTATAAGGGATGAATATGTACTCTATATATATTTTGATATTAATGAGAAGAATCCTCAAGGGAGATTAATATCACCTTACATAGTATCAAGAGCCTAAAACAAAAACCATAGAATTTTCTAGAGTAGTAGCCGCCGAAACCCTCCCCCCTCGGGATTCTCGCCGGCGCTCCTCCCCTCCCCTCCCTAAAATTCTTGGTTTTTCTCTCCTTTCCTCTCTTCTGTAAATGGCTATTGAAGATTCTTCCAATACTTCTGATGCTTTAACCTCCACCAATCTCACCACCATGTCATCATCCCCTTTTTATCCCGCTCTAACTGTTATCAATATCAAGAACTCTATTCCCATTCTTCTTGATCAAGAAATCAGTCAGTATTCTCCTTGGATTAAACTGTTTCACAATCATACATGTCTCTATAACGTGCTTGATCATATCGACGACACTATTTCGCGTCCTCCGGAGGTTGATGAATCTACTTGGCGTCGTTTAGACGCCGGCGTCAAACAGTGGATTTATGGTAGTATTTCTCAGGATCTTTTTACTATCATGAATTCTGGCGCCACAACTCTTGAGTTATGGAATCGCTTGGAGGAAATCTTTCAAGATAACAAGCACACTCGTGCAGTGTATTTGGAGGAACAATTTAACACTACACGCCTTGAAAGTTTCTTCAATATGACTGAGTACTGCAGACAGTTGAAGGAGTTGGTGTTGCAATTGACTGAGTACTGCAGATACACTGTTCCTCCAACGACACGCCCGTCTCGGACACTAAATTGGTGTTGCAATTGATTGCAGGTCTCCCAAAGGTGACTATGATACGTTAGCCGCCATAATTCAACAGGCAGATCCGCTTTCCAGTTTTAACAAAACTCGCTCGTAATTGTTGCTAGAAGAAACTCGACGTGCTAAGAAGGATGAGCACAATCAGAAGGCGTTAACAGTCAAAACACGCCCTCAAGATCCAACCCCGCCAGAAAACTCTCAACCGCAGCAGCGACGCGGTGGCAAGGGTGGTAAGGGCCGCGACAGAGGAGGTTGCGGTCGCGGACAACAGAATCAGCAGCAGCAACAACAATATCTGCAGACTCGGTCGGCCAGGCGCCTAACAATATCCATCTGGCGCCACGGCGCGCTGCGTTCGATGCAGTGACCGCCGCGATTCTCCCATCACGGTGTGTTGGGCCCTGCTCCAGCCCCTCGACAAGTCCAGTACCCGCAACAGGCCCACTTCATTCACGACCAGTTTCAGCAGCCTTCATCCAACATGACACCCACTGAGTTAGGTCAGGCCTTCAGCAGTCTCATCATGCAACAACTGGTACATGAATTCCGGAGCTACTTCTCATCTCACCAGGACTGCAGGTATTATTCCCAAACTGTTTGGTTTAAAGCATCCTCAATTTGTGATAGTTGGTAGTGGTCACCGCATTCCAGTAAAGGATTTTGGTACATCATATAGACCTCCTAATCCATTTCCACTTTAAAATACCCTATACACATATAATTAAGAATCTAATCTCTATCCGCAAATTCACTCGTAATAATTCTGTCTCTATTGATTTTGACCCTTTTGATTTCACTGTGAAGGATCTTCATACGGGGACACCTCTTACGAGATGCAATAGCACGGGGATCTATATCCATTCACTCCCACCTCCGCTGTCAGATCTAGCTCTCCCGTCTATCTAGCGGCCATTTCTTCTTCAACATGACATAATAGACTTGGTCATCTAGGAGCTCCAGTTTTTAGTTTTCTTAGAGGAAATAATTTCATTAATTGTAATGGAAAACTTGTCCAAAACTGTGTTTCTTGTTCTTTAGGCAAACATACTTGTCTTCCATTGAAAAAGACATAAAATCTTTTCAGTGCGATAATGGTCGTGAATTCAATAACTCTATGCTTCACCGATTTTATACCGATAATGACATGGTCTTTCGCTTTTCCTGCCCCCACACCTCCTTACAAAACGGTAAAACTGAAAGAATCATTCGCATAATTAACAATATGATATGCACTCTTTTGATTCATGCCTCCCTACCTTCATCCTTCTGGGTCTATGCTGCTAAAATTTCAGAATACGTTCTAAATATTCTCTTAACTAGCACCCTTCACAATATGACTCCAACCGAAATTCTCTATCATAGAGTCCTCTCTTATGATCATCTCCGAATATTTGGTTGTCTATGCTATCCTAACCTTGCCTCTACTGCCCCTCACAAACTAGCCCCCGGTCCACTCGTCAGATCCACATCTCTCGTCACATCACATTCTACGAGACAACATTCCCGTTTTCGAATCTTAAAAAGTTTCACAAATCGGGATTTTCTTTTCTTGACTAGCCTGCCATCTCTCCCATCATCCTAAGTCAACTAGAGTATAGCAGTTCTTCTTCTGCATCAGCGCCGCGACGCCAAAACTCCTGCGAACAGGTCCCAGATTCACCGTCGACAACGCCGCGGCACAGTGCTGAGGAACCACGACGCCAAAACATCAGAGGTATGTCGACCTCCGGTAGCGCGACAACGATCACGGCACCACGCGCGTACGGTTCCTCGGCCGCGGTGCCTACTCCGGCGTCTGTCCCTCCTTCTCCATATCCAACAAATCCCTCCGCCTTGGATCCTCCCACTATCCCCACTCACCCAATGGAAACTCGTGCAAATCATGGAATCTTCAAAACCCAAGTCCAATTTAACTCGTCTGCCCAAACCATTTTTCCAATTCCCAAGAACCCTATATTGACCAAACAAGATCCTAATTGGAATGCGGCTATGTCTGAAGAATTCAGTGCTTTAACTAAACAACACACATGAGATCTAGTACCTAAACCTGAGGGGTGAATGTGATTCGTTGTCTGTGGCTATTTTGTCACAAATTCAGAGACAGTGGAGTTCTTGAGAGGTATAAGGCACGACTCGGGGCTAATGACACAAATCAGCAGGAGGACATTGATTGTGGTGATACCTTCAGCCCGGTTGTCGAACCAGCTACCTTTCGCACAGTTTTGAGCATTGCCATGGGCAAACACTGGCCGATCCCTCAGCTTGATGTGAAGAATGCATTATTACATGGGGATCTGAGAGAGATGGTCTACATGCATCAGTCGCTAGGGTTCACCCATCTAGCAGTTCCTCACTATGTGTCGTCTCCGTAAGTCACTATATGGCTTGAAACATGCCCCCGTGCATGGTATGATCGTTTTGCCAGGTATATCTTGCAGATTGGGTTTGTATGCAGCAAGAGTGATACATCACTTTTCATCGAGATAGTAACACTGCTTATTTATTACTTTACGTGGATGGTATTGTTCTTACTGCCTCCTCCGACGGATTGAAAAATGAGTTTATTGCCTTGCTTAAGTCCGAATTTGCAATGACTGATTTGGGGAAGTTGAGTTACTTTTTGGGGATATCAGTGACCAGATCTGCCATTCATATGTTCTTGTGTCAGCGTAAGTATGCGTGTACAAGGCTAAGATGACGAATTGCAAAGAGGTGCCTACTTCAGTTGATTCCAAATCTAAGCTCAGTGCCATGAATGGTGCTCCAGTCTCTGATCCTACTCTGTATATGAGCCTTGCAGGTGCACTTGAAGATCTCACGCGCCGCGGGCTAGACATAACTTATCTTTGTTCGCCAGATGTCTTTATTCAATGCATGCCGGGAAGTCTTATTTCATTGCTCTTAAGCGTATCATTCGATACATTAAGGACACTCTTGATTATGGTTTGCATCTATACCCCATCTGCACCAAACATGTTGCTCTCTTATACGGATGCAAATTGGGCAGGCTGTCCGGACACGCGATGCTCAACCACCGGCTTTTGTGTATTTTTGGGGATAATCTGATTTCTTGGTCTGCTAAGCGACAGGCTACCCTATCCCAATCCCGTGCCGAGACCGAGTACTGAGGCGTTGCAAATGTGGTAGCTGAGATTTGTTGGCTTAGAAATTTACTGTTAGCACTTCAGTGTCCTTTGCGTCAGACATCTATTGTGTATTGTGATAACATCTCTGCCATCTATCTTTCTCATAATCCGGTTCAACATCTGCGAGCCAAGCATATTGAGATAGACCTACACTTCGTTCGTGAGATAGTTGCGCTAGGCCATGTCAGAGTGTTACATGTTCCATCATCCTATCAGTATGCAGACATATTTACCAAAGGACTTTCCAGACAGTTATTTCTTGACTTCAGATCCAGTCTCAGCGTCCGACCTCCTCCCGCTCCGATTGAAGGGTTGTGTAAATATAGAAAATAATATTTCCTACCCATAATTAAAATATTTTCATATATTGTGTAAATATAATTATAGTAAGACTACGATTCCTCTTTTGTATATGTTTAGGATTTATATTGTATAAGGGATGAATATTGTATTCTATATATACTTTGATATTAATGAAAAGACTCCTTAAGGGAGATTAATATCATTTTACACTTCACACAAGCAATGCCCAAACAAAGTTGAAATTATTTAGGAAATTTTGACATGCATTTTTGTTCTCTTCTTCTTTTCAGATGCAAGTCTTTAAAGAACAAATGGAAAGATTGAAAGAAAAGGTAAGGCTGGATTTCAATGTCCGGTTTATTTTGACCTAGCTACAATAGGTGTGAATGTAATGAGAATTAGGCTTTTATTAATATGTGTGGCTATTTCATGCATCCACAGAAAATTTCATAACTTTTACAAAGTCAATATTTTTGTTATGTATATAGTAGATAATGAATTCTCTTGGTGAACTTTCGCACTTGGTGAGTTTACTTTTGAAGGATCCGATATGGGTGGGACAACAAAGTCCGAGCAACATAGCTTATATGTGGAAATGATTTTGTTGCTTGTTATGCTTATTATCTCAAGGAATGTGCAAGTAACTAACTCTTTCATGCTTTCTTGTCTAAAATCCAGGAGAAAGCCCTTGCAGCTGAAAATGCAATGCTGAGAGAGAAGGTATAATATATTTTCCTTTTCCTCAACTTGGGCATATTTATAGTATGAGGGGAACAAGTGTAGATGCACCTATATATTAAATTGTTCCCCAGTTTCTGAGTTAGTACATATAGTCTTGATTGTCAAATCAAACTTCAGATATATATGTCTAAATTTTTTTGACACTTCAAACTTGTGAATTTGAAGTGAATTTCTAAGCAATTAAACTTGCAAAAATTTATGTACTTCGATTGTGTCTTAAAAGGGAGTCATGAAGCTACGGTAAAGTTGTCTTAGTGTGACCTGTAAGTCACGGGTTCGAGCTGTAGAAGCAGATATTAGTGCTTGCATTAGTGTACACTGTCTATATCACACCCCAAGGGGTGTGTCCCTTTCCTGAACCCTGCAAACGCAGGAATGCTTTGTGCACCGGACTGTCTTTTTTTATTGTATTAAATAAAGGTCCTTAAAGTGGTTACCTGTGCAATTCACCCAAATATGTCTTAAATGTTTGTTTTAGTTTGGAGAGCTTCAACAGAGAACAAAATCGAAGGAAGGAGAAGTAGTTTGTATAGAAGGTGGTAGCGATAAATCAGATGTGGAGACTGAATTGTTTATTGGACCACCTCATGACTCCAGAATAAGGCGTCCCTTCACTAGGATTGTTAGTTAGTATCATGTATTTAAGGTAACTTAGGATTCTTACTGTATTAAGAATCACTTTTGTACAACTATATATACTGTGAATATTTGAAGAATATTCGCTAACATATATCTCTTTCCGTTAAAAAGATGTACTATAAATTTTTAGCAATTATCAAATAGTATTTGCCTGCTCAACAAAGCAATATAGACGGCTTATGAGTGGTTTTCTTTCTTAGCTGTAGCTGATGGAATTTACATTTGAACACTTGAAATACATTTTTTTTTTATTGATGAAAGAATCCGCAGCCGCTGCTCTTTTGAGTGCGCACAGGGTAAACGGGTGGCGATAGCGCGCAAAATCACGTCACGATTAAACCACACTGCAAGCCCAGTGTGAGACTACCCCCAAGCGGCGGCAGGGCGTTACGCGGGGTTTGAACTTGTGACCAAGCTCTCCCGTCACCGATGAAGATACTCCTCGCCCAAGACCAAACCGTCGGGACTTCGGATACTTGAAATACAATTTGTACTTGCGATGGGCATATTGTATTTCGTTTGACATTATAAATTATTAAAATTCAATTTGGTAAGTAGATGAAAGGCTGAATATGTGTAGCCCCTTAAATATGATGGATTTTTTCATTCACATTTAAATTAAATTTTGTTGTTATTGAACCCCTAAACTCAAGTTTCACAATATGTGGAAAGACTTAAGGGCGTGATATTACAGCCTAGATGAAAATATTTACTATTCATTCCGTCTTAATTCATGTGACACTATTTGATTTGGTATAAAGTATAAGAAATAAGACATTTTTTTTTTGAAATTTGTGATTTAAAATAAATTTTAAATATTTATGTGATTATAAATTATTTGATAAAAGTTAAATTATTTCTAATTATTAAAAGATGACGTTCTTTTTTAAATAAATTTTTATAAAAATAATGTTATATAAATTGAGATAGAAGATGTATTATTTAATGCTCATGCACGCACATCAAATTCTTGAACCATTTGTGCATTACCTATACACTTTTTGTACGGTCATCTAGTATTCGGTACTTACTATTAACTCATTAATTTGAAATGTTAAATGTGTTTGGGTAAGACACTAAGTAAAAAATAGTATTTCCTATTAGAATTAATTTTCATTTCCACGAACTTGGTACATTCAAGAGTAGAGGGATTTCAGTCCTCCGGGACATAGTTCAGTGACAAAGTCTGGGCGCTATAAGTGAGAGTATTTGTATGTCCTAGTGACAATCTGTATTAGGACACAATGTACTTTATACATATTCGTATTTATATTAATGATGATTAATATTATGACATTTGCATTTGTTGATTTATTAATTGATTGTTTATAATATTCTATAAATGCATCCCTAGAGGTTACGTGTTTATTAATGATGTGAGAATTAATATTATAACGTAACTCTTAAATTACCTCGACTAATGATCATCGAAATTGGGATATCAATGATATGCGATACGTCGACATGTGGTCTGCATCATATCCTTAGGGGATGTAGTATGTCTCGCTTGCTACGAGTTATGACAACTCGTGATGAACACATGGATACTTGTTGAAGTATTGGTATGCCCTGCTGATGTACTGTTTTGTTATATGTCTATAATGTCATCGGCGTGTGGGAGATAAAAGTCTTTAAACTTGAGGTCACTATCATCTTGTTTACGGAGTAATGCACTTTGATAAGCTCAAATGCCTTATAGGTTGAGACGCGACTTGTTTTGGGTGCATTAGGAAGTAGATTAAAGGTGGTATGTGAGCCCAGAAAGGATTCATTCCTTGAATTATATTCGAGTGAACACTCAGGTACTCATATGGTATTAGGTTGACTAAGTCATTGACCAATGCAATGAACATGTCTATGATATGATCCTGTCGTCAACTAATATATATGAGTTATAATAATCAAATCATTTGGATAGACATTTGACATTGATTGAGTGTGTATCTTCTCACATATAGGTTCAGTTCACACATTTTGTGTAGCTAAACTTTATATATTGGGTTCGTCTTCCGGCGCAGTCTAGGAGTTCCGTGAAGATCCTAATGTCATTAGTGACGATATGTAAAGGTCTGAAGGGTAACACTAAGTTAAATGTTCCATCGATTGAAGGATGTAATTAGAAGGAGATTATATATATATATGTTCGGTTGATAACCAGAACATTGGAAATGAGAACAAGACAGAAAATTGGGACAGGACCGCGGTGCCAAAACACGTGGAGGCACCGCGGTGCCACTTACTCAGGACCACGGTGCCTACGTGCGTCCAACGAATCCGGACTGGCCCAGTTTTGCTGACTTGTCTGCTGGGCCTGGCTCACGGGAACCCTAGGTTGTTCTTTTACAACTATAAATAAAGGGCTTCCCCTCCCATTTCAGATACACTAAACCTAAAAGAGGTCAATCTCTTACAAAAGCTGCAGCATCGACATAGCACTTTACATCATAGTTTCGATAACTTACAAATCGAGGGACGTTTGCGTGTGCATCCTCGGACTACACGAAGCATCGAGAATCAATTGCTTGGCTGATTGCTACAATAATGTAAGTATTCTGTCGAGGTATTACATTATACTATGTGCTTTGTATTTTCATTTCTTATCATACTACAGTTCGACCGTCGTCGGATTTGAAACATAAATTTTCAAATTCCGCTGCGTGTACGAACCCGACGTAAACACCTACAGTGGTATCAGAGCCTGGGCTGTTTCATGTGATTTGTAATGATATTAATAATAATATGAGTTAGAATTTGTTTAGATCTATATTTTATGTTGTTAAAAGTGTTAAACCTTAAACCTTTAGAACACATAGTCCTTGTGACCAGATATGTTAATGCAATTATGTATTCGAACAAGTCAATCCAATATATAACTTTTCTAAGTTGAAATACGCTATCCGACTTAAAGCATGGTGCATTGAAATGAAGAACGAGAAGAAAATTGGATTTGATAGTCGATGGACATGTTGTTTTAATGGTGATGGTAATACAAGTGATATATATGGCCCTAGACCAGTTTTAGGAGTTCAGAAATTTCGGATTTTGTGATTTTGGAGGAGAGACACCGCGGTTCCATGATGGAGTCTGCGCGGTGCTCGCTAGGGTTTTAGCGGCGCGATTTCATGATGGAGCAGCGGATCTTTGCTAGATGAAGCGAGCCGCGGTCTTCATCCGTCGAAGCTTAAAATTAATTTCGGACAATCTGCCTTCAAGGCACCGCAGTGCTAATTAATCTGCAGGTTCCAGTAGCTTACTGTCTCGAAGGCGTTGCGGTGCCGACGACAATTTTTTTTTTAAATTGAAAATCAGAAAAAGAGACTTAAAAGTTTCAGATTCTGACTCTGAATTTTTAGAAGTTTCAGTTTCTGAAAATAAAGTTTTGAATCGAACAAATTTGGTCCTTTCGGGCAAATCTGTAATTAAACAAAGTTTTCTGAAAGTTGATTTTAGGTTCTGTAAATTTCAAACAGGTCCCAGAATTTTGAAAATATTTTCTGAAGTTTAGAATTGTATTTTTATGAATTTATAAGGGTTCAGAATTGAATTTTAAATTCTTAAGTGACTAAAGTGTAAATTCTGAAAGTTTACAGAATTTCCGAAAATCAGAATTTTAAAATCAGAAAATGTTTAGGGACTGTTTGACATTTACATAGATTATAGAGTTTAGACAAATAGTTATCATTAATAGTATATTATTGAATAATATACAAATGTGATAAGTGATTGAATGTGATGCATTTAAATTATTAGCATAACGTCCGTAATTATTGTCTGGGTATGCGGCGCCCAGTAATTGTTTAAATTCAAATGACCGCTATAACTGTCTGGGTATACGGCGCCCAGTATGTGATTAAAACCATATTTTATCATGCCTATTGTGTTTGATGGTTCCCATCTAATTGTGTTTAGAAATTGCATGATAGGATGTCATATGATGTATCACTTGATTGTTGATCTTGAATGAATCCCCGGAAACTAAAAATATTCTCCAAACATTAAATACAAGTCTAATTATATCACGTCGTCCATTATAATTGTTAGGGTGCTAAGTCATTTTCGGCGATAAAGATATTTATGCCAAAACATTTGCTCTAAGTCTAAGAGGACCAAGACCCTTTCATAAATGTGTTAAAATGAAAGTAGATATTAAACTTTTGTAAGTATTTACGCCATAGTGTTTGCTTGCAAAAGCTAAATTTACTTAGGCATTTAAACGCAGTCGTGTAATGGAGTTGACTTGTTTAGATGAATCTTGGTGCCAAAGTGTCGGACTAGTCTAAAGACGTAAGATTAAAATGAAAGATATTTAATCAAACCAAGAGTTGTAGAGTTGTTTTACAATTGGTTGAAGACCTACCAAAGTGTGCTATTGAAGTTATCAGCCAAAGCAAACGCGAATATAACATATGTTTGGATCTTGGTCCATTATGACCTTTATATTAATTTAGGTCCGTATTCTACCTTGGGGTCGTAGAAGTATGCAAAATAGTGGGAGCTAATTAAAACAAAAGGCCATGTTAAAACTAGCAAATTATGGATGTGTATAAATTATTGGAAGAATGGATTATTGATTGCTTTTTTTCTATTCTATCTATTATCTTCAGATCTTCAGAAATGTCAATTTTTTTTATTGAAAATGCTCATGGAGTCAAACAGACTCACCGGACCCAACTTCATTGACTGACTAAGAAATGTTAGAATTGTTCTTAGACAAGAAGAAATTGAGTATACATTGGACAAAGTATTCCCAACCGCTCCGGCGGAGGACTCTGCAGCGTATGCAACTTTTGACTAGGTTGCCTACAAGAAACATTATAAAGATGTCAACGCAGCTCAATGCTTAATGTTGTCTTCTATGTCACCTACATTGCAAAGAAATCATGAATCTATGGGGCCCAACGAAATGTTAGCCAATTTGAGGAGTCTTTATGATTCGCAGAGTCAGACAATGGAGTATGACCTGTTCATAGAACTTTTCAAGTGTAGGCTAAATGAAGGGGGCCAAGTTTCACCTCATGTGTTAAGGATGATTGAGCTGATTGAGAGGTTAGCTTCTATAGAAATAAGGTTTCATGACAGAGTCGCCACCACCATCATCCTTGCCTCACTTCCTAAGTCGTTTGAGAGTTTCATCGTCAATTATAATATGAATGGGACTAAAGCGACATTGCCGGAGTTACATAATATGTTAAAGACTTTTGAATCTTCGACCTCTAAGACCAAGCCTATTCTGATGGTTGGCTCCTCTAGTCGCCCCAAACCGAAAGGTAAGGGACAACAGAAGGGGAAAGGCAAAGATGTTGCTCCGGCAGCAGCAATGAAGCCCAAGAGAGGGGCTAAGAAGAAGAAGAAGAAACTGTCGGGATCAGATGTTGGCATGAATTGCAACAGGAAGGGGCATTGGAGAAAGGATTGCACTTCTCCAGGCGGAGGAATAACACCAGGTGCTAATGTGCAAGGTATGTTTGTAATTGAAATTAATCTATCTATAAATGATTCTCATTTCTGGGTACTTGATACCGCTTGTGGATCACACATTTGTACAAATGTGCAGGGGCTAACTGATAGCAGGAAGGTCGGGCCTTTCGAGGTGGACATGCGCTTCGGAAATAGAGCACGAGTTGCTGCTGAGCGCGTGAGAGCTTATAGGATAGATTTACCTTTTGGAAAAGTTTTAATGTTAAACAATTGTTATTATGTTCCTTGTTTGACAAGGAATATTATTTTCATTACCGTACTTGATTTAGAGGGTTTTTCCTCAAACACATCTAATGGCAATATATTTTGACTTTAGATAATGTTGTATATGGAATTGCGCCTCTTGTGAGTGGATTGTATACATTAAACTGTCACAGGAAAATTTTCAATGTACAAAATAAAAAGGCTAAGTTAAATGAAGGAAATTCTACCTACTTATGACATTGCAGACTTGGTCATATCAATCAAACATGGATAGAACGGTTGAGGAAATTAAATTACCTCGAACTATTTGACTTACAATCTTATGGTAATTGTGAATCCTGTTTGAAAGGTAAGATGACCATTAAACCTCTTTCTAGAAAGGGGATCCGTGCCAAGGAGGTGTTTGAGTTGGTACATACAGACGTATGTGGACCATTTTCGACTCAAGATAGAGAAGATTTCTCTTACTTCATCACTTTTACAGATGACTTATCAAGGTTTGGATATGTGTATCTTATGAGACATAAATATGAGGCTTTTGAGAAGTTTAAGGAGTTTAAGTGTGAAATTGAGAAACAACTCTCAAATAGTATCAAAACTCTCCGATCTGATCGTGGGGGTGAATACTTAAGCAAAACATTTCTCTACTACTTAAAGCTTCATGGAGTTCATTCCGAATGGACACCTCCTGGAACACCACATATGAATGATGTTGCCGAGAGGAGAAACCGAACCTTGCTTGACATGGTTCGTTCCATGATGAGCTTTTCAGCGCTTCCTACATAATATATGTTCTAAACAGAGTTCCATCTAAATCAGTCGAAAATACACCATATGAGGTATGATGTGGTAAAAAGCCATCACTTAGACACATGAGGCCCTGAGGGTGTCCTGCATATGTCAAGAAGTTGATCACTGATAGGTTGAAATCTAAAAGTGAGAAATGTTACTTTGTTGGGTATCCGAAGGAAACTAAGGGATACTATTTCTATCTTCATGGAGAACATAAGATATTTATTTTTAGGAATTCAACTTTCCTTGAAGATGAAAATATGTCTACAAGGATGAGAGTTGCACAGAGGTAGAACTTGAAGAAATTCAAGAACAATGTAACAAAGAGGTTGAATCCTTGCCCGATAATAAAGGCAAGAATTCAGCGGGAGCTATTGGAGAAGATTGGGTATTTAGGGTACCCCATTCGGCCAGTGGGAGTGCTACGAGGAGTAATGCAGAAATGCAAGATCTTCCGGCACTGACCTTGGAAGCAAATGCACCAGTTGCATTTTCTTTCATTCAGGAAAGACATGAAAATGGTATTCCTGAAAGATGTAATGTTGGTGGATCGACCAGTGCACAAGAACCTCCTCATAGTCAGAACATACCTGTAACTGAACTGCAAGACAATCAACTTCGTAGGTCTACTAGATCTCATCGTCCTCCGGAAAGACTAAATCTACTTGTGGAAACACAAAATGAGCTAGATATTCCAGATGATGACGAGCCTAGAACCTATAACGAAGCAATGCTAGACATTGATTCGAAGAGATGGAAAGAAGCCATGAAATCCGAAATGGAATCTATGTATATCAATCAAGTGTGGAACTTGGTTGATTTGCCAAATGGGGTTAAACCCATAGGATGCAAATGGGTCTTCAAGAAGATTGATGATCCGAAAGGTTGAACTTATAAAGCTAGACTAGTGGCTAAAGGTTTTACTCAGTGTCCTGGTGTGGATTATGATGAAACCTTTTCACCGGTGGCTAAGATAAAGTCTATTCGGATTTTGCTTGCGATAACTGAACATTATGATTATGACATTTGGCAGATGGACGTCAAAGTTGCATTCCTCAATGATAATCTAATTGAGGAAGTGTATATGAAACAACCCGAAGGTTTTTCATGTGAGTCCAGACCAAATGTTGTGTGCAGGCTACAAAAGTCCATTTATGGACTTAAGCAAGCCTCTAGGAGTTGGAACATTTGCTTTGACAATGCTATCAAATCTTTTGATTTTGTCAGAAGCAAGGAGGATCCTTGTGTTTATTCCAAACGCAAGGATGGGGGTATTATCTTTATTATCATCTATGTTGATGACATATTAATAATGTGAGATAATAAGACCTTCATGCAGTCAGTTAAGAATTAGTTGTCAAAAAACGTTCACGATGAAGGATTTAGGTGAAGCCTGCTACATTCTGGGAATTAGGATCTATAGAGATAGACCTAATAGATTGTTGGGGCTGTCACAGTCAGTCTACATAGACAAAGTGCTTAGACATTTTTCAATGGAGAATTCCAAGAAAGACGGTCTTCCAATGGGTCAAGACATCAAGTTATCAAAGAAGGGCTGCCCTTCTAATTCTATTGAACTTGAGCGCATGAAGAGGATCCCATATGCTTCGGCTATAGGATCAATCATGTATACCATGACCTGTACTAGGCCAGATGTGACCTTTGCACTTAGTATGACTTGCAAGTTCCAGCAGAATCTAGGCGAGGAACACTAGAAAGCAGTCAAGAGTATTCTCAAGTACCTCAGGCATACTAAAGATTACTTCTTAGTCTATGTTGGAGTTGGTGAGTTGGTTGCCACTGGGTACACCGATGCTAGTTTCCAGACAGATGTTGATGGTTTTAAATCTCAGTCTGGTTACGCGTTTATTTTCAATAGAGGAGCAGTGAGCTGGAAGAGTTCCAAACAGGCTACTACTGCAGATTCGACTACTGAAGCAGAGTACATTGCTGGATCAGAAGCTGCTAAAGAAGCTATCGCGATTTCTGAGTTCCTGAAGGAACTAGGGGTTGTTTCCAGTGCCAGTTGTCCAATAACCATTTATTGTGACAATACTGTTGCCATTGCACAGGCAAAGGAACTAAGATCAACAAACAGAAACAAACATGTACCGAGAAAGTACCACATCCTGAGAGAGATGGTGGAAGCTGAAGATATCAAGATAGATTATATTACCACAGACAATAATCTAGCAGACCCGTTTACTAAACCATTAAGCTTGGTGAAACATAATGGTCATTTTGAGAATATGGGTATTAGATATGTTGGTGATTGGCTCTAGGCCAAGTGGGAGATTGATAGTATTTGTATGTCCTAGAGACAATCTGTATTAGGACACAATGTACTTTATACACATTCGTATTTATATTTATGATGATTAATATTATGACATTTGCATTTGTTGAATTATTAATTGATTATTATAATATTTTATAAATGCATCCCTAGAGGTTACACGTTTATTAATGATGTGAGAATTAATATTATAACATAACTCTTAAATTACCTCGACTAATGATCATCGAATTTGGAATATCGATGATATGTGATACGTCGACATGTGGTCTGCATTATTTCCTTAGGGGATGTAGTATGTCTCACTTGCTACGAGTTATGACAACTCGTGATAGACACATGGATACTTGTTGAAGTATTGGTATGCCCTGCTGATGTACTGTTTTGTTATATGTCTATAATGTCATCGGCGTGTGAGAGATAAAAGTCCTTAGACTTGAGGTCACTATCATCTTGTTTACGGAGTAATGCACTTTGATCTTGTCCTAAGCTCAAATACCTTATAGGTTAAGACGCAACTTGTTTTGAGTGCATTACGAAGTAGATTAAAGGTGGTATGTGAGCCAAGAAATGATTATTCCTTGAATTATATTCGAGTGAACACTCATGTACTCATATGATATTAGGTTGACTAAGTCATTGGCCAATGCAATGGACATGTCTATGATATGGCCATGTTGTCAACTAATATAGATGAGTTATAATAATCAAGTCATTTGGATAGACACTTGACAAATTCTAAGCTTGATTGAGTGTGTCAAGAATGAAAGGGTTTTATCTTCTCACATATAGGTTCAGTTCACACATTTTGTGTAGCTAAACTTTACATATTGGGTTCGTCTTCCGGCGCAGTCTAGGAGTTACGTGAAGATCCTAATGTAATTAGTGACGATATGTAAAGGCATGAAGGGTAACACTAAGTCAAATGTTCCGTTGATTGAAGGATGTAATTAGAAGGAGATTACCCAGCAGTATTTATGGATTTGATGAACTGAGTGTTCAAGACATTCCTGGATATGTTTGTTATTATATTCATTGATGATATTCTGGTTTATTCACGTTCAGAAGAGGAGCATGCGGACCATTTGAGGACGGTACTTAGGGTGCTCCAGCACTAGAGGTTGTATGTCAAATTTTCTAAGTGTTAATTCTGGTTGACTTCAGTGACATTTTTGGGACATATTATCGGAGCTGATGGTATTCGGGTAGATACGCAGAAGATTGAGGCAGTAAAGACTTGGCCCAAACCTACGACACCTACTGAGGTACACCGTTTTCTGGGACTAGCAGGATATTACAGGAGGTTTGTTACACCTCGTAAGTTAAGACGATAATTAAGAACGTCATTAAGGAAGTAAGATTCGAATATTGAATATAAAGAGTACTTATATATGTTAATGCGGAAATTGGTATACAAAGGATGTGGTCCCAGAATGTTTTTTGAATACTACAGATGTGACGACGAGAATTAATACGAGTAGTTGAATTTCTCCAATGGAGTTATGGATTAGTATTGTATTATAAAAAAAAATCTTGACATTGAGAATATGAGGCCATGCGACATTTTCAGATTTTATGTAAGATGGGTTATGTGGGAGATTGATTTATTAATTGTGGGAAACTTGATCAATAGAAAATAAAAAAAAATGCTCTCAACATCGCGGATGAATAGTGCCCGCGGCGGTGAACAGTAGCCATCGCGGTGCATAATCGATTCCGGCTACCACGGTGCTCCATTGGAGCTGAAATTTATGTCATTAGCTTCGTCTCATCAAGCCTGACATTTCTATACTACCAATAAACTTTGATTCATCCCACATCGATTCCAGTTTCAGATCGAAAATCACCTATGTTGTCCGTTTTTTTTAAATTCTGGCTGACTGCGATTGATTCGACGGGAGGGAGTAACACCATCGTGACCACCATCACCTGGCCGTTGTTTCCATACCACATACGTGCGTCGACTCATCCCCTACAGCCACGACGTCCAGATCGACAACGTGGCAAACCCTAGCTGTTGTCGTGTGATTTCCGGCGGAGTACAAATCGAGGTTCATGACAGGTACCATTAGATTCAGCATGGTGTTGCCGATCTATTGCACCCACTCTCACCCTTCGATTCATCCCCAAACATCTGGTCGACCAATTCGTCTTCTCCGATCTATTTTGGCTTAAATTTAATGTAAAAATTCTTCTTCTTATGATATAATTGAAGTTGCATGTTGTTGTAGTTTAAGGAATGAACTTGTGTTATGAGAAACTTGGAATTTAAGACGATGTATGTGATTGTTGGGTGTTGTAGCCGAAATTGGGACTGTTTTGATATACATTGAATTCGATTGTGTTATTGCTATTATAGGCACTAATCGCATGTTGGAAATTGAAGGAAATCTTGATATTTATGTTATAGTTGTTCATAAGGAATTATTGGGATATGAATTGGATTTTTAAGAATTTAAGAAAAGAGTATGGAATTATGTTGTTATTGGCCGAGAGCCCGAGACTTCCATGAAATTGTTGGACGTGGTTTTCTCATTTTAAAGGCTATTTTTGTTAAGCTATAATGATGGAAATATAAGTTATGAACTTGTATATACGTTGTTGTAATTGCCAATACATATCTTAAAAGAAACTAAAGTATGGTAAGGTGATATGTTGCAAACTAGAAGACTTGAACTCTTGTTGTTGTTGCTAGAATTGATGGACTGCTTTAAGGGTTGTTTTAATATGGTTAAAGGAGTTAGAATAACAAGAGAATAGATGTATAAATCACATTGGTTATTGTAGTTGTTGTACTGCATAAACAAAAAGGAAAGCAATGTATTATGATGGCGTTTATAGAGTATTTGAGATTGTTATTTGGTATTGCTGGCTTGATTTGTAAGTTATGGATATGCACATAAATAGGGGAAGTGCTGCCCGAATTTCTGTAGAAAATAGAGTCGTCTTTCTATTAACTTACGCTAGAAATCATAGAATTGACGGACGTATTACCCTTTATTATAGGTTGAAGTGCTAGACGAGAGATATTCTAATATTGAGTTGGTTAGTGCGGCTAAAAGGTATGTGAAACTCTTCCTTCTTTCTTTTTGGCATGATTTAATGAAAGTACGGCGGGCATACATAACTTCTACACAGTCTAATTTCTAAAGATGTTAGTTTTGAGAAGTGCCTATGATTTTTCAGTAAAAAGTTTATTATAATGATTTCATTGAGAGTCAAAGTGATGATTTAAATTGTATAGTTACTCATGATACTCAATTCGTGCTACATATAATTATATGAATTCACCGAGTCCCTCACTAGAGGGTCGGGACACGTTATATGTATATATATGATTATTTCATGGACATGTATCCATGATGCGGGTATAAATACTCATAATAGTATATATATAACGATTCCATGGACATGTATCCATGATGTGGGTATAGATACCCATGATAGTATATGTATAATGATTTCATGGATATGTATCCATGATGCGGGTATAGATACCCATGATAGTAAATGTATAACGATTTCATGGACATGTATCCATGATGCGGGTATAGATACCCATGATAGTATATATATAATGATTCCATGGACATGTATTCATGATGCGGGTATAGATACCCATGATAATATATGTATAAATGATTCCATGGACATGTATCCATGATGCGGGAATAGATACCCATGATAGTATATGTATGATGATTCCATGGACAAACATCCATGATGCGGGTATAAATACACAGGATAGTATATTTATATATGTATGATTATATGGACAATCATTTATGATTTTGATATGACTCTCATTTTTATAAGGCATAGTCGACTCTCATTTTTATATATGACACAGTTGAATTTGGTATTTGATTATCATACTTGTCTCCTGTACGTTTTGGCCAGTTATGATTATCTATTATGTACTTTATGTTTCATATACTCGGTACATTATTTCGTACTGACCCCCTTTCCCCGGGGGGCTGCGTTTCATTCTCGCAGGTACAAGTACTCAGTTTGGTGATCCGCCAGTCTAGGGTTTCCACTCAGCTGTTTGGGAGAGCTCCATTGATTCAGAGCTTAGTAAAGTTCTCATTTCTACGAAAAATTGGGCAGCACTTCCTTTGTTTCTACGTAATTTTCCACCTTTTCCAAGGCCCAATTTCAACAACCAACAAGCCCTGACTAAGGGCACAATCCATACAACAACCAAAGGGGATTACACGCCTACTAGACATGTAAAATTCTGCCCCACAATCATATATAAATAGTCCGCAATTAATCAACATTAAGGGTACAATGTGAAGCCTTTAACACCCTTATTCCTTAGGACTTTCGTTAGCCATTTACTACATTAAACATGCAAGTCGGTGGCTGATTTTCCAGCACATATATACGTCCAAAACAGTCCATAAAACGACACGACGACGTCTAACAGTTTTGGGCAGTTTTCGGCCAACAACAACTACAACAATCCAAAGTCCTTTTTCAAAGTTCTATATAATTCAATTCCCATTTCAACACCTATACATATGACATACCAACTTATCAACAATCATAATACTTCATTTTAACATGCGACAAGTGTAAATAACAACGACAATAACCAACGAATCTCATAGGGTCAAAACTGTCCACTTTCGGCCCATCTCCCTAAAATGGCCCAAACCATTTTTAATCTTCATTATTTTAGTACAAGCTCATCTACACACACCAACAATAAGTAATATCCAATTACTTTAAAAGAAGAAGAACCATTACCTTATTTTTAGCCCAAAAATCGCCCAAAACAGTCCGGGGAAATATTGGCCCGCAATTTTCGTTTTGCTCCACTTCTTCAAGTTCCAATCATATATACGTAACCCCTATAAGCTTATGATCAGCTTCCCTTCACGTTTCAACACCAAAAAGTCGAAGAAAAACCCTAGGGTCTCAAACCCTCTCACGGCCCAAATGGAATTTTTGGAGGTTAATTGTGTTTTATCTTGGCTTAATGCTTGGTTAGGGTTCTTGGTCTTGTATCAACAAGTTAATAATGGAAGATTAAAGGATCTTGTTCTTCATTTCTTGGATATGGCCGAAAGAGAGAGAGAGATATATCTTTTGTGAAATTTGTCTAAGTGTAGAACAAGTCTTGCAAGCTTGTATAGATATATACAAATATCTAAAGTCCAAGTCAATGACAACTGGAGGGGTGACACGTGTCACCCTCCTATTGGTCTAAAATAATTCTTCATCAAAATAATTTCTATACTTGACCAAAATATCTAAAAATCTCGTGGGCCACACAAAATTGTAAAATTTCCCGTGGGCCCCACTGACCAAATCCGAAATTTCAAAATTCAAAACTAATTCCGTAACTCCAATTAGGAGAATTGAACTCCAAGTAAACAAATTGTCGTCTTCACATTTTCAAAATATTTCCTTAAGAAAATGTAGCTATACTTTATTCCCACGTTCAAGTCTTACTTCCTTACTTACGTTCTCAAATACATGTCTTGGAACTACGGGGTGTAACAAAAAGGGTGTATAGCAGTACTTACTAATCAAGAATGGGTTGATAATCTACATGCTTCTAAAGTGCCTTTCATGAAACAGGCCTATATGATCATCCTCTTAGAATAATTAGGTGAGAAGGATGCATAGAGATTTAGTACGGGTTCCGATACTTTAATAGGTGAAGGTTGGACCCTGAATTTCTATAGATAGTAATAGAAGAGTGGAAAACAAATAAGAGCAGTATAAAGATATATGAGCTAATGGGCAAGATGATCAAGCTCAAAGAGGTTACTACACCGGTGGGAGATTCTGTTATAGCTAAGCAAGTATATAGAAATTGTTCGGTGGTTACATATAGTCGGTAGACCATGGCGGATTTGATAGAGTTAGACGTGACTGAACTTGATGGTATTCGGGTGGATACACAGAAGAATGAGGCGGTAAAGACTTGGCCCGACCTACTACACCTACTGAGGTACGCAGTTTTCTTGGGCTAGCAGAGTATTACAGGAGGTTTGTAAAGAAGTTTGCCTCGATCTCAGTTTGGTTCGTGAGATATACCAGCTAGCGAGCCTTGGAGTCCGGTTGGTCGATTCTGGAGACAATGGAGTTCTTGTTCGAGAAGTTGCTGAGTCCTCTATCATAGAAGAGGTAAAGAGACATCAGTATGAGGATCCGGTTCTGGCACAATATAGAGATGCAACTCTTCGAAAGGAGAAGACTCTGTTTAAGGTTGCACCTGATGGAGTGCTACGGTATGAAGGTAGGCTATGTGTACCGGATGTTGCAGAGCTACGACGACAGGTTATGGGAGAGGCACACAATGCCCATTATTCTATTTATACAGGGTCAACGAAGATGTATCATGACCTCAGATGCTTGTATTGGTGGGATGGCATGAAAAGGGACATAGCGGAGTTTGTTGCTCAGTGCCCGAATTGTCAACAGGTTAAGGTCGAGCATCAGAATCCTGGTGGGTTTCTACAGGAGATAGAGATCCCAACTTGGAAATGGGAAGTGATTAATATGGACTTCATTACAGGCTTACCTCGCACTCAGCGGAAGTGTGACTCTATATGGGTGATTGTGGATAGGCTGACGAAATCAGCCCATTTTCTACCAGTCAGGACTACATATTCAGCTGAAGACTATGCGAGATTGTACATCAGGGAGATAGTGAGACTTCGTGGGGTCCGCACATCTATTATATCGGACAGAGGAGCTCAGTTTATAGCTAAATTTTGGAGATCGTTCCAGAAGGTATTGCGGACACAGGTGAGTCTTAGCATAACATTTCATCCTCAGACTGATGGGTAGGCTATGCGTACTATTCAGACACTGGAGGATATGTTGAGAGCCTATATTATTGACTTCAGAGGTAGCTGAGATGATCATTTAACACTCATTGAGTTTGCCTATAATAACAACTACTATTCTATTATCCAGATGACCCCGTACGAGGCCTTAATTGGGAGGAAGTGCAGGTCACACCTATCGGTTGGTTCGACGTAGGCGAGACTAAGTTAATCGGCCCAAATATGATTCAACAAGTTATTGATAAGGTGAAACTTATTCAGGAGAGATTATTAGCAGCCCAGAGTCGACAGAAGTCATATGCAGATAATCGACGTCGACACTTAGAGTTTCAGATTGGTGATTGGGTATTCCTGAAGGTGTCACCCATGAATGGTGTGATGAGTTTTGGTAAGAAGGGGAAGCTTAGCCCAAGATACATTGGACCTTACCAGATTATCCGTAAGATAGGCAAGGTTGCCTATGAGTTGGATTTACCATTTGATTTGGAAGCGGTACATCCAGTTTTTCATGTATCGATGTTGCGTAAGTGTATTGGTGACCCTTCTAGAGTATTCTATATAGATGATGTCCAGGTAACCGAGGAGTTGTCTTATGAGGAAAGTCCCATAGCTATACTTGATCGACATGTTAAAAGGTCGTACTAATGAGGTGTCTTCTGTCAAAGTGTTATGACAAAACAATAATAGGGAAGAGATGACTTGGGAAGCAGAAGATGAATGAAGAAAAAGTATCCTCACTTATTCCCTATGCTTGCAGGTAATTCGATTTCTTACTTGACTATATTAATTGGTAAATGATACATGTGTTATATTGTGGCCCCGTGAGACATCTATGGATTTGTTGAATATAGGTTGGTAGGTGTAGTTATAGAAGAGGCTATGCCGACATTTATATAGCATAAAACATATTATGAAAATTCGAGGACGAATGTTTCTAAGGGGGGAAGGATGTTACACCTCGTAAGTTTAAGGCGATAATTAGAGAACGTAATTAAGGAGGTAAGATTTGAATATGGGATATAAAGTATAGTTATATATGCTAATCCAGAAATTAGTATACAAAGAATGTGATTCCGGAATAATTTTGGATGCAACACATGTGATATGGACTTAGTGCCGTGTATAATTGTAAAATCCGGAAAAAATAATAATAATATATAGTTGTGGTTGAGTTAATAAAACTATGTATATATAAGAAAATAATGAATAAATTGCATGGGATAGAGTTAGTGTTAAAGTTGGATAAATAAATAGATAAAATGAAAATAAGAAAAAAAAAAAAAAAAACATGCAGCATTGCTGCACGTCCTTTACTCCTTTGCTTCCCTCCCTTCCCCCCTTTTCATTTCCTCTCCAACTCTTGTCATTCCACCTCCCATAGGTTATAGAAAACTCTCCACTTATACATTGTATTTACACACAAACAAAGTACATAACATAAAGGTTAGAAAATCAGAAAAAAACAAGTGAAAAGAAGAGGAAAAAATACCAAGAGGGCAAGAAGAACAAGAAGCAAAATACTAGAGAGTGAGGATAATTTTAGCAACCACACAACAATAATCTTCACACTTACAAGGTGAGTTTTCTCACTCAGAAATTCTTGGTAACATCCTTTATTTTAAGTTCAATACATGTTAGAATAAGAATTGAGTGTTGAAAAGAAATATTGAACTTTTGATTGTTTAGACAACTAGTTGCGTCATGAACTTTACGAACTATTCTCACTGAGTTATAATTATTAGAATTTGATGAAATTCGGAAGAGTGGTACACCTCTCTATTATGATCATATAGAACCAAAAATGAGGTAAAATGGACATACGTTTTGAAAGTTATCGTAGTTCAAAGTTTCTGCCCTAGATTTGGTCGAAATTCGGAAAGGCATAATTACGGACTGTTTTTATTGAGTTTTACTTATTAGAATTATATGAAAATTTACATGATTGTAAATCTCTCTGTTACGGACAGATATAGATAAAGAGTTATTAAAACGGAATTTCGAGTTGAGAGTTATTGTAGTTTGAAGTTGCTGTCTCGGATTCATCGGAATCCAGAAGGGCAGGACGTGGAAACGTAAAACTGTACTAATCTGTGGGGAATATGAAAATTGTTGCTAAATGCAAGTTCTAGATATCTCTGTTGTGGACAGTTTGAGACCTTACGGGGGTCTATCCGACTTACGGATTGAGAGTTATCGCTGTTTAAAGTTTCTGTCTTGGATCTATCGAGATCCAGGAAGGGCAGCGAATAAAAGTGTAAAACTGTATCAAATGGTACAGAATATGAAAGGATGGTTCACATGGAGACGTGTAGCTCTCTGTTATCGTCGTTTTGAGATTTTATGGGGCTTGAACGGGTTTACAGATCAGGAGTTATGACTATTCTAAGATTGAGTTCTGTTTAATAAAAATTCCGCCGAAACAAATCTCACATGGCTGTTTTGAGGATAAATTTGTGTTAGTTACCCAAAGTAGTTTTAAATGAAATTTGGTACAGTGAAAGATCCCCGTCTTACCTTAGTTTCCGCTTGAGAAACACCTTAGTTGGAGTTATGGTTAAAAAGTTATAATTGTTACAAGTATGAATGACAGAATGTTGGGAAAGAGAATATTATTTATTCGATCTTCTGAAAAATATGAAAAGTGAATACGTGTTCACATAAATATATAAATATAAACATAATGGATCGGGTTGCACGCCGCAACAAAACGTAAAGTGAATACGTGTTCACAAATACGTAAATATAATGGGTGGGTTGCGCGCAACAAAACGTAAAGTGAATACGCGTTCACGAATACGTAAACATAATGGATCGGGTTGCACGCCGCAATAAAACGTAAAGTGAATACGTGTTCACAAATACGTAAATATAATGGGTCGGGTTGCACGCCGCAACAAAACGTAAAGTGAATACACGTTCACAAATACGTAAATATAATGGGCCTGCGCACGCCGCAACAAAACGTAAAGTGAATACGGCGTCACGAATACGTAAACATAATGGATCGGGTTGCACGCCGCAACAAAACGTAAAGTGAATACGTGTTCACAAATACGTAAATATAATGGATCGGGTTGCACGCCGCAACAAATATGAAAGATGAATACATGTTCACCTATATATAAATATGAAAAGTGAATACGCGTTCACAAATATATAAATGTAATAAACATGTGGAAATGCAGGGGAATGTCTTAACGTATAATACGAGATAAAATGAAGTGTTAGTTAAACTGAGGATTTCCCATGAGGAGTTGTTGCATATTTAAAAATGTTGTAACCTGATATGTTTTTGCAATATGCTTATTACGTTATAATGTGATTGCGCTTGGAATATTGTGGTGTTACTTTGAATTGCAGGGTAAGGTTCTCACTCAGCCCCAGATGGTAGAGCTGACTCTTTATTTAACATGTTTCAGGCAAGTGTGATAGAGGAAAGGCTACACGCCAAGGCTAGCGATCGTCCCGCAGCCTCTTGTCATACCAAGTCCATTGTTTCGGGCTTGGTACTGCGTTCGTTGAATGCCGCCCAATGTCTCGGGAAATGCCCGTGTGGAATGGTCTCCCTTCCAACTTAGAATAATATTTGTCAGTATGTCTATGTAGAAATAATATTTGCACGAGCATGGGCTCGCGTTATATTTTCAATAAAGTTATAAACAAATTGCTTTATTGTTATTTTTTATTAATAGCTCCGTATTTGAATATAAGTTTAAATTTCTGAATAAAGAGAATTAAATGGTGCTCCTGGTGGAAAATAATTGTCCAGGTGCCATCACGCCCTAAGTAAAGACTTAGGAAAAGTCGGGGCGTGACAATAATGTGGTTAGGACATGAAATTTTCAGATTTTATATATAAGATTATTAAGTATGGGAGATTTATTTATTATTTGTGGGATTAATTTTTAGTGGGAATGATAATAAGTGGACTTGTGGGAACTTGTACCAAACATGCAAGACTTGTTTTAATTTTCAAGCACATTTATACACATATAACTCTTCATCTCCCCACTCTTTTATTTCAAAACCCTTCTTTCACTCTCCCTCACCTCCTCTCAACCGAAAACCCCACCCCCATAGCAAATTGAAGCTTTTTATTTCCCTCTTCCAAGATTAGTCTTTCTATTAAATTTCTAGGCAATGTTAACTCCAAAACAGTGTATTTCGGCAGTGACTACCGAGAATTAGCCAAGAAATTTTAGTTTTGAAGATGAACCATTTTAGAGAAAAACATGTAAGTAGATGGAGCTAAACTTGTAGAATGCATGCATGTCATTTTAAGTTAAAGAGATGGTGAAAATGGTGCAAAAATGGAGCATTGATGACCGAGAACTTTAGGGATTGTTTTGGCTAAACTAAGGTAAGATTTCTTCTTATTATTTGAGTTATTGGAGTTAAATAATGTTGTAGTTAAGAAATGAACTCATATTAAGAGAAATTGGAAGTAAGAGATGCATGTGGTTGTTGTGGGTATGGTTGTTACCGATTTTGGGACTATTTTTGTATACACTGGATTTGATTGTTATTGTTGTTATCATTGTCACTAATTGCATGTTGAAATTGAAAAGAAATCTTGAAATTTAAAGTTGTAATTGGTTATATGAAAGTGTTGAAATATAAATTGGATTTTAAGGAGTTAAGAAAAGAGTTAAGGAATTATGTTGTTGTGGCCGAGACATGTATGAAGTCGTGGACATTGTTGGTATTGTTGTGATCTATTTGGGGCTGTTCTTGTTAAGTTATCATGTTGGAAATATAAGTTATGAACATGTATATACGTTGTGGTTATTACTAATACATGTCTTAAAGGAATTAAAGTATGGAAAGGTGTTATGTTACAAACTATAAGACTTGCACTCTTGTTGTTGTTGCTAGAATTGATGGACTATTTTTAAAGGGTGTTTTAATGTGGTTTAAGGGTCTGAATTAACAAGAGAAATAGGTGTATTAATCACATTGGTTGTTGTAGTTGTTGTCTTCCATGAACGTAAAGAGAAGGAGTGTATTATGATGGCATATATGGAGTATTTGGGATTGTTTTGGTTATATATTTAAGTTGCATCTTGTTATTGTTATTGTTGGCTTTGTTTGTGAGTTGTGGATGTGCATATAAATAGGGGAAGTGTTGCCCAAATTTTTATAGAAAAGAAAGTCATCATTTGACATAACTTATACTAGAAATCATAGAGTTGATGAACAAATTACTATTGTTATAGGATGAAGTGTTAATCGAGATGAGTTTTAATTATAGAGTTTGTTAGTTCGACAATAAGGTATGTGAAACTATCCTTTCTTCTTTTGACATGATTTATATAAAATGAGTGTAAGTCGGACGTACATAATTCTATTGAATCCTAATTCTTAATGATACATGATATGATAGTGCCTTGATTTTCTGAGTAATAGTTATTGTATTTATTCCATTGAGAGTCAAATGATGATTTAATTTGTATAAAGTTACTCATGATATTCTATTCGTGCTGATGTGATTATATGACTTCACTGAGTCCCGGGCCGAGTATGTATACATATATGATGATTTCACCGAGTCCCAGAATGGGCCGGGTATGATATAAGTGGATAGGCATCCACGGTTTGTGGACAGGTATCCACAGTTTATGGACAGGTATCCATGTATGACTTCATTCACCGAGTCCCATAATGGGTCGGGTACGGTATATGATATGATTTCACCGAGACCCTCACTGGGGGCCGGGTACGGTATGTATATGTATATGACTATATTCACCAAGTCCCACTGTCACGCCCCGACTTTTCTTAAGTCTTTCCTTAGGGCGTGATGGCACCTGGACAACTATTTATTTTCCAGGCGAACCGTTAACTTTTTTTCTTCCTAGATTAAACATGTATTTAAGTGCGGAAATAATATATATATCATAATAAGCAATTCAAAGCTTACAAAGAACAATTTTGTGGGGGGCATTCCCCGAGATAATGGAACCTAGTTCTTAAAACATACTTTATGAGAATAACTTTCACCAAATCCGAAATAATGGATTGGTGGGTCAAAGAGGCTGCGGAACGATCGCTAGCCCTGTTGCGGAGCTTTTCCTCTATCACGCTTCCCTGAAATATGTTAAATAAAAGAGTCAGCCCTACCATCCGGAGCTGAGTGAGAACCTCACCCTATAAATCAAAGTAATCTCACAATATCTTAAGTAAAAACATATTAGAACACAATAACCATGTTGTGAGACAAACTTCAACATTTTCAATGTATCATAATCAAGTATTCACACAATAATATTCTCTTTCAATTCGTTTCAGGATGTACTCAGCTTAACCCACATACATGTTTTATCTCATGTTACATATTAAGGTATTCCTTTATATTTACATATTTGTTGCGGCGTGCAACCCGATCCGATGCATTTACAAATGTATTTACATATATGTTGCGGCGTGCAACCCGATCCATTAAGTTTACGTATTTGTGAACGCGTATTCACTTTACGTTTTGTTGCGGCGTGCAACCCGATCCATTATATTTACGTATTTGTGAAGCGTATTCACTTTACGTTTTGTTGCGGCGTGCAACCCGATCCATTATATTTACGTATTTGTGAACGCGTATTCACTTTACGTTTTGTTGCGGCGTGCAACCCGATCCATTATGTTTACGTATTTGTGAACGCGTATTCACTTTACGTTTTGTTGCGCGCAACCCGATCCATTATATTTACGTATTTGTGAACGCGTATTCACTTTACGTTTTGTTGCGCGCGCAACCCGATCCATTATGTTTACGTATTTGTGAACGCGTATTCACTTTACGTTTTGTTGCGCGCAACCCGATCCATTATGTTTACGTATTTGTGAACGCCGTATTCACTTTACGTTTTGTTGCGCGCAACCCGATCCATTATGTTTACGTATTTGTGAACGCGTATTCACTTTACGTTTTGTTGCGGCGTGCAAACCGATCCATTATATTTACGTATTTGTGAACGCGTATTCACTTTACATTTTGTTGCGGCGTGCAACCCGATCCATTATGTTTACGTATTTGTGAACGCGTATTCACTTTACGTTTTGTTGCGGCGTGCAACCCGATCCATTATATTTACGTATTTGTGAACGCGTATTCACTTTACGTTTTGTTGCGGCGTGCAACCCGATCCATTATGTTTACGTATTTGTGAACGCGTATTCACTTTACGTTTTGTTGCTTCGTAATCGTGGATGAACTTTAACTTCAAACTATCATTCAACCAAGCCTTTGTTTGGTACTCCTTAATTGCTCACTTTAATCCTTGTTCTCTGAAACTTCTGAATTTTTATTTCTCTTTGTTTTGTTCAGATTTTTCTTTGTTTCTTGTATTTCTCCTTTGGTTGTGTTCTTTTAAAAGTGTATGTGTGTTTTATGAGAGTGGGGGGAAGTTGAGGGAGTTATGAATGGGGAGTGGAGGGCAAAGTTGAGGGGACGGGAGGAGTTGGACGTGTAGTATGTGTTGTTTTTTTTTTTTTGTTTTGTTTTGTTTTGTTATTATTTGTTTTTCTTTTAAATTATTTGGGACTTTACACCCACATTGGGCCGGGTACGGTATATTATATGGGCACACAAGACTCTCATTTTTATAAGGCACAGTTGACTCTAATTTTTATATGGCACAGTTGTATTGGTATTTTGATTATTATACTTGTCTCCTGACATCTTTTGGCCAGTTATGATCTTCTTTACAGTACTTCATGTTTTACATACTCAGTACATTATTTCGTACTGACTTTTTTTTCTGGGACTGCTCATGCCCGCAGTACATGTACTCGGTTGGTGATCCTACGTCCAGATTCTGCTCAGCTGTTCGGAGAGCTCCATTGATTCAGAGCCTAGTCATTTTGGTACAAAACCTTATTTTCGGACTTATGCATATTTAGGGGCACGACGGGGCCCTGTCCCGTCATATTTCATTATCGTATTCTTAGAGGTCTGTAGACAGTTGTGGGTGGTAGATGTGTTTTTGTATATGTGTACGGTTGTGAGCCGTTTTGGATATCTCTATGTACAGTGGCGACCTCATCGGCTTGCTTATTTTGTTATATGAATTAGCTGTGACTCCTCGGGAGACAGGTTTATTACCGATGTTTACATTATCTTTGGTATTCGTGTGATTATATGTGATAGGTGGGTATAAGGGTGCCCAGGTATGGCACCGAGTCGCGACCCGTCGGGTCGGGTCGTGACAATAGTATAACCCTCGAGACCCAAGCGGTATCAGAGTCGACACTTAATATAATAAGTGCTAAGGTCCTTTTACTATGGATCCGGCTAATCCAAATATTGGTAGACTTCCTATATTAGATGGATCAAATTATCCTTATTGGAAAATTCGCCTACGTTCTCATATCAAATCCATTGATGTGAGAGCATGGAGATCAATTACAAATGGATATACTATTCATATGCTCCCACCGGACGAGGAAGGCGACATACTACCTAAGCCTGAGGCCGAATGGAGTGTGGAAGAAACCAATAATGCAGGCTTCAATGAGAAGGCTCTAAATACTATTTTTGGATGGGTAGATCTTTATATGTTCAAACTTATCCAAAATTGTTCCACAGCCAAGGAAGCTTGGGTTACCCTACAAACTCATTGTGAATGTAGCTCAAGTGTTCAACGAACGAAACTCCGCATGCTCATGAGTAAGTATGAACGTTTAAGGATGAAAGAGACGGAGGATATTAAAACCTACTTTGAAAGTTGATCGACATTTCCAATGAATATCAAGTACTTGGGTCTCCACTGACCAACAATCAGCTTGTGGAAAAGACACTTCGTTCTCTTCCTGAAAAGTTCAATATTAAGATATGTGCGATTGAAGAAGCCCACAACCTTGCTACAATGGACATCCATACGTTAATGAGCATTCTCAAAACATATGAGATGAATATGGAAAACCAAAGGACATTGTATAAAAGCAAAGATGTTGCACTTCAAGCAAAATCCTTAGAGATGCAAGTCGGTGAAGAGGATGAAAATCTTGAATAAATTGGTGATGGTGCAAATGTTGTCCTTCTTACTCGAAAATTCAATACGATGTTAAGGAGGTTCAACAATAATAAAAATAAACCTAAACTCAAAGAGCACCAAAGCCAAGACTTCAATCCAAGATTCACTAAAAACTCTTCCTACAGCGCAAAAAGGAAATCAACTTAGGAGGACCAACTCAGACCGTATCAAGTTTGATCCCAAGCAGCTCGAAAGTGTACAATGCCATGCTTGCTCGGGATGGGGTCATTATGCAAATGAGTGTGCAAACACTTTAAGGAAATTTGGGAAAAGTCTATGGGTCTCTCTCAGTGATGATGAAGGTGAAGAAGAAGAAGATTCAGAAATGGAGTCACAAGTTATGCTGTCCACTGTTTTCGAACAGTCACTGTCAGATGATGAATATGTCGCTGACTGTGTTGTCCCAAATGATAAAACATTTTCGACAACATCAGCGACGACATCAGCAGCTCCAGCAACATCCGACATGTATGAATATTTTAACTATCCAGATGTTAACTGCTTCAGTGATTTTATTTCTAGTAGTGAATCTAACTTTGAGACTCAAGTCGACTCAAAGGATGACATGATTAAAGAATTGCAAAAACTTTGCAAGAACTTAATTGTTGAATCCAAGCAACTTTACTCAAAGTTAAAATCGTTAACTCTTGAGAATGCAATTTGAAAGGCACAATAACCCGATTAGAGGCCACCCTTACCAAAAAGGATCTTAAATTAGATAAGATTTGTGCGAAGTTGGATCTCGCCGAAGCAACCTTTCGGAAGCTAAATACAGGTACTTCCAAACTGGATGAAATACTAAATTTTAGACAACCACCATATGCAGGTTTGAGTTACAAAAACTCTCTTAATGCTATATGCTCAAATCTATTTGACAAAACCGGGAAGATAGGATTTGTAAAAGAAAAAGGCCTAAAAGGAAAACTTCCAGCCAAGTCAAATAGGATAAAGTTTGTGTGCCACCATTGCAACTCCCTTGGACACATAAAACCGTACTGTTTCAAACTTAGAAAATCTAGGAGCAGAATGTTTCCAGAAAAACTGTCCAACATTTTGGATGGCACTCACAACAACATTCCAGAGCCCAGAAACATAAAAGGTTTAAAGAAAGTTTGGATACACAGAATAAATGTGAGATGTAATGTAGCTATAACTGCTTTAAGAACTAACATTTCAGGTTCATGGTGCTTCGACAGTGGATGTTCTCGACACATGATGGGGACAAAAGAATGTCTAAATAACTACATGTCTCTAAGTGTAGGTAATGTTACTTATGGAGGAGGCGACAAAAGTAAGATCATAGGAAAATGAATCTTGAATGTTCCCGGAGTTCCTGCCTTGAATAATGTCTTGTACGTTGACGGTTTGATGACTAATCTAGTCAGTATAAGTCAATTGTGTGATGATGATCTAGAGGTAAGGTTTAACAAGTATGCTTGTATAGTTACTAATGAAGCTAACCAATGTGTGATGTCATGTACAAGAACAGGAGATAATTGCTATCTTGTTGGAGAACAAGAGATTTGCAATAATGTTAGGACCAATGACACGACATTCTGGCATAAAAAATTAGGGCACGTCAATTACCCCAACCTTGAAAGATTAATTTCTTATGAGGCAGTAAGAGGCATCTCTAAACTAAGTCCTAAAGATAAAATAGTGGTTTGTGTAGATTGTCTCAGAGGTAAGCAAACCCGTGTCTCCCACAATATTGCCCAAAATGATGGACAACATTCAGGTACGTCTCACTGTTTTCAGCTTTTGCACATGAATCTTATGGGTCCAATCGAGGTAGACAGCCTAGGAGGCATGAGATACTCATATGTGATTGTGGATGACTTTTCCAAGTATTCTTGAATATTCTTTTTAAAGGAAAAGTCTCAAACTTTTGGCATGTTCAAGGTACTATACTCTAGAATAAGAAATATGTATTATTCCTATATTTTCGGATTAGATCCGACCATGAAAAAAAGTTTGAGAATAGTCAGTTCTCCACATTTTGTGAGAAAAAAATGTATTTTCCATGAGTTTTCTGCTCCCAAAACCCCCCACAACAAAATGGTGTAGCAGAGAGGAAGAATAGGACTTTACAAGAGATGACTAGAGTCATGCTGAGTTCTAAGAAATTGTCAAAACGTTTTTGGGCAGAAGCTCTAAATATTGCAAGTCATATCACGAATGGAGTCTATCTTAGGTCTGGAACTAAAATGATACCCCATGAGCTATTGAATGGAAAGAAACTCAATTTGCATTGCTTTCATGTTTTTGGGTGTGTGTGTTATGTTCTTAATATTAGAGATCATCTAGCTAAATTTGACTCTAAAAGTGATAAGAGAATCTTTGTAGGCTACTCCCAAAATAGCCATACTTATCGAGTGTATAATCTTCGAACCAAAACCATACAAGAATCTGTTAACATTGTATTTGATGATTTTTCTGAATTCACAGTGAATAAGTCAGAAAATAATGTTATAGTTATAGTGGAGAATGAGCAGAATGCTGAAAATCCAGATGTTGCTCCAAATGTCACGACATATGAAGCAACACCTGAAGCAGAAACAGAGAACACTGCAGGTACAAATGAGGAATTAGAAGCTGAACTGCATGATCCCAATACGCAGGGATCCCTCATCCAGGATTAGAAGAAACCATCCTACAGAACAAGTGATAGGAGAAGTGTTCGAAGCAGTTAGAACAAGAAGGAAGGAACCACAAAACTACCGAGACATGGTGAGATATGTTTATATGTCTACCATATATCATAAGGTAAGTCTTTCTTGTTATGTATCTACATTGGAACCAAAGAATGTCAATGAAGCACTCAAGGATAATTGGTGGATACAAGCTATGCAAGAAGAACTAGAACAATTCACCAGAAATAAAGTCTGAGATTTAGTTCCTCGCCCCAATGACACTAATGTAATTGGAACTAAATGGATCTTCAAAAATAAATCAGATGAATCTGGAACTGTTGTGAGAAATAAGGCTAGATTAGTTGCTCAAGTATATACTCAAGTTGAAGGAATTGACTATGATGAAACCTTCGCTCCTGTTGCAAGAATTGAGTAAATTAGATTGTTGTTTGTCGTAGCTTGTTGTTTAAAAATCACTCTCCATCAAATGGATGTAAAAGGTGCCTTCTTGAATGGATATCTCGATAAGGAAGTGTATGTTGAACAACCTAAAGGATTCGAAGATCCCTACAATCCACAATTTGTATACAAGCTGAAAAAGGCCTTGTATGGATTGAAACAAGCTCCACGTGCATGGTATGATCGTTTAACTCAATTTCTTCTTGAATTTGGTTTTAAACGTGATGAAACTGATTGTACTTTGTTTATAAAACATCATGGAGTAGATATGGTTATTGCTCAAATCTATGTAGATGAAATAATTTTTGGTTCGACTTCACAGTCCCACCTTGAGACTTTTGTCGAAGCTATGTCCTCCACATTTGAGATGAGTATGATAGGGGAATTAACCTTTTTTCTTAGGCTTGCAGATAAAATAAAATGAAGATGGAATCTTCATCTCCCAGAGCAAGTACGCCAAGAATTTGGTCAAGAAGTTTGGATTGGAGAATGCTAAACAAATGAGGACACCAATGGGATCATCACAGAAGATAAGCAAAGACGATGTTGGCGAAAATGTTGATCCAACATTGTATCGATCGATGATAGGTAGTCTTCTCTATCTCACGGCTAGTCGCCCGACATAATGTTTAGTGTTTGTTTGTGTGCGCGATTCCAAGCCTGTCCAAAAATCACCGACTTGAATGTCGTAAAATATGTCATCAAATATGTTTCCGGCACATGTGAGTTGAGAATTTGGTATTCAAAAGACACTAATCTTAATCTAATAGGATATAGTGACTCTGATTGGGCTGGTGATGTGGATGACATAAAGAGTACAAGTGGAGGATATTCTTACCTTGGCAATAATTTAGTTTCTTGGTATAGTCGCAAACAAAACTGTGTCTCACTCTCAACTGTTGAATCTGAATATGTAGCAGCTGGGAGTTGTTGTTCTCAATTAATATGGTTAAGACACATGCTAAACGACTATGGATTTTTAAATAATATCTTAGTTTTGTACTGTGATAACTTGAGTGCCATAAATATTTCAAAGAATCCAGTGCAGCACTCTCGTACAAAGCACATAGATATTAGGCATCATTTTCTAAGAGATTTGACTGAAAAACAGCTAGTTCAAATTTATCATGTTGACACTCTTCATCAACTAGCTGATATTTTTACAAAGGCTTTAGATCATTAGAGATTTTCAAGCTTGAAAAGCTCTCTTGGTCTCTGCACTTTCTGAATTCGGCATTTTTGGGCGAATGTCGTCTGAAATGTCTCTAACATTTCGGGTGACATTTACCCTTGTAATATCATAATCTGTTTTTCAGTATTGTTTTTAGCTATTTTTGTTCACATAAGTATGATTCTCACTTAAGAACATGAGTTTATAGTGATACCGTTCTCTGCGATGATAATTATTATAAAAAGAGAGTATCAAAATAAGGCAAAACCTTCTCAAAATTCGGCAACTGTGCATAGTGGGCAAAGCCCCTGAAAAATGATATCGTTCATATTCTATAGGAGTATCAAAGTTCTTAAAACAATGAAATTATGAGGATGCTAAATAAGCTTTCTTGTTTTTTTTGACACGAAAATGAGTTTTGTATGTGTCTTATGATTAGATCTAGGACTTAATGGGAAAATGTTACATTGGTCTGGAGATTGAACTCATAAAATCATATATGAAACGTGTCTTGATTTGTTGCCGAAATGGAAATGTTCTTGAGGGATTATGATACATGTGTTGTTCAAAATGTTGCTAACATTATTGTTGACATTCTCAGATACTGATATCTGTTGGGATGCAGTGTTTAACTGATTTTTGAAAATTTTACTTTTCAATATTTTTGTGTGCTTTTATGAACTTTAAAATAAATAAAAAACTTATTTTTTCCAAAATCTTGATGTTATCCTTTAATCTCTAAATTTTAGGAACACGTATTGGAATACAATACAAACTCTTAAAATCTGAAAACAAAAATATTTTGCCAAATGTATAAATTCTTCTTCAATTGTTCTTTATTTTTGTCTTGTTTTTGTTTTTCCCGAAAAATAAAATAAAAAAATAAAAAAAGGGGAAACCTCACATCATCTCGGTTTAAGTATAAAAACCCACTGGATTCTTTCTCAAACACTCCACCTTTCAAAACCCCAGAAAACCCTAAGCTTTTTTCATTTCTTCGTCATTCTCACCTATGGACCGATCACCAATGTCAACCCAAATGTCTTCTAACATTTTAGAAAGCACCCCCATGAGCACAAGCCCACATTTGTGTACAGCTGTTGTACCGAGTGATTACCAAGAACCTCTAGACATTAGCTATCCTGGAGACAACGATAACCCAATCAACCTGGACGCAACTACTAGGGGTGAGAACGGGTACATGGTATCCAAATATCCGACCGGAACCGACACTAACGGGTAGGTTCCGGATAGATATATTAGAATAACGGGTAGGTTCCGGGTAGTAAAATTAGGAACCGATAAAATAGGGTCGGTTAGGTTCCAAATATATAAACTGCACTAACCGGAACAGATACCCGGACCCTATTAATCCCTCCCTTTAAATTATTTATTTAGTCCACTTAATTTTATACCCAAACAATCAAACACACCAGTCCATTTAATTTATCAATCCAGTCCACTTTAATTTAACAAAGCCCATTGACCCAGTATTAGTTGTGCACCATATACATTTCAGAAGCCAGAGACACCATAAGGAGGCTATGAAAGTATGACAAAAAGTCTGGATAATATTGTCAATCAGTTTGTTACTTGGACAAAAAAATTGTTTCAATATTGAAACTTTATTATGATTTGAATATAGGATAGCCAAACGATACGTAGATCGCTTTAGTTTAGATCGCCAAATGATTTTCAAAACCTTTGTTCACATCTGGAAACTGGAATAATGGACTGTTTTGGTTTAAAAATGAAATTGTTTGGGACGTTTTAACTGGAAATGGAAACAATTTTTTTGTCCAAGTAACAAACTGATTTTTGGGCTTTAAAAATTGTCAATTGCAACTTTTTATTGACAGTTTACTATTACTTTTGAATCTGTTTTCCGTTACAGGGTACCCGGGAACCTACCCGGAACCGCAGGGTCCGGGTAAGGATTGATACGGGTAGGTTCCGGGTAGTAAATTTAGGAACCGATCTTTTACAGGGTAGGTTCCGGGTAGTTCAAAAATAGTAGGGTACCCGGACCCGCTCACCCCTAGCAAATACAGATATGTCAGTTTTGGACAAGCGAGAAAGCACCTCCAAGTTTCCAACAAGAAGGTCAACAAGAGTCTATGAAAGGACTGTTAGAGCAGCCAACATTGAAGAAATCAAAGGTTGAAGAGAAAATACCTTCCTGTTCCAGCAGTGATTGGAGCGATTCAAATTTTGACTTCACGACCGAAGAAGAGAACACCCCAGTTGAAAAGCAAAATGAGTCTCCAATCTCTCCACCTCAGTTTGAACCCAATGTCCCTACTGCTGAAGAGTCTCCAGAGGAAGAGATTCCTGACGACACACCACTCAAAAGATTCTGCCGGACAAGATTGCACAAGCCCACAAAATCAAATACTAACTCAGATGTTGCCCCAAGTGTCACAACATCTCCAACAACTTCTTTGCCTACTCCGGAAGAAGCAAACTCTCCCACCTTCTCAAACAACACTTCAAATGAGTCTGATACAGAGGTAACAACATATTCTGATTAATTTCTGTCTAAAACTAATTCTAACAATTGGAGTTGGTACAAGAATAGAATTCTTAGAGCATAAAAGATAGTAGATATTACATCTTTCACAGAATATGATTTGATTGATTTCTTTAAGGAAAGAGAACTACTGGGGTCAGTCACCAACAAAGGACCATATGTTGATAGAATTGTGAAGTTATTCTATGCCAATCTAGACACTAGTATAGAGAATACTAAGTCAAAGTAATATGGAAAAGTATATCTTTATAACAAGATGTATAATTTCACACCCCCTGTTATAAATCAATGTTTGGGATTAAGTGATGACCAACAAGATAAAGAAAAAGACTCGGTAGTTGATGATAGGGATGAAGTAATTAGATACCTGACAGAAGGTGTGTTACAAAAATGGGTATCAAGGTGTCTAGCTTCAAAGTTAACAGCTCTGTTTGCTACTCTGCACAAAATTGCTATTTGTAATTGGCTTCCTTCCATGAATGAGTCAATTATAACCTCAGAGCAAGTCATTCTCCTATACAAAGTTGGAAAGGGAATAAAAATTGATTTAGGCAGAACAATGTTTAAACAAGTTGTTAATTTGGCACAAAAAGACTCCACCTTAACCCTACCTTTTTCCTCCTTGATATACAAAATTCTTACTACTCAAGGCTTTAAACCTCAAAAGAAGGATACTTTAGGGAAGAACCCAGAGCTGTACATTGTTAACAAATCATTGTTGAAAGGCAATGACAGAATAATTGATCTACCCTGGAAATTGGACAGAAGAAGTATAGATGTCAAAAGGAATGTTCCTAACATTCCTAGAAACACTATGTCAATCCAGTATCCAATAATTGTTGAATGAATTGTATGTCAGATCACTAATATTAATCAACAGATATCTGAGGTAGATACTATGAGACATGCCCCGGTTCAGATACGAGATCAACTTTTATCTATGTTTTCTTCCCAAAAAGGGGAAGATGATCCAGTTCAAATGGAGAGAGAAACCAACAGAGATGATCCAGTTCAGGGGGAGAAGGGAGAAACCAGCAAAGATGCTCGCCGTGGACTGGTATTGATGCGAGGAGTAGTGCGATGAGTGATGCGATCGAAGATATGCAGTTCTGAGAGAAGGCGGTATTGTGTGTGTTGCTATGTTGTGATGCTGACTATAATGTTGAATGGTGGTTGCTACTGAATGTTTAATCTAAGTGTTTATATATTGGGATGTTTTAAGACCAATATTCGGTTACATTATTTTTGGGTTGTAACACTTTTGTTCTATGGATGATGCTTATAGTTCTAATCCCGTATATATGGTATAATTGTGTATATTGTATATGTTGTGTTTATATGTCATTTCAGGTTGAGGAGGAGCATTTATGTGGATATGCCATTGCTATATGTCACTCGCACTTATTCGATTAGGTTTTGTGAAGAAAGACAAAAAAGGGGAGAATATTAATGTTAGGTTTTGTGTCATGACATTTTTCCTAACATATCATTTTCAGTACTAAGTTAAAATCAAAAAATGTCGGAACAAATGTCTTGACATTCGGAACAACATTCTGATAACTGTTTTGCCTCACTTCACAGACAGAACATGAAATCGTGTGACTTTTTACCACATGGTGATTTGACTTGGCAATGAGTCTTTAAGCAGATTGAAAACGTGGAAAGACCAAGTCTAAGATGTTGTGTAGCTTGGGGAACAAGTCCAAGGAGTTAGAGGAACTTGCTCCACATTCTTCTCCAACAAACTCTGCGTCCAACTGTCCTCCGTTAGGTCAACCTACCCAACGATTCATTGAGCTTTTTAAGGAAGACTCTCTACTATAAATAGAGAGACTACATCAAGGAATCGATATCCAAAATTTCCAAGAAAAAAAAATCAAGACAGAGCTCTCAAAAAAATCACGATCTAACACTGGATCACTGTGTTACCTGAGACTTCTTTAGGACATTCTGTCCAACATTATAATTGTACCTTAGATTCTAGATTTGTACTTTCATTTAAACAATTGTAATGAGATGTTGTCTATATCTATTTAGGTAGATTTTTCAGGCATAAATCATTTTCGACTTAAACTTTTTTATTCCTTTTATATTATTTTTGTAATATTGTAAAAAAAATATTCGATTGTATATATACATATACAATACTTTTGGTCATTGACCATCATAAGTTATATTAATAAATAACCTATGTAAATTTAAACCTTTGTGTTTCTATTCTTTCCGCTGCACTTTAACTTGTTCAAAGGCTTTCTATTTATCTGAATGTCGTTACTTGTGCCAGACGACATTTCTGCCGACATTTGAAACTGTTTCAGCATACGTTGGAAATTTACTTTGCTATTTAATTTTAATTATTCCATAGTATAACCCTCGGGACCCAACAATCTTATCTTTTATTTGATTATTAATCTTGGAATAAGTTATCCCAGGATTAAAATAGGACCGGGATAAGTTATCTAACAGATGGTGGAATAACAATCTCAGAATTAGTTATTTCAGGATAAAATAATGAAAATAATAAAAATAACTCTGAGGTCCCTCAAATCTTTTCTATTAAATAAGGTGGAGAGTATTTTTGTAAACAAATAATTTTTTCTTAGAAATTTTGCAATGCATGTTACTTTTAATAAAACAAACCGAACAATCAATAAGAAATAATACTAATATCTCTCAATATAACTAATTCAACATAATTAATTTCAGTATAAATTATCTTCAAACCAAACTCCCCCTAAGAGTATCCCAAATCTTAAAGAATAAACAAAGAATCTTTTTTTTTGTTGACGAAGGAACCCGCAGCCGCTGCTCTTTCGAGTGCGCACAGGGTAAACCCCGGACTGACGCAATAGTCTGCAAACCACGTCAGCCAGTTAAACCACACTTGACAAGCCAGGTGTGACAGGCTCCCCCCAAGAGGCGAAGGCAAGCCAGACGTTACTCCGGGGTTTCGAACTTGTGACCAAGCTCTCCCACCATGAGGATCACTGCCTGATACCTTCCGCTTTTAGCTTGACAACTGATTAATGAAATGAAGAAATGTCAAGCCATTAATGATTATAAGTACTAGTAAGTAGTATCAGGGGTGTCTCGAGGGGAAGGCTAGTGAAGCCTTTGCTTTAGGCCCCCAAAAATTCGAGGCCCAATTTTTTTCAATTAATAGTAAATTTTATGATTATAATTTCACTTAGATAATATTTTATTTTGTAGATATATAAAAAGTAAAAGTTCTTTATAAAAAAACGGCCTAAATTTTTATGGTAGAAATATTTTATAGAGTTTTGACTTGAATAAAACTACTCACATTGTCATAATAATATATAAAAATTTATTCAATAACATCCAACGAATTGTATTATAAACACATGGTTAACATCTTATTGACTTGAATTAATCCTTACTAATATAAATAATAGCAATAATATTATTATGTGAAGTTAAAAACTTTATACTTTTAAAATACTGGCACGTACACGTACTCCTGGAATGAAAAATATTATTTTGTGCATCACACTTCTTTTTGTATGATCCCAAATCTTTCATACTATTATTAGTTGTATGAGACACAAAATAATATACCAAGTCTTCATTCTTCTAACCCCAAACATGGTCTTGTCTTAATTTCCTTTTACATCTAATTTTTATGTTTTAATTTGGGTTAGCAAAAGTAGCAACAGATGAGGTTTTGGTCTTCAACTAAGTTATTACTTATTCTATTTCATTCTATGTGGAGGGGTTTGAAAAGATACAAGGATCAAAAGACTTGATTTTTAGAGTGAATTTTTGTACTTTTACATATATTTGAGAATTACATAAATGTAATATAAGTCAACATAGTTACTAAAAGAGTTTGAGCAAATCATTATCAAATTAAAGAGCTTTTCACGACCAAAATCAAATGGATGATATTAGAGCAAGCTAATGTTTGCTTGTGAGGCAAAGAAATATAAATTGAAAAAAAGTTTTTTCAGTGAAAAACGATTCACTTGAAAAAGTGATCAAAAATACTTTTTAAAATGTGAAATTCATTTTAAATTATTTTTTTTTCTAAAAATTAATTCTGAATTTGTGAATTTTCTAATTATACCATTAAAACTTGGGAACTTGTGAAACTAATTATCAAGTTATACCCTTAAACTTTTCTCCCTACTTTCTTCTACTGTTCTTTCTTGCCTTTGCCTATGAACTTGCAGTTGTTTGTGATGCTATAGCTATGGTTGGGTTGATTATTTTTTATCCAAAAGCCAAGATCTATTTGCCAGTTCTAGGTGAGTTCGGAACTTAAGTAGCCCAAAAAAAAGCAACAAAAATATCCCATAAAAAAAAATGACAAAAGTATCTTTTGCGCAATAAATTGTTGCGCAAAAGGAGTTAATCGTAACGGCGCGATTAACTTCTTTTGTGCAACAATTTGTTTCACAATAGGGGGTATTATTCATTTTCCAACACTTGGTATTATTTCAAAGGATGAAATTCACGTTTTTCATACTTTGACCAGAGATTAATTATGTCTCAAGATTCCAGAACGTCAATATTTTATATAGAACGCGATATTTTTTTCTGCGAACAATAATGTAGACTCTAATACATCAGGTATACCTAAACGTTCGGATCGTCGTTTTAGGGGTTGTAAAGTGTCCGAAGTAAGTTTGTTTGGAAACTTGTTATCATTAGGTTTAAGTGTTTTATTTTTTAAAATTTTGCTTTAAGCGTAGTATTTACTATTTTTAGTCAAGGCATAACTTTATTTCGAATATGCCGAGATTTTTTTTCTAATTAATTTAGGATGTCACACGATAATAAAGACTAAGATAACTAATTATCATTGAGAAATTGATACGAAAAAATATAATATTAACTTAAACTATACAACTTAATTATATATACACAATCTCTAATGGATCCCACATCTAGTAGACTTTAGAGTAACCTTAGGCTTAAGGCTAATACGATTGCCACCACCCTCGCCATTGACTCCATCCCTCTTGCTCCTCTTAATATAAGGATGCTCTAAGCCATGATCATCCACCCTTGACCACAACGTGCTTCTTCTTGGGATTATGTACGAATGGTAAGTTGAGAATAGATGGTCTGTTGGGATCAACATCATTGTCCTCATCAGGAAATTGAACCGCAAGCGTCGAAGAATGAACCTGAAATAACATACAAAAATTAGTACTAATTTTAATATATAATGAATACATTAACTTTTGTTAAAAATCAAACTTGTGTATCAACTTGATCCTAAGCAAGCTCGTGAGAGAGATCTGATAAGATATGAAGTACTCATATAGACAGGGTCTGGTGTAGGATCTGAAGTACTCTCATGGATGGGATCCTGAATGGGTGGAGTGGTGTTCTATTCGAGATCCAAATAAATGATAAAAATATTAAAGTAATATTCAATTTATATTGAATAAAATTAAGTTTTACTAAGACTCTAACCTATGAAAGGTATGAGTCTCACATGTTAGAGTCTCTGGCCGCCATCGCTCAACCATGACCGTCACAAGAGTCTGATCATGTTGTACCAGACCAACAACGACGCATCGATAGATATCGCTCCGATACAGTATTTCTAAGATGCGGTGATGTGGTGGTCAATCATGTAAAAGCTCCCACGCATTTTCCATCCTACGGGAATGGAACAACATCCCATATGTATATGCCCAATCCCTAATAGCTCGGATTTATGTTTATCCTATAGACTAAGTACTGAATTATGGATGGACCCCGGGTGAACGTTGGGATCCATGGAGGTGTCATCTCTATACAAACAATGTTTAAATTATTCATTATCATGTAATAATAATTAAGCAAATTTGTCATAGACAACTTTTTATATATCACAGTTTACGAGAGACAACCTTTTCAATTTTTTTTAGTAATGTCAGACCTTAAATTATTATTATTTTGCGAAAGATAACCTTATAACGGAAAATAAAATTTTCTGTTAAAAAACTAACACCCCTTATTTTAAATTCCAGAAATACCCCTTCTATTCCTTTAATTTCAAATGCCCACGCATTCCTTTCACAAAAACTTCTACACGCACTTCATCATATTCTTCAATAATTCATTTGCCCCATTTTCATTTTTTCTTCATACTCTTCAAGACCCATTTTTCCTATTTCGTTTTTCCTTCATCCTATTTAAGACCCATTTTCCCCATTTTGTTTTTTCTTCATTTAACTTGTAATTTGCTTCTGCGACTGATTCTTCATCTTCCCCGAAAACTGCTGCATTCAAGTAAGTTTTTACATTGTTTTCATTTTGCCATTGTTAAATTAGGTCATTGCTTTCTCTGAAAATAACTTGCAACTCGCTGCATAAAAATTAGGGCTTTTTATCTCATTTTTTAATCGATTGCTTTCAGGTTTGTTGTTGCTGCAATTATGAGTCAAAAAAATAAATCCATTAACATTAGATTGTATCATGGGGGTCTGTTTATGATAAAAAAACAACAAGACAACATATGAAAAAAGAGGTATTGCATTGCATCCTAATGTTGAGGAGGTACGTTATTTTGAGTTTGTTGATTGAATTAAAGCTGAGTTAGGATATGATGAAGTAGGTGAAATCTAGTATAGGAGATGTCGATACAGTTTGCATAATGGTAGAAAAACAATTAATAGTGATGCTGAGATTGCTGATTTTTTGCTTGCACCTGAGAAAGATGGGTGGTTCCATCTATACTTGGTACATGCAGAGAAGCAGGTTCCGGCTAGTATCGAAGAATCAAGTGTTGGGACTGATAAATTAAATGAGATAAATGAATAGGAGGATGAGCTTATGAAAGGGAATGAAGTATCTAACAGTAAGTAATAATGATCTGCTGCTTAGTGATAGAGACTTTGAAGATCATAGTGATGATATATTTGAAGAAAATTTGGATCATAACATCACTGAATTAGATGAGGATGAAGATAATGAGAAAAATTGTGCAACTCCAGCCAAAGAAGGCTGGAACTGAATCATGCATTCTTCCTCTAAGTAATTCTATTCAAGCTTCACAAGTTTCAACATCAACATCTACACCACCACCAATGGCACAAACTCAGAATTCAAGTCAAGGCTAAGATTATAGTATTAGGCCATTAGTTTTTGTAGTACGAGGCCACTATTTTGGCTAAGTTGGGTTGTTTGAATGGTTTAGATAGTTTTATTAGATTGTGGTGATGTTATCAAACTAGTAGTTCGAGTAGTAGGCTGTTGTAATTCCTTTTGGAAGATCTATGTAATGTTCAATTATTATGGTATTTGTTAATTCCTTTTCTGGACTGATTTTTAGCTCATTTTGTTACTGGTCTTTGGACATTGTTGGACTGGTTTTTTTGGCCATTTTGACTACTGATTTTGACCAGTTTTGGGACTGATTTTTGGCCCTTTTCTGGATTGATTTTTAGCCCATTTTGTTACTGGTTTTTGGCCATTGTTGGACTGATTTTTTTGGCCATTTTGGCTACTGATTTTTATCAGTTTTGGGACTGATTTTTAGCCCATTTTGTTACTGGTTTTTGGACATTGTTGGACTGGGTTTTTTGGCCATTTTGGCTACTGGTTTTGACCAGCTTTGAGACTGATTTCTGGACTGATTTTTAGCCCATTTTATTACTGTTTTTTGGCCATTGTTGGACTGATTTTTTTGGCCATTTTGGCTACTGGTTTTGACCAGTTTTGGGACTGATTTTTCCCCTTTTCTGGACTAATTTTTGGCCTTTTTGTTACTATTTTTTTGGCCATTGAAGGACAACTTCTTGTTCTCCTTCTGGAACAACAACTTTCAGGCAGCAATAGCAAGAACAACGGCAGAGAAAAGTAAAATATGGACATCCTTTGCAACACATTAATAGTTACCTAACTGAGTACAACAATTACATTACATTAACTAAGTACATCAATTACATTACATTAATTGAGTACATCAATTAAATTACATTAACTGAGTACAACAATTACATCCTTTGCAACACAACAACTACTAGTTCCTAAACATAACATTAAAAGTTCTTATTCAATTACAAATACATAATCATTTCATAATCGATGCCGCAACAAATCCAACAAATAACACTCATGAAATCATCATAAACACGCGCATCTTCAAAATTTTGTTCATTTCAACTTCATTTATACCCTTCAACACACCGATTTCTGCTTTCAACGTATCTCTTTCACTCTTCAAATCTGCTATTACATTCTTAAACACATCCAATGACGACACTAATTCACCGGCGAAACTTTCAATATATTCCTCATCCTTCCATTGCCAATATCTACAAGACCTTCTCTATAAACAAAAAATGAAGAAAGAATCAAAAACAAAAATAAACAAACAAAGACTATCGCCAAAGTATTACATTAATATGACTTACCTTAGGCTTGGGGAATTTGAAGAATTTCCTTCCAGGATTTGAAGTAGTCGTCGAAATAAATTGATTCGCAGTCATACCACAATGGCACATCCTTTGTGAAGAACAACTCACTTGAGACATTTCTTAGTTGCTGAACATAAACTCAGTTGTATTAACTTATAATCTAAAACAAACATTGTCGGTTATAATAGAATATTTCATCGACATCGTCGAAATATAAATTCAAACAAATAGAACAAACAACAACTAACAACAAAACAAACAAAGTCGTCACAATCATCGAAATTATGGGTTTATAATGGGGTGATTCCTTTTTTAAAAAATTGGAAAAAAATGATACTTGGAACCTTACACTCGGGTCAAAAATAAATTATATGTCGACGATTGAGTTCACTATCGATTAGCATACAAGCATAGAAGAAATTGTCGATTATAACAAACACAATTTTTCAAAATAGATTAGAAGTATGCTCTAACTCAATCATCGTCGACATCGTCGAAATATTAATTCGAACAAATATAACAAACAACAACTAACAACAAAACAAACAAAGTCGTCACTTAGAGCCTTCTAACTCAATCGTCGTCGACATCGTCGAAATATATGGAGCAATTCTTTTTTTAAGAAATTGAAAAAAATCGATACTTAGAACCTTACACTCGGGTCAAAAAAAAATTCTATTTCGACGATTGAGTTCACTGTCGATTAGAAATTTCTATGTCAACGATTGACTTAGAACCATATAACTATCGATTAACACATAAAGTTAAGAAATTTCTAACCTTCTTGAACGCGATTAGAATATTGGATAAAAAGCCCTAATTTTTTTTCAATTCGAATTGCAAGTTATTTTCAGAGAAAGTAATGGCCTAATTCAACAATGGAAAAACAAAAATAATGAAAAAACTTACTTGAATATATAGTAGAACGAATCGATGAAGAAATAGAAATCGTTGATGTCGCATAAGACAATGATAAAAAATGAAATGGGTTTTTCTGGGTTTGGGTTGTTGAAGACGATGAGGAAAAACGAAATGGGAGGGGGGAATGGGTCTTGAAGGATGAAGTCACTGGGGGAGATGAAGTGCGTGCAAAAGTTTTTGTGAAAGGAATGCGCTGGGCATTTGAAATTAAAAGAATAGAAGGGGTATTTCTGGAATTTAAAATAAGGGGTGTTAGTTTTTTAACAGAAAATTTTATTTTTCGTTATAAGGTTGTTTCTCGCAAAATGTGATGTATAAAAGGTTGTCTCTGATAAATTTGCCTAATAATTATCTAATTCTTTATTGATAAATTATATTAACTAATTTATTATTTATCAAAAAATTATATAACTAACTAATCCTTTATTGAAAAATTATATTAACTAACTTACTTGTCACTTTTTTTTTGCAGGGTGTTTTTGTTGCTTTTTTTTAGTTACTTAAGTTCCGGACTCTTTCTACGTAACATCTTTATTGCATTTCCCCATAAATCTCTAGATCAAAGATTGTATTTATATGATATGTTTATCTCCTTGATGCAGCTTGCTGTTATAGGGTTTATTTGAATTACTAGTATTTTCGATGCTGGGTATAAAGTTTAATTTTTTTAAAATTCAGAAAAATGTAATAAATAATAGATATTAATCCATATTTATAAAAATATGACGGGTTCAATCTTCAATATTGAATCTTAAAAGTTAACTCATAAAGCTTAAATTTTGAATCCGCCTTTGTCAAACTAGTGTGGTTTAGTAGCAATTAAACTAAGTGGGGTAGAATTCATAATGTCTCGGATTCAAATTTCTGAAGATAAAAATATTACCGTAGGTAATTTCTTCTTATATGACTAAGTCTCAGTGATCAATATTAACCAGTATTTAAGCTAATGGAATATACAATATAGTAGTTACCTAATATAATTAATTAAAATAAGAAATTTTTTATTTAAGGCGAACAATGATTTTCATTCAATAAATTTTCAACTTTCTTTTATCCAATCACAATTACTTCTACCTTCAAATACCCCATTTCAACATCAATCAAAACTTGTCCAATCGAGAACTTAAATATTTTTCGTTTAGAGTTAGAAGGTACTCTGTCATTGTTTCCCATGAACTTGACTATAGTAAGCACAATCAACTGACAAAGTTAATAAACTGCGGGGTTGCCTAACTGACATAGTCAGAATGAAACTGAGTTTCTTGAATTTGTTTACAGTGGTAAAGATGATCTGCCAACTTCAAAATTAAGACTGGGAGTTAGTTGTCAGGTTAGTACTCATTGTCTTGCTTAGGAAGACCATACTCTTGGGCTGTTTCCTTTAAAACAACAATAACAACTCAGTGTAATCCCATGAGTTAAGTTTGAAGAGGGTAGAATATACGAAAATCTTATCCCTATCATGAATGATAGAAAAATTATTTATGATAGATCATCTGCTAAAAAATTAGCAATTTCAGATTACAAAATAAAATTAAAAAGACACCTTGATAATCTTTTGGGAAGCATACTACTAGTACGATTATCTCAAATGATATGTACTTTGGGAAGATATTTATGTGTCTTTGTCACTAAAATAGATTCTTATAGTCCGATCCTCCATCGAATTCGCGCATAGCTAAAACTTAGTGCATTAATTTTTTTTGTCACTAAAATGTTTTGTTGCTTGCGAATTGCGATCATATTTTCTTGGTAGAACACACAATTACCCGATGTTAAGGTCAAATTTTTGTGACATACTCCCTCCGTCCCATATCAGACACATCCTTTAATGGAGTAATAAAAAGATTATTTTATTTTTGAATAATATAATATAAGTGTTAAGGGTGATAATTGTCTAAGTTCATATAAAGAGTTCATGTTCCCATTCTATATTCGATGTGAGACTCTTAACACTCCCCCGCACGTCCAGACCTTGTTAACTAGATTGTGGATTGTTAAAGAGTTCCATCGGTAATGGAATGGAAACATGGACTCCTTATATGGACTTGGACAATCCTCACCCTACAAGCTAGTTTTTGGAGTTGAGTTATGCCCAAGATCCATTCTTATATGATATCAGAGCCAGACCCATTCCAATTCTTTGTTCACTGATGTTGGGCCCCCAAATTATATTATACACGCTCCAGTTAACGGGGTCTGGGCGTGCGGTGGAGTGTTAAAGAGTCCACATCGTTAATGTTGGGAACGTGAACTCCTTATATAGACTTGGACAATCTTCACCTTATAAGCTAGCTTTTGGGGTTGAGTTAGGCCCAAGATCCATTCTTACATGGATAATATAATTTGGGAGCCAACATCGGTGAACAAAGAATTAGAATGAGTCTTTCTCTGATACCATGCAAAGAATAATCTTGGGTCTAACTCAACCTCAAAAGCTAGCTTATAGGGTGAGAATTGTTCAAGTCCATATAAGAAGTTCATGTTCTCATTCTATATTCGATGTGAGACTCTTACCAATAAGTAACATTTTTATTTACTGTTATAATTCAATCATCTTGTAGGGTCACATATATGACGTTCAACTATGATACTTGTTTTGGAATGGTCAAGGGGTGGAGGTTGGGGGCGTGAGGAGGAGACAATGAATTTGGAATGTCACTTATGATACTTGTTTTCCTTATTTCATTAATTAGGTAATTAATTATTTTTCTTATTTTTAAGAAATTAATTTTTCTAGAAAAAATATTTTGATCAACCAAATATCAAAAAAATAAAAAACATTTTCTGAAAAATATTTCCCCCGAAATCTTTTAACCTGTCTTTTTTCGTTCTTCCCAACCTCTGTATTACCAAATTTGCTAGATAGGTATTTTCTCAAATTTCAATTAAATTAATCTTTTGAAATGTCACTATGGTGCTCTTACATTATATTAACATTAGTATGGAACATTTATAAAAGTGGAAAGCACCTCGACTCATGAGTTAGGTTCAATGTTTTTTTTTTGTAGTATCAAAGACTCTCTCATCCTAATTCATTGTTGCTCGATGTAATTGGATCGTCGTTTTATATTCTCCACACTTAAGATATTCAATTTTGGGCATGTGGAGAAGGTTGTTGAGTCCCATATATATATTAGTGCTTTAGGACGAGATAGTTTCATTATATAAGTTTGGATAATCTTCACCTGGTCAAAGCATTCAGATTTACTTTTGATAAAGAAAAACATGAAAGGAAAGAATACAACATCAATAAGGGAGAAAATATAAAGAGGAAAACAAAATTCTCCTTCCCTTTAACTCTCGCGCCATAATAAGGTATACTTTTTCATGTTCAGATAAGCAAATCGACAATTCACCTCAAAATTTAGCTCATTTTTACCGATAAAACAAAGAAAGAGGCAAGAGGCAAAAAGAACCGAACATAAATTACTTTTTAATTTCTCTAGACATATCAACTAAATCATGTTTTATTTAGATATCTGAAATGGGCCCGACGGTGCCATTTAGACATTTTTTGTTGATTCGGCAAGTTGAGTGATTTTCACACAAAATATGTGCGTGGAAAGGCTAGCTAACAAAACATATTTTTTTAATTCATTTTATTCCCTCTTCTTTTTCACTTTCTTCTCCTGATGGAAAATATTTTATTGATGGACTATATAAATCTCTACAATATCTCTTGTTATGAAGATAGCTAGCAATATTCATATTTATAATAATAAGAAATCTACTTTAACTTAAAATAGTAAACTTATTCATATATTAATTCTGACTATAAATGAATTAAAATACCAAATCCTAATCAAATTTTGTTTTCTACAACTTTAAATTATTATTTCCAATATTCTCCCGTAATTCAAGGTTGTATATCTGATTTTTTATGATTTGTCACCATCTTCCAATTGTTGAAGTTGTAAGATGATATTAATCTCCCTTGAGGAGTCTTCTCATTAATATATGAAAGTATATATAGAGTACAATATTCATCCCTTATACAATAGGAATCTTAAGCCTATGCAAAAGAGGAATCCTAGTCTTACCATAATTATATTTACACAATATATGAAAATATTCTAATTATGGGTAGAGATACGATTGTTTCTATAATATACATGTTTACACACTCGATCGGAGCGGGAGGAGAATGGCGAGGCGGATCTGAAATTCAAGAAAAAGCATGCAGGAAGTCCTTTGATAAATATATCTGCATCGATAGGATGATGGAACATGTACCTGTCGGCGGCTAGTGCAACTTTCATGAACAAAGTGTAGGTCTATCTCGATGTGTTTGGTTTGATGTTGAAGAATTATGAGATAGATAGATGAGAGATGTTATCACGATACAATCGATGCTCGACGAAAGGACACGAAGTTCTAACGATGAAATTTACGAGCCAACAAATCTCGCCACTACATTTGCAACGCCTTGTACTCGGCCTCGACCTTTGGAGCGAGATAGGGTAGTCGCCGCGGACTAAGAAATCAGTTATCCCTAAAAATACAAAAGTCGGAGGTGGAGCGTCGTGTGTCAGAACACCACCGATCTGCGTGTATATGAAAGCAACCTGATTGGTGCAGAGGGGTATAGGTGCAAACCATAATCAAGAGTTCCCTTAATGTATCGAATGATACGCTTAAGAGCAGTGAAATGAGACTTCCTCGGGGCATGCATGAATAAGCACACCTGCTGAACAACATAAGTTATGTCTGGCCTGGTGAAGGTGAGATACTAGAGAGCACCTGCAAGGCTCCTATACAGAGTAGGATCAGAGACTGGAGCACCATCCATGACACTGAGCTTAGATTAAGAATCAACTAGAGTAGGCACCTCATTGCAGTTCTCCATCTTAGCCCTGTACACAATCTCTTCGGCATACTTACGCTGACACAAGAACATATGATTGGCAGACCTGGTCACTGATATCCCCAAAAAGTAACTCAGCTTCCCCAAATCAGCCATTGCAAATTCAGACTTAAGCAAAGCAATAATCTCATTTTTCAATTCGTCGGATGAGGCAATAAGAACAATGTCATCCACGTAAAGTAATAAGTAATCAATGCTACTACCTCGATAAAAAATGAAGAGTGATGTATCACTCTTGATGCATACAAACTCAATCTGCAAGATATATCTGGCAAAATGATCATACCACGCACGGGGGGCCTGTTTCAGGCCATATAGTGACTTACGGAGATGACACACATAGTGAGGAACTGTTGGATGGGTGAAATCTGGCGGCTGATGCATGTAGACTGTCTCTCTCAGATCCCCGTGTAAGAATGCATTCTTCATATCAAGCTGATGGATAGGCCAGTGTTTGCCCATTGTAATGCTAAAAATTGTGCGAATGGTAGCTGGTTTGACAACCGGGCTGAAGGTCTCACCACAATCAATGCCCTCCTGCTGATTTGTGCCATTAGCCACAAGTCGTGTCTTATACCTCTCAAGAACTCCACTGTCTCTGAATTTGTGATGAAATAGCCACAGACAACGAATCACACTCACCCCCTCAGGTCTAGATACTAGATCACATTTGTGTTGTTTAGTTAAAGCATTGAATTCCTCAGACATAGCCGTATTCCAATTAGGTTCTTGTTTAGCCAATATAGGGTTCTTAGGAATTGGTGAAATGGTTTAGGCAGATAAGTTAAATTGGACTTTGGGTTTGAAAATTTCATGTTTTGCACGAGTTTCCATTTGGTGAGTGGGGATAGTGGGAGGCTTCAAGGCGGAGGGATTTGTCGGATATGGAGAAGGAGGGGCTGACGCCGGAGAGCGCGCGTGCCTAGATCATGGACCCTTGATCTTTGAAAGGGCCGGCGTGGCGTGATCAATGGTCGCGGCGCTGGAGGACTGACAGATCTCTCTGATGTTTTGGCGTCGCGCCTCGACCTTTGGCGCGCTTTGTCGACGAGAATCGAGGACTGTTCACGGGAGTTTTGCACCGTATTTGGCGTTAAGAGAAGCGCTATCCTCTAGTTGACCGAAGATGATGTGAGAGATGGCTGGCTTGTTGACACCCAATTTTGACCCATCTTTTAGTCATTTCTTGCAATTTTAAGTATTTTAGGACACCGCATTTTAATCATCATTTTTGCATTTTTTACATAATATTCTGTGTTTATTTTTCACAAAATGACATTGCATCTTTTTATTTTAAATTAAGCATGATGTCTTTGTAAATATTATGTTTCTATTATTATTACACCGTCGTTTTATTTTAATAATGTTTGCATCTCTTTGAATAATTAATTGGCGCCGCGTTTTTACTTAATTAGGCATTAAACATTTCTTAAATATTGCATTATAGCGTCGGCATTTTATTTTGATAATTTTGTACCTTTAAATAATTTTTCTTTTAAATAATAAACCCGTTTTGCATTTCTGTCAAACCGATCCGGTCAAACCGCAATCTGAATCGATCGATCGTGGCAAAGCCCAGTGAGGCCCAAAAATGAAGCCCAGTACTACACCTTTCATCTTTCCCTCCAATACCCAATACCCAAAACCCTAGACCTAAATACCCCTATAAATGAAAACATTACCGATTAAAAACCTCACTACAAAACATCAGTCGCAACACGCTCCATCTCTTTATTTACCCAAACCGATCTTCTCTCCATCTTCATCAAACCTCCCAGCCGCCGACCCCTCTCTCCATCTTCATCAAACCTCCCAGCTGCACAACCCCTTTCTCCCATTTTTATTTTAGGAACTTCCTCATTTCTCACCTCCACACCCAGCGCCGCACCTCCCCCTCCTTCCCCAGCGAATACCCACATCGTCGCCCTTCGCCGGAGTTCCATATCCGGCGAACCCCTTTCCCGTCTCGCCACTGCTCCCGTCGCCACCATCGGCGAAACCGCCATCACTGCCATCGCCGACCCATCTTCCTCTTTTGCTCGCAGCTCGCGCCCACTCGCTTGTGTCGCGGTGATGGCCGTGGCGCGCGGCGAACCACCACTGTATCATCACCACTGAACCACCAACTCCCGCCGACCTCACGTCATCCACTGGTTTCCTTGGGTTCTCCGTTGACATTTATGAATCCCATTTCTGAGAAATTGAGTCAATATTTGGTTTTGTGTCACGATTATGTATTTGATTTTACATTTATTATGGCGATGAACTTGTGGCTTGATTTCATATTGGGTCCATGGTGGGCTAATGGCTGCCTATTACCATCGGTATCACCGTTGCGTTTATTTGTTGCCCGTTTATTGCTTTGTCCGTTGTGGAGTTCGACTCGTGATCTTCGCTTGAATCAGTGAATCGTGATGGTTGTTTGTCATCATTTTGTTTTCTTCTTCTTGCGTCTATTTGATGCTATTGTGCGATGTTTGACACTACATTCTTGCCAAGTCGTTCTTTGCATTTTGGCCATTTTGTTGTGTATTTCGATCCATGAACTGCACCGTGAATTACCGCTGGCTACTGTTTCTACTGCCTTTTGGTACTATTTTTATGCTACTGGTGTCGATAGTGGTTTCCGGTGAACTACTGTGTTGTGATGTTTCTATTTGAATCATCGTTTCCTCGCTTTTCGTTAATTTTGGACAATTTTACCCCCTTTGAGTTATTTTACTAAGCTAAGCTGATTTTGAAACATATTGCTACACTTGAATATTTGGTATTTTTACTGATTTTGAACAGATACTACACCTTGGCCAATGAAAAAGTTATCCGTCGATTTTTGAGGCCTCCGATTCTGAAACGGAAAATAAAATAAATGAAGCTTTCAGGCAATTATGATTTCTTCCTTTACAGGATAACCAACGTCTGTTGCAAGTGAATTCTGGCCGCTTGTTTAGGATGTCATTTTATTTTATATATCTGAGCCCTCTGTGTTTAAAACTAGTATTGTTTTGCGGATCGAAGGTTTTATTTATTTTATTGTTTCTAGCAATATTAGTAGATGAAGGAATCTCGTCGATTTCAAGGCCTCACTTGTACAAAAAGCGGATTTATTTTTGCTTTATTTATTAATTCTTGCTATTACTTTAAAATTATTTATTCTATTACTAACACTTTTACTAAGTGTTTATGCAGTATCAGGAGATGCATTTCAAAAGAATGTCGGATTTTTATTTTATGTCGCATTTAATTTTAGCTTTATTATTACGTATTGCATTTCATTGTAATTGTAAATTATGAAAGCCTTAGAATATGTAGAATAAAAGGCAATAAACAATTAACCTAGGTTTGAACCGATGATATGAGTTAGCGAATCTTAAAGGATGTTTAACCCTTCCTTTAGGAAAATAAAGAACCTTACTTGGAATCTCATTAATTTTGCGACCATTAAATGGAGATTAATTGCAGTATTTTATTGCAATAATCAAGTGTCCTAATTCACTTAACTAATTAGGTGACGACTTCTCAAAATCGGCAATATTGCTCCGTCGAGCGCGCCAAAGAAGCGGCGTTGCGGATACCGTTCGGACCAGGGTCAAAAGCGGCGCGACATGGCGACTCCGCTGGGGATAATCAGGTTCTTGACCATAGCAAACCTAGGTTTATTATTGCTTGACTTTATTTTTATTTGTTTTAAATGCCTTAAAATTGCTTGTTTTAATCTTGTATGCTTTTGTTTTAATTGCTATTTGCTTTATTGCTTTCCTTAAGCGGCATTCCGCTCATATTTCTCCACTGGAAAATCCACACTATCACACACTACATGCGAGGTTTGTTGGGTGCATCAACAAAATTCTTTCTTGAAAACCCAATTTAGGAGAGTTGGTAATATACGTGGAGTGTCCGGTCTAACCGGTGGCCGCGTAGCCTTCTCACTCAAGTTGTCCGCTCGGAAACCTTGCGTCTAGTAAGCCAAATCTTAGAAAGCTTAAGATAGAGCTATACCACCTTTTTTTATTAAGTCATGCATCATAAACCTTAGGTGGGTTAATCGTTGTATTAACGCCGTAATTAGAAATCCGCCAAACTTGTCGTGAGTTTCACAACGACTCATTGGCATACTATGTGGCGTGATGATGATAAGCGGATCAAGCCTTGTCATGACACACGAAATTGGAAAAAGTGCCGTCATTTCCAAAACATTGCGGTTTAACGGCTTGGACCTATTATCATAATCTCGCGTATTTGGCGTTAGGCGACCTGCGGCATAAGAGAGGTCCCGTGCATATTAAGCGCGCTTGATTTGCATGCTTTTGTTTACTATTGTTGTCGCTAGATTACGTACATATTATTTAATGCAATTACCGCTTTTAACCCATGCATATCATGCTTATAATTTGACGGCATTTGCATTTTGCACTTTTTGTTGTCACATTGCAATCGGGACTTCTCTGCGTAAATAGCTCTTGAACAACGCGATTTGGACTTTGTAAAGCATCGACCACGGTCGGTCGAACAGCGAAGTCTTTGACTATATTACCACGCCACATTTTACTATTTTGTGGCACTACTCTGCTCATTTGTTTGTCATATTTTTGCGGGAAGACCGTCCGCCAAATAGTCGGCGGACAACAACAAAAAAAGGAAGAAAAGAAAAAAATCATCACAAGAATGGTGAAGTTATGTTGTGGAAAGAAGTCGACTTATACAGTTATGACGTCGCTCTGAGTCCTATATTTTGTATCTTTATACATATTTACAAATTCAATTGATATGTCTAGTATTGATTACATAATTCTTTATCATGCGTTTTACAACATAATCTTTCCAGAACTACTGGCGTGTCGATTCTCGCTATACGATTGTGATCGTGGCAACCCGTCTAGGGTTCGACACGCGTAAAAAAAGAAAAAAAAAAAGAGAAGGGGACATACTTGGTTCACCCATTCATTGCATTAAACCAATCAAGGAGGTTCATTATTGAATTTCAATCATTCTAAAACATACATTCATTCATTCTATCACTGACCGTTCATTTTTCATTACATTCCTTTTACTTTGCATTAGTCTTATATTGAACAATCATTTGTTTTGTACAGCTTTTACTTTTGCATTTCTTTCATGAATGAATTCTTTTTAAATCATACGTTTTATTACATATCTGAACGAACTACGCACACCTGATTCTCGTCAAAAATGAGATACGTAGGCAGCCCTATTCGGGTTCGGTATCATTTATTCAAAAATACAAAATATTTTATTCAAAAAGCATAAAATATCTTTAAATAAAAAAATAATAAAAAGCTCTTTAAGTATCATTGTTTGACTTGACTGATACCAACACAGTTGGGAGTGTGCATAGGAAAGAACGAGTAATAATTAATATGGGTTGACTTCGTGGTAAACCATAAATTCTTTTGGTACCTCTTATTCACCCGTAAATGACATTGCCTTACATGCTTTCAAGATAAGAACGAAACCAACCTCATCGTTTCATGTGCATTGTGTGGTGAGTTTTTAGAATAAATTCAATTCGTTGCATTGTGATCTAGAACTTGCTTTGAATGTTTGTTGGCGAAATCTGAGTAAGCTTGATCGGTGTAGGAAATGATCGTAGACTTTCTTTGACCGTTTGAGCTTTTCAACCTACCAAATAACATTATCCGTAGTACACCCTTTGAGCCTAAAGCCTATTCTTTTGAAAGCATATTACACATACCGCTTTACGAGTGCGTCTGACTATCCCTCTGGCAGGACCTCATGGCGCTTTAGAAATGTGCAAGTGATGACAAATTCTGCGTCGAAGTTTGCAAAGACAAAATTATCAAAGTCCCAAAAGGGAAAAGAAAAGCCTGAATAGCGACTTCACAAAAAAGAAATCAAAAGCCAGACATTAAAAAAGAATAAAAATGAGAGAATAACTTTGGAAAAAGTGGGCTCAACGAAAGATTCAAAAGGAAGTCGATCTGAGAAAAAGCGGGACAAAAGAAAGCATGTCAACATTAAAATTTAAAGCATACAAATGTCAAGCACGGACGTAGTCCAACGCTCGAGGAAGGATTAGTCACTTTTTACCCAAATGATATCCATCCCTTCCCCCAAACTTACATTCTGAGCGGTGACAAGCCTACGTGATCTTATCTTGAGGTTCTCACATTAGTGGATACTTACATGGCCAAAGCCTATGGTATCACAATTGCATCGTTGAACATCGCTTTTGAGTGTGGCGTGCTTCTAAGCGTCTCAAAATTCAAAATCTTGGAATATATGTGAGAAATGGGACTTCTTTCGGTGAAGACATTTGAAGCGAGATTACGTGTAGTTGAGCCTTGGTGCAAGCGAGTGTGTCGATACTTAGGTGTCTGGTACCACTTGAAACTATAGGAATTACCAGTCGGTATTGGTTAGGCGGAAGTGAATAACGAAATTCCTAAGCCTGATACTAATTGTTGGTATCATTTGAAGTCGAGCAGCGATCTGTCTTTCCCTTTTCAAAAAAAATGCATATATAAAAATTATCATTTTTGCATCGTGAACTACGTCTTGACACGATTTCCTCATTTGGATCGTGGCGATCACGATGGCCGGTCGCGTTGTTTGAAAACCCGTAAAATCCTTATTCTTTGCATCATGAACTACGTCTTGACATGATTCCCTCAGCGGGATACGTAGGCGGCCACATTGGCTTCGGTCCATATTGTTTGAAAACCCATAAAAATCCTTATTATTTGCATCACGAACTACGTATTGACCTGATTCCTCGGCGGGATCGTGGCGGCCACGATGCTCGGTCATTTTTAAAAAAATTGTACAATCATTTTGCATCACGAACTATGTCTTGACTGATTCCTCGGCGGGATCGTGGCGACAGCGTTAGCTCGGTCTCATTTATTTTTGAAAATTGTACAATCATTTTTGCATCGAACTACGTCTTGACTGATTCCTCGGCGGGATACGTGGCGGCCACGTTGCGTCGGTCTCGTTTTTGAAAATTGTACAATCATTTTTGCATTATGAACTCGTCTTGACTGATTCCTCGCGTGAGGATCGTGGCGGCCTAAGTCGGCCGGTCCACCATTAGAAATTTTCTCGTTGGCTCGCGTGCGACAAAATGCATTTGATTATTCGAAAGAGATATGAGCAATTTCGCGAGTTAAGTCGTCTGAGAACTAGTATGCGTGGCGTTCACGGCGTCCGGCAAGTCGCGCGAGCGTTCATCGGCACTCGCGACATTGACAAACGTTCGGCGTCCGGCCAGTCGTGCGAGACTACATCGGCGTCGACAACGTTCGTGGCGTTCGCGGCGTCCGGCAAGTCGTGCGAGACTACGTCGATGTCGCGACACTCGGAGCATTCACGGCGTCCGGCAAGTCGTGCGGACACTACGTCAGCAATCGCGGCGTTGACAAGCATTCACGGCATCGGCCAGTCGCGACTGCGTCGACCTTTCGCGACATCGGCAAGCATTCGACATTGACACGTCGTGCAGGGCGAAATCTCGGCATTTGCGTCACGTCAACCTGGCCGCCATCCGTTTTACGCGATAACATTTCTACTCATCTGATTACATTGCTTATAAATTCATGCGTTATCTTTTTGCCTTATGATTTATGCTAACTTTGTTGGTTAAATCTGAACATCTGGCGTCGAGACAAAGCTACAAAGTCGGCGAACGACCACCATTTCCTAAAACTCACGAGTTTTCTTTGAGTGCGAGGATCTTCATATCGGCAAAGGCGGGACCACGACAATAAGCCATGCGGGTTACAAGCGCCTGGCGTCTGTCGCGATGGCGTTATCTCGACCAGTGAGTCATGATGCGCGTTAAGATGCACACACTTTTAAACGCAAGTGCACGTTATCGTGTCAAGTAGTATAGTCTTGGATAAGACCGAATCACCAAATAGATACTAGAAAATAGATAACTGATACTTGGACCCTAATCCTAGAGGACGATATTCGGTCTTATCCAAGACTATACTACTTGACACGATAACGTGCACTTGCGTTTAAAAGTGTGTGCATCTTAACGCGCATCATGACTCGCCTGGGTTGAGATAACGTCATTGCATAGACGTTGTGCGTTTGTAACCCGCATGGCTTATTGTTGTGGTCCCGCCTTTGCTGATATGAAGATCCTGCACTCAAAGAAAACTTGTGAGTTTTAGGAAATGAGTGGTTGGTTCGCGTCGACTTTGTAGCTTTGTCTCTTGACGCTTGCATGTTCAGACTTAACCAACAGGTTAGTGCATAACTGTTAAGGCAAAAAAAAGATAACGCATGAATTTATAAGCAATGTAATTGTATGAGTAGAAATGTTATCCTGTAAAACGTGATGGCGGTTGTATTGATGTGATGCTGCAAATCTTTGAATTCCGTCTTTGCGGGCGTGTTGAATGTTGTGAATGCTTTGTATCTTGCGTCTTGCGATCTCTGTGCGGACTTCTTTGAATCTTTGCGAATGATTGTTGAATGCTGCGATTGCTGATGTAGTGTCTGCGGACTTCTTGAATCTTTGTGAATGTTGGTGAGTGTTGCGACATGATGTAGTCTCTGCGCGGACTTCTTTGGATCTGCGAATGCTTCGAATATTGTTGATCGATGTAGTCTGCGGACTTCTGGATCTGCGAATGTTTGGCGAATATTGTGAGTCTTGATGAATGCTCTGCTTGCGGACTTCTTTGAATCTTTGTGAATGCTTGCTGCATACTAGTCTCTGCACGGACTTAACCCTGGCGGAAATTGCTCATATCTCTTTTCGGAATAATCAAATGCATTTTGTCGCACGCGAGCCAATGAGAAAATTTCTAATGGTGTGACCGAAGCTGACTTAGGCCGCCTACGTATCCTCATGAGGGAATCAGGTCAAGACGTAGTTCATAATGCAAAAATGATTGTACAATTTTCAAAAAAATGAGACCGATGCCAATGTGGCGCCACGTATCCGTGAGGAATCAGTCAAGCGTAGTTCGTGATGCAAAATGATTGTACAATTTTCAAAAAAATGAGGAGCCGATGTGGTCGCCACGTATCATTGAGGAATCAGTCGACATAGTTCGTGATGCAAAAATGATTGTACAATTTTTTTTTAAAAAAAATGAGACCGGAGCCAATGTGGCCGCCTACGTATCCCGCTGAGGGAATCAGGTCAATACGTAGTTCGTGATGCAAATAATAAGGATTTTTATGGGTTTTCAAACAATATGGATAAACGATGGCGCTTCGTATCCCGAGGGAATCAAGACGTAGTTCATGATGCAAAGAATAAGGATTTTTATAGGGTTTTCAAACAATGTGGACCGAAGCCAATGTGACCGCCTACGTATCCCGCTGAGGAAATTAGGTCAAGACGTAGTTCATGATGCAAAAAATGATAATTTTTATATATGCATTTTTTTTTTGAAAAGTGGAAAGACAGTATCGCGTTCTGACTTCAGTTGATACCAACAATTAGTATTGTGCTTAGGAATTTCGTTATTCACTTCCAGTCTAACCAATACTGACTTCTGGATAATTCCTATAGTTTCAAGTGGTACCTCAGACACCTAAGTATCGACACACTTGCTTGCAGCCAAGGTTTCGAACTACACGTAATCTCGCGTTTCAAATGTCTTCACTGAAAGAAAGTCCCATTTCTCACATATATTCCAGTATTTTGAATTTTGAGACGTTTAGAGAAGTACGCTCACACTCAAAAGGATGTTCAATGCATGCAATTGTGATACCATAGGCTTTGCCGTCATGTAAGTATCCACTAATGTGAGAACCCTCAGTATAAGATCATGTAGGGCTTGTCACGGGCTTGTAATGTAAGTTTGGGGGAAGGGATGGATATCATTTGGGTAAAAAGTGACTAATCCTTCCTCGAGCGTTGGACTACGTCCGTGCTTGACATTTGTATGCTTTAAATTTTAATGTTGACATGCTTTCTTTTTGTCCCAGTTTTTTCTGTACTGACTTCCTTTTGAATCTTTCGTTTGGAGCCCACTTTTTCCAAAGTTATTCTCTCATTTTTATTCTTTTTTTTTAATGTCGGGGCTTTTGATTTCTTTTTTTTGTGAAGTCGTCATTTGTGCTTTTCTTTTCCCTTTTGGGACTTTGATAATTTTGTCTTTGCAAACTTCGACGCAGAATTTGTCAGTCACTTGCACATTTCTAAAGCGCTCAAGGAGGTCGGGCCAAAAGAGGGATAGTGCGTACGCACTCAGAAAGGGTATAGGTGTAATATGCGGTTTTCAAAAGAATAGGCTTTAGGCTCAAAGGGGTGTACTACGGATAATGTTATTTGGTAGGTTGAAAAAGCTCAAACGGGTCAAAGAAAGCCTACGATCATTTCCTACACCGACTGTTTACTCAGGATTTCGCCTCAACAAACATTCAGGCCAAGTTCTAGATCACAATGCAATGCAATTGAATTTATTCTAAAAACTCACCACACAATGCACATGAAACGATGAGGTTGGTTTCGTTCTTATCTTGAAAGCATGTAAGGCAATGTCATTTACGGGTGAATAAGAGGTACCAAAAGAATTTATGGTTTACCACGAAGTCAACCCATATTAATTATTACTCGTTCTTTCCTATGCACACTCCCAACTGTGTTGGTATCAGTCAAGTCAAACAATGATACTTAAAGAGCTTTTTATTATTTTTTTATTTAAAGATATTTTATGCTTTTTGAATAAAATATTTTGTATTTTTAAATAAATGATACCGAACCCGAATAGGGCTGCCTACGTATCTCATTTTTGACGAGAATCAGGTGTGCGTAGTTCGTTCAGATATGTAATAAAACGTATGATTTAAAAAGAATTCATTCATGAAAGAAATGCAAAAGTAAAAGCTGTACAAAACAAATGATTGTTCAATATAAGACTAATGCAAAGTAAAAGGAATGTAATGAAAAAATGAATGGTTGTGATAGAATGAATGAATGTATGTGCTAGAATGATTAAAATACAATAATGAATGTCCGTGATTGGATAAATGCAATGAATGGGTGAACCAAGTATGTCCCCTTCTCTTTTTTTTTTTCTTTTTTTTTATGTGGTGTCGAACCCTAGATGGGTTGCCTACGTATCACACCGTATAGTGAGAATCAGACACGCGTAGTTCGGAAAGATTATGTTGTAAAATGCATGATAAAGAATTATGTAATCAATACTAGACATATCAATTGAATTTGTAAATATGTATAAAGATACAAAATATAGGACCCAGAGCGATGCTTCGCTGAATCTGGTATAAGCTGACTTCTTTCCGTCAACATAACTTCAGCTCATTCTTGTGATGATTTTTTTTCTTTTCTTCCCTTTTTTTTTTGTTGTTGTCCGCCCTCGACTATTTGCGAGGACGGTCTTCCTGCAAAAAATATGACAAATGGGTGAGAGTAGGCAAGCCACAAAAATAGTAAAATGTAAGGGCGTGGTAATATAGTCAAAGACTCCCCTGCTTGGTTCGACCGGACTGGTGGTTGATGCTTTACAAAGTCCAAATCGCGTTGTTCAAGAGCTATTTACGCAGTAGAAGTCCTGATTGCAATGTGACAACAAAAAGTGCAAAAATGCAAATGCTCGTGGCCGAAATTATAAGCATGATATGTACAGGGGTTAAAAGGGTAATTATTGCATTAAATAATATGTACAGAATTGCTAGCGACAACAATAGTAAACAAAAGCATGCAAATCAAGCGCGCGCCTAATATGCATGGGACCTCTCTTATGCCAGAGGTCGGCCTAAACGCCAAATATGCGAGATTATGATAAATAGGTCCAAGCCGTTAAACTGCAATGTTTTGTTGGAAATGACGGTGCACTTTTTCCAATTTCGGTGTGTCATGACAAGGCTTGGATCCGTCTATCATCATCACGCTACACATAGTATGCTAATGAGTCGTTGGGTTGTGAAACTCGTCGACAAGTTTGGTGGATTTCTAATTATGGCGTTAATACAATGATTAACCCACCTAAGGTTTATGTATGCATGACTTAATAAAAAAAGGTGGTATAGCTCTATCTTAAGCTTTCTAAGATTTGGCTTACTAGACGCAAGGTTTCCGAGCGGACAACTTGAGTGAGAAGGCTACGCGGCCACCGGTTAGACCGGACACTCCACGTATATTACCAACTCTCCTAAATTTGGGTTTTGAAGAAAGAATTTTGCTGATGCACCCAGCGCACCTCGCATGTAGTGTGTGATAGTGTGGATTTTCCAGAGTGGGAGAAATATGAGCGGAATGCCAGTTTAAGGAAAGCAATAAAGCAAATAGCAATTAAAACAGCTAAGCATACAAGATTAAAACAAGCAATTTTAAGGCATTTAAAACAAATAAAAATAAAGTCAAGCAATAATAAACCTAGGTTTGCTATGGTCAAGAACCTGATTATCCCCAGCGGAGTCGCCATGCTGTCGCGCCAGTTTTTGACCTCGGGGTCTGAACGGTATCCGCAACGTTGCTCTTTGGTGCGGTTCCTTGGATGGAGCAATATTGCTGATTTTGAGAAGTCGTCACCTAATTAGTTAAGTGAATTAGGACACTTGATTATTGCAATAAAATACTGCAATTAATCTCCATTTAATGGTCTGCAAAATTAATGAGATTCCGAGTAAGGGTTCTTTATTTTCCTAAAGGGAAGGGGTTAGACATCCTTTAAGATTCGCTAACTTGCGGTTATCAGTTCAAACCTAGGTTAATTGTTTATTGCCTTTTTATTCTACATATTCTAAGCAGTTTTCATAATTTACAATTACAATGAAATGCAATACAGAATAATAAAGCTAAAATTAAATGCGACATAAAATAAAAATCCGGGACATTCTTTTTGAAATGCATCTCCGGATACCTGCATAAACACTTAGTAAAAGTGTTAGTAATAGAATAAATAATTTTAAAGTAATAGCAAGAATTAATAAATAAAGCAAAAAATAAATCCGTCTTTTGTACAGGGGAGGCCTTGGAAATCAGACGGAGATTCCTTCATCGGCCAATATTGCTAGAAACAATAAAATAAATAAAACCTTCAGATCTGCGCCAAAACAATACTAGTTTTAAACACAGAGGGCTCAGATATATATAAAATAAAGCGGGACATCCTAAACAAGTGCGGCTGCGAGAATTCACCTTGCCAGCGCATGTTGGTTATCCGGTGTAAGTGGAAGAAATCATAATTGCCCTGAAAGCTTCATTTATTTTATTTTCCGTCTTTGCAACTGTGGAGGCCTCAAAAATCGACGGATAACTTTTTCATTGGCCAAGGTGTAGTATCTGTTCAAAATCAGTAAAAATACCAAATATTCAAGTGTAGCAATATGTTTCAAAATCAGCTTAGCTTAGTAAAATAACTCAAAGGGGGTAAAATTGTCCAAAATTAGCCCGAACGAAAGCGAGGAAACAGTGACGGTTCCAATAGCAACATCACAACACAGTAGTTCACCGGAAACCACTATCGACACCGGTAGCATAAAAATAGTACCAAAAGGCAGTAGAAACAGTAGCCAGCGGTAATTCACGGTGCAGTTCATGGATCGAAATACACAACAAAATGGCCAAAATGCAGCAACGACTTGGCAAGAATGTAGTGTCAAACACTGGCAGCCAATAACATCAAATAGACGCAAGAAGAAGAAAACAAAATGATAACAAACAACCATCACAGATTCAGTCGGATTCAGTAGCCGAAGATTGCCGGAGTCGAAACTCCGACAACGGGACAAAGCAATAAAATGGGGGGGGCAAACAGTTCAAAACGCACAGTGATACCGATGGTAATAGGCAGCCATTAGCCCACCATGGACCCAATATGAAATCAAGCCACAAGTTCATCGCCATAATAAACAGAAAATCAAACAGCGCTACAATCGTGACACAAAACCAAATATTGACTCAATTTCTCAGAAATGGGATTCATAAATGTCAACGGAGAACCCAAGGAAACCAGTGGATGACGTGAGGTCGGCGGGAGTTGGGGGTTCAGTGGTGATGATACAGTGGTGATGATACAGTGGGAGTTGGGATCCGCTGAAGGACACCTATCAAATGTATGTGGGCCGCCACATATCTCACAGCTTTGGGCATCCAGACGATTCATCGACATTTGTATCTGCTGAATCGTTTCGCTAGAAGAGCCACTTGGGCATTCAAGGCAGCAATAACATCTACTTCGTGGACCCCCACAGTTCTTCTTCCACTAGTCGCCCTCTCCTCAGTGACATGGTTGTTAGTGGCCATATCTTCTAATAACTCATGAGCGTCGTGGGCTGTTTTCCTCATGAATGCTCCACCTGCTGCTGCATCTATGATAGTTCTGGTTGTACTGCTCAGCCCGTTGTAGAAGATGTGGACCAAGTTCCACAACTCAATGCAATGGTGTGGACACTTCCTCTCTAGATCCTTGAACCTTTCCCATGCTTCATATAAGGACTCTCCATCAGCTTGGTAGAAGTTATTCAACTCCCCTCTCAATTTTGCTGCTTTACAAGGCGGAAAGAACTTAGCTAGAAATTTTTGTGCCAGCTCGTGCCATGTGAATATCGAATCGGCTGGCAGGGAATTCAACCATACTTTTGCTCTATCCCTGAGTGAGAAAGGAAAGAGCCTCAACCTGACGGCATCATCGATGCGCCGTTATATCGAAAGTGGCACATAGCTCAGAAATTAGCTATGTGCGTGTAGATCCTCCGATGGCGATCCTCAATTGCACGGTGTCTTTGTACCATGCTGAGTGTCGGCTTTATCTCAAAATTGTTGGCTCTGTGCGAGCCTAATGCAATCGTGCTCCATTCACTCTTGGTAGCACATAATCTCCCAAACTTCTTTCTGGCTGGATTCGGACTCTATCCTCCACATCTATTGGCACTTGCTGAGGATCTCCTGGGTTAAATTGATTTTCACCTAACCCTTCTCTCATCCTGTTATTGTTTAGATTACCGTCCATCTCTATCAAGGTTGCAATTCGTTGATTCTTTCTGTTCTGTTTGCAGGTTTTCTCAATCTCAGGATTGAAGGGAACAAGAGTGTCTGTTCCTCTTCTCCTTCGCATAAACTGATTGCCTGAAATAGATCAAAAACAGAAAACAAATCACGGCAACCTGAATTTGTGTGTCATGTTATGTTTTAATTAAGTCTTTTTCTTTGTTTTATGTTTATTTTGAGTCACCAATTTTTTTTTTCCTTTTTGAGTCATAATTGCCTGTCAAAGATCATAATTGTTGTAGTTGCTAGAAACACCTAGTGAAGCAAGGTGGAATAATGTAACGGAATTGAAGCAACTATCTAAACACCTAAGTTAGATATGCCAAAAACTCACAGAATCTGTCTATTTGGAGTTTCTTGCTTAATTTATGCATGCTAAATGATAAATACTTATGTGTTATGAGTGCTTGCTATTTGAGGCGAAATAGTTAGGATATGCATGTTAGGGAGATGACTCAGACATTTCTTTGATAGCCAATTCTTACCATTCTTTTCTATCCCGTACTTTAAAAATATCCCTAGTCAGCCCCATTGAGCCTAAATTTGAAACTTCTTCTTTGACACCCTATATTCCCACAAATTGTGCCATAAGTAAAAATGTGAAGTAGTGGAATCAATTGTGTTAAAAAAGAGACAAAAAGAGTGAATGAGCTTGTTGCACCCCAATAAAAAAGTAATAAGAAAGAGGCAAAAGCCTATGTTTGGGGGTGCCTATTAGTATAATACACTTCACTCTCCCAAAACAAAAGAGGGGAAGGATAGAATTGAAGTGAAGGAAAGAATCAAAAGAAAAAGGGAAAAATTGAAAAGTCAAAGAGCTTATGGTACAGAAAAATGAGCCTAAATGCCTATCTTTACCAACCCCTACCTAAGCCAACATTACAACCCTCAAAGTCCTGAAGATCTCTTTTATGCATATCCAGAATTAGTGGAGAATAGCAAGTAAGCATGCCATAGGAATTCTTGAATTTATATGCATGATTTAGTATATGGACTTCCATTTAAGCATGATAAGTATGAGTTTGCGAAATATCTAGCTCAATGTGTTGAAATTCCATGCTATATGTTCCTGCGTATTATTACGCTAACCTTCATGTTTTTCTAGTTAACATCTATGCAAAGAAAAGTGATTAATGACAGGAAGTCCTTTATTTTTCATTCTTTTGAGTCTTTTATTGTATTTCTTTCTATCTTTGCTCGAGGGCGAGCAAAGGTTAAGTTTGGGGGTATTTGATCGGTGTATTTTATATACACCTTTTGAGTCTGTTTTAGTTAGTCTTTTATCCCATTTTGCACATATAAGTGTCGTATTAGGATAGTTTTTCTTTCTATTGAGTCAAAGTGGTTGAAATGGCCAAATGGCGGAAAAGGAGCAAAAAGAGGGCAAAGAGAGATGCGGTAGCAGAGAAAGTGGCGAACGAGGCTAAAATCCGGACAGTGACTGCGGCCTCCTGTGACCAGCGAGGCGCGGCGCCATTATTCGAAGCGAAGACTTCGGCGCATGGCCTCGAACAGCAGTCACGCGGCGCCTAAACATCCGACGAGCTTCAGAAGATCTGTGCGCGCTACCGAACAGCGAATATCGAGGCGCGGCGCCAAAACACCCGACGGATCGCGAGAACTTAGCGCCATGGCCGCTGTCTCAGGCCGCGTGCAGCGTAAAAATTAGGTCTTTTGACGGATTTTTGGGCGAACTGCGAGGAAAAAGAAGGGAGCGTTTTAAACCTATAAAAGGAGAACCCTAGGCGCTTTTGGGGTTCCCTTTGCATAACTCAAGATTTTCTTGCTAGGAGATTGGAGACCTAAACATTAGTAATTTCTTTCCTTTTTCTTTTCTTTAATTCAGTTTTGCATGATGAACTTTGAATTAGTTCTTGTCATATTCATGACTAGGAACTAATTCTCTTATAGGCTTTCTATGTTGAATTTCTTGAACCTTATGTTATAAATTAATGCATGCTTATGGTTATTATTCTTATTGAGAGATCTATCCAATAATTGAGTTGAATTCTTGGTAGCTAATTGACAACTAGTTATCACTATATGATTTCTAATCGATTACGAAAAGGGGATTGTGAATATCTTTGTAAGTTGGGTGACAGTCTTGAATTGGGGATGAAAATACCTCAATTAGATTTGTAAGCGTTGATGAGAGGCTTAACAACCCTAATTTTGCGCATTGTGCGTGGCGGTCAACTAGGTTTTTGTGCTTAATCCTCCTATAGCGTTACCCTTATCGTGAAAGTTAGGTAAGGAACAATCTGGGGTTGAGTGTTTATATAACCTAACGAGTATAAAACGATTTCAGAAACTGCTTTCTCCAAAGAAGAATACCATAAGTTAATGTATTAGTAAGTAGCATAAGCGGATAGTAAGGATACATAGAAGCCCTATTCTCATCACATCTGAATTAAATCTTTATATTTAATTAGCTTTCATAACTCTTAGTTACAAACCAAACAATCAATCATTAATTCACCAAATAGATACTAGAAAATAGATAACTGATACTTGGACCCTAATCCTAGAGGACGATATTCGGTCTTATCCAAGACTATACTACTTGACACGATAACGTGCACTTGCGTTTAAAAGTGTGTGCATCTTAACGCGCATCAAGTTTTTGGCGCCGTTGCCGGGGATTAGGCAATAGTTCAATATCAAATTATCTATTTTTAATTTCTAATTTGGTTTTAATTTTTTTATTTTTAGTTTTAGTTTTTACGAAAATTCGAGGTGCCGTGATCTTTTGTTGGCTTTGATTCGTTCAGGAACACTTTAGATATGGATTTTTACTGTCCATATGATGAGAGCCAACCATAGAGGAACAGAGGAGGAATTACGAGAAACTATACTCGATCTCGAGGTTCCAAGCTCAGTTCATGGACGAAATAAGGTCGGGCATAAAGAAGTTGGAAACGCAAATAGCAGAACTCGTAATCATATTCAACAACGAACAACAAATTGAGGAGCCCGAACCAAATCCAACTATTGAGGAATGCAAGAGCGGTTGGTGTAGAGAAGGAGAAGAGTGCAGAGATCCAATTATTCACCTTCGATTCCTTGGAAAATCTTTTTCTTGTACCTATTGCGGAAGAAACACCACCAATCAAAGTTGACTCCCAAACAGGAAGTCAATACCATCAAGGGCACCCCCTAGAGTTGAAAGATATAGGGAATCTCACTGATCCCTACATTAGAGAGAACCTAAAAGACAAGCATGTCTTGTATACTTGGGGGATAATCGTATATTTGAGGCCCTTGTTTGAAGCAATTGTTGTAGTTGAAGTGAGACCTGCAACAATAACTCTGCGGATTGCAAGCAGTTCGCAGAAGGATCCAATGGGCACTCGGAAAGGTTAATTGCGTCCGGCTAAAAGACGTTAAAGACAGCGCTTGTTGGGAGGCAACCCAATGTTTTTAATTATGTTATTTTAATTTCTGTCTTTATTTTATGTTATTTTGCTTAGAACAGTCTCACGGTCTTGGGTTCTTGTTTTGTGTTGTTGGATGACAGGTGGACTGAAAGCTAAAACCGAGGAAAAAGGAGAAAAAAGTGAAAAAAAGCGATCGTCATGGTAGCGCAAAAATCAGGGCGTGTAACCAGAAGTAAGAGCCACGATTACTAGCGGCGCCGAATCTCGAGGCGGCGCGAACTTCAGAGAGCCATATTTCCGTGCAAATTCCAGAATTTTCCTCCTAGACCTCCGTTATAACCGCTGTGTTGTGTCAGTAAGTTGTCATTTTTCTTTTATTTTCTTTGAGTCTTGCACACATTGGGGACAATGTGTAATTTAAGACTGGGGTGTTTTATTTGTGTCTTGTTATGTTTTAATTAAGTCTTTTTTATTTTTTTGTGTTTATTCTTGAGTCACAATTGTTTTCTTCTTTTAAGTCATAATTGCTCACAAAGATCATGTATGTTGTAGTTGCTAGAAACACCTAGTGAAGGAAGGTGGAATAATGTAATGGAATTAGAAGCAACTATCTAAACACCTAGGTTAGATATGCAAAAAACTCACAAAAATATGTCTATTTGGAGTTTCTTGCATAAATTATGCATGCTAAATTATGAAAACCTATGTGTTATGATTGTTTGTTATTTGAGGCGAAATAGTTAGGATATGCATATTAGGGAGATGACTCAGTCATTTCTTTGATAGCCAATTCTTACCACTCTTTTCTACCCCGAACTTTAAAAGTATCCCTAGTCAGCCTCATTGAGGCTAAAAATTGAAACTTCTTCTTTGACACCCTATATTCCCACAGATTGTGCCATAAGTAAAAATGTGAAGTAGTGGAATCAATTGTGTTAAAAAAAAGACAAAAAGAGTGAATGAACTTGTTGCACCCCAATAAAAAAGTAATAAGAAAGAGGCAAAAGCCTAAGTTTGGGGGTGCTTGTTATTATAATACTCTTCATTCTCCCAAAACAAAAGAGGTAAAAAGATAGAATTGAAGTGAAGAAAAGAACAAAAAAAAAAGGGAAATACTGAAAAGCTAAAGAGCTTATGGTACACAAAAATGAGCCTAAATGCCAATTTTTACCAACCCCTACCTAAGCCTACATTACAACCCTTAAAATCCTGAAGATATCTTTTATGCATATCCAGGATTAGTGGAGAATAGCAAGTAAGCATGCCATAGGAGTTTTTTTTTGAATTTATATGCATGATTTAGTATATTGACTTCCATTAAAGCGTGATAAATATGAGTTTGCGAAATATCTAGCTCAATGTGTTTAGTGTGCTGAAAAATTTCATGCTACATGTTCCTGCATATTATTCTACTAACATTCATGTTTTTCTAGATAACACTAAATGCAGCAAAAAGTGATCAATGTCAGCGAGTCTTTTATTTTTCGTTTCTTGAGTCTTTTATTTCTTTCTTTCTATCTTTGCTCGAGGGCGAGCAAAGGTTAAGTTTGGGGGTATTAATGTTTTATTTGTGTCTTGTTATGTTTTAATTAAGTCTTTTTTTTATTTTTTTTGTGTTTATTCTTGAGTCACAATTGTTTTTCTTCTTTTTAAGTCATAATTGCCTGTCAAAGATCATGTATGTTGTAGTTGCTAGAAACACCTAGTGAAGAAAGGTGGAATAATGTAATGGAATTAGAAGCAACTATCTAAACACCTAGGTTAGATATACCAAAAACTCACAAAAATCTGTCTATTTGGAGTTTCTTGCTTAAATTGTGCATGCTAAATTATGAAAACCTATGTGTTATGATTGCTTACTATTTGAGGCGAAATAGTTAGGATATGCATGTTAGGGAGATGACTCAGGCATTTCTTTGATAGCCAATTCTTACCACTCTTTTCTACCCCGAACTTTAAAAGTATCCCTAGTCAGCCCCATTGAGCCTAAAAATTGAAACTTCTTCTTTGACACCCTATATTCCCACAGATTGTGTCATAAGTAAAAATGTGAAGTAGTGGAATCAATTGTGTTAAAAAAAGAGACAAAAAGAGTGAATGAACTTGTTGCACCCCAATAAAAAAGTAATAAGAAAGAGGCAAAAGCCTAAGTTTGGGGGTGCTTGTTATTATAATACTCTTCATTCTCCCAAAACAAAAGAGGGAAAAAGATAGAATTGAAGTGAAGAAAAGAACAAAAAAAAAAGGGAAATACTGAAAAGCTAAAGAGCATATGGTACACAAAAATGAGCCTAAATGCCTATTTTTACCAACCCTACCTAAGCCTACATTACAACCCTTAAAATCCTGAAGATCTCTTTTATGCATATCCAGGATTAGTGGAGAATAGCAAGTAAGCATGCCATAGGAGTTTTTTTTGAATTTATATGCATGATTTAGTATATTGACTTCCATTAAAGCATGATAAATATGAGTTTGCGAAATATCTAGCTCAATGTGTTTAGTGTGCTGAAAAATTTCATGCTACATGTTCCTGCATATTATTCTACTAACATTCATGTTTTTCTAGATAACACTAAATGCAGCAAAAAGTGATCAATGTCAGTGAGTCTTTTATTTTTCGTTTCTTGAGTCTTTTATTTCTTTCTTTCTATCTTTGCTCGAGGGCGAGCAAAGGTTAAGTTTGGGGGTATTTGATCGGTGTATTTTATATACACTTTTTGAGTCATTTTTAGTTAGTATTTTACTCATTTTATTTATGTTTAGTATAGTATTAGGGTCGTTTTCCTTTCTTTTGTGTCACAGCGGTCAAAAATGGAGAAATGACGAAAAGAAGAGAAAATGAGCTTAATTGAGATGGAATTGCACACAAAAAGGGCCAAGAAATAAAGTCTAAGTTAGGGAATTATAGAGGAGATCGACGAAGACGAGCGAACAAAGGGCGAAGAAGCGAAAAATTCGGAAGAATTCCGTCACGAGCAGCGGCTTAGCGTGGCCTTGCGGCTTCGACCAATGAAGCCGTCAACTATCTTCGATTTTGGTAGCCGCTGATCTGCGAACATGGCCGCAGACGCTGAATTATGAAGTCTTGGCGAATTTGACATGTTTTCAGAATCCTAAAGGGATTATTTTTCCTACCTAAAGGGATAACTTTTCCTACCTAAAGGGATAATTTTTCCTACCTTAAAACCCTTACCTAAAAGGATTCTAATAACTTTTCCTTTCCTACAAATCCCTAACCCTTCACCAAAAGGATTCTTTGGCTATAAATACTCTACATCATTAGAAGAATTATTCATTCTCCATTCTACCATTCACCATTCTACATCCATCCTTCCACCAATCCACCTTGTAAATATTCTACAACACAACCCTTGGATGCTTGGCTTGGAGACTCGTTCTTAGTAATTTTCTTTTCTTTTTCTTTACTTTATTTCAGTTTTTATGATGAACTTTGAATTAGTATCGTCCTCTAGGATTAGGGTCCAAGTATCAGTTATCTATTTTCTAGTATCTATTTGGTGAATTAATGATTGATTGTTTGGTTTGTAACTAAGAGTTATGAAAGCTAATTAAATATAAAGATTTAATTCAGATGTGATGAGAATAGGGCTTCTATGTATCCTTATCTAAAGTGTTAAGATACTAGATTAGAAGAGATCTTCAGGACTTACAGACAATTATGATTCAACTAATCGTATATCTAGGAGGAAAAATTCTGAAATTTACACGGAAATATGGCTCTCACGAAGTTGGGCGCCACGAGATTCGGCGCCACGGTCTCGAGCGTGGCGGCAACTGCTTTTCCTTTTCTTTTTTTTTTTCCAGCGTTTTTGCTCCTTTTTCCTCGGTTTTAGCTTTCTGTCCACCTGTCATCCAACAACACAAAACAAGAACCCAAGACCGTGAGACTGTTCTAGGCAAAATAACATAAAATAAAGACAGAAATTAAAATAACATAATTAAAAACATTGGGTTGCCTCCCAACAAGCGATGTCTTTAACGTCTTTTAGCCGGACGCAATTAACCTTTCCGAGTGCCCATTTGATCCTTCTGCGAACTGCTTGCAATCCGCAGAGTTATTGTTGCAGGTCTCACTTCAACTACAACAATTGCTTCAAACAAGGGCCTCAAATATACGATTATCCCCCAAGTATACAAGACATGCTTGTCTTTTAGGTTCTCTCTAATGTAGGGATCAGTGAGATTCCCTACATCTTTCAACTCTAGGGGGTGCCCTTGATGGTATTGACTTCCTGTTTGGGAGTCAACTTTGTATTTGGTGGTGTTTCTTCTGCAATAGGTACAAGAAAAAGATTTTCCAAGGAATCCAAGAAGGTGAATAATTGGATCTCTGCACTCTTCTCCTTCTCTACACCAACTGTCTTGCCAGATTCCTCAATAGTTGGATTTGGTTCGGGCTCCTCAATTTGTTGTTCGTTGTTGAATATGATTGCGAGTTCTGCTATTTGCGTTTCCAACGTCTTTATGCCCGACCTTATTTCGTCCATGGCGAGCTTGGAACCTCGTGAGACTGAGTATAGTTTCTCGTAATTCCTCCCTCTGTTCCTCTATGGTTGGCTCTCTATCATATGGACAGTAAAAATCCATATCTAAAGTGTTCCTGAACGAATCAAAGCCAACAAAAGATCACGACACCTCGAATTTTCGTAAAAACTAAAAATAAAAATAAAAAATTTAAAACCAAATTAGAAATTAAAAATAGATAATTTGATATTGAACTATTGCCTAATCCGACATGGCGCCAAAAACTTGATGCGCGTAATATGCACACACTTTTAAACGCAAGTGCACGTTATCGTATCAAGTAGTATAGTCTTAGATAAGACCGAATATCGTCCTCTGGGATTAGGGTTCAAGTACCAACTATCTATTTTCTAGTATCTATTTGGCGAATTGATAATTGATTTGGTTGTTTATAACTACGAATTATAAAAGCTATTTAAATATAAAGGTTTACTTCAGTTGTAATGAGAATAGGGCTTCTATGTATCCTCACTATCCGCTTATGCTACTTGCTAATGCATTACTTATGGTATTCTTCTTTTGGAGAAAGCAGGTTTACGAAATCGTTTTATACTCCCGTTAGGGTTATATAAACACTCAACCCCAGTATCGTTCCTTACCTAACTTTCGCTGATAAGGGTAACTTTATAGGAGGATTAAGAACAAAAACCTAGTTGACCGTCACGCACAATGCGCAAAATTAGGGTTGTTAAGCCTCTCATCAACGCTACAAATCTAATTGAGGTATTTTCATCCCCAATTCAAGACTGTCTACCCAACTTACAGCATATTCACAATCCCCCCTTTTCAGAATCTGATTAGAAATCATATAGTGATAACTACTTGTCAATTAGCTACCAAGAATTCAACTCAATTATTGGATAGATCTCTCAATAAGAATAATAACCATAAGCATGCATTAATTTATAACATAAGGTTCAAGAAATTCAACATAGAAAGCCCTATAAGAGAATTAGTTCCTAGCCATGAATATGACAAGAACTAATTCAAAGTTCATCATAAAAACTGAAATAAAGTAAAGAAAAGGAAAAGAAATTACTAAACTATGAGTCTCCAAGCCAAGCATCCAAGGGTTGTGTTGTGGAATATTTACAAGATGGATTGGTGGAAGGATGGATGTAGAATGGTGAATGGTGGAGTGGAGAATGAATAATTCTTCTAATGATGTAGAGTATTTATAGCCAAAGAATCCTTTAGGTGAAGGGTTAAGGATTTGTGTAGGTAGGAAAAGTTATTAGAATCCTTTTAGGTAAGGGTTTTTAGGTAGGAAAAGGTTTCCCTTTAGGTAGGAAAAGTTATCCCTTTAAGAAGGAAAAACTATCCCTTTAGGATTCTGAAACATGTCAAATTCGGCCCAGCACTTCACAATTCCCGCGTCGGCGACCTGCAGCGCGCGCCTGAATTCAGCAACTCTCGGGACTTTCAAGACTTTGGGCGCGCTGGCGGTGACATTTTTCGGCGAATTTTCGTTTAGTCGTCTTTTTCGTCCGGACTTAAATCGATTTTCTCTATAATTCCCGGAACTTCTTAGACTTCATTTCTTGGCCCTTTTTGTGTGCAATTCCATCTCAATTAAGCTCATTTTCTCTTCTTTTCGTCATTTCTCCATTTTTGACCGCTGTGACACAAAAGAAAGGAAAAGCGACTTAATCTTGTACTAAACATAAATGAAATGAGTAAAATACTAACTAAAAATGACTCAAAAAGTGTATATAAAATACACCGATCAAATACCCCCAAACTTAACCTTTGCTCGCCCTCGAGCAAAGATAGAAAGAAAGAAATAAAAGACTCAAAGAACGAAAATAAAAGACTCACTGCCATTGATTATATTTGCTGCATTTAGTGTTAACTAGAAAAACATGAAGGTTAGCAAAATAATATGCAGGAACATATAGCATGACATTTCAGCATATTAAGCTAGATATTTCGCAAACTCATATTCATCATGCTTTAATGGAAGTCAATATACTAAATCATGCATATAAATTCAAAAAAAACTCCTATGGCATGCTTACTTGCTATTCTCCACTAATCCTGGATATGCATAAAAGAGATCTTCAGGATTTTAAGGGTTGTAATGTAGGCTTAGGTAGGGGTTGGTAAAAATAGGCATTTATGCTCATTTTTGTGTACCATAAGCTCTTTAGCTTTTCAGTATTTCCCTTTTTTTTTTGTTCTTTTCTTCACTTCAATTCTATCTTTTTCCCTCTTTTGTTTTGGGAGAATGAAGAGTATTATAATAACAAGCACCCCCAAACTTAGGCTTTTGGCTCTTTCTTATTACTTTTTTATTGGGGTGCAACAAGCTCATTCACTCTTTTTGTCTCTTTTTTAACACAATTGATTCCACTACTTCACATATTTACTTATGGCACAATTTGTGGGAATATAGGGTGTCAAAGAAGAAGTTTCAAATTTAGGCTCAATGGGGCTGACTAGGGATATTTTTAAAGTACGGGATAGAAAAGAATGGTAAGAATTGGCTATCAAAGAAATGCCTGAGTCATCTCCCTAACATGCATATCCTAACTATTTCGCCTCAAATAGCAAACACTCATAACACATAAGTATTTATCATTTAGCATGCATAACTCATGCAAGAAACTCCAAATAGACAGATTCTGTGAGTTTTTGGCATATCTAACTTAGGTGTTTAGATAGTTGCTTCAATTCCGTTACATTATTCCACCTTACTTCACTAGGTGTTTCTAGCAACTACAACAATTATGATCTTTGACAGACAATTATGACTCAAAAAGGAAAAAAAGAAGAAAAAAAAAATGTGGTTTTAAATTGGCGCCATATTTGATGCATATATCTAGTATCTTAAATTAGGTAGGGTTTTAAATTGGTTTGTAACTAAGAGTTATGAAAGCTAATTAAATATAAAGATTTAATTCAGATGTGATGAGAATAGGGCTTCTATGTATCCTTATCTAAAGTGTTAAGATACCAAATTAGAAATTAAAAATAGATAATTTGATATTGAACTATTGCCAAAAACTTGATGCGCGTTAAGATGCACACACTTTTAAACGCAAGTGCACGTTATCGTGTCAAGTAGTATAGTCTTGGATAAGACCGAATATCGTCCTCTAGGATTAGGGTCCAAGTATCAGTTATCTATTTTCTAGTATCTATTTGGTGAATTAATGATTGATTGTTTGGTTTGTAACTAAGAGTTATGAAAGCTAATTAAATATAAAGATTTAATTCAGATGTGATGAGAATAGGGCTTCTATGTATCCTTACTATCCGCTTATGCTACTTACTAATACATTAACTTATGGTATTCTTCTTTTGGAGAAAGCAGGTTTACGAAATCGTTTTATACTCCCGTTAGGGTTATATAAACACTCAACCCCAGTATTGTTCCTTACCTAACTTTCGCTGATAAGGGTAACGCTATAGGAGGATTAAGCACAAAAACCTAGTTGACCGTCGCGCGATCGCGCAAAATTAGGGTTGTTAAGCCTCTCATCAACGCTACAAATCTAATTGAGGTATTTTCATCCCCAATTCAAGACTGTCTACCCAACTTACAGCATATTCACAATCCCCCCTTTTCAGAATCTGATTAGAAATCATATAGTGATAACTAGTTGTCAATTAGCTACCAAGAATTCAACTCAATTATTGGATAGATCTCTCAATAAGAATAATAACCATAAGCATGCATTAATTTATAACATAAGGTTCAAGAAATTCAACATAGAAAGCCCTATAAGAGAATTAGTTCCTAGCCATGAATATGACAAGAACTAATTCAAAGTTCATCATGCAAAAACTGAATTAAAGAAAAGAAAAAGGAAAGAAATTACTAATGTTTAGGTCTCCAATCTCCTAGCAAGAAAATCTTGAGTTATGCAAGAAAGGGAACCCCCAAAAACTGCCTAGGGTTCTCCTTTTATAGGTTTAAAACGCCTCCCTTCTTTTCCCTGCAGGCCTGGCCCAAAAATCCGTCAAAAGACCTAATTTTTACGCGTCGGCGCCGCGGCATGCAGCCGCGCGCCGGAAGTTGCGATCCGTCGGGTGTTTTGGCGCCGCGCCCGATATCTGGCATGCGAGCCGCGGCACAGATCTTCTGTAGCTCCTCGGATGTTTAGCGCCGCGACCTGCATCGCTGCTCGGAGCCGCGTGCCAGTCTTCGCCTTCGAATAATGGCGCCGCGCCCTCGCTTTGGCTGCAGGAGGCGCCGCGGCGCTGGTCTGGATTTTAGCCTCGTTCGCCACTTTCTCTGTTTTCAGCTATGGCATCTCCTCTTTTGCCCTCTTTTTGCTCCTTTTCCGCCATTTGGCCATTTCAACCACTTTGACTCAATAGAAAGAAAAACTATCCTAATACGACACTTATATGTGCAAAATGGGACAAAAGACTAACTAAAACGGACTCAAAAGGTGTATATAAAATACACCGATCAAATAACAAAAACTTGATGCGCGTTAAGATGCACACACTTTTAAACGCAAGTGCACGTTATCGTGTCAAGTAGTATAGTCTTGGATAAGACCGAATATCGTCCTCTAGGATTAGGGTCCAAGTATCAGTTATCTATTTTCTAGTATCTATTTGGTGAATTAATGATTGATTGTTTGGTTTGTAACTAAGAGTTATGAAAGCTAATTAAATATAAAGATTTAATTCAGATGTGATGAGAATAGAGCTTCTATGTATCCTTACTATCCGCTTATGCTACTTACTAATACATTAACTTATGGTATTCTTCTTTGGAGAAAGCAGGTTTACGAAATCGTTTTATACTCCGTTAGGTTATATAAACACTCAACCCAGTATTGTTCCTTACCTAACTTTCACGATAAGGGTAACGCTATAGGAGGATTAAGCACAAAACCTAGTTGACCGTCACGCACAATGCGCAAAATTAGGGTTGTTAAGCCTCTCATCAACGCTTACAAATCTAATTGAGGTATTTTCATCCCCATCAAGATTGCTTCACCCAACTTACGGATATTCACAATCCTTTTCGTAACTGATTAGAAATCATATAGTGATAACTAGTTGTCAATTAGCTACCAAGAATTCAACTCAATTATTGGATAGATCTCAATAAGAATAATAACCATAAGCATGCATTAATTTATAACATAAGGTTCAAGAAATTCAACATAAAAAGCCCTATAAGAGAATTAGTTCCTAGCTATGAATATGACAAGAACTAATTCAAAGTTCATCATGCAAAAACTGAATTAAAGAAAAGAAAAAGGAAAGAAATTACTAATGTTTAGGTCTCCAATCTCCTAGCAAGAAAATCTTGAGTTGTGCAAGAAAGGGAACCCCCAAAAACTGCCTAGGGTTCTCCTTTTATAGGTTTAAAACGCCTCCCTTCTTTTCCCTGCAGGCCTGGCCCAAAAATCCGTCAAAAGACCTAATTTTTACGCGTCGGCGCCGCGGCCCTGCAGACAGGCGCCGCGGCGCCGGAAGTTCTGCGATCCGTCGGGTGTTTTGGCGCCGCGCACGATATCTGTCACGAGGGCTCGCGCTTTATCTTCTGTAGCTCATCGGATTTTTAGCGCCGCGACCTGCATCTGCTCGAGCGCCGCGCCAGTCTTCGCCTCTACGAATAATGGCGCCATGCCCTGCTTTAGGCTGCGAGGAGGCGCGCTGGTCCGGATTTTAGCCTCGTTCGCCACTTTCTGTTTCGGTATGGCATCTCCTCTTTTGCCCTCTTTTTGCTCCTTTTCCGCCATTTGGCCATTTCAACCACTTTGACTCAATAGAAAAAAAAACTATCCTAATACGACACTTATATGTGCAAAATGGGACAAAAGACTAACTAAAACAGACTCAAAAGGTGTATATAAAATACACCGATCAAATAACAAAAACTTGATGCGCGTTAAGATGCACACACTTTTAAACGCAAGTGCACGTTATCGTGTCAAGTAGTATAGTCTTGGATAAGACCGAATATCGTCCTCTAGGATTAGGGTCCAAGTATCAGTTATCTATTTTCTAGTATCTATTTGGTGAATTAATGATTGATTGTTATGTTTGTAACTAAGAGTTATGAAAGCTAATTAAATATAAAGATTTAATTCAGATGTGATGAGAATAGGGCTTCTATGTATCCTTACTATCCGCTTATGCTACTTACTAATACATTAACTTATGGTATTCTTCTTTGGAGAAAGCGGGTTTCTGAAATCATTTTATACTCCCGTTAGGTTATATAAACACTCAACCCAGATTGTTCCTTACCTAACTTTATACGATAAGTGGTAACGCTATAGGAGGATTAAGCACAAAACCTAGTTGACCGTCACGCACAATGCGCAAAAATTAGGGTTGTTAAGCCTCTCATCAACGCTTACAAATCTAATTGAGGTATTTTCATCCCCAATTCAAGATGCCTACCCAACTTACAGCGTATTCACAATCCCCTTTTCGTAACTGATTAGAAATCATATAGTGATAACTAGTTGTCAATTAGCTACCAAGAATTCAACTCAATTATTGGATAGATCTCTCAATAAGAATAATAACCATAAGCATGCATTAATTTATAACATAAGGTTCAAGAAATTCAACATAGAAAGCCCTATAAGAGAATTAGTTCCTAGCCATGAATATGACAAGAACTAATTCAAATTTCATCATGCAAAAACTGAATTAAAGAAAAGAAAAAGGAAAGAAATTACTAATGTTTAGGTCTCCAATCTCCTAGCAAGAAAATCTTGAGTTATGCAAGAAAGGGAACCCCCAAAAACTGCATAGGGTTCTCCTTTTATAGGTTTAAAACGCCTCCCTTCTTTTCCCTGCAGGCCTGGCCCAAAAATCCGTCAAAAGACCTAATTTTTACGCGTCGGCGCCGCGGCGCCCGAAGTTCTGCGATCCGTCGGGTGTTTAGGCGCGCCCGATATCTGGCTCGAGGCGGCGCCAGTATCTTCTGTAGCTCCTCGGATGTTTAGCGCGCGCCCTGCATCTGTTCGGCGCCGCGTGCAGAGTCTTCTCTACGAATAATGGCGCCGACCACGCTTTTGGGCAGGAGGCGCGCTGGTCTGGATTTTAGCCTCGTTCGCCACTTTCTCTGTTTTCAGCTATGGCATCTCCTCTTTTGCCCTCTTTTTGCTCCTTTTCCGCCATTTGGCCATTTCAACCACTTTGACTCAATAGAAAGAAAAACTATCCTAATAAGACACTTATATGTGCAAAATGGGACAAAAGACTAACTAAAACAGACTCAAAAGGTGTATATAAAATACACCGATCAAATAACAAAAACTTGATGCGCGTTAAGATGCACACACTTTTAAACGCAAGTGCACGTTATCGTGTCAAGTAGTATAGTCTTGGATAAGACCGAATATCGTCCTCTAGGATTAGGGTCCAAGTATCAGTTATCTATTTTCTAGTATCTATTTGGTGAATTAATGATTGATTGTTTGGTTTGTAACTAAGAGTTATGAAAGCTAATTAAATATAAAGATTTAATTCAGATGTGATGAGAATAGGGCTTCTATGTATCCTTACTATCCGCTTATGCTACTTACTAATACATTAACTTATGGTATTCTTCTTTTGGAGAAAGCAGGTTTACGAAATCGTTTTATACTCCCGTTAGGGTTATATAAACACTCAACCCAGATTGTTCCTTACCTAACTTTGATAAGTGGTAACGCTATAGGAGGATTAAGCACAAAACCTAGTTGACCGTCACGCACAATGCGCAAAATTAGGGTTGTTAAGCCTCTCATCAACGCTTACAAATCTAATTGAGGTATTTTCATCCCCAATTCAAGACTGCTTCACCCAACTTACGGATATTCACAATCCCCTTTTCGTAACTGATTAGAAATCATATAGTGATAACTAGTTGTCAATTAGCTACCAAGAATTCAACTCAATTATTGGATAGATCTCTCAATAAGAATAATAACCATAAGCGTGCATTAATTTATAACATAAGGTTCAAGAAATTCAACATAGAAAGCCCTATAAGAGAATTAGTTCCTAGCCATGAATATGACAAGAACTAATTCAAAGTTCATCATGCACAAACTGAATTAAAGAAAAGAACAAGGAAAGAAATTACTAATGTTTAGGTCTCCAATCTCGTAGCAAGAAAATCTTGAGTTATGCAAGAAAGGGAACCCCAAAACCGCCTGGGTTCTCTTTTTATAGGTTTAAACGCCTCATTCTTTTCCTGCGCAGCTGGCCCAAAAATCCAAAAGACCTAATTTTACAGCGTCGGCGCTGTCAGACGGCGCCGGAAGTTCTGCGATCCGTCGGGTGTTTTGGCGCCGCGGCCCTGATATCTGTTGTCTGAGGGCGCCGCGGCGCTGTATCTTCTGTAGCTCCGCGGAGGTTTAGGCGCCGCTGCCTCGTGACTGCTGCGAGGCGCATGGCCAGAAGTCTTCGCTCTCGAATAATGGCGCGCGCCTCGCTAGGCTGCAGGAGGCGCGCTGGCAGTGCAGATTTTAGCCTCGTTCGCCACTTTCTGTTTTCACTGCATCTCCTCTTTTGCCCTCTTTTTGCTCTTTTTCCGCCATTTGGCCATTTCAACCACTTTGACTCAATAGAAAGAAAAACTATCCTAATACGACACTTATATGTGCAAAATGGGATAAAAGACTAACTAAAACAGACTCAAAAGGTGTATATAAAATACACCGATCAAATACCCCAAACTTAACCTTTGCTCGCCCTCGAGCAAAGATAGAAAGAAATACAATAAAAGACTCAAAAAAATGAAAAATAAAGGACTCCCTGTCATTAATCACTTTTGCTGCATAGATGTTAACTAGAAAAACATGAAGGTTAGCAGAATAATATGCAGGAACATATAGCATGGAATTTCAACACATTGAGCTAGATATTTCGCAAACTCATACTTATCATGCTTAAATGGAAGTCCATATACTAAATCATGCATATAAATTCAAGAATTCCTATGGCATGCTTACTTGCTATTCTCCACTAATTCTGGATATGCATAAAAGAGATCTTCAGGACTTTGAGGGTTGTAATGTTGGCTTAGGTAGGGGTTGGTAAAGATAGACATTTAGGCTCATTTTTCTGTACCATAAGCTCTTTGGCTTTTCAATTTTTCCCTTTTTCTTTTGATTCTTTCCTTCACTTCAATTCTATCCTTCCCCTCTTTTGTTTTGGGAGAGTGAAGTGTATTATACTAATAGGCACCCCCAAACTTAGGCTTTTGCCTCTTTCTTATTACTTTTTTATTGGGGTGCAACAAACTCATTCACTCTTTTTGTCTCTTTTTTAACACAATTGATTCCACTATTTCATATTTGCACTTATGGTACAATTTGTGGAAACATAGGGTGTCAAAGAAGAAGTTTCAAATTTAGGCTCAAATGGTGTCTAGGGATATTTTTAAAGTACAGGATAGAAAAGAATGGTAAGAATTGGCTATCAAAGAAATGTCTGAGTCATCTCCCTAACATACATATCCTAACTATTTCGCCTCAAATAGCAAGCAATCATAACACATAAGCATTTATCATTTAGCATGCATAACTCAAGTAAGAAACTCCAAATAGACAGATTCTGTGAGTTTTTGGCATATCTAACCTAAGTGTTTAGATAGTTGCTTCAATTCCTTTACATTATTCCACCTTACTTCACTAGGTGTTTCTAGCAACTACAGCATATATGATCTTTGACAGGCAATTATGACTCAAAAAGAAAAAAAAATTTGGTGATTCAAAATAAACATAAAACAAAGAAAAAGACTTAATTAAAACATAACATGACACACAAATAAAACACCCCCAAACTTAAATCACACATTTTCCCCAATGTGTGTAAGACTCAAAGAAAATAAAAGAAAAAGACACTTACAGACTTTGGCTAAAATGGTGGTGGTGGCGGTGGATAATGCCTCGACCATTGGTTGAACAAGGCACTCAGCTCGTCGATTTGTTGCCTTGTTTCTTGCTGTCCTTGTACTACTGTTTGCAAGGTCTGCATCATCTCTCACAGTGTTGGTACAATTGCCCCATCAGGGCTCTGAAGGTTCGCTCTTGTGGTTGGCGGTGGCCGGGTCCCGCCTCATGTGAGCCTGTTTGAGCTTATCTTCATCCATGGCGGCCTGCTGCTGCTGCTTCTTCTTTGGTTGTACTCTCCGTCACTTGGGGGCTAGTGGTGCAGGAAAGAGTGCACTATCCCATAGGACCTCGCGTTGGTTTCTTTCATGAGTATCGTGGGTAGTTGTGGGACCGCACTCATGTGGCATAGATCGTAATAAGCGGCCGTGTCCCAATCCACTGTTGTCACCAACTGCTGATTTCTTCAATGCTCTGCACTATTTCTTTCCCACATCAATTGTCGACCTCATAATTCCATAAATCAATTTAATCCTATCTTACGCACTCTGGTGAAGTGCGTGGATGGAATCATGCGGCATCGACAAAATACAACAAGCTCGCTACCTTGTTGAATCGCACCGCTCGTTCTCAATCCATTTCTTCCAATCTCAAAAGCTCCTGGTAGCTCGCGGTGTCTGACGGTATTCGGTCGATGTGGTCAATCTTTAGACCATGTTCTAAAGTGATTCCAATCACTTCTTTCTTCAACATCAAGCTCTTCAATTGTATATTAATATTTTCTCGCACACGTGCACATAGCTTCCTTACAAAGCAACCCCTTTCCATCTTCTAGGAAAGTTGGCATAAAATTCTCGCACTATTGTTGTTTGCGGTGTTATCTTCTCCGGTTCACAAATTTTCCACTCCCTTAACTCGATCATCGCCCGAATGGGCTCATAAACATCTCCTTCTCCAAATGGCGCCTGCAGTAGTCCATTCCCTTCTCGTATTAAAGGTCAGTATCAAGCTTTTTGTATCTTTGAGAGGCTTCGTAGCTTACAAACCTACTTTCGTCATATTGTGGGGTTGGGGCGGATGTGGAGCCTCTTCTTTTTCTAGTGGCCATGGTTATAACAGTTTCTGGAGCTTTCAATTTAGTGGCACAAATGTCTCCTACACACTCAACAACTAGCAGTGACAACACCCCCAAACTTCAAAAATGCCCACAACCTCCTTTTCTACTCTTTTCTCCAACTTCACAACCAACTTTTCAGTACCCAAACTACTCCAACTACAATACTCTTCCCAACTACTACCTCCTATGACTTCAGTGAAAGGATTCAAGAACAAAGATAGGGATTACCTTTTGATGAGAAGATTCAAGCTTGTTCTTGTTTCAATTGGTGGGTTGAGGCTATGGAATGGAGCTTTGTTGTTTGAGATAGTTGGGGGTTTTTTGGGAATTTAAGAGTTTAGGTTGTGGTTGGGTTGGATTTGTGGAGGATTTGTGGGAGAGTTTCTAAAATTTCGTGGGTTTTTGGAGAGGGAAGGTTAGGTTTTTGAAGTTGGAATTGGGGAAGGTCTGATTTTTGGGCGTTTTAAGTTCGATTTCCGCTTGCCGCGACCTCGCTTTTAGGCGCGCCCACTCATCCGCGCTTCCGGGATTTTGCGTCGCGCCGCCCTCAGCGCGCTAAACTTAGCAACTTTTACGAATTTTGTCGCCGCGCCCGCCTCTGGCGCGCGCTTAAAATTCGAGCTGTTCAGATCTTTTAGCGCCGCGCTCGCCTCAGCGTATGGCTACCCGCTTTCGAAATCCTGGCTTTCATTCGGCTTGTCCCCGGTTTAATTTCTGACTACAATCACACAAACAACAAGATCCAATCTGTGAGATCGTTTCTTAGACAAAATAAAATTAAACTAATGATAGAAATTAAAATAACGTAATTGAAAACATTGGGTTGCCTCCCAAGTATCGCTGTCTTTAACATCTTTTAGCCGGACGCAAGTTCCTTAGACTTAATAGCCCTGGGTGGATTAAGTCCCCAACCAATCCATTTCCGCCACATTTGGCGTTTCCTTTTTCTTCTTTTCTTTTTAGCATTATCAGTAGTAGGGAGTTCCGGGACATTTACCTCATTTAGTGTCATTTCAGCAAACCATGCCTGCTTTCTTGGGCTCATCACTCTTTGGTTGCACTGTAAGGGCTCGCGTAGATTTGATGGTGTTGATTGCAAAACACCTACTCATGGGTGGTGGTTCGATGACATGTTTAAACACTTTAAACACCATTTCTTCATTCTCCACCCTTAATGTCAATTCCCCTTTTTCAACATCAATCAAAGCTCTCCCTGTTGCTAGGAATGGCCTCCTAATATGATAGGGATGTCTGATCTTCTTCCATATCAAGAATGAGAAATCTGCGGGAAAGAAAAAATTTCCTACCTTCACAATCACGCCTCAATCTTGCCTCGTGGATGAACCAGCATCTGTCGGCTAGTTCTGGACTCACGGTGGTTGGTTTGCCTCTCTCAACTCCAACCTTTTAAAAGCGATAGGGCATCGATTTATACTCGCCCCAAATCGCATAGAGCTCATGCAAGTCACCCCGCCACTCGTGCAAGGTAGTGTGAAGCTTCCAGGGTCCTTAAGCTTTGGTGGCAACTTCTTTTGCAGAATAGCACTACACTCCTCTGTTAGTGCTACTACCTCATATTCCGCCAGCTTCTTCTTTTCCCCAATATCTCCTTCATAAACTTGAAATAGGATGGCATGCGCTCTAATGCTTATGAAGGGTATGTTGATGTCTTCTTGAATACTTCCAAAAATTTGGAGAATTGTTTATCCACCACCTTCCTCTGAACCTGCGGGAAAAGGAATTTTTACGTATACTCCTTCTCCGAGTTTTCTATCACCGGGCTAGGGCCCACCTTCTCTTTTTCTAATTCGCTTTCTCAACTACCGGGTGAAGTGGTCTGCTCAATCGTTTTCCACTTCTCAACCGCATCGCTTTACACGCTTCCCGGATTTACCTCTGTATTGCTTCGCAATGTCCCGTGGCTCGATGTTTGTTCGCTTCGCTACCGCCCTACTTGTGTTTCCAAATTTCAACGAGGCTCTAGCTTCAAAATCGCTGCGTCTGGCGTTGGCGATCTTTACTACTTTCAGATCGTCTGCATTCTTGATGAATCGCGACGCTGTTGAGCCGCTGGGGCTTGAGTGAAGGGTTGTTGATTACGCATCGCTGGTTTTGATATCGCCCCTATACCGATTCTCACGCTCGATATTGGTTCTTGTCCTGATGCTGCTCTGGCCCCTGCATCGGTTCTGCTGGCCCTGATCTCATTTCCATGAGAAATTTGGGTGATTCCTCCACCCTGGATTGTAAGTGTTGGAGTAGGGGTTGTTCTGTTGCCTCTGATAATTACCTCGCTCGACACTGCTGCTTCCATTGATACGTTGTTGGGATCCGTGAAGGACACTCAAATGTATGGGCCGCCACATATCTCGCGGCTTTTGGGCACATGCGGCGATTCATCGACATCAGTATGCTGCAGAATTGCTTTCGCTAGAAGATCCACTTGGGCATTCAAGGCAGCAATAGCATCTACTTCGTGGACCCCCACAGTTCTTCTTCCATTAGTCGCCCTCTCCTCAGTGACATGGTTGTTAGTGGCCATATCTTCTAATAACTCATGAGCGTCGTGGGTTGTTTTCCTCATGAATGCTCCATCTGCTGCTGCATCTATGATGGTTCTGATGCATCTATGATGGTAGCTTTCATAACCCTACCTAAGCCTACATTACAACCCTTAAAGTCCTGAAGATCTCTTCTATGCATACCCAGGATTAGTGGAGAATAGCAAGTAAGCATGCCATAGGATTTTTGAATTTATATGCATGATTTAGTATATTGACTTCCATTAAAGCATGATGAATATGAGTTTGCGAAATATCTAGCTTAATATGCTGAAATGTCATGCTATATGTTCCTGCATATTATTTTGCTAACCTTCATGTTTTTCTAGTTAACACTAAATGCATCAAAAGTAATCAATGGCAGTGAGTCTTTTATTTTCGTTCTTTGAGTCTTTTATTTCTTTCTTTCTATCTTTGCTCGAGGGCGAGCAAAGGTTAAGTTTGGGGGTATTTGATCGGTGTATTTTATATACACTTTTTGAGTCATTTTTAGTTAGTATTTTACTCATTTTATTTATGTTTAGTATAGTATTAGGGTCGTTTTCCTTTCTTTTGTGTCACAGCGGTCAAAAATGGAGAAATGACGAAAAGAAGAGAAAATGAGCTTAATTGAGATGGTTCTTCTTCTATTGGAGATAGCAGGTTTACTAATCTGTTTTATACTCCTGTTAAGGTTATATAAACACTCAACCCCAGTACAACACCTTTTTACCTTTCGGTGATAAGGTTGACTCTAGAGGAGGATTAAGAACAAAAACCTTATTAATGCTACACAAGTAATCGGGGTATTTTCATCCACGATTCAACCTATGTCTATCCAACTACAACATATTCACAACCTCCCCTTTCGGATTTCGGTTAGAAATCATATAAGTTATGATAATCAATGATCAGGTAATTTATCAAGCAATCAAAACATATATTGAATAAATCTCAACAATAAGAAGAAAAACCACAAACATGCATTAATTCATAAATATAAGGTTCAAGTGAATTGACATGGAAAGCCCTATATTAGAATTAGTTCCTAGCCATAGACATGACAAGAACTAATTCAATATCCAACATAAACTGAAAATAAAGTAAAAGGAAAGAAAGAAATTACTAAAGAAAGGTCTCCAATCTTGATTCCAATAAGTGATGTGAATTGCCAAGAAAGGGAACCCTTAAAACTGACCTAGGGTTCTCTTATAGCCTCCAAACCGTCATTCAGGTTTTCCCTCAGGCCTGGCCCATTATTCATTCAAAACTCGATTTTTCGCGTCGGCGCCAGAATCAGCGCCGCGGCGCAATCTCTGCGATCCTCTGGATCTTGGCCGTGGCTCCCGGCCTGGCTGGAAGCCGAGTGCGCTGGCTTTGTGCACAGTTCGCCACTTTCTCGCATTTCGAGCTCTGGAACCTCCGTTTTTGCCCTCTTTTTGCTCCTTTTCCGCCAATGAGCTACTTTAACCAATATGACTCAAAAGAAAGAAAATATATCCTAAGACAACACGTATTTGTACAAAAATGGATAAAAGACTAACTAAAAATGACTCAAAAAGTGTATATAAAATACACCGATCAAATACCCCCAAACTTAACCTTTGCTCGCCCTCGAACAAAGATCAAAAGAAAGAAATAAAGACACACAGAGAAAGAAAAATAGAAGACTCAACGACATTGATCACTTTGCTGCATTGGTGTTACTTAGAAAAACATGAAGGTTAACAGAATAATATGCAGGAACATATAGCATGAAATTTTAGCATTCTAAACACATTAAGCTAGATATTTCGCAAACTTGTTTTAATCATGCTTAATGGAAGTAAGAATACTGAATTATGCATGTCAATTTCAAAATCCTATGACATTTTTACTTGTTATTCTCCACTAATCATGGATATGCATATAAGAGATCTTCAGGACTTTTCAGGGTTGTAATGTAGGCTTAGGCATGGGTAGGTAAAAATAGGCATTTAGGCTCATTTTGTGTACCATAAGCTCTTTTGCTTTTCAATTCTTCACTTTTCTTATGATTTCCATTCTTCACTTCATATCTATCTTTCCCCTCTTTTGTTTTGAGAGAGTGAAGTGTATTATAAATCACAGGCACCCCCAAACTTAGGCTTTTGCCTATTTCTTATTACTTTTTTATTGGGGTGCATCAAACTTGTTCACTCTTTTTGTCTCTTTTTTAACACTTTCTATTCCAACATTTTCACATTTTTACTTATGACACAAGTGTGGGAATATAGGGTGTCAAAGAAAAAGTTTAATATTTAGGCTCAACGGGGCTGACTAGGGATATTTTTAATGTCAGTGATAGGAAAAGTGGTAAGAATTGGCTAACAAAGAAATGTCTGAGTCATCTCTCCTAACATGCATATCCTAACTATTTCGCCTCAAATAGCAAGCAATCATACACATAGGTTTTAATCATTTAACAATGCAAAATTCAAGTAGAAACCCCAAATAGCAGATTTCATGAGTTTTTGACATATCTAACCTAAGTGTTTAGATAGTTGCTTCTAATTCCATTACATTATTCCATCTTACTTCACTAGGTGTTTCTAGTAACTATAGCATGCATGATCTTTGACAGAAAATTATGACTCAAAAAGAAAAAAAATTATGACTCAAAAATACACAAAACAATTCAAAAAGACTCAAACATACTACAACAATAAGACACCCCCCAAACTTAAATCACACATTGTCCCCAATGTGTGTAAGACTCAAGGAAAATAAAAGAAACAAGACGACTTACAGACTTGGTTTAAAATGGTGGCGGTGGCGGTGGATAGTGCATTGACCACTGATTGAACAAGGAACTCATCTCGTCAATTCTCTGTCTTAATTCTTGTTGTCCTTGTATCACCGTGTCAAAATTCTGTATCATCCTTCTCTGGTTCTAGAGCAACTGCTCCATCATGGCCTTTGGATGTTACGATTACGTGGGTGGTGATGGGCTGCTTCGCCTCACGGTGAGCCTCTGTTTGTGCTCATCTTCATCCATGATGACCTCTGCTGCTGCTGCTGAGTGGTCTTCTTTGGTGTTGCTCTTCTTCATCTTCTTCTTTGGAGGATTGGTGCAGGAAGGAGTGCACTATCCCGTATGACACAAGAAGTTGGTTTTTCTCATAAGTATCAGTGGGTAGGGTTGGAACCCCATTTATGGAGCATAAACATGTAATAAGTGAGCCATGTCCCAACCCACCTGTTGTTACCAACCTGCTGGTCTCTCCAATATTTTGCACTATCTTCTTCCCAACATCAATCGTCTTCCCCGACATAATTTCATATATCAATTTGATTCTGTCTTCTGGCACTCTGGTAAAGTGCATTGATGGAATCAGGCGGGCACTGACAAATACAATCAACCCTTGGTTGTTTTGTTGAACTGACACTTGCTTAGTCCTCTTGACCCATTTCTGGCAAATTCATATGCAGCCCCAGGGTAGATTACTGTGTCTGCAACGGCATTCCAGTCGATGTTGTTGGTGCTTCTAGACCATGTTCTAAAATAGCTCCAATCACCATCTCCTCCTTCAACATCAACTGTTTTCAATAACACATTCACCACTTCTGCCGTCACAGGCACATATCTTCCCCTCACAAAGCATCTATTGTCCACCTTCTCCGGAAAGCATAAAATTCTCTTACCATCACTGTGTTCATTGGTGCTATCTTTTCCGGGTTAACAAATCTTTTCCACCCCATCATCTCAATCATTGCCCGAATGGGCTCATAGACATCCCCCTCCCCAAACGACTCCCTTTGATAATCTATTCCTCTTTCAGGGATTAAGGGCCTAGTACTAAGTTTTTTGTATCTATCATGAGCTCTTTGGCTGACAAACCTAGTATCATCATATTGAGGGGCTGAGGTGGATGTGGAAGCTCTTTTCTTTCTGGCAGACATTTTTAGATAACTTTTTGCAGCGTTTCCTATGTACCAACAACGTTAACCAACACTATCACTCACCAATCAACAGCTACAACACCTATCACTCTCACACTTCACTCAAGAGGCTCCTGCACAACACCCTACACTCACCTCGTATACTCTTCCTCAAAGTCTCACAACCAACTTCAACACCCCCACACCTTCACTGATACAACACCTCCTCAAATCTACTACCTCCTTCTGATTATAGTGAAGCTCTCAAGAAAAGATAAAGATTACCTTTGACGGTGTTCTTCAAGATTTTCTTGCTCCTAATGATGATTTGAGGTAATGGGGTGAGGGTAGTTGTTTAGGATGGTTAAGGTTTTAGGGAATTTAAGAACTTTGGTTGTGTTTGGGTTTGGTTTATGGAAGATTTCTAGGTAAAGTGTGGATTTTCGTGGTTTTTGTGGAGAGGAAGGTTTATGTTTTGATTTGGAATTGGGGAAAAATCGGATTTGGGGCGTCTTTAATTTCTGGATTTCCGCCTCGTGCCTGCAAATGGCGCATGGCTAAATTTTGCACTTTACGAACTTCTGCGCGGCCACGCAAATGGGCCGCGGCACCCAAACTTCAGAATTTGGCTGGGCTGTTGGCGCGCGGCCCAGGCGCGCGGCTGGATCTCTGCTCTTTTACGCTATTTTGGCGCCATGCTCACCTGGCGCATGGCTAAGCCGATTTTCTGGAAATCCCTTTTCTTCTCATTTTGGCTTTTCTTCAGTTTTCGCCCTCCAATTCTTGGCCCTGCACCTGTCATCACAACACATAAACAAGACCTCCGTGAGACTGTTCTAAGTAAAAATAACTTCATTAAAGTAAAATAAATTAAAATACTTTGGGTTGCCTCCCAAGTAGCGCTGTCTTTAACGTCTTTTAGCCGGACGCAAGTTCGTTAAATCAAGAGGTGTGGGGTAGATTAACCTCACAACCAATCCACTTTTTCTTCTTCTGTTTTTCTTCTTATAATTATTTTCAAGAGAAGGTTCAGTATCACATACCTGCTTTGGTGGAGGTTCAGCATCACGTACCTGCTTTGGTGGGCTTATCTCCCTTGTTTTGGCTTCTTTGGCTCGCGAAGTTAGTGCTGATTGCAAAGCACCTGCTCATGACCGGGGGCTCAATAACGTGTTTAAACACTTTAAACACCATTTCTTCACTTTCTACCCTCAGTGTCAGCTCACCCTTTTCTACGTCAATCAGGGCACTCCCAGTTGCCAATAACGGTCTCCCCAATATGATGGAAATCTTCTCATCCTCCTCCATATCAAGAATAAGGAAATCCGCAGGGAAAAAGAATTTTTCTACTTTCACGAGAACATCCTCAATCTTTCCCCTGGGGTGCACCACCGTTCTGTCCGCTAGTTGCAAGCTCACCGTTGTTGGTTTGGCTTCACCTAATTCCAACCTCTTAAACACCGACAAAGGCATAAAATTTATACTCGCCCCCAAATCACAAAGGGCCCTATTGCATGTTACCCTGCCAACTGTGCAAGACAATGTAAAGCTCTCTGGGTCCTTGAGTGTAGGGGGCAATTTCTATCTTGAGGATGGCACCGCACTCCGATCGAGTGCCACCATCTCATATTCTCCCAATTTCTTCTTCTTTCCCAAAATTTCCTTCATGAATTTAAAATAAGAAGGCATTTGCTCCAACGCCTCGATGAAGGGTATGTTGATATGTAACTTTCTGAATGTCTCCAAAAACTTGGAGAATTGCTTATCAACTACTTTCCTTTGCAATCTTTGTGGGAAAGGAATCTTCTCAGTGTACTCCTTTTCTGGAGCTTTCTCTAATATTGGGTGATCTTCAACCACCCTTTTTCTCTCTATTTCTACCCTCTGTTCAACCACAGACTGATGTGCACGCTGTTCTAATTGTTTTCCACTCCTTAGCTGCACTGCCTGGAATTGTTCTCTAGGGTTCATCTCTGTATTGCTTGGCAGTGTACCATGTGGCCTGTTGTTCGCTAGCTTTGCCAGTTGCCCCACCTGTGTTTCCAAGTTCCTGAGAGAGGATCTAGTCTCTGCCATGAATCGGAGTGCAGGAGTTGGTGAGTGTCGCAAAGCGCTCTCACTCGTCTGGCTTTTAGTTGGGCGAGGGCTTTGAATTGAGAAGATGAGGCCTGAGTGAATGGCTGCTGATTTTGGTACTGGCATCTAAACTGGTTCTGCTGCCCTTGCTCACCTCTCCATGAAAAATTTGGGTGATTCCTTCACCCTGGATTGTAGGTGTTTGAGTATGGGTTGTTATGGGGCCTCTGATAGTTCCCTACAGCTTGACACTCTGCTTGCTCGATCGAAATATTGTTAGGATCAGCTGATGCGCATCTATCGAAGGTATGTGGACCACCACACATTTCACAGCTCATTGGCATTTGCACTGCATTTACAGACATTGTATTTTGTTGCAGCTGCTTGGTCAAAAGGGAAACTTGGGCATTAAGTGCAGTGATGGCGTCAATCTCATGAACTCCTACCATTCTTCTGCCACTCACTTGTCTATCCTCTGTGACATGATTATTGGTGGTCATGTCCTCCAATAAATCATGAGCTTCATGGGCTGTTTTCCTCATAAAGGTTCCACCTGCGGCTGCATCGATGATCGTTCTGGTCGTTCCGCTTAGCCCATTATAGAAAATTTGCACCAAATTCCACAACTCAATGCTGTGGTGTGGACACTTCCTTTGCAAGTCCTTGAATCTCTCCCAAGCTTCATATAATGACTCTCCATCAGCTTGATAGAAATTATTCAACTTCCCTCTCAACTTTGCTGCTTTGCATGGTGGGAAGAACTTTGCTAAAACTTTCTGCGCCAACTCTTGCCATGTGAATATCGAATCTGCTGGCAAAGAATTCAACCACACTTTCGCTCTATCCCTGAGTGAGAAGAGAAAGAGCCTCAATCTGACGGCGTCATCAGTAACGCCATTATAACTGAATGTTGCACACAGCTCCAAGAAATTAGCTATATGCATGTAAGGATCCTCCGACGGCAACCCTCCAAACTGAACCGTATTCTGCACCATACTTAGAATTGCAGTCTTGATCTCAAAATTATTTGCTCCTATTGCTGGGAGCCTAATGCAAGTTTGTGCTCCGTTCACCCTCGGCAGCACATAATCTCCTAAGCTTCTCTCCGCTTGGACCTGAACTCTCTCCTCTACATCCATTGGCACTCTCCGAGGCATTCTCATGTTAGGTTGATGATCACCTAAACCCTCATTCATCTCGTTGTTGTTTTGTACGCCTCCCATCTCAACTAAGGCTGAAATTCGTTGATTCTTTCTGTTCTGTTTACAAGTTTTCTCAATTTCTGGATTGAAGGGAACAAGATTGTCTGCTACTTTTCTCCTTCGCATAAACTGAGTGTCTGAAACAGATCAAAAACAAACAAACGGATCACGGCACACTGGTTTACACAAAATAAAAATAAAAATAAAAAGTAATAAATAAAAACAAAAAATAAAAACCAAATTAGAAATTAAGAATAGATAAAATTGATATTGAACTACGCCAATCCCCGGCAACGGCGCCAAAAACTTGATGCGCGATTTATGCACACACTTAAACGCAAGTGCACGTGTCGTGTCAAGTAATATAGTCTTGGAAGACCGAGTTTTCGTCCTCAGGGATTAGTGCTCAAGTACCAAATTCTATTCCTTGTTATATATTTGGTCACCGATAATTGATTTGTTGTTTATGACTCTAATTATGAAAACTAATTAAACTATGTTGTTTACTTCAGTAATGTGGAAATAGGGCTTCCAAATCTCCTCAACTATCCGCTTAACTTACTTATTAATGCAATTGACTATGGTTCTTCTTCTATTGGAGATAGCAGGTTTACTAATCCGTTTTATACTCATGTTAAGGTTATATAAACACTCAACCCAGTCTGGCCTTTCTACCTTTCGGTGATAAGGTTGACTCTAGAGGAGGATTAAGAACAAAAACCTTATTAATGCTACACAAGTAATCGGGGTATTTTCATCCACGATTCAACCTATGTCTATCCAACTACAGCATATTCACAACCTCCCCTTTCGGATTTCGGTTAGAAATCATATAAGTTATGATAATCAATGATCAGGTAATTATCAAGTAATCAAAACATATATTGAATAAATCTCAACAATAAGAAGAAAAACCACAAACATGCATTAATTCATAAATATAAGGTTCAAGTGAATTGACATGGAAAGCCCTATATTAGAATTAGTTCCTAGCCATAGACATGACAAGAACTAATTCAATATCCAACATAAACTGAAAATAAAGTAAAAGGAAAGAAAGAAATTACTAAAGAAAGGTCTCCAATCTTGATTCCAAGAAGTGATGTGAATTGCCAAGAAAGGGAACCCTTAAAACTGACCTAGGGTTCTCTTTTTATAGCCTCCAAACCGTCATTCAGGTTTTCCTCGTGCTGGCCCATTATTCATTCAAAACTGATTTTTCAGCGTCGTGCCATGCTTCAGCTGGCGCCCGCGCCAGCTCTGATCCTCTGGATCTTGGCAGTGGCGCCAGCCTATTGCTGGGCGTCGCAGTGCTGGCTTTGTTTACGTGCTGGTTCGTCACTTTCTCGCATTTCGAGCTCTGGAACCTCCGTTTTTGCCCTCTTTTTGATCTTTTCCGCCAATGAGCCACTTTAACCAATATGACTCAAAAGAAAGAAAATCTATCCTAAGACGAAACGTATTTGTACAAAAATGGATAAAAGACTAACTAAAAATAACTCAAAAAGTGTATATAAAATACACCGATCAACAGCTAACGCCTTCTGAGTGTGCTCATCCTGCTTAGCACGACGAGTCTCTTCGAGCAACAACTGTAAGAAAGATTTGTTAAAACTGGGAAGCGGATCTTCCTGTTGGATTATAGCGGCTAACGTATCATAGTCACCTTTGGGAAGGCCTGCAATCAATTGCAACACCATCTTAGTATCCGAGACAGGCGTGTCGACGTTGTAGTGTTGATCCGCTAGTAGTTTCAACTGTCTGCAGTATTCAATCATGTTGGAGAAATTTTTAATGCGTGTATTGTTAAATTGTTCCTCCAAATACACCGCACGTGTGTACTTGTTATCTAAAAAGATTTCCTCCAAGCGATTTCATAAATCACGGACTGTGGCTCCAGATTTCATGATAGTAAGAAGAAGATCATGAGAAATACTACCATAAATACACTGTTTGACGCCGGCGTCTAGACGATGCTAAGTAGACTCATCAACCTCCGGAGGGCGCGGAATAGTGTCGTCGATGTGGTCAAGCACGTTATAAAGACATGGGTGATTACGAAACAGTTCAACCCAAGGAGAATACTGACGTGGTGGTGGGATTTGTGGAGGTAGAAGCGTCAGAATCAGAAGAGTAACCCTGAGTATCCATTTAGAGAAGAGATGAATATAGGGAAAACCCAAGAACTTTGGGAGGAGAGTGGAGGAGCACCGCGGCTGAGAAACTCGAGGGGGAGGGGGGGTTCGGCGGCGGCAGCTGCAAAAATTCTTAGGGTTTTTGTGTTAGACTTTTGATACCATGTAAGATGATATTAATCTCCCTTGGAGAGTCTTCTCATTAATATCAAAATATATATAGAGTACAATATTCATCCCTTATATAATAGGAATCATAAGCCTATACAAAAGAGGAATCACAGTCTTACCATAATTATATTTACACAATATATGAAAATATTATAATTATGGATAAGGATACAATTGTTTCTATAATATACATGTTTACAGAAGCATTTGTTTTCAATCCATCAATCGTTGAATCACTTTCTTCAACCTTCACAATCATTAGAGTACTTTCTCTGCAACATTCCAATTTGTTGACGCACTTTCTCATCAACTTTCAACCGTTGAAACATTTTCTCTTCAACCTTCCATCGTTGGAGCACTTTCTTGCCAACATTCCAATTTGTTGATGCACTTTATCATCGACTTTTAAGTATTGTTGAATCACTCTCTTTAACCTTCCATCGTTGGTGCACTCTCTCTGCAACATTCTAATTTGTTGATGCACTTTCTCATTAACCTTCACTTATTGAAGCACTTTCTCTTCAACCTTCAATCGTTGGAGCACTTTCTCTCCAACCTTCCAATTTTGTTGAAACACTTTTTCTTCAACCTTCAATCGTTGGAGCACTTTCTCTCCAACATTCAATTTTTCTTTCTTAGCATGATTATTTTTCATGCACACACTATTGACCCGACGCTTGTCAACACATAATCATAGAAACTCTGATATCAATTTGAATGAGACTATTTTATTGAAAGACTATATGAATCTCTACAATATCTCGTATTCTCTCTTGTTATGGAAATAGCTAGCAACGTTCTTATTTATAATAATAAAAACCTACTTTAACTTAAAACATGAAACCTATTCCTATATTAATTCTGACTATAAATCCTAACTAGACATGAGTTAAAATACCAAATCCTAATCAAATTTAGTTTCCTACAACTTTGAATTATTATTTTCAATATCTCCACTTAATATTCTACTATTAACAAACCTTCCAGTATTGTTATTTTGCTCAATCGGAAAAAATGAAGATCGCCACCATTCTTTGAGAACGTTGTAAAATCAAATAAAAACAAATTTAAAAAATCAACCAAAAAGAAAAAAAATCACTCACCCCTGTACTTCTTCTCCGGCAACCCCCTCCCCCATTTTCTTCCCCACCAATTCCTCCTCCTTTTTGAAAATTTCAGCCTAAAAAAATGAAAAATCAGATATGAAAATTACAGCCTAAAAAGAAAAATAAATCTAAAAATTTCAGCTTAAAAAAAAGAAAACAAGTTTTAAAAAGAGTTCACCTGTAATTTTTCTGGCAAAAGCTGTTCATTTTTCGGCCAAAAGTATGTGGAGTTTGTTTTTATTATTGCTGAAAAACAAATCTATTTTTTTTCTTTGCCACTTCATCAACGAGTGTATTGTACACTCTTTACATTTTTGACTGAGCTAACGAAAAATATCTAAATGGTATAGAGTCTAAATGAAATAAAATTTAGTTGATGTGTTCAAATGAAATTTTTTGATGACCACAAAGGATTATCTATGGGTTTGTCCATTCTTCAAGAATTCCAACATAGGAGTTAAAGAAATAGAAGGTAAAATAGTCTCCAAAGTTTCACCAATCAATTAGACGACTAGAATATAGTAGAGGTGGCCAATGGGTCGAGGCAGGGAAGGACGGGGCGGGATCCAAAAGGACGGCCTCTGGCGGGACCAGGGGGGATCGGGATCCGGCGGGACGGGAGGAGGTCCCGTCCCGTCCCACATCCCGTCGAAAGAGGGGAGGGGATTTGGGGGGACGGATCGGATTGCGGGATTTGGGGGATTTTTTTAGATACTTAATTTTAAAAATATATATTTAAACACTTAAATAGTTGAACAAGATAGTAGGGGTGAGCACGGGTACAGGGTACCCAGACACCCGATCGGAACCGACACTAACAGGTAGGTTCCGGGTAGATATATTAGAATAACGGGTAGGTTCCGGATAGTAAAATTAGGAACCGATCAATGTCGTATCCGGTTCCGGAAAATAGAGACCGGGTACCCGAACCCTATGAACCCACCCCCATTTAATTTATTTAATCATCTTGACGCATAGATTCAAATTGTGATCTTTCGAAGATAAACTATTGCAGCGATTACTAATCTTAATTAAGTATTAAAGCTCGTATAAATAATTACAACAAGTAGCTTTACTTCTGCTGGTGCCCTTTTCTTTGTTTTGTTTAAATAGTTTTGTTGGGGCCAATTAACCTTTTCATTAGTATTAATACTTAGTATTATAAGAAGCTTAATATGCATGATAAATAAGAGACAGTTGGGAAAATGTTAGTGAATCTATTGGGACAAGTGACAGTTTTGCCAACAGTTCAGAGGATACTATGAAAAAATTGAATGTGTTTTTCGTTATAAGGTATCCGGGAACCTACCCGGAACCGCAGGGTCTGGATAGATTCCGGGTAATGATTGCTACGTGTAGGTTTCTAGTAGTAAATTTAGGAACCGGTCTTTTACAGGGTAGGGTCCGGTAGTTCAAAAATGGTAGGGTATCCAGACCCGCTCACCCCTACAAGATAGTGAGTAAAAATATCTCAAGAATGTTTTTGTGCCTCTTGTATTATTTAATAGAAATATAATTTTTTTTGTAATACAATTTCAGAATTGCAACTTTGTTTCGTAGTTCCTCGGATAAGATTTCGTTGTAGTTGTAGTCGTCTTCTTCGTTGATCTCTGGTTGACCGCACCTTTTACGCTCCGTTCTAATCTAATCTCTGAATAAAACTGCAATCTCCAAGTTGTCTCCCGAAAATGAGTGTCTATGCTCTCCTATTTGAAAAATTCCAGCAGAAAAAATGCTTTCCGAAGCTGTTGATGACATTTGAATATTCAACACATCTCGAGCCATCTTTGCTAGCGTCGGAAATGTCTTCTCATTCTCCATCCAGTATCTCAGCAAGTCTTCATGTCCACCTTCATTGACAATTGTTTCGTACGGTACATCACTCTGCAAGACATAAACATCAAACTCGCTAATTTGTGAAGAAGTTGAACCACTATACATTCTATTTCTAAGGCCTTGAATACTTGAGGCTGACACAATATGTCTTTTATAGGTTGCACGAAGTAGAAGAACATGATACAAAAACCAGTTGATTATTTGCACTTTGTTCTTGGCAATATATATATATGCATTCAGCGTGTATGCTAGACGTAACTTCTTCTCTAGTTGGTTCGGGAGTTGGTTCTTTATTTGAGTCTGTCGGACTTGGAGGTGGAAGTATTTATATACTTTCATAAATCGTTTCAACAAGTTTTTACAACCGTCTACTTTAATAGTCGGATACTCGAATTTAATACAACACCAATAATATAAATAGTGGGAATAGAAAAAAAATATTTTTAAAATTTTATAAACATTTTTTAATAGATTTATAAGCATATATTCACTAAGTAACAAAAATATTAGAGCTATATAAAATAACATAGTTAAAATAGTAAGATAATAAACATCAAAAAAAAAATTAGTAGCTAGAAAAATAATTCTCTAAAAATCCAATAAGTTCTAAAAAAAATTCCAATGATTATCTACAACTACAAGCATATCCCTTGGATTCTCGTGAGCAACAAGTAGTTCATACAGAGAATTCCACCTAGTCGCTACTTCTTCTGAAATTTTTCTATAAGGTAATCCACAATCATGACAAGTTTTTTTATACTCCTTGCGTCTTTGTATTTTATTAACTTTAAAAATAAAGTTTATAGCAAATTGTACTTTATCAAAAATATTTTCAAAAAGTTTTAGGTCATCCTTTACAACTAAGTTATAAATATGACATGCACATCTTATATGAAAATTATCGGAAAAAGATGAAGTTAATCGAGTTTTTAAAAGGTTTACAACATAATCATTAGAAGTAGCATTATCTAATGTAATCGAGGTTGAAAATTAAAACTTTGCTCGATGGATGATCCTCAAGTTAGTTGTCAACTTCAATCCCAATTTTTGAACTTTGATATAAATAAGCAAATAAAATAAAATATTTAGTAGACAATGTAGACTTGTAGAGAGATAGATAGAGAGATTATAGAGATGATATAAAGATTTGTGAGAAAATGAAGAGGAAAATGATTAGGGATGACAACAGATCTGGACCAGATCCTACTATATCCAGATCCAGATCCGTTTTCATACTTGAATCCAGATGCATCAGGTCCATAAAAATAAGATACAAATTCGGATCCACGGATCGGATTTGGATCCACATGTAAAAAAAATTGCCTTGAATAATATTTCCACTTGTTGAAACTTTTTTGACAAAATGAACCCAATCTGATTGAAAAAAAATGCTCGAGTTCATTCAATCAACCTACACAAACATGACATCATTCTTCCAAATTATATCTCTCTTAACGGAAATCTCCAAATCACCCGATTTGAATTTTCAAAACCGCTCCACTATTTAAACCGATCCAACGAAATAATAACCATTATCAATCACTAGCATTTGCATTCGTAACAGAAGGTATTTTTAGGATTATTTTGAATGGGGAACAGATGTTAATGGAGAAAGAAAAATATTGGCGTTGCATGCTGCAATATTTGCATAGCAAAAAACTATTCATTTTGAATGTAGGAGCTTCATGTTTCTGTTTTTTTATTTAAAAAGAAAAAATTGTTGCTAGTGATCGATTACAGTAAAAAAAAAAAAGATATCACCTTTTTTGAAATGCATTTGCAATAAAAATTATTTTAGAATGGTTACTTTAAAACTTGTTTTATCTGATTAGTTTTCAATAATAATATTCATTAATATTGCACCAAAACGGATTAATGGAGTTTACTAGTTTTTTTTTTCAATCAACATCCAATTTTCACCAAACAACTTCTAAATTATGACTTTAGGTTTTAGACATATTCAAGACAATTTTTGAGATTTATTTAATATAGGAGGTATTACATTTCAATAATAATAATAATAGAGGACAAAGGGGAGCTTAATATAAAATTACATTCTATGTTATGGATATATTTAATAAAAAACATATGCACAGGTCGGATCTGGACCAGATACGGATCTCAAATACAAGATCCAGATCCGATCCGTCAGAAACGGATCCGGATCCGTCGGGCCCAAATTTGAAGATCCATATCCTATAAAACTAATGTGGATCCACCAGGTCCAGGATCCACTGCCATCTCTAAAAATGATGTAATTATAATTGAGAAATATGGTTAAAGTGTAAATATACTAATTTAGGGATTAAAAATAAATATTAAAGGGGTAGGGGCAAAAATGACTGTTATAGACGTTGCACAACGGGACGAGCCCTAATCTCGTCCCGAGTTCGAACCCCGCTTCTATTTTTTAAGGGGATCGGGGCGAGGCAGGGTGGGTCGGGCCGATCCGCCCACCGGACCGCCATAGAATATAGATGTCAATTTGTGCATAAAAAAAGTTGAAGGTGATAAGTTTCCAAAAAGGATACCATCACGTCTTATTTGCAATCCTCCCTTAAAAGGAGTTAAATTAGTCAAACACTCACCTAATTTTGGACAATTAACATATATAATCGATTGGTCCCGGAGAGAGAAACAAAAAATATTGAATTATTAAAAGACATATACACACAAAATGCACTGGCTAAAAAGCATGGTGGCTTCTCGAGATGTTTTTTTTTCTAATTTATAGTACTAGTCTTTTCGGTTAATGTATAAAAGGATATATAGTACACTAAACTATGAATTAGTTTAAAATAATGAGGTTATTTAAATAAAGCTAGCGTGCCGACACCTGTCACCACCATCCACTAAGTGTGGGGTTCACTCTGAGGTTACGGCCTGTTTGGGTGCCCACTTACTTTAGGCTTGTTATTTTCCTGATTTTGTACAGAGGTTTTGTGATTTTGGGGACCACTTTTGAGAATGACTTTACTGTTCAATTTTATCAAATACAACTATACAAGTAGTATTATTCTATTTTTCTTTTTTGGTGTAATGGATATATAATATAAAAGGCCAAAATATAGCATAGTATTAGGTTAGAAGCCCAAGCACTACTAGAAACAGAGTATTTTTTACTTTCATTAAGAAATTTGTGCTATAAACATATTTTTATTCCATTTTCACCGAATTAATTCACTGAAAAAACCCATGGTGAGAGATAAGTTCTCTTTAAATGCTGGAAAACTTTCTATTTTTCAGTGCGAAAACACCACTATTTAGGTTTTTTCCACCGACATTCAGTGAGAATTAATGAATTTTTAGTAGTGAGGGGGGAGTATTGATCTTTTTTTTGGGGGGGGGGGGGGATAAAATAGCAAATATATTACTTAAACAGCAAGAGAGCATTAAATTCTTTTTCAAATTTACCAAAAGACTCTATGTTTATATAATTAATAGATCTAAGTATAAAAAAAAAAGAGCTTTGTAAGATTCATTTAAATTGTAATGATTATGTTGAACCAACTCCTTTCTCATTCAGACGCCAATAATAATGGCAACTTGGGGCCTATTAATTTGTACGTTTTCATGTTCTGTGTATGTCGTTCTCTTTGTTGGTGCATTAATAAAGTTTATCAATGGTAGTAGTTACATTGACATCTATATGAATGCTTCGTACTTCAACAACTTTATGCTCTAATTTGAAAAGTCTGTTGATTTAATTTACATATAACGTCGTACCCCTATGAAACAAAGTTCTTTAGCTTTTTGCGTTGCAAGTTAAAAGCATTAATTTACAATCCTTTATATATTAGTTCAATTTATGGCTTGTGACATTTGCACTTTCAAAGTAATACTTTTTATATCGTTTATGTATGGATAGATTACAACCACCGAGTAAGTTATAAGCTTAAATGTGATTTCTAATTGAAAGAAATAATCCATTGATTATCTTATTGATTAAATGTGTATATATATAAGATAATAGGAATTTTTTTTCCTATTCTACCTCTAAATCCCAATTATATTTGGAGACTAATCATACAATTATGGTAAAACTACAAGATTAATTACTATACAAGTGTAATATACACAATATACCATAAATAGAAAAGCCACACGAACTGCACTACTTGCTGGTTGGATGATAGCCTCGACTTTGCGCTTTGGATAGACTCGGCTTGGTCTTTGAATATATACTCAATATACATACAATATACATGTATATTATGTGTATATTGTATGTATATTTAACACCCCCCCCCCCCCCGGCAACGGTCTTCGTACGTTGAAAATGTCTCTAAAATCTTCAAAAAGGACCGAGGGAAGACATGACAGACGCATACTTGTCCTCGAGCTACCTTTTTCTCTAACAAAGTGAATGTCCATCTCTATATGTTTAGTGCGCTGGTGCTGAACTGGATTACCAGAAAAGCAGATGGCACTAACATTATCACAATACACCAATGTAGCTTTCTGAATAGACAATGAAGTTCTAAAAGAAGATTACGTAACCAACATGACTCAGAGACCACATTGGCTACCCCTCGATACTCGGCCTCTTCTCTCGAATGTGAAAGCGTGGATTGACGTTTGACGCACTAGAGACCGCTTATTTCAAGAAACATACAATAGCGGGCGTAGAACGCGGTATCAGGACAACCCCAATCAACATCGTATAGGAAATGGCGTGAAGCGTCGACAAAGGATAAAAATGCAAGTCATAATCAAGTGTTCCCTGAACGTACCTAAGAATGCGTTTGAGTGCATTCATGTGTTCAATCCTGGGGTCATGCATAGACAAATACACCTGTTATACGACATATGTAATATCAGGTCGCGTGAATGTAAGATATTGAAGGGCCCCTGCAAGACTACGATAACGGGTTGGATCCTTATAGGGGGAGCTAGCTGTAGCGCCCAACTTGGGTTTAGTATCAACTGTAGTGGAAGTGGACTTACAGGATGACATCCCAGCCCTCTCAATGATCTCAGCTGCATATTTCCTCTGTGATAGGAACAATCCACCTGCATGACGAGTGACAGCAATCCCCCAAAATAACTCAATGGCCACAAGTCTTTCATGGCAAACTTAGAATTGAGCATTGTCATAATAGACTGGCGTAATGCATCAGAAGAGGAAGTCTAGATAATATCATCCACATGTAATAGTATATAAGTCATGGAAGACCCCTGACGATATATGAATAATGAATTATCAGACCTGCTATGAGAGAACCCAATAGTCGAAACATAATCCGCAAATTTCTTATACCAAGCTCGTGGAGACTGCTTAAGCCCATACAAGGACTTCTTCAACAAACAAACATGATGAGGATATCGAGTATCCCTAAACCCCAAGGACTGATGCAAATATACTGTTTCCTTGAGATCACCATGTAGGAACGCGTAATGTCACGTCTAATTGATGAATGGGTCATGCTTTCGACAGAGCCAAGATGAGCACAGTGTGAAAGGTAGCCGGCTTGACCACCGGGCTAAATGTCTCACCACAATCAACACCAACCTGCTGAGTCTTACTATCACCTACAAGACTAGCCTTATGCCTTGCAAATGAACCGTCAGAATTGTCATTATGAGTAAAAATCATTATAGACCGAGTAATATTAATACTAGATGGACGGGTAACCAACTCACACGTCTTATTATCAATAAGATCATTATATTCATTAATCATAGCAATTTTCCAACTCGGGTCATTTAAAGCAGACACAGGACTACAGGGTAGTGGTATTAAGAGCATTTGAATTTAAATTAAAATATCTTTTTGGTTTAAAAATATCCCATTGACTTCGAGTGACTGGACCATGACTCAGGGTAGGATTGGTTGAGTTTTGGAAATTTTCGGGACATGAGGCGGAACATCCGGTGAGCGATGGACCTTAGCCCGTAACCAGGGATGTCGGCGGCGGGCTACTCGACCACGACACGATCCCGCCTAACCCCACCCCGACCCGCGACCTTGCACGGGATCGAATACCGGTATTTGGTATCGGTATCGGTATGGGATCGGGATTTTTCCCCGACCCCGAACCCACCCCACCCCGACCCTTGCCCGTTGCACAACGGCTATTTCACAATTTGGTTGTTGTGCAACGGCCAAATTTCACCCCCTCCCCAATCCCCCTACCCTCTTAATATTTATTTTTAACCCCTAAGTTATTATATTTACACTTCAACCTAATTTTTTTAACTATAAATACCCCATTTCTCTTCATCTTTCTCACAAATCTTCCTACAATCTGTCTAATAATCTCTCAATCTATCTCTCGTTCTCTCTGCATTGTCGACTAAATATTCAATTTTATTTATTCATTTGGGAGTGAAGTTAGCAACTAGCTTGAGGATCATCCATCGAGCAAAGTTTCATTTTTCAACCTCTCGATTGCACGTCGATGTTACGTCGGCGTTTGGTACATTCGTTCTTTTATTAAATTATTGTTATTTCTTTACTTTAATTAGCGCACTTAATTTCATTATCTTTAATTATTTATTTGCATAATTATAATGGAAGGATTGAAACGTATGATTACGGGTAAGGGTAAGGGTATTGCTTCTTCTAGTAGGAGTAATAAGGGTAAGGGTACTTGTTCTAGTCATCCTATTCCTCCTAGACATGACGATTTTCTTGATACTGAATTATTTCCTGAAGTACCATTAGATTTAGACGAGGAGCTATTTTCTGGAACTCATCAATATTTTAATTTAGAAGATAATCTAGATGATATACTCAATAATCTAGATGACACGCCCACTAGTGCACCTCAAACTGAACCGCCTCCTATTCCCCTAGTATGAGACGAGGCCCACCACAACAAAAATTAACATCAAATGTATGGGCTTTTTGATATGGACGCAGAAAATAAAGTAGCTAAATGTCAAATTTGTAAAAATATTTAAAAATTTAAAGTAGAAAAAGGTCAGAGCGGGACGAGAGATTTAATTACACATTTGAATATATTTCACAAATCTAGGTGAGGGAATACCTGGCTAAAAAGGTGGGTGCACCAATGCCCTCTCAGTCGGGACAAGATTCATATACTGTCCCAGACCAGGTACAGGGTCAAATTGACCCTATGACGGGGGCAATTGTAGGCCCTAAATACGATAAAAATAAAGATAGAAAATCATTATCAAAATTAGTTGCAGTTGAGGGTTTCCCTTTTCTATTTCATTCCTCTCCTGGTTTTATTAATTATATAAGAGAAATATACAATCCTGCTTATAAAGATTTTCCTAGATCAACTGTTGGAAGAGATGTTTTTAAATTTGCACACGAATATCATCAATATTTACGTTATTCATTATATCATTTTCTTGAAAAAGTATCTATTACGTCTGAATAGGCCGTAGTACTAACGGCCATGATTATTTAAATGTAACATGTCATTGGATAGACTATAAATGGTCTATGCAAAAATGTATTTTAGCATATAGATATATTGATAGTAGGCACACTGGTATTTTTATTCCAGATAATATTTTTTCAATTTGCGATTATTATGGCATAACTGATAAAATCATGACTATTACATTAGATAACGCTTCTTCTAATATTTTTGCAATTAGATTATTAAAAAATGTTTTAACTCCATCCTTTTCAGATAATTTTCATATAAAATGTGTATGTCATATTTAAATCTTAGTTGTAAAGGATGGTATATCACTTTTTTAAGACATTCTTGAAAAAATACAATTTACTATAAACTATATTTTAAAAAGTAATAGAATACAACAAATAAATGAATATAAAAAAACTTGTCACGATTGCCAATTACCTTACAGAAAATTCCCGAAGAAGTATGCACTAAGTGGAATTCTTTATGCGAGCAACTACGTGTTGTTTATGAGTATAGAAGACCTGTAACTTTATTTTTTAACGTCCGTAATCGAAATCCTACTGATATGATTGTAAATTCCGATTGAGTTTCAATTTAGAACTTATTGTATTTTTAAAGAAATTTTTTCTAGCTACTAAAGAATTTTTTGATATTTATTATCCTACTATTTCATCAATGTTATTTTATATAGCTCTAATATTTTTATTACTTTGTAAATATATGGAAAACCCATTTTATAAAGCACCTATTAAAAATGTTTCTAAAATGAAAAAATATTTTATTCCTATTCCCAATTTTTATTATTAGTGTTGTATTAAATCCGTCTATTAAAATAGACAGTTGTAAATCACTTATTGAAACTATTTATGATTGCATAGATAAACTTACACCTCCATCTCCCAAAATTCAAATGACCCACCACCTATTGAAAAAATTAGAGAATAAGTGTTGTCTAACATACAAGATGTAATGTAAAAAAAAAAATATCCATTACCAACAAGAAAGTACTAGCAACCAACTGACTTCCATGCCATCTTCTTCTTCTTCATCTTCTTCTTCTTCATCTTCTTCTTCTTCAACACAACCTCAAAAAGGACATGATATTTCTGCGGCTAGTATTGAAAGCCTCAGACATAGAATGTTTAGTGGTAACATTTCTAACCAAGTTAGCGAGTTTGATGTTTTTGTTTTGCAGGGTGTTCTATCGTACGAAGCAATTGTCAATGAAGAGGGACGTGAAGACTTACTAAAATACTGGAGGGAGAATGAGAAGGCATTTCCAACACTATCTAATATGGCTCGAGATGTGTTGAACATTCAAACGTCGTTAACAACGCCTGGAAGCACTTTTTCGGCGGGCATATATCAAATTGTAGAGCACAAACATTCATTGGCGGGAGACTCATTGAAGATTGTAGTTCTATTCATAGACTGAATTCGTGCGGAGCGTAAGAGGTGCGGCCAACTAGAGATCAATGAAGAATAAGACTACAATTACAATGAAATACTACCCGACGGAGGTGGAAGCGACGTGACCAATTTGACCAACAAATATCAATTATAACCGAAGAAACACAAGAAATTATAAAAAAACTAGAAAACGTGTTCTTAAAATGAAATTCTTTTAATTGTAATTTTATTATGTTATTTAGTTGCAACTTTCAATATCACGAAGTTGCAATTTTGAAATTGTATTACAAAAAAAATCATCCTTCTATTAAATAATATAAGAGACACAAAAACATCATTGAGATATTTTTATTAAACTATCTTATTGTGTGTGTGTGTGTGTTATTTTTTTAATTTAAGGGCAAAAAAAAAAGACCCACCCCGACACCCTCGAAATAAGGATGGGACGGTGACAGACCCGCTGGCCCCGCCAAACCCCGACCCCGCCCTACTCTCTTTCTCGCCGGACCATGACCCCGCCAAACTTGCCCTGCACTGCCCCATTAGCCACCCCTACCCAGAACTGTAGACGGGGACCAGTGCTATTGGGCCGGAACCTGAACTGGAAACTGAGACACGACCTAACCAGAACTAGGTTGGGAGGATGACCCAGTTTCTGGACCCAGTGTCGACGGTACCGAGGGACCAGCAGGTTGTGGGCCCGCTGGCAGAGTCGGGACGCGGGATAAATATGAAAAATGGTGAATAATATACGGGGATATGTTATCATCCAAAAAAGTATATGAACTAGGCACGAAACTATTTATCTTAGCAAAAGAAAATTGAGATTCATCAAAAATAACATGGCGACTAATGATGATTTTATTAGATGACAAATCAAAGCATTTGTAACCACAATGATTAGTCGGATATCTAAAAAATACAGAAGAAGTAGAACACGCCTGAAGTTTGTTAATTGTGGTGGATGAAAATAATGGATAACACAAGTATCCAAAGATCCTAAGATGTGAATACGAATGAGTCTTATTATATAAAATTTGAAGAGGGGACGAATATGTCAAACCTTTGGAAGGAAGAATGTTAAGAATATATGTAGCCATTTGTAGATCATGATACCAAAAAGACGGGGGTACGGAAGCATGAATTAATAACGTTCGAATAATATTATTAATGGTACGAATCTTACGTTTGACTTTCCCATTTTGTGAAGACGTATGAGGACAAGAAAAAATGAAAATTGATCCAATTTTTAGCACAAAACTCCATAAACACCTCATTGTCATATTCTTTGTCATTATCACATTGAATATTTTTTATTTTCCATTTGAATTGAGTTCTTATGAATGCTCTAAATTTTAAGAAGATGGAAAAAACTTGAGATTTTTCGCTATCAGAAAGGTCCATACAAACTTAGAATAATCATCCAAAAATAGAATATACTACCGATGACCCAAAGAACTAAGAATAGGAGACGTCCATAAATCACTATGAATAATATCAAATGACATTAAAGTATGAGAATTAGAGTCTACAAATGACAATTTAATAATTTTTCCTAAGGAACAAGATTGACAATTCGGAGTACTACGGGTACCCTTACAAGAGATAAGATTATTTTTGTATAAAACAGACAAAATAGACGACCCCAGATGACCTAGATGAGCATGCCACAAGGAAGGAGCAAGAGCTGCAAAAGTTGAAGGCATGGCTTGACGCGAGAAACCGAGACTTGGTGTGATTGGATAAAGATCTCCCCTACTATCACACATCATGAAAGGACTCCCCATCTTGAAATCCTTCATAGAAAACCGAAAGGATCAAAATTAACAGAAACCCAATTGTCAGTTGTGAAATTACGGACACGTACCAAAATTTTAATCAATTTTGGGGCTTGAATGGTATTATTTAAGACAAGAGGTGGATGGGGGGGGGGGGGCACCGTTTTACGACCATAGCCCTGAATCAGAATTGAATTACCATTACCAACAATTATACCATGATTACTGCTCAAATTGGAATAAGATGAGAGAGTACCTTGGTCGGATGTCATGTGGGTAGTGGCACCGGTGTCCATGTACCAATTCGGGTCTGGTTAAGTCAATTCAAGTGTGTGCATGCCGACTTTGATGTCGGTTTTAGTTGGGGTTGATGCTTCGAGGGCCTGGTGGGCCCGAGGCCCAAACATGCTGGCTTGGTTCCCCGGCCCAGTCGTTGGTCTCTGTTGGCCGTGATTGCTGGGCCAGTGCTGCCTGTAATTAGGCCTCATGGGCTGCTGGAACTGGGCTCATTGCTGACCGTGATAGTTGGGCTAAAAATAGGGGTTGTTGGGCCGAGGCCCACTGCTCCATTTCATCGGACATGATCCTCAAGGCTGTGGCCAGTGGGCTTGCGGCCCATTGCCCCGAGGGCCATTGCCACCCCCGTTGTGTCCTTCTCGATTGTCGCCTCGATTTTTGCTATTATTTTTGCGATTCTAACCCTTTTTGGCGCCACCTTTATCGCGGTTGTGGCCGGAATTGTTAGAAAAACCATTCAATTTTTTGGAGGACGCTATCATAACCACGGAACTAGCATTAGTAGCCGCCTTTTTAGCCAAACATGCTTCTTCTAATGTAAGCATGAAGCGTGCTTGATAGAATTCTGGAAGATGGTTACTTTGATGAAGAATTAAAGCAACGCTGTTATATGTCTCAGATAGGCCCTGCAACCATCTGTAGAACGAGACGACTATTACTAACAGGATCCCCCACATTGCGAAGTTGATCTGCCAAATCCTTAAGTCGTTTGTAATAAGATGAAACGTTTGGAAAATTCTCCATAGCAACTTGAAAAAATATCTGTTCAAGGGTGACAATGCGGGAATGACTGTTATCTTGGAATATATCATGTAATCTATTCCAAGCAACCATAGTGGAGAAGTTAGGTTCCATAATCGCCTGTAAGAGGTCCAGGGATATAGTGACATAAATCTACTGGAGAGCCTTTGCGTCAAAAGTGACCCATAATTTTGGATCATCCTCTTTGGTGGGCACATCATCATCTTTGGTGGTCTCATCCCCCGTTCTAGGAGTCAGAGGGATGATGTGGTGAAAAACTTGATGTGTCATTGCATAAATCTTGAATAACTCTACTCACGTCCCATATTGGATGTTTTCTAAGTCAAGAACAATAAGAAGAACGCTCTTGATATTAGAAACTATGAGTGGTATTTGTTTTGTGTAAACACAAAGCAAAATGTAACTTTTTTTCTTCTCATGTTCATGATCAAAACAAACGTGAAGCTGATTTATGTAACATGATGAAGACAGACTCTCCAATGCCCTTGATCCAACAATATTTTGAGGCGGAATTAACAAGCTAAAAAATTGAGTAAATTTTATTTAGACATTTAAACTACGATATGTTTCAATTAAATACTGGAACAAATAATAAAGCGTTTCTTAATACTATAAGAAAGTATAGAATTGACAATAAAACTTTAACAATAATAAAAATATTATTGCTAAAAAACGTAAATGGCAACAACAAAAATAACTTGTTGTTGCGATTGTTTTTTGCATCGGAGGTTATTGCAACGACATGCAATAATTTTTGTTGTTGTAAAAGTACGTTTGACAACAACATCCAACATGTGGCACCAAAAAATATTGTTGGCAAATGTCTTTCTTCTTGTAGTGAAAACGGTTTTGGTTCAAATTATGGAAAAACTTTGGCGTGCGTTCTCAAGCATAGATAACCACATAAACATGTCACCTCATTTAATTATACACATCAGGCTATCAACCTACATTGGAACATGCCTTGGATTTTATGGCTTATTGAGGCTAATGTGTATAACTAAAAAAAGTAGACATATTTAAATGGTTAACTTATATACGTACGTAATGAGAGTTTGAGAACACTGCAGAAACCTTTTCAAAATTTGAGTTGAAAATGTCTAATAATAGGAATATTTTATCATGTTCTAGGTGCTCAATTGGAACATGTCGTAATTCGAGCATATAAATGAAATTTTCTAACAAATATAAAGGGTTGTCCACGTATTCTACTATTTATTAATATAGGCTATTTATTTTATGAAATAAATATATATCTATCTAGAGCTAGTTAAGATTCTTAAGAAGATGAGGATTAATATAGCCTGTGTCCAGGAGACCAAATGGGTAGGACCTAAGGCTAAGGATGTGGACGGTATAAGTTATGGTTCTCGGGTAGGTCGAGGTATAGGAATGGGGTAGACATTTCGAAACCGACACAGGTGGGTAGGTATAGAATACCTAGGGGCTCAAGATAACTCTCTCTAAGGTTCGGTAGACAGCGAGCTAAGGGATCACGTGGTAGATGTTAGGAGGGTCAATGACAGGATGATGGCGATTAAGTTGGTAGTTGGAGGGTTCACTATGAACATTATTAGTGCTTATGCGTCGTATACAGGCTTGGATAAGGAGGAGAAAAAGCGTTTTTGGGAGGATTTGGATGCGGTGGTGGGAGGTATACCACCAACTAAAAATCTATTTGTAGGAAGGGATTTCAATGGACATATCGAGTCATTTGCGGGGGTTATGATAACTTGCATGGATGCTTTGGCCTTGGGGACAAGAACGGGGGGAGACGTCTCACTTTTGAAGTTCACTAAAGTTTTTGGGATGATGATAGCCAATTCGAGGTTTATGGAGAAGGAGGAGCACGTGATGACTTTCCGTAGTTTGGTGGCTAAGACTCAGATAGACTTTTGCTCCATAGAAAGATTGACAACAGTCTTTGTAGAGACTACAAGGTAGGTTATTCTGAGTGAGTATCTTACAACCCGACATAAGCTTTTGGTGAAGGATTTGGAGATTAATATGGAGAATAAGAGGAGGATTGTGGATGAAAGGCTAAGAATCAAACGGGGAAGTTTGACCATGGCTAGTGCAATGAGATAGGGGAGAAGTCGATGGTCAGGGGGCGTGGGGGTGTAGTGGAGATGCGACCGATATGTGGGACATGACGACCAATTGCATTTGGAAGGTAGCTAAAGAAGTGCTAGGAGTTTCACGGGGTAGCTGTGGTAGGTATCGAGGGGACTGGTGAAATGATAAAATTCAAGAGAAGGTGAAAGCAAATAAAGTAGTATATGTGAAATTGGTAAAAATCAAGGATGAGATGGAGAAGTGAACGAGTATGGAATTATATAATATGGCAAGGAAAGAGGCAAAACTAGAGGTTAAGGCGGCGAAAACGACGACTTTTGAATGCATATATAAGGAATTAGAGGAGAAAGGCGGGGATAAGAAGTGGTACAAACTAGCTAAGGAAATGGAGAGGATGACCCGTGACTTGAATTACGTGAGGTGCATCAAGGACGAGGACGACAAAGTACTAGTGGAGGAGGCGCATATTAGGCAGAGGCGGCAGTCTTACTTCCATAAACTCTTGAACGAAAAAAGAGATGTAGACATTGTACTTGGAGATCTACAACATTCTAATAGGTACCGGGATTTTGGGTATTGTAGAGACATTAAGGCTAAGGAGGTTAAGGGTGTTGTTCACAGGATGCGCAGGGGATGAGCGACCAAGCGTGATGAGATCCCAGTTAAATTTTGGAAGAGCACAGGCAGTACATGTTTGACGTAGCTGACTGAGTTGTTTAATGTCATTTTTAAGATGGCGAGAATGCCCGAAGAATGGAGGTGGAGTACAATGATTCCGTTGTACAAGAACAAATGTGACATCCAAAGTTACAATAACTATATATGTATCAAGCTGCTAAGCCACACTATGAAAGTTTGAGAAATGGTCGTAGAGATGAGGGTGAAAAGAGGCGCATCTATTTTCAAGAACCAATTTGGATTCATGCCGGAGAATTCAACTACATAAGACATTCATCTTATTAGGAGGTTGGTGGAGCATTAAAGGGAAAGGAAGAGAGATTTACATATGGTTTCCATCGACCTCGATAAGTCATACGACAAAGTCCCTAGAGAGGTTCTATGGAGATGTTTGGAGGTTAGAGATGTACATGTGGCGTACACTAGGGTGATTAAGGATATGTATGATAGAGCTAAAAGTAGAGTACGTGTCGCGCCCATTTTTACCTCGGGGTCTGAACGGTATCCGCAACATTGCTCTTTGGCGCGGTTCCCTGGATGGAGCAATAATGCTGATTTTGAGGAGTCACCGCCTAATTAGTTAAGTGAATTAGGACACTTGATTTATTGCAATAAAAATACTGTAATTAATCTTCATTTAATGGTCTGCGAAATTAATGAGATTCTGGATCATGGTTCTTTATTATCCTAAAGGGAAAGAGTTAGACATCTTTTAAGATCCGCTAACTTGCGGTTATCCGTTCAAATCTAGGTTAATTATATATTGACTTTTATTCTACTTATTCGAAGCATTTTTCATAATTTACAATTAAAATAAAATGTAATATAGAATAATAAAACTAAAATTAAATGCGACATAAAATAAAACTCCGGGACATTCTTTTTGAAATGCATCTCCGGGTACCTGTATAAACACTTAGTAAAAGTATTAGTAATAGAATGAATAATTCTAAAGCAATGACAAGAGTTAATAAGTTAACCAAAAATAAAAACCCGTCTTTTATACAGAGGATGCCTTGAAAATCAGACGGAGATTCCTTCATCGGCCAATATTGTTAGAAATAATAAAATAAATTAAATCTTCAGATCTGCGCCAAAACAGTAATAGTTTTAAACACGGAGGGCTCAGATATATAAAAATAAAGTGGGACATCCTAAACAAGTCCGACTGCGAAAATTCGCCCCGCCAGCGCATGTTGGTTATCATGTAAGTAGAAGAAATCATCAACGCCCAGAAAGCTTTATTTTACTTTATTTTCCGTCTTTGCAACTGCGGAGGCTTCAAAAATCGACGGATAACTTTTCCATTGACCACAACAAGTGTAGTATCTTATTCAAATCAGTGGGTTTTTATCAAGTGCAGTGATTTGTTCAGAAATCAGTTTAACAAAATAATGACGGGAAAAATCGTCAAAAATCAGCCCGAAACCCAAATGGCAGTAAGCAGTTCACTTCAAAACAGTGAATCAACAAGGGTCCGTGAAACACTGGAAAGGAACAACAATCATAGCAACGAGAATGGTCCAAAATCAGCCCAGAGAACAACAAAACCAGTAGAAACAATAGCCAATAATATCGCCAGAAAATATGTATCGTCGCCGGGAATTTCAAGATGTCACCGGAGCGACCCAAAATGATGCAAACTCAGATAAACGTAAAAAACAATTAAAAAAATCAGTCCAATGTACGACCAATAACAGTAGGAACCAAATGCAAGTAATTCGCCAGAATTTTCAACTCCGGCAAGATACGAACAAAAGTCAGAAAATCAGTCCAACAACATCAGTACGCAATAGATCCAAAAACGAAACATAACATAGGTCGCCGGAGTTTGAACGAGATTCAAAAAAAAAATCAGTCCAAATAAAGAATATGCCAACAAATCTAAAAATAGAACCAAACCAAGGAAGCGAGGGTGGCGGCGTCACTTCTACGGCGAGGTCGCTGGAGCGACGCCGCCAGTGGTTTGAGCACGGGACAGCGAGAGAGGCGATGTACTGTATGACATTGGTGGTTCGCGTGGAGTGTGGGGGTGAGGTCGCCGCGTGTGTGTTTGTATGCTTATGTGGTTCGTCGACGGGAAAAGGGTTCGCCGGCGATGGGAAGGTGAGAGGAGTGAGGAAGATGGTGGATTGGTGGTCGTGGAAAAGGGAGAGAATTGAGGGTTGAAGAAGATGAGGAGTGCGACTGCAGTTTTTTTTTTATTTGGGAGGGGTAGTGTTTTATTTATAGGGGATTCTTAGGTTAGGGTTTTGTGTTTTGGGGGGGAAAGGATGAAAGGTGTATTGAGTCTCATTTTTTGGGCATCGTTTTGGGCTTCTATTTTTGGTGGACTGAACTGATCCGGATTGTGCCTCGGACTGGATTGATTTGACAAAAATGCAAAACGGATTAATTATTTAAAAAGATACAAAATTATCAAAATGAAAATGCCGATACAATAATAATAAAATACAATATTTACGAAATGTTTAATGCCTAATTAAAAGTTAAAACGGGATGTCAATTAATTATTTAAAGAGATGCAAACATTATTAAAATAATACGACGGTGTAATAATAATAAAAACATAATATTAACAAAGACATAATGCTTAATTTAAAATAAAAAGATAAAAATGCAAAAAATGATGATTAAAATGCGGTGTCCTAAAATGCTTAAAATTGTAAGAAATGACTAAAAGATGGGTCAAAATTGAGTGTCAACAGTACGGACAGTAAGATGATACTCAGAGTACTTTCCAGTGATAATGTGGTTGCACCACGGATCAGCTCTTAGCCCATTCTTATTTGCCCGGTGATGGATGGACTGACGCGATAAATTTAAGAGGAGGTGCCATAGTGTATGTTATTCGCAGATGACATAGTACTGATTGATGAGACTCGCAGCGGAGTGAACGCTAAGCTAGATGTTTGGAGACAGACTCTAGAGTCTAAAGGGTTCAGGTTGAGTATGACAAAAACAGAATACTTGGAGTGCAAGTTTAGTAACGGGAGCGACCATGAGACAGACGTAGAATTGGTTGGTACTTAGGTCATTCCAAAGAAAGAAAACTTCAAGTATCTCGGGTCTATTATCCAAAGGAATGGAGAGATTGATGACGATTTCACACATCATATTGGTGTAGGGTGGATGAGATATGGCGCAGGTGAAATTTACAAGGGACATTACATTAGATAGAGGTTGTGGAGGATACGAATTAGGGTAGTAGATAGTTGAGCGGAGTCCTACTTATACTTACATACTGGTAGTTGTAGTGTTATTATTGTAGACATTCTTAGCCTATCATATAGTAGGCGCAATATTGTTTTATAGTCCTCTGTCATTTGATTTCTGCTGATATATGTTCTTTCGTGTACTTTGTTTATCTTATTTACCTGCATTAATTAATGTTTTTTTTCTTTCAGAATGTTTTATCATGACTTATTCGTTTTTGTTACCATTATTTTCATACCGCTTTAAATTTTTTGTCCGGGTTTGACCGTTTCTCTTACTTTGCTTGTGCTTATGCTTTGTTTTGAGCCGAGGGTCTTTCGGAAACAACCTCTCTGCTTACTAAGATAGAGATAAGATCTGCGTACACTCTACCCTCTATAGACCCCACGTTATGAGACTTCACTGGATATGTTTTCGTTCTATCTATCTAACTATAGAATTTAAAATTAGGGAAGTCTTTTATAACGAATAGAATCCCTTGGGGGTTACTGTTTTCGAAAAAACTAGTATATTCTCTACTATTTAGTATTTTGAAGTGAAGATATATTCGTGAAAAGAAAAGAATTTTTTTTTGGATAGTTGGCACATGAAGAAATGTCAGCCGGCCATTGATACAGTACGTTCTTATCACCTCCACAGGCTACAACCTACAAATACAATAAAGGAAAATAGAATCCGCTGATAGTGATGTGACAATAGTCAAATTTGATGTAGATTGGCGAAGTTCGATTCTCGGCGGATACGTTTTTGACGTATATCGTATTAAAGCTTGGCTTAGCATGCGCGGGTATGTTGCGTGTGGGTTTGATTCTCCGCAAGTCTTGTTAGGGTCGGACAGAATATCGATGATCCGTTGGTAGCGATCGACATCGAACGCGGGGTGCACATCACGCGATTTACGTGGTGGCGGCAAGGACGGGTTCCATCGCGCCAGGAACCTAGTCTGCGTCTTGGCATGCAGATCTTAGCGATATGAAGTCTTAAGGTCGCAAGACCTGGATTATCAAAAAAAATAAAAAAAAATAAAAATAAAGGAAAATAGATATATGAGATTTCACATCGTCATGAATAAAACAGCTACACTCCTATGATATATATAGTAGTAGTTGTACTAAAAACTCCTCATAGAACCAATGTGTTTTCGATTTCTCATTGGAACGTAGTCACGTACTCATTCTCTGTGATATTGACGTTATTTAACGTTGTACGAACTTTCCTATTGTTGTCACTGTTTGCTTCTACGTCTATTATTCTTCTTGCAAACTTATATTGCTTGGTGATATCCCAAACATGGTCTAATACCATTTTACATCTCATTTTTCTGTTTTTGTTTAGATTTAGGTTAACCAAAACTAGCAAAGATGATGATGTTGATTTCGTCTTCCACTTAAATTAATATTATATTCACTTATTTGTTTTTTTCCCATTGTGGGGTAAGGGGGAGATAGACCTCAAGAAAAAGAAAGAGAGAAGACTTGAAGAATAGTACAGTAATAACAACCCTTTTAATGGAGTAACTTGTACTAATAATAGTATAAAAGAATTTTACATTAGTAAGTCACCTAAAAAATAATTACAAATAATTCCATTGTTACTTCCTCTACTCTACATTTTTTATATAATTTGATTCTACACTAAATTTATAAGTTTAAACATTTGTGTGAATATAATTAAGCTTCTTGTTACAGAAATATAAAAATACTGTCTTTTTTTTAATGAACTAATAAACAAATAGTGTCAAACAAATAAAACGGAAAAATACTTAAGATAAGTTAGACTACATGTTATAACAATTAAAACTATACATATACTCCATTTCTTTCAATTTGTTTGTCTTAATCTTTTTTTGAGTCAAGTGTCTATCGAAAATAATCTCTCTATTCCACTAAAATTGGAGTAATTCTGTGTACATCTTACTCGACTCTACTTTATGGAATTAACTAGGTACGTAGTTGTCGTCTTACTTTCTTTTTTACTTTGTTTAAAATCAAATTTTCTTTCCTAATATAGCAACTCTTTAATTTTAATATCCTACATGGTATGTTTAAGTTGAAAAATTCAAATATATTTTGGTACATTATATATATATTTAGTTTAAGATCACAAAATTTAAAAATCTTATTTACGTATTTTCTTAAATTCCGTGTTCGGTCAAACTAAAAAAATTGAATAAGAAAAGTAAGTAGTCCAATTTGCGTTTTGTCCCTTTCAGTCTTTTGATGATGATATAGCACAATTTTGGGGCTGAGAAATGAGTAGAAAAACTTGCAACTTTTTTACCCTTTCAGGTTGCTCTATTCCACACATCAGATTTGGGACTTCCCTTTTTTGCTTCACTTCTATATTTTGCCTCTTAATCTGCAATCTTTTTGCCAATTTTGTAAGTTTCTATTTCTATACCTTTTAATTTTCATTTTCTTCTTTTGAATATAATTCTTTCTTCTTCAAGACTCTTTTGTTTTAATTGTTCTTTATATTTCTTCACTTCTTCCATAATTGTGTGTGTTGAAAAGGGGTTGAGATAAGGAGATGGTGAGAGGAAAAACTCAGATGAGGCGTATAGAGAACGCCACGAGCAGGCAAGTGACTTTCTCCAAGCGCAGAAATGGGTTGCTCAAGAAAGCTTTTGAACTTTCAGTTTTATGTGATGCTGAAGTTGGACTGGTTATTTTTTCTCCAAGAGGCAAGCTCTATGAATTTGCTAGCTCAAGGTAACATATGCTCTTTCTTGCTTTTAATTCTATGCTGTATTTGAATATTTTCATCTCATTTTACATCAGCTTTCATGTTAAAGATTGCATCTTTATGTTAAGAAAATTAATGAGTTTGTTTCTGGAGCTGAAGATAGTCCTCAAAATGTGATTTTATTTGCATATTTGCATCAGATCTCATCATTTTGTACCTTGAAAAATCACGGAGCATAATTGATTTTATAGGTGATTTAGGTTTTCTCTTAGATATATATATATGATAGATGAATTTATGCTTAAAACAAACCTTTTTTACTTACTTAGATAACTTAAAATGACGAATTTGAAGTTAAAAAAATTAAGGAAACTAGTGAGTCTCTTGACATCTAATTTATTAAGAGATCCTTCCAAAGCATAAATCATAATTGCTTGTCCATCCAGCAACTTAACCCTAGTGAAAATTATCCTGTTGAATGGCATTTTATGATCACACAAGATAAGAGTATACTACTTTTTTTAGTTTAATTATATATATAGTCAGTATAAAGAATTTTTACACCTCTTTTTCATGTAAGTTTTATTCATATCATGCGATAACCAAAAAATGAAATAGTAATATCAATGTTTTAGGACCAAAGTTTTCCTTGAGTTAATTAAATCTTGTCATAATAAGCTGGAAAAACCCCAAATAGTATGAGTACCATCTCTAACTTATTCTTGGTTTAATTGTTACAATTGAAGTAAAACTATATATGCCTCGTCATCCTATACTTGGTGTAAAGTTTATTGGTAAGAAAGTACTGTTATCAGTGGTCATTGTTTCCCATAAACTTGATTTAATAAGCATAAATCAGCTGACAAATTAGTACTAATGAACTAAGAGGGATATGCTTAACTGAAAAAGTTAAAAGGATCAACTGAGTTTCTGGATTAGTTTAGAGTTTGTAAAGAGGTTTGTGTGAACTTCAAAGTTTTATTTGGGAGCCAGTTGTCAAGCTATACTCAATGTCTTGCTTAGGAAGACCATACTATCTGGCTGTTTCCTTTATAACACACCTTGAGAATCTTTTGGGCAGAAATTAATATTTCTACCAACTTCAATCCACAACAGTTTTGCACTTCCCAAAATCACATTGTGCCTTGTGAATATTTATTACTCCTGGAGTACGTATGTTTTTCACTAGAATTTTGGGGGGCAAAAAGGCGAATTCCTCGTCCACATGGCTCCATCCTCCGGCCCGACAGAGATTGGTGGAGAAAGTAAATTATGGTGACTCAGCGGCCCATTGAAGGCACAGTGTTTGGTGTCCACAAAGAGTCATCCCCCACAAAGGAGGAATTAAACTCCCACACTGCGGCTGTCAGGACTCGAACCTGCCTACTTGGGGACAATCTACCACCCTGAAACCAACTAAGCTACGTCCATACTGGCTTCATTAGAATTCTTCACCTTCTTTATTGTTCTCTGAGGTTAAAAAATCAACTCTAAAACTCCTAAGTTATGTTTGATCCATTACTATAAACATTAATTACAAGAAAATGGATATTGAGCTTCACTAAATTCCGAAAGTTTACTTTTTTGAGATTATAAGTTTGTTCAAGACTATATAAAGAGACACACTACTGGAAATAGAGGATTTTTTTCCATCGATATTTAGTGAAATTTTTTTGTTACAAACATGATTTTTCCACCTCATTCTCACAGAACCAACTCAAGAAAAACGCATGATAGGAAACAAGTTTTCACTGAAACATCGAGAAACATCATATTTTTTTCGTGTGAAAAAATTACTATTTAATCTTTTTTCACCGACATTCAGTGGTGATTTTTTAGTAGTGACAAAAGCATATTCCATCGATCAATGCGGGATGCTGTGGCATAAACAAATATAGAGGCCAGAGGTAGTTTGTGTTAACTAACGGCTAGGGGCGGAGCCTTTGGATTGAAAATTATACTGTATACAAAGGCCAATATAGTTTATATATATACAATAGATGTTAAATTTCGTTAGTATTTTTATGTGTTTATTTTATTATATTTTGAATTTTCTTAGTAAAAATTCTAATTTCGTCACTGTTTACGACTAAATCTGCTTGGGTTGCTTTCATATGTAATTTCATCTAGATGATATTGAAATACTGTCATTTACCAAACACTTCTTTGGTTTAGTCCACATTGCCACAAAAGGAACCTGTTGAAATATACAGGGACATACAATTGGTATACAGGGATATAAGATTTAAGTAGTAAGGGTATATTTGTCTTTCTAGATGGCAAGGGTATTTTAGTCTTTTCACAATTCATAACCTTTTGTATAAATAGAAAGTGGTCTTCTGTTTTAGGGTTCATATAATAAAATTCAAAGTTCCCACAAAAACGCTTTGCAGCTTCTTCTCCAATTCCTTCATTTCCTTCTCACAATCACGCCTGGATTCAGTCCAGGATGAACATGCAGGTGTGGATTGTGTATTCTAACATGGTATCAGAGCCTTAGGAGAGAGGATTGAAGCTATCTCCACTGATTGGAAGGTCGATTCATTGCAAGGTTATGTAGATCTTGTTGTTCTGTTTCGTTTAGATTCAACACTGAACTGTGTTGCAACACTGAACTGTGTTGATTTCGCATAATTTTTAATTTCAATTACAACTGATTCAGATTCGATACTGAACTGTGTTGGTTCGATTCATTTTCGAGTTTCAATTTGATATAAATTGCGAGAATCATGGAGAATGCTTCATTGAATGGGCAGACGGTTGCAAATGAAGGTTTGACTTCTAGGTCGAACATCGCTGATCATAATCATCCGTTGTTTTTAAGCAGTTCAGATACTCCTAACTCTATACAAGTGGAGATTCAACTGGTAGGGATGGAGAACTACACGCTGTGGAGTCGAGTTATGCGATTGAATCTGCTTACGAAAAATAAGATTGGATTTATCGACGGATCTGTAAAACGAGACACTTACGGAGTTGAATACGATAAAGAATGGATCACAGAACGCGATGATAATCTCGATTATGAAGAATGTTAGTAAGATTCGCTCGGTGGTATTACAGATAAGGCGATTTACTGCATATGCAGTATGGAAAGATCTGAAAGAGAGATTCGATAAGATAAACTTGTCTCGTGTGTATCAGTTGAAGGAGTTGGCAATGCTACATCAAGGTGTAACACCAGTAGCTAGCTATTATTCAAGGATAAAGGATTTATGGGATGAAATCGACTCAATCATTCCACCTCCGACTTGTGAATGTGCAAGTCCAAGAGAATATATAGAGCACTTAGCAAACCAACTACTACTGGAGTTACTGATGGGACTGAATGATGGTTACAATCAAGCTAGGAGTCATATTCTCCTAATGACACCTACGCCTAGTGTAAACCAAGCTTATGCCATGATCGCGCAGGATGAGAGCCAGAAATCAATGACTGGAAGGTATGTAACAGCTGAGTATGCAGCATCTGAGTCGACTGAACCTATAGCCTTGTTTGGAAGGCCCAACAATAACCAGAACATGCAACAGAAGAAGAACATGTATTGCGATCACTGTAGAATGAAAGGACACTGTAGGGAAATATGTTAAAAATTGATGTATTGTGACTATTGCAACAAACAAGGCCATGTGAGGGATAAGTGTTACTGCACTTCTCACGATACTAAAGTCACGATTCTAAAGGGAAGAAACAAGTAAATGCTGCTATGACAGGAGAAGGTAATGCCTATGGCTATGGACAAGACAACCAGAGGTATAAAGGAGGAATGAGGCACCTGAATCAGGAACAACATGGACAATTCCAGCAGATGATGAGTGATCAATTTCAGCAGCTGATGAGAACTTGTCCACCTGATAAATATGAGAAGATGATTGCAGCAATCAAGCAACAAATGAATGACACAAATAACACACAGATGCCTCAAGTACATATGGCAGGTAAACCTGTATTTAATAAGGAAACTAATCCTAATTGGATAGTTGATTCAGGAGCAACCAACCATATGGTGAATGACAAGAGTATGATTGAAGAACATGATTTCACAGACAATGCAGGTCGTGTGCAATTACCAACTGGAGAAACAGCAGCAATCACACAGGCTGGGAGTTGTAGACTAGGAGGATGTGACCTTATTAAGAATGTGTTATGCGTGCCAAGCTTCCAGTTTAATTTTCTCTCAGTCTCAAAATTGACTAAGAATCGAATCAGAAGGCATCTTTCTTCCCTGACTTCTTTGTTCTGCAGGATCTCTTCACTGGGAGGGTGAAGGAGATTGGTAAAATGGTTGATGGACTTTACATGCTGAGAACAAGAATAAGAGGAAACTCTGGTCAGATGGTTGATGGGGTATACACACATGACAGGCAACTAAAGACTTCTTTGGCAGCTGATATTGCAAAGAATGATAGGCAGGGAGAAGGAGAGTTATGGCATAAAAGGCTGGGGCATGTTCCTATGAGCATGTTGAGGAAGATAACCAGCTTTGAAGACAAATCCAAATTTACAATAAAGCATTGTGAGATCTGTCCTATAGCTAGACAAACCAGGAAAACATTTCCTACTAGTACTAGTAGGACATTGTTTGATTTTCAATTGTTGCATATTGATGTTTGGGGACCTTATAGGGTACCTACTTATAATGGGATTAGATACTTCCTCACTATTGTGGATGATTATAGTAGATGGACTTGGGTTTTTCTGTTGCATATGAAGTCTGATGTGTCCACTATCCTTAAAACCTTCCTTATTGAAATAAGAAATCAGTTTGATATGAGGGTGAAGAAGATTAGAACAGACAATGGAACTGAGTTCTTTAATAATGTGTGTCATGATCTATTTAGACAGTATGGGATTATACACCAGAGCTCCTGTCCATATACTCCACAACAAAATGGAGTAGTGGAAAGGAGGCATAGGCACATTTTGGAGATTGCTAGAGCCATCAAATTTCAGGGACACTTGCCATCAGAATTCTGGGGAGAATGTGTAGAAGCAGCAGTGTATGTGATCAATAGAATCCCTTCTGTTGTTATAGGCAACATCTCTCCCTATGAGAAACTCTTTAGAAAAGCCCATTTTTTATCTCATATGAGAGTTGTTGGATGTCTTTGTTATGCCACTAATCTGATTAAAAGGGATAAGTTTGATGTTAGGGCCACTAAAGCTATATTGTTGGGTTATGCAAGTAAACAAAAAGGATATAGATTACTTGACTTAACTAACAGAACAATCTTTGTAAGTAGAGATGTGGTATTTCATGAAGATCAATTTCCTTCTCGCATATCTGCCGAGGAACAACTGGAGCTAATATTGGGGAATCACATCTTGATTCTCCAGTATCCATATCTTCTGATTTTGAAATTAATTATTCTATGTCTAATAACTCTGATCCTGGAGAAGCTGCAGATGTTGATCCTGGTGGAGCAACCATTGATACTCAATCAGAAAGGATCAGAAGACAAGATGCTAATGTCCATGATACAGGTGGTGGGACTTCTGAGCTTCCAAATGCTGTTACTGATACTGAGAATGCTACTGCTATTGATGGTGAGCTTCCAGATGATATTGCCACTGATATTGTGAAGCCAGTTATGACACAGGACATGGTTATCCCTCATTCATCAGCAGAGGTCGGGCGTCAAGGTAAACAGAAACCACCCTCCGACGATCGATTTTGTCCAACCTGTTGCAGAGACAATGGGTGTAAAATATCCACTATCAGACAATGTCAGCTTTGTTGGCTTATCTGCATCCTATCAGAGTTACATAGCAAAAATTTCAGAAGAAAGTGAACCACAATCATATGCAGAAGCAGCCAAGGATTCTAGATGGATTGAGGCCACGGAAGGCGTAAATCGGGGCCTTAAGATAAGAACATGGAAGGTGGTAGACTTGCGAGAGAACAAGACGGTATTGGTCGCAAAACGGGTCTATAAGATCAAGTACAAGGCTACGAGAGGAAGAGATACAAAGCACGACTGGTGGCAAAAGGATATAATCAGAAAGAAGGGATAGATTATCAAGATACATTTGCACCTGTGGTGAAGATGGTGACAGTGAGGTCTGTTATCTCGATTGCTGCTTCACAGGGATGGATTATATATCAGATGGATGTGTTTAATGCCTTTCTGAGGGGATCTTGTTGAGGAGGTGTATATGACACTCCCACAAGGATTTACACACAAGAAAGGAAGGTTCAGAGTCGCTCAAGTCATTATATGGTGAAACAGCTTGAGGCGATGGAATATCAAATCGACCCTCGCTTTAGTGTCTTCAGGCTTCATTCAGAGTCACTTAGACTACTTTTTGCTCACCAAAAAGGTCAACAAAGGCATTGTGGTAGTGTTGATTTATGTAGATGATCTGCTTGTGACTGGAAATGATATGAGATTAATAGAAGAAACTAAGAGCACATTGCAGAAACATTTCAAAATCAAGGACCTAGGAGAATTGAGATACTTCTTGGGGTTAGAGTTTGCTAGAAACAAGGATGGGATAGTGAGGCACCAAAGGAAATATGCCCTGGAATTAGTTGGAGCCATGGGACTAACAGGAGCTAAACCTGCTAATTCTCCAATGGAAGTGAACATGAAGCTCACTTCTCATGTATATGACAGACATTTAGAGGTGGATGGAGGTGCTGCTCCTACAGATGATCCATTGCTCCCAGATGTTGTTAGCTATCAAAGGCTTATAGGCAAACTATTATATCTTACCAACACCGCACTGCACATAGAATTTCTCATGCAGTTACGAGTCGGTTATGCAGAAGCCAAAGAAATCACACATGCTTGCATCAGAGAGGATCGTTCGATATATTAAAAAGGCTCCTGGTCTGGGTATTTTTATGGCTGCTGGTAGAACAGAGAAACTGTCTGCGTACTGTGATGCTGATTGGGCCTCCTGTCCCAATACGGATGATCGCCATAAGTTATTTTGTGTTCTTCGCTCTTCCTCATCTCGCTGGAAGGCGCGTGAGCAGACAATCTCCAGAAGCTCGGCAGAGGCAGTATGCGAGTCCGCATCCGTGTGGCCGAAGTGGTCCGATTTCGTGCTTATTTGCTGAGTTGAATGTGAGCTTGACATTGCTCGCACTGGCTGCCGCGATGAAGTCATCAATTCAAATTGCTGCAAATCCGGTGTTTCACGAGCGTACAAAGCACATCGACATCGATTGTCACTTTATAAGGGAGAAAGTTCGACATGGTTTGGTGTCTCCCATTTATGTAAGCACTACAGAGCAGCCAACAGATATTTTGACGAAAAGCTTGGTACGGAATCAACATTCTTATTTGTTATCCAAGCTAGGTGTCAAGAACTTGTTTAGCACTTAGCTTGCGGGGGGATGTTGAAATATACAGGGACATACAATTGGTATACATGGATATAAGATTTAAGTAGTAAGGGTATATTTGTCTTTCTAGCTGGCAAGGGTATTTTAGTCTTTTCACAATTCATAACCTTTTGTATAAATAGAAAGTGGTCTTCTGTTTTAGGGTTCATATAATAAAATTGAAAGTTCCCACAAAAACGCTTTGCAGCTTCTTCTCCAATTCCTTCATTTCCTTCTCACAATCACGCCTGGATTCAGTCCAGGATGAACATGCAGGTGTGGATTGTGTATTCTAACAGAACCGAACAAAATTGATCTTCCTAACAATATTACAACTCTCTTGGATAGCTTCTTGCCCAATGGGACTTTATCTATATGCATAAGCTTCGTATATGTCTCCCTTCAAAAATTATCTCATGAACTAACAAAAATGGAACAGATATGGACCAGTGCCGCAACCTAGTTTGTTCAATGCTGTTCCATATACTTTTGAACTATATTTATGTTAAATATACACATAATATACACAAGATACACATGTATGTTATGTGTATATTCGGCAATATTGGTTCTCGGCTTAAGCCCCCACGGTTTGGGCTGAATTGTTTTGTATACTTTGTATATTAGTCTTGCACATTAATTAATTTTATACTCTTACCATAATTGTATAGTTAGTCTCCAAATAGGATAGAAGTTTAGATGTAGAATAGGAAAAAGATTTTCGTATTATAGAAATATGTAACATGTATATATACCCCTTTCATTAATGAGAATAATCAAGAAATTATTTCTTTCATGGTATCACAAGTCTAGGTTATTTTTCCTTGATTCCGCTATTCTCTCTTTTTTCTCAAAATTCGTGACCCCCCCCCCCCCCCCCGGGGGTTTCTTCAAAAACCCGAGAACACCCAAACAAAAATCCATTCTTCAAAGTTTCTTGTTCTATTCACTGTGACTGATAAGAACATGTTTCATCCTGCCCTAACAGTTTCTAACATCAAGAGTGTTCTTTCTGTTGTTCTTGACTTAGAAAACGTTCAATATGAGACGTGGGCAGAGTTATTCAAGATTCATGCACTGGCACATCAAGTTTTCCACCACATTAATCCCTCCGGCTCCTAATACGGAAGGTGTGCCAACCAAAGAGGAAGATCCTAAATTATGGACTACTCTTGACGCAAAGGTTCTCCAGTGGATTTATGCCACTATCTCCCTCGACCTCTTACAGACGATTATGGAACCTAACTCTTTAGTTATGACTGCTTGGAATAGATTGCGTGATATATTCCAGAATAACAGTCATTCTCGCATTGTCACTCTTGAACAGGAATTTTCTCGAGTCGCTATGGAGATTTTTCTGAACGTTTCATCTTATTGCAAATGACTCAAGGATTTGACGGATCAACTTCGCAACGTGGGTGCTCGTGTTAGCAATAGTCGTCTCATTCTACAGATTATTGCAGGCATGTATGAGGCCTATAACGGTGTTGCTTCGATCCTTCGTCAAAGTAACCTTCGATCGGAATTTTATCAAGCCCGCTCCATGCTCACGTTGGAAGAAGCCGTTTTGGCTAAGAAGGCGACTACTGGCGCCAACTCCGCCATGATGGCCACGTCCAATGGTTCTTCGACATTTTATGACAATTCAAACCAAAACCGAAACAATGGTGGTGGCAAGAAAGGTCAAAATTATAAGAATAAAAATAAAGATGGTGGACGTGGTAAAAATAGCAGTGGAGGCAGACTCTGGGTCCCGGCCAGCTGGACCACCGACGAATCGCCCCGGGCTCATCGGTCATGGGCTAGCGCGATGGCTCAGCGCCGACAGGCGATGGGCAGTAATAATTCCACTGTGCCACAATTCCAGATGGAAACAACCCAGCCTATCTCGGACAGTAGCAGTCTCGTCCAGTGGGGCCTTGGCGAGGCCCAAGCCCTGCTTGGGCCTCGACCACAGAAGGCCTTTGCGGCTGAGGGGCCCATTTCTATCCCTTCTATGACAGATATTTAAGCCGCAATGCACACACTGGGATTAACTCCTCCGGACCCGAATTGGTACATGGACACCAGTGCCACTACCCACATGACATCCGACCAAGGTATTCTCTCGTCTTATTCCAATTTGAGCAGTAATCGTGGTATAATTATTGGTAATGGTAATTCAATTCAAATTCGGGGTTATGATCATAAAACATTGTCTTCCCCATTCACCACTTGTCTTGAAAAATACCCTTCATGCCTCAAAATTGATTAAAATTTTGGTATTTGTCCATAAATTCACAACTGATAATTGTATTTCTGTTAATTTTGATCATTTTGGGTTTTCTGTGAAGAATTTCAAGACGGAAAACCCTCTCATGAGGTGTGATAGTAGGGGAGCTTTATCCAATCACACCAAGTCTTGGTTTCTCGAGTCAAGTCATGCCTTCAATTTTTACAGCTTTTGCTCCTTTCTTGTGGCATGCTCGTTTAAGTCATATAGGATCATCAATTTTATCTGTCTTAGATAAAAAATAATCTTATTTCTTGTAAGGGTACGCTTAATACTCCGAATTGTCAATCTTGTTCTTTAGGAAAAAATATTAAGTTGTCATTTGTAGACTCTAATTCTCATACTTTAATGTCATTTGATATTATTCATAGTGATTTATGGACGTCTCCTGTTCTTAGTTCTTTGGGTCATCAGTATTATGTTCTATTTTTGGAAGATTATTTTAAGTTTTTATGGGCTTTTTCAATAGCGAAAAAATCTCAAATTTTTTTCATCTTCTTAAAATTTAAAGCATTCATTAGAACTCAATTCGAACGGGAAATAAAAACTATTTAATGTGATAATGACAGAGAATTTGACAATGGGTTGTTTCGAAAATTTTGTGCAAATAATAAAAATAATTTTCGTTTTTCTTGTCCTCATATGTCTTCACAAAATGGGAAAGCTGGACGCAAAATTCGTACCATTAATAACATTGTTCGAACTTTATTGATTCATGCTTCTGTACCCCCATCTTTTTGGCATCATGCCCTACAAATGACTACATATATTCTTAACATTCTTCCTTCTAAAGGTTTGACATATTCGTCTCTTCTGCAAATTTTATATCATAAGATTCCTTCGTATTCACATCTTAAGGTCTTTGGGTGCTTATGTTATCCGTTGTTTTCTTCTACTACAATTAACAAACTTCAGGCCCATTCTACCCCGTGTATATTTTTGGGTTATCCGTCTAATCATCGTGGTTATAAATGTTTTGATTTATCATCTTATAAAATCATCATTAGTCGCCATGTAATTTTTGATGAATCTCAATTTACATTTGCTAAGGATAGTAAATTCGTGCCTAGTTCATATAATTATTTGGATGATGATATATCCCCATATATTATTCACCATTTATCGGATCTACCTGCACTAAAATTCTCCAATGCCCATCGCTCACTGCCCCACCGCTGGCCCATCACATAAGACATCGCCCCACTACCCACCCAGCCGATCGGGCGATGGTGGTAAATGGGCCACTCGCCCAGCCCAACCCTGCTTCATTAATCTCATCCAATCCCCATTACCGATTTGGGCCAGCAGGCCCACTGCCTGTTGGCCAGTCTGTCACGCATCCTGATTATTTCTAAAATCCGTCCAATTCTCTCCCGAGTCATAGACCAGTCACTTGCAGTTAACGGAGTATTTTTAAATCAAAAAGACATTTTAGTTTGAATTCTAATATTCTTAAATCCCCTCTACCCCATAACCCATTGTCTATTGTGAAAACATTAATTCTAGTACATCTATCCATTTGCCTAATGTACAAACATCCTAGTACATCACTCCGCCACTTCCAATGACACATTCGTTAATGTTCACGACACTATTGATATCCCCTTGTTGGCAAGTAGGGTAATAATATGTAAAATAGTGTGTTATAACCCTTGAATCATAATCATGAGATTACTCTAGTTTACTGAAGTGGAGTATACAATTGGATAGTTTGTAATATGAAAGTGATTATAATTAATGAAAAAGAGATTTTGTTCTTATCTAAGATAATACTTAAGTAAAGAAAAGGGTGATCTCTCTAAATGCTCAATTTTTTAGATGAGATAGTCACATATTTCAATATGGTATCAGAGCAAACATAGGTCTTGAGTTTGAGTGTTACCGCCTCCCATTATCAAAAGAAATGTCCACGTTCCCGACTCATGAAAAAAGAAAAATATGCCCTCACGTGAAGGGCGTCTCGAAGATAAATAAATAATAATGTGTTTTCTTTGAAAGCTTATGATTTTAGATGAGATGGTCACGCACTTCAATTTTATGAGTGGAAAAAAAAATTGGCGAGATAGTAAGCCTACCTTCGTGGTAGCGGCTGATCTTGCTTCGATACCATGTAATGTAACAAAATGATGGAGGTATTTTTCATATGTATTACTCAAAGAATCAGTGGTTTAAATATATGAGAAGAGGATTCTAATTAGAAGCTAAATCCTATAAATCCCTACAGATTTGATGTAATAATATATATATACAAGGAAACTACATATATATTAGTAACATTTTTTAAAATGTCTCAACCTTTTGTTAATATGTTATTTGAACGTTGCTGGCCCTTCAAAGATATAACAAGATTAGCCCAAAACTACAACAGATATATTTGGATAACTGTGGTAACAACCTTGTTACCCAAGCCATTTTTTGTTCCCAGTGATTCTCTATATTCTTCTTTCTTTTATTATCAACTATCTTTTGCTCAACTTTTATCATTTTGTCGACGTAGATTCCTCTTTAGTATTGTACATTGGCTGCGAACAGACCTAAAGCTTCCTCAAATTTCTTACCTTTTGCTCAAAACCTCCTTCCATATACAAGTGATTTCCTCATATCACGACAAACAAATGTGACAATCCCTTTACACTTGAAAAAGATGCAAATAATTTATGAGGAAGATGACAACATACACTTAATTAAAGATGTAATTTCATTGAGATAGAAGATATATGAAGACTTGAGACAACGAAATGTGAGTACAACAATTGCAAAGAACAAGAAGTAAGTAAATATTATAAAGATTACAAACAGGAAACAAGAATAAATACAAGCTTCTGAGAATTCGCTGAGTCGAATAATGATGCGGATATTTCCGGATGATTGAATATGACTCAACAAAATTAGTAAGGCTCGTCTTTAAGACAAGATTACCCCGTATATATCATTTTACGTTAATGGGCAATAGTCTCCCAAGATAAAACAACAACTAACAAATGAGCAAAAGAAACTCAAATATTTCTAGAGAAGAACTTTAAGTGTTTGAAGTATGCTAGAAATGAAGAAGTTCAGAAATTTGTAAGTGTGTTTTCGAATTGAGCCAAATCCTCAATTTAAAGTAGTGTAAGAGGGGCCCCTTCAAGTACCCATGTAGTGGCCATTTAAATGTCATGTAATGGGCATTTAGTCCACCAAGTAATATAGCCAAATAATGGCTGATTTATGAAGGAAAAAATGACATTTGAATGCTCCAAAAAATCTCCATAATCAGCTAAATTTTTGGATTTCTGTCGCACAGTTACTGCCTTGGAAGAGCCGCGGCGCTGCAGAATTAGCGTCGCGGCTCCAGTAGCTACTGCCCATTTAGCGCCGCGGAGCTGGCTTGGAAGCGTCGTAGCCCTCCGGCACCGCGGCTCCGACGGGTTGGCACCGTGGCCCTTCGCGGCTCTGTGACCTTTTCCGACTCGTTTCATCTTACACTTCGCACACTTCTTCCTTCATTTAACAACGTGGAATACTTGTTATTTGACCAATAACCGTCCATTTTATGTCTCAAAAACTTTAATTACGCATCAATATTTCTTTCACTGATGAAATTTACGATACTTGACACTAGAGTGTACATGTGTGGAAACAATGTTTCCAACATGCAGGGCCCCAATTGTTCGAGTGATAAATAATGGGATAAATTTAATTTTACATTAGTAAATTTCCAACGAGAAACACTTCAGCAGACATGTTGGAAAGAAAATTCTAAATGATTGTAATCCAATCAATGTTCAAAGAACCCCATTTTTCTCTTCACAACACAAATAAAATTCCAAGATATTCCGTCATGTCATACTCATGTCAATTTTAATAACTACAAATAGAAGTCAAGCACAGCTTCAGAGAAGCAAATATTGTAGCAGATGCTCTAGTCAAATGCGGTATATATATATATATATATATTGGCCACACAAGGGCTCTTCCTGTCCATAACCGTCTCTGTGGGCATCTGATTATATTGGCCACACAGGCATTCATATCATATCGTCTTGGCCACACAGGCATTCATTTAGGCCACACATGCACGATATGTGGCCTCTTAGGGCTCTTTTGTGATAATTTGTACCAGTTGCAGGTGATGTGCGTATATAATGACTTTCCCTCTTTTCTCGTGTCCCCTACATATATATATAATATATAATAGTGTGTGTAGCACCAGTGGTCCAGGGTAATATAGAAATGCAATGCAAATAAAATGCATGAATGATAATACCATATTCCAACCTCAACGGTTGACATATTACCCTTGTGCCTTTGACAACATTGTGAATATTATCACAATATTTTTTTATATGTCTCATTAAGGACTTAGAAACAATTTAGACATGCTTTCAGCATAGAAATCAATAACATGATTATTATTCTTCTAGGAGTAGAATAAATTATGGAACCATATCACGGTTATATTTCATTATATGAAACATGCCAAAGGAAGAAATAATTTACCTTAACATACCTCGAACGCCGAACTCCTATTAACTCTATTAGAACCAACCTCCGTAATTTGCATGGATAAATAGTCATCCATGAACTTAGCTCAAACATGTTCCCATGGGATTCATCTGAATTTTAAACTCCTTTTTCTCACCATTTAAAATCCTTACCATACTTCAAGTTCAATTAAAATTCTACTCTTTTTCCCATGAAGTATTTACAAAGAACTGGATTAGGGACACTGAGTTATGAGACGAGAATAAAATGACAATGAATCTGTGTGGTATATGTAAACTCTTTGTATAAAAAGGTACATACAACAAGTGGTGTACAATTAGAGAAAGCTAAAGCAAACATGTTGTTCAGTGTAGCTTTGAATATTTGGTCCTCAAGAATCTTCACCCAATATATACATGCCCAAAGTAATCTTCATAATGATAGTCATTATGTTGTCCTCACACTCTTAAATACACCCACACGACACTTACTATATAATTGCCACGTAGCACCCTACATAACTTAGTCCTTGGGAATTTTCCAAAACGTTACACGAACCTACTTCCCCTTAAGTCTCTCTTTCATTAATAATTAATCCACCATGTAATTAATTCTAAAACTCACTTCACTTAAATCTCCATGACTTATAAATCCTTCATATACTTAATGTCATAATTCTTGTAATATGACACTAGTCCGTAACCTTTTATGCGCACCCTAAATTTATTTCCGATCTCCGTCGTCATATTTGTTACATTCAAAATTATTTCGGGATCGCATTCCTTGTATACTAATCTCTTTATTAGCATACATAAACATAACATAAATTTTCCCAACGCTCGGATCTAATTACACACGCCTAACGATTCAAACTGTGACCCGAAAATACGGAATGTTACATTTTAAATGAGAAATTGTTGGTGTTTCTATAAAGCGACTTACAAATCCAACACCAAAAAGAATATTGTACAAGTCAAATACCTCTAGCTTTCAACGACTCTTGAAGCATATGGGATTAATATTGTCTTCATATTTATGCCTGGACAATTTAACTCCACAATCAAGCTTGCGATTCTCCATCTCAAATTTCTTGAGAATCTCCTTTGCATATTCTCCTTGAGAAATAAAGATATCATCGTTCCCTTGATCCACTTTAATTTCAAGATAGTATGACATTAGATCAATGTTCATCATCTCAAATTCTAATTTCAAGATAATATGACATTAGATCAATGTCCGTCATCTCAAATTCTCTTGTCATTATTTTCTTGAATTCTTCTAATATATTTTGATTATTTCCTGTCAAGATCAAATCATCCACATACAAATAAACAAGTAATATGTCACTATTTTTATTAATTTTTACATCGAGTGTATGTTCACGTGGACATTTTGAAAAATTATTTGCTTGGAAGTATTTGTATTTGTCAATGCTACAATTTCAAGCCCGTGGAGCATGCTTCAAGCCTTCGAGAACCTTTTTCTATTCAACATTTTATCTTCATGTTCTTCAACTTTATAGTCCAAAGGTTGATCAATGTAAACTTCTTTCTCCAAAATCTCATTCAAGAAAGCAGACTTCACATCCCACATCCATTTGATGATTTTTTCACTGGTTTTGAGCTGCCAAAGAAATCATCAAGCATATTGTCGATAAATGAGCAGCTGATGCAAACACTTCATCATAGTCAATATCGACCTTTTGCTTGTACCACTTTGCAATTAAACTTACTTTGTGCCTTTCTACTTTTTCCTAAAAAAATTATTTAGTTTGTACACCCATTTGACTCTAATGGTGATTTTGCCTTTTGAAAGTGTGACTTAACTCTCATGTATCATTCTTTTTTATTGCCTTGATTTCTTTATTCATTGCATCTTTCCATTTTGAATTACGGCCAGTATCCTCATAGCTTATAGACTCACTGTCCACCAATAAATAAAAGTGATTCTTCACTTCTTGAACATGTAGTGGAGGTGTTGTGGGTGGTGTAGTAGGCTGCTCCATAACTTCTTCATCATTTTCATTGTCAAGGAATAGACTGAAAAGGTAATCTTGCTCTTTAGATTTCCACTCCTAAGCACTATTTTCATCAACTTCAAAATCTCTGCTTATGGTAACTTTGACATTTCTCGGGTTAATTAAGTTGTTACCTTTAGATCTTTGATCATAACCAACAAAAACATACCTATCACTTTTGTCATCAAGCTTAGATCTTTTCTCATCCGGCACATATGCATAAGCAACGTTTTTAAGCACTCGCAAGTAAGCAATTTTTGTTTGAAATCGCTCCAAGCCTCTTGCGGTGTGTTGCGACCAACAGTGGCGGATCTTGCCCAAAATATTAAGGGGGCGGTAACTACTAACAAAAATATTATAATTGAAATTTATAAGAACAAAATTTAATTTTATCAAAGATTCAAAATAACATCAACACAATAATCCACCAAGAAAGACTCAACACCAGTGATGCCCCTATCAATCCAAATCCAATTTTGTATACAACAATCCAACCGAGCAAAAGTGTACAAACAAAGTCCCTAGGGAAATAAAGGCACTAGGTGCTACAATAAAAGAAAAGATGTACCTATAATTAAAGTACTGCCCTTCGTTCTTTTAAAGACTTGAAATCATTAATAATTGAATCAAAGCTAAAACTTTCAGCTATCTCTTTTTCAATATAAACCATCATATTATCAGCAAGAAATTCATCTTCCATCTTATTACGCAACCTTGTCTTGATTATCTTCATTGCTGAAAATGATATTTCTGTAGTAGCCGTAGAAACTTGAAGAGTTAAGATAAGGCGAATTATCCGGTCAATCAAGTAATATGTATTCGTCTTCCCTGTTTTTTCCAAAGCTTCACATAATTCAGACATAGTTGACAAGTTATTCAATTTTGGGTGACTAACAGCCTCAAGAATAAAGTGTTGAAGTTGAAATCTCAAATTTATTTTCTCTTGCTCACTAAAATCCACTGGATAGAATTTTTCTACAAGAGCACATATATCATCCATATTAAATGCTTCGTACTTATCTTTAGGAATCAAACTATTACTTAGGCTCAAAAGCTCCATTGTTTGAACATTAAACATGTGATTCAATTCCTGTAATTGTTGATCAATAGTAACACAAAAGAGTTTCACTCTAAAATGTTGACCCACTGTGACGTTATCCACGAGCACGCCCTTGACGCTCTATATAAACATTATTACAGTCAGGAGAATCAATATCATGTTGCTCACAAAATAATGTCACATTTTTCAATAATTGATCCCATCATTTATCTCTCAACTTCTGAATTAATGTTTTGTAGTGCTGACTAAATGTATAACATTAAGTATATCTTGGGATTTCTGTTGTAAAGCTTGACAAAGACGAACTGTAATTCACATAGTCTCTTTCATCATGTGCAAAATCAATATGAACTCAAATGAATTCATAATCTTATAAGCAACATTAGCATCCCCTCGTTGAGAGTAAGTTGATCCATTTTTCCTTATATTTTGAAGAACCACACAATTTGCATCATGCATATTTATCATACTACAAACAGAAGAAAAATGTGAGCTCTCCAGCTCGTTTCAAAGTGTCTATTTGATTTTGTCCTTTACCACTATCAAGTTCACCAATCTCTAGCAAACGTGATATCTCATCTAATTTGACAGCTTGTAGCTCGTCATGACGCTTACTAGAGGAACATACAATATTGACAACAAAAGTTAAGTTTGAAAAGAAATCATGAATAAGGAAAACTTCTCTGGAAGCAGCAACCAAAGCAAGTTGTAATCTATGTGCAAAACAATATATGTAATAAGCATAAGGACAATCTTTGAGAAATAATGCTTGCAATCCATTCCACTCTCCTCTCATATTACTAGCACCATCATACCCTTGACCACAGATATTTGAAACATCAAGACGATACCGATAAAGAACATCACAAACCGCTTTTTTAAGAGTGATAGCCATAGTGTCCTTAACATGCACAAAATCAAAAAATCGTTCTTGTATATAACCCTTTTTATCAACAAACCTCAAAATAATAGCCATTTGTTCCCTTAGAGATTCATCACGTCATTCATCAACAATTATGTAAAATTTAGAATCCCCAATCCCAAATTTAGAGACATTTTCCGGGGTCACGTTCTAAACAATTGACATCAAATTCATCCATGGTGACTTTTTGAATCTTGCAAGGTTGTTCATCATCATCGGAATGATGTTTTTCAAGTATCGATGTTGAAGCTATACAATTTTCATCTTTATTGGAAGTTGTCCTCTTGAAAAATGAATCAATTTTCTTAAGTTGTACCATCGTACCAACTACCACTCCTAAAAAATACATAAATCAATTATCAAAGAAACAAACATAAAAGAATAAAATAATAGTTGAGCTTCTTTATTATATTTTTATTAGTATTTTCAACTTAACAATGATTATGACTTGAAAATAATAGTTGAGCTTCATTCGAGTAATTTATCGAACACCTTGTGGGCATAGAACTCCCCCTTTAAATTTGACAACAATAGGGGTTTAAAAACCCTCCCTTTTTAATGGGGAATCATTATTCTAGCCAAAAACATAAAACAACAAGTACAACAATACCAAACCCCACCCAAATTCTCCCAAATCCAATAATACTAATTTTCAACTTCAATAAAAACTCAAGAAACAGAAAGAAGCAAGATCACTTGAATTTTTACCTAATAAGTATAAGAGATATCAAGAATCGCTTACCTTGAGGATAACTCTTGGATTTAGTTGATACTTGACAGAGACAGCCAGAAAGGGAAGAGCCGAAGAGGAAGAGAGGAACTGCCACTGGGAAGGTTTTGGTGATTTGGTCGATACTGTGAAATAAAATTGGAGGGTTTGTTTTGAGTTATATTTTTAAAATTAAATTATATTTAAAAAAAATTGGGGGGGGGGGGGGGGGGCCCGGCCCCCCCCAGGCCCTTCAAAGCTCCGCCACTGGCGACCAACATTTTTGGTGTGACGCTGATTTGATAAATACGGCGCACAAGAAACTGCTTCAGCTCAAAATTCCTTTCGCACATTTTTACTTTTCAACGTACTTATTGCCATAATGAGAATAGCCCGACTCTTCCTCTCCAACAGGCATTTGTTGAGGTGATCTTGAAATGGCAAGAAAATGATGAATTTTAATTTTTCCACAAAAAACCTTGAATTCATTTGAAGTGAACTCTCCACTATTATCGGGCCGAAGTGACTTAATTTAGTAGTCACTTTGTTTCTCTACTATGCTCTTAAAGTTCTTGAAGTTTTCAAAAATCTCAATTTTCCTTCAAAAAATAAATTTAAGTTTTTCGACAATACTCATCAATAAATAGAAAAAAAATTACTTTTACCAAGTGAGATTGACTTGATAGGTTTACACACATTCATGTGAATCAACTCCAAAGGACATCATGCTCTTGTCAATGACTCTTTAAGAAAGTTTTTCCTTGATTGCTTTTCAAAAAGACATCCTTAGTAAAGTTGATTATGATGATTAATGGTTTGCAACCCTTTCCCCATATTTTTTTCATCAACCTTAGAATATAAAAATTCAAATGGTCAAATCTTATATGTCAAAGCCAAGATGAATCTTTGACCCATTAAAACAAGCATTTCAGTACATCACTTTGAGATTTAAAACAAACATTATATTTTTAGCCATATGAACCTTGGCTAACTCCCATTTTCATCTTTCATAATCAACTTATTATCTTTCAAATGAATGTCATTTTTTCTCTCTCCAAGATTTGTCCCAAAATCAAAATATTATATTTTATTTTTGATACATACATGACATTGAAGATAAATTGATGACGTCCATCTTTCGAACGAATAAAATCTTACCTTTACTTTTGATTTGAACCTTTGAAGAGTCTCCAAGAGTGATATTTCCACCATTTAATTCCTCAAACTCCGCAAATATTTGCTTCTTCCTGCAAATATGACCGCTTGCACCAGAATTAAGGTAGCATTGATTTCTTTCTACACTTTCTTTCTTCTTTACAGTCAGGAGTAAAGTGATATCTTCATCTTCATTTTTACTCTCCACAATTATTTATCTCTTCCAAATTATTTTACATTCTCAGGAAAAAATAACTAAGTTTATGACAAGTATAACATTCAATTATGCCATACCTTCCTTGATTTGACCTTCATCAGCTACCTCTTCCTTAATTGAAGTCTCGACTTCTATTTTCTTTGATTGGAGGTTGGCTACCATCTCTTCCTCCTCTGCCATGGCCTCTTTATTGTGAGCTACGCCTTTCATCTTTTTTGCTTGCAAAACTTGTTCAACCGGTCCTTGTTTCGGTTTCTTTAACTTTTCTTCACGTGCTTGCATAAAATCCGTGAGTTCTTCTATGATCATGGTATCGAAGTCCTTGGACTCTTCAATGACAACACAATATAATTAAACTTTGAATCTAGGGATATCATTTATTGAAAATATAAGGCGGGCCCTTGATAATATCATAGGGCACAAATAGGATTGAAGAGGGAGAGAGACATTAAACTCACCTCATATCATTAGAAAACTACACTCTTACAAATGATGCTTTTATAGGTGTCAAGACACTTCAAATTCATACTTAGTAAATGATTTCACACACATCATGAACTTAATCCCCTTAAAAATATAACGATGTTACCTAGTTAATACAAAAGACAATGAACTTAAATAAATAAAAAATCATGCACCGAGGTATCCTAAAAGTCATGGCTAACACCAAACATGCATCTAGTAATTCTATAATTAAAATTATATTTCTAACATTCCCCCTTAATTTTGAATTTTTATTTTTATATTTTTCATTACTCTTGATGATTTCTACATCATTTTCTGCATCCTATTTATGTCACCTTCCAACTTTACCTTCAAAGCTAATCCTTCAAAGAACTATGTTGGTGATATTATCCTTACAAAGGATGTTTTTATAGTTTTATAGGTGTCAAGAGACACTTTAGACTCATACTTAATAAATGATTTCACACACATCATGGACTTAATCTCCTTGAAAACATAACGATGTACATAGATGATACAAAAGATAATGAACTTAAAAAAATTAAAAATCATGCACCTAGGTATCCTAAAAGTCATGGCTAACACCAAACATGCCGGTAAGATGTTGGAATAATTTCCCTTAGGAATTTCTTTCATTAATCACAATATATATAGTTGTACAAATGTGATTCTTAATACAGTAAGAATCTTAAGTTACCTTAAATACATGATACTAATAAATACAATATATACCGCTAACACACCCCCTCAGACGGAGCGGGAGGAGGTCGGATGTTCAGGCTGGATCTGAAGTCTGTGAACAGTTGTCTGGGTAGTCCCTTTGTGAAGATGTTTACATATTGAGAAGAGGAAGGTACATGTAGAATTTTGACAAGACCACGTGCCACCTTATCACGAACAAAATAAATATTCATCTCAATATGTTTGGTCCGCTGATGCTAGACCGGATTATGAGACATATAGATAGCAGATATGTTATCACAATAGACTATAGATGTCTTACGCAATGGACAACTCAGCTCCAAGAGGATATTCCGGATCCAACAGATCTCAGCAACTACATTAGCAACACCCCTATACTCTGCTTCGGCACTGGATCGGGATAACGTGGCTTGTCGCTTGACAGACCAAGAGATCAGATTATCCCCTAAGAACACACAATAGCCTGAAGTAGAGCGTCTCGTGTCCGGGCACCCTACCCAATCAGCATTTGTGTAGGAAAGTAATCTGTTTGGAGCGGAGGGGTAGAGATGCAACCTATAGTCAGGAGTGCCCTTAATGTATCTGATAATACGCTTAAGAGCAGCAAAATGGGGTTCCCTGAGCGTCGTGAACAAACAAACTCTTTGGGCGGCATATGCAATGTCGGCTCGTGAAAGTGAATCTTGAAGAGCACTGCAAGACTTCGATAGAGAGTAGGATCGGACATCGATCACCTCGAAGCCGAGCTTGGATTTCGAATCAACAGGAGTAGGCATAGCCTTGCAATTCGACATCTTAGCTCTGAACAAAATTTCTTCTGCATACTTACGCCGACTCAGGAACATAGTATCTGCAGATCTAGTGACTGATATATCCAAGAAGTAACTCAGCTTGCCCAAATCAGTCATAGCAAATTCAGTTTTGAGAAGAGCAATAATGTCATTTTTCAACTTATCAGATGAGGCAATGAGAACAATATCATCAACATATAATAACAAGTAAGCGATGTCACTACTATTATGAAAATGAACAGAGAGGTGTCACACCTGCTGCAAATAAACTCAATCTGCATAATATACCTGGCAAACCGGTCATACCAAGAACGAGGTGCCTGCTTTAGACCATAGAGTGACTTCCTGAGATGACAGACATAATGAGAAACAACTGGATGAACAAAACCAGGTGGTTGATGCATGTATACATTTTCTTTCAAATCCCCATGAAGAAATGCATTCTTGACATCCAGCTGATGAATCGGCCACTTCTTACCCATAGCAATGCTAAGAACATTACGAATCGTAGCCTATTTACAATCGGGCTAAAGGTATCACCACAGTCAATGTCCTCCTACTGATTAGTGACATTTGCCACAAGTCTAGCCTTGTAGCGTTCCAAAACACCACTATCTCTGAATTTGTGACGAAAAAGCCACAAGCATCTGATCACATTCACCCCCTCTGGTCTAGGGACAAGATCTCAAGTATGCTGCTTAGTTAAAGCATTATATTCCTCAGACATGACTGCATTCCAATTAGGGTCAAGTTTGACCAATTTGGGGTTCTTTGGGAGTGGAGAAATGGTTTGGACAGACAGGTTAAACTGGACTTTAGGTTTGAAAATCCCGTGTTTGGCACGAGTTTCCATTTGGTGACTGGGGACATTGGGTGGTGGCATTGTTGAAGTGACAGGTTCAGAGGTTAGTTCACTAGAAGGGTGGCACCGCGGTGCATCCTCGTGGATCGCGGCGGTCGGGCGCGAGGAGAGCGATGAACTCACCGGAAGAGGGCCGCGGTGCTAAAAGTTCCGCGGAAGAGGGCTCACCGAAGCGTGCACCGCGGTGCATCCTCGAGGGACCGCGGTGGTAAAAGTTCTGTAGGAAGAGGGGGCTCACTGGAAGGATGGCACCGCGGTGCATCCACTGTGGACCGCGATTCTGAAGTCGAAATTTGGGTAAGCTGACTTAGAATGGTTGGGGATATGAATGGTTCATCAAGAAACGGCACCGTTTCCGATTCTGAGGGTTTGAAAACGGAAATATCGTCTCATTGAACGTGACGTGACGAAAGATGTGAATTTTACGAGTGGACAAGTCAGAGCACAGATAACCCCTATGGTTGGGTGGGAAACCGAGGAATACACAGGGTGTAGTTCGAGGAGCCAACTTATGAGGGGTGGTGGAGGTAAGATTGGGATAACACAGACGACCGAAGATCCGTAGGTGGTAATAAGAAGGAGTTCTACGATATAGAATGTCTATGGGGGTCTTGTTTTGTAATGTGCTAGTAGGTAAAATATTTAGAAGGTATTCTACCATTTTGACAGCATAGACCCAGAAAGATGATGGCAGACAGGCATGAAATAGGAGGGTACGGACCATGTTATTAATAGTACGAATAATTCGTTCAGCTTTACCATTTTGAGGTGAGGTGTGAGGACAAGAGAAGCGGAACACCATGCCTTGTTGGGAGCAAAAATTATGAAAAGCCAAATTATTAAATTCACGTCCGTTATCACATTGAAATGATTTGATGGATTTTTCAAACTGAGTTTTATTAAATCTGTGAAACTCAAGAAATTTAGCAAAAACTTCATATTTGAATTTTAGAGGATAAATCCATACAAAATGTGAGAAATCATCCAATAGCACAAGATAAAATTTATGACCTAGAGAGCTAATAACATGAGAGGTCCACAAGTCAGCATGAACAATGTCAAATGATGAAACTGTAATATTCATTGACGACATGAAAGGAAGACGAGTATGCTTGCCAAGCGGGCAAGAAAAACAATGTTGGGCAAGTTTCACATTATTACATTTGCTGATTGTTTCTAAGAAAAGAAAAAAACATGATCTCCTGGATGCCCAAGTCTATTGTGCCAGATGGATGGAGATAATGCAGCAAGGGAGACTGGTTGTTGAGGTCTGACAGCGGAAGAGTTTGTAAAGGGGTAGAAGTCTCCCACACTATTGCATCGAGTAAGAATTCTCCCCGTATTGAGATCCTTCACAAAGAAACCAAAAGGATCAAAATCTACAGACACCCAATTATTACGAGTGAATTTCCTAACAGATATCAACTTTTTAATAATTTGAGGGGCGTAGAGGACATGGTTAAGTGAGAAGGGTGGATGGGGATTTTTGATTTGTGTATTTCCATAACCTGTAATTGAAATGTGGTGACCATTGCCAACAGTAATGTATTGAGGATACTTTAATTGAAACAGTTGGGAGAAATTACCTGAAGAGTTGGTCAGGTGTGATGTGGCTCCGGAGTCCATATACCAATTATTGTCAGGCGGTTGCAGAGTGAGTGTGTTGAAAGCTTGGCCCAAATCAGTGGGTTGTATCTGCTGGGCTAAAGGAAAATGTTGGGCTGACATCAGATGGGCCTGTTGAGGAGATGGGCCAGTTGGTGTTGGACCGAATATACTGGGCCGCCATCGCTGCCAAATCGGGCCCGCTTTGTCGGATCGGGCCGCCATCGCCGCCTTGGACATTCGGTCACTGCTGTTGCTGGGTATTCGCCATCGCCGAGGTGGCGCGCGATCGCTATTGTGCTTTTCTTTGCCTCGACCTTTCCCTTGTTTTCTTGTCGCGACCTGCTGCTCTCGCTCCACCGCGGTTCTGCTGCTGCGATGGTCCAATGGAAGGCGATGGTCGGCGACTGCAAGTTTTCAACGGCTAATGCTTTTTTATTGTGCTCATCCTGTTTAGCACGCCGTGTTTCTTCCAACAACAATTGAGAATGTGTCTTGTTGAAAGATGGAAGTGGATCAGCCTGTTGAATTATTGCTGCAAGAGTATCATATTCCCCCTTTGGTAATCCTGCAACAAGTTGTAGTACCATCTTAGTCTCAGAAACAGATGTCCCAACATGAGAGAGTTGGTCAGCAATAAGTTTCAGTTGCTTGCAGTATTCGGTCATGTTGTTAAAATTCTCAAGGCGGGTGTTGTTGAACTGCTCCTCTAAATACACCGCCCTGGTATTTTTGTTATCCTGAAAAATTTCCTCCAAGCGTACCCAAAGTTCGCATGCTGAAGCACCTGTTTTCAGGATAGTGCACAGCAAGTCCTTAGAGATGGTACCATAGATCCATTGTTTGACGATAGCGTCAAGACGGCACCATGTTGAATCATCAATGTCAGAGGGGCGAGGGATTGACGCATCAATATGGCCGAGCACGTTGTACTCACAAGCATAAATATAAAACAGTTCCACACACATAAAATATTGACAGTTTTTTTTATCAAGAATAATAGGGACAAAATTCTTGATTTGTGACAGCAAAAGTCGGATGAAAAGATGACTTTGTGAAGGGAAGTGGGGTATCATCTATGTCAGAGGTAGAATCATTAGATTTAGGAGAAGTGGGAGGAGACATGATAGCCACGGGTTAGAAATTCTGAAAGATAAGGCATCGCGGTGGGGGGGATTGGCGGCAGCCGAAAAGGGATGGGAGGGGAATTTCTAGGGGTTTTGGGATATTAGGCTATTGATACCATGTAAGATGTTGGAATAATTTCCCTTAGGAATTTCTTTCATTAATCACAATATATATAGTTGTACAAAGGTGATTCTTAATACAGTAAGAATCATAAGTTATCTTAAATATATAATACTAATAAATACAATATATACTGTGAATATTTGAATAATATTCGCTCACAATGCCTCTAGTAATTTTAGAATATTAAAAATTATATTTGTAACACTCTCCGATCCTTTAATTTTGAATTTTCATGTTATTCATCACTCTTGATGATTTCTGCGTCCTCCTTATGTCACCTTCCCACTTTACATTCAAAGCTAGTCCTTCAAAGAACTAAGTTAGTGATATTCGAATAATTTTCCACATCTACAAATCACTGGTACTAACTTCAACTTTTCCACCAATTTTTTCAAAATTGGCTCAAACTTAACAATCACATGCTACATGCAATTCATAATTCTCCATTTTCTTCTAAGTTTTGGCTTTTGCAAACACAAACTCAAGGAAGACTTCTCTTGTCTTCTCTTCCTATCCTGTTAAGTCCTTTAAGACTAACATCTTCTCGACGGGTTGTTCTTTTCTTTACAAACCCGAAGAATTTACTCTTCTTTTGAAAATAGTTAGCCTCTCATCAAGTGCTCAAACCCTCAGACACATCACTAATGGAGGTAACAAAATTTTCACCTTTACGCCTTCCAGGATCGAACTAACGCTCTGATTCAAAGTTTATTTTTCAACACGAGGAACACGTTCGAGTCGAGGCATGGCCTACACGAGTGTTGTTGGCCTAAGAGGACATTGCTGGAGTTAAGCATGGACAAGGTGAGGCAGTCGCGGAAGGCACACACATTCACAAAGCGTGCCAACCAAGCATGATGAGGCGTATGCAGGAAGCCCAATCCGCAAGCAAGGTTCTGGCCATTACTGTGACATAGTGCCTGGCGAAGAAAATGCGTTTGCACAGGGCATGGCACACAAGTATAGCACAACACACGCCCTGGGTTGAGCATCGAAGCGTGCTGAGGCGCGAACAGTTAAAAAAGTGCATAAGAACGAGGTCTTGGCACCATGAGCAGCTTAGAAGTATCGTTGAGAAACGAAAACACGTGGAAGTATGGCCAAGAAGGTGTCAAGAATGATTGTGGCATGGAGCACTCAAGCTTCAAGAAAGCAAATGAAGGCTCTAGTGTGTGATGGAGTTTATGGGGGTACTAGGAGTAAACACCTCATGGAAGGCTCTAGAGGCTGCCAAAGACGCCTAGAAGGACCTGGCACCTCACCTTGGAGGCCTAAAGGTCTTCAAGGCATGCTGGATTTAGATGATGGGAGATTCGAAAGAGGGCCATGGACACAGACTTGAAGGAACCCATAACCGACTTTACGGTTTCTTGAAGATTCCTTGGCAGTAAATAGGAGGGAACTCCATGTTGAGTTGTGGAGCCTAATTCATCATATACTATGAAGACCCTACACTGTTAAACGTTGATCGACCTAAGCGGTCAGGTCGACGTGGGGTTGGAAGGGGGTGGGGATTGGGAATTTCGACGTGGGGTTGGGAATTTCGGGCTTGTATTATGTTCGCCCTAGTTTTCGCTCTATATTCTGGGGTGTCGTTTTTCTTTGTGGGTGAGCAAGAGAGAATTGTAAACACAAACTCCCTATTTTATTATAGTGAAATCTGCAGCGGCAAAGTGGACGTAGCTCTCGCATTGAGAGTGAACCACTGCAACTATGTGTTATTTATTTTTTCGCTTATTTACTGTTTTCTGTTTTCTGATTAGGTCGAATTTGGGACTCAAATCCTAACCCTCCCACCATTTTAAACAACTACTGAGCAAGTCAAACTAGAAAAGTCAGTGTACTAGTGAGGTGTTCGAAGTGTGTAGTGAATACAGTGAGTCTTCTGCTAAACAGTTGAAAAGCAAAACAGATTTTTCCCCACCCCAAAATCTTCTCTACTAGATCATTGCCTTTTTCACACAAACACAGCGAGCTTGCTGGGTGTGTTGGCACTTCTAAGAGTCAAGCCACCCTTCTAACTAGGCTTAACCTAGCATTTATCAAGGGGATACACTCATGCTAGGTGCTGCAGGTAGTGCTATAAACGAGTCTAGGACAATGACACTATGCTACTGTCAACATTTGGAGAATGATGATTCGGCCTGTTTTAATCTTTTAATAATCTTTTACATCCTCCTCTCCTCTTATAAAGTAAAGGGTGTTGTTGTATTGTCCTTCCTATATATGAATTATGTTCCAATTTCAACCTACCCTAACTACTTGAGGAGTTCAGGAGTTGCTTATGTTCTTATTTCAAAATTCTTGTTTGCTATTTGCCTGTGGATTTGCTGTTCAAAAGAAAGGGAAACAAGAGTAACAGGGAAAATTTTGCAGCATGCAGGAGATTATTGAGCGTTATAAGAGGCATACTAAAGACAGTGTTCAACCTGTAAACCAAGCTGGGGCACAGAATCTGCAGGTAAAGTCTTGGTTTTGTGTCTCCTCCTTAGGATGAATTAGTAAGCAATTAGTTTCTTGCAAAAAAAATTAATGAAGGCCTTACTGTAGCTTACACAACAATGCAGTACATGCAGCATGAGGCAGCAAGTTTAATGAATAAGATAGAGCTGCTTGAAACATCGAAAAGGTTCAATTAAACCTTACACCAAAAGTTGTTGCACAGTCATTTCTCTCCCTGTGTAGTAAGTTTTAAAAAGCCTTCTAAAACAAATGAAATTTGCATCAGGAAACTCTTGGGAGAAGGTCTGCAGTCCTGTTCTCTACAAGAAATACAACAGATAGAAAAACAGTTGGAACGGAGTGTCAGCACCATCAGGGCACGAAAGGTATCTTGATTGAAGTCCAAGAATGACCTGTTCTTCTTATGAAGTATCGGGACCTTTAGATTTGTCTTTTCTTGTTCTTTTCAGATTCAAGTTTTTAAGGAACAGGTTGAGCGACTAAAAGAAAAGGTAAGGCCACATTGACTGATATATTTTGAGCTTCAATTCCTATGAAGGTACACAACGATATAAGTTACAATTCATGCATAATGCAATATTCAAACAGTGAATTCAAGATAACTACGATTACAAATTCTGAACAACCTTATCTATCGGCCTAATTTTGTTGTGAGTCTCCGTCCAATAATTCCTAACTGCTTTACTACTTGTTTGCTTAATGAATTCCTTTCTAACAAATCCAGGAGAAAATCCTTGCTGCTGAAAATGCAATACTGAGGGAGAAGGTATTATTTTCTTTTCCTTAGATCAACCTTAGCATATAGTCTTCCTTTTTTCAACTCTTCGACTCTAATGGTGCCTATGTTTAGTTTGGTGGCCTTCAACAGAGACAAACACCAAGTGGAGAGAAGGGTGGAGAAGCTCGTAGTACAGAGGGTAGTGAACAATCAGATGTGGAGACTGAATTGCTTATAGGACCACCGGAGTGCAGAATAAGGCGTTAATAACAGAATTGACTGGTGAAATGTCTTCTGGCCTACCTGAAGTCAAAATGGTATACAATCAGTTGTCAAATAGTCTTCATGCTAAATAATTGTGCATTTGAGCAAGTAAACTAATTAGGCTTATGTCTCTTAGACGCAGCTGATTGGAACTTTTGATCACTTTTGAGATGGTTTGTACTTGGGATGTGTATTAATTATATTTCCTTTGATTGACACTCTTAGTAATAAACTCCTCTATTTATGATGTAAAGCAACTGCTTGCTGCTTTGATATTTGTGGGACAACTATATAACTAACAATATTCTAATATGTTTATGTCAGGAAAATCTTAAGCATCATGGCTATTGACCTTGCTTGCCTCTTCTTCATTTTGCTAGAACATTTATTTAGGGCCGTATGAAAAAATGCACTCTGCTTGTTGGCAGCATTGAATGCAGCAAGATGAGCTGACCTGCAAGGTTCCTCAATCAAACTGATTGACCCATAGTGAAAGATTTTTGCCTTCAAAGAAGAAAAAGATGGACATTACTTTCAGTGTCTTATATGTAGAAGGGAATTTCTTATCTCTTCCTACACTACATCACACCTAATGGTTCGAACTGAGGTGTATCACCAACTGAACCAACACCTTTTGTCTATGGAAAAAGGTATTAAAGACAACTTTCCAACAATTAGTAGTCAGTACAGAGAAACACAAAATCTATTTACCTTCTGAATGAGTTCTTTGTCCAGCTCTGCTTCAGTAGAGATCATATCAGCACTTGAAAAACCTGAAAATCTCAGTCACCATATAAACATAAGGTTACAAAGGCCAAGGTTGTCCTTGCCTGAATTATCAACATGGTTCTCTTTTACGATATGTCTATCGTATATGATCAGATTCTGTTGGGATATTGATGCGGTACGGGGAATAGTACAATACTAGAAAAAACACAACTACAAACAGCATGTCTGATTGCAGTAGTTACAAATACAAAATATTGGAAAATGTTATTGCACCTATGTCGGGCTCACTAATTTTGAAATTCCAACACACCCGACTATATTTTTAAAGAATTCGAACAAGAGGTATTATTAGTGTCACGATCCAAATCGGAGAGCCGCGACGGACACCCGAATCCCACCCGTCGGGTACCGCTATTTGTACATTCAACACCCAATCATAATCAAATACGAACTAAGCCGAAAGAAAATTATGTGAAATCTTTATCCAGAAAACCAACTCATATATACATACCCATACCAAGGCCGCAGAGGTCATACAAGTCTACTACACCCACAGGACACCATCAACAAGCTAAGAGTATACAACATCAAAAGGTCGGGACAGGTCCCCGCCATACCATATATACAAGCATAAATTATATCTTACCAAATTAGACCGACACTCCGAAACAAGAGGAGTGCTCCAAAATCCGTTTAGTCAGCAACCTACTAACGTGAATCGTTGTCCTGTCTATGTAAACATGCGGGCATGAAATGCGTCCGCGACAAAAGGGACGCGTCGATCACGATGTCGAGTATGTCAGACATGAATAAGGTTGTCAACAGGTATGGTATATCGATCCCGACCCGCCCGACCTCCTACCTGCATCAAAGATGTCGGTATCTGGTATTCGATCTGCATCGATGCCGAGAAAAAACCCGACCCCGACACCGACTCACCCCGCCCCAGCCCCGACCCCACCCCACCCTAACCCCGACCCCGACCCTTCCTCACCCATCTGACCCCTACTAGCCGTTGCAGACAACTTGTCCAATTTGTCTGCCAAATACCCTCCAAATACCCTCCCTACCCCCTAATATTTATTTTTAACCCTTAAGTTATTATATTTACATTAACTCAATTTTTTCAACTATAAATACTTCATTTTCTCTTCATTCTTTCTCATAAATCTTCCTACAATTACAATCTCTCTAATAATCTCTCAATCTATCTATCATTCTCTTTACATTGTCTTCTAAATATTCAATTTAATTTATTCATTTGGGAATTGGGAGTGAAGTTGACAACTAGTTTGAGGATCATCCGTTGAGCAAAGTTTCAATTTTCAACATCTCTCGATTACACGTCGACGTTACGTCGGCATTTGGTACATTCGTTCCTTTATTAAATTATTATTGTTCTTTATTTTAATTAGCGCGCTTAATTTCATTATCTTTAAGTATTTATTAGCATAAATTAAAATGAAAGGAATAAGAGGTATGTTGGGTATGTCTGGTTCTAGTAGGGGTGACAATGGCAAGGGTCCTTCTTCTAGTCATCCTATTCCTCCTAGACAGGATAATTTTATTGATACTGAACATTTTCCTGAAGTACATTAGATTTAGACGATGAGCTATTTTCTGGAAATCAACAAGAGTTTAATTTAGAAGAACATCTAGATGACACACCAACTAATCTAGATGACACGCCAACTAATGCACCTCAAACTGGAACACCTCATATTCCCCCTAGTATAAGACGAGGCCCACCATAACGAAAATTAAAATCACATGTATGGACTTTTTTTTGATAGAGACATACAAAATCAAGTTGTTACATGCAAAATTTGTAAAATTGTTTATAAATTTAAAATGAGAAAATGTCAGAGCGGGACGGGAGGTTTAACTACGCATTTGAATACCAAACACAAAGCTAGGTGGGATGAATATAAGGCTCAAGTGATGGGTGAGTCAACAATGCCCTCTCAGTCGGGACAAACTTCACATACTGTCCCGCACCAGGTACAGGATCAAATTGACCCTATGACGGGGGAAATTGTAGGCCCTAAATACGATAAAATGAAAGATAGGGAAGAATTATCAAAATTAGTTGCAGTGGAGGGTTTGCCTTTTTCATTTCCTGATTATCCTGGTTTTATTCATTATATAAGATCAATGTACAATCCTTCTTATAACAGTTTTCCTAGATCAACTGTTAGGAGAAAATATTTCTTATGTTTGCGATTATTATGGCATAGCTGATAAAGTCATGACTATTACATTAGATAACGCTTCTTCTAATATTTCTGCTGTTAGATTATTAAAAATTGTCTTAACTCCATCTTTTCCAGATCATTTTCATATAAAATGTGTATGTCATATTTATAACTTAGTTGTAAAGGATGGTATATCACTTTTTTGAAGACATTCTTGGAAAAATTTAATTTGCTATAAACTATATTTTTAAAAATAATAGAATACAACGACTAAAAGAATATATAAAAACTTATCATGATTGTGGTTTACCTTACAGAAAAGTTCCCAAAGAAGTATGCACTAGATGAAATTCTTTATACAATCAACTATGTGTTGCTTATGAGTATAGACAACCTATAACCAGTGGCGGAGCTTAAGCCCTCCTGGGGTGGCCACGCCCTCCCCAACTTTTTTTTTAATATAACTCTTTTATAAACAAACCCTCTAAAACCCTCTACCCTCTAATTTTATTTCAATTCAAGAACATCTCTGACTCTCTCTATCAAGTATCACCAAAGAATTTCCCCTTCCCTTTCCCTATCAATTAAATTCAAGAGTCATCCTCAATCTCGTAATAACATCACAAGGTAAGTCATCATCATTGTTAAACTGAAAATACTAATAAAAATATAATAAAGTAACTCAACTATTTTTATTTTATATTTGTTTCTTTGATAATTGATTTATGTATTTTTTAGGAGTGTAGTTGGTATGATGGTACAACTCAAGAAAATTGATAGGGGCATCACAGGTGCTGAGTCTTTCGCGGTGGATTATTGTGTTGATGTTATTTTGAATCTTTGATAAAATTAAATTTTGTTCTTATAAATTTCAATTATAACATTTTTGTTAGTAGTTACCGCCACTGGCGGATCTACATGAAGCATGGTGGTGAAATTGCACAACCAGAATTTTTAATTTTTTTTTTGCTTTCTAGGCATATTTTTTTTTTTGCTACGCAAAAAATTATTACTTCGTATGTTTGCACCACCATATTTCAGAGTCTAGATCCGTCACTAGTTACCCCCCCCCCCCCTCTTAATATTTTGGGCAAGATCCGTCACTGCCTATAACCCAATTTTTTAACGCCCGTAATGAAAATCTTAATGATATGCTTATAGATGGATACAATTTTAGAACTTAATACATTTTTAGAGAAATTTTATCTAGCTACTAAAGAATTTTTCTGTATTTATTATCCTACTGTTTCATCAATGTTATTTTATATAGCTCTAATATTTATATTACTTAGTGAATATATGGCAAAACCAGCTTATAAGGTACCTATTAAAAAAATATTTCATTCCTATACTCCCAATATTTTTATTAGTGCTGTATTAAATCCGTCTATTAAAATAGACGGTTGTAAAAATCTTGTTGAAACTATTTACGATTGCATAGATACACTTCAGCCTCTAACTTCTAAAAATCCAAATGACCCACCACCTGTTGAAAAAAGAAGAGAAGAAGTGTTATCTAACATTCAAGATGAATGTAAAAAAATATATATGCATTAGAAACTAGCTAGCAACCAACCGGCTTCCATGTCATCTTCTTCTTCTTCAACACAACCTCAAAAACGACATGTTGTTTCTGCGGCTAGTATTCAAAGCATCACACAGAGAATGTTTAGTGGTACTGTTTCTAACCAAATTAGCGAGTTTGATGTTTTTATTTTGTAGAGTGTTGTTGTCACGCCCTGAACCCCGGGCTCGTGACTGGTGCCCTACCTGGGCACCCTTCTACCTAACTGACACAAGTAAACCGCGAAACTAAATAACACCTCTTTTTTTTCTTTTAAAACCAACGAACATGCAAGGGCAAAGCCGACAAGGCTGCCACATAATATACATAATAAAAGGTACTACATGCATACGTAGTCCAATCCAGCATATGAATACTGGACCTAAGAGTTTCTTGAACTATGACGGACAAGGCCCCCGTACCCATAATCGCGTACAAAGCACATCAAGGATCTATATCAAAATGATAAACTCCTGAACAGATTGAGCTATCCAAAAACTCGGAGCAGGGTCCTACACGTGCAGATCACCAAACTGCGTACCTAAACCTGCGGCATGAACGCAGCCTCCCGAAAGAGGTCAGTACGAAGAATGTACCAAGTATGTGAACTGAAAATACTGTAATGAAATCATAATAGTCTATACGAAACATGAGACATGTATGATAGCCAAACTACAATACACAATACATAAGCAGTCATATCAAGTCAGGGACGCATGCCTTCAAAGTCATTACTCAAATATAACCATGGGTCTCACGCCCATAATATCAATCATGCCCGTGGAATTCTTCCTCACTGCCGGCAGTCTATGATATAATATAACATCAATAAGCACACTGAACCTTGCAATCATGAGAGTAATGCAATCATTTTTATCTTTTAAGTTATGTTTTTAACAATAAGACCAATTGTTCCACTTTAAGTCATAAACACACTGCACCCTTTCATTAATGAAATCACTACCGTTTCAAAACACGGCGTCGTGCGGTGCGTGGTCAACCACCCTCTGTGTTATAATGCAACCTATCATAGTACTATTTCACCCGCAAGGGACTATTTCACCCGCAAAGGACTATTTCACCAGCTTAGGGAATGTGGACCCGCAATGAGTCATCGGTACACGATACTCGCATCACGGATAGCTAATCCATGGCTTATATATATCCCGAGAATTTAACCCGCCCGAGTCAAATACCGACCCGCCGTGAGTGTGTGGGGAGCTACTCCATGATATCATTGAAACAAGTTGTCGACCCTTTATGGAGGGATGCGAAGATGTGGAAATATGACACTTGCACGAATGTCTATATGAGCAACCCATATGCAAGCAAACCATTCTTGACCTTTATTTATAAAATGAATAACCATCATTTTAGCAAACCAAGACAACACCATGCCTTTTCCTTTTCACATAAACCAAGATAAGACCATGCCTTTACACAAACCAAGACAATTACCATGTCTTTCCTTTTTACATAAATCAAGACAATACCCTGCCTTTCCTTTTTACATAAACCAAGACAATTACCATGTCTTTACACAAACCAAGAGTAATTCTTATTTAAGCAAGTCAAAGTACTATCAAGGCACAAATAGAATAGTTCTCATTTAAACAAGTCAAAGTACTATCAAGGCACAAATAGAATAATTCTCAATTAAACAAGCCAAAGTACTACGTACGTCCATTCTTTTCAAAAGACTCTTTTTTATATAAAGCTCCAAGATACTAACACCCGTAGTATCAAGGCATGTCTATTTTTCAAAATAAGTTACTACACATTTAAAAATTCATTTCAAGGCTTTGAAACTAAGTAACTTTAAATTTCACAACCTGGGCAACCCATGCCTATCAATCAAAATAGACAATTTTCTTAACCTTCCATAAAGCCGTTATAACTAACTTCTCATAAAGCCGTTATAACCCTTTATGATTTTAGACAAATTCATTTTTTTTATATCTAAGAGACTTATACTTTTAAAACCAAGTATCACATACTTTCAAATCAAGTTTCTTAACTTTCAAACTACTTCAAGTCTCTTTATCTTTAGAAATCAAGTTTCTTAACTTTAGAAATCAAGTTTCTTCTACTTTTAAATCTCAAGTAACTCACACCTTTAAAACAAGTTGCTTCTCTTTAAGTCATGTCATTTCTCCTCTTTTAAATCAATTAAGTAAATCACTCCTTTGACTCCCCTAAAGTCATTATAACAACCTTTAGGTTTTGAAACTAAGGCACTAGCCAAAAGATTTGGAAACCACTTCCTTTTCAAGACTCTATGTACTTTAAGTAAAATACTTTCACTTTTGAAAATCCAAACTTCATTAAGGGAATGGATTATAACAACTTCCAATTTAAACATCCAAAGTACAATCAAGGAAGTATATAGAACAACTTCTATATTAGGCAATTCAAGTACAATCAAGGAATGGATCATTTAAGGAGTAGGACTTACTTTCTTTATCATAAGGAATCATGCTAGTAGAAGAGGAGATGGTTCACATACCTTTTCGGCTAAATCCACAAGTTAAGTCGAATACGCCGCACGTAGAATTGTCAACCTATAATGGCCACAACACGACTATCAACTTCTAGTTTCTAACGTAGAATAATACTAAGTATACGGTCTCTTATTCTACGGAAAATTGGGCAGCACCTCCTTTGTTTCTACATAATTTTCCACCTTTTTCAAGGCCCGATAATCAATAACCAGCATGCCACATTTAAGGCTCAATACACCAATCAATCAAAGGGGATTACACGTCTTACAATACGTGTAAAATTCTGCCACACAATTAATACCAAGTAACTTCAATATTCAAAGCCATTCTCGGCTAACATGTACAACAACACAAGTCCTTTCAAATTCTTTTTCAATCCAAGCTCTTAGGTCTAACATGTTATATAGTCATAAACAACTTTAACAACTATAATTCCTTCTTTATATAACATGAGACGACTTAAACTAATAATCAAATTGAATTGTAATCTCAAAGGCTAAACATGCTAGTTTCAGATTAGGATTCCAATAGCCAATACACTTATCAAACTTCATACTATATACCTCATGCTTGCTAATAACCATAGCTACAACAATAAGCAATATTAATTACTAAAACGACAAAATTGTTACCTTTATAAGCCCTTATAAATTCCAAGATTCAAAGTCGCTCCTTAGCAATTCTTAGCTCCTTTCCTTTACGCTCCAATCCGCTATTTGAAGCCTTTAGAAGTTCACAACCAACTTCTCTTCCATTTCCAATCCAAAACTATGAAAACGACTTAGGTTTTCGCCTTGCGACTAACGTGAAAACGTCGTTTTTCCGAGATCTTTCTATTGAGATATCCTTACAATATCCTTAGGAACCTTGGGTTAAAGTCTTGTGAATAAAGAACCACAAACTAAAAAAAAATTGTGTGGGAGAGACACTAAACCCGAGAGCTCTCAATATGTAGAACAAGTTCTTGAAATTTTTCTAAGTGTTGGAGCTAAGTCTTGCAACTAGTGTAGTATATATAACACAATGGAGGGTCAAGATAACAACATATGTGTGGCTAGTATGGAGAGTAATTAATTATCTATACAAGTGGCAAGTTGACTTGGTCAATTATCTCAAGCTAGCAAGACTTGATCATCCACTAGACTACTAACCTTGGTCACTTGACCATTAACCATGGTCCCATTTCGTGCAAGCCATGTGGGGGGGGGGGGACACGTGTCGCCCTCCCATTCGTCCATAAAATTCTGTAACCCTCGTGGGCCCTACAAAACGTAAAATTTCTCGGGTGGGCCCTACGTGCCCAAATCCGTAAAAATAAATTTCCATAATGTTAATAAATTCCATATTCCTCAAATAATTCATTTTGAGAATCCAATTCTCATCAACGAACATTTTTCTTTTTCGACGTTCGGAAGATTTTCCTTGGGAAAAATAATTCTTCCTTTCGTACCAATTTTCAAGTCTTGTGTTCTCGCGTCCATTTTCTTATACATGTCCTGGAATTACGGGGTGTAACATTCTTCCCCCCTTAGAAACATTCATCCCCGAATGTTCTTAGTCGGTTGTCAAGCTATACAAACTCCGGCATAGTCTCTTTACTATGCCTATCAATCAATTCTCCACAAGACCAACGATGCAACACATGGCCACCACATAGCATACGTAAACATATCAATGGACCTTCCGTACGCAGTCCCTTCTCACAAAACTCGAAGGTTACAGTCTTATCAAAAACGGGATCCTTAGAGGTTCCTTTCTTTTTCCCGTACTAGGGATGGCCCTGTCGTAATCTAAGTCATGGGACTAACACTATATGAATCCTTCAGTTGGACTCTCACTCAGCTAACTGATGTGTTCCCCCGGGTTACTTTCCTTCTCTGTCTCACTCAGTCACAAAACTAGTTGGGACATGATCCTATAATCTGCCTAGCTTAGTTTACCAACCGGTGTAAACTCTAATACCAGTAGCATCTCAATCACGAGCACCTATGGATAGTGTTACTGAACCTAAGGCGTGTGTATCATCCCAATTAACCTCCACTCATGGCCTAAAAGGAATTTTCTCTACGCACCTTCATTACTCTTAATTATAACCACTATAGTTCTTTTAACCCTTGTTCCTTCCTTTCTTACTTGTCATACTTTCTCGTACTTCCAAACTTATTTAGTACACATACAAAATTTCAAATATTATTTCTGTTCTCCAATCCTTGGAGTTACTATCCAAACTTGGCCATTTTGCTACTTTCATTCCCGTTAAGGCTCTTCTCGGTCCTTACGACCTAGTTCCGGTGGAACGCGTCCACAAACTCGTACAACGATTAACTAGACTTGAGCCTTGCATCCTCGGAACCCTATCACATAGCGGGACCATTACCAACTGACATCAGCCCATTTCATACTACCGGCTGACCCGAAATGAGTCCATAACCCGACCCATCGTCACACTTAACTTCTCATTCTTAGTCTGAAATAAATCTCTCTCTTATCTCAAGGTACTTCTTACCCTATCCCCCTATTCACTAGAGGTTCGTCACATAGGCCTAAGTATTTCTAATGTACATTCCTCCCTATCGGTCTTCACACTGTTATGGGGTAATTACGACTTGTGAACCCTACACAACTATAGTCTCAGTTCACTTTAGCATTCTTGTTAACCTTCTTCACTTTTCACTTTACTAATCAAAGTATCCCTACCTCTGGTGGTACTATCACTTTACAACTACTAGTAACAAGGGAAAACATATACGCTAGGGCAAAATCTGAATCTATCAATGCACGTATGATTCAAAAGAATCGAAATATACCTGTAACCCCATGCGATGTTGCCTCTTGATCCTGCCCAGTAGTCACGTCATTTATGCGGTTCGAAGGATCGCCACAACTATAAACTCCACCCTGAACTCTACCACGGTTGGCTGACATCTGAACACCCTGCCCTGGGGGGCGCACAGTTGTAGATGAAAAGGAACCAACCACCGGCCTCATAGGCTGAGCCACCTCACCGGTGCTCTTTCTAAAAGGACATACCCTCAGTATATGGCCCGGACGGCCACAATAAAAACAAACACATGTGCCATAACGGTATTTCCCCATATGACGCTTACTACATCGGAAACACTGAGGAATATGTGGCCTCGACTGAGAAAATCCTCTGCTCCTCTGAGAACCTCGACCCCTGGAGCTTGGACCGGCTCCTAAATACCTTGTGGGGTCCAATCTCCCACCTGTGAGCTGCGGGGTATGTACTGGGTAGGTTGGGACGAATATCTCACTCGTTGCTGAGGCTACTCGTCCAAAAACTCACCGGGATAACCAACCGGTCTAGCCCTCTTACGCTGATCTCCGCGTTGGCCCTCTACCATCTGTACACCTGCTTGTACTGGCCGAATAACCTCCTGCTGATGAAACTGTAGCACCGCTATCTTGGTCAATAACATAACTGCTTCCCTTATGACCCTATAGTCTTCTCCTAACTGAGAAACTGGAGGCTCTGGTGTTGGGGCCTCAAAACCTGGCGCAGAAGAACTCGCCGACTGCGGCACAACATCCGGTGTACCCTGGGCATGAGCCCTATCAACTCTCTGAGTCTGACTGGTAGCTCATGCTACTGTTTTGCCCTTCTGGGCGACTGTTGCCCTCCTTGGAGGCATAGCTGTAACACGAAAATACGTCAGAGAGGGATTATCTTAACAACACAGCTATATGGCACGACCTCTGAGTGAGAAGAATAAAAACCAACTCCTAAATGTCCTGTAGCCTCCTGTTTATGGGTGTGGCGCGCAACACACCGATAATCAAGACTCTACTAGACACGGTATGTAGACATTCCGAGGACTGACTGCTCTGATACCACTCTGTCACGCCCCGAACCCCGGGCCCGTGACTGGTTCCCTACCTGGGCACCCTTCTACCTAACTGACACAAGTAAACCGCGGAACTAAATAACAACTCGTTTTTTTTCTTTTAAAACCAACGAACATGCAAGGGCAAAGCCGACAAGGCTGCCACATAATATACATAATAAAAGGTACTACACTGTACATGAGTCCAATCCCACATATGAATACAGACCTCTAAGAGTTTTACTGAACTATGACGGGACAAGGCCCCGCCGTACCCATAACTGTACAAAAGTATGTACTGAAGGATCTATACCAAAATGATAAACTCCTGAACAGATGGAGCTATCCAAAAACTCGGAGCAGGGCCCTACACGTGCAGATCACCAAACTGCGTACCTAAACCTGCGGCATGAACGCAGCCCCCCGAAGGAGGTCAGTACGAAGAATGTACCAAGTATGTAAACTGAAAATACTCTAATGAAATCATAACAGTCTATACAAAACAGGAGACATGTATGATAACCAAACTACAGTACACATCATAAGCAGTCATATCAAGTCAGGGATGCATGCCCTCAAAGTCATTACTCAAATATAACCATGGGTCTCACGCCCATAATATCAATCATGCCCGTGGAATCCTTCCTCACTGCCGGCAGTCCATGATATAATATAACATCAATAAGCACACTGAATCTTGCAATCATGAGAGTAATACAATCATTTTTATCTTTTAAGTTATGCTTTTAACAATGAGATCAACTGTTCTACTTTAAGTCATAAACACATTGCACCCTTTCATTAATGAAATCACTACCGTTTCAAAACATGAAGGTCGTGTCAGTGCCAGGGTCAACAACCCTCTGTGTTATAATGCAACCTATCATGGGACTATTTCACCCGCTTAGGTCATGTGGACCCGCAATGAGTCATCGGTACACGATACTCGCATCACGGATAGCTAATTCATGACTTATATATATCCCGAGAATTTAATCCACCCGAATCAAATACCGACCCGCCGTGAGTGTGTACCACTCACCACCATAGGGAGCTACTCCATGATATCCTTGAAACAAGTTGCCGGCCCTTTATGGAGGGACGCGGAGATGTGAAAATATGACACTTGCACGAATGTCTATATGAACAACCCATATGCAAGCAAACCATTCTTGACCTTTATTTATAAAATGAATAACCATCATTTTAGCAAACCAAGACAACACCATGCCTTTTCCTTTTCACATAAACCAAGACAATATCATGCATTTACACAAACCAAGACAATTACCATGTCTTTCCCTTTTTACATAAACCAAGACAATACCATGTCTTTCCTTTTTACATAAACCAAGACAATTACCATGTCTTTACACAAACCAAGAGTAATTCTTATTTAAGCAAGCCAAAGTACTATCAAGGCACAAATAAAATAGTTCTCATTTAAACAAGTCAAAGTACTATCAAGGCACAAATAGAATAATTCTCATTTAAACAAGCCAAAGTGCTACGTACGTCCATTCTTTTCAAAAGACTCCTTTTTATATAAAGCCCCAAGATACTAACACCCGTAGTATCAAGACATGTCTATTTTTCAAAATAAGTTACTACACCTTTAGAAATTCATTTCAAGGCTTTGAAACTAAGTAACTTTAAATTTTACAACCTAGGCAACTCATGCCTATCAATCAAAATAGACAATTTTCTTAACCTTCCATAAAGCCGTTATAACTAACTTCCCATAAAGCCGTTATAACCCTTTACGATTTTAGATAAATTCATTTTTTTTATATCCAAGAAACTTATACTTTTAAAACCAAGTATCACATACTTTCAAATCAAGTTTCTTAACTTTCAAACTACTTCAAGTCTCTTAATCTTTAGAAATCAAGTTTCTTAACTTTAGAAATCAAGTTTCTTCTACTTTTAAATCTCAAGTAACTCACACCTTTAAAACAAGTTACTTCTCTTTAAGTCATGTCATTTCTCCTCTTTTAAATCAATTAAGTAAATCACTCATTTGACTCCCCTAAAGTCATTATAACAACCTTTAGGTTTTGAAACTAAGGCACTAGCCAAAAGATTTGGAAACCACTTCCTTTTCAAGACTCTATGTACTTTAAGTAAAATACTTTCACTTTTGAAAATCCAAACTTCATTAAGGGAATGGATTATAACAACTTCCAATTTAAACATCCAAAGTACAATCAAGAAAGTATATAGAACAACTTCTATATTAGGCAATCCAAGTACAATCAAGGAATGGATCATTTAAGGAGTAGGACTTACTTTCTTTATCATAAGAAATCATGCTAGAAGAAGAGGAGATGGTTCACATACCTTTTCGGCTAAATCCACAAGCTAAGTCGAATACGCCGCACGTAGAATTTTCAACCTATAATGGCCACAACACGACTATCAACTTCTAGTTTCTAACGTAGAATAATACTAAGTATACGGTCTCTTATTCTACAAAAAATTGGGCAGCACCTCCTTGGTTTCTACATACTTTTCCACCTTTTTCAAGGCCCGATAATCAATAACAAACATGCCACATTTAAGGCTCAATACACCAACCAATCAAAGGGGATTACACGCCTTACAATACGTGTAAAATTCTGCCCCACAATTAATACCAAGTAACTTCAATATTCAAAGCCATTCTCGGCTAACATGTACAACAACACAAGTCCTTTAAAATTCTTTTTCAATTCAAGTTCTTAGGTCTAACATGTTATATAGTTATAAACAACTTTAACAACTATAATTCCTTCTTTATATAACATGTGACGACTTAAACTAATAATCAAATTGAATTGTAATCTCAAAGGCTAAACATGCTAGTTTCAGATTAGGATTCCAATAGCCAATACACTTATCAAACTTCATACTATATACCTCATGCTTGCTAATATCCATAGCTACAACAATAAGTAATATTAATTACTAAAACGACAAGATTGTTACCTTTATAAGCTCTTATAAATTCCAAGATTCAAAGTCGCTCCTTAGCAATTATTAGCACCTTTATTTTACGCTCCAATCCGCTATTTGAAGCCTTTAGAAGTTCACAACCAACTTCTCTTCCATTTCCAATCCAAAACTATGAAAACGACTTAGGTTTTCGCCTTGTGACTAACGTGAAAACGTCGTTTTTCCGAGATCTTTCTATTGAGATATCCTTACAATACCCTTAGGAACCTTGGGTTAAAGTCTTTTGAATAAAGAACCACAAACTAAAAAAAATTGTGTGGGAGAGACACTAAACTCGAGAGCTCTCAATATGTAGAACAAGGTCTTGAAATTTTTCTAAGTGTTGGAGCTAAGTCTTGCAACTAGTGTAGTATATATAAAACAATTGAGGGTCAAGATAACAACATATGTGTGGCTAGGATGGAGAGTAATTAATTATCTATACAAGTGGCAAGTTGACTTGGTCAATTATCTCAAGCTAGCAAGACTTGATCATCCACTTGACTACTAACCTTGGTCACTTGACCATTAACCATGGTCCCATTTCGTGCAAGCCATGTGGGGGGGGGGGGTGTGACACGTGTCGCCCTCCCATTCGTCCATAAAATTCTGTAACCTCATGGGCCCCACAAAACGTAAAATTTCTCGGGTGGACCCTACGTGCCCAAATCCGTAAAAATAAATTTCCATAATGTTAATAAATTCCATATTCCTCAAATAATGCATTTTGAGAATCCAATTCTCATCAACGAACATTTTTCCTTTCCGACGTTCAGAAGATTTTTCTTCGGAAAAACAATTCTTCCTTTCGTACCAATTTTCAAGTCTTGTGTTCTCGCGTCCATTCTCTTATACATGTCCTGGAATTACTGGGTGTAACAGTTGTACCGTACAAAGCAATTGAAAATGAAGAGGGACGTGAAGACTTACTAAAATACTGGAGGAAGAATGAGAAAAAAAATTCAACACTAACAAAGATGGCCCGAGATGTGTTGAACATTCAAGCGTCATCAACAACGTCTGAAAGCGCATTTTCTGCGGAAAGATTTCAAATAGGGGAGCACAGACATTCATTGGCAGTAGACTCATTAAAGATTGCAGTTCTATTCAGAGACTGGATTCGTGCAGAGCGTAGGAGGTGCGGCCAACCGGAGATCAGCGAAGAAGAAGAATACAACTACAACGAAATCTTATCCGACGGATGTGCAAGCGACGTCGACCAATTTGATCAAGATATACCAATTCCAACCGAAGAACCACAAGAAATTGTAAAGAAACTAGAAAATATATTTCTTAAAATGTAATTCTTTTAATTATAATTTTACTATGTTATTTATTTGCAACTTTCAATATCACGAAGTTGCAATTTTAAAATTGTATTACAAAAAAAAATCATACTTCTAGTCAAATAATATAAGAGGCACAAAAACAGCCTTGAGATGTTTTTATTAAACTATCTTGTTTTGTGTGTGTGTGTTATTTATTTAATTAATTTAAAGACAAATAAAAAAATGACCCTACCCGTCCCCAACACCGACTTCGGATCGGACGGATGACGATGCACTTCGCCACTACTCGCAACCCCGGCCACTTCTCAGGCCACTTCCCGACCCCGACTGACCCCGCCTACCCCGTTGGGCTGACACTAGACATGAATAATAACATAACATGGATATAACAATAACTGAAATAGAAATAGCCGACCAACAGTAAATACTTCTGAGACCCTAATACATATGCATATATGTTATGCAATGCTACGATATAATATTGTCCACACATGCATCTTCCTTTTTATAACAACTTTTGTGGGCATCATACCTCATAATGGTTAATGAATGTATGCATGTGTATACTAATGTCCACACATGAATTCTACCGATAACCGACATACAAGTATCCGATTATATCACACACACAAGCTTAATATTTGTCACACCTGCATTCAATCATTTTGGCCTCTTAGAGCTCTTTTGTGATAATCTGTACCAGCTGCAGGTGGTGTGCGTATATAACGTCTTTCCCTCTTTTTCCATATCTCCTACATATATATAATATTTATAATATAGTAGTGTGCATAGCACAAGTGGTCCAGGTAATATATGAATGTAATGCAAATGAAAATGAAAATGCATGAATGATAATAAAACCTCCTGAATGACATAATATACTTGTACCCTCGGCTAACACTGTTGTCACGATACTAAACCGGAGGACAACGACGGGAACCCGGATCCCACCCGCCGGGTACCACCATTCGTATATTTAACACCTAGTCATAATTAATTACGGACTAAGCCGAAATAAAACTATGTGAAATCATTATCAAGAAAACCAACTCATATATACATACCCATACCAAGGCCGACGAGGCCATACAGGTCTACTACACCCACAGGACACCATCAACAAGCCTCTAAAGAGTATACGACATCAAAAGATTGGGACAGGGCCCCGTCATACTCATATATACACGCATAAATTATATCGTACCAAATTAGACTGACACTCTGAAATAAGAGGAGTGCTTCAAAATCCGTTGAGTCAGCAACCTACTATCGTGAATCATCGTCCTGTCTATGTAAACATGTGGACATGAAACGCAACATCCCCGATAAAAGAGATGTCAGTACGACTGATGTACTGAGTATGTCAAGCATGAATAATAGCATAAAAGAGATATATCAACAACTGAAACAGAAATGACAGACCAATAATAAATACCTAAATGTCATGCACAATGCAATATACATATACATCAGCCTTATTGGACATCTTCCTTATCGTAATAGCCTATGTGGGCATCACTTCACGTCGGCCTCAGTGGGCATAATATGTTTAAATGTCATGCATGATGCAAATGCGATAATACATATATACTAGTCATACAATGACATCTTCCTTCCCATATCATATATATATATATATATATATATATAATTTAGCCCTTCCTTCGTGTTAAGCCACACAAGCTTTATCATTACCATATCCCATTTGATCAGGTGGTCTGCATATCTCGTTTTCCATCTCCAATATATGATTTCGGGTAAAATATGAATGCAATGCAAATAAAATGCATGAATGGCAATAAGACATCCTGAGTGACATAATATTTTTATACCTTTGGCTAACTCTGTGAATAACAATATCTTTTTTCGTATGCCTCAATAAGGACTTGGAACATATTTAGACATGTTTTTAACATATGAATCAATAATATGAATATTTTTTGACTACTAGGAGTATAATAAATTATAAAGCAATATCACAGTTAAGTTTCGTTACATGAAATATGTCAAAACAAAGAAATAATTTGTCTTAACGTACCTCAATTTATGATCTTGAAAATAACTACGACCGACTAATCTACTTTACCTCCCAATCAATAATATTCTTCCGGGGGACTAACTTGAATGAAATGCCAAAGGTTTCCGACGAATCAAAAAGTTTGATAAAAGAATAATCTAAGAGGAGGACATGAAAACTTAAAGTGGCATTAACTGAAAAATAATAAACAGAATATTTTGGGCTTAGAATAAGGTGTAAAAAAGACGTGAAAAGGAGTTGCCATATTGCTGGCGAAAACAGAAAATGAGAGAAAGAAAACTCTTATCCAATTGGCTTTTGGTCAGTCTCTGCTAGGCAAGTGATAGCCTATATATAGGCTTTCAGAGAGGATAATTTCTCTTGCCATGTGACATGCATATGTGGCAAACAGTATTCATGCATAGTGACACATATTTATTCACTTGCCTCTCTATATGCTAAGTTCAGACATCTGTCCAAAAATTGGAGAATTCACTTGAAAAAAATATTATTGTGATTTCCATTACTGTTAATCAATTTCACAATTAATTAATTATATTCATAATTAATTTTTTAATTTCAATTCACTTAAAAATCTTCATGACTTATAAATTTTTCGTATACTCAATGACATAATTTGTATGCTATGATGTTAGTCCATAACCTCTTCATGCACACACCAAATTTATTCTCGATCCTCATCGTCACACTTGTTACGTCTAAAATTATCTCAAAATCACATCCTTTTATATACTAATTTACCTATTAGCATATGTAAATACAATATACATTTCTCTGCTCGAATCATTGTCTAAAATTCCAGGATGTTACAACTGTACTACTACTGCTTGTACTCTCTCTCTTTTCCTTTTCAAACCATTCGTATGTTTCTCTCCTTTTATAACTTTTCAAAAACAACTAAAGTGTACTATGTTGCTGACGGATTTACTTTTTTAAAAGATGCCTCCACTTAGCATTAAAGAGGCTAATAATTCGGTCTCCCACTCACCCAAAATTAATCTCTACTTGCTGTCACATTTCGCCCCGTTAAGCTTAGTCAATTAGAACTAATTTCCAAGTTTACACGTACAAAATTTCACTTCCCCTTGTCCCCCCTATTAAAATTATTAACTTCACAATTAATCAATCACACATAATTAATTTTTTTATCACAATTTACTTAAATTCTGATGACTTATAAAACCTTTATATATTTAATGTCATAATTCTTGTAATATGACACTAGTCCATAACCTTTTTATTCATACATCAAATTATTTTTGATCCCCATCGTCATACTTGTTACGTCCAAAATTACCGAATGTTACAATTAGACCAAACCATAAAGGGGTCTCTAAAATATTTTCTTTTTAAGTTTTGACTTTTGACTTTATAAGATATTACACGTCATTTGCTTTTGTTTAGTAAAAAAATCAATTAATTTGGTGAGAAAAAAGAAAAGCGTATAGAGTTAAACAGGAATGTACATAACACTTGCTCAAATTATACACTATATCATAACAAGCACTTCAAATCATAAATTTGTATCTTAGTTTTTGGTCTGAAGAAACTTGAAGTAAAAAGTTGTACTATATCCGGAAGTAGAATTAGAAATCAAAGACCCCAGCCACGGATGATGTTGCTCTCAACAGCCATGCTCCTTGACCCTGAGGCTCCATCTGCAGCCATATACTGATGATACCTGTACACGGGAGATTCCCTTCAGATTTACAAGATCATGAGATGATTCAAATTAAATTACTCTCTATGTCTTAATTTATGTGACATTTTTCGCTTCAGGAGTTAATTTGACTAATCTCAAAGCTAAATTAAATTAGATCAACTCAATAATTAAAAACCACAATTTAAATATTAAAAAACTATACAAAAAGTACTACATAAATTATAATTCTTCTCATGTCAATATGATAAAAAAAATCCATCTAAGAGCCAACCACAGCAAAGATGATAGGCTTCCCTCTGCCTTTCTCCACTTAAATATTTGGCTCAAGCTTATGACCTCAGACAGAAGTGCCTCAACCATTGCCATTGAGCTAACGCTAGGGGGGGAGAAAAAAAATTATAAACCCCCTCCCCCACAAACTCAAATGGTTAGTTAATTTAAGGTAATTGGTAATCAAAGTCATCTATCTTTTTTTGTCTTCTAAAAGTCATGTTACTTTACCTAACTAACTTGAATGGTCATCTTCACCAAATTTTGTATTTTCCAGTGAGATTTAATGATGTGGCAAATAATTTTTAAAAAAAAGTTAGAACACTAATTAAAAAAATATGACAAATATATCGTATATATTAGAATTGTAATTAAACTATTGTACAAACTTACCATGGTTGTAGAATTCTTGTACAAGTATGATTAGAATTTAGAATCGTTTATACCAAATCTCCTGTAGAGAGAGTTCATTAGTATCTTGTAGACGTAGTCCATCGCTACATTCCCTTCTTTCTTCGCCTCTTTCCTCTTCTCCGAGAGAGAGCTAACATATATTATTTCTTTCATGGTATCATAAGTCTAGGTCTAAAATACCTCCTCCCAAAAATACTTTCGCTCCTCTCAAAACTGTCTCGATTTTCGAGAACCTTTCTTGGTTTGTGTGCCTCTTTTTCCTCCTCTTCTCAAATTTTCTTCTGAATCCTGCATTCACCTATTGTTCTTTCGTGATGTCTACATCAAAGAACATGTTTCATCCAGCTCTTACTGTTTTCAACATCAAGAACCACATCCCTGTTATTCTTGAGATGAAAAACGTTGAATACACTGGACGAAATTATTCAAAGTTCACGCACGTTCGCATCACGTCCTCCATCACATAATTCTCTCGGTAACTGGCACAGAGGAGGTGCCTACCCCCAAGACTAATCCTACATTATGGACGACCCTTGATGCTACCGTTCTCCAGTGGATTTACTCCACTATCTCTACCGACCTCTTACAGATGATAATTGAACCCGACACGATGGCAATGGCTACCTGGAATGGGGTATGTGATATATTCTAGGATAACAAAAATTCCCGCGCTGTCACTCTTGAGCAGGAATTTTCACATGTCAACATGAAAGATTTTCCTAACGTTTCGGCCTATTGTCAATGACTCAAAGAATTGGCGGACCAACTCCGCAATGTTGGTGCGCCCGTTACCAATTATCGTCTTGTTCTCCAAATGGTTGCAGGCCTATCTGAGGCCTTTAATGTCTTTGGAACACTGTTTCATCAGAGTAATCCTCTACCAACCTTTTATCAGGCCCTTTCTATGCTCACGTTAGAAGAAGCCGTCTTGGCAAAAAGGCGGCTATCAGTTCAAATTCCGTCATGATGATGACCACGTCAGACGACCCTCATTCATTCTCTGAAAATTCAGGCCAAAACCACAACAACAATGGCGGCAAAAGGGTTAAAATCGTAAAAATAATGGCAAAAACCGTAGCGACAATCACAGTGATAGCAGTGGCGTACGGAACAATTGCGGTATATGGACCAATTTAGAATCCTAACTAAACCCAAAACTGACTCAATACACGACCCGTCCCACCCCGTGAGTTAACCAAAATATGAGCGCTTGGTTATTTTTTAAGAATAAAAAGGGATGGGTTGGGGTCAGGTATTGGGTCGATTTTGGGCTGAGTTCTAAATTGGTTCAGGTTCTTAATTAGTGTTTTAACAATTTTTTCTTAAAAAGTTAGTAAATTTTTCATGCCATTAAATCTCATTGAAAAATATAAAATTCAGTGAAAATGATCATCGAAGCTAATTAGGTAAAGTAAAATGATTTTTGAAAGACAACCATCATCCAAAGTTGAGTGACCATATGAGCTATTAACTCGTAAATTTGATGAAACTGATGTAGGTATACCCTATTTGAAGTACTGAATCAGGTTGATCACAGTCCATGTGATTTGATTGAGAATGGTGGAAATGAAAGTTGCTGCTTCCAGCTTCTTCTGATGCATTGGAACCCAATGGAAATGGAAGAGCTCTCAGTCCTTGTCCTTCAGCCTCAAACTGCCAACATACAATAGCAAATTACTCTTGAATATGTAACTCTATATATGAAGTTATGAACTTACATAACAAAAAAAAATCAGGTTTGATGAATACCGATGATAGTTCTAGAGAACACTTAATCTTCAGCTGCTTGTTCACATCACCAAGATGACGCTCCTGACAACATAACCACTATCAAGGAGCATATAATAAGAGCATCCATCAATAAAAGGGCCATGTTAATTAAGATGATCATCTTGTGGCTATTGAGTCAAAAATAGATAAGTACGGTGTAACTTCTTTTTTTGTCACATTAAATTTGGTTCCTCACTTACCATGCTAACTCATAATTCATAAGATGACATTAAAAACGAGAAAGATTAAATACATGTCCATATATTTGTTGTGGTGAACTGAATTAGATCATCTTAGATGATCATTAACATATGAACAAGAAGGAAGAAGATGATATATATGAGGAAAGAAGAGAGAAAGAGATTGTGATTTCATTAATGAATGAAGTAAGTTTTACTGATCATCAGGGGTATATACACACATTAGGATTATGATTAACTCAAGTCGTTAACCACTAAATAAGCTAGATTATGCTAACTAATTAACTACTCTAACTAACTCTGTGAAGTGTTGTAATTACAAGAATGCCAGTGGCAGTTATTTCTGAATTGTACTTAACATGTTGCTTTACTCTCTAATCTACTTGCTTAAACATCTATTATCCAACATGTGGTGATAGAATCAATTACCAAGATGTATGCCATGTCATTGGACTCACCTCAAAACTCTTTCTAGCCGACCTATTTGATTATATGACCGTAGTTATTTAGATGATATTTTGAGAAACTAGATAAGATTTAAAGGCGTAGCAAACAATCGTTTCATAAATGTAATTATTTTTTTCATTAAAATATTAGATCTCGAATCAAAGGTTATCAACCTGAAAGTATGTCCCACTCCAACTAAATAAAAGGGTGTCGTGACAATGTAGTTGGGACTTATCAATCACCATGCATGACACAAAAAGAAGTCATTTATAATGTGTACAAAAAGTACCCGCCTCCTCAAGTGTACTGCTCTTTACAACATATTTTATTAAGATTCTAGGCCTTCATATATATATATATATATATATATATATACTATGTTCCTATTGATGTATATTTTGTCTTACCTTTCTACGGAGCTCCTCCATCTGTTCCATCATTACTTGTGTCTACACAATGCAGAAACCAATTCTTAGTACCAAAAGTAAAAATTTCTTCATATTTTATGCAAAGATCATAAAAGATTAGTGTGGGCCCTTTTTTAATTGTGTCAAATGTAGATAATGTACATACACTTATTAACAATTGAATACTACCTTTCTTTGCCTAGCTTGTGCAAGGGCACCTTCAAGTTGTTTTTCAAGATTTTGCAACTCCTTCATACTTAGTGGCCCAAGATCTTCACCAAGCAAGTGCCTTCATATATTAGCAATAACATCTCAGGAAACTCAAGACACTATCAAGGATGTGAAATACTAAAATTGTTACTCTTCTATTCTGCATATTATAAAGCAATTGACATAACCTTTGAGTTCTTTGAAGGGCTTCGAATTTGGCCGTTAATTTTGAGACCTCTTGATACCAGCTCTAAGTTTACAACAAAACAAAATATGCTTAATAACAAATTATCACAAAAGTTATTAAAAAATTCCGTACTAAAAGTAACAATTCTAACTCTTGATAATTAATATAATAGGTCATGATAGCGTCAAACCTGTGTTTGATCGCTTTCACCACAGTTGTCTTGAGGATTAAGGCAACAGCGTTGGTACCTCTCAAGGGTTTTAGTGATACTGCCAACGAAAGGAACACCATATCCAAACTATTATTTTTCTTTCCAAATGTACTCTTATTGTTTCAATTAATTAAGCGAGACGTTTAAGGAGAGATAAAAGATAATTAGATGAATACTCTACCAATTTAAACCTCGAAAGACAGATAGTATGACATAAAACATGGAGAGACATCAACATACAATCATGTACAACCATGATTTCTAGTTTTGTACTAAGGTCATACAAGGCGTTGTTTTTGGTGCTTGTGTCCACTACACGTTCAATGTTTTAGAAGAATAAATAAATGTGCAATTAAAATCTTTGGAAGAGAAACAAAAGATTTTTACTGGAAAAAGAAAAAGTATCTCGTCGTAAAAAAGAATTAAGTCCACACCTGAGAAATGTGAGAATATATTTAAGTAAATATAAGTGTGTTATCTTTATAGTTTAAGTTTTTAAATGAGATGATCACATAATTCAACACGGTAAACTAACCATCCAATACCCTCAAACCAGAGAGGTAAAAATGCTCCAAAAGAAAAGAAAAGAAAACTATTGAATATATAATGAGGAAAAAGAGGGCATCAGCAGAATAAAAGAACAGTGAATGCAATATGTAATATTATTAAATAAAAAAATAAAGAACAGTAAAGGCAAAACTGGAAGAATACACAAGGGTTAAAATAGCAAAAGTCTTCTTATTTCTATTCATTTACTCCACATATTTATTTATTGGCCATAAGTAGTTAAGTACTGCAGGAGGCTGTCTTTTTCCTTCTTTCAACCTTTCATATTTGGAAAGTGGAAAAACAAATTCATTTTGGTAATTCCTTAAGCATAATTAGAAAAATCAACAAATTCATTTAGACATTAAATTAAGGGCTCTATAGGTTCTTGTACTTCAATTCAAGGATTTAAAACCGCCAATCAGTTTTTTTTGTCTTCAATAACAAAGATCTTATTTTCTCCATACAAAACCCTAATTCTAAACAAAGTACTAGTACAAATTATGTGATTATGAAGAGAAGAATTTTGTAGTTGACCAATTCATTTGACTTGTAATTTTCTTGAAAGATTACAAAAAAATTATGCAAAAGAGGAGTCCTCTTCAACACTATGCTATATATTACCCCAATATATTGATGAAATCTTGGATGATGCCAAAACAAAGATGAACTTTTTCTTTAATATAATCATTCTTCAACAAAGTAATTATGAAAAACATTTGCAAAGAAAAACTGCACCTGCCACTGAAGAGGAAAGAAAACATAAACAAAATGATGAAAAAATTGGACCTGCAGTTAAGTTTTAAGGCTTTGGATGGGAATAAAAAGTACTCAGTTTGATCACACTTCCTCAAAGAACATGAGCTGGAAAAGCAAAGTTGCTAATACATGGAAAAGCTCAAGAATATAATAAGGCTCAGTTAACACTTAACACACTTAGCTTAAACCAGTTCTGGCATTTTACACCAATATTAATAAGTTTCACCAAAATGGAAAGAAAAAATGAAATCTTGATTCCGTCCTTGGGAATTGTGAATTGCAAAAGAAAACTCATTTTCTTATATAGAAAGTAGAAAGAAAACTCAAGAGAGATCCAAATCTGATGAAAATTCCACTTAACAGACAAGATAGAAATAAGTTGGTGCTCGTGTAAAGTGCTGCAAAAGCCAATACCAATTTACCCAAGTGTAGTTCTCCATAAAAATGTCTAGACTTAATCCCACATAAGCAAAAAACACTCACCTCACTGTCTTTCTGTGTGTCTGTGTGTGTTTAACTTTCTTTATATATATGATGAACCCCATATGAAAACAAACATAAAGTTGTAATCTTTTTATGATTTTGAACAAACCCTTATCAAGAATTAGCCTCCCACATAAACAAAAAACACTCACCTCACTCTGTCTTTCTCTATGTGTGCGTGTTTATCTTTCTTTATATATATGACAAACCCCATATGAAAACAAACATAAAGTTGTAATCTTTTTATGTTTTAGAAGAACCTCATATCAAGAATTAGCCATAAAGAGCCACAGAAAGTAAACTTGACACACATTCATGTATAAAAAAGCATAGTATATATACCCTGCGTTACCAAACTCATAAAGCTTTCCACGACTAGAGAAGATGATGAGAGCAACTTCAGCATCACATAGCACTGAAAGTTCATAAGCTTTCTTCAACAACCCATTCCTTCTCTTAGAGAATGTCACTTGACGGTTGATTTTGTTCTCTATTCTCTTTAGTTCCACTCTCCCTCTCCCCATTTTGTTTCTTCCAAAATTCAAGAAAATGGAGGAACAAATGCTACGGGGATATGAAAAAGAACTATGTTGTGAGTAATGAAAACAAGTAAGATGTGTTGGGTTAGCAATAAAGTAAAGGGTACAACAAAATTCCCTTCTCTCTTATAAATGTTGAAGGTGACTGAAAGGCTCAATCTTGGATCTCCTCTAGCAAGAAAATGGTAACCTAATAATTCTTCTTTTGCTTCATTCTTTATACAAAATATTTGCTATATTGTTACCTAAAACGCTCTTTTCTTGTAGTTGTAAGAAACTTTGTTACCTTCTCTTTTGGGGTAAAAGAAACCTGGCTAAAAGACCAATAGTAATTTATTTCATGAGAAGGGACCTTTCAATTTCAAAATCATGATGACGGAAAAAGTGAATAAGTGGTCCAAAGAAATTAGGTTCAATGAATTCAAAAGCTCCAAGTTTCAGATAGTTTCTGTTCATTTGTGTGAAAACAACAACAAAGTTTGATAGTAGCAGCCAACTACTTCATTCTTATCAATTTATATATGTAGTTTTACTAATTACAAAATTTAAAAAATAAAGAAAGATTTTTCAATCTTGTGATCTAAAACAAGTCAAAAATATTTGTATAGTTATAAATTATTTTGCTAAACGTAAAATGTAACTTTTAAAGTTAAATTATTATTAAATAAGAAAATATGTAATTCTTTTTTAAATTGATTAAAAAAATGTGATATAAATTGGGAGAGAGAAAATATTATTTTGGGACCATTTTATTAATTGTTGAGAGAAAAAGGCTCACAACAAATGTACTAGTACTTTATATTCAAGATTTGTCAAGGATATTATTTTTTATCAAAAAAAGGCGTGGGCTTATTCAGCAATCATAATTTATTTTAGGGGTTTAATTAGTTCTTGATAATGGGATATTTGTTTAGAAATTAGAACTCATGCCAAATGTGGTTTAGTTTGCTGCATTAGAAAAGATCAATAATTGCCAAATGGATCCTAATTATCTAAAATTTTAAGAAACCTTGCTTATTCTATTTATGCCTAGAGACACCAAAGGGTTGTTAATGAAGAACTTGTCTTTGTAGTTGGAAGTAAGGTTGTCCAGTGATATCGCCCCGTCCCGCCCTCCTTAAAAAAATAGGATGAAAAATGTCGGCGTCCGTATTCGAACTCAGAACGGGATTAGGACTCGTCCTGCCCATCTCGATCTCGACCCATCCCCCTGTCCCGATTCGAACAATTTGACCGACAACTTCCAATTCCAATAAAAGATTCTCAAGAGATTGTGAGGAAATTAGAAAAAGTATGGTTGAATATGTAATTTTTTTAATGACAATTTTACTATGTGATTTGCAACTTTTGAACTACGAAACAAAGTTACAATTTTGAAATTATATTAAAAAAAACTTATTTCTATAAAATAATATAAGAGGCAAAAAATAGCCTTGTGATGTTTTCATTTCACTATCTTTTCAATTATTTAAGTGTTTAAATATATATTTTTAAAAAAATTAAGTATCTAAAAAAATTAAAGTTCCCTCAAATCCTCCTACCCGACCCGATCCGTCCCCTCAAATCCCGTGCTATCTGCCGGCGGGAGTGGGACGAGATGGACCTCTTCCCGTCCCCGTATCTAGGCATGTCATGTCCCGTTCCCGACCCCCACCCTGTCCCCCAAATCTCATCTCGTCCCGCTCCGGCCCATCCCACTAGCCACCCTAGTTGGAAGTATTTGGAAATTCCTAGGCGATATATAGAATCATAATCACATGGACATTATGTGCTGTATTTTTAACAGAAATATCTGCCACGTGGTGCATGTGTTGTGTTGCCTTTTCTTATATTACCATATTGCACTTCATTTTTTAAGTCAATTTAACTAGCATCATTTATCAAATTATTGAGTTTTTATACACTAATAACAATAAATATTTTTTATACTAATAAGCACTTCATTTTCTATTTTTCTTTTGTAACAAATTATTTTAAGTGAGGAAACTATATTGCAAACTTAGGATAACGTGACAACAAGTAATTGTCTCTAGCAATCCTAATATAGGTATTTTATTTTTATTTAAAGTCACATCTGCTCATTGATGGGCCAAAATTACAGATTTGAGTTCGGCATCTCAAGCTTTTTACGTGATCAATGAGATGAGGAACCAAGAGAAGGTTAACTCCTATAGTTGACACCACAAAATAAGCCATAGATCTTAGCATTCTATCATATGGCTATGAAAATCTGTCCATTCAAGGAGGATCATAAACATATGTAACATGTTAAAATTCATTAACAATGTCAACGTTTTTAAACTAAATTCTAAATTGATCGACCAATAAATCTCGTAGTAGAAGAGAGTTGCACTATGCTAGCTTACTAGCAAGATATAGAAGATATAGGAGTATGTAAAGGCATTTATTAATGAATGATTTATCATATATATGAGGTTACAAGAATATTTTTTTTGATATAAATTAGGTAACTAATTAACCTTATTACAAAAGGATTATAATTCATCTTACATAGAAATAGGGCCCAGCCAGGCTATGATAGTGAGTCAGGTCTGAATATGAAGGGCTAGAATCAGCGCTGAGCTTGAAATTAGTGTCTACATGTGTGTGAGATGGTTTGCAAGATGTCCATGTACGGTCAAGGATTCCTTCGGCGTACTTCATCTTACATAGAAATAGGCCGCCAGTATGTCGAGTGACAGAGATGATCAAGAAATAATTCAGACGACTCAGAACTTTCATAGCAAACTCAGATGAGAGGAGAAACATAATGGACCGCCGGAGAGCATCAGATGATGTGGTGATGATGATGTCATCAACATATAATAATAGGTAAGCCATGTATGTACCCTTTTTATAGACGAATATGGAATGGTCAAATCTGTTATGTAAAACACTAATAGAGGAAACATAATCGGTGAACCGCTTGTACCATGCTCGAGAAGCCTATTTCAGTCCATAGAGCGATTTCCGCAATAGACACACATAATTCGGATGAACAGAATCTCTTAAACCCATAGGCTGATACATATATACCGTTTCATGAAGATCATCACGTAAGAAAGCATTCTTGACATCAAACTGATGAATAGGCCAAGACTTAGATATGGCAATACTAAGGAATGTCCGGATGGTTGCGGCTTCTGATCAGTGAACGTTTCATCACGATCTATTCCGCACGTTGAGACTTCACCGTCGACGGTACTAGTGGTCTCATGTCTTATTATTAATAAGAGTACTATATTCATCAATCATTGCGACTTTCCAATTAGGGTCGGACAAGACATTCTTCGGGTTATAGGGGGATAGAGAAAGGGACAACTGACACAGAAAGGTTAAACGATCGTTTAGGTTTATGAATTTCGTGCATGACATGAGTTTTCATGGTCCGAAAGTGTGTCTCAGGATGCTGGATGGGAGAGGGGTTTGTCGCGGGATTGCCGAGAAGAGGAGGAAGGACAGGGATGACGATACTGGCTGGCCGAACCTCAGTTTGCCGAGAGATGGTTGTGGAATCACCAGGGCAATTCTGGGCCACCGTCGGCAGAACCGGGTGGGCAGCTAGTCATGAAGGACTCTTCAGTCCTTCAACGAGGCACTCCTCAATCCTCCGTGATACCATCGTGATATATATATATATCATGAAGGATTTCTTCAGTCCTTCATTGAGATATTCCCTCAGTCCTCCATGATATCATCATGGTATATAAATATACCAAGATGATATCATGGAGGAAATGTTTGAGCGAGGGTATACTCGGGTAAATCGTTTTGATTAAACTGGGTAGAAATGAATTTAGTTTATGAGGGCATGGCCGGATAAATATTTTACTTTTTATGAGTATTTTACATTGTTTTCCCTTAATAAATTGACATAGTATATTTTCATGGGCTAACTATATCATCCCTACTTACAATCTATGCTTAGTGTAGACACCTACATACAATTTAATTTCTTAAATAATTAGAACATGTGTAACCATGTAAATATAACTTAAAATCAAACATAGATCGTGTAAGTAAAATAAGTTCTACTAGGGATTGTGGTGGAATCGATGAGCACCCGAGAAGGGTCTTTTTTTATATTTTTAGGAAGAAGCGTTTTTCTTTAATAAGCTCTACGTAATACGATTTCAAATTCATAAAATTGGTAGATTTAGAATATCGAATAGTTATTTGGTAATAGTAGTAGAATAGTGGAGGAAAGTAGCTAGGGTGTGGTGATGGTTATATCTTTCCCTTTTTAGAAGGTCTTAATGGTTGGAGTGCGTTCTCACCAATCCCTGTTTAGTAGCTGAGCTTTCAAGGCATCATTTTGTACTCTCTCTTTAAATCTGAGTGTGTGTTTGGTTGAATTTATTTTAAGTTCATAAGTATTTATTAAAATATTGAGAGATGTTTGGTTAAGCTTATTTTAAAATAAGAGTAGAATTTATTTTAAAATAAGCACTTAATTCTAAAAGTTAAAAAATTTGACTTTTTGGAGTAAGGTAAAATGATTTAAAATTTTTGTTTTTTTTTAAAGTGATTTTTTGATTGGCAACCAAACACCTAACGATTTTTTTGATAAAAGTTTTACTTGAAAAAACTCTATTTAAAAACGTTTTATTCCTGTAAGCTCTTTTTAATAAGACGTAAGCCTTAATCATCTAGCTAGTGACTAGTGGGGACCAAATTGAACAGTTCCACATGTCAAATACTTCTCCTACGGTAAATAATTAACTATAGCGATTAATAATTATCATCAAATCCAAGTGCTGAGAGCCCACTAATCCTAAGTTATCAGAAGATATTAGCCTTTCTTTAGGCACTAGAATTCACAAAGCTCTCTTTTTTCTTTGTCATAGATGTCCATCATTAAGATATTATTTGATTTGTTGTCTTTTTATTGTTAAAATATCAAATTGGATCGATCATTCGATACCTTTTTTCCTATTCGATAGAATTGAAGAAATTAAATGTTGAGTTTTTTCTAATATTTCTTTTTCTTATAGATATCTTGGTTGAATTAAAATGCTTTACATTTCGCACAAAATAATAATTACCAATAAGGAATATAGGATGTTAACCCGCTAAGATTAGTGAGGCAGGTTAGGACGGGGCAAGTCTTCACCTGCTAAGATGTTAACCCGCTCTGTCATGCCTCGTTTAGCATTTTTTTTAAAAATTGTCCTGCCCTGCCCTGCCCCGTTAAGCCCTGCTCCGTCCTGCCCTGTTTATGTTATTTTTATTTTCCACTTTCAACTGGTATTTATTTTGTTAACTTTTTTTTAAATGGATGAACAATCAGTCTATTGTATTTGTTGCGGTTCGTGCAACCCGATCCAATATACTTATATATTTATTGCGGTCCGTGCAACCCGATCCAATGCATTTATATATTTATATATATATGTTATATGTTCAAAAGACTCAAATAATATTTTTCTTATTTAAACTCTTTCGCCCTTTCCACTTATAAGGGTTATAATTCTTGAATTGTAACTCAGATAAGGTATCTCTTACGCCGAGTTGAAGGTAACATGGAGACCTAACACTATCCCAAGTTTTCTCTGAAATACTTAGTGTAACTAGTACAAATTCACGCAAGAAACAAACTTATGAAAACTGTCTCGCCAGAATTTTTGTAAAATAAGACACAATATTAAACACAATCATAATTTACTATCTGTAAGTCGGATTAATCCCCATAAAGTATCAAACTGTCGAGAACAAAAAAATCTAGGACTCGTATTCAACACAAACTTTCAGATTTTTTTACCTATTTGTACAGATTTTACATTATTGCCCTTCCAAATTTCGGTTGATCCGAGGCAGAAACTTTAAACATTGATAACTCTCAAACTGTAAGTCGTCTTTATCCCCGTATAGTCTCAAACTGTCGAGAACAGAGTAATCTATAACTTTTATTCAGCACACACCTTCATATTCTTTACCGATTTGTACAGTTTTTACGTTATACGCTCTGCCCTTTCGGATTTCGGTTGATCCGAGGCAGAAATTTTAAACTGTGATATCTCACAAACCGTATGTCAATTTTAGCCCCTCTTGGGCTTAATCTGATCGTGAAGGAGAGATGTACAACCCTGCAAATTTTCATCCAATTATAACAAGTATAACTCATCAACAACAGTCCGCAATTACATGACTCAAACTTGTTACAATGTATGTGACAAAAAATATTATTATTAATATTAATATTATTATTTTATTTTTATTTTTTATTCCGGACTTTACAATGTATGTGACAAAAAATTATGTGGTTCAGGCCTTTAGGGTGACTGTAATCCCTATTACCTGCTCTGCCCTATTTAGATTTTTCTAAAAATATATTTTGACCTATCACGCACTGCTCTGTCCCATTTAAACATTATCCTGCCTTGTTTAACCTTTGACCTGTCCCGCTCCATTTGTCATCCCTATGTCTGGTGGTCTACATTAGGATATTTGCACATACACATCTCCAGCTATACATAAAATATAGGAAAAATAAGGAATATAAAAAAGGTAAATAACATGTATTTTCCTGCTTGTCTTTTTTTTTCCACTGACAGCACAAGCACTTGTAGCTTTTTAAATTTAATGCATGAACAATCCAATTTGCTAGAATTTTTTCTATTGTTTTTTTTCTCCAGAAAAATCATTGTTGCAGAAGTCAAGGAGGTATTTGATATACAAAAAAAAAGTAAATAGTTCCGAAAATTAATTTTAAGCCAATTATCCTGGTAAAAATAAAATGTAAAGTTACTATAAAATGTACCGACTAGAGATAAAAGTAACCTATTGTGTCTAAAAAGGGAAAGAAAGAAAGATTTGACTCTAAAATCGAACATGTGCAATGCACAGGCTATAGCCTATATGGGCTAGAACAAATAAAAGTAAAATATAATCCATGATTTATATAATTTGTAATATACCACTAGTTGGAAAAAACTTCACTCAAACCCAGCGAAGTTCCTCCTTAAAAATCTGTTTATTCAAGAGCTTTTAAAATGCTACAAAGAGGTACACATTTCTTACTGGTCCACACTTTTGAATCTTAGAAGTAAAATAAAGTGTAGGGTTTTGTCGGGTTTGTGTACGCAGCGAAATTTGAAAATTTGTGTTTCAAACCAACAAACAACGAACTGTAGGATGATTATGCAGTAATATAATATATGTGTAAATATCAGAACATGTATATAAATCGTAATGCATCGATAGAATACTTACGGTTTGATGTAGCTAGAGTCTTCTAGTATAACGTTCGAAGGTGCGCACGCAATTGATGCTCGATTGCAAGTTTCTAGAACTCCGATATAATCCTCTTTAGAAAAGCTAGAAAATTCGACAGAGGTTCGGTAGAATTATATTCTAGGTCTCTAAGACTTAGAATGATTTATGAAAATCAAGTGTGTAGAATAATGATAGAACCCCCTCTATTTATAGTTGCGTTTTAGGTCGAAAACACAGTTAGGGTTTCCTGTGGGCAAGGCCCAAAAACCGAGGCGCAATGGGTCAGTTCGGACTGCCCACTGCCTCGTCGGCGCCACAACTCAAATAGGAGGCGTCGCGGCGCTTGACGTGATGTCGTCCCGTTTTCATTTTAATTAATCCGAATCCAATTTCGACCTAATTAAATAATCATTATTCATTCAAATGTCTCGATTATAAATCGAACATTTATATTCTTGTTAGGCATATTTTATATACACTTTTTGAGTCATTTTTAGTTAGTATTTTATTCATTTCGTTTGTGTTTAGTATAGTATTAGGGTCGTTTTTCTTTCTTTTGAGTCACAGCGGTCCTAAATGGAGAAATGGAAAAAAGACGATGAAATGGACATAATTGAGATGGAATTGCACAATAAAAGGCCAAGAAATGAATCCTAAGAAGTTCCGGAAAGTATAGAAGAAATCAGACGAAGAACCGAAAATTCGAGAAATTTACACCTCAGCGCTGGCCTCATGAGTCCGATTTGCTTGATATTTTTGCGCAATGGCGCCAACTCGCACGCCATGGCGCCGACGCGAAAAATCTAATTTTTTTGGTCGAATTTCAGAGGGATAAAAAGGTCTGAAGCGCAATTTTTCTCAATTATATAATCCCTAAAACCCTGACCTAAATGAAGTAGCTTGTACATATTCCACAACACAACTCTTGGAGGCTACAAGATTGGAGACCTAGTTCTAAGTATTTTCTTTTTCTTCTCTTTTATTTATTTCAGTTCATGTTTGGATTTGTATTAGTTCTTAGCATGTCTATGGCTAGAAGTTAAACACTTTATTAGGGTTTTCCTATTGAATCGCTTGAAACTCTTATTCATAGATTATTATTGCATTAGTTCGGTTTCCTCTTCACTTGATTAAGATTTATTCAATATTGGAGTGAATGTTTGATAGTTAACTGATCACTAATTATCATAATTTATATGATTTCGAATCAAGAATCGAGAGGAGTGATTTAGATATTCTGTAATTGAATAGACATAGGTTAAAATCGCGGACGAAAGTACCCTGATACTTGTGTAGCATTGTAGGTTATTGTTTTTAATCCTCCTATGTGGTAAAATCTATCATAGAAATATAGAAGGTTTTTGCACTGGGGTTGAGCGATTATATATCCTAACCAGAATATAAGATAGTCTAGTTAACCTGCTATCTTAACGTAAAAGAAGAAACCATTCTTGTTGCATTAAGGATTGAAAAGAGTGGAGAGTCGAGGATATTGGAAGCCCTATTTCCATCATAACTGATTACACCAAAGCAATTTAGTTAATTCTTGCAATTACTCTAGTAGTGTTAGATAAAAAAAACCAAATCAATTATCGTTAGCCAAATAGACAACATAGAATATGTTATACCCCGTAGTTCTGGCCACACGTGTGAGAGAGTGCGAAGGAGAGTAAGACTTAAAAAATTTCGAAAGATAAGTTGACGGATTGTTCGGACGGGTTTTAGTCAACTTTGAGGTGGGTTATGACCCGGTACGTTGAGAGTTCCTAAGTGTTTCAAAGGCCTAGGGCGTAGTTCGTTGAGTCTAGTTTCCAACGCAACCAACCGTTCGTCGATAGGACGTCGGATTAGAAAGTTATGGGAGTTACAAGTTCAGTGCGCAGACGGACAGAAATGCGTTTCAGGCAAAGGCGACAGGGCCGCGGCGCCGGATATACTGAGGGGTCGCTGAAGTTGCAGCGCCGCCAGGACAGCAGGGCGCGCGGAAGTTCCGTAAGTCCGCAGAAGTTTGGCCAGCGCGCACAGCGGCGCCGAGGCGGTATTCCTGGCGGAAAAACTTAGGAAAAATCAGAATTTTCTTTTAAAAGACCTTGGGAGGGTGACAAGTGTCCCCCCCCCCATCTGATTTCTTGCATGTCTTATATTGACCAAGTCTTGAAGACTTGGTCATCTTTCAAATCCCTCTCTCTCTCTAAGCTTAATCTCCCACTTCTCTCTAAAATTCCAAGAGGAATTCAAGCCTAAGAGAAATCTGAAAAGTTAAGAACAAGAAGGAAGTTTGTGGCTAGCTTGTTGGTGTTATTGTGGTGGTGTTCTTGGAAAGGAGGCTAGCAAAGTTGTTGGAATAAGTTTGGCTAAAGCTTTAAGGCAACATTTCTTCTCTTGTGGTTAGTTATTAATGTTGCATGTGAAGAAGAAGAAGGGATGTGTAGTAGTAAATAATGCACTTAGAATCCTTGCATGTAAGAAATGTGTTTTGGATATGAAAGAATTGGCTAAAAAGATATTATGAGCATGTTGTAGCCTAAAAACTACCTTAGAATTGTTAAGTGAATTGTTGTACCTTATGGGGCAGAACTTTACACACCCAAGTTTAGGTGTGTAATCCCCTTTGAAATGTTTGGATTGTTGAGCCTTAAATGTGGCGTTTGGATGTTGAATTCGGCCTTGAGAAATGTGGCAAAGTATGTAGAAACAAAGGAAATGCTGCCCAATTTTCCATAGAATTTAGTGACTTTGAACTTGGATTATTCTACATTGAAATTAGAGGTTAATAAACGTATCATGGTTATTTTAGGTTGACATATTACTTGCGGTAGTTTGGACTTAGCAAGTGGATTGATCAAAGAGGAATGTGAAGCTTTCCTATCTCTTGAGCATGAGTAGTTGTATCTATGTAGTACGGTAGACGTACAAGATGTAGTATTCTTACTTGTTTTAAGTATATAAAGACTTGTTTCGTTTTAAGAAGTATAAGTCCCTTGGTTAAGGGAGAAGTATGATTTTACTAAAGTATAGGGTTAATTTAACAACTTTATGGAAAGTTGGTTTTTTAGCTTTATAAAAGGTTAATGAGAAGAGGTTTACTCTAAGTAAGACAAGTAAGGACAAATGATTTGATTTATGAAAGACAAATTGATTTTAAGGCATCAATTGCCCAAAGATTTTATGTATGAAAAGAGTCACTTTTAAAAGAGTTGAAGTATGTAGTGCTTGGGTTAAATTCCCGGTTTTCTTTTATTAAAGATATGATTAAGTGCCTTAAGTAAACTAAAATGAGAGGGTATATGAACAAGACTAATAAGAAGTTATAAGTTTTCTTAACTTATTTATGATTATGATATGATGACAGTTTGAGCTAGGGTAAGAGTATATCTGAGGGGCAAGCCCCAAGATCGTTATACCACCTTCTCCAGGGTAAGAGTATGTCTGAGGGGCAAGCCCCAAGATCGTCATACCACCTTCTCCAGTGTAAGAGTATATCTGAGGGGTAAGTCCCCAAGATCGTTATACCATCCGGTGTAAGAGTATATCCGAGGTAAGTCCCCAAGATCGTTATACCATCCGCTTGGGGTAAGAGTATATCCGGCGGTAAGTCCCCAAGATCGTTATACCACTGTTCGTGGATTTGCTACCCACGACGCGAGGAATACCTCGTCACGAGTCCCATGGGCTTACGCGGGTGAAATAGTCTCACGCGGGCGTGCGAATTTATGCGAGAATACCTCATGCGGTCCACGGGACTATGCGGTGAAATAGTCCCGCGAGTAGGGTGCTTATTGATACTACAGGCGAGGTACCTGTTTTGATCATGAGACCCTATTTTACGCAGATATTATATATACTTGTCACTCTCATTGTTAGTAAGACACGAGAAAAGGTATTTTGATTGTCTTCCATGACTCAGCTACTTTTAGACTTATGATATCATTATTACAATATTTTCCACTTTACATACTTGGTACATATTGTGTCGACCCCCGCCTCGAATTTGCGTTCATGCCGCAGGTAAGGGTAAGCAGATTGTGGATCCTCGTTCTTAGGATCATTGTTCCGGTGTCAGAAGCTCCATCCCTCCGGAAGCTTGTTTTGTTGGTACGGATATTCCCTGATGCTATAGGTATTTTGTACATTCAGGGGGATGGCGGGGCCCTGTCCCACGATTGTTATCCTTAAGTGCGGTCACATATGTGTTATGGGCTATAACAACAAGTTGTACTTCTATACTTTTGATTAAGTATGTTTTATGGGCGGCACTTATCGGTGGCGATGATGTTTACCTTTTATAAGTTATGTGTTATGTATGTTCATTGCTATTCTCGATGTATACGATGCGGTACCTTGGCAGGTACCGATGCGGCCGGGTCGTGACAAAAGTGGTATCAGAGCAGTTAGTCCTCGGAAAGTGTCTACAGACCGTGTCTAGTAGAGTCTTGATTATCGGTGTGTCGTGCACCACATCTATAATCAGGAGGCTGCAGGATATTTAGGATTGATTTCCATTCTTTCCCTCTAAGATCGTGCAATAGAGCTGAGTTATAGGTTGAACCTCCTCTGATGTTTTCCTTTATGTATTAGTTATGCCTCCACGCAAGGCAACCGCGGCCCAGAAGGGCGGCGGTGATAGTCTTGCTAGTGGGGCGGAGGTCACGAGGCACAGCCCGCCTTACCGAGATGATGTTTAGGCGGCGAAGTTCCACGCGTCGTCGCCCGGCCTCAGAGTTCGGCGAGGCGCGGCGCTCATCGAGATCGCGACGAGTCTCGATCCCACAACGGTGAGTATAGAGATTACGGAACGGATTGATCGACCAAAGATAGTGGCGAGCGGCAGAGGAAGCGGCCAACCCTAGAGCCGACAGTTTACGGATTCGGGATTTCCTGAGTTGTCACCCATCCGAGTTCTATGGTTCGAGATTTGAGGAGGATCCGCAGGAGTTTGTCCGGCGATTCTGACACGTGCAGTGCTTAGGGCATCGGAGTGAGTCTGTTATACTAGCTTCTTACGTTCGATATTGCGTTGAAAGTTTGAGTCATGGGTGTTGTCGAGAGGTGAGGATGCTCTTCCAGCTGTTTGGGAGGAGTTCACAGAGGCCTTCCTGGATCATTTCTTACCTCCTGAGATGAGGAGAGCCCGCGTAGATAGGTTCTTGACCTTGAGGTAGGACGGGAGGACTATCCGAGAGTACAGCCTGGAGTTTGACTCCTTGGCCAGGTATGCGCACACCATTGTAGCGGACATGGCAGACAGGGTTCATCGGTATGTGATGGGGTTAGACCGTCATATGATTACTGCATGCTTGGGAGTGGCTCTTCAGCCAGGGATGGATATTGCCAGACGCAGCGCACGCCAGATTAGGGGACAGAGAGCAGGATCGGCTAGATTTAGGCCACCAAGAAGTCCAGGCACAGGTCTCGTGCGCTTTGCGGCGGCCTCAAGGCAGACTAGGTCCACATTCCAGCCAGCACAGAGTGCTCCTTCTCAGTTTTCCGGCAGGAGGTCTGATCAGCCGGGTTATTCAGGAGCAGGTCAGGGCTCCAGGACTTCAGGGTTTCAGGGAAACAGGGACCGTCACCAATCGAGGCCACCCACATCTCGGTGCGTTCGATGCGGTAGGTCTCATCCGGGCGAGTGCCGTATGGGTTCGGGAGCTTGTTATGCGTGTGGCCAGCATAGCCATCTGAAGAAGGATTGTCCGTCCTTGGGCGGCGGAGGTGTTATGGTTCAGCCAACAGGTTGATTCTTTGGATCTTCATCTTCGATGGTCGACGCCGAGGCGGTGGTACTTATGGGCGGCCAGTCGCGGCGAGGTCGTGGTAGGGTCCCATTCTAGCGGTCCTCGTAATCGCGCATCTATGCCCGGTAAGCGGACTGTGAGGCGCCACGGATGTCGTCACAGGTACATTATTGGTTTCTTGCTGTGGTGTATATGCTTTGATAGATCCAGGTTCTACCTTGTCCTATATATCTCCTCATATTTCCAGTAGAATAGGGATAGAGCCCGAGTCCATAAGACCTTTTGAGGTGGCTACGCCAGTAGGTGATTCGGAGGTAGCCGAGCGGATATATAGAGCTTGCCCAGTGACTATAGACAGTCGTCGGACTTTAGCCGACTTGATAGAGTTGGATATGACGGACTTTGATGTGATTATGGGTATGGATTGGCTAGCGTCTTGCTATGCCAATGTAGACTGTAGAGAGAGATTAGTTCGGTTCCAGTTTCCTGGCGAGCAGGTTATCGAGTGGAAGGGGAATACTGCATCGCCGAGGGGTAAGTTTATTTCTTACCTCAAGGCTAGGAAGATGGTGCGGAAAGGGTATATCTACCATATGGTTCGAGTATTCGACACTGAGGCTGAAATACCGGACCTTCAGTCAGTTCCGGTCGTTAGAGAGTTTCCAGATGTATTCCCAGACGAGCTTCCGGGTATCCCTCCGGAGAGGGAGATTGAGTTTTGTATTGATTTGGCGCCAGATACTCGACCGATATCTATTCCGCCATACAGGATGGCACCTGCCGAATTGAAGGAATTGAAGGACCAGCTGAAGGACTTGCTGGAGAAGGGCTTTATCAGGCCAAGTGTTTCTCCTTGGGGAGCGCCAGTGTTATTTGTAAAGAAGAAGGATGGGACGCTGCGTATGTGTATTGATTACGACAATGAACAAGGTAACTATCGAAACAGATATCCTCCCGTGATTGACGATTTGTTTGACCATTGCAGGTGCAAGGTGTTTTTTCAAGATAGACTGCGCGGTTATCATCAAAGTGCGAGTTAGAGAGATAGATATCCCAAAGACTGCATTCAGGACCCGGTATGGGCACTATGAGTTCAGGGTGTTGTCTTTCGGGTTGACCAACGCCCCAACGGTATTCATGGATTTGATGAATAGGGTGTTCAGGCCATTCTTGGATATGTTTGTTATAGTGTTCATTGATGATATCTTGGTATATTCGCGCACAGAGCAGGAGCATACAGATCATTTGAGGACGGTATTGGGAGTCCTCCGAGACCGGCAATTATATGCCAAGTTCTCGAAGTGCGAGTTCTGGTTAGCTTCAGTGGATTTCTTAGGACATATTATCGGGGCCGTTGGTATTCGGGTTGATACAACGAAGATTGAGGCAGTCGAGACTTGGCCCAGACCCACTTCACCGACGGAGGTGCGCAACTTTTTGGGCCTTGCAGGTTATTATCGGAGGTTTGTGGAGAAGTTTGCTTCTATTTCAGCACCATTGACTAAGCTGACTCAGAAGGCAGCTGTGTTCCGGTGGACGGACACTTGTGAGGAGAGTTTCCAGTTGCTAAAGGAGAAGTTGACGACCGCCCCAGTTCTTACTCTTTCAGAAGGTTTAGATGGATACGTGGTTTATTGTGACGCGTCAGGTGTCGGGCTTGGATGCGTGATGATGCAGCACGGCAAGGTTATAGCTTACGCATCTCGACAGCTTGGGAAGCATGAGAAGAACTATCTCACACATGACTTGGAGTTAGCGTGATGATTCATGCCTCAAGATCCGGAGACATTATTTATACGGAGTTCATGTGGATATTTACACGGACGCGAAGTCTTGATATATCTTCACGGAGGAGCCGAACTTGCGGCGAGGCGGTGGTTGGAGCTACTTAAGGATTACGATGTTGATATTCTATACCACCCGCGGAAGGCCAACGTAGTCGGATGCCCTTAGTCGCAGATCATGGGTAGTGCACGATGTCTGACCAGAGAAGAGGGATATGGTCCGAGAGTTACATCAGCTAGCGAGCCTTGGGGTTCGTTTGGTTGATTCTGATAGTGAGGGAGTTCGGGTTCGATAGGTTGGTTTGAGGTGGGAGAAGTTCAGTTAGTCGGGCCAGACTTGGTTCAGCAGGCAGTGGATAAGGTGAAGCTTATCCAGGAGCGGTTGTTGGCAGCTCAGAGTCGGCAGAAGTCGTATGCAGATCATCGGCGTCGACACTTGGAATTTGAGATAGATGATTCGGTTTTCCTAAAGGTATCGCCCATGAAGGGCGTGATGAGATTTGGAAATAAGGGGAAACTTAGCCCAAGGTACATTGGGCCTTATCAGATTGTCCGCAAGATAGGCAAGGTTGCTTATGAGTTAGATCTGTCGTCCGATTTGGAGGCGGTACATCCAGTTTTCCATGTGTCCATGTTACAGAAATGTATTGGAGATCCATCTAGAGTGCACCCGATTAATGATGTCCAGGTGACAGAGGAGTTATCGTATGAGGAGAGTCCCATAGCGATACTCGGTCGTCAGGTTAGGCGACTTCAGACGAAGGACGTGGCTTCCGTCAAAGTCTTATGGCGGAACGAGAACAGGGAGGAGATGACGTGGGAGGCAGAGGATGACATGATGAAGAAGTATCCTCACTTATTTCCTATACCTCCAGGTAACCTACTTTCTTGCTTGATAGTTTTAATTAGAAATTTTGCTTGAGTATTGTTGTGGCTCGTGGAGCATCTTTTATTACAAAAAGAATAGTTAAGAGGGTCTATGTCGATATTATGATTTGAGTAAGCCTAGAAGGAACATTCGGGATGAATGTTTCTAAGGGGGGGAGAATGTTATACCCCGTAGTTCTGGCCACACGTGTGAGAGCGTGCGAAGGAGAGTAAAACTTAAAAAATTTCGAAAGATAAGTTGACGGATTGTTCGGACGGGTTTTAGTCAACTTTGAGGTGGGTTATGACCCAGTACGTTGAGAGTTACTAAGTGTTTAAAAGGCCTAGGGCGTATTTCGTTGAGTCTAGTTTCCAACGCAACCAACCGTTCGTCGATAGGACGTCGGATTAGAAAGTTATGGGAGTTACAAGTTCAGTGCGCAAACGGACAGAAATGCGTTTCAGGCAAAGCGGCGAGGCGCGCGCCGGATATACCTTGGTCGCTGAAGTTGCAGCGCCGCTGGGCAACAAGCGGCGGAAGTTCCGTAAGTCCGCAGAGTTTCAGCGCCGCGGCCGCACGCGCGCCGAGGCGATTCTGGCGGAAAAACTTAGGAAAAATCAGAATTTTCTTTTAAAAGACCTTGGGAGGGTGACAAGTGTCCCCATCTGATTTCTTGATGCCTTATATTGACCAAGTCTTGAAGACTTGGTCATCTTTCAAATCCCTCTCTCTCTCTAAGCTTAAGCTCCCACTTCTCTCTAAAATTCCAAGAGGAATTCAAGCCTAAGAGAAATCTGAAAAGTTAAGAACAAGAAGGAAGCTTGTGGCTAGCTTGTTGGTGTTATTGTGGTGGTGTTCTTGGAAAGGAGGCTAGCAAAGTTGTTGGAATAAGTTTGGCTAAAGCTTTAAGGTAATATTTCTTCTCTTGTGGTTAGTTATTAATGTTGCATGTGAAGAAGAAGGGATGTGTAGTAGTAAATAATGCACTTAGAATCCTTGCATGTAAGAAATGTGTTTTGGATATGAAAGAATTGGCTAAAAAGATATTTTGAGCATGTTGTAGCCTAAAAACTACCTTAGAATTGTTAAGTGAATTGTTGTACCTTATGGGGCAGAACTTTACACACCCAAGTTTAGGTGTGTAATCCCCTTTGAAATGTTTGGATTGTTGAGCCTTAAATATGGCGTTTGGATGTTGAATTCGGCCTTGAGAAAGGTGGCAAAGTATGTAGAAACAAAGGAAATGCTGCCCAATTTTCCATAGAATTTAGTGACTTTCAACTTGGATTATTCTACATTGAAATTAGAGGTTAATAAACGTATCATGGTTATTTTAGGTTGACATATTACTTGCGGTAGTTTGGACTTAGCAAGTGGATTGATCAAAGAGGTATGTGAAGCTTTCCTATCTCTTGTGTCACGACCCGACCTCGGATCCGTGACTGGTGCCTTACCCCGGGCACCCTTGTGATACAACATCAGAGAAAACCAGCGGAAATAAACTCACAAACAAGAACTATATAAGATAAAATAGGCTAACCCAAAAATGGCTACCTTTCCGTAATATAAATAAAACAGAACTGAACAGTTACATCCTTAACAACCCAATTTATAACCGGACTACAGGCCTCTAAGAGTTTGTAACAACCATGACGGGACAGGCCCCGTCATACCCCTGAATGTACACAAAACCTACAATGTCAGGGAGAACTGTACCAAAAATCAAGTCAAGCCTCCAGAGTAATGGAGTTTCTGACACCTGAGCAAAGATCCTAAGAATGAGGATCCACCACCGCTACTTACCACCTGCGGCAGAACGCAGCCCACGGAAGGGGTCAAGACCTGATATGTACCAAGTATGTAAAACTGGAAAATACTGTAGTAATATCATAAGTCAAAATAAGCTGGAGTCATAGACGAAAATCAATTTACCTTGCACTGTTCCTTACTAATAATGAGAGTAACAGATATAAATCTTACTACATAAAAATAGGAGACTCATGATCAAAACAGGGTACCTCGCCCGTAGTATCATTAAGCAATCCTACTCCTGGGACTATTTCACCCTCATGGGTCCTGTGGACCCGCATGAGGTCATCCGCCTCGTCATGGGACTATTTCACTCGCATGGGACTATTTCACCCGCATGGATCCTGTGGACCCGCATGAGTACCATCGCCGTACTCGCATGAGACTATTTCACCCGCATGGATCCTGTGGTCCGGATCCGCATGAGTACAAGCGCTGCACTCGCATCATGGGTAGCAAATCCATGGCATAAGTAATAACCCGGGGTTTACCCCGTAATAATATATAGATAAAACATAGCTCATCCGGCTATCATACATAACATAAGCACTACCGGCCTATCATACATAACATAAGCACTACCGGCCTATCATACATAACATAAGCACTACCGGCTTATCATAACATAAGCAAGTTAAGAAATCCCCTAACTTCTTATTAACATTATTAATATATCCTCTCATTTTAGTATACCTAAGGCACCAACATGTCTTTTAATAGAAAATTCGGGAATTCAACCCAAGTACCAAGTACTTCTAACCTTTTAAGAAATAACTTTTTTTATACAAAAATTCCAAGATACTAATCACCATAGTATCAAGTTACGATTTCTTTTCAAGACAAGTCACATTTCCTTTTAGAAATATAATAGGCTTCTAAATCAAGTGACTTCATTTCCTTTTTAAAACCTTAGGCAATCAATGCCTAAAAATCAATCCATCTTTCACAGTTTCAAATCATTTACCCGTACTGTTTTTATTTAGAGTAAACCTTTCTTTGTTAACCTTTCAAAAGCTAATATAACCAACTTCCCATAAAGTCATTATATTTGCGTTATTCCTTAGTCAAATACATTTTCCCTAAATCCAAGGGACTTATACCTTTAAAAAATGACACAAGTATCACATACTCTAAAACAAATGAAAGATATCAAATCTTGTACGTCTACCGTACTACATAGGTACAAATACTCATGCTCAAGAGATAGGAAAGTTCCACATACCTCTTCGGTTAATCCACTTGCTAAGTCCGAAATACCGCACGTAATATGTCAACCTATAATGACCATAATACGTTTATTAACCCCTAATTTCAATGTAGAATATTCCAAATTTAAGTTACTAATTCCTAAGGAAATTTGGGCAGCATTTTCTTTGTTTCTACATACTTTGCCACCTTTTTCAAGGCCGAATTCAATATCCAAACGCCACATTTAAGGCCCAACAATCCAACATTTCAAAGGGGATTACACAACCAAACTTAGGTGTGTAAATTCTGCCCCATAAGGTAAAACAATACACTTAACAATTCCAAAGTAGTTCTTAGGCTACAACATGCTCACTTAACCCTTTTAACCAACCCTTTCATATCCAAACCACATTTCTTACATGCAATGAATCTAAGAGCATTATTTACTACTACAAATTCCTTATTCTTCACATGCAACACAAGTAACTAACTACAAGAGAGGAATTGTTACCTTAGAGCTTTAGCCAAAATTATTCCAACAACCTTGCTAGTCTCCTTTCCAAAAACACCACTACAATAACCTCCACAAGCTTGCAAATAACTTTCCTTCTTAACACACTTTTCAGATTTTTCTTAAGCTTGGAGTTTCTCTTGATTTTCTAGAGAGAAGGGAGAGCTTTTTAGCTTAGAGAGAGAGAAGAATTTGGAAGATGACCAAGTCTTCAAGACTTGGTCAATATAAAAGACCAAGTCTCCTTTCCAAAAACACCACTACAATAACCTCCACAAGCTTGCAAATAACTTTCCTTCTTAACACACTTTTCAGATTTTCCTTAAGCTTGGAGTTTCTCTTGATTTTCTAGAGAGAAGGGAGAGCTTTTTAGCTTAGAGAGAGAGAGAAGAATTTGGAAGATGACCAAGTCTTCAAGACTTGGTCAATATAAAAGACATGCAAAATCAGATGGGGTGGGACACTTGTCACCCACCCATGACCTCTTTTAAAACAAAACAGTGCAGAAATTTCCACTAACTCTCGCAGAACCCGCCGCGCCATGCTGGCCATGCGCTGAAACTTTTGCCGCTACTCAGACTTTCCGCCGCTGCCTCGCTTCCCTGGCCGCGCTGAAACTTCAGCGACCTTCAGATCTTCCGCGCGGCCCTACCATCACTCGCCATGCGCCACGCGCCATCGCCACGCTGAGGCCCCCGATCGCGATCCGACTAACTACGGGGTATAACATTCTCCCTCCCTTAGAAACATTCGTCCCGAATGTTCCTTCTAGGCTTACTCGAATCACAAATTGACATAGACGCTCTTAACTACTCCTTTGCAAATAAAGATGCTCCACGAGCCACAACAATACTCAAGCAAAATCGCTAAATCAAAACTAACAAGCAGGAAAGTGGGTTACCTGGAGGTGTAGGGAATAAGTGAGGATATTTCTTCATCATGTCCTCCTCCGCTTTCCACGTCATCTCTTCCTGCTCGCTCCGCCATAAGACTCGACTAAGCCACATCCTTTGTCCGAAGTCGCCTGACCTGAAGATCGAGTATCGCTATGGGACTCTCCTCATACGATAACTCCTATTTCACCTGGACATCATGAATCGGGTGCACTCTAGATGGATCTTCAATACATTTCCGCAACATCGACACATGGAAAACTGGATGTACCGCCTCCAAATCGGACGGCAGATCTAACTCATAGGCAACCTTGCCTACCCTACGGATAATCTGATAAGGCCCAATGTAACTTGGGCTAAGTTTCCCCTTCTTCCCAAATCTCATCACACCCTTCATGGGTGATACCTTCAGAAATACCCAATCATCTATCTCAAACTCCAAGTGTCGACGCCGATGATCTGCATACGACTTCTGTCGACTCTGAGCTGACAATAACCGCTCCTGGATAAGCTTCACCTTATCCACTGCCTGTTGTACCAAGTCTGGCCCGACTAACTGAACTTCTCCCACCTCAAACCAACCTATCGGTGACCTGCACTTCCTCCCATATAAGGCCTCATAAGGCGTCATCTGGATACTAGAATGGTAGTTGTTGTTATAAGCAAACTCCACAAGAGGTAAATGATCCTCCCAGTACCTCGAAATCAATAACACAAGCCCGCAGATATCCTCGTTGTTCGGATAAGGCGCTACCGTCGGCTTGGCCCGAGGATGAAATGCCGCATCGAGACTCACTGTGTCCCTAATCCTTCGAAAGACCTCCGTGGTTAGCCGTAAACCGGGCTCCTCGCCGTAAATAATCGATATAGAACTCCGTGCGCCTCACGATCTCCCGATATACGATCTAGCATAATCCTCTACCAAAAGTCGCCCCGATCGGAAGAAAATGGGCTGATTTCGCCACCGCCGACGATAACCCAAATGGAATCACGCTTCCTCCGAGTGGAAGGTAACCCGTAATAAAATCCATATTTATCACCTCCCACTTCCAAGTCGGAATATCAATACCGCAATGCTCACCGGCGCTTCGTGCTCAACCTTAACTTGCGACAATTAGGACATCAGGCAACAAAACTCGCCACGCCCTCTTCGTGCCATCCCACCAATACACGATCCGAGGTCATGATACATCTTAGTCGACCGGATGAATAGAATAACGAGCACGCGTGCCTCCCTGTAATCACGACGAAGTCCCGACACATCGAGAAACACAACCGACTCAAATCTTAGCACCCCATCCCGCTACCTCAAATAGACTCTTCTCTTTCAAAAGCGGCATCTCGATATCGCACCAAAATCGGATCCTCATATCGCCGCTTCTTCACCTCCTCGACGATGGAAGACTCGCAACCTCTCGAACCCGAACTCCTCACTATCGAATCAACCAAACGAACCCCAAGGCTCGCTAACGATGTAACTCTCGGACCATATCCTCTTCTCTGTCAGACATCGCATGCACTACCCATCGACCGCGACTGGCATCCGCAACTACATCGACCTTCCCGGGTGTATAGAATATCAACATCATAATCCTTGAGTAACTCCAACCACCGCCTCTGCCGTAAGTTCACTCCTCCGGTCAAGATATACCGAGACTCGTGGTCCGTGTAAATATCCACATGAACTCCATACAAATAAGGTCTCCGCATCTTCAAGGCACGAATCATCGCCGCCAACTCTAAGTCATGCGTGAGATAGTTCTTCTCATGCTTCCTAAGTTGTCGAGACGCGTAGTTATAACCTTGCCGTACGCATCAAGACGCACTCCAAGCCCGACACCCAACGCATCACAATAAACCACATATCCGCCCAAACCTCGGGAAGAGTAAGAATCGGGCTGCCAATTTCTCCTTCAGCCGATCAAAACTCTCTCACAAGCATCCGCCCACCAAATATAATCGCTTCGAGTCACCTAGTCAAAGGCGCCGACATGGAAGCAAACTCTCCACAAACCTCCGATAATAACCCGCAAGGCCCAAAGCCGCGCACTCCGCTTGCAGTGGTCTAGGCCAAGTCTTCGATCGCTTCAATCTTTGCCGACAACCCGAATACCATCTACCCGATAACATGCCCTAAGAAAGCCACCGGCTACCAAAACTCGCATTTCGAGAACTTGGCATACAATCACGGCCCTCGAGGACTCCTAACATCGCCTCAAATGACCAGATGCTCGCTCGCGCGAATACACCAAGATATCATCAATGAACACTATAACGAATATATCCAAGAATGGCTCGAACACCCTATTCATCAAATCCATGAATACCGCTGAGCGTTGGTCAATCCGAAAGACATCACCTCAACTCATAAAGGCCCATACCGGGTCCCGAATACGCCTGATATCCGCCTCTAACTCGTGACTGATGGTAACCAGATCGCAGCCTATCTTGGAAAAACATTTCGCACTCGCAATCGGTCAAACAAATCATCAATTTCGGGAGGATATCTGCGTTTGATAGTTACCTTGTTCACGTCAGAATCAATACACATACGCAGCTGGCCCCATCCTTCTTCTTTACAAATAACACCGGCGCTCCCTGCGGAGAAACACTCGCCCGATAAAGCCTTTCTCCAAGAAATCTTTTACCGGTCCTTCAATTCTTCAACTCGGCAGTGCCATTCAGTATGGCTAATAGATATCGGCCGAGTGTCCGCGCCAAATCAATGCAAACTCAATCTCCTCTCGTGAGGATACCCAAGCTCGCCTGGGAATACGTCGAAATTCTCTAACAACCGAATCGATCGAGGTCCGGTATCTCGCATCGTGATCGAATACCCGAACTAAATGGTAAATATACCCTTCCGCACCATCTTCCTAGCCTCGAGGTAAGAAATAAACCTACTTCTACGACGCAAGATTCCTCCACTCGATAATAACCGCCACCGAAACCGAACCGAACTAACCTCTCTCTACCCACATTGGCATAGCAAGACGCTAGCCAATCCATACCCATAATCACATCAAAGTCCGTCATATCCAACTCTATCAAGTCGGCCAGAGTCCGACGATCAGATATAGTCACCGGGCAAGCCTTATACACTCGCCGCCACCACCGAATCACCTACTAGGGTAGCTACCTCAAAAGTTTTATGGACTCGTGCTCTATCCCTATTCTACCAAAGAATATGAGGAGATATATAGGACAAGGTAGAACCCGGTCTATCAAAGCATAAACATCACAAAGAAGAAACCAACAATGTACCGTGACGACATCGTGACGCCTCGGTCTGGCGGTGGACATAGCATAAATGCGCTCGAGGACCGCTGAATCGAACCCCGCCATGACCCTCGCCATGGCCGCTCGTGAACACCCCGCCTCCGTGGCGCATAACCATCAAGATGAAGACTCAAGAATCGAATCGGTCACCGAGCCATAGAATTTCCGCCGCCTGCCTGACAATCTTCTTCAAATGGCCTCGCGGCCACAAGAGTAACAAGCTCGGAGGAACATGGCACCCCTATAACGGCAATCACCACATCGACCACACCGAGGCATAGGTGGCCTCATCTCGACGGAACTCGTCCTCCGAAACCCGCCCTCGGGACCCCGCTCCGCTCGAATACTCAGACGACCGGAAGATGGTGGAGGAGCGCTCTGAACCGGATGTGATGCAAATCCGGTCTGCTGCTGAGGTTGTCTACCTCGAGAACTACTAGTGACGCCGTTGTCCGCCTCTTCTCGCGATACCTATCAACTGCCGACCGCTCTCACACCCAAGTGCATAGGCTCAGATGCGCAATGCCCATTCCCGATCAAGAGCTACTCCTGCATAACTCTCTTCCAAATAGTCATCGAGCCTCGTGACATAGCGGTGCACTCGCCCTCCATATTCGCTACTAAAGTGGGTACATATCGAGCCAACGAGTCAAACTCGACACAGACTCGGATCGCCCACTCGCCTCAATGTCGTAAATTGTTTACCGCGCCCTCCTCATCTCGCGAGGCAAGAAATGACCAAGAAATGCCGCCGAGAACTCGTCTCATACACCGGAAGCGCATGCTCCCCGGATAGCTCCCATGAATCAAAACCACGATCACAGATCACGCACCGATGCGAACTCAATACAATCGACTCAGATCCGAGGCCTTGATCACCTCACGATCCGTCAGAATCGCTTGATGAATTCTCGAGATCATCTTCGCCTCGACCCATAGAACTCGAGGGTCGCAGCCAAAAGTCCCGGTCTCACGCTATCGGATTCGAGGAACCACGTACAAATGGAATCGCTCGCTCGCTCTCATGCTTCAGCCACTATCTCGCCAATAATCGCCATCTCTCAGAGCTCATATCCTCTCGCTCCAGCCGTAATCGAGGCTCGTGTACCGTAGTCTCGTGAGCTGCTGGCCGCTTCCAGATCTTGGTTGACGACGCCGTGGAACTCGCCGCCAAAACATTATCTCGTAAGGATCGGCTCGGTTTCGTAACCCCTGTCCTACTAGTAGTCCTCCGCCGCGCTTGCTCTTCGGGCCGCGGCGCTTTGCGCGAGGCATAATCGATACATACAAAATTCATGTCGAGGGAATTCAACCTATAACACTCGCTATTGCACGATCTAGAGTGAAAGAAATGGAAACTAATCCTAAATATCTCGCGACCTCGACATAGATGTAGTGCACAACACACCGATAATCAAGACTCCACTAGATACGGCCTCACCCTTTTCCGAGGATTAATCGTTTCGATACCACTTTTGTCACGACCGACTCGGATCGCTGGATCGTGCCTTACCCGCACCCTTGTGATACAACATCGAGAAAACCAGTAAATAAACTCACAAACAAGAACTATATAAGATAAAATATGCTAACCCAAAAATGGCTACCTTCCAGAACATAAATAAAACAGAATCGAAGCTACATCCTTAACAACCCAATTTATAACCTGACTCATGTGCCTCTAAGAGTTTGTAATAACCATGACGGACAGGGGCCCGCCATACCCCGAATGTACACAAAACCTACAATATCGGGAGAACTGCATCAAAATCAAGTCAAGCCTCCGAGTAATTGAGCTTCGACACCGAGCAAAGATCCTAAGAATGAGGATCCACCACCGCTACCCTTACCGCAGATTTAACGCACTTCGAGGAAGGGGTCGATACCTGATATGTACCAAGTATGTAAAACTGGAAAATACTGTAGTAATATCATAAGTCAAAATAAGCTGGAATCATAGACGAAAATCAATTTACCTTGCACTGTGCCTTACTAACAATGAGAGTAACAGATATAAATCTTACTGCAAAAAAATAGGAGGCTCATGATCAAAACAGGGTACCTCGCCCGTAGTATCATTAAGCAATCCTACTCCTGAGACTATTTCACCTGCATGGGTCATGTGGACCCGCATGAGGTCATCCGCCTCGTCATGGGACTATTTCACCCGCATGGAACTATTTCACCCGCATGGATCCTGTGGACCCGCATGAGTACCATCGCCGTACTCGCATGGGACTATTTCACCCGCATGGATCCTGTGGTCCGGATCCGCACGAGTACAAGCGCCGCACTCGCATCATGGGTAGCAAATCCATGACATAAGTAATAACTCGGGGTTTACCCCGTAATAATATATAGATATAACATAGCTCATCCGGCTATCATACATAACATAAGCACTACCGGCCTATCATACATAACATAAGCACTACCGGCCTATCATACATAACATAAGCACTACCGGCTTATCATAACATAAGCAAGTTAAGAAATCCCCTAACTTCTTATTAACATTATTAATATATCCTCTCATTTTAGTATACCTAAGGCACCAACATGTCTTTTAATAGAAAATCCGAGAATTCAACCCAAGTACCAAGTACTTCTAATCTTTTAAGAAATAACTTTTTTTATACAAAAATTCCAAGATACTAATCACCATAGTATCAAGTTACGATTTCTTTTCAAGACAAGTCACATTTCCTTTTAGAAATATAATAGGCTTCTAAATCAAGTGACTTCATTTCCTTTTTAAAACCTTAGGCAATCAATGCCTAAAAATCAATCCATCTTTCACAGTTTCAAATCATTTACCCGTACTTGTTTTATTTAGAGTAAACCTTTCTTTGTTAACCTTTCAAAAACTAATATAACCAACTTCCCATAAAGTCATTATATTTGCGGTATTCCTTAGTCAAATATATTTTCCCTAAATCCAAGGGACTTATACCTTTAAAAAATGACACAAGTATCACATACTCTAAAACAAGTGAAAGATATCAAATCTTGTACGTCTACCGTACTACATGGGTACAAATACTCATGCTCAAGAGATAGGAAAGTTCCACATACCTCTTCGGTTAATCCACTTGCTAAGTCCGAAATACCGCACGTAATATGTCAACCTATAATGACCATAATACATTTATTAACCCCTAATTTCAATGTAGAATATTCCAAATTTAAGTTACTAATTCCTAAGGAAATTAAGATTTCCTTTGTTTCTACATACTTTGCCACCTTTTCAAGGCCGAATTCAATATCCAAACGCCACATTTAAGGCCCAACAATCCAACATTTCAAAGGGGATTACACAACCAAACTTAGGTGTGTAAAATTCTGCCCCATAAGGTAAAACAATACACTTAACAATTCCAAAGTAGTTCTTAGGCTACAACATGCTCACTTAACCCTTTTAACCAACCCTTTCATATCCAAACCACATTTCTTACATGCAATGAATCTAAGAGCATTATTTACTACTACAAATTCCTTATTCTTCACATGCAACACAAGTAACTAACTACAAGAGAGGAATTGTTACCTTAGAGCTTTAGCCAAAATTATTCCAACAACCTTGCTAGCCTCCTTTCCAAAAACACCACTACAATAACCTCCACAAGCTTGCAAATAACTTTCCTTCTTAACACACTTTTCAAATTTTCCTTAAGCTTGGAGTTTCTCTTGATTTTCTAGAGAGAATGGAGAGCTTTTTAGCTTAGAGAGAGAGAAGAATTTGGAAGATGACCAAGTCTTGAAGACTTGGTCAATATAAAAGACATGCAAAATCAGATGGGGTGGGACACTTATCACCCACCTATGACCTCTTTTAAAACAAAACAGTGCAGAAATTTCCACTAACTCTCGCAGAACCCGCCTGGCGCGCACTAAACGTCCGCCGCTACTCAGACTTTTCCGTGGCCCTGAAACTTCAGCGACCCTTCAGATCTTCCAGCGCGGCCTGCTTTCCGCCGCGCTCTACCATCACCCGCTGGCCACGCCACGTGCCGCGGGCGCCAGGCCCCGATCACGATCCAGACCCGAACTACGGGGTATAACATCTTGAGCATGAGTATTTTTATCTATGTAGTACGGTAGACGTACAAGATGTAGTATTCTTACTTGTTTTAAGTATATAAAGACTTGTTTCGTTTTAAGAAGTATAAGTCCCTTGGTTAAGGGAGAAGTATGATTTTACTAAAGTATAGGGTTAATTTAACAACTTTATGGAAAGTTGGTTTATTAGCTTTATAAAAGGTTAATGAGAAGAGGTTTACTCTAAGTAAGACAAGTAAGGACAAATGATTTGATTTATGAAAGGCAAATTGATTTTAAGGCATCAATTGCCCAAAGATTTTATGTATGAAAATAGTCACTTTTAAAAGAGTTGAAGTATGTAGTACTTGGGTTAAATTCCCGGTTTTCTTTTATTAAAGATATGATTAAGTTCCTTAAGTAAACTAAAATGAGAGGGTATATGAACAAGACTAATAAGAAGTTATAAGTTTTCTTAACTTATTTATGATTATGATATGATGACAGTTTGAGCTAGGGTAAGAGTATATCTGAGGGGCAAGCCCCAAGATCGTTATACCACCTTCTCCAGGGTAAGAATATGTCTGAGGGGCAAGCCCCAATATCGTCATACCACCTTCTCCAGTGTAAGAGTATATATGAGGGGTAAGTCCCCAAGATCGTTATACCATCTGCTTCAGTGTAAGAGTATATCTGAGGGGTAAGTCCCCAAGATCGTTATACCATCTGCTTCAGGGTAAGAGTATATCTGAGGGGTAAGTCCCCAAGATCGTTATACCACCTGTTCCGTGGATTTGCTACCCACGACGCGGCGAATACCTCACGCGAGTCCTTATGGGCTTACGCGGGTGAAATAGTCTCACGCGGGCGGGTGCAATTGCGAGGAATACCTCACGCGGTCTACAGGACCTACGGGTGAAATAGTCTGCGAGTAGGGTGCTTATTGATACTACGCGAGGTACCATGTTTTGATCACGAGTCCCCTATTTTACGCAAAGATTATATATATACTTGTCACTCTCATTGTTAGTAAGGAACAATAAAAGGTATTTTGATTGTCTTCCATGACTCTAGCTTACTTTTAGACTTATGATATCATTATTACAGTATTTTTCCAGCTTTACATACTTGGTACATATCAGGTAATCGACCCCTTTCCTGGGGTTGCGCTCATGCCGCAGGTGGTAAGCGGTGTGGATCCTCGTTCTTAGGATCACCGCTCCTGTCGAAGCTCCATCCTCCGGAGCTTGTTTTGTTGGTACGGATATTCCCGACGCTATAGGTATTTTGTACATTCAGGGTATGGCGGGGCCCCGCCACACTTGTTATCCTTGAGTGCGTGGTCACATACGTATGTGTTTTGGGTTATAAGAACAAGTTGTACTTCTATACTTTTGATTAAGTATGTTTTATGGAAAGCGGCACTTATCTACCGGGATGATGTTTACCTTTTTATAAGTTATGTGTTATGTATGTTCCGCTGCTATTCTCTGATGTATACCGACATGTATACGGCAGGGTATCGCGCCCCGGCCTCGTCGCGTGATGTAATATATTCTGTAATTAATAATTAATAACATTCAGGCGATATTCGATCTTACAAGACTATATTACTTGTAACGATACGTATACTTGCGTGATCAATTGGAATCGCCTAACAAGTTTCTGGCGCCGTTGCCGGGGACTGACGTACTTTTAATATCGAATTATCTTTTCTTATTTCTAATTTGGTTTGTATATATTTGGTTATATTATTTTATTTCTAATTTGGTTGCTTCAGGAACAAGTTTCTAACTTGTTCTGCGAGCATATTTTATCACTGTTTGTTGTTTTTCTTATTTTGTAGGTAAAGTTAGTAAAAAAAAAGGCATGGACTATTACTACTATCAAGGGGCAGTGGAATCATCAACAACAGCATAACCCACAAGTTCCACATTTAGATCGAGGAACAATTGACTTAGTGTTACCCTACATGCCTTCACATATCGACACTAATCATATTAGGGTCTACACAGAACTCCTAGACGGCGCCAGAAGACGAACTCAATATGTGAAGTGTATTTACACGAATCTGGTAAACTGAACCTCTATGTGGGTAAATAAAATCATTTCATTCACGACACACTCGATCAAACTTAGAATTTACCAAGTGTCTATCCAAATGACTTGATCATTATATCTCATCTATATTGGTTGACAACAAGACCATATCCTATATATGTCTATTACGTTGGCCAACGACTTAGTCAACCTAATATCACATGAGGATCTGAGTGTTCTCTCGAATATACATTCGAGGAATGAATCATAATCTTGGTTCAATTACCACATTTAATTCACATTGTAATGTACCCAATACGAGTCATACCTATAAGGCATTTGAGCTTAGGACATGATCAAAGTATATTACTCTGTAGACAAGGTGTGTATCGACCTCAAGTCTAAGGACTTCTATCTCCCACACACTGATCATAATTTAGACATTGTATAACAAACAATATATCAGCAGGGTATATCAGTACTTCTAAAATATCCATGTGTCCATCACGAGTAACAATTACTCGTAGCAGGTGAGACATACTACATCCTCTAAGGATGTGATGCAGACCACATGTCAACTTATCACATATCATCGATATCCCATTCTCGATGATCATTAGTCGAGACTATTTTAAGAGTTACGTTATAATATTAATATCTCACACTATTAATAACGACGTAACCTCCAGGGATGCATATTATATAATATTATAAACAATCAACTAATAATTTAATAATTGCAAATGCCAAAATATTAATCTTCATTAATAATAATATGAATGTGTATAAAGTACATTTGTCCTAACACATATTGTCTCTAGGACATAAATATACTTTCATAAAGATATTAAAGATGAAGGCATGCGAGAAAAATGTATGTTGATTTTGATAGTACAACATATACTTCCTCGACTCACTTTTACTCGTTCAGTATAGATTTTGCACATCTCTTAAAAAAAGTGTATAATTTAATATGATACCCATATTAATTGGTGCAAATTAAGGGATTTAAAAAATGATTTAAAATAAATAATTAAGCTATGAGCAAAACATGAAAGAGAAAGTATTTTTTTCTTGATATGCTAAATAAGTAAAAGTGAAAATTTATTTTTAATATAGTAAACAAATAAAAATGAGCGGAAGGAGTATATAATTAACATGAAAGTGTATATATGTTGCAATTTGGAGCACTGAAATTAAAATGACAAGCAAATAGGAGTATAATGTTAGAAGATTAGTCAAAATTCATTTAGTTGTTGGAAATCTTATAAAAAACACTTGAACAATCTCATAACTTGAAGCGTGTCATTTAAGATATTATTTTTAAAAATATTTCATCCGGTATAGTTATATCATTCAGGATTCAACAAATTCTTCTGGTATAAAACTAAGAGTTATCATCTAGCAAAGATTAATCAAAAGCAAACGCAATACAAGAAAAGAGAAGTGGAACCCAATAATTTCTCTCTTTACTGAGTTTACTCTACTATCCCAAGGTGAAGTTAAAGGAGAATTTTTATAGGAAACGAAATCAGCAGATCCTCACATTTGACAACTATCCGGACATCAAATATTCAAAGTCATTCAATGAAAAGTAATAGAGAAAGAATGTGAGTAAAGAGTCAACCGTAAGTCTATAGCTAACGGCTAATATAATTTGTTAGGAAATAATAATCATTCAATGGTCTAGCCTGTTACAAATATTAAGACGGTAAGAGTTTACGTTGGGTTCGTACACGCAGTTAAATTTGAAAATTTATATTTTAAACCTGACGACGGCCGAACTGCAGTATGATATGTAATGTAAAATATAAACACAAAGTAAATGTAAAACTTCGAACGAAGACTTAATTTTAAAAGTAGTCAGCCAAGCAGTTGAATCTTCAATCTTTGTGTAGTCCGAGGGTGCACAGCAAACGTCCCTCGATTTGTAAGTTCTGGAAAACTGTGATATAATTTGCTAAGTCAGGAATGCTAGGGATTCTGACAGAGCTTTAGAAGAGATTTACCTCTCTTAGGTTTTTAGTGTATTTGAAATGGGAGGTAAGCCCTCTATTTATAGTTGTAAACAGAGGCTTAGGGTTTTCGTGGGCTGGGCCCAGCAGAAAATCAGACTGGCAAAATTCAGACTACAAGAATCCGTACAGGCACCGCGATCCACTAAAGAGGCACCGCGGTGATGCCCAGTGTTCTTGGCACCGCAGTCCCAAAATAGGGCACCGCGGTCCTGTCCTATTTTTCACTCTTTTCTCATTTTAATGTCCCGGTCATCAACCGAACATATAGGTATAATCTCCTTCTAATTACATCCTTCAATCGATGGAACATTTGACTTAGTGTTATCCTTCAGACCTTTACATATCGTCACTAATTACATTAGGATCTTCACGGAACTCCTAGATCGCGCTTCTAAGACGAACCCAATATGTAAAGTTTAGCTACACAAAATATGTGAACTGAACCTATATGTGGAAAGATAAAATCCCTTCATTCATGACACACTCAATCAAACTTAGGATTTGTCAAGTGTCTATCCAAATGGCTTGATTATTATAACCCATCTATATTAGTTGACAACAGGACCATGTCACAGACATGTCCATTGCATTGGTCAATGACTTAGTCAACCTAATACTATATGAGTACCTTAGTGTTCACTCGAATATAAATTCAAGGAATGAATCCTTTCGTGGCTCACATACCACCTTTAATCTACTTCGTAATGCACCCAAAACAATCCGCGTCTCAACCTATAAGGCATTTGAGCTTAGGACAGGATCAAAGTACATTACTCCGTAAACAAGATGATATTGATCTCAAGTCTAAGGACTTTTATCTCCCACACGCCGATGACATTATAGACATATAACAAAACAGTACATCAGCACGGCATACCAATACTTCAACAAGTATCCACGTGTCCATCATGAGTTGCCATAACTCGTAGCAAGTGAGACATACTACATCCCCTAAGGATAAGATGCAGACCACATGTCGACATATCGCATATCATCGATATTCCAATTTCGATGATCATTAGTCGAGGTAATTCAAGAGTTACGTTATAACATTAATTCTCACATCATTAATAAACATGTAACCTCTAGGGATGCATTTATAGAATATCATAAACAATCAACTATGTCACGACCCGACGGGCCGCGACTAAACGTCATAATTGGACGTTATTACTGACCTGACACTCTTAATCCATCTAATACAGAGATCTATAGAAATTTCGACAGCACAACGCTGCTTTTACAACATCTCCCTAAAATGGGCGAGCCGACAAGGCTGCCGAATAAACAACAGAACAACAATCATAATAGGCTAGCCGACTAGGCTGCCACCAACCAACATTATGTACACAAAGGAAAAATCAAAATAAGCAAGCCGGCAAGGTTGCCACTAGATAACAACAAGTATAACCGGGAACGCCCCAACACAGGGTATAACAACATCAAAACCAAAACAAGGTACAAACGTCCAACCCACAACTGTCTATAAGCCTCTAAGAGTACGATACTGACATATGACGGGACAAGGCCCCATCGTGCCCAAAATATGCATAAGTCTGAAAGATAAAGATCTGTACCAAAATAGATGGCTCCGGAACAAAGGAGCTCTCCAACTGCTGTACAGAAGCCCTAAACTGGAGAGTCACCTATCTGAACACCTGATCGGTGTATTTTATATACACTTTTTGAGTCATTTTTAGTTAGTCTTTTATCCATTTTTGTACAAATACGTATCGTATTAGGATAGATTTTCTTTCTTTTGAGTCATATTGGTTAAAGTGGCTCATTGACGGAAAATGAGCAAAAAGAGGGCAAAAACGGAGGTTCCAGAGCTCGAAATGCTAGAAAGTGGCGAACCAGGCACAGCACAGTCGGCCACCTCGGCCAGCAAGGGGCGAGCGCCACGGCGCCTAATTTCAAGAGGCTTGTAGAGTTCCTGGCCAAGCGCGACGCTGAAAATCAGATTTTTGAATGAATCATGGGCCAAGCCTGAGGGAAAACCTGCACCTCATTTTGAAACTATAAAAAGAGAACCCTAGAGCAGTTTTAAGGGTTCCCTTTCTTGCCAATTCACATCACTTCTTGGAGTTCAAGATTGGAGACCTTTCTTTAGTAATTTCTTGTTCTTCTTTTACTTTATTTTCAGTTTATGTTGGATGTTAAACTAGTTCTTGTCATGTCTATGGCTAGGAACTAACTTTAATATAGGGTTTTCCATGTCAATTCACTTGAACCTTTTCTTTATGAATTAATGCATGTTCTTGGTTCTTCTTCTTATTTTTGAGATTTATTCAATATATGTTTTGATTGCTTGATAATTACCTGATCATTAATTATCATAATTCTTATGATTTCTAACCGAAATCCGAAAGGGGAGGTTGTGAATATGTTGTAGTTGGATAGACATAGGTTGAATCGTGGATGAAAATACCCCGATTACTTGTGTAGCATTAATAAGGTTTTTGTTCTTAATCCTCCTCTAGAGTCAACCTTATCACCAAAAGGTAGAAAGGTGCTATACTGGGGTTGAGTGTTTATATAACCTTAACAGGAGTATAAAACGGATTAGTAAACCTGCTATCTCCAATAGAAGAAGAACCATAGTCAATTGCATTAATAAGTAAGTTAAGCGGATAGTTGAGGAGATTTGGAAGCCCTATTTCCACATTACTGAAGTAAAACACATTAGTTTAATTAGTTTTCATAATTAGAATCATAAACAACAACTCAATTATCGGTCACCAAATAGATAACAAAGAATAGAATTTGGTACTTGAACACTAATCCCTGAGGACGATAACTCGGTATTCCAAGACTATATTACTTGACTCGACACGTGCACTTGCGTTTAAGTGTGTGCATAAATCGCGCATCAAGTTTTTGGCGCTGTTGCCGGGGATTGGCGTAGTTCAATATCAATTTTATCTATTCTTAATTTCTAATTTGGTTTTTATTTTTGTTTTTAGTTATTATTATTTTTATTTTTTTGTGAAAACCAGTGTGCCGTGATTCGTTTGTTTATTTTGATCTGTTTCAGGAACCCAGTTTATGCGAAGGAGAAGAGGAGCAGACACTCTTGTTCCCTTCAACCCAGAAATTGAGAAAACTTGTAAACAGAACAGAAGGAACCAACGAATTTCAGCCTTAATAGAGATGGAAGGCGCACAAAACAACAACGAGATGAATGAGGGGTTAGGTGATCATCAACCTAACCAAAAAATGCCTCGGAGAGTGCCAATGAATGTAGAGGAGAGAGTTCAGGTCCAAGCGGAGAGAAGCTTGGGCGATTATGTGCTGCCGAGGGTGAACGGAGCACAAACTTGCATTAGGCTCCCAACAATAGGAGCAAATAATTTTGAGATCAAACCGACGATTCTAAGTATGGTGCAGAACACGGTTCAGTTTGGAGGATTGCCGTCGGAGGATCCTCACATGCATATAGTTAATTTCTTGGAGTTGTGTGCAACATTCAGATACAATGACGTTACTGATGACGCCGTCAGATTGAGGCTCTTTCCCTTCTCACTCAGGGATAGAGCGAAAGTGTGGTTGAATTCTTTGCCAGCAGATTCGATATTTACATGGCAAGAGTTGGCACATAAATTTTTAGCAAAGTTCTTCCCACCATGCAAAGCAGCGAAGCTGAGAGGGGAGTTGAATAATTTCTATCAAGCCGATGGAGAATCATTATATGAAGCTTGGGAGAGATTCAAGGACTTGCAAAGGAAGTGTCCACACCACAGCATTGAGTTGTGGAATTTGGTCCACATTTTCTATAATGGGCTGAGCGTAACGACCAGAACAATTATTGATGCAGCCGCAGGGGGACCTTTATGAGAAAAACAGCCCATGAAGCTCATGACTTATTGGAATACATGTCCACCAATAACCATGTCACAGAGGATAGACAAGTGAGTGGCAGAAGAACAGTAGGAGTTCATGAGATTGACGCCATCACTGCACTAAATGCCTAAGTGGCTCTTTTGACCAAGCAACTGCAACAAAATACAGTGTCTGTAAATGCAGTGCAAATGCCAATGAGTTGTGAAATGTGTGGTGGTCCACATACCTTCGACAGATGCCCATCAGCTGATCCTAACAATATCTCGATCGAGCAAGCAGAGTGCCAAGCTGTAGGGAACTATCAGAGGCCCCAGAACAACCCATACTCAAACACCTACAATCCAGGGTGGAGGAATCACCCAAATTTTTCATGGAGAGGTGAGCAAGGGCAGCAAAACCAGTTTAGAGGCCAATACCAAAACCAGCAGCCATTCACGCAGGCCTCATCTTCTCAACAATTCAGTGCCCCTGTCCAACCAGAAAAGCCAGACGAGCTGAGAGCAGCTTTGTTGACACTCACCAACTCCCAGACCCAGTTCATGGCAGAGACTAGATCCTCTCTCAGGAGCTTGGAGACACAGGTGGGGCAACTAGCAAAGCTAGCGAACAACAGGCCACAGGGTACCCTGCCGAGCAACACAGAGATGAACCCTAGAGAACAATGCCAGGCAGGCAGTTGAGGAGTGGAAAGCAGTTGGAACAGCGTGCACCTCAGCCTGTGGTTGAACAGAGGGTAGAAACAGAGAGAGAGAGGGTTGTTGAAGATCGCCCAATATTAGAGAAAGCTCCAGAAAAGGAGTACACTGAGAAGATTCCTTTCCCACAAAGATTGCAAAGGAAAGTAGTTGATAAGCAATTCTCCAAGTTTTTGGAGATATTCAGAAAGTTACATATCAACATACCCTTCATCGAGGCGTTGGAGCAAATGCCCTCTTATTTCAAATTTATGAAGGAAATTTTGGGGAAGAAGAAGAAATTGGGAGAATACGAGATGGTGGCACTGACTGAGGAGTGCAGTGCCATCCTGCAGAAGAAATTGCCCCCTAAACTCAAGGACCCAGAGAGCTTTACATTGCCTTGCACAGTTGGCAGGGTAACATGCAATAAGGCCCTTTGTGATTTGGGGGCGAGTATAAATTTGATGCCCTTATCTGTTTTTAAACGGTTGGAGTTAGGTGAGGCAAAACCAACCACGGTGAGCTTGCAATTAGCGGACAGAACGGTGGTGCACCCCAGAGGGAAGATTGAGGACGTTCTTGTTAAAGTAGGAAAATTCTTTTTCCCTGCGGATTTCCTCATTCTTGACATGGAGGAGGATGCGGAGATTCCCATCATATTGGTGAGACCGTTCTTGACAACAAGGAGAGCCCTGATTGATGTAGAGAAGGGAGAGCTGACACTGAGGGTAGAAAGTGAAGAAATAGTGTTCAAACACGTTATCAACCCCGATCACGGCGAGTGCTGCAATCAAGACACTGAACTTCTTGTGAGCCAGTGCAAACCACAACAAAAGAGATAAGCCCACCAGAGCAGGCATGTGATACTGAACCTCAGCCAAAGCAAGTATGTGATATTGAACTTTCTCTTGAAAATAATTATAAGAAGAAAAACAGAAGGAGAAAAAGAAAAATGTTGAAAAAGTGGATTGGTTGTGGGGTTAATCTACCCCACACCTCTTGATTTAACGAACTTGCGTCCGGCTAAAAGACGTTAAAGACAGCGCTACTTGGAAGGCAACCCAAAGTATTTTAATTTATTTTACTTTAATGGAGTTAGTTTTCACTAAGAACAGTCTCACCAAGGTATTGTTATGTGTTGTGATGACAGGTGCAGGGCCAAGAATGTGGAGGGTGAAAACTGAAGATAAGCCAAAATGAAAAAAAAAGGATTTCCAGAAAATCGGGTTAGCCATGGCGCCAGGAAAGCGCATGGCGCCAAAATAGCAGTGTCACAGAGATCCATGGCCGCCAAGAGCAGGGCTGCGGCGCCAAAAATTCAGAAAAATTTTGAAGTCTAGGCGCCACGGCGCCCATTTGCAGGGCCGCGACGCAAGAAGTTCAGAAGAGTGCAGTAAATTGGGCGTCGCGAGCTAGTTGCAGGGCCGCGGCGCCGAGACAGAAATACAGAAATTAAAGACGCCCTAAATCCGATTTTTTCCATTCCAAATCAAAACCTAAACCCTTCTTCTCCACAAAAATCCACGAAAAATCCACACTTTACCTAAAAACCTTCCATAAACTAAACCCAATCACACCAAAGTTCTTAAATTCCCTAAACTCTTAACCACCCTAAAACAACTACCCTCATCCCATTGCCTCAAATCATCTTTAGGAGCAAGAAAATCTTGAAGAACACCGTCAAAGGTAACCTTTATCTTTTCTTGTAAGCTTTACTGTAGTCAGAGGAGGTAGTAGATTGGAGGAGGTGTTACATCTGTGACGGTGTGTTGGGGTGTTGAAATTGGTTGTGAGATTTCGAGGAAGAGTATACGAGGTGAGTGTGGGTGTTGTGCAGGAGCTTCTTAAGTGAAGTGTGGGGGTGATAGGTGTTGTAGCTGCTGATTGTTGGGTGATAGACTGATAGTGTTGGGTAACATTGTTGATACAAAGGAAACGCTGAAAAAAGTTATCTAAAAATGTTTGCCACTTATTACATGTTTATGCTCCATAAATGGGGTCCCAACCCTACCCACTGATACTTATGAGAAAAACCAACTTCCTATGTCATACGGGATATTGCACTCCTTCCTGCATCTAATCCTCCAAAGAAGAAGACGAAGGAGATCAACAAAGAAAGACCACCAAGAAGCGAGCAGCAGAGGCTGCCATGGATGAAGATGAGCCAGAAACAAAGGCTCACTATGAGGCAGGAAGCAGCCAGCAGCCACCCACAGAATCAGAACCTCCAGTGCCTATGATGGAGCAGTTGCTCCAGAACCAGAGAAGGATGATGCAGAATTTTGACACGGTAATACAAGGACAACAAGAATTAAGGGAGAGAATTGACGAGATGAGTTCCTTGTTCAACCAGTGGTCAATGCACTATCCACCGCCACCGCTACCATTTTAAACCAAGTCTGTAAGTTGTCCTGTTTCTTTTATTTTCTTTGAGTCTTGCACACATTGGGGACAATGTGTGATTTAAGTTTGGGGGGGTGTTTTATTTGTGTCTTATTATTTTAGTATGTTGAGTCTTTTTAAATTGTTTTGTGTATTTTTGAGTCGTAATTTTTTTTCTTTTTGAGTCATAATTTTCTGTCAAAGATCATGCATGCTGTAGTTACTAGAAACACCTAGTGAAGTAAGGCTGAATAATGTAATGGAATTAGAAGCAACTATCTAAACACTTAGGTTAGATATGCCAAAAACTCATGAAATCTGTCTATTTAGGGTTTCTGCTTGAATTGTTCATTGTTAAATGTTAAAACCTATGTGTATGATTGCTTGCTATTTGAGGCGAAATAGTTAGGATATGCATGTTAGGGAGATGACTCAGACATTTCTTTTGTTAGCCAATTCTTACCACTTTTTCCTATCCCTGACATTAAAAATATCCCTAGTCAGCCCCGTTGAGCCTAAACATTAAACTTTTTCTTTGACACCCTATATATCCACACTTGTGCCATAAGTGAAAATGTGAAATGATGGGAATAGAAAGTGTTAAAAAAGAGACAAAAAGAGTGAACAAGTTTGATGCACCCAAATAAAAAAGTAATAAGAAATAGGCAAAAACCTAAGTTTGGGGGTGCTCGTTATTCATAATACACTTCACTCTCTCAAAACAAAAGAGGGGAAAGATAGATATGAAGTGAATAATGGAAATCATAAGAAAAGGGAAAAATTGAAAAGCTAAAGAGCTTATGGTACATAAAATGAGTCTAAATGCCTATTTTTACATACCCATGCCTAAGCCTACATTACAACCCTGAAAAGTCCTGAAGATCTCTTATGTGCATATCCATGATTAGTGGAGAATAGCAAGTAAACATGTCATAGGACTTTGATCATTTACATGCATAATTCAGTATTCTTACTTCCATTAAGCATGATTAAAATGAGATTGCGAAATATCTAGCTTAATGTGTTTAGAATGCTAAAAATTCATGCTATATGTTCCTGCATATTATTCTGCTAATCTTCATATTTTTCTAAGTAACACCAATGCAGCAAAGTGATCAATGTCGTTGAGTCTTCTATTTTTCTTTCTCTGTGTGTCTTTATTTCTTTCTTTTTTATCTTTGCTCGAGGGCGAGCAAATGTTAAGTTTGGGGGTATTTGATCGGTGTATTTTATATACACTTTTGAGTCATTTTTAGTTAGTCTTTTATCCATTTTTGTACAAATACGTGTCGTCTTAGGATAGATTTTCTTTCTTTTGAGTCATATTGGTTAAAGTGGCTCATTGGCGGAAAAGGAGCAAAAAGAGGGCAAAAACGAAGGTTCCAGAGCTCGAAATGCGAGAAAGTGGCGAACCAGGCACATACAGGTCGTCATGGCGCCTCCAGCGGGGCGAGCGCCACGCGGCGCTAATTTCGAGGCTTGCGAGTTCCGGCCATGGCGCAGCTGATTCTGGCGTCGCTTGGCGCCAACGCGGGAAAAATCAGATTTTTGAATGAATCATGGGCCAGGCCTGAGGGAAAACCTGCACCTCATTTTGAAGCTATAAAAAGAGAACCCTAGAGCAGTTTTAAGGGTTCCATTTCTTGCCAATTCACATCACTTCTTGGAGTTCAAGATTGGAGACCTTTATTTAGTAATATATTGTTCTTCTTTTACTTTATTTTCAGTTTATGTTGGATGTTAAACTAGTTCTTGTCATGTCTATGGCTAGGAACTAACTTTAATATAGGGCTTTCCATGTCAATTCACTTGAACCTTTTCTTTATGAATTAATGCATGTTCTTGGTTCTTCTTCTTATTGTTGAGATTTATTCAATATATGTTTTGATTGCTTGGTACTTACCTGATCATTAATTATCATAATTCTTATGATTTCTAACCGAAATCCGAAAGGGAAGGTTGTGAATATGCTGTAGTTGGATAGACATAGGTTGAATCGTGGATGAAAATACCCCGATTACTTGTGTAGCATTAATAAGGTTTTTGTTCTTAATCCTCCTCTAGAGTCAACCTTATCACCGAAAGGTAGAAAGGTGTTGTACTGGGGTTGAGTGTTTATATAACCTTAACAGGAGTATAAAACGGATTAGTAAACCTGCTATCTCCAATAGAAGAAGAACCATAGTCAATTGCATTAATAAGTAAGTTAAGTGGATAGTTGAGAAGATTTGGAAGCCCTATTTCCACATTACTGAAGTAAAACACATTAGTTTAATTCGTTTTCATAATTAGAATCATAAACAACAACTCAATTATCGGTCACCAAATAGATAACAAGGAATAGAATTTGGTACTTGAACACTAATCCCTGAGGACGATAACTCGGTCTTCCAAGACTATATTACTTGACTCGACACGTGCACTTGCGTTTAAGTGTGTGCATAAATCGCGCATCAACACCTGAACCTGCGAGCATGAACGTAGCCCCCCGAGAAAAGGGGGGTCAGTACGAAACAATGTACTGAGTATATAAAACATGAAATATTGAAAATGAAATTACAACTGTGTCAAGTAAAGATAGAGAGTCATCAAGCTTAACAAAAATGAGAGTCATATAAAAATCATGAATGCTTGCTCATACTGTCATTATGTCTATGTCTGTATATCAATCTGTATAACATGTCTCGGCCCTCTAGTGAGGGACTCGATGGAAGTCTGTATATGTGCAAGATATCATGTCTCTAGCCTCTGGGAGGGACTCGATAAAATCTGTATATATGTATATAACGTGTCTCGGCCCTCTAGTGAGGGACTCGATGAATTCTGTAAAGCTGTGCACGAACATGATCCAACCCGGGATTCAGTGGAGTGAAACAATAATACTTAGCACGAGTAGATATCATGAGCAACCATATGCAATTAAAAATCATCTTTGACTCTCGATAATTTCATCATAATAACTCTTTTACTGAAAATCATAGACGCTAATCAACAATTATCCTTTAAAACTGAACTTATAAGAATTACGTACGTCCGCCGTACTTTCATTAAAATCATGCCAAAAAGAAGGAAGGAAGAGTTTTATATACCTCTTAGGCGAACTACTCAACTCAATACTAAGGTATGTCTCGTCTAGTACTTCAACCTATAATAAAGAATGATACGCTCGTCAATTCTATAATTTCTAATGTAAGTTATATGAATAATGACTCTCTTATTCCTATAAAAGTTTGGGCAGCATTTCCTTTGTTTATGTGCGTATCCACAATTCAACCAACAATCCAAATCCAACCAATAATCCAACAATCCAAATCCAACCAATAATCCAACAATCCAAATCAACCCAATGATCCAAATTAAACTAATAACCATTACCATTTCCATATGTAGTCAAAATTATCTAAACATTCAATTTATCAACTTCAATAACCAAGGGAATTTATATACTTATTTCATATCATTCCAACCCTTAATCCGTATTAAAGAATAGTCAATGAGAACAACTCATACTTTAGTTAACAATGAGAGGGAAATGCGAAGCTTTTCTACACTTTCCTATACTTTGATTCCTTTAGGACTTGCGTAAGCAATTACCACATTGTTTATGCATATTCTTGATGAAATTCCCAGCATTATTACATCACCAAATCAGCCCCTAAAAAGCCCATGAGTCGCGACGACGAGGTCCGACAATTCCTTAAATGTTATGGTTCAAAAACACATTGTCTTGGCTCTTCTTTTAACTCTTTATAACCAATTCGTATTTCACTAATTCCATATAACAATTACAACTTTAAACTATCAAGATTTCCTTACAAGCTTTCACTAATCTTTCACCTTTTCAACTCAAAGTTTCCATGCAACAATCCCACAATGTTAACCCATCATTTATACATGTTTTCCTTCCAAAAATTGTCTTAAAAATTTGGAAAATTGAAGCCTCAATTTCGGTACAGCTGGGCCGATGCCCACTGTTTTTGGGTGTTGTTTTGACTCCTAATTTAGGTGAAGAATTCTAGTCCAAGAGGAGGAAATAAAGCTCAAATTTGACTATGGGGGAGGAGTATTTTCGGCTGTTAGTGTAGAAGAGAAGACGATGAGAAGACAATGTTTTTCTTGAAATGAAATGGAAAGGTAAGAGTTCATAAATTTTAAGGGGCAATTTGAAAATCTGAAAATTACACTTACTATTTGATCCCCAAAGTGTCCTCTTAATTTAAATCAATCCCCCAAATAATAAATCTTAATCTCACTTCTATTAATTTTAACTCCCATTTCCTTTAATTCTCGGGAATTCCATAAGGCCTCGTATTTTTCATGTCATAATTCTTATAATATGATACTAATCCTTAATGGAAATATATAACTTATCATTTTAAATTTTCATTGACATGCTCGTAGCTTGTGTAAATATTCTTACATCCATTATCCGAATTTTAATCTTAATGACGTTCCTAATCCTCGTCCTAAACTTATGAGGTGTAACAAACTAATAATTCAACAAATGCAAATTGCCATAATATTAATCATCATTAATATAAATACGAATGTGCATAAAATATATTATGCCCTAATACAAATTATCTCTAGAAAATACATATACTTTCAGACCAATTTGAATGACATTAAAAAAAATATATTGAGAGAATGAAGTTGGATACAAAGAATGAATTTTGACATTTCCTTTTGAGATATTATATTCATCAACCACACACATTTTGGTACTGACAGAGCATTAACCCGTCCTAATCCGGGGTATTGCCAAAGGAAAAAAATATTGAGAAATTAACTTAATTAAATAGTTGGACTCTAAATACAACAACATATCCAGTGAAATCTTACAATAATGTAGGGTCTGGAGAGGGTAGAATGTACACAGATATAGGTAGAACGACTGTTTTCCGAGAGACCTCGGCTCAAGACAAAGCATAATAAGACAAAGTAAACAAAACAAAATAAAGTATGAGAAACGGTAACGATTTATCGACAACAAAACTAAAATTGGGCTTGCGATGATTAATACCCTTTCAGCCTCATCCGCGTGTTAGGTTGATTGTACAACCACGTACATTTCTATGGCTATTTGTTCTCATGACCTCTTCTGGATTGTCTCCACGAACGGGCCATTTAGGTGCGTATTTTATAGCATTTAGTTTTATCTCGCTAACAACGCTTATTCTTTAGTTTTTTTTTATGCAAATAACGATACAAACAGATTCTACTGAGTCTTCGAAGAGGAAGATCAATATTTTTGACCAAGCGATTAAATATGTAACTTGTCTGAATTTTATATTTCTACAATTACAACTTATGTACCTGACATAAAATTTCACGTAAATTATTACTATCATTTTATTATAAGTAATTGATATCTTAATTTCCAACGTGCTCCTACCAAATTAAAAGTAAATTTGATTTGACGCAAATATGGACATGAGTTGGATCAATTATGTTGTATGGGGCGGAGTGTCAGTCAAATCTTCGCATATTCAAAAGATGAAAGTTGCGTAGATGAAGATGCTGAGATAAATGTTTGGGAATACAACGAGGGATAGAATTAGAAATGATGATATATGAGACAGAGTGTGAGTGGTCTCAGTAGAGGATAAGATGCGAGAAGTGAGGTTGAGATTGTTAAGAGGAGAGACACAAACGTCCCCAGTGCGGAGATGCGAGAGGTTGACTATGGACGGGTTCAGAAGGGCAGAGGTAGGCCGAAGAAGTATTAGGGAGAGGTGATTAGACGGGATATGACGCATGTACAACTTACTGAGGACATGATCTTAAATAGAGGGTTGTGGAGGATACATATTAGAGTAGAAGGACAGTAGGTAGTTGAACGTAGTCCTACTTACGCTTACATACTGGTAGTTGTAGTGTTATGATTGTAGCCCTGCCTAACTTATCATACTAGTAGACGCATTATTATTTTATAGTTTCACGTCTTTTGATTTATGTTGCTGTATGTTCTTTTGTATATTTGTTTATCTTATTAACGACGATAGTTGCTGTTTTTTTTTTCAAGAATGCTTTATTATGACTTGTTCGCTTTTATAAATTTTTTGTTCGAATCTGACCGTTTCTGTTATTTTTGCTTGTACTTATATTTTTCTTAAGCCAAAGGTTTTCGGAGACTATCAATATAAATATAAGGTGTGCATATATTCTATCATTGGTGAACCCACATTGTGGTATTTGAGCGGGTATGTGGTTGTTGTAAAGTGTGGTCCGTGTCGGCGAAAGAAGGACGTCGTTAATCCCTTCTCCTACGGATTATTTCTTAAACCAGAAAACTAATTCTATCAGAAATTGAAAGAGAGAAAAGAACAAGAGAAAAAAGCAAAAAGAAATTCTCAGATCTCTTTCTTCTTCTCTCTTCCCATTTTCCCTTTCTGGGCATGATATTTGATGGTTACTTTGTGGATTATTAGCAATTTATGTGAGTTAATTTGTACTTTTGGTGGATGTAATTTTTGATGGGTCATTATTTTTATTTTCTGTTGTTTTGGGAACAGGAAATGGCATGGAAGAGGGGATCATCAGGTTTAGGCAGCCAAAGGAACAGAAGCGCTGGATCTAGCTTCCCAATTGTGATTCTCATCTTCTGTTCATTCCTTGCTCCCTTGATTTTCTTTGTTGCCCGTGGCCTCTACACCTCTAATTCAATTGGTTAGTTTATATTTCTGGGTTTTGATTATCTGCCGTTTTAGTGTTTATCTCAGTACTGAAAGCTGTGTTTGATACTCCCTCAGTCTCTTTCCTGTTTAGTTCGTTTAAAAAAGGAAGCATATTTACTTTCTTAAACTCCATGTCAAGTAAAAAAACAGACAAACAAATAGAAACAGAGGGAGTACAACTTAGTACAAATTGAGTGTGATGTATTACAATGACATCAATGCCCCGATTCCAATCTAGTTGGGATTGGTTAATGAAGCATCTTTATCAATTCAGTTCTATTTGGGCAAGGTATTCAAATTACCAATAATTTGTCTTTCAATTCAGTTCTATTTCTGCATTGCAATGCTAACTCTTAAGTAAACTAAAGAGATTCATGTTGACCTAATGTAAGTGTATTATGTATCTTGGTTAAATTGGTCAATCAACTATGTTTCAATCCCGAATTAGCTGGGGTTGGATTATATGTTTTCTTTTGTTAACTGCGTACTTTGATTATATGTATGCAATCATGTCTCAATCCCAAGTTTAATTGCATACTTTTGGCTTTCTTTTTGGTGTAAAGAAGAACTAGTAAATGAAGCAGAATCAATATTTTAGCCTCATAGAATCTATGTAAGATTGGAAAGAGATTCTTCTGTTGTATTCTCGCTCACTTGTAAATACTACAGCACTTCCTTAGTGCTAGCTTAATAATACAATCCCTTTCTCTTTAAAAAATGTGTTCTTTGTTAAATGCGTGAGGATACATTTTACCAAGTTTTCATTGCTTCTAGTTAGACTTAGAAGTACACCTATACAAAACAACAATGGAGCAGATGTGCCTCTATTAGGTTATAGCATTAATTTAAGAAAGTAGTGTACTATATCTCTCCTCCATGCATTCTTCTTTTGGATATTAATATGCTAGTGTAGAGGTTCGTGAGAGCATCCCGTGTTCACATAGGGTGCTTGACAAGGTGGATTTGGTCAAGAAAACAAAAAAGTTACATTACTTTCTCTTCTCTTCTTGGAACGGCGATCCATGAAGGAGAGAGTGAGACTAATACCACATTTTTGGAATTTGGAGAACATACCTCATCTGAGTAGTCCTCTTTACGCTTACAAAATGATAGTGTAGTGTTATTATTGTAGTGTCACACTTATAGGCGCATTATTGCTCTTGAGTACTCTGTAGTTTGATTTCTGATGTTATGTGTTCTTTAGTGTAATTTATTTATCTTAACTGCTTCCTGTTAGCTACTGCTTCCTGTTGTTAGAATGCGCTACCATTGCGTATTTGATTTTTACTATCTGCATGTCCACATTGCTTTAATTTCTCGTCTGAGTCTGACTGTTTTTCATACTTTGTTTTGCTTTGCTTGCTTTGCCTAATTATGCTTTGTCTTGAGCCGAGGGTCTCCCAGAAACAACCGCTCTACCTACCAATGTGGAGGTGAGGTTTGTGTACATTCTACCCTCCCCAGACCCCACATTGTGGAATTTCACTGGTATGTTGTTGTTGTTGTTGGAGAACATACCTCACAGTCTTGTATTATATGTATTATCTTCCCTTATCAAGATGTGCATCCATCTTGCTCCACCACAAACTTCCTTGTTGATGTAAAGCATTTTGAAGTCCTAGGGAAAACCGACCTTTTTCTTTCTTCTGCTTCTCATCATAGTCATTTTATGCGATCTCCATTCACTGGCATTCTAAGTTCTTTCATGGTCAGATTTGCAATTCTTATTCTTAGCTCTATGCTATATAATACTGGAATAGAAGTTTGAAGGTGATAAAAATTCGGGAAAAAAATGGATCATGGATGCGATTCAAAGAAGTTACTGTTACAGAGCAACCGACTTTTTTTTTTGAGGAAGGAAAAAAAAAGTCAGTTGCAGAGGTAATTGTTGCCCTTGTCTGATTAGGAGGTCAGAGGTTTAGTTGTGGAAATAGAAATGTGAGGTAATGTTGCGTACAATAAGATCCAACGTGGTCATTCCCTTCCTCAGAACCTCCGTGTAGCTGGAGGTTAGTGCACCGAGATGGTGATAGAAAAAGGGATGATGGTTTTTGACTTTTTTATGCTTGTCATCTTTTGCTTATTAAAGAAAAATGTATACTTGTCATGTTACTGTAACAGTATATGAGCTTAATGCCTAGCTTGAACTTGGGAAAAGTTCGTACTGTGATTTTTCATTCTTGATCAAAGGTCAATTATACCTGATCTCTTATTGCATAGATATAATTTTGTATATTTAGCTCAGCTTTCTATGTTTTCATTCTGCTATTCTGTACTCTATTTTTTTTCTAGCCACTAGTTTAGTTTAACTGGTTAACTTTCTTGTCTATCCATTTCAAAAGATCTCTTATGTCAGTTAGATGGTTGACTCTTAACATACTCTAAAATCACATCAGATATTTATTACTCCCTCTGTCCAATTTATGTGACACAATTTCCTTTTTGATCTGTCCCAAAAAGAATGTCACATTTATGTATTTAGATATAATTTAACTTTATGAGATGATTTACAACCACACATTTATAAAAGACTTATTTTGGATCACACATTTCAAAAGTATTCCTTTCTTTCTTAAATCAAGTCAAATGGTGCAATATAAATTGGGACGGAAGGAGTTACTATATTTAAAGAACATTTTGAGATTGAGAAACAGAATCTCAGATATTGCTGACTGAATGGTATCTCAGAGTATTAAGAATTTAAAAACTACTTCATTGGACTCCTTAAAAATAAAGTAGGTCACGTACAAATTTTTGCTGGAAGGAGAGGGATATTCTTGTTGGAGGGCTTGAGGGTAACCAGCACTAATTTGATTGTTGTTGATTGGCATCTTATGAGTGAGAAAGCTAAGGTAACAGCTGCATGAGTGGCTGTTATAACTTCTAAATGGGTAGTTATTATTGTATTTGTGGGTTGAAATACTCATGGTGTAATAATTACGACTAGTCGACTACTGCAGTTGTCTCACATATTATCCTCCCTGCGATTTTGTATGTTGTTATAACTCAACTTATTGTCTTCTGCAGATCATAATGATTCTTCAACCACTTCAAGTAAACAGGTACAGGCTTTGCTATTTATTGCCCTTTAATTAGAGTTCCAGCATGCTGAGTGTAGTTGAATAAAGAGAACTTTTGCATTCTGCTGCAGGGTCTATATTGGAGAGAGAGGCTTGCTCTACAACAAATTAAGCCTTTGTTAACCAAAGAAGCAAGTTTTCAATTTTTTGAATTTTGTTATTAAGTTTAGCACTCCCCTTTTTTATATATCCACTCTACAATGAGGATAATTTCTTACTAAGTAATTATGCATACTTTTAGGTGATTGATGTCATCAAAGCCAGTACAGATGATTTAGGACCTCTCAGTCTTGATTCTTTTAGAAAGAACAATTTGTCTGCCTCATGGAAATTTGTTGGGCAAGAAACCGAAGCCAAGAAAAGTGCAGCTGATGCAGAGGTCTGGATGAAAGTCAGGCTATGCTTGGATTTTTGTAACTAAAACTTTTATTTGTCCTGAAAAATGAAGTGACTAGCAAGATACGTGTTTTGTTACCTTTTTTGATATCACAGGTAAATAAACCAAGTCAGATAGCTACTGCAGATTCCAAACCAAAAATCACCAGAGGCAAACACGATGGTCCTGTTGATGGTAAATAGTTTATTACAGATCGTGGTAATAAATTTAGTGCTTCACACACATGAATAATCAAGGACTATCTTATTTTCTAGGTGATCATTCCCAGTTTCTGGATTCACCCGCTAAGTTGGCCAGAAGGGTATGCATGATTATCGGCCGATTTAGACTCGCATTGACTTTATTTACTTCTGATATTAGCATTTGGAGATATGCCTTCTGTCTATGAATAACTGAGTTATAACTATTTCTCAACCTGCTCTGCAGCAATTGCGAGAGAGAAAACGTGAAAAGCGTGCTGCTGATTTAGTGAAACGAGATGATGATGTGACTGTGAAGCTTGAGAATGCTGCTATCGAACGCTCCAAGTCAGTTGACTCTTCTGTGCTGGGAAAGTACAGTATATGGAGGAAAGAAAATGACAACGAGAACACTGATTCAACAGTACGCTTGATGCGAGACCAAATGATTATGGCAAGGGTGTACATAAGCATTGCAACAACGAAAAAGAAACCTGACTTGGTCCATGAATTACAGACTCGGCTTAAAGAAAGTCAGCGTGCGTTAGGTGATGCAGGGTCTGATGCTGATCTAACACGCAGGTAATTTTTCTTGACCTCTTTTTTAACATGCTTGATCACATTGCTTTTCTCTGCTTCATAAAGTGAAGAGTAACACATTCATGTTCCCCTGTTCAATAGTGCACATGAGAAAATGAAAGCTATGGGCCAAGTGCTATCTAAAGCTAGAGAGCAGCTCTATGACTGCAAACTTGTGACAACGAAACTGAGAGCAATGCTGCAATCTGCAGATGAGCAAGTCAGAAGTTTGAAGAGGCAGAGCACTTTTTTGAGCCAATTAGCTGCAAAGACTATACCAAATGGAATTCACTGCTTGTCCATGCGTTTGACTATTGATTATTATCTCCTTCCTCTTGAAAAAAGAAAGTTCCCTAGAAGCGACAATTTGGAAAATCCTGATCTTTTCCATTATGCCCTATTTTCTGATAATGTTTTGGCTGCTTCAGTCGTTGTCAACTCAACTATCGTGAATGCTAAGGTGAGGAGTTCTGTTTGATATTTTTGAGACCATCTATGAACATGTGGTTTTTGTTGAACCCTCCTTGCCGGTGCACTATCACTCCCATCTAGTCCATGATAACAATCACCAAACATTAAAAAAAGCACGCTATAGTTGGGGTACCCTTGAATATAATTACTGCCTTGCATATTTCTGTAGTTCATCACCTATTATGTTGGCTTTAGCTAAATTAGCACTATGTTTGATGTGGGTTTTTGAAGACGCGAGTTGATATTTTGCAGGAACCAGAGAAACATGTATTTCATCTAGTCAGTGATAAATTGAACTTTGGAGCTATGAACATGTGGTTTTTGTTGAACCCTCCTGGAAAAGCTACAATCCATGTTGAAAATGTTGATGAGTTCAAGTGGCTTAATTCTTCATATTGTCCTGTTCTGCGGCAGCTAGAATCTGCTGGTATGAAGGAGTACTATTTCAAGGCAGCTCATCCCAACACCCCATCTGCTGGTTCTTCTAATTTGAAGTACCGGAACCCCAAATATCTTTCAATGCTCAATCACCTAAGGTTTTATCTCCCTCAGGTTTATCCAAAATTGAACAAAATCCTTTTTCTTGATGATGACATTGTTGTTCAGAAAGACTTGACAGGATTGTGGTCAGTTGACCTTCATGGGAAAGTGAATGGTGCAGTTGAAACCTGTGGTCAGAGCTTTCATCGTTTTGACAAGTACCTAAACTTCTCAAATCCTCATATTTCTAGAAACTTTGATCCAAATGCCTGTGGTTGGGCATATGGCATGAACATGTTTGATCTTAAGGAGTGGAAGAAGAGAGATATAACGGGCATTTATCACAAGTGGCAAAACATGGTAAGAAATCTTGTACCTCTCCATCCATCCTATTTTTACTTGGTTATTTTTTTGATTTTGGTTCTAACTACATGAAGTATGTGTTAGAAAGTCCCACATAGGTAGTGGGATGGGTAATTGGTATCCTTATATGGACTTGGGCAATCATCCCCTCATGAACTAACTTTTGGGGTTGAGTTAGGCCCAAGATCCGAGCCAGGTCCATCCCGATTCTTTGTTGACCGATGTTGGGCCTCCATATTATGTTGTCAACGCTCTAGTTAACTAGGTCTGGGCGTGCGGGGAGTGTTAGAAAGTCCACATTAACAGTGCCATTTTAAAAAAAAAAAAGTCCCACATCGGTAGTGAGATGGGTAATTAGTCTCCTTATAGGGACTTGAGCAATTCTCCCCACATGAGCTAGCATTTGGGTTGAGTTAGGCGCAAGATCCATTCTTTAAATGATATCACCTCATCCTGATTCTTTGTTCACCGATATTGGGCCCCCATATTATGTTGTCAACGCTCTAGTTAACTAGGTCTGGGCGTGCGGGGAGTGTTAGAAAGTCCACATTAACAGGACCGTTTTTTTTAAAAAAAAGTCCCACATCGGTAGTGGGATGGGTAATTGGTCTCCTTATATGGACTTGTGCAATCCGATCTAGCTTTTGGGGTTGAGTTAGGCCCAAGATCCATTCTTTACGGCAGGTAAAATGACATATGGACTAAAGCTTGGTGTTTCTCCTTCCAAATTGTTTTTACCCCCATGTAGATATTTATTCCCAAAAAACAAAAGAAAAGGATATTTATTCCCAAAACCCAATATTTCCCTAATATAGAATTGTACTTAATATTTGAGTTGTTACTAAGTTGGATTTTGGTCCTCTTCTACCTTTTCATTAGAATGAAGACAGGGTCCTCTGGAAACTGGGGACTCTACCTCCAGGGCTGATCACATTTTACGGGCTCACACATCCACTAGACAAGTCGTGGCATGTGCTAGGTTTGGGATACAATCCAAGCATTGATCGGTCAGATATCGAGAATGCAGCTGTGGTACATTACAATGGTAACATGAAACCATGGTTGGAGTTGGCAATGACAAAGTACAGGTCATACTGGACCAAATATATAAAATTTGACCATCCATACATGCGCAGCTGTAAACTAAGTGAATGAAGGATCAATGAAAGCAGCAGTACAGCTGATGTACTCTTTTGTTCCGCCTTCTGTTGCGACAGACTGGTCAATGCTATAATTTGATTGTGACCAATGAGCTCTTCTATACCTCTTTTGTCTCGTCTCCTTCATGCAATGTCACCTAATTCTTTATTCTTCCCATGTGAGTCAAATATATCCCTTATTCAGTTCCTGTTGTCTGATCCTTTGTTCACCGGTAACGAGTCCCCTCTGCTTGGAGCTATGCTCAATTAGGGTAACAAAGTGTTTGTAATTTTATTTACTCCAGTGTTTTCTTTGAACAGAAACTGACGTATATTCTAGAATTAAATCCAAGTTTTTAACCACTTGAGCCGGTGTTTTCTTTTCTTTAGCGTTTAGTGTAATATAGTTTCTCTGTTGGATTAAACGTGATATTGCCATTGTTGCATTTCTGAAACCGGCTTTATAAATTTACTACTTCCTGGCTATGTTTAAGCTGGAGGGTGTGGCCATAGATGGTGTTAAGGCCACTTATGCTGGTATTTATATTACTTAGAGAAGAAGTATTCTAATCCTACTGCACTAGTTCTTTTCAAACACACATTTACATTAAGCTGGAGTCGAGGCAGGTTAGAATTGAGCTGAATTGTCTCTTTGGCCTTAGCTCTTATGCATTTTCAACGTGATGGTAGAGATTTTTCTTGAAAGACCAAACAACTAAAAATCATACGGGGATGAAGAGTAGGGTGTTTAATTTTAGAAGTTTGGAGTGGGTACTAAAATTGATAGCGTGTTGAATAGAAATTGGCATGATGGTAGTTAGAGGTTAATACATAAGGAAAGTTACAAAAGAAGTATTACAAAAATGTTATAAAAAAATTATTACTCCCTCCGTACTTTCCTTTTTGATTTGTTTCAAAATGTTTGCCTCTTTCTTTTTCTGATAACTTTTTAATTTCAAACATTGCACATGACATATTTAAGCCCCGTTCTCACAGTAGGGTTCCAACCTCTGTCTCGCTCTTGTGACATGATATGTTTCCCTCTCTATTCCCAAGTAAAAAGTGAGTCCCAGACTGATTTTGTAATCTAATAGTTGCAACTCCTCCATGTATTGTATCATTTAGGTATAGAGTTTGAGTCCACTAATCTTTTGTTTCTCCTTAGTCTTCTCAACTATCTTCTTTGAGCTAGGGTCGAAGATAGGTAGGTCCGTGACATAATAAGTTAGTCTCTCACTTGTTCCGTGTCAGTATAGTAGTAGTAATTTAGTTGAAAGTAGTTATATGTAATTACCCACAATAAGTGGATAAGTAATCTAAAAATTAAGGCAAATAGCTTTATACCATTAATAATTTGTACTAATAATGTAAAGTTTTTTATCACATTGTCAGTGAATATAACTTAAATCACATTTTAATTTTAGCTAGCAGACAAATTTTAAAAAATTTACTTAATTTACAAGGCCTATAAACTTCTTGTACAATACATGCTTTCGCGTGGGGTTTTCGAACAGAACTTTTTTTCAATTTTAATCAATTGGTTTGGTTAATAAAACACACAAATATGGTTCTTTTATCTTATCATGTGAGGATAAGATAAGAATAGTAGGCAACTAATTTTACGTGCCGTGTGGGATTTTCTTATCCTTCGATTTTGCGATACAAATGATTGATTATCGTGGTGAACAAAACAACAACATATCCAATGAAATTTTATAATTGAGGTTTGAAGAGGATAGAGTGTACGCAAACATTATCCCTATTTTGAGAGGTAGAGAATATGTTTTTGATAGATCCTTGGCTCACAATAAAGTAATAACAAAGCAGGTCAAATAAGATAACAAAGCGAAGAACACAAGACAATAAATAATAACAGAAATTGAAGAATAAGAAACTATAGAAGAAATATTACGACTACTAGTAATGAAGGAGCAGTAGCTATACACAAAACAATATGCTAAGCGAAAAACAAGAGTAGCTATACAACAAAACAATATGCTAAGCGAAGAACAAGAGACGGTAAATAATAACATAAATTGAAAAACAAAAAACTACTGAAGAAATGCAATACAAATTAGTCTATTACTTGAAAGCTAAAAAATTCCCTACCAAATAGAGTTCTGTGAAGATGAGCACTATGTGTCTTTATGTGATATATTTGCATATATATGTCACAATCTTCTATGACAATGTGAGGGAACATGGGTTGTTGTCACATTTCTATTTGCTTAGAGCCACTATATATCTTCCCCAATGAAATTTTACTGCTCTGTCCTTAACACAGATGCTAAAACAGGAATATAAAGTTCTTTGTTATCATTTGGCTAGTTAGCTAGGGTAGAGTAACAATGGCATATTTCATAGAGATATTCCAAGAAGAACAAAGCCGAAAAGAAAAACAGAGTTTTGCAAATCTGAGGCATATTTTGTTGGGTAACATGATTGCAATCTTTTTTGTTGGCTATGCAGATGAAATGCATTGTACTGGACTACGTTTCTGAAAAGCTCAAAAAACTTTATTACGATGACTCACATAATTGACGCTAATTGTGTGATCAAATTTTTACACTTTTGGGTTCATAAATTTTGAATTCACTTTTTTTTGCAAGACAAAAAGAAGACTCACACAACTAGTGTTGTGTGATTCAACAACAACATACGCATTGTAATCCCACAAGTGGGGTCTGAAGAGAGTAGAGTGTATACATATCTTACTCCTATATTGGGAAATACATAGGCTGTTTTCAAAAGACACTAGACTCGAGAGTAAGCATAACAAAGAAGGTCAGACAAGAATTGACAAAAGTGAAGAAATTATGACAAAATACTATAAAAAAATATTATGAAGAAAAATAACCGTAACCGCAACAAATTAATACGGTAATCGAAGTATAGAGACAAGAGACAGTAATAGAAATCAAAGGACAACCAGCTACAAAGAAAATACTACCCTACTAGTATGGAAGGATACACAAGACAACGCTATACTGCCTACTAACCTTCTACCCTAATCCACATCCTCAACAACCTCCTACCTAAGATCATGTCCAGCCGTCCAGGGGCGGAGCTAGCATAGGAGATAGGACTCGTGGGATTGGTGTCGAACCCAGAGACTTAAACGAATTAGAATCCCGAATTCATAAACTTCAAATTCTGACTCCACCTCTAATCATATCGTCGATAATCCGCAATTGTTTGTGATATTATCATTTAACCAGAATTCGTAGACGATGTGTGCAGGAGAGACAGTAATCAAGTTTGAGAAGAAGGTGAGATGTCTTAATTAGGGCAGGGCAGACCGGTGCACTAAGCTCCCGCGCAGAAGGACCGGACCACAAGAGTCTATTGTAAGCAACCTTATCTCATATTTCTGTAAGAGACTATTTTCACGGCTTGAATTCATAACTTTCTGATCACATTACATCAACTTATCAGTTACTCAAATGTTTTCTTCAGATGTCTTAATTAGCTTGATATAATATATGTCATGTCAATACTATGTTATCTGTCTTTTGTTCTTCTTCAAGCCCATAAAATGAAAATATGGGGCAAAATGAAGAGAGAGAAAAAACATCAACATGATGCTCTGCGTTGTCATTACTGTCTGTGTAGTTATATCTATTTTGAAAATACAATTTATCATCCTATCCCGATGGTACAAGTATTGTCCCAGCAGTACTCTTAAAAGCCTTCTCAAATCGATGTGGACAAAAATCCAGCTGTCCTAGGTTACCCTACTCATTAATATGGGAAGGCTATATATAAGCACGTCCATGAAAATGAAAAACCATATTCGAGGAATATGGTATACATTAAACTAGCTAATTATTGCCTCCGAAACATACACAAGATTTGAATTTTATAAGTTTGAATTCAGAATCTTGATTTATTAGGTTGAAAATCTATCTCAATACTCCCTAATTTAGTGAGTTATCTTAAATGCTAATACAAAATTTGAACTAAAACTACATTTGGACGAACCAATAACTATTGCACTAGCCCTTTCCGATTGACTCGATTGATTTGACTATACGTTCGAGAACCATTTCAATCAAAGAAAGCACTGTGAGGATTGGAATTAGTAATTGTGATCTCAAGTATTACGACAATAGCAATATATCTAATGTAATTTCACAAGTGAAATCTGGGGATCGTAAGCCTCACTCACCTCTACATGGAAAGTAGAGAGACCGTGATCTCAATTAATGCTCATACTTAACGAGGAAGTCGTCCAACGTGTGTTATAGCTGGCGATGATTTTTTTTTTTTTAAATCCAACGTGTGGACAAAATTTTTGCATGAAGGTGAGCATCTTAGCTATAACATGCTACATAGAGTGAACAGATGGGGGAGAAATCAAATCTACAATAGTAACAGATAGAAAACTATCGAAATTAATTGATAATTTGGTAAAAACAATAAGTGACGCGAACTGTGTATATATCACAGGTTAAATTGATAGTACAGTAAAACTTTCACGTCATAATATCTATAGTTTAAAGTTTAAACCCATAAAAAAATGCTATGGAGTTACATTCCCCTCATATAATTTGAAAACTTTATAAGCTACTACTCAATTAACTAACCTTCACTCCTGGAATATTGCTCAAGTAATCTATAGATGGGATGTTATATCTATAAATGCAATCAGGATGATCGATGACCAATGATCAAAGATTTAAAAGTGTAAATATTTGTAAAGTATAGTAATGATTAGGGTATATGTTCATTCCAAACACACGTATAGAGGAATGCTAAGGCCTTAGACATCGTAGAAATGATTAAAGAAATATGTTACTTATTTATGAATGATTTATAATATATATAAGGTTATAAGAATATTTACTTTGATACAAATTAGGTAACTAATTAACCTAATTACAAAAGGATTATAATTCTACCTAAAATAGAAAATATACAATTAACAAAAGAATATTGGGAATTATTCTATCATAGTCGAAGCGGGAGGTTCTCGAACATTGAGACTAGCTCGAAAATTATCAATAGTATGCGCGGAAGTCCTTTGGTGAAGATGTCAGCAATCTAATATCTGGAAGGAACATGAAAGACACGAACTTGACCACGAGCCACTTTTTCGCGAACGAAATGAATGCCCATCTCAATGTGTTTAGTGCGCTAATGTTGGGCGGAAGTGTCGGAAAGATATATCACACTAATATTATCGCAGTAGACCAGTATTGCCTTTTGAATCGGGCAGTGAAACTCAAGTAGAAGGTTACAGATCCAACAAGACTCAAAGATGACGTTGGCACATTGGATCGGGATAGTGTAGATTACCTTTTGAAAGACCAAGATAATAGGTTATCGTTTCCGTAAAACACAATAACCATATGTGGAGTGTCGGGTGTCAGGACATACACCCAAGTCAGCATCATAATAGGCAGTGAGACCAGTTAGTGAAGACATGTATAGATGTAATCTGAAGCGAAGTGTACCTTGGATGTATCGTAAAATATGTTTGAGGGCATGCATGTATGCTTCCATCGAACTGTGCATGTGCAAGCAAATTTGTTGCACGACATAAAATATCTCTGGTCTCGTGAATGTGAGGTACTGCAGGGCCCCAACCAAGCTACGATAGTGAGCCGAATCTGAATATGAAGGGTCGGAATTAGCGCTGAGCTTGGAATTGGTGTCTATAGGCGTGTGAGATGGTTTGCAAGATGTCATGCCTGCACGGTCAAGAATCTCTTCAACGTACTTTAGAAATAGACCGCCAGAATGTTGAGTGACATAGACGGCCAAGAAATAACTCAGAGGGCCCAAATCATTCATAGAAAAGTTAGAGGAAATGAGAGATATAATGGACCGATGGAGAGCATCAGATAATGTGATGAGGATGATGTCATCAACATATAATAATAGGTAAGCTATGTCTGTACCTTTTTTGTAGATGAACATGAAATGATCAGATCTGCTATGTGAAAAACCGATATAGGAAACATAATCGGTGAACCACAGGTACCATGCTATAGGAGCCTATTTCAGTCCATAGAGCGATTTCTGCAACATACACACATAATTTAGATGAATATGATCCATAAACCCTAAACATTCAGGCCGTTTCATGAAGATCCCTATGTAATAAGACATTCTTAACATCAAGTTGATGAATGAGCCAAGACTTAGATATGGAAATGTTGAGGACGATCTGAATGGTTGCAGGCTTTACGATCGATCTGAATGTTTCATCATAATCCACTCCCATATGTTGAGACATGCCATCACCTACCAGACGAACCTTGTACCTCTCAAATGAACCATCAACTTTCTTTTTATGTCTAAAAATCCACATAGAACGAATGATGTTAGCATCAGGTGGATGAGGTACTAGGTCCCATGTATTATTATCAATAAGAGCATTATATTCATCAATCATTGCGTCTTTCCAATTAGGGTCGTACAAGACATCCTTCGGGTTACGAGGGACAGAGGAATGGACAACTGAAATGGAAAGGTTAAATAGTCATTTAGGTTTATGAATTCCGTACATGACACGTGTTTCTATGGTCCAAGAGTGTGTCTTGGGACGTGGGATGGGAGAGGGGGTTTCCGCAAGACTGCCGGGAAGACGATGAAGGGCAGATGTGACAGTACTAGCTGGTCAAACCTCTGTTTGCCAAGAGGTGGTTGCGGAATCACCCTGAGGCGGGCTGTTCTGGGCCACCGTTGGAAGAATCGGGTGGGTAGCTAGTCCCGGACTGGCCGAGGCGGTGGCAGGTGCCGGGGTCTGGGATGGCGAACTAATTAAATGGTGAATTAGAAGATGGTTTAGGTCATCATCTAAGAAGTCGTAAGAATGTCGAGGTGGCGAGTGTAGAGATGAAAAGGGGAATTGAGACTCAGCAAATAGGACATGACGTAAAATAATAATTTTACGGTTCGACAAGTCATAGCACGAGTAACCACGATGATTGGCAGGGTAACCCAGAAATACACACGGGGAAGACCGGGTTGGAATTTGTGAGTGGTCGGATGGAGAGGGTAACAAAGACATCCAAAAATACGCAAGTGTTGGTAAGAGGGGTTCCTATGAAACAAAACTTAGGTGGGAGACCATTGAGTAGAGACTTATTTGGGATTATGTTTGGGAGATAGGTGGTAATAGAGAGTGTGTAATACCAGAATTGAGGGAGAATTGAGGCGTGAGCAAGTAGGGAACAAATGAAGTTGTTTATGGTTCAGATATTTCGTTCGGCTTTACCATTTGGGGAGGATGTGTGAGGAAAGGAAAAATGAAAGATAAGACCATTTTGGAGAAATACTATTTGAATTGGTTATTATCAAATTCCCTGTCATTGTCACATTGAAAACATTTAAAGCTCCCTTTTAATTATGTTTTAATGAAAGCACTAAATGAGGAAACAACGGGGTAGACCTTAGATTTATTTCCAATTGGAAAAGTCCATAGAAAGTTGAAATAATCGTCCCAAAACAACATATAATATCGATGGTCAACCGTACTCAAAATAAGAGATGTCCACAAATCACTATGTGTCATGTCTTTTTTCGACCGCGACACTCGCTCCTGCTTAGAAATGTTAGAAGAAATAAAATAATGCTAAAAATAGTGCTAAAAGGTGCTAAAGTGCTAAATGCTAAAATAATGCTAAAGGAATGCTAAAAGGGTTCGCGGAGTCGCCACCTAATTAGTTTGGGTGAATTAGGACACCTAAATATTAACTAAGTGAAGTCAACATTAACTCAATTTAATGGTCTGCTAAACTATGTGAGATTCTGGGTAAGAGTTCTTTATTAATCTAGAGGGAAGGAGTTAGACATCCTCTAAGATCCGCTAACTTGCGGTTGTCCGGTCAAACCTAGGTTATTATTATGCTAAGAGTACAATGCATGTTTAAAAGATGTAAGTGTTTAAAAAGGATGCATTTTTATAAAAGATTTATAAGGCTAATGCTATAACAATACGAGTAAATTTTAAAGGTATGCATTTATATTATTTATAAAAATGATGCAAAATTGATTTATTAACTAAATGTACACACTTACTTGCTAACTTAATCTTGATTAACATAAGTATGTCATGATGCATAAAGATACTTAATTTTGCAATTGAGAAGAGTTTATGCCTAAATTTCATGATAAGATATGCAAATTAAATTGTTAGGCAAAAGTTTAGATGTGCATGATAAGTCTAGGATAAGTAGTGCATTTCTGATTTTTAAACTAGCCCGCCCGATTTATTTATTCAAAGTCTAATTGTTCTATGTCTCCTATTAATTACAAAGTTAGATAACAAAATTACAAACAATAAAATAAAAGACATGAATGAGGCAGGGAGATTAGGAGAGTAAAAGGACTCGAAAGCATAGCGGTGACATTCCACCTGTGGTTTGGAATTTTCTGATGCGAATAGAAGATGCACACAAATGCGGGTGAATGCAGATCTTCAGTTGATGGAGGGCGCGATGAGTCTCGCAATGGAACTCTTCATTCGGCTCCGGTGCATTTCATGTAAAAAGAAAAGATAAGGATTAGTAACTGAACTTGACAATATATGTAATGTAAATAATCAATCCAAAAAAGGTTCACCATCTTCCAAGCCTCTATAAATGGATGTTTCCAACAATCTTAATTTAAGCCCATTTTAAACGGCCCCAGTCAAGAACAACGTAGTGCAAGTTTAATATGTTTTAGCAAATCATTCCTGACAGTAAAATGAGACCCCCTCTTTAACCTTAAACAAACTAAACATGAAGAATAAACTACGCCCTGCGAATTTCAATAAATTAGACTCGTACAGATACATGCTTCTATATTACACCACACCAGTAAAGGACAAGCATGACTCCATTCTTAATCGACGTACTCGACAATTAACCTCATAGTCACAAACAGTGAATAATCCATTTAATCGGGTATACCGACACTCCCAGATACTAGTATTAGACTGCGCTTATCAACACACAATAAAGAACGTTAATAGCAATTAAATTTAGCCAAACACGTTAAAACGACCCTTAATATCAGCTTAATGTGAGTTTAATCAGTTGTGTAAACACACATCAATCCCACAATTACAACTAAGCTAATTACATATTAATCTTATTCGTTCCTATGGATTCTCACGACAACTACATCGTTCAGTAACAGACACTAGTAAAACAAATTGACTATTGCGGTTTGGGAAAAACAATACAACCAATATTAACTAAACAGATTCGTCAACCAACCCAAAATATTTAAGCAGTCACACACAACTGATATTGCACATCAATATCAAACGAAACTTAAGACTAAAAGGGTGATGAGTTACCTTCTCCGGGCAGCGAACCGAGACAGCGTATCAAGTCGTCGATTCACTCGGGAATGTATTGCGATGCGATTGAAAGGGGCGAAGTTTTTTTTTTCAATTTGCTTTAAAGAATTAGGATTTTATAATACCTGATGTTCGGCTGTTCTTGCTGATGTTTGCTACTGTTTTCCTCTTATTTTGGATGTCGATGCTTATTGATGCTTACCTCCCCGTTGTTAATTTCTCCATTTATATTAAGGGGTTATTTCTATGAAAGTCGATCTGTTGATGATCAACCCGTGCCTTGTATGTGTATGCATCTCTATATATATAGTACCAATTGGGTTCTCAATTTGGTAAACTTTGATTGTGATTTTCGATCGATTTTGGGTGCTAATTGATTGCGATTTGGTAGGTGTTAATTTTGGATTATTCACAACCGTGTTTAGCCTGATTTTGTGAAAGATTCGTGGTAGTTTATGGTAAGCTTTTGGTATTCATTTTGGTATGATTTGTGGATATTTTTATGCGATTTGTAGTAAGTTAATATTGATTGGAGCATGATGATTTTGGACGAGAAAAAGGGAGGTGCTGGCTGCGTTTTGGCTTTGGCTTTAGGTTATATTTCTTTAGGTTAAAGGTTATTAGGGATGAAGATGAAAAAATGTTGTGGCCTTTGGGTTATGGACCGCTTTTTTTTGGATGAGAAAATAAGTGGGCTTGGGGAATTTTAATGCGTGTTGCCAATGCCGAGATTCCATCTTTGCGTGGACATGCTGTCATTGTGAATGCAAATATGTTGTCCTTGCATAGACGTGCTGCAACTGCTTCTGTAGGCTAAAACTCAAGAAAAGGTTAGTGCATAACTGCTAAGAAAAAGTAATAAAGCATGAATATAAGAAATGTGATCAGGTGGGTAGGAATATCGTCCTGTGTAATGCAATGTTGATGTTGTTGATGACGCCATTATGTTGATGTGATGTTGTAAATGCTGAGATGTGCTGAATGATGTGAATGATGATGTCGTCCATGCCCAGACCCGCTGAATGCTACGAATGCTGATGTCGTCTCTGCACGGACTTGTTGGATGCTGCGAATGCTGAAGTCGACTCTGCATGGACTTGCTGGATGCTGCAAATGTTGATGTCATCTCTGCACGAACTTGATGGATGTTGCGAATGCTGATATGTCTCTGTACGGACTTGCTGGATGCTGATGGCGTCTCTGCACGGACTTGCTGGATGTTGCGAATGCTGATGTAGTCTCTGCAGGACTTGTTGCATCTGCTCATGTCTCATCAAGATGAACTAATGAATATATGCAAAACAAGGAGCATAGTTTTCCAATGGTGTTTGGTGACAAATGTGTTTAAATGGCTCTAAGGGTGTTTGTTCCCTAAGGTGCCTCTAAGGGTGTTTGTTCCCTGAGGTTAAATGTCTCTAAGAGTGTTTGTTCTCTAAGGTGAAATGCCTCTAAGGGTGTTTGTTCCCTGAGGTGCCTCCAAAGGTGTTTGTTCCTTGAGGTGAAAATGCCTCTAAGGGTGTTTGTTCCCTGAGGTGCCTCCAAAGGTGTTTGTTCCTTAAGGTGAAAATGCATCTAAGGATGTTTGTTACCTGATGTGCCTCCAAAGGTGTTTGTTCCTTGAGGTCGAAAATACCTCTAAGGGTATTTGTTCCCCGAGGTGCCTCCAAAGGTGTTTGTTCCTTGAGGTCGAAAATATCTCTAAGGGTGTTTGTTCCCTGAGACTTGCCTCTAAGGGTGTTTGTTCCCTGAGACTCAAATGCAACAGGCGTTTCATTATATGCGAGATAAGAGAGAAAATTTAAATAGTGTGACCGAAGCCGATATAGGCCGCCTACGTATCCTAACAGGGAAATCAGGTCATAACGTAGTTCATTTACAAACCAATGTAGTTTCTTTGCAGATTTTGTATGGGTTGAAATGATGTCGTTGTTTATGCGTTTGCGTTTGTGACCCGCGTGGTGTTGATGAAGACGTCATTGAAGGCGTCATTGTGTTGATGCTCCTGCTCCTGTGAATTGATGTTCCTGCAAGCTAAGCTTAAGAAATAATTAGTGCATAACTTGTAAAACAAAATGATGAATATATGAAAAATGTAATTCTACGAGTAGAGATGTCGCCCCTGTAGAATGCTGTGAATGCTGAGATGTTGTTCTCGCACGGACACGCTAAATACTGAAACTGCTGGGATGCTATCATTTCACTGACGTAATGCATTTTTGAACCGCATGAATTGCCATGATGCCTTTGATTTGAATGTTGTGCGTTTGTGAACCGCATGAGTGGCAATAATGTCGTTGTTTATGCGTTTACGTTTGTGACCAGTATGGACTTGTCGTTGCCCCCTCGGCTTGAACTTTGATTGTGCTGTCTTTCTGCTTCTGCTAACATGAAGAATTTGTTGTTGCCCTCTCGGCTTGAACTTTGATTGTTGTTGTCTTTCTGCTTCCGCTAAACTGAAGAATTTTTGTTGTATTCTTTGCTTCTGTTGTTTCTAAAGAACTGCAGAATTTGAGTGTTGCTAAATTTTCTGCTTCTTCCTGCGCTCAAAGAAAACTTGTGAGTTTGGGGGGTGGGGGTCGATTCATATCGACTTTGCAGCTTTGATTTTTGATACTCCGCCGCCTGGCTCGTTTGGACTTTATGCGCATGACTTATAACTGCTGATGTGTTGGACCTCGTCGTGGGTTTTGAACTTTGGTTGTTGATTTTCTGTTTTTGCTAATGTGAAAAACCTGCCTCAAAGAAAATTTGTGAGTTTTTTTGGGGGGCGGTCGATTCGTATTGACTTTGTATCTTTGATCCTTGATATCTGCACGCCTGACTTGTTTGGATCTGCAACTCCTGTCTGTTTTCAGGTCCCATTTTAGAACATTTTTGCGCTCTGCATCCCAAATAATTAATTGCCCATCAGTCATCTGCTGGGTGATTGTGCTTTTGATCTTGCGAAGTACGTGCATTCTGTCACCTCTTAGTCAAATACGAATTAACCTTAGGTTGAGGAGGAAAAGAATAAGACCTTTAAAATGCAACAAACTATGTTAGTATAAGACATATAATTATTGCAAAGACACATATAGCACATAACAAACATATTGCACAGAACAACACATCAAAAGCGAGTCCTAACATGTATGGGGCCTCTTTATACCAGAGGTAGGCCTAAACGCCAGATATGCGAGATTATGATAAATTAGTTCAAGCCGTCAAACTGTAATGCTTTTTGTTGGAAATGGCGACCAAATGACGGTGCACTTTCTCCAATTTCAGCATGTCATGATTAGGCTTGGATTTGTCTATCATTGTCACGCTACACATAGTATGCTGGTTAGTCGTTGGGGTGAGAAACCCATCGACAAATTTGGTGTTTTCCTAATCGTGGTGTCGATACCAAGGATCGACCCACCTAAGGTAAATGCATGCATGCCTTAATATAAAAAGGGTGGTATAACTCTATCTTAAGTTTGCTAAGATTTGACTTTACTAGACGTAAGGTTTCCGAGCGGACAACTCGAGTGAGAAGGCTACGCGGCCACCAGATGGTCCGGACACTCCACGTATAATACCAACTCTCTTAAATTTGGGTTTTATGAAAGGAATTTGCCGATGCACCAAGCGCACCTCGCGTGTAGTGTGTGATTGTGTGAATTTTCCAGAGTGGAAGAAGTATGAGCGGAATGCCAGTTTAAGGAAAGCAGTAACAAATACCAATTACAACAGTTAAAAATAAAAGTAATTTACCACACACAAGAAAATTAAATGCAAAAAGTAATGCCAAATAATAATCCTAGGTCTGTTATGGTCAAGTTCCAACCCTGAAATGAGAATAGGACAATAGTTCAAGAAATGAGAATCATTCAATTCGAACTGCTTATCCCCAGCGGAGTCACCATTTCTGTCACGCCCTTTTTCGACCGCGACACTCACTCCTGCTTAGAAATGTTAGAAAAATAAAATAATGCTAAAAATAGTGCTAAAAGGTGCTAAAGTGCTAAATGCTAAAATAATGCTAAAGAAATGCTAAAAGGGTTCGCGGAGTCGCCACCTAATTAGTTTGAGTGAATTAGGACACCTAAATGTTAACTAAGTGAAGTCAACATTAACTCCATTTAATGATCTACTAAACTATGTGAGATTCTGGGTAAGAGTTCTTTATTAATCTAGAAGGAAGATGTTAGACATCCTCTAAGATCCGCTAACTTGCGGTTGTCCGGTCAAACCTAGGTTATTATTATGCTAAGAATACAATGCATGTTTAAAAGATGTAAGTGTTTAAAAATGATGCATTTTTATAAAAGATTTATAAGACCAATGCTATAACAATACAGGTAAATTTTAAATGTATGCATTTATATTATTTATAAAAATGATGCAAAATTGATTTATTAACTAAATGTACACACTTACTTGCTAACTTAATCTTGATTAACATAAGTATGACATGATGCATAAAGATAATTAATTTTGCAATTGAGAAGAATTTATGCCTAAATTTCATGATAAGATATGCAAATTAAATTGTTAGGCAAAAGTTTAGATGTACATGATAAGTCTAGGATAAGTAGTGCATTTCTGATTTTTAAACTACCCGCCCGATTTATTTATTCAAAGGCTAATTGTTCTATGTCTCCTATTAATTACAAAGTTAGATAACAAAATTACAAACAATAAAATAAAAGACATGAATGAGGCAGAGAGATTAGGAGAGTAAAAGGACTCGAAAGCATAGCGGTGACATTCCACCCGTGGTTTGGAATTTTCTGATATGAATAGAAGATGCACACAAATGCGGGTGAATGCAGATCTTCAGTTGATGGAAGACGCGATGAGTCTCGCAATGAAACTCTTCATTCAGCTCCGGTGCATTTCATGTAAAAAGAAAAGATAAGGATTAGTAACTGAACTTAACAATATATGTAATGTAAATAATCAATCCAAAAAAAGTTCACCATCTTCCAAGACTCTATAAATGGATGTTTCCAACAATCTTAATTTAAGCCCATTTTAAACGGCGCAGTCAAGAACAACGTAGTGCACGTTTAATATGTTTTAGCAAATCATTCCTGACAGTAAAATGAGACCCCCTCTTTAACCTTAAACAAACTAAACATGAAGAACAAACTACACCCTGCAGATTTCAATAAATTAGACTCGTACATATACATGCTTCTATATTACACCACACCAGTAAAGGACAAGCATGACTCCATTCTTAATCGAGGTACTCGACAATTAACCTCATAGCCACAAACAGTGAATAATCCATTTAATCGGGTATACCGACACTCCCAGATACTAGTATTAGACCGCGCTTATCAACACACAATAAAACGTTAATAGCAATTAAATTTAGCCCACGTTAAAACGACCCTTAATATCAGCTTAATGCGAGTCTAATCAGTCGTGTAACCCCGCATAAATCCCACAATTATAACTAAGCTAATTACATATTAATCTTATTCGTTCCTATGGATTCGCACGACAACTACATCGTTCAGTAACAGACGCTAGTGAAACAAATTGACTATTGCGGTTTGGGAAAAACAATACAACCAATATTAACTAAACAGATTCGGCAACCAACCCAAAATATTTAAGCAGTCACACACAACTTATATTGCACATCAATATCAAACGAAACTTAAGACTAAAAGGGTGATGAGTTTTCTTCTCCGAGCAGCGAACCGAGGCAGCGTATCAAGTCGTCGATTCACTCGAGAATGTATTGCGATGCGATTGAAAGGGGCGAAATTTTTTTTTTTTTTTTCAATTTGCTTTAAAGAATTAGGCTTTTATAATACCTGATGTTCGGTTGTTCTTGCTGATGTTTGCTACTATTTTTCCTCTTATTTTGGATGTCGATGCCTATTGATGCTTACCTCCTCGCTGTTAATTTCTCCATTGATATTAAGGGGTTATTTCTATGAAAGTCGATCTTTTGATGATCAACCTGTGCCTTGTATGTGTATGAATCTCTGTATATATAGTCCCAATTGGGTTCTCAATTTGGTAAACTTTGATTGTGATTTCCGATCGATTTTGGGTGCTAATTGATTGCGATTTGGTAGATGTTAATTTCAGATTATTCACTACCGTGTTTAGCATGATTTTGTGAAAGATTCGTGGTAGTTTATGGTAAGCTTTTGGAATTCGTTTTGGTATGATTTGTGGAGATTTTGGTGCGATTTATGTTAAGTTAATATTGGTTGGAGCATGGTGATTTTGGACGAGAAATAGGGAGGTGCTGGCTGCGTTTTGGCTTTGGCTTTAGGTTATATTTCTTTAGGTTAAAGGTTGTTAGGGATGAAGATGAAAAAATGTTGTGGGCTCTGGGTTATGGGCCGCGTTTTTTTGGATGAGAAAATAAGTGGGCTTGGGGAATTTTAATGGGTAATGCTTTAATTTGTATTGGGCTTGTGGTGTTATTGTTGTGTTGGGTAAAACTTAGGTGTTGAGTTTTAATTAATGGGAAGTAATGGGGTTTAAGCTATTTATAAAATTATTTTAATATGACTTTAGGTGCTTTATTAGTTTTAGCTTGGACTTAAATTATTACAATAATAAATGCGTGCGTGCCATTTAATTAGTGCTTAATGCTTTATAAATGCGACGTTGTTATTAAAATCTTACTTATCGTGCATACTTTGCGATATTAAATTAAAATTAATTTAATGGGGTTTTAAACTGCAGATAATAATTATGAAGTTGCTTTGAGTGTTAATAAATGTGGATGTGATTTTAAGGAATGCTTGATGCGACGCCATTATTAAATTATTTATTTATTTATGTATTTATTATTATAAAAATGCTAAATGCGGACATAATATTTATGGAGTGCTTAATGCTTGAGATGTCATTATTGAATTACTTATTTATGTATTTATGTGTTTATGCATGTATTATTATTGTTAAAATTATTAAGATTATTCTAAAAATTAGTGTAATTTTATGATTAATGATTGGACGATAGAGTCAAAATTGGATGTCAACATTATGTATGATATTGAAAGGCATTAACGTACAATTTGTGGATGCAGAGAATGGTAATTTTGACATGTTTTTCAAAAATGCAAGATTCACATATAGGATACCTAAAAATTCAATTAATAAAATTATTTTTCTAAGGGAGCGTACAATAGAGTGTCCCGGATGTTCTAATCTAGAATGCTATAAGGAAGACGAAAGAGCAGAAAAGGTTGAAGAAATTGAGGCTGGATTGTTGACGATATTTGAACTAGGATAGAGATCTCCGGTGCTGTCATATGTCATTATTCATCTCCATGTCGTAAAATCCTTTACAGTCAAACCAAAAGATCAAAGTCAAGGGAAACCCAGTTGTCAGTTGTGAAATGTCGCACGAAGATTAGATTCTTAATGAGTTTAGGGGCTTGGAGGACATTTTTTATGATTAGTGGTGGAGTGGTGGGGATAGGGAGGAATGACCATAACTACGAATGAGAATGTCTTGTACACTACCAACAATAATATTCCGATTTAAATTACTCAAATTGGAATAAGACGAGAGAGTACCTTGTGATGCCGTCATATGAGATGTGGCGATTGTGTCCATATACTAATTTTCATATGGAGTGTTAAGTGACATTGTGCTCATAGCTGCCTCAATGTCAGTCGGTGTATAAGTCGACGACTGGGGGAGGGGGGGGGGGGGGGGGGATTTGAAGGCCTATTTTGGACATGGCCCAAGTATGTCAGGTTGAGCCTATCAATTCTGAGGTGGAGTCCACGATGATGTCGTATACATGCAAGGAGGGGAGACCCATGACGATGGAGCCCATGTGGCCCACGATGGGTAGGAAGCCCACGACGGAGGCAAGTGGTGCTGCACTTGATTTTTTGGGTTTCCTCAAGGATGAGCTTCGAACGGGCCTCATAAACGGAGGTAACAATGTGCATTGTTGAAGGATGGTGGCAATGCCGTCATAGGATTTGTTCAAACCTGCAATAAGTTGCATGACCAATCACTGATTAGTGACTGGTGCGCCGACGTTAGAGAGTTGGCCGACAATCATCTTGAGTTCTTGACAATAGGCAGACACGTTTGGGAAATCGTCCCGATGAACGTCCTTGAATTGATTTTCAAGCTATAACGTTTGTTGAGTTTTGTTGTCGTGAAAAATATTGTCCAAACGTTCCCACATTTGGCAGGCAGTTGCATCGGTCTCAATGATGGTGTGTAACATATCATTAAATATCGTGTCATATATCCACTGGAGGACAGTTGCGTCCAAACGGGACCAGAGTGCATCATCAGAAGTCGAAGCCGATGGTACGTCTGTGGGCTTCAGCGTGGGAGGGATGATGTGATCGATAACTTCGTAAAACACGACAATGGATCTTAAAAAGCTCTACCCACGAGGAGTATTGACTCTTTTCCATCTGAAGAGTCACATGGATGAAGTTTTTAATGTTGTTTACGACAAATGCTGGATGAAATTTGGTATTGTCAGCCATGGAAGATGAAATTTAGGAGGGAGAATGACCGGAAAAACTAGGGTTCCATCGTGGAAAAAAATGGAGGGTGGCGACCGAGAGAGGTCGGCGGCTAGGGTTCCGACATGGGCTAGGTGCCAACGTGGAAAAAGGCTGCCGAGAAGGTGTATCGGCGGCTAGGGTAGGGTTTGTAGTTTTAGGCTACTGATACCATAAAGGAATATGCTCCTTGATTTTATTGATGAATAGTTTACAATATATATAAGGTTACAAGAATATTTACTTTGATACAAACTAGGTAATTAATTAAGCAAATTATAAAAGGATTATAATTCTACCTAAAATAGGTGATATACAATTAATATAATTAATGAAAGAATATTGAGAAATATTTTATTAATGATCACACCAAGTAGCAGCATAATATGCTATTTTAAAAAATTGTTTAAAATTTAAATAGTTTTGATAAACTTCAGACTAGACCTATTTCTTCTTCTTCTTCTGATGAAGTTGGTCTATGAAAAGCTCAAATTTGCCTGTTGTATAACACGTAATATCCTATTTTCAAAATTAGAAACCTCATTGTTATGTAGGGTTAACTATAAATATATTTCCAGTGACCTGTCCTGAGTAAGAAAAACCTACACTGTCGATGTATATATAAGCACGTGCATGAAAATGAAATGCACGATGCCGGTGGTGCATCAGAGTATGACTGAAAGACCTGATTGATAGATCATATGTCCAGTTAAGGATGATTTCAATCAATCAAAGGTACTGTAATCATTAGAATTGTGAAATTATTAAAGGCATAACGAACTTCGTACACAGATTGGACAATATTTGTACGATGGATTGGGGAGAAAATCAAAGCAACAATAATGATAACCAAAGAACAATTAAACAAATAATTGTGATAGAAGCAGCAATAATAATGCACAGGGGGAGTGCAAAGGGATACAAGAGGATTATGATAAAATTAAAGCCCTCTTGGCCAAAGCAGTGTAATATACTACTAATATATGACTTATATGGAATGACAGGAATATTAACAGGTATAATAGTAATATTAAGTAGGCGTTTGGCCATAGAATTAAAAAAAAACACTTTTTTTTTGAAATTTTTGAAGTTAGAATTGTGTTTGGCATAATCTTTGCAAATAATATTTGGTTGTTGGAAATTTGGAATGCACTTTTTATTAAAAATATGAAATATTATTTATACCCCCAATTTTTAAAAACTAGCAAAACCACTCAAAAAAATTAAGAAACATAACTAGTGTGTAAACACCGTCCATCAATCACTTCCTATTACATTAAGCATGATTTATATAGATTTTTTTTACACGATGATATAATCAAGTTTACAATCATTCGCATCTTCAACATGTATCGTCGTTAATCACAGGCATGATCTTCTTCACTGATGCATACGAGCTACAAAACTAAAATGACTCAGTGCGATTCCTTTCGCCTACGAGGTACATAACTTAAATGACCTAGTGCGTTTCTTTTCGCCAACGAACTACAAAACTAAAATGACCTAATACGTTTCTTTTCGCCTACGAGCTACTATATAGTATTACACTTCGTCAATTCTAAATATTATTACAAAGATTCATTAGTACTAAAAAGCAACAACACTAGTAGTAATAGTTATTCTTTAATATAATCATTTCACACTGTGTGAACAATCTGTTCCCGTCGAGCATGCATTTTCCGATAAGCTGAATTAAATGGGGTCAAATTTGTAAAAATAAAAAATATCGGGTAAAATTTAAAAAGTGAAAGACAAAAGCAACAACCAAAAATAAAAAGTAAAAACAAGGTTTTGTTTTTTTTTTTCAAATTTCAAATACAACTTCAAACTGTATTAGTAATTTTCATGACCAAACATTAATTTTTTAAGAAAGTGAAAAAAGAATCCCAAAAAAATGAATAATATTTACGACCAAACGGGTCCTTAACTATTTTACCCTTTTCAAAATGAAAATGGTAAATGAAAAAAGGGACCTCGTGGCATATTACAAGGGGATACTAATAAGTGTTGGTTTAAAAAGACGATGCATCAACAATAAGGTTGAAAATATGTCTCCTATTAACTTCTAAAATATTTAAACCGATATTTTGAAGGTACACATACCAGATATAGAAATAAAAGTGGACTCCTCTTACGACTAAACAACTTAATGAAACTAATTATTCCAACAAATTAGCCGCAATATTCAATAAGATAATACTAATTAAACAAGGGCACGAATCCAGGGTCCAGCAGTATTTTAGGGAAGCTAACAAGGTAGGTTGTAAATTCTAACTAGGCTAGTTATGCTAGGGCAGAGAGTAATTACAAAATTTCGTCATATTTTTGAAACGATTTACCAACCACCATCCCTAGACACTAGATTACTTAACATTGAGAGTAAAATTGTGAATTATAAGGAAATCGAGAAATAACAACAACAAATTACAATTAGAAATGGAATATAACGAAAGGTTGGTTGCGTTGATTGAGATTCAATCTGTCCTTAAGACAATATTGCCCCGTATTAATCCCTTAACGGCTATTGACAATTCGTCTCTCAAGATAAAACAATCACAAACTCTTGAGCAAAGGATAACTCAAGAGTTTACTATAAAAGAAAAATCTTTGAGTGTGTGAAGGATTACAAGAGATGGAAGAATATTTTCTAAAATGTTTAGTATCAAGTGTGTTTTGCAAATGAGCCAAATGCATCATTTTATAGTGTTGGAAGATGACCTTCCACATACCAAGTAATGACCTTGAATTGTCATGAATTAGACTTGATTGTGGAGTTACAATTCAGCCAAATAATGGCTGAATTCATGAGCAACATAACGGGGAGTTAACACTCCAAAGTCAGCCAAAATATCACCATAAATTCGCTTCCAACGTTTTGAAACTATCGCAGTGCCAAAACTGTAGAGAGTTCTGATCGTCGCCGGCGCCGAGGCAGTTCCTGCGGCGTCGCGGCCCGTTTCCGACTAGTTTCGACATTCACACTTTGTGCAATTCTTTCTTCATTTACCAACGTGAAACCAACGTCATTTGACCAATAATTGTCTATCATTTCATGTCCCGAACATATCGTATATGTACCAATATCTCTTTCACTAAGAAAATTTGTGATCCTTGGCACAACGTGTGCACGTGTGTGGAAACAAGGTTTCCGACGTGCGGGGCCCCACATGTTCGAGTCATAAATAATATGATTAACTATATTCACGTTTAATAAATAAATTTCTAACAATTCCCTCTTGAAAGAGATTTTGGCGTACACACATGATGTCTTTCTAGCAATCCTTCGGCGGATCAATGTTGCATCTGGATAGGTAGCCGTGGCTTTGAACCTTCCATAGTAGAATACCATCGGACTTATTTACTGCGCGGTGAAAGCGATGTCTTGAACCGTCAATGTTTAGTATATACCAACACAACACATTTCCTCACTCTATTCTTTTTTAAGGTTTTGTCCGTTGTGGCCATGGACACGTCTTGGATTCTTAAGTGCTTCAGTTGAGGCTGACCAGTCCCCGCACTTAAATAGGTGGTCTTCTACAAGGTATTCTGCTATACTCAACTTTTACAAGTATTAGGAACCATTAAAAGTTTCCCCAAACCTAACCTTAACGACTGAGGATTATCAAGGTTTTGAAAACTTAATCTCTTACCTCTTTGCAGGTAGCACTTGATGTCTATCACGGGAATGGCCTTGGATTTATGTTTCTATGTAGAAACATTATCCGAAGTGCTCTTGCTTCCATCGAAGCGCTCCACTGAACTTTTACGACTTGGTTTTCCCATTGAACCTAATTCCTGGGATCTCCAGTCTGTTAGGTTGGGTGTCCGCGGTATCAGTTCTTAGTGATTGTGTTTTAAGCCCATTCCCCTAGACAGGCAGGACATCTGATCTCTGGGTATTCCCTTCGTCAATGGATCTGCTATGTTTTCCTTTGATTTTATGTAATCAATAGAAATAATACCCGTTGTGATCAGATGTCGAACGGTCTTATGTCTTCATCTGATGTGACGTGATTTATCATTGTACATAGAACTTTGTGCCCTTCCTAGAGCCGACTGACTGTCGCAGTAGATCATTACAGAAGGTACGGGTTTGTCACGACCCGACCACGGACCCGTGACTGGTGCCTTACCCCGGGCACCCTGGTGATACAACATCAGAGAAAACCAGCGGAAAAATAAACTCACAACAAGAACCCATATAGAATAAAAGCAGGCTAACCCAAAATGGCTACCTCTAAATATAACAAAAAAACTGAACAGTTACATCCTTAACAACCCAATTTATAACAGGACTACAGACCTCTAAGAATGTGTAATCACTATGACGGGACAGGGCCCCGTCATACCCCTGAATGTACAAAACATCTACTACACCAGGGAGAATCGTACCGAAAGTCGAGCCTCCGGAGAAATGGAGCTTCTGACACCTGAGCAAAGATCCTAAGAATGAGGATCCACCACCTTCTTACCCCTACCTGCGGCATGAACGCAGCCCCCGAGGAAGGGGATCAGTACACAATATGTACCAAGTATGTAAAACTGAAAAATACTGTAATAATATCATAAGTCTAAAAATAAGCTGGAGTCATAGATGAAAATCAAATTACATTGCACTGTGTCTTACTAACAATGAGAGTAACAAGTATAAACTTTACTGCATGAAAATACGAGGCTCATGATCAAAACAGGGCCCCTCGCCCGTAGTGTCACTAAGCACTCCTACTCCTGGGACTATTTCACCCGCATAGGTCCGGTGGACCCGCATGAGGTCATCCGCCTCGCATGGGACTATTTCACCCGCATGGGACTATTTCACCCGCATGAGGTCATTCTCCTCGCATGGGACTATTTCACCCGCATGGGACTATTTCACCCGCATGGACCCGATGGGCCCGCATGAGTACAAACGTCGCACTCGCATCATGGGTAGCAAATCCATGGAATAAGTAGTAAACCATCCTAATGGACGCATACCCGTGGACCATCCATCGTGTCAGTATGTCCAAAGGAAATAACAAGAGTAACACCCATAGTGGAAGCATACAGTGGGCCCAACGTGTCGGTATGTCCAAGCGAATAATAACGAGTCTACCCCGTAAGAATACATAACCTAGCACAACCTGGCTATCATACTTAACATAAGCGCCAGAACTTATCATAACATAAGCAAGTTAAGAAATCCCCTAACTTCTTATTAACATTATTAATATATCCTCTCATTTTAGTTTACTTAAGGCACTAACATATCATTTAAGAGAAAATCCGGGAATTCAACCCAAGTACCACGTGTTTCTAACCATTTAAGAAATGACTCTTTTTTATATAAAATTTCCAAGATACTAATAACCGTAGTATCAAGTCACGACTACTTTCAAGACAAGTCACTTTTCCTTTTAGAAACATAATAGGCTTCTAAATCATGTGACTTCTTTTCTTTTAAAACCTTAGGCAATTAATGCCTAAAAATCAATTTGCCTCTCACAAATTCAAATCGTTTATCCGTACTTATCTTACTTAGAGTAAACCTTCCTTTATTAACCTTCCATAAAACTAATATAACCAACTCCCCATAAAGTCGTTATATTACCGTTATACGTTAGTCAAACACATTTCTCTATGTCCAAGGGACTTATACTTTTAAAACGAAACAAGTATCATATACTTAAAACACTTCACGTCCCTTAACTTGGAAACTTAAGACATCATTAAAACAAGTGAGGAATATCAAAGCCTTGACGTCTCTGCGTCTACATACGTAGATGCAACTATTCATGCTCAAGAGGTAGAAAAGTTCCACATACCTCTTCGGGTCAATCCACTTGCTAAGTCTAAAATACCGCACGTAGTACGTCAATCTATAATGACCATAATACGTTTATTAACCTCTAGCTTCAACATAGAATTTTCCAAGTGTAAAGTCACTAAATCCTACGGAAAATCGGGCAGCATTTCCTTTGTTTCTACATACTTTGCCACCTTTTTCAAGGCCGAATTAAACATCCAAACACCACTTTTAAGGCCCAACAATCCAATCAATACAAAGGGGATTACACACCTAATCTTGGATGTGTAAAATTCTGCCCCACAATGCATATTAACCAAATCAATAAGTTAAAGGTAGTATTTTGGCTACAACATGTTCACATACTAACCTTATTCAATCCCTTCAAATCCAAATCATATTTCTTACATGCAATTTATCTAATAGCAATATTTACAACTACAAGTCCTTTCTTCTTCACATGCAACATCATAACTAGCAAAAAGAGAAGGAATTGTTACCTTAGAGCTTAGCCAAATTAATCCAACAAATTCACTAGCCTCCTTTCCACAATCACCACCATAAAAGCTCCTACAAGCTTGCCAACAAGTTTCCTTCTTACCACCTTTTTCAGATTTTTCTCAAGCCTTGATTTCTTCTTGATTTTCTAGAGAGAAGGGAGAGCTTTTAATTTTAGAGAGAGAATAGAGCTTGAAGAATGATCAAGTCTTCAAGACTTGGTCAATAAATAGGCCATGCAAAAATCAGATGGGGGGGACACTTGTCACCCTCCCATGGTTTTTTTTTTAAAACAAAACAGTTCAGATTTTTCCACTCAGCCTCGCAGAACCCGCCTCGGCGCCGCGGCCCTGCAGCCGGTGCCGTGGCGCTGAAACACCCGAGACTCCTCAGCACTTCCGGTGCCGCGGCCCTGCTGTCCGGCGCCGCGGCGCTGCAACTTCAGCGAACATCCAGAATATATGGTGCCGCTGCCCTGCATCCGGCGTCGCGGCCCTGTGGCTCCTGACCGAAATACTTTTCTGTCCGAGTACGTACTGAACTTGTAACTCTCATAATTTTCTACTACGATGTCCTATCGACGAACGGTTGGTTGCGTTGAAAACTAGACTCAACGAACTACGCACTAGACCTTTAAACACCTAGGAACTCTCAATGTAACGGGAAATAAACCGCCTCAAAGTTGACCAACAACCCGTCCGAAACATTTCGCCAACCCATCATTCTAAAATTTAAAACTTAATTCCTTTCGTACGTCCCCCTAAGTATGACCCGAACTACGGGGTGTAACAGGGTTTATCCCAACATGGGATATCCTTTAAGAAGTCATGAAGCCACTCAGCTTCTTCTCCTGCTTTGTCTAAAGCGATAAACTCTGACTCCATCGTGGATCGGGCAATGCAAGTTTGCTTAGATAATTTCCAAGACACAACTCCACCACCAATTGTAAATATATACCCACTGGTGGACTTGGTGTTTTCGATATCAGATATCCAGTTTGCATCACTGTACCCCTCCAGTACAGCTGAATACCTCAAATAATGTAATCTGTAAGTTTGCGTGTGTTTCAAATATCTTAGTACCCGACTTAACGCTTTCCAGTGATCCTCACTCGGATTGCGGGTGAACCTAGCCAATTTGTTGACTGCATAAGCGATATCAGGTTGAGTGCAGTTTGGAATGTACATTAAACTGCCAACCACCTTTGTATATTGCTCCTGTCGTATGGGTGCATCAGAATGTTTTTTAATCTTTTGATTTACATCCAGTGCTGCCGATATTGGTGAACTGTCGAAAACCTCAAATTTCTTCAGCACATCCTTGATGTAATGAAATTGAGATAAGACCAGTCCGTCAGATGTCTTAGAGATCTTGATCCCTAAGATGACATCTGCGATGCTCATATCTTTCATGTCAAAACATTGTTTCAACATGTTTTTAGTCTATAGGATATCCCTGGGACTGCTACATGTGATCAACATGTATTCTACGTAAAGGCAGATCATTACAAATGAGTTGACATCTCCTTTTGTGTAGACACATTTGTCACACTCATTAATGGTGAATTCCTTAGATAATAGAGTATTATCAAATTTTTCGTGCCATTGCTTTGGGGATTGTTTCAGCCCGTATAGTGATTTGACAAGCCGACAAACTTTCATCTCATGTATAGGAATCACATACCCTTCGGGTTGGTCCATATAAAGTTCTTCTTCCAAATAACCATTTAGGAAGGCTGTATTGACATCCATTTGGTGTATTTCTAGATCCCGCAAGGCGGCGATAGCTAAGAACATACGTATGGATGTCATCCTAGACACTGGAAAGTAGGTATCAAAATAGTCAAGACCCTCCTTTTGTGTATATCCCTTGACTACTAACCTGACCTTGTATTTGTCTATAGATCCATCAGCTTTTAATTTCCGTTTGAGTATCCATTTACATCCCAACGACTTGTTTCCCGGAGAAAGATCAACCAACTCCCAAGTATGGTTGTGCAAGATGGATTCTACCACTTTCAATAGCTTCTTTCCAGAGCGGCACTTCTGGAGTTGACAACGCTTCAGCGAGTGTCCGTGGTTCGTCATGAACCATATAAGCTACAAATTCTGGACCGAAGAACTTATCTTGCCTGGCCCTTTTGCTTCGTCTTGGTTCCATCTCTGGATCCTCCAAGTCCTGAGAATCTAGAATACTGGATTCCGGATAATCAGCTACTTCGGAGTTAGCTAGATCTGAACCGTTTAGATCTGGGTAGTCAGTGACTCCTCAATCTTGTGATATCTGATCATAACTTCGTTTAAGAGAGGTTATGTCTTTTTCTTCATAGGAAACGAGTCTTCAAAGAATCTAGCGTTCCTTGATTCCATGATTGTATCCTCATGAACATCGGATACATCCGACTTATGCACTATAAAGCGATAGACACTACTATTGCTTGCATATCCGATTAATATGCAATCAACAGTCTTAGGTCCAATTTTGATCTGCTTTGGCGTAGGTACTTGAACCTTTGCCAGACAACCCCAAACCTTAAAGTATTTGTAGTTGGGTTTCTTTCCTTTCCATAGCTCGTATGGAGTCTTGTCCTTACCTTTGTGAGGAACTCTGTTAAGAAGCTTGCAAGCTGTAAGGACATCTTCTCCCCACATTTCTTGAGAAAAGCCTGAATTGATGAGTAATGCATTCATCATTTCCTTTAATATACAATTTTTACGTTCAGCAACTCCATTAAATTGAGGTGAGTAAGGAGCCGTCGTTTGGTGAACAATGCCTGATAGAGCACAAAATTATTCAAACGGTGAGACATATTCTCCCCCTCTATCGCTACGGATTGTTTTAATCCGTCCGCTTAGTTGATTCTCAACTTCTGCTTTGTAGCGTTTGAATGCTTCAAAGGCGACATCTTTACTTTTGAGCAAGTAAAGGTAACAATACCTTGTGCTATCATCTATGAAAGTCACAAAGTACTTGTTTCCCTCTCTAGTTTCTGCGAACTTCAAATCACATATATTAGTGTGTATGAGTTCTAGATGAGCGATTTCCCTTTCGACGGATCTAAAAGGATTCTTTGAAAGTTTTGTCTCTACGCACACCTCATACCTACGTTGAGAGTTTACGTCGATAGACGACAACAACTCCATATTTACCAACCTTTGGATGGATTGATAGTTTACATGTCCTAATCTGTGATGCCACAATTAGAAGATTCAAGCAAGTAAGTAGAAGACTCAATTTTATTGATGATAGGAGTAGCCATTACAGAAGCATTAACCTTAAAGAGACCTTCACAGACGAAGCCTCTTCCTACAAACATTCCATGTTTAGTGATTACAAACTTATTAGATTCAAACACTAGCCTAAAACCAGCGTTCACCAATAGTGGTCCAGAAATTAAATTTCTTTGAATTTCTGGGACATGCATCACTTCCTTCAGAGTCAGCTCCTTCCCGGATGTCATCTTTACGACCACCTTCCCTACCCCCAGCACCTCTGAAGAAGCGTTGTTTCCCATGAACAACTTCTTGTCCGCGACTGGTGTATATGTGGAAAAAGCGTCTTGGTTGGAACATATGTGGCGGGTGGCACCTGTGTCCATCCACCACTGAATAGGATTTTCAACGAGGTTTGCTTCAAGAACCACCGCCGAAAAATCCTCAATCATATCGTCAGGAAGAGTATCTTCGACGACGTTAGCCTTGGCCTTTCCTTTGGCCTTCACTTTATTAGCATGCTTGATTTTGCGGCACTCCTTAGCCATGTGGCCAGATTTGCCACAGTAAAAGCAAGTCCCTTTAAACTTTTCAGTTGTTGGTGTCACGACCCGACCCGACGGGCCGCGACCCGACGACCTAATTGGACGCCATTACACTAACCTGTCACGTAATCAACTGACACTTAAGGGTAATAGAAAATTCGGCAGCACAATGCTGCATCTATAATATATACCCAAAATAGGCGAGCCGACAAGGCTGCCTCACACAACTATCCAACAATCACAACAGGCTAGCCGACTAGGCTGTCACCAAATAACATCACATAAACAAAGAAGTATTCACAATAGGCAAGCCGGCAAGGCCGTCACTATATACGGGAATATTCCAAAACAAGTGCAACAATACAGCTAGCTCAACCGCATAAACATTCTACACGAGTCCAAAACACATATATCACCCATAACTGTTTCAATATGTAATCTAATTAGGCCTCATATACTGCATATACATCATCATACAGTCTCCTTTCCCTTATTTATGAAAGACATCAATTTCAACCATCAAAGTGACTATCACACCTATTTACCATGTTTATTCAATCCTTAAAATGTTACAACAATGTCTCAGATGCCAAAACTCTTTTCTTAGTTCCGTAAATTCCAATTCATCTCGCGTCACATTATATAACTAATTACAACACAAAGCACCAATGTTTCTTTCAATCTTACCATACAATTACGACGATAATAATAATAATAGTAACAATTAATCTTGCATTAAAACAGCCCGTAAAGGTCACTTAATGTCCGAGAATTATCCATGAATTTTAGGCCATTAACATGCAACCATTTTACTCGTTTCTTAACTATTAATCTTACTTTACCTTTCCAACAATTCCATATAACGATTAAATCTTAAATATTCACACTTTCTTCCATTTTTAATACGCAATTAGTGATGAAATTTACGACACAACACACGAATCCAACATATACCCGAAACAGCCCAATTCGGCTCACACCCAAAATTGACACATGCATTGTCTAAATTCAAGATTTCTTCCTAACACAAGCCCATTACTTCAACTACAACAATATGCAACTTCAATTATAGCATAGAATGAAGAATTTTCATACCTTAATTTAATCCCCAAAACAGTCCCGATTTTTAGTCATAGCTTTGTCAGTTGAACTTGTAACGTCGGTAACTCTCTATTCCGGTATTCTATCGACTAGAGGTTTGTTGCTTTGGAAATTAGACTCGACGAACTTTATTTTAGGCTTTTGAAACACCCAAAAACACCTAATATACGAAGAGATATATCCCTCCAAAGTTGACTAAAAATCTGCCAGCAACCAGCGATTTTCTGCCCATTTTTCTTCTCAATTTTCACACCTCTTTCAACTCCAAATTAACATGAATGAACCCCCCTATGTTGACCCATCATTTATACATGTTTTCCTTCCCAAATTATCACAAAAAACCTAGAATTTTCCAGCCTAAGTTTCAGCCCAGTGAGGACCGAAACCCACTGCTTTCCTCTTCATTTTGGTGTGTCTTCTTTGGTTTTTTAATTGTAGGATGATTTAGTCTTGGGAAAGGAATTAAAAGCTTCAAATTGGGTGTGGCAATGGGTGTGAATTTCTGCTGAATGTGGAGAGAAAGAAGAGATGTGAGAGTGTTATTTTTTTTTTGAAATGAAGAAATGAAGAGTAGGTTATTTAAAATCTGAATTTTTATAATTGCAATATGATCCAAAGCTCTTATTAGTCTTCTTAAATAACTCCTCAAGTCTTAGGTTCCACTTCTTCTAATTCTTAACTCCCGCTTTCATTAATTCCCGAGAATTTTATAAAGTCTCGCATTTTTCATGTCGTAATTCTTATAATATGATACTAATCCTTAATGGAAGTATATAACTTATCATTTTAAATTCTCATTGACATGCTCGTAGCTTGTGTAAATATTCTTACATCCATTATTCGAATCTTAATCTTAATGACGTTCTTAATCCTCGTCCTAAACTTACGAGGTGTAACAATTGGGCCCTTTGTATCCTTTTGGAACTTACACTTCTTGCTTGAGTCCCCTCTTACTTCCGCCATGTTCGCCTTAGCCTCAGCGGGTTGCTTCCCCTTTGGCATGGTCTTCTTATTGTCCTCCTGAATCTGGAGTTTGACAATAAGTTCATCTAGAGTCACTTCTTTCGTTTTGAGTTTTAAATAACTCATTCCACGAGAGAGGTAACTTATCAATCAACGAGCCAACCAAAAATTTCCCATTTGGCTTCAAACCTTTCAAATCCAAGTGATATACAATCATTTGAAATTTCTAGACTTGGGATGCCACTGTCTTGTTGTACACCATTTGAAATATTAGAAACTTCTCAATGATGAACTTTTTAGAACCCGCATCTTGGGTGTTGTATTTCATCTGAAGCTTATCGCACAATTCTTTGGCAGTGCCAACGGTACCGTATACCTTGTAAAGAGGATCAGATAAGCAGTTCATGATATAGTTTCGGCAAAGGAAATCACTATGACTCCAGGAATCTAGAGTCAACTTCATGTCATTAGTGACATGGATCTCTTGGCCTCCTCCCGCCAATATTTCAGGCTGAGGGTCCACTTATCTCCAACTTTTGGAGGATCTTCGGTTAGGAAGCGAGATACTCCCATAACCGTCAGAAAGAAAAGCATCTTTTGTTGACATCTCTTAAAATTCATTCCCATGAACTTTTCGGGTCGTCATGATGAAAACCAGAAGGTGGTGGAATAGTGATGTTCCCATTAGCAGTAGTAAAGACGTTTGGAACGCCTTGAGAAGCAGTGGTGTGACTAGTTGTGCCTTGAGCAGTGAAGGCATTTGAGTTGCCTTGAACAATGTTTGATGTTCTCCAGTCATGTTGTTAACAACAATTATTGTCTTAAGATTGAGAGTAAAATTGCGAATTACAAGGAAATCGGAAAATAACAACAATAACAAATTACAATCAGAAATGGAATATAACGAAAGGTTGGTTGAGTCGATTGAGATTCAATCTGTCCATAAGACAATATTGCCCCATATTAATCCTTTAACGGCTATTGACAATTCGTCTCCCAAGATAAAACAATCATAAACTCTTGAGCAAAGGATAACTCTTCTTTTTACTATAAAAGAAAAATCTTTGAGTGTGTGAAGGATTACAAGAGATAGAAGAATACTTTCTAAAATGTTTAGTATCAAGTGTGTTTTGCAAATGAGCCAAATGCATCATTTTATAGTGTTGGAAGATGATCTTCCACATACGAAGTAATGGCCTTGAATTGCCATGAATTAGACTTTATTGTGGAGTTACAATTCAGCCAAATAATGGCTGAATTCATGAGCAACATAATGAGGATTTAATACTCCAAAATCAGCCAAAAATCACCTTAAATTCGCTTTCAACGTTCTGAAACTGTCGCAGCGCCGCGGCCCTGCAGGTTGGTGCCGCGGTGCCAGAACTTTAGAGAGTTCTGATCATCGCCGGCGCCGCGGCGCCAGAACTTCAGAGAGTTCTGATCATCACCGGCGGCGCGGCTCTGAAGAGGTTGCGCCGCGGCGCCGAGGCAGTTCCTCCAGCGTCGCGGCCCGTTTCCGACTAGTTTCGACATTCACACTTTGTGCAATTCTTCCTTCATTTACCAACGTGAAACCAACGTCATTTGGCCAATAACCGTCTATCATTTCATGTCCCGAACATATCGTATATGTGCCAATATCTCTTTCACTAAGGAAATTTGTGATCCTTGGCACAACGTGTGCACGTGTGTGTAAAGAAGGTTTCCGACGTGCGGGGCCCCACATGTTCGAATCATAAATAATAGGATTAATTATATTCACGTTTAATAAATAAATTTCCAACAAACACTATGTTTCGATGGTCGTTACCCATGCTTTCATAAAGTACAATATTGTATTATATAGTATCATATTATATTGTACTGTATTAATGAATACATTGTTTGGATAGACCGTGTCGTTTGTTGTGATTTAATAACATTTTTGTTGTTCGTTTTGACTGTATAGTACCGTTTAATAGCATGTAAGTTTACTAAAATACACTAAGCCCTTAATTACAAACTAATTTATAAATATTAATAAACATTACGGTAAAAAATAAATAGAAACTTTTTTTATAAAAAATAAGTAGGGCAGGTAGTGGTGCGGTGGTGGGTGGTGAGGGGCAGGGCCGTTCCTATACTTTTAAGGACCCGGTGCGAGAAATAAAAAGAGACCCTTTTTATTTACATGAAAAATTAAAATTAACTAATTAATCAATATTAAAAAAATTATTGATCAAAACATCAAATAAATGTATAGTAATATTCGATTCAATATTTTCAAATTCAGTACAATAAATTATAATAATACGAAAGAGATACCTTAATGTCATTACATGAAAGATTTATAAGAAAAACTATCATTACATTAGACATAGAAAATTCATATCCTTGCATTTTTATCTGCAAAGTCATCAAACAATCTTTCATAATCAAGAATGTCTGGACAAATCTATCTAATGCCCCTCTTTGAGACTTGATGAACTCTTGTTCGTGTTTTTTTTTTTTTTACGTTTTTAATGTCCAGACGAATATTTTCAGGTATGAGGCATTTGTAATTCTCCTATTGAAACAAAAAGACAATCCAAATTTAATGTAATCAAGTAAAATAAAAGTCATACATTACATACATTACCAATAAAAGTAATGTAAAATCTAAGCTAAACACAATTAATTTAATGTAATATTGAGAACCCTAAATTAAATATAATATTGAGATTTGAGAAATTTGAAACCCTAAGTAAAATGGAATAAACATTGATGCAATCAATCCATGTTAATAGTGAATTAGAGCAAAATAATTTTCAAAACAATAACTTACCAAAAAGATCTTTACTTGAAAGTTGAGATTTCTACAATAATTAATGGGGGAACATTTTTTTGAATTGTATTTGTGGTGTTTTAAAGAGGGAGGGGCATGTTTTTTTTGTTTAAAGAGGGAGGGGCGTCGGGCCGACTGGTTGGGTTGGAGACTTGGAAACCCAATGGATATTTATTTTTTTGTTTAAAGAGGGAGGTGAGCCTGTTTTTTTGTTTAAAGAGGGAGGGACAGTCGGGCTGAGAACTTGTAACTTGGGCCTAAATTTGTTTAAAGAGGGAGGGGGAGCCTATTTTTTGTGTTTTAAAAAAAAATATCTTTTGCGCTACTCATTGGATTCAAACACACGACCTCTCACTAGGAAATGACTTTTGAAAGAAGCCCTCAATCGCTAAGCTACAGATCTCACTGATAAGATTAGAGACATTTTATACATATCTTAAAATTTGAAACATATAAAATAAAAATAATTTTTTTAGGGCGGAGGCCCCGCCGGCCGGGGCCCCTATGCGGCGGCACCACCTTGACCCCAGGGACGGCCCTGGTGAGGCGTAATGGGTGGTAGGCTGGGGGTGGACGACATAGGTTGATGGGGTGGGGTTGGGTGAGTGTGGATTTGAGTGGGGTATAACGGGGAATGAAATACGTAACCACGCAAAAATCATCAAATCAGTGGTTGGGCTTTTTCACATTTATACAACCACAAAATTACAAAGGGTTTACAACACCATACAACATAATTCTAAGGGGACAATTCACATGATTGCCCCTACTGGGTACCTTAGTCACTTTATGTGGCCAAAAATACCCCTGAGGTTCTGGCTTCGAACCCCAACAGAGGGGAAAAAATTCGCTAGGTAAGATTTCATAGCAAGCTATGCCTATTCGGGCAAAAGTTATGGCTTAAGGCATAGTTCTGTAATATCCAGTGGAGTTAAAAAAATGCAAGGCAAGGTTACATAGCAAACTATGTCTATTCGGGGTAAAATTATGTCGTATAGAAATTAAATTATTCTACATAATTATGCCTTGTCCAGCACAGTTTACCCCGAATAGACATAGTTTTTACAGAACTTCTTACGAAATTATTTTTTTACGTTGCTGGGGTTCGAACCAAGAATCTCTGATTTTATAGACACGAATAAGAGTACTTTGGCTCACAAATTTTCATTAAATGAGGAGGAGCAAAATTTAAAACCAGCAATTTGAGGGGCAAAAATTAAAGACCAGTCCATATGAAGGGTAATCTGCACATTTTTTTAAAATTTTATGAACAATTAAAACAAATATAATTTTATAAAAATAATACAATAATGAACCACGGGAAACAACCATCCAAACAAGGATAAGTCTATAGAGGATCTCCGATCTATCCATTCGACTAGTGGGCGCACGGGCTCAATATGAAAAATATACTTACTATTATATTTTTTATTTTCATGTTTTTACTCTATTGTTTTTTTTGTAAAATCATGTTAAATATTTAATAGATGTTAGCGGGTTCGACATTTGCTCATAATAAAGACTTCTTTAACAAAAATCAAGTAACTTTCATTTTAAGAGTTAGAGAGATGTTTCTCTCACTAGGCGAAAATGCTCTCAACATTTTTTTCCTAGTTGCTCTTCTACGTCTTCCTTCTTCTATGATTTTCATCAACCGATATACTAAACGGATTGTTCTTTGATCTAATCCATCCGAAGTTGTAGTTGGTGTGCTCATTTCACGCTCACTCTAATTGATTTGTTATAGAGTAAGGTATCTTCCTTATAGCCATGAGAAAGAATACAAAGATTTCAGCCAAAAGAATGAAAGAGATTATTTTGATTGTTCAAGATTACAAGTTACAAGATATGAATTTGAAGTTTGCATCTCCGAAGCGATGGCCACGATTTGCTTCTCCGAATATTGCGAAATATTCGGGACAGTGGTGTTGATGGGTTATTAGCAGTCGTGAGGGTGTTCTTGGTGCAAGAGGGTCACGATGGTGGTCTTGGGGTGAGAAAGCGACTCTTGGTTTCTCCCAACCTTCCGGTGGTAACCTCGGCTAGTGTTCGGTTGAAAAGTTTCACAATGGGGGTTTACGGGTCTTGACGGATTTCCTGTGTCAAATGCGGGGCGTGGGTGGTCACGGGTTGCAGTGGGTCGTGATGGTGATAAAGGGTTGTGGTTGTATCCCCGGTTCACCGCTCAATTGTCTTTGAATCCATGGAAGCTTTTCCGCACGCTCGTAGAAGTCGGGAAGCGCTGCTGCGATTCCGATAGCACTCATGCCTCCGAGGTGTTTGCGGTTCTTGATGGTGACCCCGGTCGCCGGTATGGAGGGTGGACCCGGTGCAGGGGTAGTGTTGATGTTCGTGGTTTGAGGCTTGATGCCTTGGGCCTCCGTTCCTTGGTTTCGAGTGCAGGGTTTTTTCCGCGACCACTTTGATGCTAAGGGATCATCGGGTCTCGGGTTTGTCACGGGTTGACGGCGGTCGTGGGGTGGACATGGGTCTTGGGAAAGTCCATGGGCCACGGACTTTAGTGGTTGACTCGAGAATGTTTCATTTCCAATTGACCTTGGAAATGCTAAGGTTGTGGAAGCGAGGGTTTTTAGCCAAAAGAGGTCTAGTAATTTGATACATTCTTGTGTCATGGATGTCAATGGCACGCCTCACTGCTTTGTGCTACAAATTTAATTCTGAAAGTACCAAGGAAACATCTCATTCAATGGGACTTGAAACTTGAAAAGGGGAGAACCAAGAGTCATCTCTCCTAATGTATTCAATGGTTACGAAACCAAAGGGCGGCTCAAAAAGAGGTTTAGAAACTTGAGACTACTGGATTCGAAGTGGCTCCTCTTCAAACGACGTTTGACATTGGTGTTGAGTTCGAGTATGTTTCTTTTCCTATTAGCCTAGGAAATGCTATGGTTTTAGAAGTCGGCGGGTTTTTATCCAAAAGAGGTCTAGGTTTTTGATACATTCAACGGTGCGGATGTCAATGGCACGCCTCATTCAATTGATGCGGTTGTCATTAACACGCCTCATTCATTAGGTACAACTTTCGGTGTTGAGGTTGTTGGGAATTCAAGTGTCGCGGTTCAAACGCCACCCCTCTCGATGGATCGACGGTAGCTTGGGGCACCTGCCCATGGCGTTTACGAGGGTGGTTCCGGTCAAGGTAGGACTTAAGGGTGGTCATGGGACTTTGATTGGTCTTTTTGGTGGTCGCGTTCAGATCGAAGCCTGGCGGCCATCGGTTCAAGATTGTAGGTCGGAAGTTGGTTCACTTTCCATGGCTCCAGATTGCAAACCGTATGGAAGTTGAATGCTACTCTACAAACGAGACTTGGTAACTGGGCAATTTATTTCTCGAGATAACCAAGGAAGATCTCATTCATTGGGACATCGTGAATTGATAAGGTGGAAACCAAGAGTCAACTCTTCTAATGAATTTAATGGTTGCGAAATCAAAGGCGGCCCGCCCAAAGTGGTTTGAAAACTTGATGGCTACGGGAACCACGAATTCAACTATTGCACCTTATGAGCGTGCAAATGATACTGGTTAATTAAATAAAGATACTATCTTGGAATGCACAGGATAGTAAGAATTTAATTTTTATGATTTAACCTCCCATTGTAACGTCACCTTTGGGTTGACGTCCCATCCCCCCTCTCTTTCATTTCTTGTTTACTGCTTACGTTGAGGATTGAGAACCCTCGACGAATGATTGTAGCTACCTGTTTTTCCGTTTTTCTTTATAATATTAGCATTTACCTGGAAAAAAAAAAAGACTTCTTTAACATGTAAATCTTATAGGGACATTTAAAAGCTGGAGAATAATTCTGAAAGAGTTAAAAGACAGAGAAAGTTGATAAACCTTTTAAATTTGTCTTAACTGAAGTCTAACTTTAAAATAGTTTCATTTAATGTTCTGAAAATTTTGTAAACACTCTACAATAAAACTTCTATAAATGAATATCATTCAGATCTGAAAAATAATTATCTTATACAGAGTTATTAATTTATCGATAAATAAATATTTTTATTAATTTATCGATAAATAAATATTTTTATTAATTTATCGATAAATTAATATTTATTAATTTATAGAATAATTTTTATTTTGTACATTATATTTCTCAAATTAAATAATTAATTTTTTTTCGGTAACTAAGAAAAGAAAATAAATACTCAATTAATTAATAATGGTGCATTGTATCTAAGTTTATTAATCTTGTCAAAAAGAAGTTTATAATCTTGGGTTGTCGTTATTCAAAATAGAATGCATGTACAGGTACATTAGAATATGAAGTGTTGTGAATTGTTTCAAGTACACAATATAGGAAGTGCTTTATTTTATGAATTATATATGTAATTTTCATTATTATTTTATATTTTCAGTGGGCCTCAAGTAATTTTTTTTAAATTATTATCTTATGCATATATCGAGGTTATTATTATTGAAAAACAATGAATGTACGAGAATAGTAACTAACTATTACAAGAGGTTCGAAAGGGTAAACAATAGAAATTACAATAACAACAAACTTGTAGCCAACAAGAATTATGACAACAATAAGTTTTGAGTTCTTGACACTAAATCCCTACTTGTTACAAGTACAATTGTGTTGAGTCGAGTGTTAGCACTCTGTCCTTAAGATAAGATTGTCTGGTATATATTCTTTTACGTTTAACGGGCAATTGCTTCTCGAGATAAAACAACATCAAACAAATGAGCAAAGGAAACTCAAGTGTTTACTAGAAGAAGAACCTTGAGTGTTTGAAAGATATTAGAGAGGAAGAAGAGTTTCAGAACTTTGCAAGTGTAGTGTATTCTGTTGTTGTGTTGTCAACAATTGAGCCAAAGGCCTCAATTTATAGTGCAAAGAAGATTACCTTTCAACTAGCCAACTAATGGCCTTCAATCGCCATGTAATGACCTTTAATCGAGAGGTTACAATCAACCAATAATGCAGCCAAATAATGATTGAGTTATGGAGGAAAAAATGACATTTCAATGCTCCAAAACGTCCCCATAATCAGCGAAAGTTTTGGACTTCCGTCGAACAGTCACTGTCTCAGAAGCGTCGCGGCTCTGCCTCTGCCCAACTAGAGTCGCGACTCAGCCCTTGGGGCGCTGCGACTCTTAATGGTTGAGCGTCGCGGCTCTCCGTCTTTAGAGGCCGAGCCGCAGTCCTTCTTGGCTCCGCGACCCTTTTTCGACTCGTTCCAATCTTTGCACTACGCATACTTCTTCCTTCATTTACCAACGTGAAACACTCGTCATCTGGACAATAACCGTCCATCATTCTATATCCCAAACATTTCATTTACGTACCAATATTTCTTTAAATAGGAAATTTAAGATATTTGGTACAATGTGTGCACGTGTGTGAAAACGACGTTTCTGACGTGCGGAGCCCCAATTGTTCGAATCATAAATAATGGGATAAACTTTATTCCACGTTAATAAATTTCCAACAATCACTTCTTAAAAGAGATTTTAGCGCACTCACAGGGTGCATTTCTAGCAATCTTTCGGCGGACCGATGCATCTGGATAGGTAGTCGTAGCTTTAAACCTTCCATAGTTGAATACCATCGGACTTACTTAGTGCGCGGTGAATGTCATGTCTTGAACCGTCAGTGGTTAGTGTAAGCTAAGTCAACAGTACCGACACAACAACTTTCCTTACTCTGTTCTTCTTTAATGTTTTGTCTGTTATGGTCGTGGACACTTCTTGGATTCTTAAGTGCGTTCATTTGAGGCGGCCTGTCCTCGCACTTAAATAGGTGGTCTCCTACAAGGTATCCTGATATACCCCTCTTCATAAGTGTTAGGAACCATTAAAACTTTCCTCAAATCTAACCTCAACCATTGAGGACCATTAAAGATTTTGGAAACTTAACCTCTACCCACACTACAGTTAGCACTTAATGTCTATCACACGAACGACCTTGAATACATGTTTCTTTACAAAAATGAGCATCCGAAGTGCTCTTTCTTCCACAGAAGCACTCAACTGAACCTTTACGGTTTAGTTTTCCTATTGAATCTAATTCCTGGGATCTCCAGTCAGTAAGGTTGGATTTCAACCGCATCAGTTCTTATTGTTTGGGTTTTATGCCTATTCCCCTAGACAGGCAGAAATCTTAATCTTCGGGTAGTCCTTTTGTTAAAGGATCTTTTATATCCTTTGATTAGTAATCAAGAAAGTGACACCCATGATGATCAACTGCCATACGATCTTATGTCTTCGACAGATATGTCCAGACGCCATCATCCGTGCCCTCACAGTGTATAACTGATGAAGGCACAAGTTTCTCCCGATAAGAGACATCCTCTAAGAGGTCGTGAAATTATTCACCTTTTCATCATATTTTGTCCAAAGTGATAAACTCTGATTCCATCACGAATCGGCCGATGCAAATTTACTTAGAGGATTTGCAAAGACACGCCATACACATCTACATGTGGCTTTCGTGTTCTTCAAGTCCGATGTCCATTTTGCATCACTGTGTTCTCCCAGAACCGCTGGATATCCAGTATACCATAATCCGTAGATAAGCAAATATTTCAGATATCGTCATATCCGATTTAACGCCTTCTATCGATTATTTCCAGTGAACCTTAGTTCAAATGATCTACTTCGTGAGCCGATACCAGGTCGTTTATAGTGTGTAAAATACATTGAACTACATGTGACCTGCGCATATCTCTCCTAGTATATATGTGCATCAAGATTCCAATCACTTCTATGATTCATATCCATTGGTGACTTCAACGAGACAGTCAAACACCTCACAGATGAGTTTTGGAAATAGATCAGTCCGTTAGATGTCCTAGAACTCTCAATTCCTAAGATGTCATCGGCAATACCCATATAATTTCACGTCGAAATATTATTTCAACATACTCTTAGTCTCTAGGATCAAACTAGGACTACTACTAAGATCAACATGTCGTCTACGTAAAAGCATTTCATGAACGAGTCAAATTACCTTTCATGTAGATACATTTGTCACACTCAGTAGTGGAGAAATCCTTCGATAGTAGAGTACTATCAAAGTTTTCATGCCATTGCTTCGGGGCCTGTTTCAGCCCGTAAAGAGATTTGACAAGTCAACAGACTTTCTTCCCTTGCCTGGAACTACATACCTCTCGGGTTGTTCTATATTACTTTCATCTTCCACTTCCGAACTGTTGATTTTCCAATTGTTTGCTTTCTAACTTCATAGTCAATGTTTCTGCTATCAGATTCATTATTTCTTTTTTATCTTAAACTTCTAGGACCAAAATGTAAACATTTCAAGGACTAAAAAAGAAGTTCATGAAGAAGCCCAACAATCCACCAAACCAACTTTCTGGTTAGGAAGGTTGTCTCAACATCCATGTCACACAAGACTGCGGTGACCCTGAATGTTAAGCTATTCTCATAGGAGCACATTGTCACGACCCGACGGGCCGCGACCTGGTGTCCTAATTGGACACCCTTATCCTGACCTGTCATATATAATCTAATTGACACCAAACAATATAAAAATCTCGTGAAAATAAGTTGCTGACTCATACCATCATTTATATATCAAAATAAACCTGTCTCCTGAGGAGTCACAACCAATCAACGTAACAAAGTAGGCAAACCTACAATGCCGCCTTTATACATGGGATTATCTAAGGTAAACAACAATCGACACATGTCTTACGTCACACATACACAACCCACAACTGTCTACAGACCTCTAAGAGTATGATAACGAAATATGACGGGACAGGGCCCCGTCGTGCCTCTAAATATGCATAAGTCAACAATAATATTCTGTGCCAAAATGACTAAGTTCCGGATCAATGGAGCTCTCCAAACAGCTGAACAAGAATCCTAAGCTAGAGGATCACCAGACTGAATATCCGCATACGCGGCATGAAACGCACTTCGAGAAAGCGGGTCGACGAAAATAATGTAATGAGTATGTAAAACATGAAGTACTGTAAAGAAGATCATAGATGGCCAAAGGATAGCAGGAGACATGTATAGTAATCAAATCCCAATACAACTGTGCCATATAACTAGCATTTAATGTCCCCATAATCAGCCAAACTTTTGGACTTCTGTCGAACAGTCATTGCCTCGGAAGCTCCGCGACTCAAGTGAGCCACTGCCCAACTAGAGCCGAGGCTCAGCCCTTGGGGTGCTTCGGCGCCGCGACTCTTAAGGGTTGAACACCGCGACTCTCCGTCTTCCGAGGCCGAGCCGCGACCCTTTTCCGACCCATTCCAATCTTTGCACTACACACACTTCTTCCTTCATTTACCAATGTGAAACACTCGTCATCTGGTCAACAACCGTCCATCATTCTACGTCTCAAACATTTTATTTACGTACCAATATCGCGTTTACTAAGGAAATTTACTATCCTTGGTACAATGTGTGCACGTGTGTGGAAACGACGTTTTCGATGTACGGGATCCCAATTGTTCGAGTCATAAATAATGGGATAAACTTTATTCCACGTTAATAAATTCCAACAATTATTTTATCACATTGGCCCAAGTCGGGACCGGAAAAAATTATTATTTAATCGAAATTATTAATTTATCGAATATTCATTTACCGAGGTTTTACAGTAGTTCTAAGCTCTTTTTCAACTCCCTAAATGAATTTAGAAAGACTAAAATACTCTCTGCATTAAAGGAAAGCTTAAGAGAATTTCTTTCTTTATTTCTCGTAGAATAAAAGCTAACTTTTAATGTGTTTCCAAATGGTGTATACATAAAATGCTCGTTGATTGATTATTCTGTATAAATTTGACGAATTATTTAATTAATTTTTATATTCTTGTGCCCTCTTGTACTTTTGGTTTATATCATCGTGTTGCATTACATGAATTGGTGTGTTATTTGAAACAATTTCTCTTTTTGAGATATGGTTATTCTACAAATCAACACTTAAAAATATTTAATAAGTCAAAGTAAATCTATAGTTTAATAATAATTGCATGTTGAAGTGTGGATATTTGTGTATTTACTACCCGTCCCGAACAAATACCAAAAAATACAATGGCGAATCAGCAGCAATAATGGAGTCGGCCATGAATTGTGAAGGAAAGAACTGGAGAGTTGTTAGTAGCCATGGCTACAACATGGATTTTATCTAATTTTCGACTGAATCGAAGGGTAATCACATGAAAAAGGAGTAAATTTTGAAGGGATTCGAGATTTTCATATTCAAGCAAGAATTGTTTAAACTCGGGATCTAAATCTCGTTCAAGAGCTTCATTTCTAGGTGCAAGAATAGTGATATTGTGCACCTCTCTTAGGAACAAATTCAGAAATGACACCCAAAACCAGAAAAAATGGCGACTTTTTCTCAAATTTAATTTGCTTCAACAAATGTTAGCCGGAAAAACAATTCCAGCCAAAACCTCCATTTTTTCGATGGATGAGAAGTTTGTTTACAGGGGTGTAAAAGAGATCCATTTATGACCATCCCAAGACGCATTTCAGGTTTTCATCATCATTTGCAAGAAGAAATTAGGGTTCTTTGTAGGAGGAAGATGACGATGGGTCGGCTGTGGGTTGAGATATGATCCCTACTACCCGCAGTGAGTCAGATTCCGGTTCCTGCGACGATCGCTTCTCGAAGCATGCAGTTCGGCGCAGCGCGCGATGCGAGTTCATTTCTCCTTCAGAAGGATGATTCTCAGAAAGACTGTGACATCGCGCTCCCACCTAAGAGGCCGAAGACTACGATTTACCTTCCTCCACCAATCTCTATCGAATCGAAGGGGTGGGAGCATGTGGGCGAGAGATTTCGTCTTTTTACTCCTAAGATATGATCCCTAGTTTGGGATTTGACATTTTTTGCTTTAAAATAAATCTTTAATAGTGTAATTTGGCTGAATAACGTGCCCAAGAATGAAGGTGCAGTACGCGCGTGCATGTGGACGAGGGCAGGTCCAACAAAATTCACTTAGAAAGTTATTTGGGGGATAAATAATTATCAGTAAAGTGTATTTTGGTTAAGTGACTTTTCGGTGTAGGGTGAAAAAATGTATTTTTTCTAGTACATAATTTATCACGATATTCATATTAATTGGTATATAATTTTAATGGACTTGAAAAATAATTTGAAATGAATAATTAATGCTAATTTTAAAACCAAAAAATATATATTTTTCTCTTAATATGCTAAAATGGACAAATAAAAATAAAAATCTATTTTTAGTATAGTTGATAAGAAAAATTAAATGGAGGGAGTATAATTTTAGGTAGGGATTTAGGGTCAATAATTACCTATGTGGCAAATTAGCTTACGAAAATATGATCTGCCCAACTCGTCAGGTCATTAATCACCTATCTATTAGCTCAGTCCATCTTAACTCGCCAAATTCAATTCATCTAAAAGTTGGACCGATTTGAGTAAGTCTATAGCCCAAGTTAACTCATGAGAAACTTTGATAAAATATTTAAATATTCTTTTTGTTTGTCTCAATTTATCTGATATACTTTCCTTTTTAGTCTGTCCCAAAAAAATGATACATTTTCATATTTAGAACAAATTTAAATTGAAACTTACCCTTTTACCCTCAATGAAATGATTTACAACCACACAAATTTATATGTCTTGTTTTATACCACAAGTTTCAAAAGTCTTCTTTTTCTTACTTAAAATACGTGTCTAGTCAAACTATATCACATAAATTGAGACAAATGTAGTATTAAAAAGGAAAAATAAGTTTTGTTAAGTATGGTAATTAAAGAAATTAAGAAAAAAATTGATAAAAATTTGGACAGATTGAATTATGTCTCATTGTTTAGCCAATTTTGATCCAACTCACTTCATCGTAAGAACTATTTGAACATGGTTTTAAATCACGATTTGAAAATATTGATTTGTATTTACTTTTTATTAGGACATGCGATTTGGATTCCTTAAAGATGTTGTAAACGTGTAGTGTAATAATATCCCTATCCATAATTATAATATTTGTGTAAATATAATTATGGTAAGACTAGGATTTCTCTTGTATATGAGACTAGAATTCCTCTTGTATATGGGACTAGAATTCCTCTTGTATATGGGATGAACATTGTACACTATATATATATATATTGATATTAATGAGAAAGACTCTCCAAGGGAGATTAATGTCATCTTACATGGTATCAAGAGCAAAAACCCTAAAACCCTAGAATTTTTTCTCTTGTAGCCCCCCCCCCCCCCCTCTCTCTCTCGATCGCGGCTCTTCATCTCCTCTCTCTAGAAAATTCTTGGTTTCTTCTTCTCTCCTAAATTACATCCACTATCATGACTCCTCCTGAATCCCCTACAACCTCCTCCTCCAACGTTATCACTCCCGAAACACCAAAACCATCTTTTCATTCAGTCCTAACCGTTACCAACATCAAGAACTGCATTCTCATTCTTCTTGATCAAGAAAACGATCAATATTCTCCTTGGGTTGAATTGTTTTGCATTCATGCATGTGTCTATAACGTGCTTGAATATACCGATAACACTATTCCTCGCCCCCCGGAGGTTGATGATTCTACATGGCATCGTCTCGATGCTGTCGTCAAACAGTGGATATATGGTAGTATCTCTCAGGATCTTCTCCTAACTATCATAAAATCTGGCGCCACCGCCAGTGAATTGTGGATTCGTTTGGAAAAAATCTTTCAAGATAACACACACACTCGTGCTGTGTATTTGGAGGAACAGTTTAACAAAACACGTCTTGAAAACTTCTCCAACATCACTGAGTACTGCAAGCAGCTAAAACTTGTGGCGGATCAACTCTCCAACGTCGGCACGCCTGTCTCTGAAACTAAAATGGTGTTACAAATGATCGCTGGCCTTCCTAAAGGCGAATATGATACTTTTGGCTACCATGATTCAACAGGCGGATCCGTTACCCATTTTTAACAAAGCTCGCTCACAGTTTTTGCTCGAAGAAACACGTCGTGCTAAGCAAGATGAGCACAATCAGCAGATGTTAGCTGTCGACACGCAACCCCAGGACCCGACGTCGCTGGAAACTCTCAACCGCGTCAGGGCAGCGACGGTAGAGAGGAGGTCGGTTGTGGGTGCGGTTGCGTCGCCAGAACAACAACAGCAGGTTCGTGATAACAATCGGGCCACGACGCCAACAAGACAAGATAGCCGCGACGCCACAGCAGAAGTCGTGGCGCCGCTTTAATGCATCGCAGCTTCAACCAGTATTCTCAACACGGGTTGTTGGGCCCACCCAGCCGACAAAGCGCACTCCACAAAGAAGCCCACTTCATGCAGGCGGTTCCCAAAGAACCCGCTTCAGACGGCCCCTCGACTTAGGTCGTGGCTTCAGCCTTAAATCGCAACCGGACAACAGTTGGATCATGGACTCAGGTGCCACATCTCACCTCACCCAGTCTGCAGATAACATTCCTAAAATATTTAGTTTAAGGCATCCTCAATTTATTACAATTGATAATGGCCACCGCATTCCAATACAGGGCTATGGTACGTCCTACACACCACTTCCTCATCCACCATTCTCTCTTATAAATGTCCTATATGCCACACACATCATTAAGAACCTAATTTATGTCCGCAAATTTACTCGTAATAACTCTGTCTCTGTTGACTTTGACCCTTTTGGTTTCATTGTGAAGGATCTATATACGGGGACACCTCTTACGAGATGCAATAGCACGGGGGAACTCTAACTATTCCCTTCCACCTCCGTTGTCAGTGTTGACAATTAATTTTGACCCGTTTTTCGTATATTTATTGCAATTTTAAGTATTTTAGCACACCACATTTTAATCGTTATTTTGCATATTTTTTACCTAATATTATGTGTTTTATTATTCACAAAATGGCATGTCATCTTAAATTAAGCATTATGTCTTTGTTAATATTATGGTTGCATATCTTTAAATAATTAATTGTCATCCCGTTATAATTAGGCATTAAACATTTGCTTAAATATTGTTTTTATTATTATTACTGCGTCGGCATTTGCATTTTAATAATCTTGCATCTTTTTAAATAATTTTTCTTTTAAATAATTAACCCGCTTTGCATTTTGTCAAACCAGTCCAGTGCGAGATACAATTCGGATCAATCCAATCCAACATCCTTCTTATTTTTTTTATTTTTTTTAATCCGACACTCTTTTATTTTCCCCCCTAAAATCAAATACCACTATTCATTTTTCCCCCAAATACCAAACCCTAAAAAAAAAAATCACAACACCACTATCAGCAGCACTCCCCTCACTCCTCTCCCCTCTCCCGTCGCCCCAAACCCGTCGAACACCCATCGCCGGAGCTCGCAGCTCCGGTGAACACCCAACGAACCACCACTGTCACCCTCTCCCCGTCTACCTCCATACACACACACCCACAACTCCGGCGACCTTTCCCATCACCACCAGCGAACCACTACTGCCGTAAACAACCATTCCCGTTCACACCACCCATCGAACCTCACCACTGTCGACCCCCCATCCGGCGAACCCCCCTTCAACACCATCCAAACATCAGCTCCAAGCTCCGGCGAACCCCAACACCAACACTCAAAACCTCTCCCTTCATCCCCGTCGCCGCCAGTCTACCGGCGAAACCACCCCACTGTCGAACCTCTCCCGTCGCCCCAACTCCCTTCCCTGTCTTCCGTCGACCACCAGCTCTGGTGAAGCCACTGTCGACCAACATCATCGTCTCGTGCTCAAATCGCTGGAGGCGTCGCACCGGCGATAGACGTGGAAGTGACGCCGTCACCCTCGCGGTTTTGGTTTGGTTCCTTTTTTTAGATATGTTGGCATACTCTTATTTGGACTGATTTATTTTTTTGAATCTCACCGGAGTTTATTAAACTCCGGCGACCTATGTTATGTTTCGTTTTGGACTGATTGCGAACTGTTGTTGTTAGACCCTGTTGGCATGATTTTCAGTATTTGTTGTTTGTTATCTGTTGTTGGCGGACTGGTTTGATTTCTTGTTTTGGTAATACGCCGGAGTTTTACTCCGGCGAAGCTTTGAAGTTTCCGGCGATATTTGGACTTTTCCGGCGAACTATGTTGCTGCTACTGTTTGGTTGTCTCTGGACTGGTTTGACTGGCAAAAATGTCAACTGGTCTGAAAATGGCAATCGCTTCTATGGATTTTTGTGCTATTTTTGGACTCGCTCCGACAATATTTTGGAGTTTTCCGGTGAACCACGGTTGTTGTAGCTTCACCACTGCTTGGCTGCTGCTTCACCATTTGTCGGGATGATCTTCGGCGTTTTACCTCTTATCTGATTTTGCATTGTGTTTTCTGGCGGGAATATGGTTTCCGGTGAATAACTGCCGCTGTGATATGACCCCTGAACCACTACTGTTTTTGCTGTTTCGTGTTTATTTTTTGGACGTTTTGCCCCTTTTATTTTTTATTAAACTGATTTGAACAAGATGCTACACTTGTTTGGCCGATGAAGGAATCTCCGTCTGATTTCCAAGGCCTCCTCAGTGCAAAAGACAGATTTATTTATTTTTTGGCTTTACTTATTAATTCTTGTCATTGCTTTAAAATTATTTATTCTACTACTAACACTTTTACTAAGTGTTTATGCAGGTATCCGGAGATCATCTTGTGCAGAAGGCCTAAAAAGGGCTAAAAGATATCCCGGAGTTTTATTTTATGTCGCATTTAATTTTAGTTTTTATTATTTTGTATTGCATTTTATTTTAATTATAAATTATGAAAAATGCTTAGAATACGTAGAATAAAAAAGGCAATAAATAATTAACCTAGGTTTGAACGAATAACCGCAAGTTAGCGGATCTTAAAGGATGCCTAACCCCTTCCCTTTAGGATAATAAAGAACCCTGATTCAGAATTTCATTAATTTCGCAGACCATTAAATGGAGATTAATTGCAGTATTTTTATTGCAATAAATCAAGTGTCCTAATTCACTTAACTAATTAGGTGGCGACTCCTCAAAATCAACATTATTGCTCCATCCAGGGAACCGCGCCAAAGAGCAACGTTGCGGATACCGTTCAGACACCCGAGGTCAAAAACGGGCGCGACAGTCAGATCTCGCTCTCCCGTCTCTCTAGCGGCTATTTCTTCATCAACATGACATAATAGGCTTGGTCATCCAGGAGCCCCAGTTTTTAATTTTCTTAGAGGTAATAATTTCATTACTTGTAATAATGGGAAGCTTGCCCAAAACTGTGTTTCTTGTTCTTTAGGCAAATATATTCGTCTTCCATTTAAATCATCTACTAGTGTTACCTTTCCACCATTTGATATTATACATGCCGATTTATGGACATCACCTATTGTCAGTTCTCTCGGTCATAATATTATCTTGTCTTACTATATGATTTTTCCCACTATGTTTGGTTATATCCTCTCAAATTTAAATCGAAAGTGTTTTCCAAATTTCTTGAGTTTCGAACATTCATTCAAACACAATTTGAAAAAGGTATAAAATCTTTTCAGTGCAATAATGGTCGTGAATTCAACAACTATATGTTTCACCGTTTTTATACTAATAATGGCATGATCTTTCGCTTCTCCTGCCCCCACACCTCCCCACAAAACGGTAAAGCTGAAAGAATCATTCGTACCATTAACAATATGATTCGCACTCTATTGATTCATGCCTCCCTCCCTCCGTCCTTCTGGTATATGCTGCTAAAATATCAGAATACATTCTAAATATTCTCCCTACTAGCACCCTTCACAATATGACCCCTACCGAAATCCTATATCATAGAGTCCCCTCTTATGATCATATACGGATATTCGGCTATCTATGATATCCTAACCTTACCTCTACTGCCCCTCACAAGCTAGCTCCCCGATCTACTCCATGTGTTTACCTAGGCTTCCCGCCAAACCATAGAGGTTATCTATGCTACGACTTGTCAACTCGTCAAATTCACATCTCTCGCCACGTCACATTCGACAAGACTAAATTCCCATTTTCGAATCTTCATAAATTCAAAAAATCTGACTACTCCTTTCTTGACAAGCATGTCGTCTCTCCCATTATCCTTGATCAGCTCACTCAATCATCCCAGACGTCAGCGCCGCGACCCATCGAGGAAGCGCCGCGCCTTCCAGTGAGAAAACTAACTCTTCCAGGGAATTAGAGTCGCAGCCCCTCGAGGATGCGCCGTGGCGCATCCCTTCCAGTGAGCACCCAGTTCCCGAATCGCATTTAGAGCCGCGGCGCCTTCGACGGATTTTCCTCCACCCTCCCCTTATCCGACCTCACCCTCTGTTTTGGATCGCCCCACAGTCCCCACTCACCATATGGAAACTCATGCTAGACACAGGATCTTCAAACCCAAAGTCCAATTTAACCTGTCTATCCAAATCATCTCTTCACTTCCCAAAAATCCCAAATTGGTCAAACAAGACCCTAATTGGAATGCTGATATATCTGAGGAATTCTGTCACGACCCGAACCCGGGCCCGTGACTGGTGCCTTACCCCGGGCACCCTAGTGATACAACATCAGAGAAAAACCAGCGGAAATAAAAACTCATGAAAGAAAACAGTGAAATAAGAGAACAGGCTAACCCAAATGGTTACCCTTTTTTTTTTAATGAAAACTGAACAGTTACATCCCTTACAAACCTGCCCACAACAAAGCATGCACTTCTAAGAATTTTGAAACCATAATGACGGACGTGGCCCCGCCATGCCCCCGAATTTACAAAAGTCTACTACTTGAGTGGAACTACCATATGACAAGCTTCCGAGATATGAAGCTTTCCGAGAACCGAACAATGATCCTAAGAGCGGATCGAAGCTATGTACCTCAACTCGCAGATGAACGCAGCCCCAAGGAGGTCAAGACAACAGTACCAAGTATGAAATCGAAAAATATCAGAAATGAAATCATAATAGTCTATATAAAGCAGAGACATGTATGATAACCAAACTACAAGACACAACATATAAGCCATGTCAAGATAGGGACTCATGCCCGTGAAATCATCACTCAAATACAACCCGAATTTAACCCACAATGGCCGCATGCCCGACATCTCACCTCGGTATAAGCACGGCCCTCGAACTGGCCCTAGTGGGCCCATACGTGGACCATCCAACGGCGGTATGCCCAAAGGAGATAACAAGATAACAATCCCTGTGGAAGCATACCCGTGGGCCACCCAACGTGTCGGTATGTCCAAACAACTAACAAGATAACACTCACTATGGAAGCATACCCGTGGGCTACCCAACGTGTCAGTATGTCCAAACAATCAACCAGATAGCCGACCCTCCATCGAGAGACTCGGTAGCACACAATCAAACACTTGCATAACAAGGCTATCACAACAAGCATAGGCAAGTTACACACAACTCAAGGTACTTTAAACACTTCTTAACACAACGTCAAGTATACCAGTAAAACCCAAGTATCTAACCCCTTTAAGATCAAGGTACTCCTACCTTTTATAACCAAGCCACTTATGTTTTTCCATCACAAAGAGTTCAATATTTGAAAACAAGTTACTTCTCTATTTCCAAAAAATCAAGTTACCATTCTAAATCCAATAATGAATCCATTTCTTTATTTTCCATAAAGTCGTTATAACTAACTTCCATAAAGCTATTATAACACTTTATGTTTTAAAACAATACAAGACAAAACCATGCCTTTCTTTTAAAACAAAACACTTTCAATTCTTAAGTCTCTTTTCTTTTAGAAATCGAATTCCTTACTTTGGAACTTTTAAGAAGATCAAAACTTGATTTCAATAATTCTTATTAGCAAATGCATGATCTAGGAAATGTAATACCATTTTGTCTTATCTTAGCTTCTATGCGGATGGAGGTTTCTACCGGTTTTAACATGATAAATTGTCATTACTTCTTTCCTTTATTAACGCTTATTTGTTCGATTCTTATTCCCATTTCCGAAATTTATGCAACATTATTCTTTTAAAAACCAAGTACTCATTTCTCACGAATGAGGTTTCACACTTTTCAACACCATTTAGGTCAATTATAAGTCAAGTCTCTTATCCTTTGAAATCAACAAACCATTCTTTTACCTACATAAAGTGGTTATAACAAACTTCCCATAAAGCCGTTATAACACTTTATGTTTTAAACCAACCAATTACAACTATAAGCCCCATGAGACCAAGAGGGCTTATTCTTTAACCACCGAAGTACTTATTACTAACGAATAAGATTTTCCTACTTTTCAAACAATCAAGACCTTCACACTTCATATCAAGTCAAGGCACAACAAGGGAAATCAAATTCTTTAACACACGCGCATTCATCAGACTATATATTTCACAAATAATCATCTCAAGAGGATAGGAAGAATCACATACCTCGCGACGATTATCGACGGTTAGCAAAATGCTCCACAGTACTATCCCCCTTAAGTAGAATATGCTACTCGTAGTACTTCAATCCTATAAGGGTCATAAAACGTCTATCAAAATCTAGCTTCGAACGTAGAATAAACTAAGTGCAAGGTTCCTACATTCTACGGAAATGTAGACGGCACTTCCTTTGTTTCTACTTACTATGCCACCTTTTTCAAGGCCGAAATTCAATAACCAACGCCACATTTAAGGTTCAATTAATCCAGAAATTACAAGGGGATTTACACGCCTACTAATACGTGTAAAATTCCGCCCCACAACAACACAAAATAAACCAATAATTTCCATGCCATTCTTGGCCAACAATGTAACCAATACTAACCCCTTTCAACTCTTTTCCAATTCAAGTTCTTAGGTCTAACATGATATCTAGCCTTAGACATCTTCAACAACTACAATCCCCCTTTACAACATGTGACGACCAAATTAGAAATCCAATTGAAGTTACAATCTTAAGGCTAACATGCCCATTTCGGTTTCAACAAGACAACAAGATTCAAATCTATTCAAATATAACAGCCTCAGGCTCAATTCTAAACTACTAAAATATAACAGCCTCAGGCTCATTTCTAAACTACTATAACAAGTATAACTCATATCCAAGAGAAGGGGAAACTTTTACCTTTGGAGAAACCCACAAAAGCCCATTTCTTCCACTTCTTTCCACAAACTCGCCCAGCGCTTCCCACAAGATTACCCACACTTTTCCTTCTTGCCGCCGCTCCAACAATTTCTCCTAAGCTAGGTTTTCTTCAAAAATCTAGAGAGAAGAGGGAGAGGATTTTCTTGGGAGGGTTTGAGAAGAAATGGCCAAGTCTTCCAAGACTTGGCCCTAAAATAGGCCCCTTTCCAGGTCAAAATGATGGGAGGGACACTTGTCACCCTCCCATAGGCTTTTAACAAAATATCCCCTGATTTTCGTCTTTTCCCGCAGAAAAATCCCGCCTCGGCGCCGCGGCGCTTCTACTTCCGAAAAGTTCCATCATTCCGGCGCCGCGGCCCTGCATTCTGGCGCTGCAACCTCGCGACTCCCAAGATAACCGGCGCCGCGCCCTCAGATTCCGCCGCACACTGCACTTCGAACCAAAATCGTTGCTTTGTCCGATCACAAGACCTAACTTGTAACTCCCATAACTTTCGACTCCGATGTCCTATCGACGAACGGTTTGTTGCGTTGGGAACTAGATTTAACGGACTACACATTAGGCTTTTTAAACACCTCGAAATTCTTAACAACTGGGGTACAATACTCCAAGGTAGACTCAAAATCCGTCCAACACATGTTTGTCAACTTATCTTTCAACTTTTAAATCTGATCTTCCTTGGTATGTTCTTATCTTATCTTCTTGAATTTACGGGGTGTAACAAATTCAATGCTTTGACTAAACAACACACATGAGATCTAGTACCTAGACCTGAGGGGGTGAATGTAGTTCGTTGTATGTGGCTATTTCGTCACAAATTCAGAGACAATGGGGATCTTGAGAGGTATAAAGTACGTCTTGTGTCTAATGACACGAATCAGCAGGAGGACATTGATTGTGGTGAGACATTCAGCCCGGTTGTCAAACCGGCTACCATTCGCACAGTTTTGAGCATAGCTATGGGCAGAAACTGACTGATTCTTCAACTTGATGTGAAGAATACATTTTTACATGAGGTCCTGAGAGAGACAGTCTACATGCATCAGCCGTCTGGGTTCACCCATCCTGCAGTCCCTCACTATGTGTGTCGTCTCCGTAAGTCACTACATGGCCTAAAACAGCCCCTCGTGCGTGGAATGATCGCTTTGTCATGTATATCTTGCAGAGTGGATTTGTATGCAGCAAGCAAGAGTGATATATCACTCTTAATTTTTCATCGAGGTAGTAGCATTGCTTATTTATTACTTTATGTGGATGATATTGTTCTTACTGCCTCCTTCGATGGGTTGAAAAATGAGATTATTGTCTTGCTTAAGACAGAATTTGCAATGATTGATTTGGAAAAGCTGAGTTATTTCTTGGGGATATTAGTGACCAGGGCTAAGATGGCGAATTTCAAAGTTATGCCTACTCCAGTTGATTCAAAATCTAAGCTCAATGCTATGGATGGTGCTCCAGTCTCCGATCCTAGTCTCCGATCCTACTCTGTATAGGAGTCTTGCAGGTGCAATTCAATATCTCACTTTTACAAGGCCAGACATTGCTTATGTTGTTCAGCAGGTATGCTTATTTACGCACGCCTGCGAGTCTCATTTCATCGCCTCTTGCCGCGTATCATCTGATACATTAAGGGCACACTTGATTATGGTTTACCCCTATACCCCTCTGCACCAAACAAGTTGCTCTTATATACGGATGCAGATTGGGCAGGGTGTCCGGACACGCGACGCTCCACCTCCGGCTTTTGTATTTTTTAGGGGATAATCTGATTTCATAGTCTGCCAAGCGACATGCTACCCTATCTCGTTCCAGTGCTGAGGCTGAGTACAGAGGTGTTGCAAATGTGGTAGCTGAGATTTGTTGGCTCAGAAATTTACTGTTAGAACTTTAGTGTCCTTTGCGTCAGACATCTATTGTTAGGGCTGCACAAAATCCTCGGACCGGACCGGATCGAGGATCGAAAATGATCCAGAAAGGTCGGACCGAAGACCGGACCGAAAAATTCGGTCCGGTCCGGTCCAATATACACTAAAACCCGGGAAAAAACCCGGATCGGACCGAGGACCGAATTTTCAGAAACGTAGGACCGAAGACCAGACCAAAAAATTCGGTCCGGTCCATTTTTTGTGCAGCCCTATCTATTGTTTACTGTGATAACATCTCTGCAATCTACCTTCTCACAACCCGGTTCAACATCAGCGAACCAAACACGTTGATATGGACATACATTTCGTTCGTGAGAAAGCTGCGCTAGGTCATGTTAGAGTGTTACATGTTCCCTCATCATATCAGTATGCAAATATATTTACCAAAGGATTTCCCAGACAGTTGTTTCTTGACTTCAGATCCAGTCTCAGCGTCTGGCCTCCTCCCGCTCCGACTGAGTCGGTGTGTAAACGTGTATAGTAGTATAATAATATCTCTACCCATAATTAGAATACTTATGTAAATATAATTATGGTAAAACTAGAATTCCTCTTGTATATGAGACTAGGATTCTTATTGTATATGGGATGAACATTATACACTATATATATTGATATTAATGAGAAAGACTTCCCAAGGGGATTAATATCATCTACATATGCTAATTGTCATACATTCACTATATATGCATGTAACCGTTTATGCTGTCAAGTCCGCAGAATTTTGTACAACAAGGTTAGAAGCTATTAGTTAGATGAGTTAGCTAATGATCTTTGGAAAGCAAATGCCAATACCTTCCTTCACCTTTCTATTGAAAGAACAACCAACAAAGGTATGGAAAAGGACCATGAAATTAAAGGGGTAGATTTAGTACTATTCGACAACGTTACGAAACTATCTAGTGCATGGTAGATATATAGGGCAAATTAAAAGGCAATGAGTATCTTAAAAAGTGAAGGAATGGACAACTCAAGATTCAATTTTAGTGAGAATGACGCAACAGTGACATACATTTAAGATTCCAACTTTTCACTTTGCCGACTTCTCCAATGAAAGTCACTTGGCTTTTTGTTATTCCCTTGTACCTAACACTTCCGAGTTAGGACCAAGATTACTATTTCAATGTAAAAGCTATATCGCTTTCTAGTTTCTTATATTAATAATGTATCTTTTGGAGCAAAGTGGAGTAACTTTTACATACATGATTGGGTTTATCTTATATCAACTGATTATATAAGAAATATTTTTTCCCTCCTCCAAGGTAGAGGTAAAATTTACCTACCCTCTATCATCTTCAAACCACACTTATAAGATTACATTAAATATATTATTGTTATTATTGTTGTAACGGCTATATAAATAATTTATATATATATATATATATATATATATATATATATATATAAATATATATATATATATATATATATATATATATATATATATAACGTGTTACAAATGACTATATGACTTATTTTTCAAGTTACTAATTTCACTTATATAATAAGTAACTATTTTTAATTACCTTTAAGGTTGACATTATAGGTTGAATTCTTTAGGTAGCCCATGAATACATGATTCTCCCAATCTTTCAATGGGTGAATAGGTGACTCACTACTCATTTTGACATGTTCAATTCAGTTCGTATAAAAGTTAGTTGAATTGGGCTAAATATATAGCTCGATCTGACTAATGAGAAATCTTATAAAAAATAATTGTTTAATATATAATATATAGCCATATTAAATAAAACCTAAAAGATTTAGTAGTTTTGTGTGGTAATTTTAGAAAGTATAAGAAACAAAAAAAATTAATATTTTGAGCGTTTAGTTAAGACCCATTATTTAACTCATCTTAATTCAGCCCATTTTAGTCCAAATAATCTTTGAAGGAATTAATAACCCATTTATTAACTCAATCTATCTTATCTCCAAATTCAACTCAACCCGTCCATTTAACAGACGTGACAAGTGTACTGAGTACATAGAAGTTAGGCCCTATACATATGATTTAAATCCTAAACAAATGCTCCAAATACTGTTACTTAATTCTAACAAGATTGTACTACCCCTTCACCCAAGTCCTCAAAACCGTCAGAACCCCCTCATCTATCTATATAGTAGTTACAAGATGGTCTACTAAAAAAAGTCCATCTTAACAAACATACTTCCAATGATTTCTTCATCATATGCAACAACAACAATGCATGATGAAACACAAGCTGATCAAGAAACATCTCTTGTTTTTGATTTCCTTAATAACAATTCAAACATTCCTCAACAATTCATTTGGCCGGATGGTGAAAATCCATGCAGTCAACCACCACCACCATTACATGTTCCTCCAATAGACTTGAATGGCTATCTCTCCGGTGACCCTCTCGCAGTCTCCAACGCCACTCGCCTTGTCGACGAGGCATGTCAAAAGCATGGTTTCTTCCTTGTCGTTAACCATGGCATCGATTTGAAGCTCATCAATGAAGCTCACAAGAATATGGATTTCTTCTTTGGGAAGCCTCTTGTGGAGAAGGAAAGAGCCAAGAGAAAAGTTGGTGATTATTGTGGTTATGCTAGTAGCTTTACTAGTAGGTTCTCTTGCAATCTTCCTTGGAAAGAAACACTTTCTTTTAGATATTCTGCTGAGATTCCCGATTCAGATCATATTGTCCAAAGCTACATCTTGAATGCCATGGGCCAAGAGTACACTCATTTTGGGTAAGATAATTAATTTGGTGCAATATTAGCCAAAATGTTATTACTTGATAAGAATTATTACCCTTAAGTTCTACTTTATAAATGATCATAATTGTTACTATAACTTGGCAATATTTCAAGAATTACCTTTTAATACATCACTATACACTATGCATGTCAAATGTATGGTGCGGTACATTTATTTTACTTCACACCTCACATAACTGGCATAAATTGTGCAAGATTTCTTTTTGTCTCACATTGGTGGACCAAATTGTGAAATAAAAGGAATCCTCACATAATTTGTGTTCGTGTCAACAAAGCAAAGTTTCTCTATATACAAATGCTGGGGAATAGGACAAATTGTCAAATTATTGTTGTGTCACATTTCATGTTGGGTTAAAGTATTACGTGGCATAGTAAATATGTCACTTCCTTTAAGTTATATAGTAAAATCTATTTTTGGTAACTAGTCTTTTGCTTACTGCTAGATGTTTGTTACTTGTAGGGATGTGTACCAAAAATACTGTGAAGAAATGAGCAAGCTTTCCCTTAGTGTGATGGAGCTTCTAGGGGAGAGCCTTGGAGTGGGAAGAGCATATTTTAGAGATTTTTTTGAGGGAAATGATTCAATAATGAGATTGAATTATTATCCTCTTTGCCAAAAGCCTGATTTGACTCTAGGGACAGGACCTCACCGTGATCCAACATCCTTAACCATCCTTCATCAAGATGATGTTGGTGGCCTTGAAGTCTTTGTGGATGATAAATGGCACTCTGTTCCTCCCAATACTAGTACTTTTCTTGTCAACATTGGTGATACATTCATGGTAAGTCCCATTTATATGATGTATTTTGAGTGAGCACGGAGTTTAAAATAGAAAAAAAGATTTTTGAAATATGTTATCTAAAACAAACACATAAATAATTGTGTGGCTAAGATAAAAAGCTTAAAGTTGAATTATTTCTAGTATATGTATCATTTTTTCTAAACAAATTAAAAAGGAAAGTGCATCACATAAATTGAGACAAAAGGTTAAAGGAGTAAAGAATTTAACTTATTTAAATTGTCCATATATAGAACTTTTATGTATATTAACCTATTGTGGTAGATAACTTGTCTTATTTTGCAAGTTACTAATCCCTATAATTTTGATAGACATTATATATGGTTATCTTTTTATGACTTGATAGTGTAAAAATTACTTTATCCCACGAGGATTTAGAAGTTTAACTCACTTAAATTAAAAGGGGATAAAAGGACAATGTTTTCTTATTATTTTCACAACACAATGTTTAACTCAAAAACCTTGACAAAACAAGCATGAAAGTACATATAACTTATGGTTCCAAAAGAACAACATGAGAGACAAAGGCATGGGAATGTGACCATCTGATCCTAACATTGGATTAAACAACATGGTTAAACATTTCAATGTGATGTCAAGTGTGACATATTATTTTTAAGAAGCTAATTTAAAATGTGAAATAATTATATCTGATCAGGCAATGTCAAATGGGATATACAAGAGTTGCTTGCACCGAGCAGTAGTAAACTGTACAAGACCAAGGAAGTCGTTGGCATTTTTCTTATGTCCAAAGAAGGACAAGATAGTAAGCCCACCAACAGAGTTGATTACTAGCAATCCACCAAGGAGGTTCCCTGATTTCACATGGTCGGTTTTTCTTGAATTCACTCAGAAACATTACAGAGCTGACAAAAATACTCTTGATGCATTTGTGCATTGGCTTCAACACCAAACATGCTAAAGAGATAATTACAAATACATATCAAGTTAAATATGTCCTTTTCTCATTTTAATTTCTATTTTGGTACTATTATGGGTTTGAAAGGAGAAGAGCGCAATTATAGCTGTCCAAAGAGAATCTTGTTGTACCCATGAGTTGAGCAGCTAGCTAGTTTATAGAGATTATATAAGATTATCAGCTTATATATATGTGGCTTTTTCATCTTTTTCTCTGTCCCTTTGGTTGAGACTTGAGTGTGCCATATTTGGTGTCAATACATTAAACTTTTTATGAAATGAAAAGCCAGAACAACTGATCGATCATGTGGAGTTTATACATCCTCGATCTCTACAAGTATGGGTGCTAATTATTGCATAGTCACTTTTTCTTTGGTACATTAGAAATACTAAAATTTATTAAAATCTTTCTTAAGTTATATGACTTAAATCCAATAATAACATACCTAGTATAATTCCATCAGGTAAGGTCTGGAGGTAAAGTGCATGCAAACTTTATTCCAACCTTGTAAAATAGAGAGGTTGTTTCCGATAAACCCTCGGCACAAAAAAAAAATGAAAAGGAAGCAGTAATAAAAGGAACTAACAACAACAAGATAACAAAATAAACAAGCAAGTAGTTCTAGATATCTAAGAATAAGCAAAAGTAAAAAGCTATTAATACTCCTAGTACGGAAAAGAGATCCATACGGCAACCTACTAACTCTCTACTCTGATACTCGACCTCCATACCCTCCTATCAAGGGGCATGGCCTCGGTAAGCTACTATAAAAAAATGAGTAATTCGTGGAGGTTGAAAGTGAAATTCACGGAAGTTAAAAACCTCCGCTATTTGCTTATAGAAAATCATGGAGATTCTTAACCTCCGCGAGTTGCACTTTCAACCTCCGCAAATTAACTATTTTTTTGTAGTGAGCTGAAGCTGCACTATATTCTGCCCAATCACCTCTCCCAAAGACTTCTTTGGCCTACCTCTGCCTCTCCTCAGACCCATTAAGGCCAACCCTTCACACCTTCAATCTTTTTCTGCGAGTGAAAACCCTAAAAAAAAATGCTTCCTCTCTGTTCTTCAACACTCCTCTCCTGTAAGTAAAGCTTGCGGTAGATAGCCTGGTTCTTATAGGTCGTGGTCAACGAGAACTTTAAACAAATAGGGTAATCACCAGACTAACCAATAAGGTTCTTCGTTATCCATGGCAGGCCTTATCTCATTGGTTGGGCTGGTTGAAAGGTTCTAGTGCTATAAAATAATATTCCATTTCGTATGTGGAGCCTTTGCATATGTCTAAACCATCTCAATCTCCCTTCACGCAACTTATCCTCCACAGAGCCACTCCGGCCTTATCCTAAAGCGCTTCATTCCTAATCTTATCTCTCCTGAAGCCCACACATCTATCTCAGCATCATCATTTCTGCAACCATCATCTTCTAGACATGAGCTTTCTTAACTGGTCAATACTCTGCCCATACAACATAGTTAATCTAACCACCACTCTGTAGAACTTGTCTTTAAGTTTTGATTGCATACTCTTATCACACAAAATGCCAGAAGCGAGCCTCCACTTCATTCATTCTGCTCCAATACGATATTTGACATCATTGTCAATCTCTTAATTGCCTTGAATAACAAATTCTAGTTACTAGAAATTTCCTCGCTTGAGAATCACTTGCGTATCAAGCCTCACGCCCTCACATCCTCATCCGTTTCATGAATCGCTTCACTGAATTTGTACTCCCAATATTCTTTCTTAGTTCTCAAATAAAAACTTTAGACTTCTGTCTCCAAATTTATATGACCTGAATCTTTTAGGAGTAAAAACTCTATTTTCTTAAAGGGGTTATTTGGTTCAAAATCAGATTATCTTGAAATTGTAAGCAGAATTATAATTTTAAGCTTATAACAAGGATAAATAATTCTACCTTCTGTATAGAATAAATTATCGCATGATTGTAGTATAAAAATTATCCTAGTTTAAGCTAATACCTTCTACCAACAAAAGATAAATTTAATTTAAATTTTATTCCGAGATAACCAACTCTAACCAAACGACTCCTAAGTGTATCTTCCCATGTTATAACAATTCTTCCTCATGTCTATGTTCTTCAATAGCAAAAAAATAGTATATTTGTTTGTCAGCCTTCCAACAAATATTTTACAATCTTCAATAACGGTCATAAGAGTGTATTGTATGTTTTTTGTTAAAACGGAAAAGGACCAAAATTATTTTTGGACTATTCGAAATAGATCATGTATACTCGTCGTTTGTTTTTGGTACCAAATATGTCCTCGCCGTCAATCAAAGGGACCTCATATACTCTTTTCTTTAACGGACTGACGGGTCAGTGCCACGTGAAAAAATGTCCACATGAACATCCACTTAGGCATATGACCTGAACCGACCCAACTGAATTCCTCAAACTATAATCTCACAAAACCCAGCAAATTATTGAATCAATTTCTTCACAAGATTAAATTTTTAATAAATTTATAATAATTCTTAAAAGAAAAATGAATTATTGAACCAATTTTTTCGCAAAATTCAAATTTTCCGACAAAGTTGTAGTAATTTCACAAGCCCAACAAATTCTTTTAACCAATTTCTTCACAAAGACTTTTTTTTTTTTACAATTTTTTTATAATTTTACCAAACCCAACAAAGTCATGAACCAATTTCTTCACAAAAATTAACTTTTTCGACAAATATATAGTAATTTCACAAACCCAATAAACTGTTAAATCGATTTCTTCAAAAAAAGTGAGAAATTTAAGAACAATTAGAATAATCTACAAATCCAACAAATTCTTAAACGATTTTTTTCACAAAAATGAGAAATTTGAGATAAATTTATACAACAAATTATATTTTATAAAAATAACAGACAGATGGAGAGAAGGAAAATTCCAACACATTGACTAACCCTTCTTTGATTTGTCAAAAATTTAATCTTTGTGGAAAAATTGTTTAATAATTTGTTAGGTTTTGTGAGATAATAGTATTGTGAATTCAGTTGGGTCGGGTCATATGCCTAGGTGGATGGCCATGTGGATAATTTTTTCCACATGGCACTGCCCCGTCAGCAAATATATGTTAGTCCGTTAAAAAGAAAGGTATTTGAGGTCCCTTCGATTGACGACGATGACATATTTAGTACAAAAAACAATCAGAGAGTATCTATTTCGAATAGTTCAGGAGTAATTTTGACCCTTTTCCATTTTTAAAAAAGCTTGACATAAAGCACGTAGTCCGTTTCTACCTCTCATTCTTTATACTCCTTCTATTTTGCTAATTTAACTTTTAGATGCTCCATAGTTTTGCAATAAAGGATAAGATTAATTACTCTCTTTATCAAACATACGCGGATTAAATCATGATCTTATATATAATAAGAATAGAAGTTTTTTCTTAATTAATCCTTTTTCCCCTCATTCTTCAAGTAAGAAGATCTTTTTCAAGTTTGAATTTATTCATTTGAAATCTGAGTTTTTCTGCTTTATATTTATTTAATATGAATATTTTTTCTCTTTTTTTCAAATCACTTGTTGGAAATTTGTCTTTAGTGGAGGTTGAGTCCGCCCATCTTCAATGACTTAAACATCATGGTTCCACGTGTTGGAGAACCTGGTTCTTTACACGTGCTTAATCTACTAAGTGAGTAGATGACCGTAGGGCCAAGAATCATCAAATTCCGTTGAGAAATGGAAGAGATATTGGTCCACGAAGTAAGGTGTTTGAGACATGAAAGAGTGGTGTGTGACAAATCTACCACATCGGTAGCAAAGGGAAGAATTGTTCATTTTATAAGTCTCTAAACTGAATAATGGATTGGGACCCCACGGGGTAACCCATGTGTTTGAAGGAGGGAGGACCTAGGTGTGCTTGGGTTCAAGACTAGGCACACACGCGCGCCGCCACCACCCGCCCGGTCCAGGTCGTGGGCTTCTGACATTATATTTTTGGACCCCAAATTTTATTATAATTACAGTTTGTCCTCGTTTCGAAAGCGTCGCAGATCGTCGCAGGCCACGCGCGCCCGGGTGTCGCGCGCCACTGCAGGCCGCGCCAAGGGCGTTTCAGAGGTTTAATGTCACATTAAGTGGTGGAACGTTGGGCTATTACTCATTAACATTTTGGCTCTTCATTGAGCCTCTTAACATCCCTGTTAATAGTCTGTCACGACCCAAACCGACGGGCCGCGACTGGTGTTCTACCTGGGCACCTTTATACCCACATATCACATATAACCAGCGGAAGCTTAATAAAAATTCATAATCACATACGAATGGATCCTGTCCCCTGAACTGTAATAAAAAACTTGTATAATAAAACAGGCAAGCCGACAAGGCCGCCACTGTACATAGAATTATCCAAAACAGACTACAACTGTACATGTCTAACCCACACATGACTACAAACCTCTAAGAGTAAGACAATGAACTATGACAGGACAATGATCCGTCGTACCCCTGAATATACATAAGCCTGAAATAGCAGATCTGTACCAAAATGACAGGCTCCGGAACAGTGGAGCTATCTCAAAAAGCTGGGCAAGGATCCTAAGCTCGAGGATCACCAAACTGAGTATCTATATCTGCGGGCATGAACGCAGCCCCCGAAGAAGGGGATCAGTACAACAAGGTACCAAGTATGTAAACATAAAGTACTGTAAATAAGATCATAACTGGAAAAAAAATGACAGGGACAAGTATGATAATCAAAATACCAGATCCACCGTGCCATATAAAATAAGAGTCAAATGTACCTTGTACGAATAGAGAGTCCATTGTACATTTTAAAAACAGAGAGTCAACTGTGCCTTTTAAAAATGTGAGAGTCATATCAAGATCACGAATGTCTGTACATATAATCACGTACTATCATGTGTATCCATACCCGCATCATGAATACATGTCCATGGAATCATATACTATCATGAGTATCTATACTCGCATCATGGATAGTGCTCATGGAATCATATATGTCATAGGTATTTATACCCCCATCATGGATACATGTCCATGGAATCATATATGTCATAGGTATTTATACCCGCATCATGGATACATGTTCATAGAATCATATACCGTACCCGACCCATTTTGGGACTCGGTGAAAGAATAATATCCGTGTATCATATACCGTACCCGGCCCATTATGGAACTCGGTGAATGAATCATATCCGTGTATCATATACCGTACCCGGACCATTATGGGTCTCGGTGAATGAAGTCATATCCATGTATTTGCCTTAATTGTAAGGCGCTTGGTTATTGACAGACACATGGACTACTACTTCTACCAGGGGCACCAAATTCATCAACAACAGCTTAACCTACAGGTTTCAGAGGAAGATCTAGATGAGTTGCAGGCAGGCATACTCAGGCTCGCCAAGTGCAATACTCAGTTTATGGCTGAGACAAGAGTGTCCCTCAAAAATTTGGAGACACACATAAGGAAACTGATGGATAAGATGAGCAATCCACCTCAAGCAAATCTGCCTAGCAACATAATTATGGAAAGTGGTAAGCAAATTGAGGAGCTTGAACCACACCCAGCTATTGAGGAATCTGGCGAGATAGTTGGTGTAGAGAAGGAAAAGATTACTCAGATCCAATTATACACCTTTTTGGATTCTTTGGAAATTCTTTTTCCTGTACCTATTGCGGAAGAAAAACCACCATCTGTCACTGTTGATCCCCAATAGGAAGTCTATACCATCAAGGGCACCCCCCTAGAGTTGAGATGTGTAGGGAATTTCACTGATCCCTATATTATTGAGAGCCTAAAAGACACGTCTGTCTTGTGTACTTGGGGGATACTCTTAGATATGAGGCCCTTGTTTGGAGCAGTTGTTGTAGTTGAAGTAAGACCTGCAACAAACATTGTGCGGATTGCAAGCAGTTCGCAGAAGGATCAGTCGGGCACTAGTAAAGGTTAACTGCGTCCGACTAAAAGACGTTAAAGACAGCGCTTGTTGGGAGGCACCCAATATTTTTAATTATGTTATTTTAATTTTTGTTTTAGTTTATTTTTATTTTGTCTTGAACAGTCTCACGGTCTTGGGTTCTTGTTTTGCGTTGTTGGATGACATGTGGACTAAAAGCTAACTCTGAGGAAAAAGGAGCAAAAACGCTGAAAACAGAGAAAAATCGTCATCAGCGCCACGACGCCCAGAATCAGCGCCGTGGCGCCAAGAGTTCAGAGAGCCCGCAGTACTTTGGGCGCCACGGCGTCGAATCTCAGGGTCGTGGCGCCGAAGGTTCAGAAACTCAGATTCTGTGCAAATTCCATAATTTTTTCTCCCAGACCTCCATTATGACTGTTGTGTTGTGTCAGTAAGTTGTCCCTATTTTTAGTCTTTTCACATTGGGGACAATGTGTCGATTAAGTTTGGTTGGGGTCTTATATTTTGTTTTATTGTTTTGTGTCTTTGTGATTTGTTTTGTGTGTTTTTGAGTGTTTTTGAGTATTTTTGAGTCATAATTTTTTTTTAAAGATCATGTATGCTGTAGTTACTTGAAACGCCTAATGAAGTAAAGTGGGATAATGTAATGGAATTAGAAGCAGAAAATCTGAACACTTAGGATAGATATGCCAAAAATTCATGAAATCGAACTATTTGGGGTATCTTGCTTGATTTATGCATTGTTAGTGATTAAACCTATGTTTCTGCTTGCTTGCTATTTGAGGCGAAATAGTTAGGATTTGCATGTTAGGCAGATGATTCATGTATTTCTTTGTTAGCCCTTTCTTACAATTTTTTGTCTATCCCTGACATTACAATTGAATCCCTAGTCAGCCCCTTTGAGCCTAAAATAAGATCTTTTCTTTGACATCCTATAATTCCATATTTGTGTCATAAGTGGAAAAATTGATATGTTTGGAATATAAAGTGTTGAAAAAGAGACTAAAAGAGAGTGAACAATTTTGATGCACCCCAATGAAATGTAATAATAAATAGGCAAAAGCCTAAGTTTGGGGGTACCTACTATTCACCATACATCTCATTCTCTCAAAACAAAAAAAGGGAAAGATAGGTATGAGGTTAAAAAGAGAATCAAAAAGAAAAGGGAATAATTGAAAAGCAAAAGAGCTTATGGTACGTAAGATTGAGCCTAAAAGCCTATTTTTACCTACCCCTGCCTAAGCCTATATTACAACCTTGAAAAGTCCTGAAGATCTCTAGTATGTGTATTCATGATTAGTGGAGAATAGCAAGTAAACATGCCATAGAATTTTAAAATTGACATGCATAGTTAGGTATTTTTACATCCATTGAGCATGATTGAATTGAATTTGATGACTTGAGTGTTTAGAATGCTAAAAATTCATGTTATATGTGTCGCGCCCGTTTTTGACCTCGAGGTCTGAACGGTATCCGCAACGTTGCTCTTTGGCGCGGTTCCCTGGATGGAGCAATAATGCTGATTTTGAGGAGTCGTCACCTAATTAGTTAAGTGAATTAGGAAACTTGATTTATTGCAGTAAAATACTGCAATTAATCTCCATTTAATGGTCTGCGAAATTAATGAGATTCTGAATCAGAGTTCTTTATTATCCTAAAGGAAAGAGGTTAGGCAATCCTTTAAGATCCGCTAACTTGCGGTTATTCGTTCAAACATAGGTTAATTATTTATTGCCCTTTTTATTCTACCTATTCTAAGCATTTTTTCATAATTTATAATTAAAATAAAGTGCATACAGAATAATAAAACTTAAAATTAAATGCGACATAAAATAAAACTTCGGGACATCTTTTAGCCCTTTTTAGGCCTTCTGCACAAGATGATCTCTGGGTACCAGCATAAACACTTAGTAAAAGTGTTAATAGTAGAATAAATAATTTTAAAGCAATGACAAAAATTAATAAGTAAAGCCAAAAAAATAAATTCGTCTTTTGCACAGAGGAGGCCTTGGAAATCAGACGGAGATTCCTTCATCGGCCAATATTGTTAAAACAATAAAATAAATAAAACCTTCAGATCCGCGCCAAAACAGTAATAGTTTTAAACACGGAGGGCTCAGATATATATAAAAATAAAGTGGGACATCCTAAACAAGTGCGAAAATTTGCCTCGCCAACGCATGTTGGTTATCCTGTGTAAGTAGAAGAAATCATCAACACCCTGAAAGCTTCATTTATTTTATTTTCCGTCTTTGCAACTGTGGAGACCTAAAAAATCGACGGATAACTTTTTCATTGGCCAAACAAGTGTAGTATCTTGTCCAAATCAGTTAAATAAATAATATTCAAATGCAGAAATTTGTTCCTTCAGTTTAATAAAATAAAAGCAAGCTTGTCGAAACCAATCCGATAAAATAGCCAAAAATCAATAACAAAATGGCCGAAAATCAGTCCAAAGTCAGTAGCTACATAGCCGAAAATCAGTCCATTAAAATGGCGAAAATCAGTAGCGAAATAGCAAGTATAACAGCAGCGCAATAATACAATATCACAGCAGCAACGACAAATAAAAATGGTCCCAAAACCAAAGGAAATAACCACAAGTCCACTAGAACTTTAAAATGTCGCCGGAAAGTGCTCACAATAACAGTAGCAAGGACCCACAAGAGAAATAACAACCATTGTTAACGTCGCCGGAGTTCACAAACTCCGGCCAAATACAAAAATGAGAATCAGTCCGTCAATCAACACCAGCAACAAATATCAGAAAATAAGAAACAACACAGGTCGCCGGAGTTTTTAAGAACTCAAGCCGGATATAAAAATCAGAAAAATCATGTGAAATCCGTCCAATAAACAACAAAAAATATACAATACAGCGAGGGTAACCGGCGACGGGATTTGAAAGCAAGATGGGAGCAATGGTTTCACCGGAGCTTAGAGCTCCGGCGTTGGCAGAAAGGTCGATAGAGTTCGCGAGAGTGCTGGGGTGTGGTTCGTCGGTGGTTCAGCGATGGTTGTGAGGTCGACGGGTAGTGGTTTAATGGTTCGCCGGAGCTTCAATCTCCGACGATGGGGTTGCAGGAGTGCGTGTGTGTGGGTGACTGGTTGGTGTTCGTTGTAGATATAACTCCGGCAAAAGGGGAGCAGCGACGGGTATGGGTTCGACTGGTGTTGGTGAAGGGTGGGGGGAGTAAGGGTTGAGGTTTTATTTATATGGGGATATTTAGGTTTAGGGTTTGGTTTAGTTTTGGGGGGAAATGAAAAGTGGGTTTTGATTTTAGGGGGGGAAATAAAAAGATGAAAGTTTATGGGCCTTATTTTTTGGGCCTCAGTTTGGGCCTCGATTTTGGCGGACTGGACTGATCCGGATTGTGTCTCGGACTGGAGTGGTTTGACAAAAATGCAAAATGGATTAATTGTTTAAAAGAAAAATTATTTAAAAAGATGCAAAATTATTAAAATGCAAACGCCGATGCGATAATAATAATAAAAACAATATTTAAGAAATGTTTAATGCCTAATTAAAAGTAAAAACGGGATGCCAATAATTATTTAAGGAGATGCAAACATAATAATAATAGAAACATAATATTAACAAAGACATAATGCTTAGTTTAACATAAAAAGATGCAATGCAATTTTGTGAATAATAAAACACAGAATATTAGGTAAAAACATGCAAAAATAACGATTAAAATGCGGTGTGCTAAAATACTTAAAATTGCAATAAATATACAAAAAACGGGTCAAAATTGACTGTCAACAGCATGTCCATCTTTGTACGGAGATGATGGAAGAGTCTTCGGACAAAGATGTTGACTTATAGTCAATTTTGTCCAGTTTTACAAACTAAAACTCAAAAGTGGGGCTGATGCTGGCTCAAAATTGTCCCAGTGTCGAATTATGATGACACTGGGTCGTTGTGATGCGAAAATAAAAAGCAAAGCTGACGCAAATTAAAAATGTTCCAGTGTCGAATTATGAGGACACTGGGTTGCTGCGATGCTAAAAATAAAAGACAAAATTGATGCGGATTTAAAATTTGTCCCAGTGTCGAATTATGAGGACACTGGGTTGCTGCGATGCTAGAAAATTAAAGCAGGTAGACGCCGATTCAAAATTGTCCCAGTGTCGAATCATGATGACACTGGGCTGTTGTATGCTGCAGAATTAAAGACAATGCCGACGCAAATTCAAAATTTGTCCCAGTGTCGAATTATGATTGACACTGGGTTGCAGGTGATGTGGTGCTGGAAAAGACATGGTGTTTGTTTTCTGAAATGCCTCTAGGATGTTTGTTCCCGAGGTCAAAATGCAAAGGAAATGAGGATGACGTCGTTTCCGGACGCAATACAGATGTTCGTCGTTGCATAGACGAAACATGGATGAAGCCATTGCGTAGGCTTAGATGAAATGACGTCGTTGCATAGACGTGATGCAGATGTTCGTCGTTGCATATACGAAACATGGATGAAGCCGTTGCATAGGCTTTTATGAAATGCGTCGTTGCATAGACGCGATGCAGATGTTCGTCGTTGCATAGACGAAACATGGATGAAGCCGTTGCATAGTTTTTTTTATGAAATACGCCGTTGCATAGATGCGATGCAGATATTCGTCGTTGCATAGACGAAACATGAATGAAGCCGTTGCATAGACTTTGATGAAATAACGTCGTTGCATAGACGCGATGCAAATGTTCATCGTTGCATAGACGAAACATGGATGAAGCCATTGCATAGACTTTGACGAAATGACATCGTTGCATAGACGCGATGCAAATGTTCGTCGTTGCATAGACGAAACTTGGATGAAGCCGTTGCATAGGCTTTGATGAAATGGCATCGTTGCATAGACGTGATGCAGATGTTTGTCGTTGCATAGACGAAACATGGATGAAGCCGTTGCATAGGCTTTTATGAAATGACGTCGTTTCATAAACGTGATGCAGATGTTCGTCGTTGCATAGACGAAATATGGATGAAGTCGTTGCATAGGCTTTGATGAAATGACGTCGTTGCATGGACGTGATGCATATGTTCGTCGTTGCATAGACGAAACATAGATGCAGCCGTTGCATAGGCTTACATGAAATGACGTCGTTGCATAGACGTGATGCAGATGTTCGTCGTTGCGTGGACGAAACATAGATGAAGCCGTTGCATAGACTTAAATGAAATGACGTCGTTGCATAGACGCGATGCAGATGCTCGTCGTTGCATAGACGAAACATAGATGAAGCCGTTGCATAGGCTTACATGAAATGACGTCGTTGCATAGACGCGATGCAGATGCTCGTCGTTGCATAGACGAAACATAGATGAAGCCGTTGCATAGGCTTAGATGAGAGGGCGTCGTTGCATAGACGCGATGCAGATGTTCGTCGTTGCATAGACGAACCATGGATGAAGTCGTTTCATAGGCTTTTATGAAATGACGTCGTTGCATAGACGCGATGCAGATGTTCGTCGCTGCATAGACGAAACATGGATGAAGCCGTTGCACAGGCTCACATGAAATGGCGTCGTTGCACAGACGCGATGCAGATGCTCGTCGTTGCATAGACGAAACATAGATGATGTCGTTACATAGACTTAGATGAAAGAGCGTCGTTGCATAGACGTGATGCAGATGCTCGTCGTTGCATAGACGAAACATGGATGAAGTCGTTGCATAGACTTTTATGAAATGCGTCGTTGCATAGACGTGATGCAGATGTTCATCGTTGCATAGACGAAACGGAGATGAAGCCGTTGCATAGACTTAAATTAAATGACATTGTTTTATGGACGTATCTGTTTTGTGACTCGCCTGGGTTCCGATAACGTCATTGCATAGACGTTGTGTGTTTGTAACCCGCATGGGCTTATTGTTGTGCTCCTGCCTTTGCTGATATGAAGATTCTGCACTCAAAGAAAACTTTTGAGTTTTAGGAAAGGAGCGGTTGATTAGCGTCGACTTTGTAGCTTTGGCTTCGACGCCAGACGCTGATCGTTTGGATCAAGACCTAGTTGGCCTGCTTTTTTCCTGTCTATTGCCATTTTCTTGCAGTGAATCCTTAAAATATCCCAGTTTTCTGGTAAATGAAGATGTTGAACTGGGTAAGGTTGAATCTTGACGCTATCAAGACGATTAGGTAAGCAATTTTTTTTTCATGAATGAAAAGCTAATGCGAGAATATGGACAATGTACAATTGAGTAGATGAGAATGCAACCCTCAAAATATGCCCCAATCATGTGTAGGTAGTCATGGATGCAAAATATATGAGGATGTTAAACTCTCCAATGGACAAAATCGAGTCATGTGCAAAATAAGGAAGACATATTTCTAATGGTATGACCGAAGCCGATGTGGTTGTCTACGTATCCTGTCGAGGGAATCAGGTCAGAGCGTAGTTCGTGATGCAAAATAAGGATTTTTTTTTGATTTTAAAATGATGTGGGACCGAAGCCGATGTGGCCGCTTACGTATCCCGCTGAGGGAATCAGGTCAAGACGTAGTTCGTGATGCAAAATAAGGATTTTTTATGATTTTAATATGATGTGGGACCGAAGCCGATGTGGCCGCCTACGTATCCCGCTGAGGAAATCAGGTCAAGACGTAGTTCGAGATGCAAAATAAAGATTTTTATGATTTTAAAATGATGTGGGACCAAAGCCGATGTGGCCGCCTACGTATCCCGCTGAGAAAATCAGGTCAAGACGTAGTTCGTGATGCAAAATAAGGATTTTATGTTGTTGACACCCAATTTTGACCCTCTCGCCCAACCGTTAACTATAAAATTATACTAAAATAATTTTTAAATGATAAAATACAACAATAAAACATTAATACATGCACAAATAAGCAATTTAATAATGGCATCGCATCTTACGTAGAATATTAAGCACTTAGAGTCTCGCGCCCACATTTATTAATTTTAAGCCCTGTCATAATTCTTAAATGATAATTAACCATAAATACGTCAATAAATAATTTAGCAATGACGTCATGTCAAATAACATAGTCGCATTTATTAATACGCAAAACAATTTCATAATTATTATAGCGTCTAAGGTCATATTAAGATAATTTAATTTTAGCTTAAATAATAATAAATAATGCACAATAAATAAGATTTTAAATAATAGCACCGCATTTTAAATAAAAGCATTAAGCAATCCTTAAATATCATATCTGCATTTAACATTTAAATAATTTAATCTAAACTCCATTCAATTTTAATTTAACATCGCAAAATACACATAATAAAAATTAAGCACTAATTAAATAGCACGCCCGTCTTTATTTTTTGTAATAATTTAAACTCAAACTTAGACTAATAAAGCACCTAAATAATTTAATTATAATTTAAATAATTTAATTAATTAATAATACACTACCCAAATTAAAACACCTAAAAACTAATACCTAATTAAAATCAGCCCACTATCTACCCAAAACCATTAAAACGCAGCCCACAACCCATTATTTCACAGCCCAATTACCCAACCCAACACAGGCACAATACCGCAAGCCCATCCGCCCCTTTATCTTTTCCCCATCACCAGCAGCCCACAAGAGAACCCTTCAGGCCTTTTATTTCACCTCCTTCCCCCATCAACACAAAAACCTAAGAACCTCTTCCATCGCCGCCCACACCCAGCTACACGCATGCAGGGGGGACGGGGGAAAAAATATCCGTTAAAAAACACAAAGGGGGAAAAGGGAGAACCCCAGCAGATTCACATAAAACAATCGGGAAGCATAGAAAAATCAGTGGAAATAAATCAAGAAATCAGCCTAAGAATCAATTCTTTAACGTTAGAAGCAATTCAACACCTCATCGCCTTCAAATCGCATAAGCAATAAACCCTCCGAGTGGATCGACGACTTGATATGCTGTCTCGGTTCGCTGCCCGGAGAAGGTAAACCCAAATTCCTCTTAGTTCATTTTTCGTATTGTCGTATTTGTGTGTTAAAACTGTGTCGATTAGCTCGTTCAGATTATTGGGTTCAGTGATGCATAAATGTGATGTCGGTTACTGTTTAATTGTTTGTTGGCCTATCTATTTGACTGTCAATACTCAAATCTGTTGGGCTGAGTTCATCTTTAGCATAATGTGATTGGTGCGCTGTTTTAGTACTTGTTTAGCGACGACCATGATATGGGCAATGGGTCTGGGATTCGGTCATGATATTTATTTTATGTATCTCATATTCAGAGTTAAGCAGAGACAAATTTAAATTCCTCCATGACTTATATAATGTTGTGTCCTGTTTTATATGTTATAACGAGTTGCGCATCTGTGTTTCCCTGTTAGCGTGGTGATAAACTTGTTATTTACAAGTTCAGGATAAGAAGATGACAATTTTAGAATGGTTGTGTGAGTCCAATATTATGTCTTAATAGTCTGGTCATGCTCTATTTACACTTAAGAACGATATGGAAGCATATGGGCACTTGTTGAGTGTTTCTGAGTTCGGTCCAACATGTCTTAAAATGTTACTGACTATGCGTGTGTTATCTGCACATTTATGTATTTGAGATAGAGTCCCTCATAAGGTTAATCAATCGTATTTGATTTACTTTTTGCTGACTTGTATCAATTGTGCACTTGTTTTGTCTGCCTATAATAAGAATGCCGCCATGTTAATATATAAGCTATCTGGCTCCTGTTGCGTTAGGTTAATTTAACTAAGTATGAAGGATACCTAGCTTGGTTTAGGTAATCCACAAGTTTGCACAATGTCACATCCAAATGGATTAAATCTTATGCAAAGAGGTTCATTAATTTGATTATAGGTCTATGGTATTGTCACGACCCGACCCCGGGCCCGTGACTGGTGCCTTACCCCGGGGCACCCTAGTGATACAACATCAGAGAAAAACCAGCGGAAATAAAAACTCATGAAAGGAAACAGTGAAATAATAAAGCAGGCTAACCCAAACGGTTACCTTTTTGTACATAAATTAAAACTTGAACAGTTACATCCCTTACAAACTCGCCACAACAAAGGTTACATGCACTTAAGAATTTTGAAACCATAATGACGGACAGGGCCCGCCATGCCTGAATATACAAAAGTATACTACTTCAGTGGAACTGCACCACGTGACAAGCTTCCGAGATATGGAGCTTTCCGAGAACCGAACAGCGATCCTAAGAGTGTGGATCGCCAGTTATGTACCTCAACTGCGGCATGAACGCAGCTCCGGGCGAGGTCAAGATAACAGTACCAAGTATGAAATCAAAAATATCAGAAATGAAATCATAATAGTCTATATAAAGCGGGAGACATGTATGATAACCAAACTACAAAGATCACAACATATAAGCAATCATATCAAGATAGGACTCACGCCCGTGAAATCATCACTCAAATACAACCCGAGTTTAACTCGACAAAGGCCGCATGCCCCAAGATCTCACTCGGTATAAGCATGGCCCCGAACCGCCCTAGTGGGCCCATACGTGGACCATCCAACGTGTCGGTATTCCCAAAGGAGATACCAAGATAACAATCCTCGTGAAGCATACGTGGGCTACCCAACGTGTCAGTATGTCCAAACAACTAACAAAACAATACTCACTGTGGAAGCATACCCGTGGGCTACCCAACGTGTCAGTATGTCCAAACAACTACAAGATAACACTCCTAATGGAAGCATACCCGTGGGCTACCCAACGTGTCAGTATGTCCAAGAGGATCGATATAGTGGAAGCATACCCGTGGGCTACCCAACGTGTCAGTATGTCCATCAATCAACCAGATAGCAGGCCCTCCATCGAGAGGCTCGGTAGCACACAATCAAACACTTGCACAACAAGGCTATCACAACAAGCATAGGCAAGTTACACACAACTCAAGGTACTTTAAACACTTCTTAACACAACGTCAAGTATACCAGTAAAACCCAAGTATCTAACCCCTTTAAGATCAAGGTACTCCTACCTTTTATAACCAAGCCACTTATGTTTTTCCATCACAAAGAGTTCAATATTTGAAAACAAGTTACCTCTCTATTTTCAAAAATATCAAGTTACCATCCTAAATCCAATAATGAATCCAATTCTTTATTTTCCATAAGGTCGTTATAATTAACTTCCCATAAAGCTATTATAACACTTTATGTTTTAAAACAATACAAGACAAGACCATGCCTTTCTTTTAAAACGAAACACTTCCAATTCTTAAGCCTCTTTTCTTTTAGAAATCGAATTCCTTACTTTGGAATTTTTAAGAAGATCCAAACTTGATTTCAATAATTCTTATTAGAGCAGCCATGATCTAGGAAATGTAATACAATTTTGTCTTATCTTAGCTTCTATGCAGATGGAGGTTTCTACTGGTTTTAATATGATTAATTGTCATTACTTCTTTCCTTTATGGACGCTGCATTGGCTTGTTCGATCCTTATTCCCATTTCCGAAATTTGTAACATTATTCTTTTAAAAACCAAGTATTCATTTCTCACGAATTAGGTTTTATACTTTTCAACACCATTTAGGTCAATTACAAGTCACGTCTCTTATCTTTTGAAATCAACAAACCATTCTTTTAGCTACATAAAGTGGTTATAACAAACTTCCCATAAAGCCGTTATAACACTTCATATTTTAAACCAACCAATTACCACTATAAACATTTATGAGACCAATAGGGCTCATTCTTTAACCACCGAGTACCCGTTACTAACGGATAAGACTTTACTACTTTTTCCACATAATGAAGCCCTTAACACTTCATATCAAGTCAAGGCACAAAAGGGAAATCAAATTCCTTTAACACACGTGCGTCTACCGCACTATATATTTTACAAATAGTCATGCTGAAGAGGATAGGAAGAATCACATACCTCGCGACGATTGTCGACAATAAGCAAAATGATCCACAGTACAATCTCCCTTAAGTAGGATATGCTACTCGTAGTACTTCAATCCTATAAGGGTCATAAAACGTCTATCAATCTCTAGCTTCGAACGTAGAATAACTAAGTGCAAGGTCCCTACATTCTACGGAAGAATTTGGACAGAACTTCATTTGTTCTACTAACTATGCCACCTCTTTCAAGGCTGAATTCCAATAACCAACGCCACATTTAAGGCACACAACAAAGGGGATTACACGCCTTTACAGGACGCGTAAAACTCCGCCCCACAATAATACAAAACAAACCAATAATTTCCATGCCAATCTTGGCCAACAATATAACCAATACTAACCCCTTTCAACTCTTTTCCATTCCAAATTCTTAGGTCTAACATGATATCTAGCCCTAGACATCTTCAACACTACAATCCCCCCCTTCACAACATGCGACGACCAATTTAGTAACCAAATAGAAGTTATCATCTTAAGGCTAACATGCCCATTTCAGTTTTCAACAAAACAACAAGATCCAAATCTATTCAATTATAACAGCCTCAGGCTCAATTCTAAACTACTCAAATATAACAGCCTCAGGCTCATTCTAAACTACTAAAATATAACAGCCTCAGGCTCATTCTAAACTACTAAACAAGTATAACCATAACCAAGAGAAAGGGGAAACTTTTACCTTAAGGAAGCCCACAAACGCCCCTTTTTCTTTCACCTCTTTCCGTCAAAATCGCCCACCAGCGCTTCCCACAAGTTTACCCACACTTTTCCTTCTTGCCGCCGCTCCAACAATTTCCTCTTAGGCTAGGTTTTCTTCAAAAATCAAGAGAGAAGGGAGAGGATCTTTCTTGTGAGGGTTTGAAATGAAATGGCCAAGTCTTGGAAGACTTGGCCCTAAAATAGGACCACTTTCTGATAAAAAGGATGGGAGGGACACTTGTCACCCTCCCATAGGTTTAAAACAAAATATCCCCTGCTTTCGCATCTTGCAAAAATCCCGCCTGCTGCGCTCGCTCCCGGCCATGCGCTTCCACTTCCGAGAAAAGTTCTAGCGGCCGCTGGGCTGAAACCCCGGACTTCAAGATAAAGCCGCACTGCACTTCAACCGAAACTGCTTTTGCCTAATCGCGCACCAAACTTGAAACTTCCATAACTTTTGACTCGATGTCCTATCGATTTAACGGTTTGTTGCGTTGGAAACTAGATTTAACGAACTACACATTAGGCTCTTTAAACACCTCGAAATTCTTAACAACTGGGGTACAACACTCCAAGGTAAACTCAAAATCCGTCCAACACATGTTTGTCAACTTATCTATCATCTTTCAAATCTTATATTCCTTGGTATGTTCTTATCTTAACTCCTTGAATTTACGGGGTGTAGCATTCTCCCCCCCCCCCCCCCCTTAGAAACATTCGTCCCGAATGTTCCTTCTAAGTCTCCAAAACGCAGACGCCGGTATAGTCTTCACTACTCCACTTCACAAAAGAATCAGTTATGCCACTCATGGACTTATCACCAGAAAAAAATACTCCCCACATACTATGTACTCCGACAAGGATCACTGTAAAATCTTTTACTCTAGTCGGCCTTACCTCTAAGGTATCGATTGTTATAACTTCTAAGGTTCAAAAAATTTCTCATCCCCAGACTTACCCTTTTCACTAATCAGGCTTCTAAATCACATTTTTACACGAAGCTATCCGAACATAGCACTTAACACATCACCATAATATCAATGCATACTAGTCTCTAGAGGGTTAAGAATATACCTGTAACTACTGCTTCACTTTCTCTTTTTGTCGTCCTACTCATGTTCTTCTCGCACTGCGCACAAAAGGAGGAGATGAATCACCCATCGATCCCAAAGGCCGAGTCTTTACATCCGCTACCTCGTGGACAATTTCTCGCAAAATGGCCTCGCCGCCGCATGCAAAACAAACTCCCATTCCAAAGACGACACTCATTATGGAGCCTACCACAACGACTACACAGGTAGGGTGGTCCCATCCGACTAACGCCCCCGCTTCCCAAAACTCAAACTCGAGCCCCGACCGCTTCCCGAATCTCCCGAACGCCCCAAGATCGCGTGGGAGCACTGCATCGGGCGGAGGCGCACAACTAGTTCGGCCGAGGCCGCCGCCGCCGAAGGTCACCAGAGACCTCGCCGCCCCGCCCTCTTCGATCTCGTTATTCTCGCCGACTTCACGCCTCACACCCAAGTGCATAAGCCTGCATGCGAGCAATATCCATGCCCGGCTGAAGAGCTACCCCCGTGCAACTCTCTGCTAAGTAATCATCGAGCCCGGTGACATAACGTTGCACTCTATCCTCCATATCTGCCACCAGAGCGGGGACATACCGAGCCAATGAGTCAAACTCTACATTGTACTCCCGAACTGTGCGCCCTCTTTGTCTTAGCATCAAAAGTCTGTCAGCCCGTGTCCTCCTCATATGTGGAGGCAAGAAATGTCCAAGGAAAGCCTCTGAGAACTCACCCCAACCAGCTGGAGGTGCATGCTCTCCCCGGGACAGCTCTCACGAATCAAACCAGTCGACTGCAGTATCACGCAACCGATGTGAACCCAAAATCACTGACTCGGTCTCCGAAGCCTTGATCACTCACGATCCGTCAGAATCGCTTGATGAACTCCCGCGATCATCCTCGTGCCCCACCAGAACTCGTAGGTCGCAACTCGTAAAATCCCGTAGTCTCAAACTATCTCGACCTCGTGAACCATGGGTGCTATCGAACTGCCAGATCCTCGTTTATCTCGTGCTCGCCACGATCCCGCCAATAATCGGGCTATCTCTCAGAACTCCATCTCCTCTCGCCCCGTGCCGCGGATCGAGGCTCAGTGTCGTGGTCTCAGAGAGACCGCCGCGACTTTACTCGCAGCTCCTCTCGCCGCTTTGCCCTGGGCTCGTTGCTCTGCGCGAGGCATCACCGTATACAAAGAACACGCCGAGGAGTCCAACTTATAACACAGCCTCTAAGGCACGATCTCAGAGTGAGAAGAATGGAAACCAATCCTAAATATCCTATAGCCTTCTGATTATAGATGTGGTGCACAACACACCGATAATCAAGACTCATCCGGATACGGCTCAGACACTTTCCGAGGATTAACTGCTCTGATACCACTTTTGTCACGACCCGACCCCGGGCCCGTGACTGGTGCCTTACCCCGGGCACCCTAGTGATACAACATCAGAGAAAAACCAGCGGAAATAAAAACTCATGAAAGGAAACAGTGAAATAATAAAGCAGGCTAACCCAAACGGTTACCTTTTTGTACATAAATTAAAACTTGAATAGCATATCCCTTACAAACTCGCCACAACAAAGCATGCACTTCTAAGAATTTTGAAACCATAATGACGACAGGGCCCCGCCATGCCCCGAATATACAAAAGTCTACTACTTGGAACCGTACCACATGACAAGCTTCCGAGATATGGAGCTTTCCGAGAACCGAACAGCGATCCTAAGAGTGTGGATCGCCAGTTACATGTACTCAACTCGCGGTATGAACGCAGCCCCAAGGAGGTCAAGCATAACAGTACCAAGTATGTGAAATGTAAAAATATCAGAAATGAAATCATAATAGTCTATATAAAGGCGAGACATGTATGATAACCAAACTACAACATCACAACATATAAGCCATATCAAGATAGGACTCATGCGTGAAATCATCACTCAAATACAACCCGAGTTTAACTCCAGACAAAGGCCGCATGCCCCAAGATCTCACCTCAGATAAGCATGGCCCCGAACCGCCCTAGCTGCCCCATACCCGTGGACCATCCAACGTGTCGGTATTCCCAAAGGAGATAACAAGATAACAATCCTCGCGAAGCATACCTGGCTACCCAACGTGTCAAGATGTCCAAACAACTAACAAAACAATACTCATCAGTGGAAGCATACCCGGGCTACCCAACGTGTCGGTATGTCCAAACAACTACAAGATAACACTTAATGGAAGCATACCCGGCTACCCAACGTGTCAGTATGTCCAAGAGGATCGATATAGTGGAAGCATACCCGTGGGCTACCCAACGTGTCAGTATGTCCATCAATCAACCAGATAGTCGGCCCTCCATCGAGAGGCTCGGTAGCACACAATCAAACACTTGCACAACAAGGCTATCACAACAAGCATAGGCAAGTTACACACAACTCAAGGTACTTTAAACACTTCTTAACACAACGTCAAGTATACCAGTAAAACCCAAGTATCTAACCCCTTTAAGATCAAGGTACTCCTACCTTTTATAACCAAGCCACTTATGTTTTTCCATCACAAAGAGTTCAATATTTGAAAACAAGTTACCTCTCTATTTTCAAAAATATCAAGTTACCATCCTAAATCCAATAATGAATCCAATTCTTTATTTTCCATAAGGTCGTTATAATTAACTTCCCATAAAGCTATTATAACACTTTATGTTTTAAAACAATACAAGACAAGACCATGCCTTTCTTTTAAAACGAAACACTTCCAATTCTTAAGCCTCTTTTCTTTTAGAAATCGAATTCCTTACTTTGGAATTTTTAAGAAGATCCAAACTTGATTTCAATAATTCTTATTAGAGCAGCCATGATCTAGGAAATGTAATACAATTTTGTCTTATCTTAGCTTCTATGCAGATGGAGGTTTCTACTGGTTTTAATATGACAATCATTACTTCTTTCCTTTATCGACGCTGCATTGGCTTGTTCGATCCTTATTCCCATTTCCGAAATTTGTAACATTATTCTTTTAAAAACCAAGTATTCATTTCTCACGAATTAGGTTTTATACTTTTCAACACCATTTAGGTCAATTACAAGTCACGTCTCTTATCTTTTGAAATCAACAAACCATTCTTTTAGCTATATAAAGTGGTTATAACAAACTTCCCATAAAGCCGTTATAACACTTCATGTTTTAAACCAACCAATTACCACTATAAACATTTATGAGACCAATAAGGCTCATTCTTTAACCACCGAGTACCCGTTACTAACGGATAAGACTTTACTACTTTTCCACATAATGAAGCCCTTAACACTTCATATCAAGTCAAGGCACAAAAGGGAAATCAAATTCCTTTAACACACGTGCGTCTACCGCACTATATATTTTACAAATAGTCATGCTGAAGAGGATAGGAAGAATCACATACCTCGCGACGATTGTCGACAATAAGCAAAATGATCCACAGTACAATCTCCCTTAAGTAGGATATGCTACTCGTAGTACTTCAATCCTATAAGGGTCATAAAACGTCTATCAATCTCTAGCTTCGAACGTAGAATAACAAAGTGCAAGGTCCCTACATTCTACGGAAGAATTTGGACAGAACTTCCTTTGTTCTACTAACTATGCCACCTCTTTCAAGGACGAATTCCAATAACCAACGCCACATTTAAGGCACACAACAAAGGGGATTACACGCCTTTACAGGATGCGTAAAACTCCGCCCCACAATAATACAAAACAAACCAATAATTTCCATGCCAATCTTGGCCAACAATATAACCAATACTAACCCCCTTTCAACTCTTTTCCAATCCAAATTCTTAGGTCTAACATGATAACTAGCCCTAGACATCTTCAACACTACAATCCCCCCCTTCACAACATGCGACGACCAATTTAGTAACCAAATAGAAGTTATCATCTTAAGGATAACATGCCCATTTCAGTTTTCAACAAAACAACAAGATCCAAATCTATTCAATTATAACAGCCTCAGGCTCAATTCTAAACTACTCAAATATAACAGCCTCAGGCTCATTCTAAACTACTAAAATATAACAGCCTCAGGCTCATTCTAAACTACTAAACAAGTATAACCATAACCAAGAGAAAGGGGAAACTTTTACCTTAAGGAAGCCCACAAACGCCCCTTTTTCTTTCACCTCTTTCCGTCAAAATCGCCCACCAGCGCTTCCCACAAGTTTACCCACACTTTTCCTTCTTGCCGCCGCTCCAACAATTTCCTCTTAGGCTAGGTTTTCTTCAAAAATCAAGAGAGAGAGGATCTTTCTTGAGGGTTTGAAATGAAATGGCCAAGTTGGAAGACTTGGCCCTAAAATAGACCACTTTCGATAAAGGATGGGAGGGACACTTGTCACCCTCCCATAGGTTTAAAACAAAATATCCCCTGCTTCGCCTCACATCACAAAATCCCGCCTCGGCTGTTCAGCGGGCCACAGGCCTTCCACTTCCGAGAAAAGTTCCAGCCTTTCCGCGCTCTCAGATCTGTGGCCGCGCGCTGAAACCCCCACGACTTCAAGATAACCGCGCTGCCTCAGATTCAGCCAGGCGCTGCACTTTAACCGAAAATCGCTGCCTAATCAAGGCACCAAACTTGAAACTTCCATAACTTTTGACTCCGATGTCCTATCGACGAACGGTTTGTTGCGTTGGAAACTAGATTTAACGAACTACACATTAGGCTCTTTAAACACCTCGAAATTCTTAACAACTGGGGTACAACACTCCAAGGTAAACTCAAAATCCGTCCAACACATGTTTGTCAACTTATCTATCATCTTTCAAATCTTATATTCCTTGGTATGTTCTTATCTTAACTCCTTGAATTTACGGGGTGTATTATGTATGATAACTGAACATAAGAGGTGTCCCTCCCCTGATAGCATGTCCGTCCTCTCAAGCTCTTCTGTGTGTCTATTAGTATTTAAGTTATTGTTTGGTTGAGTCTTCACATCCAGTTTAATCTGTTTTGGATGATAACAGTCATCCTAAATGTTGTTTGATAAACATGTCAATTCTATAAAGATCATTGTTGTGGTATCACTATGCTTCACATAGTCTAAATTGGGACCGTACATGTTCAATTCACCTATATGTTAGCATGCTATTTCTTTTACTTAAGATTGAACACGCTGACATGTACTGCTAGCCTGTACCATCTACATTCCTCTTATTAAAGTGTTTTAATTATCCTCTCTTGTATCTCTTGTATTCATACATGTAGCTTTGTCCCCTATTTTGACATCAATTTAGTTCTTTTTATGGCCTGCATATGCTTACATCAGTCTCTTCCTCCCATATTTCTTGTGTGAAGCATACAAAGTGTAGATATCTAGATATGTTTAGACGCACACCAAGACTATATCTTGGTATGCTTTTAGATATATCATGCATATACTATGAATGTTTAGTGGTATGCCTATGATTAATGTCGAATGTGAACTGGTATGTTTCATGAATCTGCGTCTGGACATGCGCTTTCGAATTTGGACTTGTCAGTTTTCTCCTACCTCTTCCTTTCTTTGTTTGTTAAGCCCATTGATTTCAAATCGCGATCGTTTTCACATCGGTCAAGATTTATCGAGTTTGCTCGACCATTTCTGGGTCAGATGTGTTCGGGCCTATCCATTCTTTCACCGGTCAGCCTACATGAATGTCATGTTAATTCCGCACTTCTACAAATAATAATAACCAAATCCTATATAGGTCTAAGTTCATACGAGCATTTTATCTACTTACATCAGGTAAATTTTGGACACTTTACTAATCCTTTTCTTTCCTTATCCTTTTTTACATGGCATGCATCGGAGCAAAAACTAAGAGTCTCATGGCGAGACTCCTCACAAGCTACAGCAAATGAAGACCCGCATCTATGTGCATTTCATTATCCGCATCGAAATTTCAAGCCACAGGCGGAATGACATCGCCACTCCTTCGAGTCATCTTTATTTATTCTTTATTCTGCTCTATTTATTTGTTGTAAATTAATTATCTAACGCTACACTAATTAGTAGAATACTTAGTATAATTAAATCTTGAACCAATATATTAGCAAGTAGTTGGATACTAGAAACCTCATTCTCCTTAAGGTAATTATTTTCGTCTCGCATTACTCAAATCATGCTAACCCCCTTTAATAATATCATTTTCATAATCCTGTAGGAAGCTAAGATTTAAAAGGAGAAACACTTTTTATAAAAGTATTATTAGCATTGACATAGCAAAAGATATTTAGATCCCAAGATCGTTAGGCTCCGTATGAAAAACCTCCGTATATTCTATTTTACAAGCATATATTTGCATTATTACTTCTATACTAAGCTAAGCACTACATATAAAAAATAATTTTATATGGTCTCTAATTACTTTAGGAATATGCTTTCTTTTTAATCAAAGCTAACTTTGTATACTTTAAATAAATCTTGCATTCTTCAAAAAATGTGTTTTATACTTGCATATATCTTTTACTCAAAAACTTTTCAAAACACGCATTATTTAGCAACAATAATTAACCCTAGGTTTGAGCGACAATCATAGTTAGCGGATCCTTTAGGATGCCTAACCCCTTCACTTTAGGATAATAAAGAACCCTTACCCAGGATCTCATTAAGTTTAGCAGATCATTAAAATGGAGTTAGTGTTGACTTTAACTTAGTTGACATTTAGGTGTCTTAATTCACCCAAAATAATTAGTTGACGACTCCGCGAACCCTAGCACCACTTTTAGCACTTTAGCCCTTTAGCACTTAGCACCTTTTACTTTTAAATTTTAACCTTTTAGCACCCTACTTTACCATTAAGCACCCTTTTTAACACTTTAGCATTTTATTATTTTCTAACCTTTTATTAAGCAGGGTAGGAGTTGGATAATGTCGCGGTCGGAAAAGGGAGTGACAGAAATGGCGACTCCGCTGGGGATTTAAGGTTCTTAACCACAACAGACCTAGGGTTATTATTTGGCATTATTTTTGCATTTAATTTTTATGTACTGTATTTTGTTTTTTTTTTTGTTTTAATTGCTATGTGCTTTACTGCTTTCCTTAAACTGGCATTCCGCTCATATTTCTTTCACTCTGAAAAATTCACACTATCACACACTACACGCGAGGTGCGCTTGATGCATCAGCAAAATTCTTTCTTCAAAACCCAAATTTAGGAGAGTTGGTAATATACGTGGAGTGTCCGGTCTAACCGGTGGCCGCGTAGCCTTCTCACTCGAGTTGTCCGCTAGGAACTCAAGGCCCAAGAAAGCCAAATCTTAGAAACTCGTGATAGAGCTATACCACCCTTTATTTTAGGGCATGCATGCATTTACCTTATGCTGGTCTGTCCTCGTATCGACACCACAATTAGGAAAACACCAAACTTGTCGACGGGTTTCTCAACCCAACGACCAACCAGCATATTATGTGTAGCGTGACAATGATAGATAAATCCAAGCCTAATCATGACATGCTGAAATTGGAAAAAGTGCACCGTCATTTGGTCGCCATTTCCAACAAAAGCATTACAGTTGGACGGCTTGGACAAATCCATCATAACCTCGCATATGTGACGTTTAGGCCTACCTCTGGCATAACGGGGTCCCCGTGCATGTTAGGACTCGTTTGTAATGTGACAATTTGTGTGCCACATGTACTTGCTAAATGTTATTTACACTTTTGCAAAATCACGTGCTTTACACTAACGCAGTTTGCTACATTTTGTTTAAAAGGATTTATCATCTTCCCTAAAGGTCGATTTGTATTTGACTAAGCAATGACAAAACATCGATATTTCACAAGATCAAAGGCACGGTCCAGCGACATGACTGATTCAAGGGCATTTGAGCAGAACTAGTCGGAACCTGTCTTGGTTCCTATAGGCAAAGCAGAGGTCTCAGAAAAGAAAAACAGTAGATCCGATCGAACACCTCGCCCAATTACCACAGCAAATGGCAACCCTGCAGGCCGAAATCAAAAGGCTCTGAAACCTCACTAGAGCACTTGTCACTGCAAATAACCAAAACAATCAAAATCCTCCAAATTAGTACTAGTACCCGCTTACTACATATCCCATTTACCACACTCAGCCAACATACAATGCACTCATATACCCCACACAAAACCAAATGCCTACCATACCCCCGTCAAACAAACCAAGATAAAAGGTCACCACAAACCTACTTTCGCAATAAATACGACAACCCATTGCGATACCCACCCCGTGTATACGCCACAGCCAAAGGCCCGTCCACTAAACATCTTCAAACCCCGCATAAATGCTGAGAGAAAGCCAATCAGAACCTATACACCTTTAGCCGAACCCATAACCCAAGTGTATGAGAAGCTGAAAGTCGCAGGAATACTCCAGCCAATTCCCAGAAATACCCCCAGGCCTACTTCTCGAGGGCACGATAAAACCAAACATTGTGCATACCACTCCGGTGTCGAGGGGCGCGACATCGAAAATTGTTATACACTCAAGGACAAAATAGAGGAGTTAATCAAAAAGGGAGTCACTCAGGTGGAGGATGCCTCCCCCAATGAGTACAATGAACTCCAAAGGAAGAGATGTGTCCCCTAGCCAGAACCTGCTCTTCCTGAATCAATCATTTATCCAAGCATGCACCACGCAGAAGTCAAAAGAAGGAGATATTGATAGCAGAGCATGAAGACCCAGCCAGCCAAGATGCAGAGCAAGAAGGCATATTGGTAGATTGGATTTGCACCCTTGTTCTGGTCTGACTAGAGTCTAGATAAAGAGAACAATTTAGTTTAGCAGAATAATTTAAGACTCATATTTAAGTTGTTTCGCTTAAGTTTTGCTTGTATTGGAACTACGTGTGACCTGATTCCCTTGGCGGATACGTAGGCGGCCATATCGGCTTCGGTCCCACCTTTAGAATTTTACCCAATTTCGCTTGTAATGAACTACGTCATGACTGATTCTCACGGGATACGAGCGCCTAAATCGGCTTCGGTCACACCATTAGGAAACTTTTCCTTCGTTATGAAAATAACGAGAATACACACAACATACAAGTAACTCCATTGAGACATACTTTAGGCCAAACGCCCTTTGCATATTCAAAACTGGGACAAGATAGAACCAGACAGGGGTTGCAGGTCCAAACAGTCCAGGCGCGCAGATGTCAAGAAACAAAACGGCGAAGTCAAATACGAATCGACCACCCCCCCCCCCCCCAAGGTCTTCCATATTAGCAGAAGCAGAAAGAAGAAGCAGAGGCAGAGGATACGACAACAATCCAAAGTTCAAAGTCCGCAGCAGAAACAGCAGAAGCAGAAAGGGGCATCGACAATCAACAGTAAAAATTCAAAATTCTGCAACAAAGTCTAGCGCATCAGCTCGGGCATAAAGTCAAATTTGCATCGCAACAAAGGCATCAGGGCAATTCGTCAGTTGCAGCATTTAGCATGTTCATGCAAGGACAACATCTCAGTACTCACATCATCTTGCATATCAGGGACGACATCTCTACCCACATAATTGCATTTCTCATATATTTATCATTTTGCTTTAACAGTTATACACTACTTTTTCTCAAGATTAGCTCGCAGGAGCATATATTCTACAGGAGCAGTGATGCGCGTAATATGCACACACTTTTAAACGCAAGTGCACGTTATCGTATCAAGTAGTATAGTCTTAGATAAGACCGAATATCGTCCTCTAGGATTAGGGTTCAAGTACCAATTATCTATTTTCTAGTATCTATTTGGTGAATTAATGAGTGATTGGTTGTTTATGACTAAGAATTATAAAAGCTATTTTAAAGTATAAAGATTTAATTCAGATGTGATGAGAATAGGGCTTCTATGTATCCTTACTATCCGCTTATGTTACTTACTAATGCATTACTTATGGCATTCTTCTTTCGAGAAAGCAGTTTACGTAAATCGCTTTATACTCCCGTTAGGTTATATAAACACTCAACCCCAGATTGTTCCTTACCTAACTTTCACGATAAGTGGTAACGCTATAGAGGATTAAGCACAAAACCTAGTTGACCGTCACGCACAATGCGCAAAATTAGGTTGTTAAGCCTCTCATCAACGCTTACAAATCTAATTGAGGTATTTTCATCCCCAATTCAAGATCGTTTCATCCAACTTACAAGATATTCACAATCCCCTTTTTCGTAACTGATTAGAAATCATATAGTGATAACTAGTTGTCAATTAGCTACCAAGAATTCAACTCAATTATCGATAGATCTCTCAATAAGAATAATTACCATAAGCATGCATTAATTTATAACATAAGGTTCAAGAAATTCAACATGAAAGTCTTATAAGAGAATTAGTTCCTAGCCATAAATATGACAAGAACTAATTCCATGTTCATCATACAAAAACTGAATTAAAGTAAAGAAAGGGAAAGAAATTACTAATATTTAGGTCTCCAATCTCCTGTGCAAGAAAACTCAGTTTGGCAAAGAAAGGGAACCCCTTAAACCGCTTGTGGTTCTCCTTTATAGGTTTAAAAACGCTCCTTCTTTTTCCCCGCAGTTCGCCCAAAATCCAAAAGACATAAAATTTCGCAAGGCTGCGCCACATGTAGCCGCGCACAAGTTCTCAACTGCGCCGCGCTACGATATTCGCTGTTTAGCCGCGGCGCTGAAGTCTTCGCTTCGACATCGGCGCCGCGCCTCGCTTTTGCAGGAGGCCACTGGTCTCGATTTTAGCCTGCTTCGCCACTTTCTCTGCTACCGCATCTCTCTTGCCCTCTTTTTGCTCCTTTTCCGCTATTTGGCCATTTCAACCACTTTGACTCAATAGAAAGAAAAACTATCCTAATACGACACTTATATGTGCAAAATGGGACAAAAGACTAACTAAACAGACTCAAAAGGTGTATATAAAATACACCGATCAAATACCCCAACTTAACCTTTGCTCGCCTCGAGCAAAGATAGAAAGAAATACAATAAAAGACTCAAAAGAATGAAAATAAAGGACTTCACATTAATCACTTTGTCGCATAGATGTTAACTAGAAAAACGAAGGTTAGCGTAATAATACGCAGGAACATATAGCATGGAATTTCAACACATTGAGCTAGATATTTCGCAAACTCATACTTATCATGCTTAAATGGAAGTTCATATACTAAATCATGCATATAAATTCAAGAATTCCTATGGCATGCTTACTTGCTATTCTCCACTAATTCGATATGCATAAAGAGATCTTCAGACTTCGAGGGTTGTAATGTTGCTTAGGTAGGGTTGGTAAAGATAGGCATTTAGGCTCATTGCTCACTACAAGCTCTTTGGCTTTTCAATTTTTCCCTTTTCTTTTGATTCTTTCCTTCACTTCAATTCTATCCTTCCTCTTTGTTTTGGGAGAGTGAAGTGTATTATACTAATAGACACCCCCAAACTTAGGTTTTGCCTCTTTCTTATTACTTTTTTTATCAAAGCAACAAACTCATTCACTTTTTGTCTCTTTTTAACACAATGGATTCCACTATTTCATATTTGCACTTATGGTACAATTTGTGGGAACATAGGGTGTCAAAGAAGAAGTTTCAAATTTAGGCTCAATGAGGCTGACTAGGGATATTTTTAAAGTACAGGATAGAAAAGAATGGTAAGAATTGGCTATCAAAGAAATGTCTGAGTCATCTCCCTAACATACATATCCTAACTATTTCGCCTCAAATAGCAAGCAATCATAACACATAAGAATTTATCATTTAGCATGCATAACTCAAGTAAGAAACTCCAAATAGACAGATTCTGTGAGTTTTTGGCATATCTAACCTAAGTGTTTAGATAGTTGCTTCAATTCCTTTACATTATTCCACTTTACTTCACTGGGTGTTTCTAGCAACTACAGCATATATGATCTTTGGCAGGCAATTATGACTCAAAAAGAAAATTTTTGGTGACTCAAAATAAACATAAAACAAATAAAAAAACTTAAATAAAACATAACATGACACACAAATAAAACACCCCCAAACTTAAATCACACATTGTCCCCAATGTGTGTAAGACTCAAAGAAAATAAAAAAAAGACACTTACAGACTTTGGCTAAAATGGTGGTGGTGGCGTGGATAATGCCTCGACTATTGGTTGAACAAGGCACTCACTGGCCGATTTGTTGCCTTGCTTTCGCCGTCCTTGTACTATCGCTTGCGCGTCCGCATCATCTCTCCGTGTTGGTACAATTGCCCTATTGTGGCTCAAGGTTCTCGCTTCGTGGTTGGCCGGTGGCTAGGTCCTCGCTCATATCGAGCCCCTATTTCGTGCTCATCTTCATCCATGGTTGCTTCACCGTTGCCGCCGCTGGTTGTACTCTTCGTTCGCCGCCGGGGCTGTGGTCCGAAAAGAGTGCATTATCCCATGCGACACCGGGCTGGTTTCTTTCATGAGATTCGTGGGTAGTTGTGGATCGCACTCACGTGGCATAGATCGTAATAAGTGAACTGTCCCAATCCAATTGTCACCAACTCGCTGATTTCTTCGATGCTCGCACTATCTCTTTTCCCACATCAATTGTCACCTCATAATTCCGTAAATCAACTTAATCTCGCTCTTCCGCACTCGGAAGTGCGTAGATGGAATCACGCGGCATCGACGTAAATACACCAAGCCTTGGTCGCTTTGTTGAATTGGCACCGCCAAGCTTTCTAGATCCATTCCTTCCGATCAAAAGCACTTCGTGGTAGCTCATCGTTCGCAATGTTATTCCAATGATGTTGTCACGCTTCCTAGACCATGTTCTAAAATGGTTCCAATCACTACTTTCTTCAACATCAACTGCTTTTAGCGTTGTATTTATTGCTTCGCAGCCACAGCATATAATTTCCTTACAAAGCACCCTTTCTCGCCTTCTCCGAAAGTTTGCATAAAATTCCCGCACTATCATTGTTGTATTCATCGTGTTATCTTCTCCTGATTGACAAATCTCTTCCACCCCTTAGCTCAATCATCGCCGGACGGGCTCATAAACGCCTTCCTCCCCATATGATCCCTTTGGTAATCCATTCCTTTCTCGAATTACGCCCGTATCAAGCCTTTGTATCTTAGGAAGGCTCGTAACTCACAAATCTATTTTCATCAGACGTTGGGTCGTGGATGTGGATCCTCTTCTCTTCTCGTGGCCATTTATAAACAAGATCTGCAGCCTTCTAATTTTTGTGGCACAATGTCTCCTACACACTCAACAACTAGCAATAAAAACAACACCCCCAAACTTCAATATTTCTACCAATACCCACAACCTTCTTTTCTACTCCTTTCTCCAACTTCACAATCACTTTTCACCTCCGAACTACTCCAACTACAATACTTCTCCAAACTACTACCTCCTATGACTTTAGTAAAAGGATTCAAGAACAAGGATAGAGATTACCTTTTATGAGAAGATTCAAGCTTGTTCTTGTTTCAATCGTGGGTTGAGGCTATGGAACGGAGCTTTGTTGCTTGAGATAGTGGGGTTTTGGGAATTTAAGAGTTTAGGTTGTGGTCAGTGGATTTCATGAGGATTTGGGAGAGTTTCAAATTTCGTGGGTTTTGGAGAGGAAGGTTAGGTTTTGGAAGTTGGAATTGGGAAAATCTGATTTTGGGCGCTTTAAATTTCTCGATTCCCGCCGCCATGCTTTAGCCGCGCGCCTAAACATCCAAGGCCCTTCGACTTTCGCCGCCTCGCTCAGCGGCGCCTAAATTCTCGCAAACTTTCGAATTCTACCGCCGCGCTCGCTTCTGAGCCGCTTAAACTTCAGACTTCTTCAGATATTTTGTGTCGCGTTCGCTTCAGCCGCAAGGCTTACTCGCTTCGAAATCCCGACTTTCTTTCGCTTTTCGCTTTCGCCATTCCTCGCACCTATCACTCACAGCACAAACACAAGAACCCAAGAACCCAAGACCGTGAGATTGTTCTAGACAAAATAAAATAAACTAAAAAGAGAAATTAAAATGACATAATTTAAAAAACGTTGGGTTGCCTCCCAACAAGCGTTGTCTTTTACGTCTTTTAGCCGGACGCAATTAACCTTTCTGAGTGCCCATTGGATACTTCGCGAATCGCTTGTAATCCATGATTTATTGTTATAGGTCTCAATTTCCTATAACTATTTGTTCAAACAGGGCCTTAAACATACAAGTATCCCCAAGCACACAAGATGAGTTTGTCTTTTGTGCTTCTTATTTTGTAGAAACCGTGAAATTCTCTACATCTCGACTCGGGTTGCCTCGATGGTATGCAATTCCTAATTGGGGTCATTCGTGATAGCTAGTGGTGTTTCTTCCGTGATAGGTGCATGAAAAAGAATTTCCACGTAATCCAAGAAGGTGAATAATTGATTGCAATCTTTTCCTTCTACACCAAATATCTCACCAAATTCCTCAATAGTCAGCGTGATTCGTGCTCTCAACTTGATGTTCATTGTTGAATATGATCGCGAAGTTCGCTATTTGCGCTTTCCAACCTTTTTATACCCAACCTCATTTCGCCCACGAATCGAGCTTGGGACCTCGTGAGATCGAGTAGAGTTTCTCGTAATTCCTCCTCTCTTCCTCTACGGTTGGAACTCGATCATATCGACAGAGTAATCCATATCTTCGTGATCCCCGAGATGCATCAAAACCAACAAAGAATCACTACACTTGTTTTCACACAATAAATACATAAAATAAACAAAATTAAAAAAACTATACATAAAACCAAATTAGAAATTAAAAATAGATATATTTGATATTGAACTATTGCTTAATCCCTAACGGCCAAAAACTTGATGCGCGTAATATGCACACACTTTTAAACGCAAGTGCACGTTATCGTATCAAGTAGTATAGTCTTAGATAAGACCAATATCGCCCTCAGATTAGGTTCAAGTACCAATTATCTATTTTCTAGTATCTATTCGTGAATTAACGAGTGATCGGTTGTTTATGACTAAGAATTATAAAAGCTATTTTAAAGTATAAAGATTTAATTCAGATGTGATGAGAATAGGGCTTCTATGTATCCTTACTATCCGCTATGTTACTTACTAATGCATTACGGCATTCTTCTTTCGAGAAAGCAGTTTATTTAAATCGCTTTATACTCCCGCTAGGTTATATAAACACTCAACCCCAGATTGTTCCTTACCTAACTTTTGGCCGATAAGTGGTAACGCTTATAGGAGGATTAAGCACAAAACCTAGTTGACCGTCACGCACAATGCGCAAAATTAGTGGTCATAAGCCTCTCATCAACGCTTACAAATCTAATCGAGGTATTTTCATCCCCAATTCAAGACTCTATCCAACTTACAAAGATATTCACAATCCCCTTTTCGTAACTGATTAGAAATCATATAGTGATAACTAGTTGTCAATTAGCTACCAAGAATTCAACTCAATTATCGGATAGATCTCTCAATAAGAATAATTACCATAAGCATGCATTAATTTATAACATAAGGTTCAAGAAATTCAACATAGAAAGCCTTATAAGAGAATTAGTTCCTAGCCATAAATATGACAAGAACTAATTCCATGTTCATCATACAAAACTGAATTAAAGTAAAGAAAGGGAAAGAAATTACTAATGTTTAGGTCTCCAATCTCCTGTGCAAGAAAACTCAGAGTTTAAAGAAAGCGGGAACCCTTAAAACCGCTAGGTTCTCCTTTATAGTTTAAAACGCCTTTCTTTTCTCTCGCAGTTCGCCCAAAATCCGCCAAAAGACATAAAATTTCCGCGCACGCTGCGTTCGCCACGTACAGCGCTAAGTTCTCAAACTGCGGTGTTTTAGCCGCGCAAGTTCAAATCCGCGGTGTTTTGCGCCGCGCCCGAGATTCGCTGTTTTAGCCGCGCGCCGAAGTCTTCGCTTCGACATCGGACGCCGCGCTCGCTGTCGCAGGAGGCCGCGCGCTGGTCCGATTTTAGCCTCGCTCGCCACTTTCTCTGCTTTCACCGCATCTCCTCTTTTGCCCTCTTTTTGCTCCTTTTCCGCCATTTGACCATTTCAACCACTTTGACTCAATAGAAAGAAAAACTATCCTAATACGACACTTATATGTGCAAAATGGGACAAAAGACTAACTAAAACAGACTCAAAAGGTGTATATAAAATACACCGATCAAGCAGCAACAATACGTCCAGGCAACGACGTCAGCAGCAACGCATCCAGGCAACGACGTCATCAACATCGCGTCTACGCAACGACGCCAGCAATAATACGTCCAAGAAACGACGTCATCAGCAACACGTCCAGACAGCGACGTGATCAACATTATGTCTACGCAATGACACCATCAACATTACGTCTACGCAACGACGCCAGCAGCAATACGTCTAGGCAACGACGTCAGCATCAACACGTCCAGGCAACGACGTCATCAGCATTGCGTCTACGCAACGACGCCAGCAGCAATACGTCCAGGCAACGACGTCATCAGCAACACGTCCAGGCAACGACGTGATCAGCATTATGTCTACGCAATGACACCATCAGCATTACATCTGCGCAACGACGCCAGCAACAATACGTCTAGGTAACGACGTCAGCATCAACACGTCCATGCAACGACGTCATCAGCATTGTGTCTACGCAACGACGCCAGTAGCAATACGTCCAGGCAACGACGTCATCAGCATTGCGTCTACGCAATGACACCAGCAGCAATACGTCCATGCAACGACGTCATCAGCAACACGTCCAGGCAACGACGTGATCAGCATTATGTCTACTCAACGATGTGATCAGCATTATGTATACACAATGACGTCATCAGCATTACGTCTAGGCAACGACGTCATCATCAACACGTCCAGACAATGACGTTATCAGCATTATGTCTACGCAATGACGCCAGCAGCAATACGTCTAGGCAACGACGTCAGTATCAACACATCCAGGAAACGACGTCATCAGCAAAACATTCAGGTAACGACGTGATCAGCATTATATCTACGCAATGACGCCATCAGCATTACGTCTACGCAACGACGCCAGCAGCAATACATCTAGGCAACGCCGCCAAGATCAACACGCCCAGTAACGACGCCATCAAGATTGGGCTCACGCAACCACGCCAAAGAAAGAATACATCCAAGCAACGATGTCATCAGCAACACGTTCAGGAAACGACGTGATCATCATTATGTCTACGCAATGACGCCATCAGCATTACGTCTACGCAACGACACCAGCAGCAATACGTCTAGGCAACAACGTCATCATCAACACATCCAGACAACGACGTCATTAGGAATACATCAGGCAACGACATGATCAACATTATATCTACGCAATGACGCCATCAGCATTACGTCTACGCAACGACCTCAGGCAACGACGTCATCAACATTACGTCCACGAAACGACGCCAGCAGCATTACGTTTATGCAACGATGCCAGCAGCAACACGTTCAGGCGACGACGTTATCAGCACAACGAGTCCGAAAACGACGCCGAGTCCGAAAGCGACTCCAAGTCCAAAAACGACGCTAAGTCCGAAAACGATGTCAAGTCTGAAACGACGCCCCGCCCAAAGACGACGTCATCTGCATGTCACATCTACGCAAGGACACTTTCTCTACTCTCATAATTGCATTTTTTTTATATTTATTATTTTTGTCTTAGCAGTTATGCACTAACTCTTTCTTGAGCTTTAGTCTACAGGGGGCTTGTTGCAGCAAGGACAACATATCTGCATTCAAAATCGCAACACGTCCCTGCAAGGGCGAAATTACAGCATTTGCAGCATCAAATCAACACAACAGGCATCACATTGTTACAGAATAACCTCTCTATTCTTAGAATTACATTACTTATAAATTCATGCACTGCCATTTTGCCTTAACAGTTATGCACTAACCGTTTGTTTAAGTCTTAGCATGCAGGAGCAGGAGCACAACGTGGATTTTCTCTTACAGCGAACCGGAGAAATTTGTTGGGGGGTCAACCTTCCCAACGAATGGCAGAAGAGGCCTCAAGCGTCGGTCCACTCATTCCACATCACCATACACCCAACAACATAAGTCGATACCGGTACAACCTAGGTTCAAGCCAGTTTATTTTATTTTTATTTTACACCACAGCCCAGTGTCGTCATAATGCGACACTGGAACAAATTTTTGAATCCGCGTTAGCCCACCTTGGTGTTTCGGCAATGGTAACCCAGCGTCGTCATAACTCGACACTGGGACAAATTTTGAGTCCGCGTTAGCCCGCCTTGGTGTTCTGACCATGGTAGCCCAGTGTCGTTATAACTCGACACTGGGACAAATTTTGAATTTTGCGTCAGCCTTGTCTAATTGCCCAACATTTTTAATTCTGAGGATCGAGACAAAATTGACTATAAGTCAACGTCTTTGTCCGAAGACTCATCCATCATCTCCACACAAAGAGGGACAAGTTGTTGACACCCAATTTTGACCCTCTCGCCCAACCGTTAACTATAAAATTACACTAAAATATTTTTTAAATGATAAAATGCAACAATAAAATATTAATGCATGCACAAATAAGCAATTTAATAATGGCACCGCGTCTTACGTAGAATATTAAGCACTTAGAGTCTCGCGCCCGCAATTATTAATTTTAAGCCCTGTCATAATTCTTAAATGATAATTAACAATAAATACGTCAATAAATAATTTAGCAATGACGTCATGTCAAATAGCATAGTCGCATTTATTAATACGCAAAGCAATTTCATAATTATTGTAGCGCCTAAGGTCATATTAAGATAATTTAATTTTAGCTTAAATAATAATAAATAATGAACAATAAATAAGATTTTAAATAATAGCACCGCATTTTAAGTAAAAGCATTAAGCAATCCTTAAATATCATATATGCATTTAACATTTAAATAATTTAATCTAAACTCCATTCAATTTTAATTTAACATCGTAAAATACACATAATAAATAAGTTTTAATAACGGCATCACATTATAAAAATTAAGCACTAATTAAATGCACGCACGTCTTTATTTTTTGTAATAATTTAAACTCTAACTTAGACTAATAAAGCACCTAAATAATTTAATCATAATTTAAATAATTTAATTAATTAATAATACACTACCCAAATTAAAACACCTAAAAACTAATACCTAATTAAAATCAGCCCACTATCTACCCAAAACCTTTAAAACGCAGCCCACAACCCATTATTTCACAGCCCAATTACCCAACCCAGCACAGGCCCAATACCGCAAGCCCATCCGCCCTTTTATCTTTTCCCCATCACCAGCAGCCCACAAGAGAACCCTTCAGCCCTTTTATTTCACCTCCTTCCCCCATCAACACAAAAACCTAAGAACCTCTTCCATCGCCGCCCACACCCAGCCGAGATTCTCGCCGGAGAATCCGGCGAATCTTTCACCAATACAACTAACAAATCAGCCTCAATATTCGATAGTCATAAACTTGCCTTAAGAAACAAATTCTAAAATCGACCAGAATCAAGCACGAATCGCCCACAAATTCGTACGAAATCAGTACAAAATCGCACCAAATCATAAGCTACCAAATTCAGAACACGAATTAGGGCTATAAATACATAAGCTACACGCATGCAGGGGGGACGGGGGAACAAATATCCGTTAAAAAACACAAAGGGGGAAAAAGGGAGAACCCCAGCAGATTCACATAAAACAATCGGGAAGCATAGAAAAATCAGTGGAAATAAATCAAGAAAACAGCCTAAGAATCAATTCTTTAACGTTAGAAGCAATTCAACACCTCATCGCCTTCAAATCGCATAAGCAATAAACTCTCCGAGTGGATCGACGACTTGATATGCTGTCTCGGTTCGCTGCCCGGAGAAGGTAAACCCAAGTTCCTCTTAGTTCATTTTTCGTATTGTCGTATTTGTGTGTTAAACCTGTGTCGATTAGCTCGTTCAGATTATTGGGTTCAGTGATGCATAAATGTGATGCTTGCCATCGCTTAATTGTCTCTGCTAGCCTATCTATTCGATCACAATACTCAAATCTGCTGGGCTGAGTTCATCTTTAGCATAATGTGATTGGTGCGCTGTTTTAGTACTTGTTTAGCGACGACCATGATATGGGCAATGGGTCTGGGATTCGGTCATGATATTTATTTTATGTATCTCATATTCAGCGTTAAGCAGAGACAAATTTAAATTCCTCCATGACTTATATAATGTTGTGTCCTGTTTTATATGTTATAACGAGTTGCGCATCTGTGTTTCCCTGTTAGCGTGGTGATAAACTTGTTATTTACAAGTTCAGGATAAGAATATGACAATTTTAGAATGGTTGTGTGAGTCCAATATTATGCCTTAATAGTCTGACCATGCTCTATTTACACTTAAGAACGATATGGAAGCATATGGGCACTTGTTGAGTGTTTCGAAGTTCATTCCCAACATGTCTTAAAATGTTACCGACTACGTGTGTTATCCGCATTTATGTATTTGAGATAGAGTCCCTCATAAGGTTAACCAGTCGTATTTGATTTACTTTTTGCTGACTTGTATCAATTGTGCACTTATTTTGTCTGCCTATAATAAGAATGCCGCCATGTTAATATATAAGCTATCTGGCTCATGTTGCGTTAGGTTAATTTAACTAAGTATGAAGGATACCTAGCTTGGTTTAGGTAATCCACAAGTTTGCACAATGTCACATTCAAATGGATTAAATCTTATGCAAAGAGGTTCATTAATTTGATTATAGGTCTATGGTATGATAACTGAACATAAGAGGTGTCCCTCCCGTGATAGCATGTCCGTCCTCTCAAGCTCTTCTGTGTGTCTATTAGTATTTAAGTGATTGTTTGGTTGAGTCTTCACATCCAGTTTAATCTGTTTTGGATGATAACAGTCATCCTAAATGTTGTTTGATAAGCATGTCAATTCTATAAAGATCATTGTTGTGGTATCACTATGCTTCACATAGTCTAAATTGGGACCGTACATGTTCAATTCACCTATATATTAGCATGTTGTTTCTTTTACTTAAGATTGAACACGCTGACATGTACTGCTAGTCTGTACCATCTACATTCCTCTTATTAGAGTGTTTTTATTATCTCCTCTCTTGTATCTCCTGTATTCATACATGTAGCTTTGTCCCCTATTTTGACATCAATTTAGTTCTTTTTATGGCATGCATATGCTTACATCAGTCTCTTCCTCCCATATTTCTTGTGTGAAGCATACAAAGTGTAGATATCTAGATATGTTTAGACGCACACCAAGACTATATCTTGGTATGCTTTTAGATATATCATGCATATACTATGAATGTTTAGTGGTATGTCTATGATTAATGTCGAATGTGAACTGGTATGTTTCGTGAATCTGCGTCTGGACATGCGCTTTCGAATTTGGACTTGTCTGTTTTCTCCTACCTCTTCTTTTCTTTGTTTGTTAAGCCCATTGATTTTAAATTGCGGATTATTTTCATAATGTGTCAGCATTTATCGAGTTTGCCTGACCATTTCTTGAGTTGTATGTGTTTGGGCCTATCCATTCTTTCACTGGTCAGCCTACATGATCACATGTTAATTTCGCATCACATAATAATAATAACCAAATCCTATATAGGTCTAAGTTCACATGATCATTTTATCTACTTACATTGTGGGTAAATTTTGGACACTTTACTAATCCTTTTCTTTCCTTATCCTTTTTTACATGGCATGCATCGGAGCAAAAACTAAGAGTCTCATGGCGAGACTCCTCACAAGCTACAGCAAATGAAGACCCGCATCTATGTGCATTTCATTATCCGCATCGAAATTTCAAGCCACAGGCGGAATGACATCGCCACTCCTTCGAGTCATCTTTATTTATTCTTTATTCTGCTCTATTTATTTATTGTAAATTAATTATCTAACGCTACACTAATTAGTAGAATACTTAGGATAATTAAATCTTGAATCAATAGATTAGCAAGTAGTTGGATACTAGAAACCTCATTCTCCTTAAGGTAATTATTTTCGTCTCGCATTACTCAAATCATGCTAACCCCCTTTAATAATATCATTTTCATAATCCTGTAGGAAGCTAAGATTTAAAAGGAGAAACACTTTTTATAAAAGTATTATTAGCATTGACATAGCAAAAGATATTTAGATCCCAAGATCGTTAGGCTCCGTATGAAAAACCTCTGTATATTCTATTTTACAAGCATATATTTGCATTATTACTTCTATACTAAGCTAAGCACTACATATAAAAAATAATTTCATATGGTCCCTAATTACTTTAGGAATATGTTTTCTTTTTAATCAAAGCTAACTTTGTATACTTTAAATAAATCTTGCATTCTTCAAAAAATGTGTTTTATACTTGCATATATCTTTTACTCAAAAACTTTTCAAAACACGCATTATTTAGCAACAATAATTAACCCTAAGTTTGAACGGACAACCGCAAGTTAGCGGATCCTTTAGGATGCCTAACTCCTTCCCTTTAGGATAATAAAGAACCCTTACCCAGGATCTCATTAAGTTTAGCAAATCATTAAAATGGAGTTAGTGTTGACTTTAACTTAGTTGACATTTAGGTGTCCTAATTCACCCAAAATAATTAGGTGGCGACTCCGCGAACCCTAGCACCACTTTTAGCACTTTAGTCCTTTAGCACTTAGCACCTTTTACTTTTAAATTTTAACCTTTTAGCACCCTACTTTACCATTAAGCACCCTTTTTAACACTTTAGCATTTTATTATTTTCTAACCTTTTATTAAGTAGGGTAGGAGTTGGATAATGTCGCGGTCGGAAAAGGGCGTGACATATGTTATATGCATTTTATTGTTTTTTCTGAAAAAATAGAAGACAACATTACGTTCTGACTTCAGTTGATACCAACAATTAGTATTGTGCATAATGATTTTTGTTTATTCTACCTAACCGAGATTGGTCATGTGTAATTCACACAGCTTCAGATAGTACCTCAGACATACCTGAGTGTCGACACACCTGCTTGCATCCAAGGTTTCGAACTACACGTAATCTCACGTTTCAAATGCCCTCACTGAAAGAAAGTCCCATTTCTCACATATATTTCAGTATTTTAAATTTTGGGACGTTTAGAGAAAACACACTCACACTCAGAAAGATGTTCAATGCATGCAATTGTAATACCATAGGCTTGGCCGTCATGTAAGTATCCACTAATGTGAGAACCCTCAGTATAAGATCATGTAGGGCTTGTCACGGGCTTGTAATGTAGGCTTGGGGAAAGGAATGGATATCATTTGGGTAAAAGTGACTAATCATTCCTCGAGAGTTGGACTACGTCCGTGCTTGATATTTGTATGCTTTAATGCTGACTTGCTTTCTTTTTGTCCCAGTTTTCTGTACTGACTTCTTTTGAATCTTTCATTTGGAGCCCCTTTTTTTCGGGGTTATATATTCTTTTTTTTTTATTATCGGGGCTTTTGATTTCCTCTTTGTGTGAAGTCGTCATTTGTGTTGTGTTTTTTTTTTCTTTTTTCTTTTTGAGACTTTGACAGTTTTTATCTTTGCAAACTTCAACGCATAATTTTGTCAGCCACTTGCACATTTCTAAAGTGCTCAAGGAGGTCGGACGAAGAGAGGGATAGTGCGTACGCACTCAAAAAGGGCATAGGTGTAATATGCGGTTGTCGAAAGAATAAGTTTTAGGCTCAAAAGGAGTGTACTACGGATAATGTTATTTGGTAGGCTGAAAAGGCTCAAACGGGTCAAAGAAAGCCTACGATCATTTCCTACACCGAGTGTTACTCAGGATTTCGCCTCAACAAACATTCAGGCCAAGTTCTAGATCACAATGCAATGCAATTGAACTTGTTCTAAAACTCACCACACAATGCATATGAAACGATGAGGTTGGTTTCATTCTTATCTTTGAAAAATGCAAGACAATGTCATTTACGGGTGTGAATAGGTACCAAAAGAATCTATGGTTTACCACAGAGTCAATTCATACTGATTTTTTTTTTCTATGCACACTTGTAACTGTTTGGTATCAACAAAGTCAAACAATAATACTTAAAAAATATTTTTGTATTTTTGAATAACATTTTTTTTTGTATTTCTGAATAATATTTTTTTTTTTGAATAAATAGTACCGAACCCGAATAGGTCGCCACGTATCCATTGAGGAATCAAAGCGTAGTTCATTCAAATATGTTATAAAATGTATGCTTGAAAAGAATTTATCAAAGAAAGGATAGCAATATAAAGTTGTGCAAAAGAAATTATTGTCCACCGTGGACGAATGCAAAGTAAAATGAATGTAACAGAAAAATGAATGCCCGAAACATGATGAATGGGATGCATGAGTGAGAAAAATATGATTCTTTATTATTATTTTTTTTATTTTTTATTTTTATGGTGTCGAACCCAAAATGAACCGCCTACGTATCACAATCGCAGGTGAGAATCGACACGCCAGAGTTCGGAATGATTATGCTGTAAAATGCATGATAAATAATTATGTAATCAACACTAGACATATCAATTGAATTTGCAAATAAAGATACAAAATATAGAAGAACTGAGAGCGATGTCTCGTTGAATCTGGTATAAACTGACTTCTATTAGTCAACATAACTCCCGCTCATTCTTGGGATGATTTTTTTTTTCCGATCGTCCTCGGCTGTTTGCGAGGACAACCTTCCTGCAAAAATATGAGAAATTGGTGAGTAGGAAAATGACAAAAATAATAAAAATGCAGAGGTGTGACAATATAGTCAAAGACTCCCCTGATTGGTTCGACCGGACTGGTGGTTGATGCTTCACAAAGTCCAAGTCGCGCTATTCAAGAGTGATTTACGCAGTAGAAGTCCTGATTGCAATGTGACAGCAAAAAATGCAAAAATACAAATGCTCGAGCCCGGAATCACAAAAGGGTAATTATTGCATTAAATAATATGTACAGAATTGCTAGCGACAACAATAGTAAACAAAAGCATGTAAATCAAGCACGCGCCCTAATATGTATGTGACCTCTCTTATGCCAGAGGTGAGCCTAAACGCCAAATATGCGAGATTATGATAAATAAGTCCAAGTCGTTAAACTGCAATGTTTTGTTGGAAATGACGACCAAATGACGGTGCACTTTTTCCAATTTCGGCGTGTCATGACTGGCTTGATCCATCTATCATTATCACGCTACACATATATGCTTATTGGTCGACGGGTTGTGAAACCCAACGACAATTTGGTGGATTTTCTAATCGTGGAGACGATACCAAGGATCGACTCACCTAGGGTGTATGCATGCATGACTTAAAATAAAGAAGACGGTATAACTCTATCTTAAATTTTCTAAAATTTGGCTTACTAGACACAATGGTTCCCGAGCGGACTACTCGAGTGAGAAGGCTACGCGGCCACCGGATGGTCCGGATGCTCATGCGCCTTTGCCAACTCGCCTATATTTTGGTATTTGAAAGAAATTTGCGGGTGCGCCAGCACACCTCGCGTGTAGTGTGTGATAGTGTCAATTTTCCAGAATGGAGAAAATATGAGCGGAACGACAATTTAAGGAAAGCAGTAAAAGAATGTAGCAATTAAAGTAGTTAATTACAAAATAAAAGCAAACAATATAAAACATTTACAACAAATATAAAAGCAAAATAAAGCGCAATATTTAATTAACCTGGGTTTGCTATGATCAAGAACCTGATATCCCCAGCAGAGTCGCCATGCTGTCGCGTCCGTTTTTGACCTAGGGGTCTGAATGGTATTCACAACGTTGCTCTTTGGCGCGGTTCCCTGGATGGAGCAATAATGCTGATTTTGAGGAGTCGCCACCTAATTAGTTAAGTGAATTAGGACACTTAATTTATTGCAGTAAAATACTGCAATTAATCTCTATTTAATGGTCTGCGAAATTAATGAGATTCTCAATCAGGATTCTTTATTATCCTAAATGGAAGGGGTTAGACATCCTTTAAGATCCGCTAACGTGCGGTTATTCGTTCAAACATAGGTTAATTATTTATTGCCATTTTTATTCTACATATTCTAAGCATTTTTCATAATTTATAATTAAAATAAAGTGCATACAGAATAATAAAACTTAAAATTAAATGCGACATAAAATAAAACTCCGGGACATCTTTTAGCCCTTTTAGGTCTTCTGCACAAGATGATCTCCGGGTACCTGCATAAACACTTAGTAAAAGTGTTAATAGTAGAATAAATAATTTTAAAGCAATGACAAGAATTAATAAGTAAAGCCAAAAAAATAAATATGTCTTTTGCACAGAGGAGGCCTTGGAAATCAGACGGAGATTCCTTCATCGGCCAATATTGTTAAAAACAATAAAATAAATAAAACCTTCAGATCCGCGCCAAAACAGTAATAATTTTAAACACGGAGGGCTCAGTTATATATAAAAATAAAGTGGGACATTCTAAACAAGTGTCATGAATTCGCGCCAGCGCATGTTGGTTATCCCGTAAGTAGAAGAAATCATCAACGCCTGAAAGCTTCATTTATTTTATTTTTCGCTTTGAATCATGAGGCCTCAAAAATCGACGGATAACGTTTTCATTGGCCAAACAAGTGTAGTATCTTGTCCAAATCAGTTAAATAAATAATATTCAAATGCAGAAATTTGTTCCTTCAGTTAATAAAATAAAAGCAAGCTTGTCGAAACCAGTCCGATAAAATAGCCAAAAATCAATAACAAAATGGCCGAAAATCAGTCCAAAGTCAGTAGCAACATAGCCGAAAATCAGTCCATTAAAATGGCGAAAATCAGTAGCGACATAGCAAGTATAACATCAGCGCAATAATACAATATCACAGCAGCAACGACAAATAAAAATGGTCCCAAAACCAGTGGAAATAACCACAAGTCCACTAGAACTTTAAAATGTCGCCGGAAAGTGCTCACAATAACAGTAGCAAGGACCCACAAGAGAAATAACAACCATTGTTAACGTCGTCGGAGTTCACAAACTCTGGCCAAGTACAAAAATGAGAATCAGTCCGCCAATCAACACCAGCAACAAATATCAGAAAATAAGAAACAACGCAGGTCGTTTAAGAACTCAAGCCGGATATAAAAATCAGAAAAATCATGTGAAATCCGTCCAATAAACAACAAAAAATATACAATACAGCGAGGGTAACCGACGACGGGATTTGAAAGCAAGATGGGAGTAATGGTTTCACCGGAGCTTAGAGCTCCGGCGTTGGCAGCAAGGTCGATAGAGTTCGCGAGAGTGTTGGGGTGTGGTTCGCCGGTGGTTCAGCGATGGTTTAGAGGTCGACGGGTAGTGGTTTGATGGTTCGCCGGAGCTTCAAGCTCCGGTGATGGGGTTGCAGGAGTGCGTGTGTGTGGGTGACTGGTTGGTGTTCGCCGGAGATATAACTCCGGCTAAAGGGGAGCAGCGACGGGTATGGGTTCGACTGGTGTTGGTGAAAGGTGATGGGAGTAAGGTTTGAAAATAAAAAGGGGGCGGGGTGTATGTAGCTGGGTGGTTGATGGAGTTCGCTGGAGCTCCAAGGCGGCGATGGTGAGAGGGTAGGGGTTTGAGATTTTGAGAGTGGGGTCTTCCCTTGTGCGGCTGCCCTGATCTTTTGTTTGGGGGGGGGGGGTGAGGTTTTATTTATATGGGGATATTTAGGTTTAGGGTTTGGTTTAATTTTGGGGGGAAAATGAAAAGTGGGTTTTGATTTTAGGGTGGAAAATAAAAAGATGAAAGTTTATTGGGCCTTATTTTTTGGGCCTCGATTTTGGCGGACTGGACTGGTTTGACAAAAATGCAAAATAGATTAATTGTTTAAAAGAAAAATTATTTAAAAAGATGCAAAATTATTAAAATGCAAACGCCGATGCGATAATAATAAAAAAACAATAGTTAAGAAATGTTTAATGCCTAATTAAAAGTAAAAACGGGATGCCAATTAATTATTTAAAGAGATGCAAACATAATAATAATAAAAACATAATATTAACAAAGACATAATGCTTAATTTAACATAAAAAGATGCAATGCCATTTTGTGAATAATAAAACATAGAATATTAGGTAAAAATATGCAAAATAACGATTAAAATGCGGTGTGCTAAAATACTTAAAATTGCAATAAATATACGAAAAACGGGTCAAAATTGACTGTCAACAATATGTTCCTGCATATTATCCTACTAACCTTCATGTTTTTCTAAGTGACAATTGTGCAGAAAATTGATCAGTGTCTTTGAGTCATTTTATTTTCTTTTCTTTTGTGTCTTTATTTCTATCTTTTTTATCTTTACTCGAGGGCGAGCAAAGGTTAAGTTTGGGGGTGTTTGATCGGTGTGTTTTATACACACATTTTGAGTCATTTTTAGTTAGTATTTTACTCATTTCATTTATGTTTAGTATAGTATTAGGGTCGTTTTCCTTTCTTTTGTGTCACATCGGTCAGAAATGGATAAATGACGAAAAGAAGATGAAATGAGCTTAATTGAGATGGAATTGCACACTTAAAGGGGCCAATAAATGAAGTCTAAGAAGCCTCGGGAAGTATAGAAAAGATCAGACGGCTTGATGAAAATCGACGACGGCTTAAGAATCGCCAAAAACGCCAACGGCGCGCGGCGTGGAAGCGTCGCGGCGCGACCACAAGTTGTCCAAACTCTCGATTTCAGCGCCGTGGCGCCGATCAGGCTACACGCGCCAACACTGTATTTTTGACGTTTTGGGCCGAATTTGACACGTTTTCAGGGTCCAAAGGGATAACTTTTCCTACCTACATAATCCCTAACCCTTGACGGTCTAATTTATAAAGTAAGAAAGTGAAAAATAGTTGAAGGACTATTATTGTACGATGTTAAAAAATAAAAGATGTTTAACTCAAAATCCAAACCTAAGGGACTACTTTGGCTTTTTTCTTTTGTTTTTATACTGACTTTTGGCCTTTGTTACTTTGTAAAATAAATATATAAACTTGAATAATCATATGAGGAACAAAAGAAAGATAAATAATTTTACTACGTAATTTGCTTAAGTTGAGCGACCATATAAGGAAATGACTCGACACAATATTCTCCACTCTCCGACTGACCAATACCATCATATATATATATATATATATATTTAAATGCTTCTTTCAAGTGTTTGGTTACCTCGTTCGTAGGAATGCCTCTATCTTGAGATGTCGTTTAATATTTGCCCTTAGGTATTTTAAATAACAAAAAAAAGTGATCGAAAATATTCTTGTCATAAAAAAAATAAAAACAAAAAACAAAAAAAACTATCGATATAATATTTTTGTATCATAATATAACACAAATTATACCTTACAAGGCATAACAAGTTATGTCGCTTAATTAATTTCAACAGAATGTATATCGGACAAGACAAAAGTTCTCTAAATTTATGTCAAGCGAATTAGATACTACGCAACTTATGATGGATAACCTAATCTTACGGAACTTATGTCGGACAAGACAATACTTTCCTAAACTTATGCCTTGCGAAATTAGGTCATAGATAAAGGTACTTTGATCAATATTTTTTTATTAAATGAAAATTAGAGACAAAAATTAAAGACCAACCCGAAATGGGGACAATTCGTTCAAAAACTTCTTAAACTGTATTGTTTGTTTTGGTCCAACAGGCCTCACATATTTGTCCCTTGATCTATGCTATATCGAGCCGAAAAGCTTACGTAGCATGTGAACTTGTGTTATGTCTTATAAAAAATTTCACTTTCTTCTCTCATTTAAATGTGGGATTCGCATAAGATATTATGTGTATATTTTCTTCGAAAACTTGTCTTCGTAAGCTTGCATGTCCTTATTATTTGCGACCGTCCTTTTCGGCCGGTGTTACATACACCCCCTTAGGGACTCTACATTCTTGTTGATCGTACTAGGGAACTTTCGACTTTGATATTACCATATTTGTCACGATCCAGTAAGCATGACACATCTGCTTTTGATTCAATGATGACGTAGTCTAAGGGACAAATCCGTGATGCTTGTTGGATAAAAGCAAACAATACGTGTCATGGGATTGGATCTGATTCAAATAGCAAGTAGTCTTGCAAGTTTTATGCTAAGGCAATCATTTATATTATAGTGAAATTTCAGGTTTCTTTCGTTTGGACTTGTGTTTCTATTCAGGTTTGTTAGAAAGTCGACAAGTTCGAAAATATCAAGCTTTTTTTTATTAAGAAGAAACATTATATTGCATGACACATCTGCTTTTGATTCGATGATGACGTAGTCCAAGGGACAAATCTGTGATTCTTGTTGGATAAAAGCAAACAATACGTCTCATGGGATTGGATCCGACTCAAATAGCAAATAGTCTTGCAAGTTTTATGCTAAGGCAATCATTTATATTATAGTGAAATTTCAGGTTCTTTCGTTTGGACTTGTGTTCGGTTCAGGTTTGTTAGAAAGTCGACAAGTTCGAAAATATCAAGCTTTTTTTATTATGGGAAGCTATCCTTAAGACATAATGCATCTTCCTCTTTAGATTTTTGTACCTTGATTATATAATATGATTCGATATACCTCCTTTTTACCGTGATAACATAATGATTCGGCATATACCTCTTTCTGACTAAACACTTTATCTAACTTTATCTAACATAATGATTCGGCATATACCTCATAAACCATACTACTAAAAACGTCAAATTCCTACTAAGTTTTTGTTGGAAATTCGCTTCTCAGAAACTCAATTTCTGATTAAATTGTCCCTCAGAATTTGCATCTTTTTTAGTAATATTAACATCCAATTTTACACCTTTTTATTTTTGTTTACTGTGACCAATGCTCTATAGCTATATAGGCGTAAGAAAGAGAAGTAAAATTCTTATTCAATATCTTTTTTTTATCTCATTTTATGTGTAACATTTTTCTTAGTTCTTCTAAAAAATATATATCTTTTTTTAAAACTATTCTATTGACAAGACTTCTTGGGAACCTACTAGAAACAAAAATTTATTCTTTTATACGAGAGATAAAGTGAAAAGACGTATAGAACTTCACCTTCTTGTATATGCTTGTTATTATTAATTTTTCTCATACTACAACGGAGTAAATATATGGATAACCTAGAATTTAAAAAGACAATTAGACATGTTATGACTTATGTGCATGTGTTGAGAAAAACGAGTGACATTAAAAATGGACAAACTGCTTATTATTCATTACTTTGTCCAAATTTATTTGAAGATCGATCAATTTGGGAGTTAAATAAATTTTTTTTTGACTTAATTTCATACATAGACTAGCTAGATGTGCTTTGTAATTGGCCAATCAAGTAGTTGAAATATGTTTAGTCCCGGGGGTTATACTATGGATTAAATAAAATCAAATAGCAAAGTAAAATTGAAACGTATGCAGAAACAGTGTCAAATGTCAGCTAAAATGTCGTCTGACATAAGTAATAACATTTGAATAAAAAAACAGAAAAATCTTTGCAAGAGTTAAAGTGCAGTGAAAATAAATAAAGAACACAAAGGTTTAATTTTCATAGGTTATATATTAATATAACCCATAATGGTCAATGACCAAAGGTATTGTATATATATATATACACAATTGATTATATTCCTTCTCTTACAAGATTTACAAAATAATACAAAGGAATAAAAAGGTTAAGTCGCAGATGACTTATGCTTGAAAAATCTATCTAAATAAAAGTGATCAACACCTCATTACAATTGCTTCAATGAAAGAACAAATCTAGAATCTAAGTAGCAATTATAATGTCGGACAGAATGTCGTTACAAATACAGGCAACACAGCGATTCAGTCTACTTGATCGATATTTGTGAAGATCTCTCTATATTTTTTACTCTCTGAAATTCTGGATATTGAATCCCTGAAGTGATCTTTCTATTTATAGTAGAGAGTTCCCTTGAAAGACTCATCAACAGGTCGTGGAAGTTGAGCTAAAAAAGGACACGTAAGGCAGTAGCTTGAGGCACGAAAATCTCAACTGCTTAGACTTTTTCTTCACACGTCTTGCTCCTTAAGTTAAGCTACCTCTTGGACTTGGTCTTCCTCGTTTGCAATCTGCTTCAAAAGATTCATTGCCAAGTCAATTGCCATGTGATAAAAAGATCACACTTTCCTGAAATCTGTCCGTGAAGATAGGCAAAACTGTTATCAGAATGTCGTCCCGAATGTCAAGACATTTGGTCTAACATTTTCTGATTTTAACTTAACTCTGAAAATGATATGTTAGGAAAAATGTCATGACACAAAATTTAACATTAACAAAATTGAACTTCAATATTCAAATATTTTTCTTATTTTCCTTCCAAAATTCGGTCATCTTCTTCCCTGATTTTACCTTGACCGAAAATTTTCATATTTTTTTCGCTTCTCCATTATTGTTCTTACTCACAACCATGTCTGAATCAAAAACTTCGTTTCACTCAACCCTTACTATCTCCAACATCAAAACACATATTTCTGTCAAACTAGAGATGGAAACTGTTCACTATGCAACATGGGCAGAGTTGTTCAAAATATGTTGTAGGGCTCACAAAGTTCTTCATCATATAATTTCACCGAAAAATGGTACAACAACGGAACAATCATCTGAAGCAGACAAAGAATTGTGGAATACCCTTGATGTCACGGTTCTTGGTTGGATTTATGCAACAATATCCACAGATTTGTTGCTTACAATAATGAAACCAGATTCTACTGCCATGGCGGCATGGGAACGCTTGAGAGACATTTTTCAAGATAATCAAAATTCTCGTGCTGTTGCGTTGGAACAAGAATTTTCAACCATTGTCATGGCAGACTTCCCTAACGTTTCAACCTACTGTCAACGTCTCAAAGTGTTGGCAGATCAATTGAGAAACGTAGGTTCACCGGTTACTGACAACCGGTTAGTTTTACAACTAGTTGTCGGTCTCACGGATGCTTATAGTGGCGTGGGGACACTAATCCGTCAAAGTAATCCCTTGCAAAAGTTTTATCAAGCAAGATCCATGTTTCTTCTTGAAGAGTCAGGTTTGATTAAGAAGGTTTCAACGACTACAAATTCCGCCATGGTTGCCACGTCTTCAAATGAAGGTAATTATTTTGACTATTCTTCACAAAATAAGAGTCAAAAAGGACGTGGTAATAATAATAAGAAGGGTGGAAATCGCAGAATAAAGTGGGGTCACCAAATCCGGTGGCGAAGCGGCAAGAACGGCACCACGGCGGCGGCAAACGGAAAGCCAAAGAAAGCAAGAACGGCAAAGAACACGGCAGAATCGGGCAAAGAAGGCGGGCACAGCGGCCAGAGATGTGAATTGGGCGAGCAAGCCAACAGCCCAATGGCGATGGCAGCCCAACCGTCTCCGATGGGCAACAAGACAATGTGACCCAAAGAGCCCAATTACCGGGCCTCAAGATCGGCTTTGGGCCTTCTCCGGCCCAATGGCAGGAGGCTCATTCAACAACGACCCATCCTACGGATATTGAGCAGGCTATGCACACTCTTGGACTCAATCCACCAGATTCTAATTGGTATATGGACTCCGGGGCAACGTCCCATATGACCCTTCTCCTCCTTCACACCACCGCCTTCACTGGGCTAATCGCAAATCCAGCCCAACTCCACGAAAATGTTCGTCGGCCAGCATGACCAAATGACGTGAAAAATAGCATGGCAAGCGTGTCACCCATCACTCTGGCGATGGCGTCGATCGCCCACTAAACCGGCCAGTCACCCGTAGTCAACACGAAATTACAAAACCCAATGTCAAATACAATCTACACACTCAAGTCTCGAAATCACATTTGCCTTGTAACCCTGTGTCTGCCCTAAAAGATCCTAATTGGAAAATGGTCATGGATGATGAATATCATGCTCTAATTAAAAATAGGACATGGGAGTTAGTACCTCGTCCATCTAATGCTAATATAATTCGTTCTATGTGGATTTTTAGTCATAAAGAAAAATCTGATGGTTCTTTTGAGCGGCATAAGGCCCGACTTGTAGGTGATGACAAAACTCAACAGGTGAGATTAGATTGCGGCGAGACATTCAGTCCAGTGGTTAAACCAGCAACTATCAGAATTGTTCTCAGTCTAGCCCTCTCAAAAGGATGGTTACTTCATCAATTGGATGTCAAGAATGCCTTCTTACATGGACACTGAGCGAGATCAGATACATGCACCAACCATTGGGGTACAGAGATTCTCAATATCCCAATCATGTGTGTTTACTTAAAAAATCATTATATGGCCTAAAACAGGCTCCCAGGACTTGGTACAAGCGGTTTGGAGATTTTGTGTTCAACATGGGTTTCTCAAACAGTCGGTCGGATAATTCACTATTTATTTATCACCAGGGTAATCATACTGCTTATATTCTCTTATATGTAGATGATATTATCCTAACAACCTCTTCAGACTCTCTTCGCAAGAATATCATGACCCAGCTGAGTTCCGAATTTGCTATGAAGAATCTTGGTCCACTTCACTACTTTCTAGGAATTGCGGTGACACGCCATACAAGTGGTTTATTTCTTTCACAAAAGAAGTATGCATCAGAGATTGTAGAACGAGCTGGAATGTCATCTTGCAAACCTTCTGCAACTCCAGTAGATACCAAGTCAAAATTGAGTGCCATATCCAGCAACCCATTTTCCAATCCGACATTGTATCGCAGCCGCGCGAGCTTTGCAAGATCTCACATTCACTGTGCCGATATTACCTGCGCAGCATAACAAGTGTCTGCTCACGACAATCCAACGGAAGAACATACGATGCACTCAAACGCATTGTACGATATATTCAGGGCACTCTGAATTATGGATTGCATCTGTATCCCTCTTCCATGTCCAAGCTTGTCACCTACACAGATGCAGACTGGGAAGGATGTCCAGACACCAGACGCTCCACCTCCGGTTATTGCGTCTTCCTCGGTGATAATTTAATATCATGGTCCTCCAAAAGACAACCCACGATCACGCCCAAAGCCGGTCAATACCGTGCGATAGCCAATGTTGTGTCTGACTCATGCTGGATTCGGAATCTTTTACTTGAGCTTCACTGTCCTATTCCGACAGCCACTATGGTATACTGTGATAACATTAGTGCAATTTATCTCTCCGGAAATCCAATCCATCATCAACGCACTAAGCATATTGAGTTAGATATTCATTTTATCCGTGAAAAGGTGGCTCGCGGAAAAGTGTGAGTGTTACATGTCCTGACGCGACATCAGATCGCAGATATTTTCACAAAAGGGCTTCCGCTGATCTTATTTGAAGAATTTGGACGCCTCAAGATTCGCCGCCTCCACCGATCATGGGAGTGTTAGAATATTATGTTAGAATATTCTAGATGTGTAATTAATTAGTGATATTATATTTATGTACAATCCTAATATATATGGTAGGTAGTACCAAGAGTTATGGTTAGAATATTATGTTAGAATATTCTAGATGTGTAATTAATTAGGATGATCATTTGTATATATTCTCCCTTATGGGATAAAGAATGATTAAGGAAAACATTTCATAACTCTTTCAATGACTAACTTTTTGTTTTAAAAGGTGAGGTTTGTGGTGAAAGCATCTTGAAGAGTGACACCCCTGCTTTTGACTCGATGATGACGTAGTTCAAGGGACAAATTTGTGATGCTTGTGGGATAAAAGCAAACAATATGTGTCACGGGGTTGGATCCTCATTCAAATAGCAAGTAGTCTTGCAAGTTTTATACTAAGGCAGTCATTTATATTATAATGAAATTTAAGGTTTCTTTCGTTTGGACTTATGTTCGGTTCAGGTTTGTTAGAAACTCGACAAGTTCGAAAATATTATGCTTTTTTTTTATTAAGAAGAAACATTATATTGCATGGAAAGCTATTCTTCAGACATTTCCACCTGACTAAGAGGCCTCTGGTACAGGTGGGGAGCCCCATCAAAGCTATCCTTAAGACATAATGCATCTTCCTCTATTTAGATTTTTGTACCTTGATTATATAATATGATTCGATATACCTCCTTTTTACCGTGATAACATAATGATTCCGCATATACCTCTTTTTGATGTATACCAATATGTCCTCTTTTGTGTCTGAATAAACACTTTATCTAACTTTTATTTTAATGGAGTTTTACTCTCGTGAAGGATGTACATAAACCACTACTAAAAACGCAGAATTCCGACTAAGTTTTTGTTGGAAATTTGCTTCTCATAAACTCAATTTCTGATTAAACTGTCCCTCAGAATTTGCATCTTTTTTAGTAATATTAACATCCAAATTTACACTTTTTTATTTTTGCTTACTATGAGTTTTAGTAGTATAAAATTTCAGAAAAAAGCTAAAAAAATGTTTTCTGCTGTAATTCTACGTACTGTTTTACGCGTAATTTTGGAAACACAAATAATTTTGAAATCTTCTTTTATCTTTTTAAACAATCAAATGATTCTCACCAATTAATTAATTTTTACATTTTAATTGGGGAAACAAAATTTAATTATTTTCCCACTTTATTTTAGTATCGTCTCCCTTGAATAGAAATTGCCAATAGTTTGGAAATAGAACGAGTCTAACAAACTACTGCATAAACAAGTACAAACGTTATCTAAAAAAGAATTAGCAAAATGCCTTGGGTGCTCTTTCATTGAAGAGTTGCACATGTCTTGTCTGATATTTTACTGTCACACTACTGGAAAAAATATCTGTTAGTTTGTGAAACTTGTTTCTTATTTTTGAAATTCCTCGCCGTCAGGGCTCCATCCTTCCGGCTTGACAGAGATTGATGAATGAGGTAAATCAGGTGATTCACCGGCCCACTAGGTGGGAGACGCGGTGTTGTCATGAGTCATCTCCACAGCATGAATTTAAACTCACATCATGCTTTGAGCAATCTACCACCTGAACTAATCGAACTACACCCATGCGGATTTGTTTTTTATTTTTATTTTATAATAACGTCGTCAAACTACAATAACACTTTACAGGGCTATATTCTTTTTTTTCCCCTGTAAATTCTAACATTGTTATAATTGGCAATCATGAGTTCAAGTTGAAAGTCGAAGTTGAGTGAGAAAATGAGATTTTTTACCCTCTTGTCATTTTAATAGAAGAAAATAATTTTTCCCGATCTTTTATGCTTAATTTATCACTTATCCGTCGTTAAATAGAATATGTGTGTCGCTAATTCCTTTTGTTTTTCTGCAGTGAGTTTAGCTATTTTGGGGAGTTTGGTTAAAAACTATAACTCCACACAGTTCCATCAAATTTAAAGTTGTTAAAGGGGCAACATTTAGGCAGATAGTTGGATCAAGTCTTGGAGCAATTCACAAGAAAATCTTGACATGCCAAAAAGTGAAACATTTGTCCCAACATTTGTTTTCTGTTTCTGTTGGCTAACCAAAGAAAACTGAAACAAAAAAAATTATGACAAGGACTATCCTTTGACATAAATTCAAAACAGCAACAATAGGCTAGATGACATACATATATATCTTTTGACATCATTAAGAGCGGACATATGCAATAATCAGAAAAACAGACAAGTAAAACAGCACACAAGCTTAAACTAATAATGTCAATTAATTTTAATGAAGTTTCTGATTTTGACATGGTATAAAACAAAGATGGAGATGCTTGTTTGGCACATACAGATTAAAAACAGATGAAGCATATGCTTAAATTTAATATAAAGGATTTTAAGAATTTTTAAATCTTGGATTGGGATAATAGCACTTTTAAGCCCTCAGTAAATTTTATTTTTATCCTTATAATATTTGATTAAACACATTTAACCTTTAATTCATTAGCATATGTGAGTTTGTTCTTTTATACATGAAATATCTTTTATTTACTATGTTTAGACTCTAATTATCCTCAAAATATGACGTGACAATACAAATTTAACATAACACTTAGGGGTCATTTGATTGGAAACAAGGTATCCCACGATTAATTATTCTAGGATTAGTTATTTCAGGATTAGTTATCTCACTATCTCTCACAGAGGTAAAAAAAATAACACTACAATTCCAGGATAACTAAAGATTAGCTATACCACGATTTTGTCTCAATCAAACGTGGGATAAATTAATTTCAAATTTAATCCCGCAATTAATTATTTCGTATCCCTCATACCAAAGAGTGTAAGGATTTTTGCCCTGATTTTCTTACCATATTTGAGTTTTACTTTTCTTTTGCAGGAAAGTAAAAGTATTACTATAATTACTTTTATTTTTTCAGAAAGAAAAATATAATTCTCTTTCATATTTGGCTATTCCTTTTCTTGAGAAAAAGTTTTGGATATCTATAAATTAAAGACATCCTTCCACAACTAGAAGACACAGAAAAACATCCACAATGTAGTGATTTAGAGAGTTTTATTTAGGGGAGATTTTTCTCTCGATAAAATTATTATGCTTTTATATTAGGTTTCTCATATGTAGGCCATTGGCCAAACCCTATTAAAATATTATCTTTTTAGTATAATTTTTTGTTTCTGATTTATCGTTAAAAGTTTGCAATTATTAGCTTCTGCATGACGCTCTGAATATTTCTGAACACAACAAGTGATATTAGAGTCAATGGTTTAAAGCTAATGGTTCAACAAGATTGAAAATAGGTTCAACGCTGATTCATATCAAGTTGCATCTTATTGATGATAATAAAAAAATATCAAATAAGAAAAAAAGAAAAAGTCTAAGCTATTATATGTGGAGAAAAAATTTCAACCATATTTTCGAAAATCCTGCTGCTACATCTTTAAAATCAAATCTATTTTAACCCTGCAAAGGACTCATTTTAACCCTGTAAAGGGCTCATTTTTAACCCGAAAGGGCTCCGATACTATTAACCCGTTAAGGCTCTATTTTTAACCATGACAAGCAGTAGTGATGAAGATTATATGAAGGAAAAGGATGAAGATTATTTTGTCAGAAAACTCAGACAAAAAAGAAGAGATTTGTTAGGGTTATTGACTTAATTTTCTTACCATATTTGAGTTTTACTTTTCTCTTGAATGAAAGTAAAAAATTACCACAATTGCTTTTACTTTTCCTGAAAGGAAAATATAATTCTCTTCCATAATAGGCTATTCTTTTCTTGGATAAAAAAATTTCTACATCTATAAATTGACGACCTCCTTCCATAACTAGAAAATACACAAAAGCATCCACAATGTGTCATTTAGTGAGTTCTATTCAACCATCAATCGTTGATGCACTTCTCTATCAACATTCAATTGAATGTTGACGAGAAGTTCTCCAAACAATTGAATGTTGATGAGAAGTTCTACAAACAATTGAAAATCTCACGTCGTTACAATATATCTTTTTTCTCTCTTATTCTCTTTTATTATCTCTTGTTATAAAAATAGCTAGCAATACCTTTATTTATAATAGTATAAAACCTACTTTAACTCAAAACAGGAAAATCTATTCTTACATTAATTCTGATTATAAATTCTAACTAGACATGAATTAAAATATCAAATCTCAATCTAATTTGATTTACTACAACTTTAAATTATTATTTCCAACAAAATTAAAAGTACACATATCAATTAATTAAAGATTAAATATATTTGATCAGATAATACAAGAATAAAAATCAAAATTTTAACCATAACTAAGGGAGCAAAAAAGTTATTGTCTCTCTTGGACTTGTCTCTGTTTAACGTGAGGCAAATCTTAGAAGAGTAGAGAATAATACATCACGTTAAAATTATAGTAACTATTAAGCATTATTCATACTAACAGTTGTCTCTTTCTCTTGAATCCCAAAAATATTCGGAGACAAACTATGGTTCTGATTGATGTTTACTTTCATCTACTTAGATAATATAATGTCTACATCTTGTGGCTTACCTTTTAGATGGTTCCTCTGTTTCTAGTTACAATAGATTTAAAACTTTAGTTTATATGCCCATAAATAACTTATTTGTTGTCATTAGGATACGACCACAAACAAATAATTAGTAGAATTTCAAGAGTCATTATCAATCCACGTACCTAATATTGTTCCCTTGTGTCAAGTAGAACAAATTCATAATCTATTACTAAACTTAGTTGACACTACACTTTGTACTTATTTTAGAAATCTTAATTAACAGATTATGGAACATAATTAAGGATGTTGGATATCCTTAATTTATTAAGTTAGTCTTAGCTATAATAGATGCTAGTACACTGATAATACACGGTTATATAGTGTTGATGTACTAAAGCACAATATCATAATTCATAAATACTGATACACTCATCAGGTGACACATCAAGGAAATATACATAACATATCTAAAGTATTTACTATTTTTACGAAATAAAATAATTTTGAATATTACATGTTTTCTGCTTTTTTTCTTTTTTCAGTTTTTTAATGTGTTATTGTTAGCGATATTTCGAATGCTCACGCAAGCGCACGCATCGTTGACAAGTAATATAGTCTGATAAGACCGAATATCGTCCTCAGAAACTGGTTTCTAATTACCATTCATCTATTTTATGTTATCTATTTGACAATCAATATTTGAGTTGAGTTTTTATTTAACTACTAGAATAATTGCAAAAATTAACTAAACTATTTAAGTTGTAATCGGTTATGAATGAATTAGGGCTTCCAAAATCATCGAGTATCCACTCTATTCAATCTTTAATGCAACTAGAATGACTTCTTCTACGTTAAGATAGCGGTTAACTAAACTGTCTTATATTCCGGTTAGGACATATAATCACTCAACCACAGTGCAGAACCCTTTTATATTTTCTATGATAGAATTTACCACATAGGAGGATTAAGAACAGTAATCTATAGTGCTACACAAGTATCGGGGTAATTACAGCATATCCAAATCTCTCCTCTCGGTTTTTGATTCGAAATCATATATATTACGATAATTAGTGATCAATTAGTTATCAAGCATTCATATCAATTATTGACTAAATCTTAATCAAGTGAAGAAGAAATCAAATTACTGCATTAATTCATGAATAGAAGTTTCAAGCGATTCAATAGAAAAGCCCTAATAAAGTGTTTAGCTCCTAGCAGAACCCTTTATATATTTCTATGATAGGATTTACCACATAGGAGGATTAAAAACAGTAACCTATAGTGCTACACAAGTATCGGGGTACTGTCGTCCGCGATTTTAACCTATGTCTAGTCAATTACAGCATATCCAAATCTCTCCTCTCGGTTTTTAATTCGAAATCATATATATTATGATAATTAGTGATCAATTAGTTATCAAGCATTCATACCAATTATTGACTAAATCTTAATCAAGTGAAGAAGAAATCAAACTACTGCATTAATTCATGAATAGAAGTTTCAATTGATTCATAAGAAAAGCTCTAATAAAGTGTTTAGCTCCTAGTCATAGTCACGCTAAGAACTAACACAAAATCCATACATAAACTGAATTAAAAAGAAAGAAAGAAAAATTACATAGAACTAAGTCTCCAATTGTAGTCTCAATCCTTGCCCTGAGTTGTATTGTGTGTTGGAATGAACCACCCTCCCTCCAAGAATAATCCCTAGGGCTTTTGTATCTATCAATTTTTGTGCCCTATGGACCATTTTGTCCTTAGCCAATTTAACTTCGGAGTTGGATTTTCCGCACGGCCGCGACTTATCGATCAGCTGCGCCAATATTATGGTATTCGCGATTCGCCGCGCCGATGACTGGCGTCGCGGAGCTCCCTGGCTTTCATCCGGGTCTTCATTTTCTGTCCTTTCATGCCTCGGATTCCTCCTTTTATGCCCCTTTTTCATTCTTTTTCGTCATTTTGCCATTTTGGACCGCTGTGACTCAAAAGAAAGAAAAACAATCCTAATACTATACTAAACACAATAAAAACGAGTAAAATACTAATTGAAAATAACTCAAAAGGGTATATAAAATATGCCTAACAAACCCCAAACTTGAACTTTGCTCGCCCTTGAGCAAAGAACAAAACAAAACAAAGAAACAAAAAAAAAAACTCAAAGACTCAGGTCAAGCAGCTGCACAATGTCACTTAGAAACACATGAACGTTAGTTAGGATAATATGCAGGAATAGATGTAGCATGAATTTAACAATCTAGAATTTCAAGTTAGATATTTCGCAGATTCATTTCAGTCACAATCACTGGAAGCATGAATACCTAACCTATGCATGTCAATTTCATTTCATTTTTCTCAAAGTAATATAGTCTGTTCACTTGTTATTCTCCACTAATCATGGACATACATACTAGGGATCATCAGGACTTTTCAGGGTTGTAATGTAGGCTTAGACAGGGGTAGGTAGGATTAGGTATTTAGGCTCAATTACGCATAAGCGCTTTTCATTCAACTCTTTTCTCCTTCTTTGCGGTATTCTTTTTAGTTCATACCCATTATCCCCTTTCTCTTTTTGTTGAGATCATAACACACATTCACATCAGCACCCTCAAACTTAAATTTTTTCATATTTTAATTGGGGTGCATAATTTCCTCTCTCTTTTTGTATTTTTTTTCACTCTTTTTTCATCTCTATCATCAATTATTGTTTATGGAACATAAGGGAATTTGGGGTGTCAAAGAAATAGCTTTTTATTTTAGGCTCAAAGGGGCTGCTAGTGATACAATTTATGTCAGGGTAGGTAATGAATGGTCAGAAGGGCTATCAAAGAAATGTCTGAATCCTTCCCCTAACATGTACATCCTAATTATTTCGCCTCAAATAACAAGCACGTAGGACATTTTTCGCAATTGACATACACAGGCTAAGCACAAAATATTCCAACTAATCAGATTTTCATGAATCTTTGGCATATTTAACTTAAGCACACATATTTTTGCATATCATTCCATTACATTATCCTACTTAATTCACTAGGCGTTTCAAGCACTACAACATGCATAATTATAAAAAAAGTTGACTCATATAAACAGAAAAACATAATAAAAAAGACTCAAAAACACAAATAGAATATCAAAAAAGACAAATAGAATAAAAACTCCCCCCCCCCAAACATAAACTACACATTGTCCCAAATGTATAAGACTCAATAAATTAAAAAGGGACGACTTACAGACATACAACGGCTCAAATTGGTGGTGGTGGCGGCGGATACTGCATTTCGGGGACATTTCTCATCAAGGCCATTTCGCCACTTGGCGCCAATTTCTGACTTCACGATTAATCGGCCGCACTCAGATTTTGATGTCGCGCACAGAATCTCGCACGTTCGGACTTTCGCATCATGCACACTGCACCGATTTTCTTCCTTCCATACTTTTCCGTGCTTCGTGTCCCATTCCTTCACGTGTCATCACAACACCACAAAAATACCACAAGTGAGACTGTTCAAACAAAACTAAATTGTATAAATTAAATCTTGGGTTGCCTCTCAAGTAGCGTTGTCTTTAACGTCTTGTAGTCGGACGCAAGTTCCTCATCACTATGGCTTGAAACGGATAGCGGAGTTGATTTGTTCCGCGTCATTCAATAAGTATGGCTTCACTCTCTGTCCGTTCACTTTGAATGGAGCACCTTCTTTTCCTCACACTTCGACTGCACCATAGGGGAACACTTTCTCCACAACGAAGGGCCCTGACCATCTGGACTTCAACTTGCCTGGGAACAATCTCAGCCTTGAGTTGAATAGGAGTACTTGTTGCCCAGGCTGTAGCTCTTTCAGGCTCAAGTTTTGTCATGTCATGCCTTGACCCTCTCCTTATAGATTTTTGCATTCTCATAGGCGTTGTTCCGGAACTCATTCAATTACAACAACCTTTTTGTTACACCCCGTAGTTCCATGACATGTATATGAGATCATACGTGAGAAAACAAGACTTTAAAGTTGGAACGAAAGAAAGAATTGTGTTTCCTAAGGAAAATCTTCCGAACCTCGTGAAGGAAAAAAATTTATTAAATGGAATTTGGTTCTCAAATTTGGTATTTGAGACTTTTTGAATATATAAGAATTATGGATTTTTAAGTTCGGATTTGGTCACGTGGGGCCCACGAGAAAATTTTACGGTTTTGTGGGGCCCACAATATTTTTCGATATTTTGGCAAATATGGACGTTTTTGGTGGATGAAATATTTTCGGACCAATAGGAGGGTGACACGTGTCACCTCTCCCATTTGACTTTGACTTTGGCTTGTCTTGAGATATTTTGAAGACAAGTGGACTTGTGGGTCCCACCCACACTTGTCCACCATCTTGACCTTACACTTGGATTGATCTCAACCCTTGGTTGCTCTATATGCAAGACTTGTCTTCCAACACTTGGCCAAATTTCTACAAGAAATATATCTCCCTCCTTGTAGAAACTCTCGACCAAGGGAAAATATAGAAGACCAAAATTCCCAAATCTTCCAAGCTTAGTTTATTATACAAGATTAAGGCTCCTAACCAAGTGATTAGCAAGATTAAGCACCCTTAACCCCTAAATCTAGGCTCCGTCGACTTTTTGGAAGCGAAACGTGAAGAGAAGTTGCTCCTAAGGTTGTAAGGGATACATATATGTGATTGTAACTTGAAGAAGTGGAGCGAAATGAAAACTGCGGACCAAAACTTAGCATTCTGCCCGGGACGTTTTTGGGCACAAAATTGAGGTAAAGGTTATTCTTCCTCCGCAGTAATTAGATATTACTCATTGTTATAGTATATAGATGAACTTGTATTAAGGAAGATATGAAAAATAAGGTGTGCATGTCCCATTTTTTGGAGTAAGGCCGAGAGCTAGTAGTTTTCGGGCCATTGGGTTCGTGGATTTTTATTGTCGTTATCTACACCTATTGCATGTTAGATGAAGTAATATGGTTGTTGATAAGTTGATATGCCATATATAGGGGTGTTGGAAGTCGAATTGGATTAAAAAGGATTAAGGAAAGGGTAATCGTATTGGGTGTTGTTGGCCGAGAAATGTAGTAAACTGTGGGGCATTGTTGAGCAGTTTTTATGGACTATTTTGTGGCGTTAGAATTCTAAAAATTCAGCCACCAATATGCATGTTTAAGTGTAGCAATTGCTAATGAAGTCCTAAGGAATAAGGGTGTTAAAGGTTTCACATTGTACCCTTAATATTGGTTTATTATGGACTGTTAAAATAGACTGTTTTGTATAGATTATGGGGCAGAATTTTACACGTCCAGTTAGGCGTGTAATCCCCTTTGTTTAACTGTTGGTTGTGCCTTAAATGTGGCTTGTTGGTTGATGAATTCGGGCCTTGGAAAGGGTGGAAAAGTACGTAGAAACAAAGGAAGTGTTGCCCAAATTTCCGTAGAATTAGAGGGTCATTATTTGGTATAAGCCTTATACTAGAAAGTTTGATATTGATAGAAGCGCTATCATCATTATAGGTTGAAGTACTACGTGTAGCATAATCTACTTGGAGGGTGGAATAGCCAATGAGGTTGAAGTACATTGGAGCGTATTGCTACTTGTCGTTTGGGTTAGTCTCCAACGAGGTATGTGAACTTCTTCCTTCTTTTGACGTGATTATTTGGAAAGTTTATGTGACTTGATTTTGGTGAGTCTATGTGACTTGATTTATTGAAGTAAGTAAATTTGATTTTGAAAGTATATGAGTCGTGATTATGAAAGTATGAGTGACTTGGTTTGAATTGTATAAGTTACTTGAAGTACTTTAAAGTTATGAGATTTGATTTAAAGTTATGAGACTTGATTTCTTTAAAGATCATGAGACTTTATTTTTCAAGTTATGGGACTTGATTTCTAAAGTTAAGAGACTTGATTTATTTGGAAAGTTTGAGACTTTATTTTTCAAGTTATGAGACTTGATTTTTTAAGTTAAGAGACTTGATTATTTGGAAGTTATGAGACTAGAGATATTTGAAAGTCATGAGACTAGAATTATTTTAACAAGTATAGATTACTTGATTTAAAGAGACTGCATGACTTGATTTTAAAATATAGGAGTAACGTTATTTGAAAAGAATGAGTTACTTGAGTTAAAGGAATAATTGTCTTAATGTTGAAAGTAGAAGTTACTTGAGTTTAAAAGGGTAAGTAACTTGATTTTAATAGTGAAAGTGTTTTTGGGTTCAACTCCCTAAATATTGCATGAAACGATTCTTTTATAAAGAATAGACGTACATAGTACTTTGGGTTCAAATCCCTTACATGACATGATAGTGTCGTGGTTGTATTAAAAGGAAAGATGTGGTAGTGCTTTAGTTTTCTAGAAATGAAAGTGTTATAACGACTTTATGGGAAGTTTGTTATAACAAGGTTTGTGGAAAGTCAGGAGAGGGTTTAAAATGTTGAAAGGAAATCATGTGAGAATGTCCATAATTAGGTCCTTAATATAGTACATGATACGCGACACTTTGATTTTCAAAGATGTTTTAAAGTAATATGTGATGTCTAGTGCCTTGATTTGCCAAAACCATGTCTTAGAAAGATACTTGATATGATAAGTGTCTTGATTTTCTGAACGATGGTTTCAAAATGATACATGTATTGGATCCTACTACCTAGTGATACATGTAGTACCTGGCTTTTCTAAATGGAAATTTAGTTTATAAAGTGAATGTACGGCGGACGTACAATTGTTGTAATGGACTTTAATCCTTAGTGATGCAAGGTGTGATAGTACCTTGGTGTTATAAAATGAAAGACTTGTTAGTGTCTTGTTTGTTTTAGAAAAGAAGGCATGGTATTGTCTTGGTTATTTTAGAAAGGAAGACATGGTATTGTCTTGGTTATTTTAGAAAGGAAGGCATGGTATTGTCTTGTTTGTTTTAAAAGGAAGGCATGGTATTGTCTTGGTTGTTTAAAAGGATGGTGTATCCATTCTGTCTAATGAGAGTTAAAGATTACTTAACTTGCATATGTTGTTCATGATAGTCATTAGTGCTAGTGTTATAAGTATAATTGCGGGGTAAAACCCCAAGACATTATACATATCCGTGGATTTGCTCTCCACGATGCGAGTATTGCGTATTTGCTCATTGCGGGTCCGTAGGGCCTAAGCGGGTGAAATAGTCCTGTGCGGGTGAAATAGTCCTATGCGGGGCAAATTATCCTATGCGGGTCCACAAGACCCTTGCGGGTGAAATAGTCCCAGGAGTAGGATTGCATAATGATACTACGGGCGGGTGGCCCTAGATTGATCATAAGCTTCCTATTTTAAAGCATGTAAAGTTTACTCTTATTACTCCACTTTTAAAAAGGCACAGTGTACTGGTATTTGATTATTATACATGTTACATGCCGACAGTGATGTTGGAATTCCACGGGCATGCTTATCTGATGATGGTTGTATATTATACTTGTTACATGCTGACAGTGATGTTGTATTCCACGAGCATGCTTCTGTGATATTATATCGAGGCGTGTCCCCGATTTTGACACGGCTTTCATATGTGAAAGTGGTACTGTTACAAAGAGTCTGATACAAGGTACAGTTGGCTCTGATTGTTATATGACACGGTAGGATCTGGTATTTGATTTTTATACTTGCTCCTGTCATTCTTGTGTACAGCTATGATTTTAATATTGTACTTTATTTCTGTTCCATACTTGGTACTTGTTGTACTGACCCCCTTCAGGGGGCTGCGTTCATGTCCGCAGGTCTAGGTACTCGGTTGTGGATCCGCGAGTTCAGGATCCTTGTTCAGCATTTTGAGATAGCTCCAATGTTCCGGAGCTTGTCATTATGGCTAGGTATATTCAGGGGTACGGCGGGGCCTTGTCCGTCACGCCATCGCCCAAATTCTTAGAGGTCCGTATTCATACGCAATGGCCGGTAGCCATTTCATTTACATTGTTGTACAGTGTAGACCCATTCGGGTGTGATATATAATATGGTGGCAGCCTTATCGACTTTGCCTTTATTTAAAAAAATTGAGTGTCATTTACCTTCCGCAGTTTATTTGAGTTGTGTAAATAAAAGGGTGCCTGTAGGGCACGATGAGCCCGGGGTTCCTGCTACAGAGTGATATCGAGCGCTTAGTCCTCGGAATGTTTACAGACCGTGTATAGTAGAGTCTTGTTTATCGGTGTGTTGTGCACCACATCTATAAACAGGAGGCTACAGTACATTTAGGATTGATTTCCCTTCTTCTCACTCTGAGATCGTGAGAGAGAGCTGTGTTGTTAGGGTAGTCTCTCCCTAACGTATTATTGTGGTTGCAGCTATGAGAAAGATAACAGTGGCCTTGAAAGGATTATATGGATTGCGTATCCGGGTTGGTAAAACTATCCTATACATGGTATATTGATGATGTATATCTGTACGAGCGTATTTATTTGGAGCCATGTGTGTGTCTAAAGTGATTATGAATTACCAGGAGTTGGTTAAGCCTTAGTAATACTTGGAAGGTGTGAAACAGTTTGTTGAATCCACACCTAGGCTTAATATATGTACTGATTTGGAACAGTCATGAGGTAATGAACTGTCTAAGATTGTGTTAGACTCATAAAGGATCAGGTGCAATTGATTTGATAACATATCATGTCGTTAGATTAAGCTGTGTTGTACGCTTAAGTGATTATGTGAATAATAATGATATGGAGTAATTAGAGTTGTTGTGAGTAAGACAACATGATTATGAGATATTAAGAAGCTACATTTTCCGCATGTGGGGACTGATAATGTAGGCTTGGGACATAGAAAAATTGTGAACTTTAGAATATTGATGACCACTGAGACCATAGATGTACAAGGCCTTCTCGGGCAGTAAGATTTATTTCAGACAAAGAATGAGAATTAAGTGCGACAATGGGTCGGGTTGTGGGTTGATTACGGGTCAACCCGTAGCCCGAAATGGAGTGGGGTCAGTTGGAGGTGGTTCCGCTATGTGCTAGGGTCACGAGGGTGCAAGGCCCAAGTCTATTTAATCGTTGTACGAGTTCGTGGACGCGTTCCACCAGAACCGGGTCGTGAGGGCCGAGAAGAGCCTTAACGAAAATTGAATCTAAGTATAATGACCCAGTTTGGATATAGTAACTCCAAGGATTTGGAAGCAGAAGCAGTGTTTGAAATTATGTACGTGTACTAGAATAAGTTTGGAAGTACGAGAAAAGTACGACAAGTAAGGAAATGAGCGAACAAGTGTTAAAAGAATTGAAGTGGTTATAGTTATGAATTAATGAAAGTACGAAAAGAGAATTCTTTTAGGCCATAAATGGGAGTAAATAGTGGTGATACACCCTAGATTTGATTCTTCGTTTGGCTTGTGATTGATGTTTATGCATGTGCGAGGTATTAGGGTCATATGTGGCATATTGGGTTCGTAGGGTGTAGTCTAAGGAGACTATACCTAGATTTATTAGCATGAACCTAGTAAGAACATTCAGGACGAATGTTTCCAAGGGGGGAAGAATGTTACACCCCGTAGTTTCAGGACATGTATATGAGAGCATACGTGAGAAAACAAGACTTTAAAGTTGGAACGAAAGAAAGAATTGTGTTTCCTAAGGAAAATCTTCCGAACCTCGTGAAGAAAAAAAGTTTATTAAATGTAATTTGGTTCTCAAATTTGGTATTTGAGACTTTTTGAATATATAAGAATTATGGATTTTTAAGTTCGGATTTGGTACCGTGGGGCCCACGGAAAATTTTACGGTTTTGTGGGGCCCACAATATTTTTCGATATTTTGACCAATATGGACGTTTTTGGGGGATGAAATATTTTCGGACCAATAGGAGGGTGACACGTGTCACCTCTCCCCTTTGACTTTGACTTTGACTTTGACTTGTCTTGATATATTTTGAAAACAAGTGGACTTGTGGGACCCACCCACACTTGTCCACCATCTTGACCCTTGATGCGCGTAATATGCACACACTTTTAAACGCAAGTGCACGTTATCGTATCAAGTAGTATAGTCTTAGATAAGACCGAATATCGCCCTCTAGGATTAGGGTCCAAGTATCAGTTATCTATTTTCTAGTATCTATTTGGCGAATTGATAATTGATTTGGTTGTTTATAACTATGAATTATAAAAGCTATTTAAATATAAAGGTTTACTTCAGTTGTAATGAGAATAGGGCTTCTATGTATCCTCACTATCCGCTTACGCTACTCATTAACGACATTACTTATGGTATTCTTCTTCGAGAAAGCAGTTTACTTAAATCGCTTTTATACTCCCGTTAGGTTATATAAACACTCAACCCCAGATCGTTCCTTACCTAACTTTCACGATAAGGGTAACTCATAGGAGGATTAAGAACAAAACCTAGTTGGCCGTCACGCACAATGCGCAAAATTAGGGTCATAAGCCTCTCATCAACGCTTACAAAACTAATTGAGGTATTTTCATCCCCAATTCAAGCTCCTACCCAACTTACAAAGATATTCACAATCCCCTTTTCGTAACTGATTAGAAATCATATAGTGATAATTAGTCACAATTAATTACCAAGAATTCACCAATTATTGGATAGATCTCTCAATAAGAAAAACAACCATAAGCACGCATTAAATTATAGCATAAGTTTCAAGCAATTCAACATAGAAAGTTCTATAAGAGAATTAGTTCCTAGCCATAAATATGACAAGAACTAATCTCATGTTCTTCATAAAATCAAATAAAGTAAAAGAAAAGAAAAGAAAATTACTAAGAATGAGTCTCGAGCCAAGCATCCGCGGTCAGTGTTGTGGAATATTTACAAGGTGGAATGTTGGATGGATGGATGTAGAATGGTGAATGGTAGAATGGAGAATGAATAATTCTTCTAATGATGTAGTATTTATAGCCAAAGAATCCTTTAGGTGAAGGGTTAAGGATTTGTGTAGGTAGGAAAAGTTATTAGAATCCTTTTAGGTAAGGGTTTTTAGGTAGGAAAGGTTTCCCCTTTAGGTAGGAAAAGTTATCCCTTTAGGAAGGAAAAGTTATCCCTGTAGGATTCTGAAACCTGTCAAACGCCCAAAGATTTCACAATTCCTCGCGGCCATGCGCGCAGATCAGCCATGGGCTACCAAATTCAGCAACTCTTGGGACTTTCAAGACTTTGGCGCCATGGCTATTTCTGGCCATGCGCGGTGACATTTTTCTCGCGAATTTCGCTTGCCGTTTTTCTCGTCCGGACTTCGTCGATTTTCTCTATAATTCTAACTTTAGACTTCATTTCTTGGCCCTTTGTGTGCAATTTCATCTCTTTTATGCTCATTTCATCTCCTTTTGTCATTTCTCCATTTTTGACCGTGACACAAAAGAAAGGAAAACGACCCTAATATCAGTACTAAACATAAATAAAATGAGTAAAATACTAACTAAAAATGACTCAAAAAGTGTATATAAAATACACCGATCAAATACCCCCAACTTAACCTTTGCTCGCCTCGAGCAAAGATAGAAAGAAAGAAATAAAAGACTCAAAAACGAAAAATAAAAGACTCACCGACATTGATCACTTTTGTCGCATTTAGGGTTATCTAGAAAACATGAAGGTTAGCGAGAATAATATGCAGAACATGTAACATGAAATTTTTCAAAGACACTAAACACATTGAGCTAGATATTTCGCAAACTCATATTTATCATGCTTTAATGGAAGTCAACATACTAAATCATGCATATAAATTCAAAAATCCTATGGCATGCTTACTTGCTATTCTCCACTAATCCTGAATATGCATAAAAGAGATCTTCAGGACTTTAAGGGTCAGAATGTAGGCTTAGGTAGGGGTTGGTAAAAATAGGCATTTAGGCTCATTTTTGTGTACCATAAGCTCTTTAGCTTTTCAAGATTTCCTTTCTTTTTGTTCTTTCTTCACTTCAATTCTATCTTTTCCTCTTTTGTTTTGGGAGAATGAAGAGTATTATAATAACAAGCACCCCAAACTTAGGCTTTTGCCTCTTTCTTATTACTTTTTATCAGCAACAAACTCATTCACTTTTTGTCTCTTTTTAACACAATTGATTCCACTACTTCACATTTTTACTTATGGCACAACTGTGGGAATATAGTGTCAAAGAAGAAGTTTCAATTTTTAGGCTCAATGGGTGACTAGGGATACTTTTAAAGTTCTGGGGTAGAAAAGAGTGGTAAAATTGACTATCAAAGAAATGCCCGAGTCATCTCCTATCATGCATATCCTAACTATTTCGCCAAATAGCAAGCAATCATAACACATAGGTTTTCATAATTTAGCATGCACAATTTTAAGCAAGAAACTCCAATATGATTTTTGTGAGTTTTTGGCATATCTAACCCAGTGTTTAGATAGTTGCTTCTAATTCCATTACATTATTCCACCTTCCTTCACTAGGTGTTTCTAGAAACTACAACATACATGATCTTTGATAGGTAATTATGAAAAAAGAAATAAAAAAAAAAGAAAAAAAAATTTGTGAGTCATAAATAAACACAAAACAAGAAAAATAATGACGTAATTGAAACATAACAGGACACAAATAAAACACCCTAACTTAAATCACACATTGTCCCCAATGTGTGCAAGACTCAAAGAAAATAAAAGAAAAATGACAACTTCATCGACACAACACAATGTGCATAACTGAGGTCTAGGATGAAAAATTCGAATTTGCACTAAATATGGCTCTGAAGTTCCGCGCATGCCTCGAGATTCGAAATGGCACTGCTTAGTACTGTGACCTGAGTTCCGGCATGCGCCGACGATCGCTTTCCTTTTTTCAGCGTTTGTTGCTCCTTTTTCCTGGTTTCACTTTCACCCACCGCTATCCAACAACACAAAACAAGAACCCAAGACCGTGAGATCGTTTCAAAAATAAAATAAAATAAAGACAGAAATTAAAATAACATAATTAAAAACATTGGGTTGCCTCCCAACAAGCGTTGTCTTTAACGTCTTTTAGCGGACGCAATTAACCTTTCCAAGTGCCTATTGATCCTTCGCGAATCGCTGCAATCCGCAGAGTTATTGTTGCAGTCTCACTTCAACTACAACAATTGCTTCAAACAAGTGGCCTCAAATATACGATTATCCCCAAGTATACAAGCATACGCTTGTTTTTTGTTCTCTAATGTAGGATCGGTGAGATTCCTACATCTTTCAACTCTGTGGGTGCCTGATGGTTTTGACTTCTGTTTGGGAGTCAACTTTGACAATTGGTGGTGTTTCTTCCGCAATAGGTACAAGAAAAGATTTTCCAAGGAATCGAAGGTGAATAATCGATCTCTGACTCTTCTCCTTCTCTACACCAACCGTCTTGCGATTCTCAATAGTTGGGTGTGATTCAGTGCTCTCAATTTGTTGTTTGTTGAATATGATCGCGAAGTTCTCGCTATTTGCGCTTTCCAACTTCTTTATACCCAACCTCATTTCGTCCATGAACCGAGTTTGGGACCTCGTGAGACTGAGTAGAGTTTCTCGTAATTCCTCCCTCTTCCTCTATGGTTGGAGCTCGATCATATTGACAGTAGAAATCCATGTCTTAAGGATCCCTGAGATAAATCAAAACCAACAACGAATCACGGCACCTCGATTTTTTTTTTTTTTTTTTTTTTTTTTAATAACGAAAAACGTAAAAATAAAAAAATTAAAACCAAATTAGAAATTAAAAATAGATAATTTGATATTGAACTATTGCCTAATCCCTTAACTACGCCAAAAACTTGATGCGTAATATGCACACACTTTTAAACGCAAGTGCACGTTATCGTATCAAGTAGTATAGTCTTAGATAAGACCGAATATCGTCCTCTAGGATTAGGGTCCAAGTATCAGTTATCTATTTTCTAGTATCTATTTGGCGAATTGATAATTGATTTGGTTGTTTATAACTATGAATTATAAAAGCTATTTAAATATAAAGGTTTACTTCAGTTGTAATGAGAATAGGCTTCATGTATCCTCACTATCCGCCATGCTACTCATTAATGCATTACTTATGGTATTCTTCTTCGAGAAAGCAGTTTCTGAAAATCGCTTTATACTCCGTTAGGGTTATATAAACACTCAACCCAGATCGCTCCTTACCTAACTTTCACGATAAGGGTAACTCTATAGGAGGATTAAGAACAAAACCTAGTCGACCGTCACGCACAATGCGCAAAAATTAGGGTTGTTAAGCCTCTCATCAACGCTACAAAACTAATCGAGGTATTTTCATCCCCAATTCAAGCTGTCTACCCAACTTACAAAGATATTCACAATCCCCTTTTCGTAACTGATTAGAAATCATATAGTGATAATTAGTTGTCAATTAATTACCAAGAATTCAGCTCAATTATTGGATAGATCTCTCAATAAGAAAAACAACCATAAGCATGCATTAAATTATAGCATAAGTTTCAAGCAATTCAACATAGAAAGCCCTATAAGAGAATTAGTTCCTAGCCATAAATATGACAAGAACTAATCTCATGTTCTTCATAAAAACTGAAATAAAGTAAAAGAAAAGAAAAGAAAATTACTAAGAATGAGTCTCCAAGCCAAGCATCCAAGGGTTGTGTTGTGGAATATTTACAAGGTGGAATGTTGGATGGATGGATGTAGAATGGTGAATGGTAGAATGGAGAATGAATAATTCTTCTAATGATGTAGAGTATTTATAGCCAAAGAATCCTTTAGGTGAAGGGTTAAGGATTTGTGTAGGTAGGAAAAGTTATTAGAATCCTTTTAGGTAAGGGTTTTTAGGTAGGAAAGGTTTCCCCTTTAGGTAGGAAAAGTTATCCCTTTAGGAAGGAAAAGTTATCCCTTTAGGATTCTGAAACATGTCAAATTCGCCCAAGATTTCACAATTCGCGTGGCCGCGCTTCGCATCAGGCCATGGCTACCAAATTCAAAGAACTCTTGGGACTTTCAAGACTTTGGGCGCCATGCTATTCTTTGGCATGGCACGTGATATTTTTTCGCGAATTCGTTCTGCCTTTTTTCGTCCGGACTTCGTCGATTTTCTCTATAATTCCTAACTTCTTAGACTTCATTTCTTGGCCCTTTGTGCAATTTCATCTCTTTTATGCTCATTTCATCTCCTTTTGTCATTTCTCCATTTTTGACCATTGTGACACAAAAGAAAGGAAAACGACCTAATATCAGACTAAACATAAATAAAATGAGTAAAATACTAACTAAAAATGACTCAAAAGTGTATATAAAATACACCGATCAAATACCCCAACTTAACCTTTGCTCGCCTCGAGCAAAGATAGAAAGAAAGAAATAAAAGACTCAAAAACGAAAAATAAAAGACTCACCGACATTGATCACTTTTCTCGCATTTAGGGTTATCTAGAAAAACATGAAGGTTAGCGTAATAATATGCAGGAACACGTAACATGAAATTTTTCAAAGACACTAAACACATTGAGCTAGATATTTCGCAAACTCATATTTATCATGCTTTAATGGAAGTCAACATACTAAATCATGCATATAAATTCAAAAATCCTATGGCATGCTTACTTGCTATTCTCCACTAATCCCGAATATGCATAAAAGAGATCTTCAGACTTTAAGGAGGTTGTAATGTAGGCTTAGGTAGGGGTTGGTAAAAATAGGCATTTAGGCTCATTTTTGTGTACCATAAGCTCTTTAGCTTTTCAAGATTTCCCTTTTCTTTTGTTCTTTTCTTCACTTCAATTCTATCTTTTCCCTCTTTTGTTTTGGGAGAATGAAGAGTATTCTAATAACAAGCACCCCCAAACTTAGGCTTTTGCCTCTTTCTTTTTACTTTGTTATTGGGGTGCAACAAACTCATGCACTCTTTTGGTCTCTTTTTTAACACAATTGATTCCACTACTTCACATTTTTACTTATGGCACAATCTGTGGGAATATAGGTGTCAAAGAAGAAGTTTCAATTTTAGGCTCAATGGGTGACTAGGGATACTTTTAAAGTTCGGGTAGAAAAGAGTGGTAAAATTGACTATCAAAGAAATGCCCGAGTCATCTCCCTATCATGCATATCCTAACTATTTCGCCAAATAGCAAGCAATCATAACACATAGGTTTTCATAATTTAGCATGCACAATTTTAAGCGAAACTCCAATGATGATTTTTGTGAGTTTTTGGCATATCTAACCTAGGTGTTTAGATAGTTGCTTCTAATTCCATTACATTATTCCACCTTCCTTCACTAGGTGTTTCTAGCAACTACAGATACATGATCTTTGATAGGTAATTATGAAAAAGAAAAAAAAAAAAGAAAAAAATTTGTGACTCAAAAATAAACACAAAACAATAAAAAGACTTAATTGAAACATAACAAGACACAAATAAAACACCCTAACTTAAATCACACATTGTCCCCAATGTGCAAGACTCAAAGAAAATAAAAGAAAATGACAACTTACGACACAACACAATGTCATAACGGAGGTTCAGGATGAAAATTCGAATTTGCACTAAATACGCTCTCTGTTCCGCGCATGCCCAGAGATTCAGCGCGCCGCTAGTATCTGTGACCTCTGAGTTCCGGGCGCCCGACGCATCGCTTCCTTTTTTCGTTTGTTGCTCCTTTTTTCCTGCTTTGACTTTTCACCCACTGCCATCCAACAACACAAAACAAGAACCCAAGACCGTGAGACTGTTCAAAAATAAAATAAAATACAGACAGAAATTAAAATAACATAATTAAAAACATTGGGTTGCCTCCCAACAAGCGCGGTCTTTAACGTCTTTTAGCCGGACGCAATTAACCTTTCCAAGTGCCCATTGATCCTTCGCGAATCGCTTGCAATCCGCAGAGTTATTGTGCAGTCTCACTTCAACTACAACAATTGCTTCAAACAAGGGCCTCAAATATACGATTATCCCCAAGTATACAAGCATACGCTTGTTTTTGTGTTCTCTAATGTAGGATCGGTGAGATTCCCTACATCTTTCAACTCTGTGGGGTGCCCTTGATGGTTTTGACTTCTGTTTGGGAGTCAACTTTGACAAAGTGGTGTTTCTTCCGCAATAGGTACAAGAAAAAGATTTTCCAAGGAATCGAAGGTGAATAATTGATCTCGTGACTCTTCTCCTTCTCTACACCAACCGCCTTGCCAGATTCCTCAATAGTTGGGTGTGATTCGTGCTCTCAATTTGTTGTTCGTTGTTGAATATGATCGCGAAGTTCGCTATTCATGCTTTCCAACTTCTTTATACCCAACCTCATTTCGTCCACGAACCGAGTTTGGGACCTCGAGACTGAGTAGAGTTTCTCGTAATTCCTCCCTCTCTTCCTCTATGGTTGGAGCTCGATCATATTGACAGTAGAAATCCATGTCTTAAGGATCCCTGAGATAAATCAAAACCAACAACGAATCACGGCACCTCGATTTTTTTTTTTTTTTTTTTTTTTAATAACGAAAAACGTAAAAATAAAAAAATTAAAACCAAATTAGAAATTAAAAATAGATAATTTGATATTGAAATATTGCCTAATCCCTAAGCGGCGCCAAAAACTTGACGCGTAATATGCACACACTTTTAAACGCAAGTGCACGTTATCGTATCAAGTAGTATAGTCTTAGATAAGACCGAATATCGTCCTCTAGGATTAGGGTCCAAGTATCAGTTATCTATTTTCTAGTATCTATTTGGCGAATTGATAATTGATTTGGTTGTTTATAACTATGAATTATAAAAGCTATTTAAATATAAAGGTTTACTTCAGTTGTAATGAGAATAGGCTTCATGTATCCTCACTATCCGCTTACGCTACTCATTAATGCATTACTTATGGTATTCTTCTTTGGAGAAAGCGGGTTTACGAAATCGCTTTATACTCCCGTTAGGGTTATATAAACACTCAACCCCAGATCGTTCCTTACCTAACTTTCACGATAAGGGTAACTCTATAGGAGGATTAAGAACAAAACCTAGTTGGCCGTCACGCACAATGCGCAAAATTAGGGTTGTTAAGCCTCTCATCAACGCTACAAAACTAATTGAAGTATTTTCATCCCCAATTCAAGCCTGTCTACCCAACTTACGGATATTCACAATCCCCTTTTCGTAACTGATTAGAAATCATATAGTGATAATTAGTTGTCAATTAATTACCAAGAATTCACCAATTATTGGATAGATCTCTCAATAAGAAAAACAACCATAAGCGTGCATTAAATTATAGCATAAGTTTCAAGCAATTCAACATAGAAAGTCCTATAAGAGAATTAGTTCTAGCCATAAATATGACAAGAACTAATCGTATTCTTCATAAAAACTGAAATAAAGTAAAAGAAAAGAAAAGAAAATTACTAAGAATGAGTCTCCAAGCCAAGCATCCAAGGGTTGTGTTGTGGAATATTTACAAGGTGGAATGTTGGATGGATGGATGTAGAATGGTGAATGGTAGAATGGAGAATGAATAATTCTTCTAATGATGTAGAGTATTTATAGCCAAAGAATCCTTTAGGTGAAGGGTTAAGGATTTGTGTAGGTAGGAAAAGTTATTAGAATCCTTTTAGGTAAGGGTTTTAGGTAGGAAAGGTTTCCTTTAGGTAGGAAAAGTTATCCCTTTAGGAAGGAAAAGTTATCCCTTTAGGATTCTCAAACATGTCAAATTCGCCCAAAGATTTCACAATTCGCGCCATCGCAGATCAGCCATACTGAAATTCAGCAACTCTTGGACTTTCAAGACTTTGGGCGCCATGCTGGCTTTGGGCCATGGCGCGGTGACATTTTTCTCGCGAATTCGTTTCGTCGTTTTTTCGTCGGACTTCGTCGATTTTCTCTATAATTCCTAACTTAGACTTCATTTCTTGGCCCTTTTGTGTGCAATTTCATCTCTTTTATGCTCATTTCATCTCCTTTTGTCATTTCTCCATTTTGACATTTGTGACACAAAAGAAAGGAAAACGACCCTAATACTGTACTAAACATAAATAAAATGAGTAAAATACTAACTAAAAATGACTCAAAAAGTGTATATAAAATACACCGATCAACCCTACACTTGGATTGATCTAAACCCTTGGTTGCTCTATATATACACATAAGAGCTGCAAGACTTGTCTTCCAACACTTAGCCAAATTTCAACAAGAAATATATCTCCCTCCTTGGAGAAACTCTCGACAAAGGGCAAATATGGAACACCAAAATTCCTAAATCTTCCAAGCTTAGTTTATTATACAAGATTAAGGCTCCTAACTAAGTGATTAGTAAGATTAAGCACCCTTAACCACTAAATCTAGGTTGGGCCGAAAATGGTGATGAAACCCTAGGGGTTTCCGTCGACTTTTTGGAAGAGAAACGTGAAGAGAAGTTGCTCCTAAGGTGGTAAGGGATACATATATGTGATTGGAACTTGAATAAGTGGAGCGAAACGAAAACTGCGGACCAAAACTTAGCATTCTGCTCGGGACATTTTTGTGCACAAAATTGAGGTAAAAGTTCTTCTACCTCCGCAGTAATTAGATATTACTCATTGTTATAGTATATAGATGAACTTGTACTAAGAAAGATATGAAAAATAAGGTGTGCATGTCCCATTTTTTGGAGTAAGGCCGAGAGCTAGTAGTTTCCGGGCCATTGGGTTCGTGGATTTTTACTGTCGCTATCTCCACCTATTGCATGTTAGATGAAGTAATATGGTTGTTGATAAGTTTATATGCCATATATAGAAGTGTTGGAACTCGAATCGGATTAAAAATGATTAAGGAAAGGGTAATCGTATTGGGTGTTGTTGGCCGAGAAATGTAGTAAATTGTGGGGCATTGTTGTGCAGTTTTTATGGACTGTTTTGTGGCGTTAGAATTCTGAAAATTCAGCCACCAATATGCATGTTTAAGTGTAGCAATTGCTAATGAAAGTCCTAAGGAATAAGGGTGTTAAAGGCTTCACATTGTACCCTTAATGTTTGTTTATTATGGACTGTTAAAATAGATTGTTTTGTATAGATTATTGGGCAGAATTTTACACGTACAGTTAGGCGTGTAATCCTCTTTGGTTAACTGTTGGTTGTGCCTTAAATGTGGCTTGTTGGTTGATGAATTCGGGTCTTGGAAAGGGTGGAAAAGTACGTAGAAACAAAGGAAGTGCTGCCCAAATTTCTGTAGAATTAGAGGGTCATTATTTGGTATAAGTCTTATACTAGAAAGTTTGATATTGATAGAAGCGCTATCATCATTATAGGTTGAAGTACTACGTGTAGCATAATCTACTTGGAGGGTGGAATAACCAATGAGGTTGAAGTATATTGGAGCGTATTGCTACTTGTCGTTTGGGTTAGTCGCCAACGTGGTATGTGAACTTCTTCCTTCTTTTGACGTGATTATTTGGAAAGTCTATGTGACTTGATTTTGGTGAGTCTATGTGACTTGATTTATTGAAGTAAGTAAATTTGATTTTGAAAGTATATGAGTCTTGATTATGAAAGTATGAGTGACTTGGTTTGAATTGTATAAGTTACTTGAAGTACTTTAAAGTTATGAGATTTGATTTAAAGTTATGAGACTTGATTTCTTTAAAGATTATGAGACTTTATTTTTTAAGTTATGGGACTTGATTTCTAAAGTTAAGAGACTTAATTTATTTGAAAGTTATGAGACTAGAGTTATTTGAAAGTCATGAGACTAGAATTATTTTAACAAGTATAGATTACTTGGTTTAAAGAGACTGCATGACTTGATTTTAAAAGATAGGAGTAACGTTATTTGAAAAGAATGAGTTACTTGAGTTAAAGGAATAATTGCCATAATGTTGGAAGTAGAAGTTACTTGGGTTTAAAAGAGTAAGTAACTTGGTTTTAATAGTGAAAGTGCTTTTGGGTTCAACTCCCTAAATATTGCATGAAACGATTCTTTTATAAAGAATAAACGTACATAGTACTTTGGGTTCAAATCCCTTACATGATATGATAGTGTTGTGGTTGTATTAAAAGGAAAGATGTGGTAGTGCTTTAGTTTTCTAAAAATGAAAGTGTTATAACGGCTTTATGAGAAGTTTGTTATAACAAGGTTTGTGGAAAGTCAGGAGAGGGTTTAAAATATTAAAAGGAAATCATGTGAGAATGTCCATAATTAGGTCCTTAATATAGTACATGATACGCGACACTTTAATTTTCAAAGATGTTTTAAAGTAATACGTGATGTCTAGTGCCTTGATTGCCAAAACCATGTCTTAGAAAGATACTTGATATGATAAGTGTCTTGATTTTCTGAACGATGGTTTCAAAATGATACATGTATTGGATCCTACTTCCTAGTGATACATGTAGTACTTGGCTTTTCTAAATGGAAATTTAGTTTATAAAGTGAATGTACGGCGGACGTACAATTGTTGTAATGGACTTTAATCCTTAGTGATGCAAGGTGTGATAGTGCCTTGGTGTTATAAAATGAAAAACTTGTTAGTGTCTTGTTTGTTTTAGAAAAGAAGGCATGGTATTGTCTTGGTTATTTTAGAAAGGAAGACATGGTATTGTCTTGGTTATTTTAGAAAGGAAGGCATGGTATTGTCTTGTTTGTTTTAAAAGGAAGGCATGGTATTGCCTTGGTTGTTTAAAAAGATGGTGCATCCATTCTGTCTAATGAGAGTTAAAGATTACTTAACTTGCATATGTTGTTCATGATAACCATTAGTGCTAGTGTTATAAGTATAATTGAAGGGTAAAACCCAAGACATTATACTTATCTGTGGATTTGCTCTCCACGATGCGAGTATTGCGTATATGCTCATAGTCGGTCTGTAGGGCCTAAGCGGGTGAAATAGTCCTGTGCGGGTAAAATAGTCCTATGCGGGGCAAATTGTTCTATGCTGGTCCACAAGACCCTTGCGGGTGAAATAGTCCCAGGAGTAGGATTGCATAATGATACTACGGGCGGGTGGCCCTAGATTGATCATAAGCTTCCTATTTTAAAGCATGTAAAGTTTACTCTTATTACTCCACTTTTAAAAAGGCACAGTGTACTGGTATTTTATTATTATACTTGTTACATGCCGACAGTGATGTTGGAATTCCACGGGCATGCTTATCTGATGATGGTTGTATATTATACTTGTTACATGCTGACAGTGATGTTGTATTCCACGAGCATGCTTCTGTGATATTATATGCTGAGGGCAGGTGTCCCTGATTTTGACATGGCTTTCATTGTGAAAGTGGTACGGTGTTACATTAGTACAGTGATACAAGGTACAGTTGCTCTGATTGTTATATGACACAGTAGGATCTGGTATTTGATTTTCATACTTGCCTCTGTCATTCTTGTGTACAGCTATGATTTTAATACTGTACTTTATTACCGTTCCATACTTGGTACCTGTTGTACTGACCTCCTTCGGGGGGCTGCGTTCATGTCCGCAGGTCTAGGTACTCGGTTGTGAATCTGCGAGTTTAGGATCCTTATTCAGCATTTTGAGATAGCTCACATGTTCCGGAGCTTGTCATTATGGCTAGGTATATTCATGGGTACGGCGGGGCCTTGTCCCGTCACAGTTTACTGTCCAAATTCTTAGAGGTCTGTATTCATATTTGGGCTGGACTGGCTACAGTTTCATTTACATTGTTGTACAGTGTAGACCCATTCGGGTGTGATATATAATATGGTGGCAGCCTTATCGACTTTGCCTTTATTTAAAAAAATTGAGTGTCATTTACCTTCCGCAGTTTATTTGAGTTGTGTAAATAAAAGGGTGCCCAGGTAGGGCACCAGTCGCGGGCCTGGGGTTCCCGGCGTTACAGAGTGATATCAGAGCAGTTAGTCCTCGGAATGTTTACAGACCGTGTATAGTAGAGTCTTGTTTATCGGTGTGTTGTGCACCACATCTATAAACAGGAGGCTACAGTACATTTAGGATTGATTTCCCTTCTTCTCACTCTGAGATCGTGCGAGAGAGCTGTGTTGTTAGGGTAGTCTCTCCCTAACGTATTATTGTGGTTGCAGCTATGAGAAAGATAACAGTGGCCCAGAAAGGATTATATGGATTGCGTATCCGGGTTGGTAAAATTATCCTATAGATGGTATATTGATGATGTATATCTGTACGAGCGTATTTATTTGGAGCCATGTGTGTGTCTAAAGTGATTATTAATTATTAGGAGTTGGTTAAGCCTTAGTAATACTTGGAAGGTGTGAAACAGTTTGTTGAATCCACACCTAGGCTTAATATATGTACTGATTTGGAACAGTCATGAGGTAATGAACTGTCTAAGATTGTGTTAGACTCATAAAGGATCAGTTGCAATTGATTTGATAACATACCATGTCGTTAGATTAAGCTGTGTTGTACGCTTAAGTGATTATGTGAATAATAATGGTATGGAGTAATTAGAGTTGTTGTGAGTAAGACAACATGATTATGAGATATTAAGAAGCTACATTTTCCGCATGTGGGGACTGATAATGTAGGCTTGGGACATAGAAAAATTGTGAACTTTAGAATATTGATGACCACTGATACCTTAGATGTACAAGGCCTTCTCGGGCAGTAAGATTTATTTCAGACAAAGAATGAGAATTAAGTGCGACAATGGGCCGGGTTGTGGGCTGATTACGGGTCAACCCGTAGCCCGAAATGGAGTGGGGTCAGTTGGAGGTGGTTCCGCTATGTGCTAGGGTCACGAAGGTGCAAGGCCCAAGTCTATTTAATCGTTGTACGAGTTCGTGGACGCGTTCCACCAGAACCGGGTCGTGAGGGCCGAGAAGAGCCTTAACGAAAATTGAATCTAAGTATAATGACCCAGTTTGGATATAGTAACTCCAAGGATTTGGAAGCATGTTGTTTGAAATTATGTACGTGTACTAGAATAAGTTTGAAATCTGAGAAAATCGACAAGTAAGGAAATGAGCGAACAAGTGTTAAAAGAATTGAAGTGGTTATAGTTATGAATTAATGAAAGTACGAAAAGAGAATTCTTTTAGGCCATAAATGGGAGTAAATAGTGGTGATACACCTTAGATTTAATTCTTCGTTTGGCTTGTGATTGATGTTTATGCATGTGCGAGGTATTAGGGCCATATGTGGCATATTGGGTTCGTAGGGTGTAGTCTAAGGAGACTATACCTAGATTTATTAGCATGAACCTAGTAAGAACATTCAGGACGAATGTTTACAAGGGGGGAAGAATGTTACACCCCGTAGTTTCAGGACATGTATATGAGAGCATACGTGAGAAAACAAGACTTTAAAGTTGGAACGAAAGAAAGAATTGTGTTTCCTAAGGAAAATCTTCCGAACCTCGTGAAGAAAAAAAGTTTATTAAATGGAATTTGGTTCTCAAATTTGGTATTTGAGACTTTTTGAATATATAAGAATTATGGATCTTTAAGTTCGGATTTGGTCACGTGGGGCCCACGGAAAATTTTACGGTTTTGTGGGGCCCACAATATTTTTCGATATTTTGACCAATATGGACGTCTTTGGGGGATGAAATATTTTCGGACCAATAGGAGGGTGACACGTGTCACCTCTCCCCTTTGACTTTGACTTGTCTTGAGATATTTTGAAAACAAGTGGACTTGTGGGACCCACCCACACTTGTCCACCATCTTGACCCTACACTTGGATTGATCTCAACCCTTGGTTGCTCTATATATACACATAAGAGGTGCAAGACTTGTCTTCCAACACTTAGCCAAATTTCAACAAGAAATATATCTCCCTCCTTGGAGAAACTCTCGACAAAGGGCAAATATGGAAGACCGAAATTCCCAAATCTTCCAAGCTTAGTTTATTATACAAGATTAAGGCTCCTAACTAAGTGATTAGTAAGATTAAGCACCCTTAACCCCTAAATCTAGGTTGGGCCGAAAATGGTGATGAAACCCTAGGGGTTTCCGTCGACTTTTTGGAAGAGAAACGTGAAGAGAAGTTTCTCCTAAGGTGGTAAGGGATACATATATGTGATTGGAACTTGAATAAGTGGAGCGAAACGAAAATTGCGGACCAAAACTTAGCATTCTGCTCGGGACATTTTTGGGCACAAAATTGAGGTAAAAGTTCTTCTACCTCCGCAGTAATTAGATATTACTCATTGTTATAGTATATAGATGAACTTGTACTAAGAAAGATATGAAAAATAAGGTGTGCATGTCCCATTTTTTGGAGTAAGGCCGAGAGCTAGTAGTTTCCGGGCCATTGGGTTCGTGGATTTTTATTGTCGCTATCTCCACCTATTGCATGTTAGATGAAGTAATATGGTTGTTGATAATTTTATATACCATATATAGAAGTGTTGGAACTCGAATCGGATTAAAAAGGATTAAGGAAAGGGTAATCGTATTGGGTGTTGTTGGCCGAGAAATGTAGTAAATTGTGGGGCATTGTTGTGCAGTTTTTATGGACTGTTTTGTGGCGTTAGAATTCTGAAAATTCAGCCACCAATATGCATGTTTAAGTGTAGCAATTGCTAATGAAAGTCCTAAGCTATAAGGGTGTTAAAGGCTTCACATTGTACCCTTAATGTTGGTTTATTATGGACTGTTAAAATAGATTGTTTTGTATAGATTATTGGGCAAAATTTTACACGTACAGTTAGGCGTGTAATCCTCTTTGATTAACTGTTGGTTGTGCCTTAAATGTGGCTTGTTGGTTGATGAATTCGGGTCTTGGAAAGGGTGGAAAAGTACGTAGAAACAAAGGAAGTACTGCCCAAATGTCTGTAGAATTAGAGGGTCATTATTTGGTATAAGTCTTATACTAGAAAGTTTGATATTGATAGAAGCGCTATCATCATTATAGGTTGAAGTACTACGTGTAGCATAATCTACTTGGAGGGTGGAATAACCAATGAGGTTGAAGTACATTGGAGCGTATTGCTACTTGTCGTTTGGGTTAGTCGCCAACGAGGTATGTGAACTTCTTCCTTCTTTTGACGTGATTATTTGGAAAGTCTATGTGACTTGATTTTGGTGAGTCTATGTGACTTAATTTATTGAAGTAAGTAAATTTGATTTTGAAAGTATATGAGTCTTGATTATGAAAGTATGAGTGACTTGGTTTGAATTGTATAAGTTACTTGAAGTACTTTAAAGTTATGAGATTTGATTTAAAGTTATGAGACTTGATTTCTTTAAAGATTATGAGACTTTATTTTTCAAGTTATGGGACTTGATTTCTAAAGTTAAGAGACTTTATTTATTTGAAAGTTATGAGACTAGAGTTATTTGAAAGTCATGAGACTAGAATTATTTTAACAAGTATAGATTACTTGGTTTAAAGAGACTGCATGACTTGATTTTAAAAGATAGGAGTAACGTTATTTGAAAAGAATGAGTTACTTGAGTTAAAGGAATAATTGCCATAATGTTGGAAGTAGAAGTTACTTGGGTTTAAAAGGGTAAGTAACTTGGTTTTAATAGTGAAAGTGCTTTTGGGTTCAACTCCCTAAATATTGCATGAAACGATTCTTTTATAAAGAATAGACGTACATAGTACTTTGGGTTCAAATCCCTTACATGACATGATAGTGTTGTGGTTGTATTAAAAGGAAAGATGTGGTAGTGCTTTAGTTTTCTAAAAATGAAAGTGTTATAACGACTTTATGGGAAGTTTGTTATAACAAGGTTTGTGGAAAGTCAGGAGAGGGTTTAAAATATTAAAAGGAAATCATGTGAGAATGTCCATAATTAGGTCCTTAATATAGTACATGATACGCGACACTTTGATTTTCAAAGATGTTTTAAAGTAATACGTGATGTCTAGTGCCTTGATTGCCAAAACCATGTCTTAGAAAGATACTTGATATGATAAGTGTCTTGATTTTCTGAACGATGGTTTCAAAATGATACATGTATTGGATCCTACTTCCTAGTGATACATGTAGTACTTGGCTTTTCTAAATGGAAATTTAGTTTATAAAGTGAATGTACGGCGGACGTACAATTGTTGTAATGGACTTTAATCCTTAGTGATGCAAGGTGTGATAGTGACTTGGTGTTATAAAATTAAAGACTTGTTAGTGTCTTGTTTGTTTTAGAAAAGAAGGCATGGTATTGTCTTGGTTATTTTAGAAAGGAAGACATGGTATTGTCTTGGTTATTTTAGAAAGGAAGGCATGGTATTGTCTTGTTTGTTTTAAAAGGAAGGCATGGTATTGCCTTGGTTGTTTAAAAAGATGGTGCATCCATTCTGTCTAATGAGAGTTAAAGATTACTTAACTTGCATATGTTGTTCATGATAACCATTAGTGCTAGTGTTATAAGTATAATTGAAGGGTAAAACCCCAAGACATTATACTTATCTGTGGATTTGCTCTCCACGATGCGAGTATTGCGTATATGCTCATAGTCGGTCCGTAGGGCCTAAGCGGGTGAAATAGTCCTGTGCGGGTAAAATAGTCCTATGCGGGGCAAATTGTTCTATGCTGGTCCACAAGACCCTTGCGGGTGAAATAGTCCCAGGAATAGGATTGCATAATGATACTACGGGCGGGTGGCCCTAGATTGATCATAAGCTTCCTATTTTAAAGCATGTAAAGTTTACTCTTATTACTCCACTTTTAAAAAGGCACAGTGTACTGATATTTGATTATTATACTTGTTACATGCCGACAGTGATGTTGGAATTCCACGGGCATGCTTATCTGATGATGGTTGTATATTATACTTGTTACATGCTGACAGTGATGTTGTATTCCACGAGCATGCTTCTGTGATATTATATGTTGAGGGCAGGTGTCCCTGATTTTGACATGGCTTTCATATGTGAAAGTGGTACGGTGTTACATTAGTACAGTGATACAAGGTACAGTTGCTCTGATTGTTATATGACACAGTAGGATCTGGTATTTGATTTTCATACTTGCCTCTGTCATTCTTGTGTACAACTATGATTTTAATACTGTACTTTATTACCGTTCCATACTTGGTACCTGTTGTACTGACCCCCTTCGGGGGGCTGCGTTCATGTCCGCAGGTCTAGGTACTCGGTTGTGGATCCGCGAGCTTAGGATCCTTGTTCAGCATTTTGAGATAGCTCCAATGTTCCGGAGTTTGTCATTATGGCTAGGTATATTCAGGGGTACGGCGGGGCCTTGTCCCATCACAGTTTACTTTCCAAATTCTTAGAGGTCTGTATTCATATGTGGGCTGGACTGGCTAGAGTTGTATTTACATTGTTGTACTGTGTAGACCCATTCGGGTGTGATATATATTATGGTGGCAGCCTTATCGGTTTTGCCTTTGTTTAAGAAAAAAAATTGAGGGTCATTTACCTTCCGCAGTTTATTTGACTTGTGTAAATAAAAGGGTGCCCAGGTAGGGCACCAGTCGCGGGCCCGGGGTTCGGGGCGTGACACTTTTCTGCCCTGCTGCTTTGGCATCCATGTTCAGCTTTCTCATTGCCCAATATTCCCTATGTTCCAACGCCACCGGTAGGTGGCATGCCTTCCCAAAGACCATCTTGTATGGTGACATCCCAATGGGAGTTTTGAATGATGTCCTATAGGCCCAGAGTGCATCGTCCAGCTTTGTAGACTAATGTTTTCTTGCTCCATCCACTGTCTTCTCCAGTATGTTTTTCACTTCCCTGTTTGAAATTTCAGCCTGCCCATTGGCTTGAGGGTGGTATGGCAAAGCGGTCCGGTGGTAGACTCCATAGCGTGCCAAGGTGTCAAGCTGCTTATTACAAAAATGACTCCCTTCGCCACTTATGAGGGCCCTTGGGGTGCCGAACCTTGTGAATATGTTTTTCTGAAGGAATTTCAAGACAGTCTTACTATCATTCTTTAGTAGCCACTGTCTCCACCCATTTGAACACATAATCCACTGCAAGAAGAATGTATTGGTTCCCAAATGACGTTGGGAACGGTCTCATGAAGTCAATCCCCCAAACGTCAAACAGCTCTACTTCTAAGATCCCGGTTAGGGGCATTTCATTGCGCCTTGACATGTTTCCAGTTCTTTGGCACCGATCACAACCCCTCACAAAAGTGTTGGCATCCTTGAATAGGGTTGACCAATAAAATCCACTTTGCAATACCTTGGCTGTTGTCCGTGATGCCCCAAAATACCCACTACATTGCAAGGTGTGACAATGAGTGAGAATTTGGTGCATTTCATCCTCAGGTACGCACCGCCTTATGACTTGATCAACACAGTGCTTGTAGAGAATTGGCTCCTCCCAGTAGTATTGTTTTACCACTGAATATAACTTTTTCACCTGTTGTTTCGTCATTCCTGATGGTAACACTTTTGCTGCAAGAAAATTGACAAGATCAGCGAACCAATGTAAATTTGCATTGGTACTTACCTGAAACAGTTGCTCATCCGGGAAGTAGTCATTTATCTGCACATCCTTGGTGTTCTGGCCCTCTTCCACGTCAGGCCTTGACAAATGATCTGCAACCACGTTCTCTGTCCCCTTTTTATCACGGATCTCCATGTCAAATTCTTGTAGCAGCAATACCCATCGTATAAGCCGAGGTTTTGCATCATTTTTAGTCATTAGATACTTGATGGCTGAGTGATCAGTGTATACTATCACCTTATTCCCAATGAGGTATGACCTGAATTTTTCAAAAGCGTACACTATGGCTAGCAGCTCTTTCTCTGTGGTTGCATAATTTAGCTGAGCATCATTGAGGGTTTTGCTAGCATAGTAGATTGACCTGAATACCTTGTCAATTCTCTGTCCAAGAACTGCCCCCACTGCGTAGTCACTTGCATCGCACATCAATTCAAATGGGAGTGTCCAGTCAGGTGCAGTGACTATAGGTGCTGAGGTTAGCCTCTCCTTAAGCGTCTGAAAAGCCGTCAGACATTCTTCATTGAATTCGAAAGCAACCCATTCATCAACAATGTGGAAAGAGGTTTAGAGAACATTGAGAAGTCCTTGATGAATCTTCTGTAGAAACCAGCGTGTCCAAGGAAACTTCTGATCCCTTTTACCGATACTGGGGTGGCAAATTTTCAATCACAGAAACTTTAGCCTTGTCCACCTCAATGCCTTAGCTGGAAATTTTGTGGCCAAGAACGATACCTTCATGCACCATAAAGTGACACTTCTCCCAATTCAACACCAAATTCGAGTCTTTGCACCGCTGCAATACTGCTTCCAAATGCTTTAAGCATTCATCAAAAGAGGACCCAAAAACAGAAAAATCATCCATGAAGATCTCTATGGTCCTCTCCGTCATATCCGAAAAGATAGCCATCATACAATGTTGAAAGGTGGCGGGTGCATTGCAAAGCCCAAATGGCATTCTCCTGAAAGCAAAAGTGCCAAAGGGGCAGGTGAAAGTGGTATTCTCCTGATCTTCTGGAGAGATGACAATCTGATGATATCCTGAATAACCATCCAGGAAACAATAGTAGTTGTGTCCTGCAAGCCTGTCAAGCATTTGGTCAAGAAAAGGCAAAGGAAAATGATCCTTACGGGTTGCTTTATTCAACTTGCGGTAGTCAATGCACATTCTCCATCTTGTAGTTGTTCTGGATGGAATAAGCTCATTCTTTTCGTTAGTCACCACCGTCATGCCACCTTTCTTGGGTACCATTTGCACAGGGCTCACCCATGCACTGTCAGATATAGGATAAAATCACCCCAGCATCGAACCATTTCAGGATCTTTTTTCTCACCACTTCCTTCATAGTTGGATTCAGTCTCCTCTGTGCCTCAATGGAGGGTTTGCTCTCATCTTCCAGCCGAATTTTATGCATTACTATAGAAGGACTTATCCATCTAATGTCTGCTAGTGTCCACCCAATTGCGAGCTTGCGAGCCCTCAATACTCTCAACAGTTTTTCAACCTCCATTTTGGACAGATGACATGATACAATCACTGGTAAGGATTGGTTCTCACCTAGATATTGATAGTGCAAATGATCTGACAGAGTTTTCAACTCTAGTTCTGGAGCTTGCTCTGTGGATGACACTGGTCTCTCTGGCATGGTTCCTAGCTCCTCATATTTCTTTTTATAGCATGGCTCATGGGAATCCAACCAATTCGCATATTTCATCAATTTTGTGTCATCACCACTACCCTCACCCCATGTTGTCATCACCACTTTAAGAGCATCAGCACTCTCGAACCCACTTTCAGAAACTGCTTCATCAATCACATCAATGGCATAACAGTTGTCACTTGCCCTTGGGAAGGTTGCTGCCCTGAATACATTGAAACCACTTCTTCTCCCTTAACACGAAGTCTCAGCTCACCTTTTTGAACATCAATGAGTGTCTGTCCTGTGGCTAAGAATGGCCTGCCAAAGATGATGGGCATCTCTTCATTTTCTTCCATGTCTAGGATGATGAAATTATCAGGGAAGATAAATTTGTCCATTTTTACCAACACATCCTCGATGATTCCTCTAGGGTGGATGATGGAGCGATCGGCTAACTGTAAGGTGATGGTTGTGGGTCTTGCTTCCCCCAGACCGAGTTTGCAAAACACTGAATAGGGCATCATATTTATACTTGCCCCTAAATCACACAAGGTCTGCTGACATTCAAACTTTCCTATAGTGCAAGGGATGGTGAAGCTCCCCGGATCTTTCAACTTCTGAGGTAAATTTCTCTGTAGGATGGCACTTCTTAGTCAATGACATTGTTTCATACTCCTCCAACCTTCTCTTTTTATAGAATATCTCCTTTATGAACTTCACATAACTCGGCATTTGTTCTAAGGCCTCAACAAATGGAATGTTGATGTGCAGTTTTTTAAAGACCTCTAGAAACTTAGAAAACTGCTTGTCAAGAGAATTCTTTCTACGTTTCTGAGGGTACGGTATCTTCACCTGCGGTGTGTCAATGACTGCTGGTGGTATTCTTTGATCCGTAGGAAGATCTTCTATGATTACTGCATACCCGGGCCCTTTCACCTCACTGGGATCACCCTCTTTTTCTGGATATATTTGGGGTGAACCTGTTTCCATCTGTTTGCCACTCGTCACATCAACCGCTGGAATCGCTTTGTGGTTACATCAAGATTTCTAGGCGTTCCTCGCATACCTTTTCTCAGCTTGCTAGTTAGATGTCCCAATTGCATCTCTAGGTTCCTGATGGATAATCTGGTCTCCTCCATGAACTAACTTTGCGCGTTTGAGAGTGCCCAAAGAACTGCTCTCAGATCATCTAGCCTGCCTGAAGGATCCTGATTCTGTGGTGATGAGTTAGTCCTTGAGGATTCTGGCTTTCGGTGAGCCTGAATAAGGCCTCTTGTAGCTCATTTCGCTCCTCTTGCGGAGCCTGTGGTCTAAATTGATGCGGTGGACAAAGGTCATACTCCTGCATTCCCTGATAGTGATAGTCCATGTACCTATATTTGACTTTACCTGCAAGATTACACAAACAACAAAGAGTGATAAAAAGATGCTCTCAGAATAAGTCAGAAACTTATTCTGGAAGCGACCAAATTAGAAATACAAATAGACGGTTCGATATTAGAAGTACGTCAGTCCCCGGCAACGGCGCCAAAAACATGTTAGCGATATTTCGAATGTTCACGCAAGAGCACGCATTTTTAACAAGTAATATAGTCTGATAAGACGAATATCGTCCTCAGAGACTGGTTTCTAATTACCGTTCATCTATTTTATGTTATCTATTTGGCAATCGATATTTGAGTTGGGTTTTTATTTAACTACTAGAATAATTGCAAGAATTGACTAAACTTTTAAGTTGTAATCCGTTATGAATGAATTAGGGCTTCCAAAATCCTCGATTATCCACTCTATTCAATCCTTAATGCAACTAGAATGACTTCCTCTTCTACGTTAAGATAGTGGTTAACTAAACTGTCTTATATTCCGATTAGGACATATAATCACTCAACCCCAGTACAAAACCCTTCTATATTTCTATGATAGGATTTACCACATATGAGGATTAAGAACAGTAATATATAGTGCTACACAAGTATCGGGGTACTGTCATCCGCGATTTTAACATATGTCTAGTCAATTACAGCATATCCAAATCTCTCCTCTCGGTTCTTGATTTGAATTCATATATATTATGATAATTAGTGATCAATTAATTATCCAGCATTCATACCAATTATTGACTAAATCTTAATCAAGTGAACAAGAAATCAAACTACTACATTAATTCATGAATAGAAGTTTCAAGCGATTCATAAGGAAAGCCCTAATAAAGTGTTTAGCTCCTAGTCATAGTCACGCTAAGAACTAACACAAAATCTATACATAAACTGAATAAAAAAGAAAGAAAAAAAATTACGTAGAACTAAGTTTCCAATTATAGCCACAATCATTGCCCTGAGTTGTATTGTGTGTTTGAATGAACCACCCTCCCTCCAAGAATAATCCCTAGGGCTTTTGTATCTATCAATTTTCGTACCCTATGGACCACTTTACCCTTAGCCAATTTAACTTCTGAACTGGATTTTTAAATGCCGTGCGCTACCAATCTTCGTGGGTATTCATAGTTCAGCGCCTAAGTCACGGCATTCGTCCGGGTCTTCATTTTCTGTCATTTCCTGGCTCGGATTCCTCCTTTTATGCCCATTTTTCATTCTTTTTCGCTATTTTGGACCGCTGTGACTCAAAAGAAAGAAAAACAAGCCTAATACTATACTAAACACAACAAATACGAATAAAATACTAATTAAAAATGACTCAAAAAAATATATAAAATATGTCTAACAGTTATGTCCGGGATAAGTACAATCTGTTTAAGCTTAACAAATGATATATATAGACCATAAAGTGAGGTGATAAATAATTTGCAACATCAAGACCTCTCAAGTCTAAAATATGTCAACCAACTTTTAAATGGCAATGCCCGTAATGAACTTTTTACTAGGTTATCGCTTGGATTTTGTCTCTATTTTAAGTTGTTGTACAAATATAGTCCTTAAAAAGTTGTCTTTTCACCCACGAGGGTAGGGAAGTTGGTGGAGTAGGAGAGCGCGGGACCGAAAGGTCACGAGTTCGATTCCCCCTGTCGACACCTTCTTGGTCACTTGTCACATGGCTGCCAAGTGTGGCTTACTGACCGACGTGGTTTGCGCGCTATCATACACCAGGGTTTACCTAGTGCGCACTTGTAAAAGGTAACGGCTGCGGATTCCCCCGTCATCAAAAAAAAAGTTGTCTTTTCGGATAATATCAGACATAAAATTAATGTTTGTTAATATATTGCTCGACCTTATAGATAAAGAGATATCGTCTAATGTTTACCGTAATTGGAAAAATTATAGACCGTGAACTAGCCTTTTTTCCCATAATATTTCCAATATGTCCAAAAGGAAGCATTTGACAGCGGTCTAAAAGGTACAAAATTTGCAACCAAAAAATGGGTCACTTATTAAAAAACTGTACAAAAAGGGTTAACCGGTGAAATTCCACTCCTACAAAATACTAAATGGTGGCCTACTTTTAAGGTCCAAAATCCAAATTATAGGCCATATGACTTAGTACACTCCATTATTATTATTATCTTTGCATCTTTTCTTAAGGGAAAGATCAATTGGAAACAACTTCCAAACCTTCACAAGGTAGGGATAAGATTTGCATACACTTTATCCTTCCGAAATTCTACTTGATGAAATTATATTGGGTATGTTGTTGTAGGTCGTATAACTTCGCCAACATCTTCCTCAAAGAACAACAAAAGCGATCAAATAATTCAACCAACAAGCTAACTTGACCCTCAAAAAACATACTAGGAAACTGCAATATTTATGTGTACCGTCAAATTTATTTCAACTTTGAGGGCATCCTGGTGCACTAGTCACTAAACTTTCGCTATGTGTGGGGTCTGGAGAAAGACCAGATCACAAGGATTTATTGTAGCAGTCTTACCCTGCATTTTTGCAAAAGGCCATTTTTTCACGGCTCGAACTCATAATCTCCTGGTCACATCGCAATAACTTTACCAATTACGCTAAGATTTCCATTCAAACGAAATCTGAACTGCTTCATAACATTTACGCCTTATCTCTAAGTTTGATTCATTGCATTACTAAATCAAGGGGAAATAGTAAAAATACCCTTCTACTCTAAGAAATATCTTAAATTTAGGACCCGTTTGGCCATGAGAATTATTCATTTTTCAAAAAAAAAAATCACTTTATTTGAAAATCCGCGTTTGGCCATGAAAATTTCAAATACAACTTGAAACCTAAAACTCTATTTTCACTTACAACACATTCAAACAACCAAATATTTTTTGCAAAAATTATAACCAAGCACCTTCATCTTCAACTTTCCGTCATGCTTTTGAAGTTATTCGTAACCTTATTGTTAGCAAATTGTCACCTGTTCGTCTTTAGTGCAATAGAGTTCGAAGCCGAAGTATAATGGATGATTATTTTAAATCTGTAACTCCACTTGTGGCATTAGCAAGGAAGATGTACATGTAACGACATTTAACTGATAATTCTCTTCACATTTCAAGTAGAAACCCCTTGACATCAGATCCGAACGTTAAAATCAAATACTGAAAGTGAAATTATAACACAAGTCAACGTCTAACACCAAACACCTGCTACTATATTCTTCACACCTAACGTCGATAAAAGATGTCAGTCATGGAAGTTCTGAACATTGACTAGAATAATCATGCATCTGCTGACCCTAAAGGCATACTTGCCAGATGTGGCATAACTAAACAGATACAGTAGCTAGCAACTTTCTGGAAAATATCATTTGCCTAAATGACAGGAATGAGACAACTACCTCATGCAAACACAAATAGGTGACAGGGTTAAGCCAAATATGGGGGCTGAACTTGTTAAGTCTTGCATGTTTGACATAATGAAATTGGCAAACATAACAATCTTTCATGGACTCTAACTTGCTTATTCCAAGCCCCAGAAAAAGCTGTTCCTTTATATGACACTCATTTGCACGTCTGCATGTACATGGCATAAAACAAATGGATTCCTTTCCGCAGAGTTGTAGTGGATGAATCAGATAGCTTCCTCTCTGGTTATAACACAGTGGTTCTGCATTTGTAATGGAATTCCGACAATCCTGCACCACTAGCTTCCAGTAACATGTAGGTTAAGGAAATTCTTCTCAAACAGGATAAAAGGCAGAGTTGCACTCCACCTTGGCAGAGTATCCAGGATGAGATATTGATAAATATCAAGGCTGATCAGAATATGACATTGATTTCAATGTTGAAAATAATATTTTTTAGTCATCCAAAACTGGAGAAAGCAAAGGTTTGTTCAAGAATAAAGCTTCCACATTACCAGATATGAGTTCATATAAATCTTTAAAAGAATCCTCAGTATAAAAAGTAACATGCCGTGACAACACAACATTATCCAATGAAAAGAGCTCTTCAGGAACATTAGGTTCATTTTCGAAAACATCCAAGCCAGCACCTGCAATCTCTCCTTGATCTAAACATTGTACCAGTTCCATCTCATTGATTATGGTTCCTCGAGCATTATTAATGATTAGTCCTTTTCCGAGTGCTAGTAGAACCTCCTTATTAATCAAGTGTCGGGTTTGGTCTATCAATGAACAACAAATGACAAGGACATCACATTTGGCTGCTAGTTCATGAACATCACAATAGAAAGGGTAAGAAACGGGCTTTTTCTTCCTCGACAGGTATGAAATAATGCAGCCAAATGCTTCAAGCCCTTTTGCAACTTTAAACCAATGCTTCCCAGCCCAACAATTCCAACTTTCCTGCCTCCCACCTGCCCTCATCAACCACCATCAAGAATACACATTTTGTAATGCAAAATCCACACAAAAAGATTGCTAGGCCTGAAATCATAAGCATAATTAACTAGGGATTTAGTAGCTCAGTTGGTTGGCTACCTGAACTTTTACCTTGTGGTGAGGGTTCAAATCCCCACGTTGTAATCCTCTCCCCATTTCCCCTTCTCCTACCCCCTATGTAATAAAAAAATATACATAATTAAGAATAATGAATTGTGAATGAAACCAGTTGATGAAGGATTAAACCTTGGCTCACTGGTATTAACCTATTGAAACAAATGTGGTTCAAACTTTTTTTTGATATGTAAACAAATGTGGTTCAAACTTAAAGTCCAGTCAAGGGCATGAAATAAACCCAGAATTCCTCGATTACTGCCCAGCATAAAAATCTTTATTTGCAGCCTCATTAATATCAAGTATATATTGACACCACTCTTTTGCTAACATTTGGATTTCGTCCAGACAGTTACAGCTTGAGTATTATCAGAGTCTACCGACACAGATGCAAACTTAATACAAGTATTAGGACTTAATCCCAATTAGTCAGTATGCATCAGATGTTTTCATTGTAGTCCGTCATCGCCACCAATACATAAGCGTACTTCCATCAGCTTCAGGAAGTGCAGTTGAAGTAGAGTCGGTAAGCCCAGTTATTGATGAATTAGACTTGTTCCCCGAAAAACTGAAAAAAAAAATTAAAACATACAAAATGTATAAAGAGAGGTGAAGTTACCCGACTCTGCGTAGCATGGATTTTCTCCATCTCTGGATGGATCAGTGCTTTCTTCCTCGTCAATCATGTTACCTATTACATCAGCGACTATAGCCTTCGCCTCTGCTTTCCTATGCATCAATTCCACATTAAAATGGCTACCTGAAATAACCCCAGCTACACGGTCACCAAACAAGAAAGCAATACCATTAATTTTATGAATAACAAGCAATATGACAGTTTCCTAAGTCATGCTTACCTAGTAGCCGGATGATATCAGATAAAGTTGTCTGCATTTTGAAGAGTGCATAAGACCCTGAATCCTGATTAGTGAGAAAAGTTCATATATATATATTTAATGCAACAGCTAGATATTAATTACAGAGTCAAAATTCACTTCTTTCAGAATATTTAGTACTGCAGCATGAAGTTCTTCTTTCCTGGGCTCTGCCTTGCTACTTTTCCCTTTTCATATTCCAGTAAAAGTTTGATCAGTCGAACGAATGAGATTAAGAAGGATTCAGTGTCGTTCTATGATAAAAACTTGTACATTTATCCCTGAATCCTAAATATTAGCTGCTGCATATTTGGAGGTGGATATCGAGTTGGAATTGTTGTCAGGACAGGTAGTGGGAAAGCAACTCTTATTAGTGCTTTGTTAGAGCTAACTCTAAGAATGATCATAATAGATGGCCTAAATATTTCAACAATCATCATTCATGGCCTTCTATCTTCTTTATCGATCATTTCACAAGATCCAACACTTTTTAATGACTGTAAGGTAACTCAGTTTTCTTTTCCCTCACTTTCCAGTAGAATATCAATGGATGAAGCTATATGCAATTCAACCATGATGCAGTGAACAAATGGTTTCACGGACTTTCTGGTTCAATAGAGATAAGTTTTGCTTATGTCAAAATATGAAACAAGGCAAATCTCAAAGGTACCACCGGTTCAATCGTTTGGAGAAGGGAATGAATCTGTTGTATGTATGGACTCCAGTCATACATGTATGAATGAATGGATGAAACATAATCGATGATTCTGTAAAATATTACCAACGATAGCATAGTTTGAAGAGGAATGTCTTTCAACAACTATTCTCTTGGTCAATTATGAATCTACATGGCCAGCATATAAATCAAGTTGCCTTGCCAACAATTCCATGTCTTGATAGCACCCAACGCTCGATTAACTATAATGACCAAACATTCCTTAGCAATATGCAAAATAAATAGAATACATAATTCTAGGAGATTGTTCTTTACAAAATAAATACCTAGATGCTAGAGGAAGATCAAAAGCGCCTAAATACACTTGGGTGAAAGCCAAAACGAGAAGGATACAAAATAAACGAACTTAATAACGAATTTACATCAAGAGGGACATTTCTATAATTATTGGCCATTTTTCTTGAGCAGAAGGCCAAATCAGCTAGGTACATAGGGTTCGAAGAGTTTCACACAAGGGTTCGGGTCATACTGCATTATTTCAGCAGCTCGTTCGAATTCTTCCCTCAGTACTCTTATGCTGAACTTGTCTACCACCCGACCAAGATCATGAGAAACCTCAAATGGATCCTCTATGCATATCAGATGCCTGTCATTCCCAATCCTTCTCGTCCAGTCTTTGGCTCGCTTGCTGTACATAATCACAGAGGAAGAAAATTAGCAAAACAATAAAAAAAGAACCCCGCTATGAGAAATGCCATTTACTTTGAAAAGTTCCAAGAAAACATATAATCAACAAGAACAAAATCAGTAGTAAGCTACAACGCCTTACCTCACAGTGTTTCCTGTACGAACAGAAATAACATCATTTGCATAATCATGACAATACGCCCAGTAGTTGAAGAATGCCCACACCAACCGAGCAAGACTTTCCCCATTGTGAGATCCAAAACCATAAAGTTTTTCCACTTTGTCAAAGTAACCACATTCAATGTTGTCAACAGTTACAGAATAGGTTGCTTCCATTCCCTGACAAGAGGACAGGGGAAATGAATGTGAAGAAAGGATAACTAACTTATACAAAGTAAGACGTAGAAGTTCCCTTTCAAGTATACATTGCCTGAACACCATCCCTTCCCCCCCTCCCCCCTCTCCCCTCCCCCCTCTCCCCTCCCCCCTCTAAATTTGTTTTTTTGGGTTTTCTTATGACTGCAGCAGCAGAAAAGTATTTCCAAATACATCAAAGGCAAGGTGATAGACTCCCAACCAGTTTGCAAGGCCGAGAAATAGCACATATAAAGGGTAAAATTCCAAAGCAATGTTATGACAGATCAATAAATTGATTTTCTTTTTTTGATAATGAATTGATTAACCATTATTAGTAATAAACTATACTTAATTCTTTCCTGTCTAAGAATTAAGTATAGTTCCTATACATGATTCTTAGACAGGAAAAAAAGACGAGAACGGCAAGTTTCATGCTTATTTATAGTAAATGCTAAAGCATATTGGGGAACCTCATTCTTTTCATTAGCCCCATGTGCACAAATCATTTATATTCTTCCTTAATCATACTTTTATAACAATCTTCTAAAATACAGTACAGAATGAGACCAAATCGGAAGATTCATGTCTTTTATACGAGATTAAATTAACTAGTAGAAAATGCTGCTAGAAGTTTAGATGGCATCACACAGATGTCCGCAGCTAATGAGCTCGAACTGCATCCATGGCTTGGGCAATCATACAGCGAAGATTGAAGAGAAGCGAAAATAGAAAATGCAACTACCCAATTCACCAGACAACTAGTTCATTAGACGTATCAAAATCTCTACATGAAAATCCATTCCCAAAACAACCCCTCAACTCTAACAAAGGGAGGAAAGTGTTACACCTCGTATGATAAGACAAAGATTTAGAACGTCATTAAGGATTGGGATTTTCAATTTTCGAAATTACAAATATTCTACGTGCTAATACGGATTAATTTTTGGCAATGACAAATGTGACGCTGGAAATCTCTTTAGAAATGGTGGTATAAATAAATATCTATTTTTCCGTTATGAGTTAGTAAGGTATTTAAAAGGTACGATGATAAGAAATTAAGGCAATGGGAAATTAGATTAAAAGAGGTGGGGTTGATTTAGTTAAATAAATACTTAGAGGGGGCAAAGTGTGACTTTTAAGGGGGGTCTTAGTGCATTATTTAGAAATCTGAAAATTGATAAAACTCCTCTAAAACCTTCATTTCTTCCACAAAACAAAATCAGATTTTTAAGCTCTCATTTCTCCCCCTTCTTGAACGAAAATCCCCACCCTTTGCAAAGAAAATTTAGCTTGTTATTCCATCTTCTTGGGGTAAATTATCCCACCATTTTGAGGCGAAATTATCACCCCAAAACAGTGGTGAGTTCTCGGCATTTCTGCCAATTTTAGGGCAGTGGGTTCTTGGGTTTTTTGGACAAGATTTCTTGAAGAAAAAGGTGTAAGAATGTTGGGTTAACATAGTAGAATTATTGCATGTTGGATTGGGGTTGAAGAAGTGAAGATTGGCGAAGAAAAATCGAATTTTATGAAAGAAAAATGGGCAGAAAATCGCTGGTTACTGGCAGATTTTTAGTCAAATTTGGAAGGGAATATATCCTAGCATATTAGGAGTTTTTGGGTGTTTCAAAAGCCTAAAATGAAGTTCGTCGAGTCTAGTTTCCAACGCAACAAACCGCTCGTCGATAGGACACTGGAGTAGAGAGTTATCGACGTTACAAGTTCAGCCGACGAAGCAGTGGCAAAAATCTGGACAGTCACGTTTTTGGGGACTGTTTTGGACGAATTCGAGGTATAAAATTCTTCTTTTATAGTTTAATGACATTGCATGTTGTTGTAGTTGAAGATATGAATTGGTGTTAAGATGGAATTGGAAATATGAAATGCATGTGATTGTATTAAGGATATATACACCGATTTAGAACCTATTCTTGGCGTACGTTGGAATTGAGTAATTGTGTTGGTATGTTATTACTAATTGCATGTGAAAATTTAGATGAAACCTTGATGTTTAAAGTTAAAGTTGTTAATTGAAGTTGTTGGGAGATTAATTGGAAAGTAAGGAATTTTGGAAAAAGCTTTGGAATTGTAAAATGTTGATATGACCGGAAAGTTGATAGAAATTGTTGAAAATTTCGATAATGTATTACGGACTGAACTAGTATGTAAATAAGCTACAAACATGCATATGTATTGCAATAAGATACCTATACATGCCTCGAAAGAATTAAGTGTAAGAAAGATGTTAATTTTATATATTCTGGAATAAAGGGGAATTGTTGGTTTGAATTGAATTGTTGGTTTGAATTGGATTGTTGGTTATTGGATTGTAGCTGGAGTTGAATTGTTGGTTGACTTGGATTATTGGAAAATTGTGGATACGCACATAAACAAAGGAAATGCTGCCCAAATTTTTGTAGAAATAAGGGAGCCTTTAAGCATATAACTTACATTAGGAATCATAGAATTGACGAGCATGTTGTTCCTTATCATAGGTTGAAGTACTAGACGAGGAATACTTTAATACCAAGCTGATTAGTTCGTCTAAGAGGTATGTAAGACTTTTCCTTCTTTCTTTTGGCATGATTTTTAGTAAAGTACGGGCTGACGATTTAACTTCTACGATTGATTTTAAAAATGATTATTTACTAATGATTATGATTCAAGAATGAGTTTATGGTAGTAATGTTATTGAGAGTCACATAATGATTTTAGCTGCATACAGTTGCTCATGATATCTACTCGTGCTAAGTGTTACTATTTCATTCCACTGAGTCCCGGGCCAGATATGTTCGTGCACAGCCAGATACAGATTTCATCGAGTCCCTCCTTAGAGGGCCGAGACATGTTACGCGCGCAGATACAGATTCCATCGAGTCCCTCCATAGAGGGCCGAGACATGTTATACGCTTTTATATACGCATACGAGCACGATGTTTTATGATTCAGATACATGATATGCTTTCGCATACGATTCTCGCTTTATGATTTGATGACTCTGTTTTACTTGGTACAGTTGTTAATCAGTTTTACAGTATTTTATGTTTTACATACTCAGTACATTATCTCGTACTGACCCCCCTTCCTCGGGGGGCTGCGTTCATGCCCTAGATCCCACGTGTGATGTTTAGTCAAAGCATTGAATTTCTCATACATAGTTGCATTCCAATTAGGGTCTTATTTGGCCAATTTTGGGTTCTTTGGAAGTGGAGAGATGGTTTGGGCAGACAAGTTGAATGGACTTTGGGTTTGAAGATTCCATGCTTTGAAAGAGTTTTCATTGGATGAGTAGGGACAGTGGGTGGCTGAGACGGGGGGTAAAGTCGGACAAGGAGAGGGTGGGGGAGAAGCCGTCGAAGGCACCGCGGCGCCGGGAGCACGAGTCATGTGGTTCCAGGGAAGAGAAGAAAGTTTGTCGACTTGTCAAATCTTTGTGCGGGCTAAAACAAGCCCTGAAGAAATGGTGTGAAAACTGTGATAGTTCTCTACTATCGAAGAGTTTCTCCATTAATGAGTGTGACGAATGTTTCTACATGAAAGGTAATTCTGACTCGTTCATGATATGCCTTTACGTAGACGACATGTTGATCATAGGAAGTAGTCATAGTTTGTTACTAGAGACTAAGGATATGTTGAAATGATATTTCGACATGAATGATATGGGTATTAAAGATGGTTCAGGAGTTCAGATAGGTGACCTCCGCCTAGGATTTCAGACAATACTGGAGAGCTCTTTATTCCGAGCCAACTATTTTTTTGTACGCACTTTATTTCCGCACTTATGCATATTTTTGGGCACGACGGTCTGTCCCGTCACATGTCGAGATTATTCTCTTAGAGGTCCGTGGGCGTTGTGGTTGGATGTTTGTACCGTTTTGGGTTTTGATGTCGTTATTTAGTAGCACTTGGCCGCTGCGATTTTGACTTATGCCTTTGTGCGCGTGATGTGGTTGGTGGCCTTTAGTCGCCAGCCTATTATGATCGTTGTTTTGTTGTTGTTTTGGCACTTTGTCGCCGCCTGCTTTAGGGATATGTTGTAAAAGCAGCGTTGTGCTGCCGAAATTTATGTAGACATATGTATTAATTGGATTAAGAGTGTCAAGTCAGTAATGACGTCCAATTAGGACGTTAATCACGGCCCGACAGGGTCGGGTCGTGACAGAAAGAATCAAAAGGCAGTTGGTGGCAAGCACCTAAGGTGAACAAATTCTAAGTAGGAAAATTATATGATTAATCGCTCTTTAATTGAAAGAAAGCAACTAGACACACTCCATAGCTCTAGCTAAGACGAGGATTTGGTTATTAACCCGAACATGTGCTAGTCAACAGCCACGTCAAAGTCTTAACATGAAAATAAATAAAACTATAATTCAGGATTTTCCCAAAATAGCATCTGATTAAGAGGAAAAATGATATTACAGATCCAAATGAATTTCAAGCTTAATTTACACAGAGAGCAAGAGAGACTTCACAATTGAAACCCCCCAACAAAAAGGAAAAGAAAAAGGACTAGACTAGGTATGATGCACTTTTTACAGTTTTTCTTCCACAATCTAAAATCACCACATTGAAAACAACCAGGTTCCTCACAGAAAACTATATGTGCTTAACTAAAGGGACCACGTGACAGAAAAAGTACATGTGACTAGAATAGACCGAGCAAAAGTAAGTTGAGCTCAATCAACAACTAATAACTCCGCAGTCATTAACTAGAGGAATAGATTACAATTAATGAAAAAAAGCCATCCACGCTCAAACAAACACAGATTTCGCACATCCTTGCAGTGATGCTGTAGCAATCAAACAATTCAGGTAGTGTGCATATATTACAAGTTTCACATACAATGCATACATCACAACATCAGGATCTAAAGAAAACACACCTGTAGGCATGGAAGGATGGCAGGTCTTCGCTGCTGTAGAAAGTGAATGCACATTAAGACGTACCTGGAAGCAGAAAATAAAAGTTAGCCTAATGAATAAGAGAATACAACAACAACAACAACAACATACTCAGTGTAATCCCGCAAGTGGAGTATGGGAGGTAGTATGTATGCAGACCTTACCTCTACCTTGGGAGGTAGAGAGGTTGTTTCCGTAATGAATAGGAGAATGAGAGGGGGAAAGGAAATAGCAGGAAAATGTAGGCTTACGCATAGCTAGACAATGTCCCCTGGTAAGTTTCATTTACCCCTCTCGACTTGGCCCAGTGTTTAACAATAAACGCCAACTGCCTTAATCGTACATCTATTTGTGCATAATCTAGAAGCAGCTTTGTGTTAACAACTGCCAAAACATTATTTACACATATATCACAAGATATCCCAGTTTCTGGATCCATAAGCTTGACTATAGGCACCCTAGCACGTGTTAGCGCCTGCATGGGAACTTGAGTTAGAGACCATACGGAAACAGAAATCAAATTTGAAGGAAGCCCATAGGAAAAGCAATTTGTCACACAACTTAATGACTTTATAAAAAGGCAGAAGTATTTAAGATTCTAGATCCACTCTGGATCGACCATGGCAAGTGGACTTAGTCCAGCCCACTAAGGGGAGGCCAGGGACCGCTGATCCCCTTTTTCCTACTCCGATGAACAGGACTGCCTCAACCTGAATTAGTTGTGGCCTTCTAGTGTACGTACAGGCTTGGGGCCCAAAAACCAGTTCGGACCTGAAATTAGTATGTAAATTTTCAAATTGACCTCCATTTATGATCGAAATTATGATCCTGTAAGTAAATTTTTCTCGCAATTAGGCGGAAAATGTAAAATACATGTTCTCGTAGATTGAAGGATCAAACCACACAAGCACAACTTGGGAGCTAGATTTCAGAAAAATACACCAAATGAAAGAGGAAAAAAGAGACAGAACCGACAAACAGGCATAAAATTATGCCAGTCCAAATTTTCATTCTTGCACCCCAGTCACTGTTATGAAGTCAAAAGCCCCTTTTTAATGAGATTTAAAAAGGGCAGCCCGGTGCACAAAGCATCACGCTAGCAAGGTCCGGGGAAGGGCCGCACCCCAAGAGATTAAAAGGATAATAAAATATGCAAGAACATAAACGACTTATTAAATAAAAATAAAAAAATTAGCCTTGGACCGGACCCCTCCTGGCCAGTCCTGGATTGATCCTCGGGCCCCTTTGGCTGAGACAGGCCCTAGCGCGCTTAAAGAGGCCAATCTGACCTGTGTCAGATACTTCATCATGTATACTCTGGATATATATGGTGTATACACGAATATTAGCAGATGCGTAGCTAGGTTTTTCAGAATACCTGCACATTCTGGAGATTGTCTGTCTGCAACATGTCAGCCAACTTCAACAGTACCTCTGATTTGTCTATATTTGCATCCTCAATTGCAAGGCAAATATCAATATCGCTTTTCGAGAAGCCAAAAGAATTGGCACATGATCCATAAACATATAGCCGAGCATCAGGCCATTCCCTGCGAACAATTCTATCCAGCAGTGCTAATAACTGTTTCTGCTTTGTCTTTTCTTCCTCTGGAGGTATTAAGGACTCATATATTGCTACGAGAGCACCATTCATCCTATTAATGTCATTTCGACATGCAATCTGTCTTTTCAACATCCTCATCCTCTGGCCAAGTATAAATTCTCCTCTCTTGTCTGATCGGTAATCCTTATGGAAGCAGCACAGAAGTGAGTCAGTAACAGTATGTTTGGTTTCGAGAAGGTTAGGAGAAAGGATAAAGAGATTCACATGAAGGGACCCTTCAGCTCATTTTTTGCATTAAATACAAACAAGGGAAATGAGCCAAATGACACATACTCCTCTCTTTTACTCCTCTGCACCCCAACCATATATTGCTCAACTCTTTGGAACATTATACCAGAGACACCAATAAAACACTACATGCTAGAGAATTAGAACACAGTTTTTTAGAAAATGTGTCACGACACATCCAGACAGCCCAATCTAACAGATAAGGGGAAGGACTAGGATCGTGAACTTGTCCTCAACTTACGTGTCTGTCTTTCAACCAAATAGATGTTCCTCTCAGACCACAGTAATGAATCACAAACAAGGAAATACACTTTCAAAGTAAATTCTTATACACAGAAAATACCCTCAATGTTACCCGCAAAGTAAAAAGTTTCACATTCAAACCGATGTGCTTCATTTAAGATTTAAGCTCCACACAAGTGGTGTACCAATCATTCTGAAACTCTAACTTAAGTCAAGTTAGTTCGACACACTGATCCATATCGTTACGGAAATGTCATCCAAAATCTATCTGAAGTACCAGGTCAAAATTTTGCCCTCAAGGTAGTTTGATCAAAATTAGTGAAACCATAAAATAAAGAGGTCGTCTTAGTAGCATTAAAAATACACCTTTAAATGCAATGAGTTAGCAATTCAGCTAGTCAGTGCATGCGGTTGCTCACAGTCATGGGATTATCAGTCTCACATATCTGTGCTGTAAAATCAGATACCTTGTTGATTAATTTCTTTCAGACCAAAAGAAATGTCTATTAGTTGATACAATTCCAGTCATTGTTACTGGAAGGAAATCAATAAGCTCTATTATCATTATATTGATATCACCAAATAGTTAGAAATTGTAGCATAAAAGAAAAAAGGTTAAACAAATACATTTCTTTTACAGACTACAAACGCTGCAAAAAGTAACCTTAAATCTTAATTGAGTAACGACATAAATTGCATTCTGTAGTTGTTCGAAAAAGTCATTTAAACAGTCATACTTTATGGGTATCTGTCACCCCACCCCTATTCTTGTTTAAAGTGAAATTAATAACCGCCTGAGTAATGATGTGATACAGAAAGTGTATTTAATTTCTTAGAAGCGCGTGAGGGTCAAAAAAGTTTAAAGCGAATTTATTATCCAGATGTCACTTTCCTGTTGGACATCATACACTAATTATACTTATATACATTTATCTTTTTTACTTTTTTTTCAAGTTTCTTCTTTTATTCATTTTCATTTTCTTTTTTTTCTCTTTCTCATTGTTCTTTTGAAGGAAACCAATGAGTTTCTTTTTTCATTTCAAAGGTGAACAATCATCAATCACGTACTAGACCTGCCGTCCTCTACTTCCGATCTGAGATTTTGTTCGTTATAGGATAATGAAGTTTTTTCCATTTTGGCACTCTTTTATTTAAATTTTGTTTACCTTTCTCCTTTCTCCTTTTTTTCATTTTTCTGTTCATTCTCCATCAAAACCAGCCAAATTCCTCCATTGGACCACTTCATTTCCACTGCGGACTTGGCTTTGGCAGAGACAAAATCGTCTTCTTTGAAAAGAAAAGACTTTATGAAATTAATTATTTTTAAGTGGAAGTGGAGTATATATAGAATATCAATAAAGGATGAGAAAGCTTTGTCGGAGCTTGACTTTCCGGCGAGAATTCTCCAGTGACCAATTTTTAAGCTGGATGTCTTTTTAGTGAATAAAGAGAGAGGATGGAGTTTCAAAACAAGAGGGAGAGAAAAGACTAGAAAAGGGATTGAGGGGATGAAATCTACCGGTGAAGACCAGGCGAAGCGGTCGGGGAATTTTCCAACGCTTCAGCTGAAAATACTAGAGTTGCACAAGATTTTGAATAATTACAAGAGAAGAAAAGGAAGTACAATTGTAACACATAGATGGAGCGTATCACGATAATAAGGGGGTAACACAATGACAAAATGTGTCCGCACGTGTATACACAGCGACAAAATCTGGTTGTGACATTTCAGGGTGGTAACAATTTCACTTTGAACGAAAATAGGGGGTAACAGGTCACCCGTAAATTAGTACTGTGTAAATGACTTTTTCAGACAAACTACTGGGTGCAACTTATGTCTTTTTTCTGATGAAACTTTTAACATACATAAGAGCACAAAGACCATGCATTAAAGCTAAAAACCATATTTTGTATTAACACCTCAATTTCTTTAAACCACTATAAATAGCAGCAAGGAAACCAAAAAAGGAACTAGGAGACTCTTTCATAACACCAAAGCAAGCACATAAAATCTTAACATGTGTCGTTAGTGAATACCTTATCACGAGAGGCATGTTGTTTCTTTTTGTCGCTACTTTCATGTGATTCATCCTCAAGTCCAAGAGAACTGATAAGATGTTCTCCCAATTCATCCAATTCACTTTGGCCTTGAGCAGAACTCCTACCTAGCTTATTGCTCATCCCAGAAACAGTGTCTTTCCCACACTCAGCATCCTCACCATGTAATTCCAACATCGAATCCTCAACATCAGAAGCCAAAACAGAGTGAAGTCTACTTCCTGCTGGTGGGCCTGGTGAATCCAGCTGGCGAAAAATCCCTCGATCATCTGAACCAATAGCATAATTCTTACCATTCCTGGGAAGATGCCTACTTTCCCTTTCATACTTGTGATTCAAATCATTACCCCTATGGTTCAACTCAACAAAATTGCTCCTCTCATTATCCACATTATGCTCAAAACCCCTACTCCTCGGCTTGCTTGAAAACCCCGGTGGTGTCACAGCCCCTCTTACATTCCCACTATGAAACTGTCTTCCCCAACCCAAACCCCCACTCTCACTCCCACCTCCACCACTACTACCATTATGTTGCTCAAAACGTTTTCGACCCGAACCAATAGCATTATCAAGCTTACCCTCCACACCATTCAACATCCTAACATTCCCTAATCTTGATTCTTGATTTCTCTGTGCAAAGTTACCAACTTTACCAGCTAAATCATCATTTAGCATATTCACATTACCTTGAATATCTCTACGTAAAGATCCAAATATCAAATTTTGATCAAACTCATGATTTGAATTACTGGGCTTAGCAACATTGCCACTAAAAATCCCCAAATTGCCCGTGTTTTCCCCAACTGATCCAAATCCAAGTGGGCCACCACTATGTTGAAATTGACTGAAATTGGGGTTAATGTTATGGCTAGGGTTAGGGTTTTGGAGAAACCCTTGAAGGAAGAAATTATGAGGTGCAAAGAGAGGAGGAGAGTGAGAATATTGCAAAGGGAAGGGTATACTGGGACCTACTGCAGCAACTGCCGGATCATGTGGCAGAGTTTGCAACTCCGGCCGCGGTGGCAGCGGTGGTTGCGGCTGATGTGGATGATTTTGAAGCAATTGAAGAAGGAATTCACCGCCGTTCGATGCCGTTGACTGCGATGATAGCGGCGGCGGTGCGGCGTCGCCTCCTCCGCCGGTCATGGTTAGATATTGAGGATCGCGGAGAATCTAAACACGGCCTAGAAACTTAGTAGGAAGTCTATCGACACTTTTTTTTCGATCTAAGAAAGGAGTAATCAGTTTTTAAATTATTGATACTTTCATATAAATATCTGGAAACTAAAAACTCTTGTTTATGTTGTACTAGGACTAGGATGTTTTAGTAGTTGTAGCTTGTACACTTGTAGTTGTAGTAAAAACAAAAAAGATTTTTTTTTGTCAAAACAACTTAAATTTTCATTCAACAACCAAAGTATATATGAAAACCTAGCTCTATTGGGAGTTGGAACTAGCAGTGGCAAAATTAGCTCAAATCCAAATGATCCGCTCAACTCGTCTAATGTTTTGTGGAATTGGATAAAAGTAATTTTGATGATTGATTGATTTGGCTAGCCCAAGTTGACACATCATAAATCAACATTCCAAATGATGATGCTCAAATTTGACCCACGAAAATGCTCAATGTTAACGATTAGATCTCCACTTTATATTAAGATTTTTGTTTATAAATAACATTTGTGCAGCAAGTTGATCAGTGTCTTTGAGTCCTTTAATTTTTTTTCTTTCGCGTCTTTTCTATATTTTTTTTATCTTTACTCAAGGGCGAGCAAAGGTTAAGTTTGGGGGTGTTTGATCAGTGTATTTTATATACACCTTTTGAGTCATTTTTAGTTAACTTTTGCCCATTTTTGTACAAATATGTGTCGTGTTAGGATAGTTTTTCTTTCTTTTGAGTCACAGTGGTTTAAAATGGCACATTGGCGAAAAGAAGCAAAAAGAGGGCAGAAACAGAGGTTCCAGAGCCAAAAGAGACGAAATCGCACCTGACGGCGACGAAATGGCGGCGCCTAGCGCCACTCTATCAGAAGAACAGCAGGCCACTGCGCTGACGGCGATTCTGCAGGTGTTTGGGCGCCACGGCGCCCAACTGCAGGGCCATGGCGCCGACGTGGGTTTTATGCCAAATCCGAGAAGGAAAGGGCCAAGGGCAAAAGGGAAAAGTTGAAAACGTTTTTGGGGGCTATAAAAGGGCCTTAGGGCAGATTTTTGAATGGTTCCACAATCCCTAACTCATCACAACACTTAGTCTTGGAGGCTTCAAGATTAGAGGCTTGTTCTTGAGTAATTCTTTTTTTCTTTACTTTATTTATTTTCAGTTTATGTTGGATAATCTTTTAATTCTTGACATGTTTATGGCTAGGAGCTAAACTTTATTTAGGGTTTTCCATTCGAATCACTTGAACCTCGTTTTATGAATTAATGCATATTTTTGGTTTCTTCTTTATATAGTTGAGATTTATTCAATAATTGCTTTGATTGCTTGGTAATTAATTGATCACTAGTTATCATCACATATATGATTTCGAATCGAAATCCGAAAGGGGAGATTCTGAATATGCTGTAGTTTAATAAACATAGGTTAAAATCGTGGACGAAAGTACCCCGATACTTGTGTAGTTTAATATGTTATTGTTCTTAATCCTCCTTTGTTGTAAATCCTATCATCGAAAGATAGAAGGGTTCTGCATCGGGGTTGAGTGTTTATATATCCTAACCAGAATATAAAACAATCCAGTTAACCTGTTATCTCAACATAGAAAAAGAACCTTGATTGTTGCATTAATGAATAAAGCGAGCGGGTAGTTGAGGAGATTGGAAGCCATATTTCCACCATATATGATTTAAGTAAAGTAATCTAGTTAGTTTTTACAATTATTCAGTAGTTCTTAGATAAAAACCACAACAACAATATCGATAACCAAATAGATAGATGTTTGGTAATTGAACACTAATCCCTGAGGACGATATTCGGTCTTACCCAGACTATATTACTTGTACGATACGTGCACTTGCGTTAAGCGTGTGGATAAATCGCTATCAATTACATAAAATCTAAGGAAAATATCGCAGATCCCTTGACGAATGGGATACCCAAAGATCAGTTGTTCTGCCTGTCTAGGGGAATAGACTTAAAACTCAAACAATAAGAACCAATATAGTGGACATCCAACCTTACAGACTTGAGATCCTAGGAATAAGGTTCAATGGGAAAACTAAACTGTAAAGGTTCCGTGAGCTCTTCGGTGGAAGCAAGAACACTTCGGATAATGTGTCTTTTTTAATAAACATAATCCAAGTTCGTTCCCGTGATAGAAAAAAAGTGCTACATGTAAGAGGGGTAAATGATAAGTTTCCAAACCTTTAATGATCCTAAAAAATTGAGGTTAGGTTGGTGAAATTTTTAATAGTTCCTAACGCCAGAATGGGTATTACATGATATTGTAGGAAACTACTTATTTAAGGCGCGAGGACAGCGCTCAAATGAACGCACTTAAGAATCCAAGGTGTCCACGCCCACGATGGACAAAACACTAGAAAGATTGAGTATGAAAGGTGTTGTGTTGGTACCATTGTCTCGACATATACTAAACACCGACGCTCAAGACATCACGCTCACCGAAGAAATATGTCCACGGTATTCTACTATGGAGGTTCAAAGCTCCGCCACCTCTCCTGATGCAACATCGTTCCGCCAAGTGATCATAGCACCACGCAAGCACCAAAATCTCTTCCAAGAGGGATTGTTGGAAATATTTATTAAACGTGAAATAAAGTAAATCCTATTAATTATGAATCGAACAATCGGGGCCCCGCACGTAGAAACCCTTGTTTCACACACGCACACGTAGCGTGGCGATCAAAATTTCTTAATGAAAGAGATATCGTACGATACGAATTGTTCGAGACATAAGGTAATGACGGTTATCGCCAAATGACGAATGATTTCACGTTGGTAAACGGGAAGAAGTGTATAATGTGTAAAGATGAAATGAATCGAAATCACCACGAAATCGGTGGCGGTCGCGCCTCCAAGCGGCCGCGACGCTGGCGGTCGCGCCTCCCAAGTGGTCGCGACTTAATCGACGCTTTCATTTCCGAACTCATCGAATTGCGATCCGCGACGCCCCGGGCGGCCGCGACGACTGACGCTCCAGCCCGGTGAGTTATCGAATCGGGCGGTCGCGCCTTCCAGCGGTCGCGCCTCGATCGCTTTAACTGGTTGAGGTGAATTAAAACCTTATTCTTGGGCTGATTTTGGAGTATTTACTCTCCATTATTTTCATCATGAATTCCCATTACTCAATCAGAACTCCAAATTCAAGGCATTAACATGGCATCCATGGCCATTACTTAGCCATTTGGAGGGTCATCATCTACACACTATATAATGAGACACAAGACTCATTTGGAAACACACTTGACATCTTACACTCAACAATTCTCTGAAATTGTGTTCCTCTCTTGCAATCACAAACACTCAAAGATCTTTCTTCCAAAGCAAACACTTGAGTTCCCTTTGCTCATTTGTTTGATTGTTGTTTTATCTTGGAAGATAAATTGTCATTACAACCGTTGAAAGGATATACGGGACAATATTATCTTAAGGATAGATCAAAAATTTGGTCGACTCAGCAAACCCTCATATTTGATCATTTCCAGATTTCTAACAAATAATTGTTGTTATTTTCCCGTTCTACATATTACTACTCACACTTAAATCATGTTTCTTTATGAGCGATTTTAATTTTTTATGTAGTTTATTCTTCCATTGTAACAAAAAAAAAATATAAAGAAAATTCAGTATCATATAAAGTATCTACTAAACTCATTTCTAAATCAAAGAGTAAACATTAAGCACGCCTTGTCTGATGTAGACGATCCACTTGGTTTTTTCGAGACGCATAATAAGTCTTTAAAAAAAGGTACACCATTTTACTATATACTTTATAAAATCATCTATTTGTTCAACCCTTTTTAAATAATTGTATCAGCTTTCTATCAATAATAAATTTTAGTTGGATCTTTAATCTTTTGTTTACTGATTAGATCCCCCACGACAGCACTTCTTTTTACTAAGGTCAATAAGTTCACGAGAAAGCTGAAACTTTGCTGCCAATTTTCTGACATAGCTAGGTCAATGCTAAAATAACAAAGAAAATAAAATAAATACAATTAACTTAAGAGTGTAAGAAAGAAAAATTGACTTTTAAATTGTGTGATCTAAAACAAGTCTAAGACAATTGTATGATTATAAATAATTTAATTAAGGATAAAACGAAAATTTTAAAGTTAAATTGTTTTTAATTATAGAAAAGTGATATTCTTTTTTTGAACAGACTAAAAAGGAGATATGCCACATAAATTGGGACAGAGGGAGTACTAATAATAATCAAACACCATAAACAATTTCACAACAACAATAATATACATAGTATAATCACATAAGTGAGGTATAAGAAACCTTACCTTACCTCTACCTTAAGAGGTAGAGATTGTTTCTAAACGACCCTCAAGTCCTCAACATAACATGAAGCACAATAAAGGATATCAGACAAAATCGACGAAAGTAAAGAAGTCAAGGCATAATACTACAAAATAAACATTATGAAGAAAAGTAATAGTAATTGTAGCAAACTAATAGGGTAATCAAGTACAACCATAAACAATTTCACAATTTGGCATAATCTTCACCATTCTATCAACATCAACTTAATTTCCATTCTTCAAACAGCACACTGTCAGATTAAAACCCGAGTTCTTGAAAAAAATACTTGAGTTGTAGTTCACAGAACTAATCAGTATTTGCAAGAACATTCTTGAGAGGCTTTGCACCACCATTTTCTTGAAGAGAGTTTACTGGAGTAGAGGCACCGCTCTTCTTTGAACTACTAGAGTGCCCCCCTGTAAATGTCCTCCCCATAAATTTCCCAGCTTTGCTTAGGCCACTGCCAACAGCTCCAAAGCCACTTCCAACTATGCCTACACCAGCACCTAGTCCCGTTCCAACGAGCCCCACGCCTGTCCCGATGCCAGTTCCCACTAAACCAACACCTGAACCAACTGCATCCATTGTGCTCCCGATGACCCCTTCTGCTTTCAGCTTCTTCCTCTCTTCTAGGATCACCTTCTCTACCTCTAGAGCGGCTAACTGCTCTTCCTTGTTGAACTCATGATACAACACCTGCACCACAATGGATAAGCTTTAAAAACCACCTCATTACCCAGACCATCAATCATTGTGGTGGTTAAAAGAGGGGTAAAAGTAAAGAAGACTTCATAAACAATTAAAGAATGGTTAGCATCATAGCAACAATTCAGCCTGTGTGGAACTAAACATAGCATAGTCGGTTCCAAACCCCGAAAAGGATTAGTGTTGAGTGAATTGAGAAAGGCTTAATACATAGTCTGCCCCACCTTGTAACGAAATCTCCTTTACACACCACCCCACCTTCACGGGGAACCTTTTACACACCAAAATTTGTTTAAAACATAGCTATTACACCTAGTTCGTGTTCAACCACTTCCTCCCTGAGGTTGCGTCACACACGTCAATCAATGTGCAATACGTGTCAATTAACAATAAAGAAAAACCCAAAATTACCGTTATACCCTCAAAGTACAAATTCTCCATTTTAATTTACCATTCCAGTTCTTCCTCTTCTTCATCCATGGCTGCCACACCACCTCCATCACAAGTTCCACCTCCATCAGTCCCTCCATTTTCCCCACAATTACGCTCCATTTAAAAAACAAGCACAAAATTTTTACTTCTCCATTTTCCCCTCAGATGATTTAACTACCATTAACGGAAAAAATGATTACTTTATTTTCCGGGTACTACAAAATTGACTTTCCAGAAAGCTTCCGTTAATGGTATATATTACATGTTCATAATTACTCTTTATTAACTACCTGTATTGCTTACTAGATTGGTGCAAAATTGGGTGTGCAAAAGGTTCCCCGTGAAGGAGGGGTGTGTAAAGGAGAATTGGCTACAAGGTCAGGGGGTAAACTATGTATTAAGCTAATGCAAAATATTCAAACTATGATGAATGCTGTAAAAATACTGATGTATAGGATGCATGTAATCTACCCCAACTAGTTTAGGATTCAGGTTTTGGTTGATTGATTGACAGTAAGATAGCAACGAAGAAACTTCAAAAAATGAGTCTGAATCATTCCTGTACCTTTATTGTGATAGTTCCCCGATCCTTCTTATCTTTGACTTTGAGCATATCAAGTTTTGGCAGTAATCTTAATTCAATTTCTTTGGCAGTGTCAGCTACTAGCTCAATCAGAGGCAACTTTGTGACACCCATTCGCTGGTCTTGACCAATGTCTTTATCAAACACCTGCTCAAAATGGTGTGAAGCACAATTATCACATAAAAATCAACTCAAAACAGCATGTATATCATCAGTAGATATTCAAGACAGAGCAGAGTACATTAAAAAATGTAAATGTGATAGTAATCGAAATCAAACCTCGACGATGAGGGATTGGGTCTCCTTGTCTTCTACAATCAACTCAAATGTCTGATCCCAAACAGGATTTAGGTTGTTGTCAATGGTTTTTGTCTTAACCTTGAAAAGTGGGCGTATGTATACAACAGCATATGGATCAGATTTTCCTATCATTTCATGGTTTTTTAAGGCATTAGCCTTGACTACAGTTACTATGAGCTTCCCTTGTGGCTTAAGCTCCAAATCACTGCATGGAGGAAAACACTGGTTACAAAATGATGAAAAATAAGCATGCAGAGAAGATAAAGAACTACTAGTACTATATATGCAGACATGTTGATGACCTAGTGTTAACATTCCCCATCCAAAAATAAATTTGCTGAAGCGCTTGAAATAGAGCTTAAAAACAACAGCAGTAGGCAAAATGAAGAAGCAAATAATACATTGCAACAGGTGAAACAGTTTGATAAGAGTAAAACCCAAGTAAATAGCATAGCAAACTGAAGCAACCCAAAATATACTTTTTTATATTAGCAAATTATAAGGATTAAAAAGATAAGGTAAAGTGCTCGATCAGTAAAGTATTTGTAGAATTGAAGATACCTAGTATCCACAGGTATGCCGCCAATTGGAACAACAATTCTGTGCGGCCATTCTAGCATATCTGTCACTATTGTATTTACAGTGTCCTTCCGATGAGAAACAACAGCATTGTCAGTCAAAGGAAAACGTTCGAAATAGAAAGTTTCTGGAGAAAATATTAACACTCACATCAATCATATCTGAAAGTCCAGGAAGAGCTGTTAAACTTCCACCGACAGCCTTCAAGACATAGTCAATTCTAGGCTTTGGCTGATTGAACAAAAAAGGAATCGTTTATTTAACATCTATCAGGACATAAGCATCTTCAAATCAGTAATTTAATTAAGAGCAGAATCGTCATCGTCAGATAACGTTGAACAAAAGAGAATCATGTAGCACATCAGATATAATGGGAGGAACATCAAAATAATGAAAAAAAGAAAGGGATTATTAAAACTATATTGGCCAAGAATGTAGAAGAACACCAAGATAAGTCCCCACCAAGAAGGTTTATTATGCACGACTATACATTATTTAGAAATGACTGGTAAATTGTTTTTTATGAATTTGGTGAAAATTGACTGTTGTTATTAAGTTTTAGATAAAGTTGAATTACTCTGTTTATGTGCAACACGTAGCCGGTTTCATGCCTGGATAAAGAAGGGCTGTGGTGGGTTTACAGTTAGCATAAAAATAGACCATAATGAATCTCCTAAGATACGGAGGATTTGTATAACCGACTCCAACTAGCTTGGATTGAGTCATATTTGATTATGTGAAATGAATCTGGCTATCAGCTTCTAATATCTAATCAAGCATATTGTGTTCCAGGCACAGAATTGCTCGTTGCAATTTCATATCTGAGATCCCACTTCACATAATGCTCATTAATGTATAACACGTCAGATTGCTGAAGAACAAAGTGAATAGCAGCATATGCTGGTGTCTACGGGAATTATAACAAAGGGAAAGTAGAACATTTTCCACTTCAGGAAAAAGAAAACATTTTCTACGGAGAACATTTTCCATTAAAGCATTTTCCTCCATATAAAATGCACCAAAATAAAATAGTTCTACATTTATTGAGTTAAAAGGTGCAGGAGGACATTAAGCAGCAAATTTACATTACGGTTTTGACAGACATGTCATGACTTCTTACTTGTATTCATACTTCCATCTGTTTCAACTGATTAGTTCTGGGGGTTAAAACAACTATTAGATAGCTGCCTGTTTGTTACTAAACTTTTATTATCCCATGAAAATTTAATGTGCAGCTTCTATGGAAAAGCAAAGAGATACTTTTTAGTTTTTACCTTACATTTTTCTTTTTTTTGAAGAATCTTGAATCCACCAGTCAGAGTAGTTCATGCAGTACTCTAGTTGTTTCCCGTGGTCTAGTTTTCTGTTAATGAACTATTCTTTATTTACTTAAACTGACAGAAAGTGTTTGACCTATAATCTCGCACTAAAATTCCAACTCATTGACAATCATGGTTTCTCCTCATCACAAGCTTGTCTCTGATTTTTCATCTAACAAAGGGCTAAATTAAACTTTCAGTTCTACGGTAGACTTTAATGACTTGTACTGATAAGATTCATATGTTATTCATGAATCAAGTTTGACAAACATGCTATAGTAGCAGAAAACGAAGTAGTTAAGTCCAAAATTAAAAAAAGATAGTAGAACTCAAATACGAAGATCTATTCCCTCAGTCAAGATTCTGTTTCATCTGCATATAGTTTTGAAGGATCTCTATCTTTGTTTTGTTCCTTTTCAACTTTTTATTGGGGTGAGGAGTTCAAGGAGATACTAGTCTGTCTTGAATAAACAAAAGGCAAAGGTAGCTAAAATATTGGAGAAGACCACAACACAGAGGAGAAATGAAACAAAAGAATAGAGGAAAGCAAATTAACATATAGAACTTAGGCTTTACCTCAGAAAGTAATGCTACAACAACAGCCGAGATGCAAGGCATTTCCTCAGTTAGTTGGAAGATAACACGGATAACAGTGAAAACTTGAAGATTTTTCAACTGCAACCAATTTGGTAATGGTCAGTGCGACTCTCTTCCTAAATAACCAAGTAGTCAAAACATAGAATTGTCCAAGCAAATAGACTGGTGGTGTTTAGGCACACACCTGAATGGGTATAGAAGCAACCATTGCAGCTTCAACACCTAAAACAATATTGGGATCACCACCCCATCGGAGGTCAATATCCATAGTGATTTGACCTTTTTTAAGGCTCTGAACACGAATACCTGCATTAATTAAGTATTAAACATGCTGAAGCATCGTGTGACACCATGGACACTATCTAAAAGAATCGCAGACATGCAATGACCACCAGTTTATCAACAATCTTGCTAGCAATGTAACAATAACCATGACAAGATAAGCTCTTGGCAGATTTTTTGTTGCCATCAGCCGCAACATCAAGCAAGTATTACCAGGAAGATTATCTTAAGACATATGATACAGAAACTTAGGAGTTGAAAAAAAAATGAAACTTGGTCCCACTTCCTTCACTTGAGTTTTCAATATAAGCAGCAGCATACCCTAAAAGGAGATCAAACTTTGCAAAGACGTTAACCCACTAACACCAATATTATAGGAGTAAAAGGAAATAACCATTGCAGTGACTTTTCAGACAACTAATGGAACATGAGCGCTTACTGCATTTTTGTCTTCTTAAACAATCACAGAATTGGCACCACCTAGAAAGCTCAAATGACCATGGCCACTATCACGTGAAACTCGATCCTGTATGGCCTAATTCAACTAAAACCTTTTGGCATGAATATTGAATCATTGACTTCATCAAAAAAAAATCTTCATCAAAATATTGAATCATTGATGAACTGCAGAAGATTCAAAATGGAACTTAATTCAAGTTAACAGATATGAAGATTCAGATGAATCTCAGGAGTAGAAGACTAGCACAATGAGGAGAACTAGTAGCAGCATGGAAACTCCAACTAAGCAAACTGCCTTTTCTTTCCAAATGCAGCTTGATTGAAAAAAGCTGGATAGTATGAGTTCTAATTTACGACACCTTTTTTGTGATCAACAGTTATGCAACTAAGAGATAATTAACTTAACTGCAATGAATTATAAATTTTTTTTAGATGGATAATATTTTGATGTTGCTACCTTCTATTTTAGGTGCCACAGTTCCCAATGATAATTTGCTGAACTTCAATGAAGTAATTCCAGGAGGTCGATAATCTTCTAAAAGAGGTTCAACAGATTCTCTTATAATAGCCTCTCCTGCCTGCATAGTGACATATTCAAGAGATTGGATCTTGGCTCACACAATACAGAAGTTGGAAAAGAAACATGGTTCACACACAATAATGAGACTAAAGATCTTTTACATTGATATACAAGAGTAACAATAGAAAAAGCATGACCATTATCGTACTATTCTGCGAATCCATTGTCATGCAAGATGAGACATATAACAGTATAAACCAATTTTTTTGAAACTGGTAACATTGGTATTAAAAGCACTAGGGGGCAGTGCAAAACCCATATTTACAGAGGAGAGATCCCCCCCAGTCAACAAGAAGTCTAAAAACAATTACAGTTTCCCTATCAAATCTATTAAAGAAACATCCTCCTCTAAAAAGCACTCTTTACACCAAAAGTGAAACAAAAGCCAACAGGCTCTTGAGGATTTCTCAGTAGTAAAGTATATATTTTTGTACTTTTAGTAGTGTGCTTATATACTTATATTCAAATTTCCAATAACTTTAAAATTAATTTAATTTCCTAGAATTTCTAATGTATTTTCATAATTCGTTGTTTTTATTATATATTTTTAATTTATAAAATAGAAAAAATTTAAAAATCAAGGATCTTAGCCTTGTGTCTTGTCTTTTAGAACATTAAATAATATTTATTAAAAATACAAGAAATTTCGGGTTTTGGTTTCTCATACAAGAGAGAATTATTCCACCGTAAATTTCTACTCAACGGATACATCATTCAGTTACCATTTGCGTTTCTTGCATAATTAATGCATACATAATTTATGTGGTTATAAGTATTATTTTATACTAAAATGACAAAATTACTCATAAAGTAAAGCACCCTTATTTTTTAGAGCCAACATATTTTTCTTGGCGATACTTTTCAGCTTTTCATAATAGGAATAAAACTCATTATCTTATTATATAGCAAGAATTTCTACTAGTTTTGAGTTTAAATACTAAAATTTATACATTGGTACTGATTATTAGAGTTAATTCTTGGTTTTGGTGTAACTCAATTTAAGTTTTGAAAAATATAAAAAGAAAATTAAATGCACAAATTTAGTTTCATTTACCAAATAAAAAATTGGTAGTATTATTTACACTGACATCCTTTATTGAGTAAGATTTTTATCCAAGCATAATTTTTTAAAGTGACAAATGAAGATGCATAAGCTAAGCAATATTGACAAAACAATCCAGTTTAAATCCATGTTTCCAAATTCCACAGCATATATACAATTTTAGTGATTCAGTGATAATTATTCAAGTATTCACATCTTTTTTTTTTGATAAGGTAATTATTCAAGTATTAACATCTTTGTGCAACTTGCCATGAACCAAACATCCCCATAATTTAAACACAAAGTTTGATTATAACTTTGGTACAGTGGCAAGATCCCAACAAGTGATATGTGGGTTAGGCGCACGTGGGTTCAAACAGTACACCAACAACCCTTGGGGATTTCTCAGTTATCAAAACGCAGAAAAAAAAGTTTGTTTATACTAACGTTCCACCAAAACTAGTTTACAAAGCGAAAATTGCTCAGGATAGCTAAAGACAAGTAAAAAACCTACTTCGGCAATGAATGGCCACAATTTGCTCAATTGTTTGTTCAACCATTTGACCTGCAATGACATAAAACGAGACAAAATTAACATTGGCATGATCATTATATCAGTTCATTTCTTTAAATTGCGTGGAGAAAAGTTGTGAAAACCACCTGAAATGCATAACCTTAAGATTATTTACAACTGAAATTGATAAGATATGGAGATTACTGTTTATCAACACACTTTTTTAGTCAACACCCGAGACAAAAGAGCTCATATACTTAATTTTCCCTCGTGTTCCAGCAGTGTATTCTTGATTCTACTTCACCACATTCCAGAAGTAAAACCCATTTTAAATAAAAAGATTCCAGAAGTAAAACCCATTTTAAATAAAAAGATTCCAGAAGTAAAACCCATCTTCAATGACTTCATTTCTCAAGAAAACGCATTAGTTGTAACTAGAGCACAGTGAAGAAAGTTTCCTTTAAGCCTTAAGAAGAAGGAACTAAATGAATCTTTTTTTATGACAAGGGATATGACAAGAGAACCCGCAGCTGCTACTCTTCGAGCGCACAGTGTATACCCCGCTCCTGTGCAATAGCTCGCAAACACACATGAGATAACCCGCACTAGGCAAGCCCCGTGCGACGAGCTCGACCCAGAAGGCAAAATCTCCTGTTGTCATAGGCAGGGGGTTTCAAACCTGAGACCTCCATTATGGAAGCCCCATGCTCAACCAACTGAGCCACCTATGTGAATCTTTGTTCCTGAGTACAACAATATGCATAGTTGATTAACTTCAGCAGCCCTTTCAAAGACAGGAAGATTTTTCTGTTTGAAAATATATAGATATGAGCCTAAAGAGGGCACTATTCTTCGAGCTCTTCTTCTGAAGATGTTAAAAAATATATTCACATTTCACTGAACAATTCAGCTTGAGTACCCATCACAAAATTAATGAGCTAAGTGTCACAAATACAAGAGTCAATGCAATAAAGGGGAAAATAATGAACTAAGTGTCATAAGAACAAGAGTCAATGCAATAAAGGGGGAAATTGAAACAAGTAAAGCCATTCAACCTGTTCATAAACCGGGAATGATATCCAATCAGGAAAGTTATCGCCACAAATTTTCTTTAGATCCTCCCTGCTGAGGGAGCCCATTAGATTTACATCTACTGCCTGTAAAAGAAGTAAAATATAATGAGGAAATGAATACCACTCCTTCAGAAAGTAAATACATATCATAAAATTTGAAAGTTGCTCACAAGCATGATGTAAATCTTGGCACTAGCATTAAAGCAACAGTAGTGCCAAGTTTTATAGTTATAGCAGAAGCACCATACGGAGCTATATCTGCTACCACCTCATCTGAGCAAGAGCGGGCATCAAGCAGCCAAAGACACTTGGGCAGGCAAAAATTGCAACAATACTATGCATATCAATAGCAGAAACTAACAAATGTACTACTATTAAACATATAGCTATACATCATAAACACTATTAATTTCTTTATATAAAAATGGAGATCATGTGCCAAGTCTGAGACAGCTGCCCATTTCATGTTTTTACGATCAAATCTTAGAGTACTCCTCTCATATCTCCCCCGTAAGCTAGGTACGGACAGTTCCCACTTCAAACTCGAAACCATTTTACAGCATCTCCATTAAAATCATTTTTAGCTACAATTCTTCAAAAGTAACACACTAACAAACCTATGATTACTAGAAGCTTCAACTAATTCGCCTAACATAATCACAAAAATATCACCATTTTCAGTGTGCTTTTCAAAATGAACTTTTGCATGCTCTTCAGGTAAAAAATAAGAGTTGTAACTAATAGTACTAACTAGCTCACTCATAATGAAGTACACTGCAGAGCAAAGAGATACAACATGACAACAAAAACCTTCATCTTGATAATAATAATAATAATAATACACCCTCCGTCCCAATTTTATTAGGGTTGACCAGTTTGGGGAGTCAACTTTCTTTTACTATGATTTTCTCCCAATCTATTCATATATTGTGAATTATTAATTATGCAAATTTATAGTACTTTTTATGTAGTTTTCAAATATGTAAATTTTATTATAAAATACTCGAAGAATCTATGTTTGAAATTGAGTCAAAGAAAGAGTTGTTTGACTCCCAAACTGGTTAACCCTCGTATAAATTGGGGGAATGCGGGAGTAATAAATAAATTTTCAAAGAGAACGACGCCTTAAAGACAAAAAAGTTCTCTAAGTCGATTAGTTTGCCGGAAAATGTAGAGAGGCTAGTGTTACATAACCCTACAATTTGACTCTAAAGACAATCTATATAGTACTGAAATGAAGCGGATCCAGATGGAGCACAGTGGATATTGGGGATTCAAATAGCCAACCCCAACTAATTTGTTGAAACCTTCCCCGACCCCGCGCATAGCGGGAGCTTAGTGCACCGGACAACCCTTTTGTAGGGATTGAAGCATTATTTTAGGATACTAAAGGACGATTGCAATCACCAGTGGTGAGTTTCCCTTTTCTTTCTAGGTAGAGGTACCTCTTGGATTCAGACTTTGTTCCAACAGCTGCCATCCGTGAGATCCTGATCGTCTTCCTCCCAGTGTTGTTGCCTGCTGGGGGGTGACGTTGAGATCGAGGGCTCGTCTCGAAGGGCCGGCATCGCTAGTTGCAGCTTCTCTGGGGCGGCATCAGTCGGTTCGGACCTCCACTTAGTTTCACCCAAGCTTCATCCTGGTCATGGATAGATCACCCAGGTTCGGGTCCATAAGCAGTGACAATTGCGTCATAAAGGCGAGCTACCTTCTTGATCAAAAAAGCTGCCCGGATTCGACTACTTGTGCATAAAGCTCAAGATACTCGAACGAACCGCACTCCTTCGTATACGTCAGGAGTCCATTGATGAGAAGGGGCTGGGGAAAGCTTGAACCCCATTCCTACGGTAATGAATATGAGCGCAATTGAAATTCCTGGGGAGTTATACATTTGTTCATCAGCCCAGGCGACCCGAAAGGTTCAGACATAAACCACCCGCGTTGAAAAGGGTAAATAAGACAAGCGATCAAGCAGCTTCCCGCATCAGGCACTAATCAATTTTGAACGTCTAATTAGATCGGGAATCAGCTTCCTGCGTCTGCGGCCGTTGCAGCTAAACTAACGGAGACTGACTGATATGAGATTGAGCGAGGGTCCGAAGGATAAGTATTTCCACTCGTTCCTTGACCCCTCCAATCCATAAGGGCAGCATCCCAGCCACAAGCTGGCAAAAGGGCTGTCAGAAAGAGTCCAATCCCGAGGAGAGTTCATGTGTGAAATTTGGCAAGTCAGGGATACAGGATGGATTTTTCCAGGGTGTGTGAACTTCCTTATATATTCAGCCACCTTATTCCTTCCATAGAGAGAGGGAGTGGAAGACTCCTTTTCTTTTAGTGGAGTCCTTGGGACTTCCTGCCCTACGGAAGGAATGGGCCTTGAGAAGGAGTCTTCCGATCTTGGAACCTCGGAGTCGTTGACATTATTAACAAACTTCAAAGACATTAAAAAATTTAATATAGCAAGAATACCTTAGCAATTCGTTTGTTGCTCCTGTAACTAGTCATATGTTTCCAAGCTGCCATTAAACCGATCCCGCAAATCATCCCCATCAGAATCCCAGAAATCAACCCCATTTCTACTTCAGATCACTTCAACCCAATAATGATAACACATCAAATATAAGACCAAGAACACAAAACCCAAAGAAAATAAACTTAAACTACGAAGTTCAAGAATCAAATAGTTAATCAAAACAAGTAAACCCCACCTCAAAAGAATATCTGGGTATGCAAAAAGACTGAAACTTTATGCTTCTCCAACAAGAAAGTTATCAATCTTGACCCCTTTTCAGAAGTGTATCTCCACCAAAATGGTATTGCTTGATTTGAGGTTAAACAAGAAGAAAAAGATACATCAAATTTATTTCATTGTATATTAATTAATTAAATGAATATGTGTATAACGGTTCAGCATTACATTTAGTACCTACCCAATGGTCTTTCCTGTTTCTTTGGTTTGTCTCTCTCTGTAACGAATTTTCAGATTTAACTTTTGGGTTTTGCAGGTATGCCCCCTATATTTTGGGGTCATAAAAATTGAATGCTCGATACTTATCCATAGGTGATGTTCCTCAATGATTGAAAGATCCATTTGTCTTACGAAAACTTTAGTGCCTGGTGGTACCTAGCCTGCCACTTGGAATTTTGGATCTTGTTGGGGCTAGTGAGCATCTTCCAATCAAAATTAGGTAAAATTTTATTTGCCAAGAGTGTTTACACATTATATTAAATTAATAGATGCATAATATATGTTTATATATAATTTTTTATCACTTAACAATGATCATTATGCATATTTAACTTTATTAAAGTACTTAACTGTGATAAATTAAAATGATATGAAGTAAACATCGAGTGAAGCAAACCAGGTGGTTCTTTATGATAATATTTACCCGCAACCAATGTTTATATAAAAATATATAAATTTATTATAGTTAAGTAAATTAAAAAGATGAAGATATATGTTAATTGATCATGGTTAAGTACTAAAAATTGATATATGGTAATATTTACATTTGTTATAAAAAAACATTTGATGTATCTATTTTTGGTAGGATATATTAACTTTATGTATTACTATACGTTGTTTGGTATTCTTTTTTCAACTTATGTATAATTAATGCAAGCATTAGTAATATGTTATATTTAGTATTATCATATGCATAACTAATGCATAGCAAAGCATGATATTAATAATTCAAGGGTTTTAAATACATATATAAACATGGAAAAAATACATATATTAACTTTATGTATTACTATATCTTGTTTGGTATCCTTTTTAAACTTATGTATAATTAATGCAAGCATTAGTAATACATCTTATTTAGTATTATCCTATGCATCGCAAAGCATGATATTAATAATCCAAGGGTTTTAAATACATGCATAAACATGATTAAAGACACAAATGTCCTTGAAGTCCCTCACATAAACAATTAATTTTTTTAGAATTATGCAATGCGTATTATTTCTAATACACCAAACCAAACAGTGAATAAGATATATTTCTTAGATAACTATTATCAGATTACTAATACATCATATTCAACATTATTGTTATGTACCCCGCCAACAAAGTGGATACTTCCAAAGTGAATCCTTCTTACACTATTTGTTTCTTTTTATAACTGTACGCTTTGGTAGACAATTTTGATCTACTTTATACAAGTGTTACAGTTGCCTTTCTTGCAGGTATTCCGTTCTCATTTACGGATTTTGCATGTGTATTGGTTTATGTTTTGGGATCAGAACATTCTATCTCCTGCAATACATCCATGCCACAGAGCACTTAAAAGATGTACTAACAATAAAGTTTCTCGAGCAGACTACAATAATTGTTTATACATAGGATAAAGGTAGCTGATTTTTACATGTACAAGCCAAGATCATCTTATTTAGAAGCTGCTTTTCGAATTTTCCATACATCAAAACATCACAGGGAAGATGTTGTATGGTCAAAAGACTCAAAAAATCTTGTATCTTGTTAAAGCATATAAAGTAAATTATATTTCTATTCCTATATAAGACTCGAAATTTGTTTTCAATGTGGTACGGACGCTAAATAAAATCTTGTAAAAGAAGAAAAAACTCAAAATCGTGATCTCCAATCATATACACCGACCATAGACTCCTCCATTAATATGTTCACTGAACCTGTATAAAATTTCTCTTTGCATCTTAAGCCTGGAAGCAGTGACGGAGCCAGCAAACAAATTCTAGTGGTGCAGAGATGTTTTTGTGCAGCAAAAAAAAAATTTGATCGAAGAAATTAAAATGCACTGTTTCACCCACCGTTTCATCCAAAACGACGTCGTTTTGATCGAAAATTTCCAAAAAACTGGTCGTTGCACCACCTTGCTTCACGTGGCTCCGCCACTGGAAGCCCCAAAAGTCACAAAATCATAAGGAAGTTTAATTAGTAGATATTTCTTGGCTAAAGTATACAGCTCCATGTAACACCCTGTGGTAAATACAGGGCAAGTCACTAAAACAATCACAATTGGATGAAAAATATGATATATTAAAACAGAAAGCCTGTAATAATTTGAAGTAACTCCTTTTCTTTCTCATTTCTAGACAATAAGATATCTCCAACACTCGCTCCGTGCAGGAGCTATCCAGATCCTCAAAAGAACTAGAAAGTATAGCCGTCTACCTCAGACCAAATGCAACACCAACATTACAAGTACAACCGCCAAGAAGAGTCCTGCACTGCTCCTCACACCACCGTTAGGGCGGCTGCCTACCACGGTGATAGGCGGTGACTCGGCATCTTCGATCGTGGATGGCGGTTCCACATAGGGAGGAGGAGGTGGTTGGTTGAGGCTCGGGGGAAGTCCTTTACCATGTCCCACTTTGATCTCAAATGCCATGCCATTCAGGCACTGCGTCCCATCATCAGCATCAGAGAAATAGTATTGTTGGCCCTCGACGGTCAATGGAACACTGATCGTCATCGCTTTCCCAAATTCATTGCTGCCTCCTTGATACTGAAATGTGTCGTCATCTGAAGCTTCATCCGTGGTGCAGTTCTTGTATGTGGTCTCATTGTATGTTTGAATAACTGTCTGGTTGGTGTTTGTACTAAATACTAAACACACAAATTTAAAACAGATCAGAATAGCAGTTACTATGAGACACAAAAACCAACATATGATAAAGACGTGCTTGTTTGAGTGTTTCTACTTGTGGATATTATAAATTTGTATAAGCAAATTAAAAGTGATCCAAACCTGCCTGCAATATAAAATTTGAATTCATTTCATGGTCGGCGATGGGATTAAGAAAAACAGTGAATGCGGAACAGTTCATATAATTGGAAGACTGATGATTTTCGAGTGAAACCTGGTCAGATATGGCATGTTCTGTATAATGGCAAGACTATATTTACAAGTTTCATACGTATGATCACATATAAACATTCAAAGCAATCCTTTACAATGAATTACAACTCAATTATGATATCCAGCTTTTTGTTGGCTACATCTCCCTTAAACAATCAATTATTATAAGTAAACATGTAGAATAGAAAGACTCAAGTTGAAGGCTTTTCCACCATAAGATGAAAGCTATTCTACTCCAGCTTTTACATCACAGTGATCCCAATAGTTGTGCACTAAAATTTGTAACTTTTGCATCAAGATAAAAGACATGGACGGGAAGTAAACCTTCTTCATCATGCCACTATTTCCCTTCAAGGAAACAATTATGTAAGCATGTAATCACATCAAGATTATAGCAAGAAAAGCAAGCCCGAAGTCCATTTTTCTCAAGTCAAAGAAATACCAAACTTGCTTTAAACTGCAATAATTTAAAGCAACACTTGTTCTAGCTAAGAATATCAGTTAGTTTCTTAGAGAAACTCTTGCTCATTTAACTATACCATAAGTAGAACAGGTCAATGCAACAATTTCTGGTGAAGGGAACATTGAACTCTCTCTACACTGCCCAAATCCTCTCTTTTTTTTTTAGCTATTATCACATGAAAGAAGAGCAACCTAGCAAAAATTTCAACCATTATTTTATTTTCCTCCGACTTAAAAGCACATCCTCCTTTCATCAGAACCAATGATCCAACGCAGATTGTAACTTCCCTGGTAGGTCTTTAATTTATGTACTAATTTTTGAGATCTAAGAAATCAAACTAATGCAAGGAATAAAGGACAAGATCTGTCAACAACAAAGACTGTGTACCACTGATCTACTCTATCGAACCAAGAAGTCTATATTATGAGAAGATGTAGCAGCAGAAAAGCAGATATGATTTGTGTGTTCAGAAGTCAATAGGATTTCAGGTTCACTGAATGTAAGACCTAATCAAGTACTACAAAAACTTGATCAAACATCTCCAAGTCATCGTCAAGAGCCACACAAGTTGCAAGTTAATTAAAAAACTTCTGATCTCTCTCTCGAGTCAAGACTCTTCACTAGCATCTGTATAACTTGCCTCGGATACAAAGGTGGATCCAGGAACTTAAGTCAACAAGTGTAAGGTAATACTGGACTCACTCCTCCTTTGTCACTGAGCACGGATATATACATTCTTAGAAATTTCAACAATATATACTCGAACCGGATGCATAATACAGATCAGCCAACTTAGATTATGTCTAGTAGCTCCAGGTTTTACTAATAGCTGAGATTATAAGTTTTATTAAAAGTCTTATCTCCCCAATATGCACAAGTAGATCAACTCCTCTCGAGGGAAATTGATTTCTTCATTTATTTCATTCCCATAGTCAAATATATATACAAGTATACAGTGCTAACATTAAGAAAGGCTAATCTAATCATCCTAAATTAAGTTATACTAATTTACAATCAAATCCTAATTATAATAAATTATGATATTACATAATATATGCTTTGACATAATTATGGGATTGCCCCATAATTATCCTAACAGTCCCCCGCAGTCTTAGCGGGAGGTTCTCGTATGTTAGAGACTGTCCTGAAATCATCAAAAAGTACGCACGGAAGACCTTTTGTGAAGATGTTGGCAATCTGATAGCGGGACGGTACATGAAGAATACGGACTTGTCCACGTGCAACCTTTTCTCGGATTACGGAAGACCTTATGTGTTTGGTGCGTTGGTGCTGGACAGAATTACCAGATAAGTATATCGCACTCACATTATCACAATAAACCACGGTTCTTTTCAATCGGACAATGTAGCTCTAACAGAAGATTACGGAGCCAACATGATTCAGTAACCACATTGGCTTCCCCTCGGTATTCTGCCTCAATGCTCGACCGAGACATCATGGGTTGTCGTTTAGACGACCATGAAATGAGATTGTCCCCCAAGAATACGCAATATCCAGAGGTGGAACGACGTGTGTCCGGGCAGCCACCCCAATCCGCATCTGTATAGGATGAGAGACTCGAAATGGAGGACTTATGCAGATGCAAACCAAAATGAAGAATATCCTTAACATACTGCAGAATTCTCTTGAGGGTCCCCATATGATCTTCTTTTGGATGTATGTGTAAACATACTTGCAGGACCGCATAGGAAATATCGGGGCTTGTGAAAGTCAGATATTGCAAGGCTTAGGCTGCGGTAATGTGTTGGATCAATGTATGGAGTACCTGTAGAGTTACTCAATTCGGCCTTGGTATCAACCGGCGTATATGATAGTTTGCAGGAGGACATCCTACTTTGTCAATTATTTCCTCGGCAGATTTCTTTTGACTGAAAAACAGACCACCTGCCTATTGAGTCACAACAATGCCTAGAAAATAATTTAAAGGACTCAAATCCTTCATTGCAAACTCTGCCGCAAGAAAGAACATAATAGACTGGCGAACTGATGTAGATGATGCTGTGAGACTAATGTCATCTACATATAGAAGTATATATGTCATGTCATTTCCCTTCCTATAAATGAACAAGGACTGATCTGACTTGTTGTGAGAGAAACTCAGTTTGGAGACAAACCCTGCAAAACTGTTATATCATGCCCTGGGAGCCTGTTTCAAACCATATAAAGATTTTTTCAAAACACAAACATAATCCGGATGAGTAGAATCTCGAAAACCCAAAGGCTGGTGCATATACACCGTTTCTTGTAAGTGGCAATGTAAGAATGCATTTTTGACATCCAACTGATGAATGAACTAGGATTTTGACAGTGTCAGGCTAAGGACAGTCCTGATAGTTGTTGGCATAACCACCGGACTGAATGTTTCACCACAATCCACGTCAACCTGTTGAGACCTGTCATCACCAACAAGGCGAGTTTTGTATCTTGCAAAAGAGCCATCAGAATTCTTTTTATGACAAAAGACCCACATAGACCGAATTATATTTGCATTAGATGGACGTGGCACTAATTCCCACATCTTATTTTTAATAAGAGCATCAAATTTGTCTAACATGGCAGCATTCCAATTCAGATCTGATAAGACTGCTTTGGGATTTTTTGGAAGTGGTGGCGGTTGGACTGAAGCTGCTAGGTTAAAATGACGCTTTGGGCGAAAAATTATGTGCATTGCACGGGTTTCAATGGTCCGAGATTGGAGAGTTGGGTTGTCGGGTATGCTAGTGGCCTGAGTAGCTGACCGAGTTTGGGCCAAAACAGTGGGTTGGGTGTAGGATTGTCGGTCCGGACCGAAAAAATGGACCGGCCCGAACCTGTTTGGACCGGACCGAACCGGACCGGTAATTTTCGGTCCGGTCCTCAGTCCTTTGAAATATTTTTTCGGTTTTCGGTTAGGTCCGGTCTGGACCGAATTTTAAATATATATTATATTATATAATTCCTAATATATATAATATATATAATTCCTAATATATAATTCCTAATATATATTTAAAAAAATGGGCTCCGGGGCCCGTTTTTTTTTTTTTAAAAATGAATTTTCAATACTGAAATTGACATTCTCGGACACATTACCACGAAATTTTTACGTTGAAATCTATTGTATATCGCGAGATATTTAGATTTGAAAAGGGGAAAAACGTAACAATTTGGGGGAAAGTGAAATTGATTGGCAAGATGGACGTTTTTGGAGAAATCGGTTGAATCAAACCGCTTTAGCAATTTGTCCGGCCCCGTCTCAAAATAATACGCGAAATCAAAAAAAAAATTAGATCAAACGGACGTCCGAGCGCAAAGTTATGACTATTTAAAGTTTCACTAATTTACAACCTATATTTGATATGTCAATACATTCGGGATGGCTGGGGGTGTTACAATAAAAATAGAATTATAATAATTCGTTCCATTCGGTCCAACTAACCGGACCGGACCGATAAATTCGGTCCGGTCTTCGGTCCTAATATTCTGATTTTTCGGTCCTCGGTCCGGTCCGGTTCGATTTTAACCTTTTGTGCGGCAATTTGGCGAGTGTCCCGCGGGCGAGAGGCCTCCTTCGCCGTTGGCATGTCCGATTAAACGTGATCGACCGAGACAGAAAGAAAGAGAAGCGATGACCTCTCGCTCGCCTGGGCCACATCGCGTCTTGTGGTTGGGCTGGAACGTTAGGCATTAGTGTTTGGGTTGGTCCCACACTGTTTTGGGTGTTTAAATGGTGATTCAAAATCGGATGTATTCCGTCGTCCAAAAAATCATATGAAGGTGAGGATGTCACGTGAGATTTAGCAAACTGAAATGTAAACTCATCAAAAATGACGTGACGAGAAATAATGATTTTTCATTTGTCATATCATAACACTTATATCTCCTATGATTTTGTGGGTATCCCAAAAACACACAATGAGTGGAACGTGTCTGAAGTTTGTTAATAGTTGTGGATGAAAACAAAGGACAACACAAACACTAAAAAACCCTCAAATGTGTAAAAGATGGGAGACGGTGGTACAACATTTGTGTAGGTGACACATTGGAGAGCAGTTTATTAGGAAGAATATTTAAAAGATATGTGGTCATTTGAAGTGCATGGTGCCAAAAATTTGGTGGTGTGGACGAATGCACAAGGAGAGTGCAAACCATGTTGTTAATTGTTCGAATTTTTCTTTCGGTTTTTTCATTTTGTGGTGATGTATGTGGACATGGAAGACGCAAAGACATCCCATTTTGGTGACAAAAATCATTAAATTTGGCATTTATGAATCCCCCATTGTCACATTGAAAACATTTAATGGACTTGTCAAATTAAGTTTTGATAAAACATACTAAATTGTTTAAAAATGGTGTAGGTTTGTGATATATTTCCTAACGGCAACGTCCATAGAAAATTCGAATAATCATATAAAATGAGCATATAGTATTTATGACCTGCAGAACTCAAAACTGGTGATGTCCACAAATCACAATGCAAAAGATCAAATGGCATAAGGGTATGTAAAGTAGATGATGCAAAAGGAAGCTTAAAATATTTTTCAAACACACAAGTTTGACAAACAGAAGAGTCCAAAAATTTGTTACAAGAAAACAATTTATTCTTCCTAAGATAATTGAAAACTTGTGCTCCTGGGTGTCTCAACCGATTGTGTCATATAATAGGAAAAATAGCTGCAAAGGTTGATGGTTTGGTCATGCGATTGTTGGAAACATTGGTGATGGGATACAAGTCCCCCGTGCTATTACATCTCATTAGTGGCATTCCCGTCTGACAATCCTTCACAGAAAAGTCAAACGGATGAAAATTCACAGAAACATTATTGTCAATTGTAAAACGTCGAACAGATATCAAGTTTTTAATCAGTTTTGGTGCATGTAAGACATTTTTCAAATATAATGGTGGGTGTGGAGGTGGTAGTTTTATCTGACCAATACCACGAATTGAAATTTCCTATCCACTGTCGACAACAATTTTTTTATTACTGTTCATATTAAAATAAGACGAGAGATTACCTTGAGATGTCCTCATGTGAGATGTTGCCCCTGTGTCTCCATATACCACGACTCATCTGGAACATTCATAGTCATGTTGTTCATGGCTTGTTCAATATAAGTGGGAGTATAGTGGGAGCATAACCTACAGTGCATGTGCTGCAAATGTATGTTGTGGACTGAGAACCTAGAATTTCGGACTGTCGGTTTGAAGATGAGGGTCTGGCCACGACGAAGTTGGGTATGGGCATGGCGGGGCAGCCCACTATGGGGCCAGGCCTACGGTGGGTACTGCCCCCACTGGTTTCCGACTTGTTGGTCCCTTTCCACCATTATTTTTTCTTTTGTTCTTGTTACGGTTTGAACCCCGTTTTTTACCATTATTGTTGTGATTTCCATTTCCATCTGAACCAGAATTTTGTGGCTAAAAGTCCGTGGAAAATGAATTAGTGGAGACGAGAGCAGTTCCGGCGGTGGCTGCTCCAGATGATGTCTGTTTTGCTTTCCGTGTTTCCTCGAACATGCCTCATAGAAAGGAGGCAACAGATTACTCTGCTGAATGAATGTAGCAACTCCATCATACTGTTCATTCAACTCTGCAATCAATTGAAGAACCAACCATTGATTTGTTACCGGCGAACCAACGTTTAACGTTGGAGAAATCATTCAATTTAACATTAGTAAATTGGTGTTCAAGATATACAGCCCTAGAAAGTTTGTTGTCTTGAAATATATTTTGTAAACGTTATCACGCTTGTTTAGCCGTAGAGTTCGGCTCTAGTATGGTATGTAAAATATTGTTTGATATAGTGTCATAAATCCATTGAAGGACTATAGCATCTAAACGGGACCATAGCATTTTTTTTCCACCGCAGAGTGTCCGATGATGACTCGGAAGGGGTGATATGGTCTATTACCTCATAAGCGCGACAATGAATTTTAAACAATTCCGCCCAAGAGGTGTATTGCACTTTTTCCATTTCAAGTGTTATGTAAATAAAGTTCTTGACGTTATTTACGGCAAGAGCAGGATGCAAGTTTTGTTTTTCGGCGATAGTTTCTCCACACAGACAAAACAAGACCAAAAGAAGAAGAGAATAGTGTTTTGTATTTGGTGGAATTAACTTGGAGAAACCCAAGTGTCGGCTAGGGTTTGTTAAAAGAGAGAAAAAAATTAGGGCCGACGGGCGGGGGCTGTCGTAGCTTAGGGTTTGGGTTGAAGAGAAAAAAAATGGCTAAGAGAGGTGAGTGAAAAGTTTTTAGGCCAAAATATTTTTTGTTCTTGATACCATGAGGAAAATTGATTCCTTAATTTATTTTATTCTCATAATCAAATCATAATCAAATATATATACAAATATACAATGCTAACATTAGGTAATAAGACTAATTTAATCATCCTAAATGAAGTGATACTAATTTACAATAAAATTCTAATCATAATAAATTATGATATTATATAATATATGATTTGAGATAATTATGAAATAGCCTCATAATTATCCTAACACTCCAATCATAATAACCCAAAAAGGAGTAATCTTTATCCAAAAAAAGAAAACACCCTGCTTAAGTCTATCTCCCTAAAATTGCTCAAGAACTCACCTAACTTTAGGGAAAGTTCAAATAGTAGAAGTTCCATCTATATCTCCCCCACTGTTGCATACAGATTTAACTAGACCCTCAATCAAGAAACAACAAAGATCAAAAAGGGTGCTCAAAAACATCAAGAACTTACTCAAATAGTCACCAAGATTGAAGGTCTGTTTAGCAGCCCAAGCAGAGTAATCAGAAGAAGCTTTTTGAGTGGCGATGTTAAAGAACCAACCAGCTGGACCACCAACGGCGTGGTTGGTGTAGCCAGTAGACTGTGAAGCTGCAGCATTGAAGAGCAAAGCAATCACTACTAGGAAGACCATGGAGAAGTCCACCACCGCCATGATCATGTGGAAGAAATGGGGAGTACAGTTGTTACTAACGTTTGACGATCTGAAAAAAATGTGAGGATGACTCGTTCATAGGTAAGGTATAAAGAATAATAACACGAGATACGTAAATTTTTTATTATGTGACCACATGGTGTACTGGACCACAGCTGGTGTTCAAAACTGGATGTGGATCTGTTTGGCAAAGCTTCTGAAAAAGTGTTTTTGTTTATTAAAAGTAATTCTGCATAAATTGTTGGTAGAGAATTTGTTTGGGTGTTTGACATATAATTATAGAAGTACTTCTGATAAACAGAAATAGTTTCTTGTTTGTCCACATTTCTGCAACTTTACTAAATATTTTTTTAATAGATTTAAAATATTCTTTTTTATCCTATATTTCTAAAAATTAGTATTTCTTTACAATTTAATAATTTTTAAAAAAAAATTATTTATACATTTAATAAAAAATAATGTTATATTGTACATAAAAATGTAACGACAATATGATAGTCAATTACTCAAATATGTTCAAATTTACCCCCGCCCTACCCACACCTACTCCACCCCATCCTCAAATTTCTATGTCATATGAATTTTTTTCTTCCCCTTCCCCTTCCCCTTCCCCCACCCAACCACCAACCCCACCTCATTGTCCTACCTCATCCTCAAATTTCTATTTCATATTTTTTGTTACTTTTATAAAAAAATGATTGAAAATATGAAAACAATTCTTAACTCCCCTACCCCATCACCCCGTCCACCTACCACATTCACAAATTTCTATTTTATATATTTTTTACTTTTATAAATAATTTATAAAAATATATGAATTTTTTTCTTATCCGCCGCCCTACTCCTACCCCCACCTCATTGTCCTACCCCATCCTCAAATTTTTATTTATATTTTTTGTTACTTTTATAAAAAAAAAATATGAATTATTTTTTACCCCCGCCCTACCCCACCCCATTGCCCTACCCCATCCTCAAATTTATATTTCACATTTTTTGTTACTTTTATAAAAATAAAAATATGAATTTTTTCTTACCCCGCCCTACCCCTACCTCCTACCCCCACCCCACTCATCCTCAAATTTCTATTTCATATTTTTATTACTTTTATAAAAAATAAAAAATGATTTTTTTCTTACCCCTGTCCTACCCCTATCTCCCACCCCACCCCACCCATCCTCAAAGAATTATTTATATTAAAAAAAATGAAAAATAATAAAAAGGATAAAAGGAAAAAAAAAAAATACGCCCAAAAGTAAATTCGAGAAAGAAATTAACAGAAATCTGAATACTTTTCGCTTTTTTAAACACTTTTGGCTTTTTAAAAAGGCTTTTTTAATTTTTTTTTTAGACATGTTCTACTAAGATTTATAATAGATATATATATTATGTACTATATGTGATATATATAAAATTAAATTATAAATTTTAAATAAAAAAAAACTTAACGACTTTTTTGTTTTTTATTTGAAAGGAATAATAGTTAGTTTTTTTATTGAATTGGAATAATAGTTAGTTTGAAACTTTGAATTGCTCAAAACGTTGTTTATTTATTTTTAAATAATAATCATTGTAACATCATCATTTAAGTGCTGCCAAAGCAAAGTACGAGTGACTTAAAAAGGAGTTTTAAAGTAAGGCATCAAAAACTTAACTCTTGAATAATTAACACACTCCTTCATTTCTTCAATTTTTTCTATCCTTCATTTCTCCAAAATTCTTTCTATTGGACTGAGTTCTTGTGGTAGAAGAAATTAAAGAGTGTAACTTCGATTTCTAGAATAGACATTGTATCTTGGGGATTTAATTATCTATATTTGGTGGTGTGGGTGAATTATTATCCTTATAAAAGTTTGTCTTAAGTGTTATTGTATTCGTTTGTCTTTTTTCATTATTGAGTTCTCTTTTATTTATTAAACTTTGTTTTATTTTATTAACTTCTACAACATAATATTCTTTTCTCATATAGATATTTTATTTTAGTAGGCGTTCGGACAAAAAATATATTTGAAAAAAGTCAAAACAGTATTTGAAAATCAATTTTACATTTTGTGAGTAAGAAATAAATTCTTGAAAAATTGATCAAAATTGTTTTTTATTTCTTCAAGATTTTTTTTTTTTGACGGAGATTTTTTTTTGAACCTTAAGCCGACTGCGCAACCCCGATCGGATACACGAAACGAAATCAAATCAACGGAACCATCCGCAAACTACGCACTCAAATTAACCGCGCTGCTCAACCAACCAAAAAGCACATGCAAAAATCAAACGCGTGGATCAAACGGCCTCTTTTATCCCACCAACTTTCTTCTTTCTTTTTTTTCTTCAAGAATTTTGAAAAGTGAAACTCATTTTTTTTTTTTTTTTTCTCAACAAATCAATATAAATATATGATAACTTGAAATGTTTTGTTTTTATATTTTTTTTTTGTTTGAACAAACAGGTCCTTGTTCCTTCTATGACATCCAAAAACAATAAACCATTACTCTTAAATTCTTAAGTGAAGTTAATAGTTTTAATGTTATTACAATCTTATAAATATTCTTTAACTAATTTGATAAAAATAATATCACCATTACTCTGGGTTTAGTAATCCCTTTTCCATAGTTCTTATAATACTTCATGCCACAAAGATATAAAAGTAAGCTCGCGAGACCCAAACACTTAACATATCTTAATTTTTTTTATATCACAACCGTGATAAAGTAACGGAAGTAAGTTTTTGTTGTTGAGATATAGTATAATGGTTAGACATAGATTTAAAACGAAAAAATAACTTCAATAGTGTAAACTAACTAAAAGGAGATTATTTATAGATACTTCAATAACAAGCCCATGTTAATATACAACTGACAATATAATATATGTACATGTTAGCTTTTAGATATAAACATCTTTTTTGCAATAGTTGTGGTATATTTATTCACTTATAAACTGCGTCTGATTGCAGTAGGGGGTCACGTAGGATGGTTAAGCCAGGAGCAGGACCGTGTCCAGGAGATGGGGGAGAAATTGATGGTTAAGGATGCCTGGAGAAGTAGTGGAGATGCGATCAGTATGTGGGATATGATTGTTAGCTGCATTAGGGAAGTGGCGAGAGAGATTTGGTGAGAATCGATGGGACTGGTGGTGAAGTAAAGAAGTCTAAGGGTATATGAAGGCAAAGAAGGTGGTGTATTCAAAAGTTAGATGGAAAGTAAGGATGATGAGGAAAAGCATACAATAGGGAAAGATAAAGATGATGAAGAACGAGGCGAAGTTAACAGTTACAATGGTAAAAAAGGCAGTTTTTGAAAATTGTATGTATAATTAGAGTACAGGAGAGGATATAACAAGTTGTCGGGGTTAGCTAGGGCGAGAAAAATGAGGGCTCATGACTTGGACCAAGTGAAGTGCATAACGATGAGGACAGTAAAATACTGGTGGAGGAGTCACTCATTAGAGGTAGATGGAAATCATACTTCCATAAACGCTTGAACGAAGAGGGGGACATAGTCATTGTGTTGGGAAATTGGAGCATTCAGAGAGGTGTTGCCACTTTATATATTGTAGGTATGTTAAGGTGGAAAAAATTAAGGACGTTAGTTGTTAGGCGTATTTTGTATACGTTTTTTGAGTCATTTTTAGTTAGTATTTACTTATTTTTGTTGTGTTTAGTATAGTATTAGTGTCATTTTTTTGAGTCACAGCGGTTCAAAAAGGCAAAATGACAAAAAGGAGCGAAAAGTGGGCATAAAAGGAGATCCCGAGGCAGAAAAATGTTGGAAATTGATAATTCGGACGAAGGCAAAGCAGAACCGCGGTTCCAGAAGATCAGATACCCTGCAGGACTTTTGGCACCGGGGTTCCATTCAGACAGAACCGCGGTGCCATATCTACTGCCAGGCTGCAGGACTTTCGGAACCGCGGTGCCACTCTGCAAGACCGCGGTGCCGAGACGCGAATTTTCAGATCCGAGTTAGAATTGGCCAAGGGCAGAAGGGTCCATAGGGCACGAAATTTGCAACATACTTAAGCCTTAGAGATTAGTTTAGTGAGGGAGGTTGGACATTCTATTAAAGAACACAACTCAGGGCAGATTTGAGGCCACAATTGGAGACTTTAGTTCACAATATTTCTTTTCTTTTCCCTTAGTTTATTTCAGTTATGTTGAATTGTAATTTAGTTCTTGACATGACAATGTTTAGGAGCTAATTACTTTAGTAGGCTTTCCGTCGAATCTTCTTGAAGCTCTTTCATATAGTTAATACATTAGTTAATTGATTTCTTCTTCAACTTTATTAAGATCTATTCAATATTGCTTTGATTGCTTGATAAATAATTAGCTACTAATTATCATTACTTATATGATTTCGAATTAAGAACCGAGAGGAGAGATTTGAATATGCTGTAATTGTTTAGACATAGGTTAAAATCGTGGATGAAAGTACCTCAATACTTGTGTAGTGTTTAAGGTTACTGTTCTTAATCTTCTTGTGTGGTAAAATCTATCATAGAAATATAGAAGATTTTTGCACAAGATTGAGCTCTCGTATATACTAACCGGAATATGATGACAGACTAGTTAACCTGCTATCTTAATAAGAAGAAGACCCATTAGCATTGCATTAACAAGTGAAAGAGTGGATAGTTGAGGAGATTGGAAGCCATATTCCCTTCATAACTGTTATAAACCCATAGTATTATCAACCTCAGTTTAAATTCATGCACTTTGCTTTAATTATAGTTCTTAGTTATAAAACCAAACAATTTACCGATTGCCAAATAGAAAACAAAGTTTAGAAGTTTGGTACTTGATAACCAGTCTTTGTGGACAATATTCGGTCTTACAGACTACATTACTTGTGAACGATACGTTCACTTGTGTGAGCATTTGTAAAATCGAACCAATACTAGTCATAAGATGCGTATGGGGAGAGAGACCGAACCATACGAGATCCCGGTGAAGTTTTAGAAGAGCATATATAAAGCAGGTATGAAGTGACTGACTAAGTTGTTTAATGTCGTTTTTAAGACAAAGAAAATGCCCAAAGAATATAGGTGGAGTATAATAATTCTATTGTACCAGAACAAGAGTCATGACATCCAGGGTTGCAATAATTATATGGATATCAAATTGTTAAATCATACTATTAAGTTTGGGAGAGGGTGATGAAGACGAGTGTGAGGAAAAGCGTGGATTTTTCGGGAACCAATTCGAATTCACGTCAGGAGCTCAACTACGTAAGTCATTCATCTTATTAGGACAGACCGGTGTAGGAGTACAGGAACAGGAAGAAGGACTTACACATTGTGTTTATCGACCTAGAAAAGACTACGATAAAGTCCCAATATAGTTTATATAGAGATGTTTGGAGGATATATGTCTTGGTTATGGATGAATTGTCGCGATAAATTCAAAAAAAGGTGTTACGTTGTATGATATTTGCTTTAATGACATAATCCTGATTGACGAGACTTGAGACAGAGTTAATGCTAAGAGTTAATGCTAAGTTGGAGGTTTGGAGACAATCCTTGTAGTCTAAAGGGTTCAGGTTGAGCAGGACTAGGACATAATACTTGGAATGTAAGTACAACGCCATGTTACTTGAGGCTAAAATGGAAGTGAGGCTTGGTACTCGGGCCATCTGAATAAAATGAAGTTTCAAGTGTCTTGAGTCTATTATCCAATTGAATAAGGATATTAACGATGATGTCACACATCATATTGTTGCACGATATATGAAATAGACCGAAATCTTGTGTGATAAGAAGGTGCCACCAAAACTTAAATGCAAATTTTACAAGGTTGTGTTTAAACCTACTACGTTGTATAAGACATAGTATTGGCCAGTTAAGAACTCTCACACTCAAAAAATGAAAATTGTGTAAATGAGAATGTTGCAATAGATGTACAACCATATTAGGAGGATAAGATTAGAAATAAAGATATCCAGGATAAGATGGGTGTGGCTTCATCGAGGACAAGATGATGTAAGCGAGGCTAAAATGGTTTAGACATTTGAAGATGAGATACACGTGGGGGCTAGTGCAGATGTGTGAGTGGTTGGATATAGATGATTTCAGAAAATGTAGAAGTTAGCCAAAGAAGTATTGGGTGATATGATTAGACATGACATGCCGCAGTTTTAGCTAATCGATGACATTACCTTAGATAAGAGATTGTGGAGGGCATGAACTAAGGTATAAAGTTAGTAAGTAATATAGTATTGTCTCGCTTATCATTTCATACTAGTAAGTCGTAACATTACTCATGTAGTTTCTTGTCCTTCAATTTCTGTTACTATATGTTGTTTTTTGTACTTTTATTATGATATTATTTTGTTGTAATTAATGTTTAAAAATGCTTTATCATGCTTTCTACAATATTTTGTCTTAACTTTTCATTTATGATTTTTTTTTCTAAACTGCTTTGAACTGTTTGTTCTTGAGCCGATAATCTATCGGAAATAATATCTTTACCTTTATAAGTTCTGGTACACTTTACCATTCCCAAACTCCACTCTGTGAGATTACATTAAAAATATTATTATTTTTGTATTTTTATTTGACACGATGCATGATAATACAATTTTGAGGTTAAATATATAACCATGATTAAAATTTATATAGTCAATTTAATACACGAGGAGGTTATATTTTCGGCAATTTCTAAATACGCGTTTCTTAAGACGAGCTAATAAAATTTTGACCAATAAAAAAAATCAAGAAACAAGAATATGCAATTAGTCTAGAAAAAACAGAAACAAAGGCTTGAAACGGGCTGGACATTTGACTATGGGAAGCAAATTGGTGGTTAAGCAAATGGGCTCTTTATTCTGACTACACTAGTCTAATACCATCGTCACCCAGCAGGCTAAGTTGGCTGTCTCGGCCTTTTCTCTCGCGCTCAACTTTCCTCCTATGATAATCTTCATTTTCTTGATCTTTCAGTATCTTCAATCCCAGATATTGGGATCAAGATTCACACAAGGTAATATATTGGTTGCCCTTTTGTTTAAATGTGCATGTTTGAAGTTTTTCCATCGTTTAAGTTATGATACAGTTTCCAAGATTGTATTTTTAAGCATCTGGGTTTGCAAGAATGGAAGAAGACAAACCCAAAAATACCCAGAATGAACTGGGCGGTGATAATGTAGATAATGTACACAGTAATGTAGTCTCAAAAGGGGTTGTAGATGATGATTTATTTGATAATGTTTCATTGAAATATCAAGATAAAATTGTTGGGAGCTTAAATCAAGATAAAGGATCTGATGATTTAAGACGGTCTTCGGGTGGGACTGAGAACAAGTTTGATTTATCTTTAGGGAAAATCCCATCTGGGTATGATTCTGTTGACATTGAGGTGCACCATGAAACCCATTTTTCGAGTCCCGGTCCTGATAGGCAATTTATGGATACTGGTGAAACTAGACTGTCGTCGTCTTCGGTGGATTCTGCTATGTATTCATATGGGGATAGTGGACATTCTCCATTTGGATCACCACCAAAACCTAAGCCTAAACAGGATGTGCCAAATGTGGATCCAGAACTCTTGCATTTAGTTGATTCTGCTATTATGGGAAAGCCTGAGGGTTTGTACAAGCTGAAAAATGTTGTAAGTGGTGTTGAGAGTTTTGGAACTGGAGATGATGCTGATACTATTTCGTTTTTGGTAGTTGATTCACTTCTTGCCACTATGGGAGGGGTTGTGTGTTTTGAGGATAATAATCCGCCAAGCGTTATGTTGAACTCTAGAGCAGCCATTGTGGCGGGCGAACTAATTCCTTGGCTTCCATCCATTGGGGACATTGCAGAGCCTAGGAATCGTATGGTTAAAGGTTTGCTTGCTATTTTGCGTGCTTGCACTAGGAACCGAGCAATGTGCTCTACAGCTGGTTTGTTGCGTGTCCTGCTGAATTCAGCTGAAAAGATATTTAGTCAGGGTCTTGCTACTTCAGAGCCATCAAGATGGGATGGGACTCCTTTATGCCTTTGCATTCAACATTTAGCTGCACATTCTCTTAGTGTAAGGGATCTGCATGGTTGGTTTGAAGTAGTCACAAGAACACTTGCCACTAAGTGGGCATCTCGTTTATTGCTTTCCTTGGAGAAGGGCATGAGTGGGAAAGAGTCAAGGGGTCCAGCATGCACCTTTGAATTTGATGGTGAAAGCTCTGGTTTGTTGGGTCCAGGGGAGAGTCGCTGGCCTTTTTACTAATGGATATGCATTTGCTACGTGGATCTACATTGAGTCCTTTGCTGATACTTTAAATACAGCAATTGCAGCAGCTGCAATTGCTGCCGCTGCAGCTGCCACGTCAGGAAAATCATCTGCAATGTCAGCTGCTGCTGCAGCCACTGCACTGGCCGGGGAAGGCACAGCTCACATGCCACGTCTCTTCAGCTTCTTGTCTGCTGATAATCAAGGGATTGAAGCATACTTTCATGCCCAATTTTTGGTGGTCGAAAGCGGTAGTGGGAAAGAAAGGAAGTCTTCTCTGCATTTCACTCACGCGTTCAAGACACAATGTTGGTACTTTATTGGTCTTGAACACTCCTGTAAGCAAGGCCGCATTGGGAAAGCAGAGAGTGAACTGAGGCTATATATCGATGGATCATTATATGAGAGCCGACCATTTGACTTTCCCCGGATATCCAAGCCACTTGCGTTCTGCTGTATTGGGACTAATCCACCCCCAACTATGGCTGGTTTACAAAGTCGTCGTCGTCAGTGCCCTTTGTTTGCTGAGATGGGCCCCGTATACATTTTTAAGGAACTAATTGGGCCAGAAAAAATGGCAGGTTTAGCTTCTAGGGGAGGAGATGTGCTTCCTTCTTTTGGTCATGGAGCTGGCTTGCCGTGGTTAGCAACAAGTGACTATGTGCAAAAGTTAGCTGAAGAAAGTTCTGTTTTGGATGCTGAAATCTCAGGATGTCTTCATCTCCTCTATCATCCTGGCTTGCTCAGTGGCCGTTTTTGTCCAGATGCTTCTCCTTCCGGTTCAGCAGGTTTGAGAATTCTGTTACATTTACAGCACATATCACTATCACTTATGATGTCCATTATATTCTAGATTATCATACAAGTCTACAAAGCTTGATGCTTTAGAGTTGCTAGCACTGATCCTATAAACTTTATACTAAGACCACACTATGTATTTCCTCGTCCATCTACATTTAACTATGTGTATATTTTAGATAGGGTAAATGGGTTTGGGCAGAGGTGGCAGTGTTGTATTGAGAAGATTTCTGGTTAACAATTCTTTTCTTGATTGTGCTGTTCACATTCATATATTCCTCCTATTCAATAATTGAGGTTTTAAGTTTCACATTCTAGAGCCTCCTATTCAATAATGGAGCTTTTAAGTTTCATATTCTAAAGCATAAAATCATTTTGGACGAATGGTTGACAAATGTTTTCTGTACACTAATTGAATCTGATGCTCCTATTTCTCTCTCTGGCCCTCTCTTAATGTGTTTCTTTCATTTGGTACAGACTACATAGACATGTAAGGAACCAAAGTTTATCTTTTTTTTTACCCCCGCATGTTTATTTTGTCGCTTTTTAAATGTAGCTTGAAGAATGTAACTGTTGTCTATCTATTATTGTTAATGATTCTGAATCGTTCAGGTGTGCTTCGAAGACCTGCAGAGATTCTTGGGCAAGTCCATGTTGCAACAAGAATGCGCCCAACGGAAGCTCTTTGGGCATTGGCGTATGGAGGCCCCATGTCTTTACTTCCTTTGGCAGTGAGTAATGTGCAAGAGAATAGCTTGGAACCTCAGCAAGGTGACCTTTCTTTATCGTTAGCCACAACTGTTCTTGCCGCTCCTATATTCAGAATCATCTCTAGGGCCCTTGAACATCCTGGAAACAATGAAGAGTTGAGCCGTAGAAAAGGTCCAGAAGTCCTGTCAAGAATCTTAAACTACCTTCTACAAACTTTGTCTTCCCTTGATGTTGCGAAGCGTGATGGAGTTGGGGATGAGGCGCTTGTAGCAGCAGTTGTTTCGCTGTGCCTAACACAAAAGCACAACCACACACTCAAGGTGCAGCTTTTCAGTATGCTTCTACTGGATCTGAGGATTTGGAGCTTATGCAGTTATGGTCTTCAGAAGAAGCTTCTCTCTTCCCTTGCAGATATGGTATTCGAGACCTTGATACCACTGCTAGAGGATGACAACTTGGATGTGTTGACTTTTTGGACTTTTGCAGAGTGTTTGTCCTGTCTATGATAGTGATTATTAGACATATTTAGCTTAGGCTGTTATTAAATCAGGTAACATGGCTGTCTGGAGATACTTTCCTTTAAAGGACCATTTTAATCTTCATGTGCTATGTATGATGAGTGGTCTGTAAAGACAACATCTTATTTTTCTATCCAAAGACAATTTTGGGGTTCTCATTAGTTTTCGATTTTGCTTATCATTACATCCCAAGACGTGAAGAGTCACTGCCCATTTTCAAAAGAAGGCTGTTGGGCAGCTTGCTGGATTTTTCTGCACGGGAGTTGCAGGTTCAGGTAACCTTGTTCTTCAAGCTCTGCTCTCTATGGAAGATGTGACTTCATAAGTCTTTTTGTTTTTTCCTTTTCTGCTAACGACTTTTATCTTCAGTACTATATCCGAAAGACCTGCTGCAGTGTGATTTTCGAACTGGGTATTTATAGCCACAAAAGTATCTATGATTTGTTTTAGACCACAAGTTTCAAAAGCCTTTCTTTCGATCTTAAGCCACATGTGCAATCAAACAACAGTCCCACATCGGCTATGGATGGGTAATTGATCTCCTTATATGGTCCTATACAATCCTCACCTCATGAGCTAACTTTTGAGGTTGACTTAGGCTCAAGGTCCATTGGCATGTGGAGGTGTCAGAAGTCCCACATCAGCCATGGATGGGGTAATTGATCTCCTTGTATGGTTGGACAATTCTCACCTCATGAGCTAGCTTTTGAGTTGAGTTAGATCCAAGATCTATTTATTTATAATTACATGAATTGGGGTGGAGGGAGTAATTGAAGTCTTAATTTTACCCAAATTTTGTTGTCTTTGTAGTTGTCTTAAGCGTTGGAGTCACCTTGATCCTTTTCGAATTGTTCTAATTTCAAAATCAATTTTGTTTTAGGGCCTCGGTGCCAGTTATTATTTTTGTTAAATTCTGAGTAATTTTCTGTTTGATAAGGCTAACTATGTTAATGATGCACCAAGTAGGTGTCCGTGAAAAAAAGAGAACTACAGCAAAATTCTAAGAAGAATCTGTGTGGGGGAGAGAGAGGATTTGCATGTTGAGCTCTCTATATGCTTTAATGTAAAGTATAAATAAAGCACAAATATGGTTGTTTGTCTGTTAGCTTGGTGTCACTGTGCTCCTTTTCAGATATAAGAAAATTTGTTTTGGCCCCTTCACGGCAGTTAAAGTTTTTGTTATTTTGAGTAAATTCATCCTAAACTTTTCCGTTTGACTACTCAGTAATATTATTAATTGCATCTCGAGGCATTAAACATTTGTGAAACTACAACAATGTCTACATCCAGCTTTTCTTGTTCTGCAGACTCAAGTTATTGCCGCAGCAGCTGCTGGTGTGGCAGCTGAAGGGTTGTCAGCTAAGGATGCCAAGCTGGGAGCAGAAAATGCAGCTCAACTTTCTGTTGCCTTGGTAGAGAATGCCATTGTGATTCTAATGCTTGTTGAAGACCATATGAGGCTGCAGAGCAAACTTCACAGGGGTTCACGTGTTCCTACTGGTTCTGTTACCCCCCTGTTAAATGTGCCTGTAGGTAGTCAGTCTGCAAGTGTATTTGGTGGAGATGGTCTTGAAACTGTAGCTGATCGTAAATCATCCAATGGCTGTGGGAGACTGTCACTGGATGTATGTACTTATGGACTTACATTTTGAGTTTAGAAATTCATCTTCTTCAAGTACTATCCCTATCGTCTATCTGTTCATACAGTCTTCAGTTCTTCTATTTTTCTTTTTCTACCCTCTGTGATGTGCATATTTTCCTGGAAGTCCTGTTGGAGTTTGTTCCGCTTCTAGGTCTTTTCTGCATCTCTAGTTGTTCTCTATTTACTCTGTCTTCTGTTTGGTTGCTGCATTTTCACCTAAACCTACATGTAATTGTTTCGGCAATCTCTCTGCTAACTAGGTTAAGACTGCAGGTGTAATTCTCACTCGTGCTTGTAATGCTCTCTATTTTGTTTTGTAGCCAGATTTATTGGACAGACCATGTTGAAATGCTTGTAACAGTTTACAATATTATATTTGGTTTCTTGTTCATTGAACTTAGTTTACTGATGCTGGTCTCTACTAGGTTCTTGCGTCAATGGCTGATCCTAATGGACAGATATCTGCAACTGTGATGGAACGGCTCGCTGCCGCAGCAGCTGCTGAACCTCATGGATCTGTTTCTTGTGCATTTGTGTCATATGGTAGCTGCGCCTTAGATTTAGCTGAGGGGTGGAAATACAGGAGTCGATTATGGTATGGAGTTGGCCTTCCCTCAAACACCTCAGTAATTGGTGGTGGTGGCAGTGGTTGGGAAGCTTGGAATTCTGCATTGGAAAAAGATGCTGATGGAAACTGGATAGAATTTCCTTTAATAAAGAAGTTGGTTGCAATGCTAGAAGCACTATTGTTAGATGAGTCTGGACTGGGTGGTGGTGTAGGTATTGGAGGAGGATCAGGTACTGGAATGGGGGGCATGGCAGCACTATATCAATTGTTAGACAGTGATATCAATATGCTGACTTTGTTTGAGACACTCAATTTTCCTCTTTTTTGTTTTTGTCTTTTATTTATTTATAGGTTTTGCATATTCACAAGCCTTCTGGTAAAGGTGAGAATGAGATCACCAAAATTTCGGATACTGAAACCGCTTGAAGCAAAATAAAAATAAAATAAGATACACTGAAGACTTGATTATTCATTATACTCCTAAACAAGACATACCTATTTTATAGACTTGCGGTACAATCTAACGTTTTAATTTCATACTAAAACTTTAAACACTACTCTATAACTTTAACATTTTAATTTCCCCCCCCCCCCCCCGAAGTATTTTTTATTTTATACTAGAACAAACATGCTATCAGAGCCATGTGAAGATTTGTTTATTGCAATAACTCGTCTTAAAAAAACGTGTCAAACATCTCCATTGATATTGCTGTGAAATTCGACCCATAGACATGTAACTAATTTTGGTTAGTAATCTATTCATCTAAAGGTTAAAATGGGTAGAACCTAAATTAACCCATCCAAAAGATTGGAAACTTGAGCACCCAAGAGTGTAGTCTAGTCTAGTGGTAAGTGGGTCGAGAAACATGAGGTCTCAGGCTCAAATCCCATTAGAGACAAAAACACTAGATGATTTCTTCCTATTTGTCCAAGCATGGTAGACAGAGTATTCGGTACCTGTGCTGGTGGGTAGCAGGTACCCATAGAATTAGTCGAGGTGAGGGAAAGCTGGCTCGGACACCACGGTTATTAAAAACAAGATTGACAACTTGAACAATATTACTAGAGATTAAAAAGTTAACGAACAATGAAAAATTGATCTTGAGCTGGACCTGTTGGATTATGGCCTACTCAAATCATCTTGACACAACCCATTTTGAGCAAGCAAAAAATGCGGGGATTGAGTGTTGAACTGTCTCAACTCATTTAACTTGCTAAATTTGTCCTAGTCCACTTAACATCCCTAAGAGTTGCTATACTTGTTACACATCATTTAGCGTTTTCTAGTTGTAGTACCCCATTTTCGTCGGCATTAGCTTCTAGCTTTTTGGTAATGTCAACATTTCTGTACCTTCTTTTGTTTTTTCTTGGTTGCTGGTTTCTTTTGCCAATTTTAAGTTTCTCCGCTAAGTTTGGCAGCCACTTTACTTGCATAGTGGGATATTATTCTGTTATATCTGCCTATTTCATGAGTTCTTGTTGTGTTGGTACTTATGGCCAGTGCTTATATTTCTATATCATAATTACACTATCCTTTATGGCACCCAGGGTGTGACCTAGTGGTCAATGAAGTGAGTCTAAACCTTAGGGGTGAGGGTTCAAATCCCTGCCGAGACAAAAAATATTAGCATGTACCCGGTGGAATAGTTGAGGTGCAAACAAGCTGGTCCGGGCACCATTGTTATTAAAAGAATAAAAATGAAATTAGACTATCTTTTATGCTTGTTTAGTAGTACTTAATATTTATTAGTAATATTTATTCTGACATCTCAGTTTATGCTAATTGAAATCCCACTCATACTCCAATTTTTTGTGGACAGCGTGCTTTCACCAATTCTCAACATGCCTATTTCTGAGTCCAGAAGACAGAGTGTTGGTTGCATCCTGTGTTATGTTCTCTGAGGTTAGTATTATATTTACCTAGTTACTTGTCTGAGTCAGCAATTTATAAGGAGGTTTAAGATAGAAATATTTCGTTCTTATACTTGTCTGAGTCGGCATTTTTGTTTCCGATGCTTTCAATATTTTGATTCATGTTTCTGTCACCTGTATGTTGCAGGTCTGGCATGCTGTTGGTAGGGATCGAACTCCTCTACGGAAGCACTATCTAGAGGTTGTTTTACCACCTTTTATTGCAGCCTTAAGGAGGTGGCGACCCCTCTTGGCAGGAATTCATGAACTAGCGTCTGCGGATGGTTTAAATCCTTTTGTTGTTGATGACCGATCATTGGCTGCAGATGCCTTGCCCCTTGAGGTAAGATATATTAGACTTCCGTGCGCATAGTGATGGAATTTCAGTTCTAGATTTTACTGTAACCTTTTTTCAGAGTTGGAGTTTGGCAAAAGAATCTTGAATAAAGTGACAAGATCTTACAGTTGTCCATTATTGTTGGAAGTATATTCTGATAATTGATTAGAATCTGGCACATCCAGCTTATGCCTTTGTGGTTGGCTTTCTGTTCTGTCACCATCCATATCTGCAGTTTCTATTTTGTCCATCTATTGCTTTCTTTTACTTCTATCACCGCAAATGAATAAATTCTGCTTGTGTATACAGCCTTTCTTTCTTCAGCCACTGAAACATTGGACTAATGCTGCTGCATTCTGTTAGTCAATTGCATCATGGAGACTTACTAAAATCTTCTGTATATGTTAATCTCCAAGAACTAAGATATTCTTTTATTCAGGCTGCTCTGTCTATGTCTCTATGATCTCCCCTAGCTGGGCTGCTGCTTTTGCATCTCCACCTGCTGCTATGGCACTGGCAATGCTAGCTGCTGGTGCTGCTGGAGGGGAAGCTCCAGCACCAGCAACAACCACACATCTAAAGCGGGATTCTTCATTGCTAGAGCGCAAAGCGGCTAGACTTCATACATTTTCAAGCTTTCAGAAGCCTATAGAGGCACCTAGCAAATCTCCAGCTATTCCCAAGGACAAGGCGGCAGCAAAAGCAGTGGCATTGGCTGCTGCACGAGACCTTGAATGCAATGCAAAGATAGGTTCAGGAAGAGGTCTCAGTGCAGTGGCAATGGCTACATCTGCACAGCGACGGAGTAGAAGTGACATGGAATGCGTGAAGAGATGGAATGTTTCTGAAGCCATGGGAACAGCGTGGATGGAATGTTTGCAGTCAGTTGATACTAAATCTGTCTATGGGAAAGATTTTAATGCTCTGTCTTACAAATTCATTGCTGTCCTTGTTGGAAGTTTAGATTTAGCCAGGAACATGCAACGATCAGAGGTCATCTTCATACACTTGCCACTAGTCTTTTTCTCTGATAGGTCCATAACTGGTTTCGGTGACATTGTTAATTTCATTATATGATTCCTTGTGTGTCTATGTGGTTATAGGTTGAGAGGCGGACACACGTGAATGTAATTGCTCAGCATCGCTTGTATACCGGAATACGCCAATGGAGAAAACTTATCCATTGCTTGATAGAGATTAAATGTCTTTTTGGCCCATTTAGTGATTGTCTATACAGTCCTCAGAGTAAATGTTATTTGCTGCTCTTGTTTTATTTATCTGATCAATGGCGTTACAACTCAGGATTTAATGACTATGTTTTATGAGTAGGTTTACTGGAAGCTGGATAATATGGAAACATCTGCAAGACTGCAAGAATGCGGAGATGTTTGAGAAGGAACTATGGAGGGTCAGATCAATTTGGTTCTGCTGCAGATTATGCTGCTCATAAGGGATTAAAAGAGGGGGAAGATCAAACAATCAGTCCATCAAAAGCCTCTCTCTTGGCAGCAGATGCTATTTCCATTGAGCCCGTACACGAGGATTATGAACATGAAGATGGTCCCAACTTGGACGGTAAGTTAGATGACACAGAACATCATGGTGACATCCAGAACAGAATGTCAGGAACAGCTGAGCAGCTACTGCAGACATCTTCAGAATCTGGAGACCCTTCAGTTACTGACCACCAAGACATGGTGCAGAGTCCTTCAGCAGTTGCCCCTGGTTATGTTCCTAGCGAACATGCCGAAAGGATTGTCCTTGAGCTTCTATCGTCAATGGGCAGGCCGTTGAAGGTTTCTAGAGGAACTTTCCAAGTAAGTCTGCATATCAAAATATGCTTTTTATCCTTGTCAAAAAAATATGCTTTTTACGAAATATTTCTTATTACAATAGACTTATTGGCTTATTATGTATAAGCTGCTAATTTTCCAATGATTTGGCATTTTGAAGTGCACATCTTTCGGAAGTTAACTGCCTTTTTTTCCCGATAAGGTAAATAATTTTATTAACAATTAGGGGAACAACCCCGTATACAAAAAAGAGAAACTACATCAAAATATGATTCTCTAAAGAAGAGACCCAGTCTTCTATACAAGTCGGGGTCTCACGGGAACACCAAAAGGAAACTAGAAAAGAACATTTTCACAACTTTACATCTTTTTTAGCCCTTTCAAACGCTCTCCTCTTCCTCTGTCTCCAAATCACCCACGTAGTTGCTAATGGTGCAACATTCCATGTCCTAGGACTTCTCTTCCACCTCCTGAAACCCCAGCTATGCAATGCCTCCTTCACTGTACTCGGCACCACCCATTGCACCCCAAACCAATTAAGAACCACCCTCCACAATCTGTTAGCCACTTGACAATGTAGTAGGAGATGATTTACATCTTCACCCTAATTTTTGCACATCAAACACCAACTAACATAAGTGATCGTCTTCTTTCTCAGATTTTCCGCTGTCAATATCACACCCCTCGCTGCCAACCACGCAAAGAAACACACCTTCCTCGAAGCCTTGGGTACCCAAATAGCACAATGAGGGAAAACACATTCATCTCTGCTTAATAACTTATCGTAAAAAGATTTAACGGTGAATAATCGAACTCTACTCTCCCGCCATCTCCAAACATCAGATCTATCGACCAGCATATCCTGCCCATACAGTAACTCAACCAAATTATGAAATTCTTCCAACTCCCAATCCTGTAGATTCCTCCTGAACCTCAAATCCCAATGTACTAACCCCTCATGAGACCTATAGATGCGTTGGACTGTCATCTCTCTTTGGCAAGATCTATAAATGTTAGAAAAAACTTCCCTCAGCTCATTCTCCCCACACCACGTATGCGCCCAGAAACTAACCCTTCTACCATACCCAACCCTGAAGAAAATATGTCTACTAACGTCTTCCCAAACTGCCTTGAGAGAAAAATTACTGGAATGTTAGGGCAGAATTGGTAGAATTTAACAGTACCAATTTTTTTTTTTAAAAACTTATTGGAAAATTAGGGGACTGAAGAAGTTGTGCATTCTATGTCACCATGTTACTGTGAATATTGTTACCCAAAAATACCTCTCTTTATACCTTAGCTCATTTGATGCGCCGAATTGATTATTATGAAAAATTTAAAGGGTCAGCAACGTTTATAGGGTTCTTCATATTTGATGGTTGTCTACCTACCATAGCTGAACTTATTGGACTTGGAACTGGCTCTGCAAAGCTCACATAGGCGAAATTCATATACAATGATTCTAACCATGCTGTAGACAAAAGCCTGGTATTTAAGTGGAGAAGGATAGAGGGGCGGGCCCATTATCCACTGTGTTTTGAATTGTTTTGATTCTAAAGTTTGCAGTTGTAGGGGACAGATTAATTTTTTTGAGTTAGGACACAAGTTTGCTAATCTTCTACTCAAGACAAGTGAAAGTTATTAACAGGTGAAGTGATTTCTTGTGTCAGATTACTACGAGAAGAATAAATTTTATCGTTGATAACATTGAGACCAGTGTTGCTGGGGATGGTCTTGATTGCAGCAGTGAAGAAAAAGTTAAAGAAAAGGATCGAAGCTGGTTGGTCTCTTCCCTTCATCAGATATATATCAGAAGGTGAGACTATATCTCTGCTTAAGATCTATTCGAACATCACAAGGACAAAGTTACCTGAAAAAAACCTCAATTGATTACTGCTGTGGTTCAATTTGAGATGCTCATTTGCATTTATTGTTTTCACTATTTCTTTGACCTTCTCTGCTGGTTGAGGAGAAATTCAGTATCTGTTTTATGTAGAGTTGAGAGTTTTCTAGTTTGTTGAGACCAGGATACTGTTTTGTTTTTAAACAAAGACTAGAATAGGTATCCAAACCATAACAAATGGAGAATAGGATTCTGATGTTTATAAACATAGAATTGGCTTACATGAATAAATCACGAATGTCAAGGAGCATATTTTCATTGATAATGTGTTTCATTTGGTTAGAAGCTTGAAAGGCTATTTGCACACTCACATGTTGGTCACATTTCAAGCTGGAAAAGGATTTGCATGTACTCTTACACATTTCAGTCACCTTTCACATGCTTTCCCCTGTGTCAAAATTTAGTAGTCCCTCTTCACCATTAAAAAAAAGTCCCTTTTCCTTTTCTAGATTCCTGCTCTCTTATGTGATTTCTCCATGAGGGTTCACTTTATGAACCCCATGTGTGTTGTGAAGTGATTATTTCATTAATCGGTCTAAAATTTCTCTGGAAAAATCACGTAATTTTTTCTACTTAATAAGCTGTCTTCTTTCTTTAGCGGCCTTTTTGCCTGACTTCTTGTCTTTGATATCTTCTAAGGAGAAGTGCATTGGAATTATTTATGGTCGACCGGTCAAACTTCTTCTTTGACTTTGGGGTATAACCTTCTACTACATTGTTATGATATCATGCTCTTATTTTCATGTGTTTACTTCTTCAAGAATTAGGTTAATTCCCTTATTTTTTTATCAGAGTACTGAGGCAAGAAGAGATGCATATCGAGCAATTGTTCAAACTCGACCCTCTCATCTGAACAATATCTACCTCGCAACTCAGGTTTCTACTTCTCTGTAGCTTACTAATCGGTCTTTGGCATATGAACAAACTGGGTTTTCAGTTAGTTTGCAATAATATGTGTGGGCCATGCTTGACACATTGATTTGTATCCATATCCATTCAAAACTGCTCAAAGACTTGAATCTTCATGGTCAAACAAGAGGTTCTGCTTTCTTTAGCATTCACCAATCTTCTATCCCGTTATATGTTTATGCCACTTCTCCTCTTGCAGAGACCTGAACAACTTCTTAAAAGAACTCAACTCATGGAACGTTGGGCTCGCCGGGAGGTATGTTAGAAAATTGGAATTCCACTACTATCTATTTTGGGGAAAGGGGAAGAAGAAAATGAAATTCAGTATATATATCCACAATCCCCTAGTTCCAAGTTCTCATTTTGCTTTGTCAAACTGATTCATTATCTGCTAAACCATATCTTTTCAGATCAGCAACTTTGAGTATCTAATGCAACTTAACACACTGGCCGGACGTAGTTACAATGATATTACTCAGGTACCATTTCTCATTGTAAGGGCTTGAGAGGAATCACGTGCTTACTTGATCAGTTTTGTTTCGGGTTTGCAGTATCCTGTGTTCCCTTGGATCATTTCTGATTATACGTCAACCGACTTGGATATTGCTAATCCATCATCTTACCGAGACCTCTCAAAGGTTGGCATATATGAATATTTCACGTGTCAAATCATCACCAGGTTGTTGTATGATTGACATAAGAAATGTATACTTGCAGCCAGTTGGAGCATTGAATCCTGACCGATTAAGGAAGTTTCAAGAGAGATACTCTAGTCTTGATGACCCTGTCATCCCAAAGTTCTACTATGGCTCACATTATTCAAGTGCAGGAACAGTATGTGCTTGCTCGCTCTTTAATTTGGTCCTAAGCCATTTTAAACTATTATGTATGATGACTACCTCTCTCTATAGTTGGATATCCTGAATGATTTAACGTATTAGTTGCATATTTTGAAATTTTACCATTTTCATTTAGGTTTAGCAGCCTCAATGATTGTTATTTACTTGAGTGATTCAATATGGATACAGTCATAATGCCAGTAAATAATACTCATTTAAAAGTAGCCTCAACCTCAACTGATAGAAAACTGATTCAAGTAATTATTTGGTATGACATAAATGTTTTCCTTGGCCTAATTATTTTGGGACAATTAGTTTGTCTCCTTGTGACGTATAGGTCACGGGTTCGAGCCGTGGAAGCAGCCACTAATGCTTGCATTAGGGTTACTGTCTACATCACACCCATTGGGGTGCGGCCTTTCGCCGGACCCTGATAACGCGTGATGCTTTGAGCACCAGGCAGCCCTTTTAAATTCATCAAGAACAATACTATACACCAAAATGAGAAGAACAATTCTGTACTTTTATAGATAAGTTGTTTCGTTCTTCTTCCTAATCCAGTATCTCTTATACCAATATTAAACACTTTTTTTTACTATATCATCAAGCACCACTCGCTTATGCTCCACCCTACGACCCCACTCATTATACCAGCTTTTGTTCAACCAAACACCAAAAAATGATTTTGCGAAATGGTTCTCGTTAGTAAAATTTATTCTCATGGAGAGCATTTTATGCCATTCCAAACAGGTAAATATCTCTAGAAGTACTCTTTACAATTCAGAAGTCATGAATTTCCAAAACCTTTTGTATTATAAATCAGTTTGCATGCTCTTCCATGGCTAGCAGCACATCCTTATCCATTAGATCACTCCTTGGGTCTTTTGTCTAGGAGATTTGACATGATTGTTTTCCAAAGGAATATAAACTCTACCTTTAATAATAAAATTGTTGCGACCATCCAGGTTTTCTGTTTATTCATCTACCAGATGTTCCAGACACTTGTCGGAACTAGGGACGGGTTCCATAGTTCAAAGGCCACCTTCCTATGGTTTAGCAGATGATTGATACTGGACCAGTTTCTTTCCACTCGAAGCACTTATTAATGGGAATTCTCCTCCTTTTATTGAGGTTGTTTGCTGTCAATATTCAGTTCCAAGTGGCTGTCTGTAGGAAAAAGTTTTTCCTATTGGGGGCATAGCTGGACCAGTTAGATTTGTATGTTTGCTGCCACTATCCCTTGTAAATAAAAACCGTGGTCAAAGCACTTCAGTATGAAGATCTTCTTTTAGCATACTAATCAATATTACCACCATTGCTAAAATAAAATAAAATAAAAAATTACCACCATTGCTAGACATTTTCTATTGTACTTCATGTTATAATCTCCTTTTATATGAAGCATCAGTTAAATGGGATATTATGAATGCTTCTTGGTGTTTGCATTGCTTCATAGATACATTTACAACACTATCTGAAGAAAGTAAACAGTCTGGTTTCCTTTATGGTCCTTAAACCTGCTTTATACTGAATGTGTGAATGATCTTTTCGATCTCAGGATGAGTAATCATATTTACTATTTGCTTCTACAGGTCACTCTAAAACTTAATTAGAGCACAAACTGATGAACATAAAAAAATTATGCATGGCGGAAAAATAGAGAATATGAGTTTTATTATCTTCATTGATAAAGCATATGAGTTTTAACGAGTCTGTCATCATTCAATGCATACCCTACCAAGCAATAATCTGTGTAGAGATGCATGCATCTTCCTTCATCCCTTGACCTTCTAACACTATTGCATATTTGCTTTTTCTGACTCGGCTTGCTTCATAGATAATTTACCTCTATTCTTTATTATATATATGTGAATATGAATCACTTAGAGTGTGAACATAGTCGGCAGTGATTTTACAGATTCTGTTTTAAGCCTTCGGTATGAATTTAATGTTACACCAGGTGTTATATTATCTAATCAGGCTGGAGCCCTTCACTACCCTATCTATTCAGCTACAAGGTGGCAAACTTGATCATGCAGACAGGATGTTCTCAGATATTGCAGCCACTTGGAGAAGTGTTCTTAAGGAGATGAGTGATGTTAAAGAGTTGGTATGAACTATATTACTTCAACCTCAATACTCTGTTACAATTTGAATATTATTGTTGTGTATACTTTTGGATCATCTCTCGGTAATTATGGTCTGCACAACCTTTGTCCTTTTGAATATAAATTGTTACCATCTCAAAATTGAATATTATTATTTGACTTACTCAATTCTTGAGATAAAAGTACTCCGTCCATTTTAGTTTATCCCACCTTGTTTGACTGGGCACGGAGTTCAAGAAAGAAATGAAAACTTTTGAAACTTGTGGTCTTTCAAACATGACAACATATATGTTGGCTATAAAGCTTTTGAAACTTGTGTTAAACATGTTATATCATTTGTATGGCTTTAAAAGCTTGTCTCTAAGGGTAAAATGGGGTTAAAGTTAAATTGTTTCCAATTTTAGTATGGGGTCATTCTTTTTTGGAGTAAACTAAAAAGAAAATAGGCTCATATAAACTGAAACAGGGTGAGTCGTAGTACTGTTTATTCAAGTTGGATAGTCAACTAATCACTTTTATATCAAGTGAGTCATAAAAAGTATGATACCTTAATGTTTGTCCTTTTTTCGTGATATAAATTCATGATGGCATATTGTTCTTAATACCTAGGTTCCAGAGCTATTTTATCTTCCGGAGATGCTAACAAATGAGAATTCGATTGACTTTAGTACGACACAGTTGGGAGAAAAGCTGGGTATGCAATATAGTTTAATTGAATATAGCAGCATACAGAGCTAAATTTTGTCCTGGTCTGCAACTGTTATATCATTTGCTTCTCATCTCTTTTTCAGACTCTGTGCGGCTTCCACCTTGGGCTGAAAACACAGTTGATTTTGTTCATAAGCATCGGATGGCACTTGAGAGTGAGCACGTCTCTGCTCATCTACATGAATGGATTGATCTCATTTTGGGTAGGTTTTGTCTGTCTTTAACTTGGAAAGATCATTTACATAATCTAGTTTTGCTGAGGTAATGTTATTGCTTTCCTTGAGAATTTGAAGTGTGCGAAAGTTGTTTTCGATACATCAAAATTACCTATATCCTTAGCTACTGTCTATTCTTTTTCCTTCTCATTTCTTTTTTTGAAAAAATTCTTTGCATTTTCAGGTATAAGCAACGAGGAAAAGAAGCTATACAGGCAAATAATGTTTTCTTTTACTTGACTTATGAAGGGTGGATATTGACAAGATAACAGATCCAGTATGCTCCAGTTCCTGTTCGTTTTGCTTTAGTTATTCCATTAACTTGAATACGAGTAATTCTGAAATGCTAAATCTTGTCAAAAGGTCCAGCAGCGTGCTATGCAAGATCAGATTGCTTACTTTGGACAAACACCATCTCAACTTCTTACTATCCCACACATGAAAAGGATTCCACTGGCAGATGTTCTCCAGCTACAGGTGAGTTTGTCGCATTCATAATTCTCTCCTTTTAAATTTTCGGAATCAACCGTAACATATGCAAGAGTAAAATTGAAGTTGGCCCAAATGAGTAGTAGTAGTTTATCTTTTTTGATTAATTTAGATGAGGGAACTGTAAATCTAGTTCTGTCTATCTTTTGCTCGGATAGAGGGGAGAAGTATTTAATAGTTGTAGGTGATGTAAATCTCTCTTTAGGAAAAGAAAAGGAACTCAATGGGGTTTGAAGAACACAAGTTTTCTTAGCCATTTTCTACCTGTTTTAATGTTTCCACCTTGGTGGTAGAAGATCACCAATTGTTTATTTGTCCCTGTATTCCCGGGCCTCTATATTTTATTCTGTCAAAATTTCAAGTCTCACTTTTCCTCCGAACCCCTTCTTGGAAACCGTGATTTTTTTTCTTGCTGTATCCTATTCTTGTGAGCTAGTTTGTTTGTCTTATGAATCTATAGAACTAATTGTTAAGCCTTGAAGTTCCTTTCTGCGTGAAGGTCTGAGTGTATCTTTTGTTTTTACGAAATCTAGGATGCAGTTTTTAGCGGATGGTATGGCTCATTTTCAGTTAAATATTAATATGTTATCATGATAGGTGAGCTCAAATTTAACCTTGAGACTTCTCTCATTTTCACAATCTTCCGGAATCCTAGAGATGCTAAACCATATACGGTTCCCCACCCAGAGCGCTGCAACTTACCTGCTACAGCGATGCAGGCATCTTCTGATTCACTCGTGATTGTTGATACGAATGCGCCGGCTGCTCATGTAGCTCAGCATAAATGGCAACCAAACACACCAGATGGTCAGGGAGCACCTTTCCTTTTCCAACACGGAAAACCTGGTGCTAGCTCAGCTGGCGGAACATTCATGGGAATGTTCAAGGGGCCAACTGGCTCTGAATCAGAGGAATGGCATTTCCCTCAAGCCCTAGCATATGCAGCTTCTGGAATCAGAGGCTCATCCATAGTTGCAATTACATGTGACAAAGAAATTCTTACAGGCAAGCAGTATATATTCTATTTATTTAAATCTGAAAAAATTTACTTATCGAAATACCGTTGTGAAATAATGATATTTTAGCTCATTAACCCAATTAGAAATAAGCTTGCTTTGTTTTGTTCTTTTCTTTTGGGGATAAGTGAATAGTTAGCATACTTCCATCTTATAATAACATTTCGATGGTCAACCCTCACTTACCCGAGGCAAAATTCCTCAGCCGATTTACTGCTTTTGTTGTTTTGCAAATGAGGTTGGGATTTACTCCCTCTGTTCCATTTGAAGTTGCATTTTTTTTTCTTTTTTAATTTGTTCCAAAAAGAATGACACCTTCCTATATGTGGAAACAATTTAACTTCGAGACTTCACATTTTGTCCTTAATGACATGCTTTATAGCCACAATAATGTGATGGCATGTTTGAGACCACAAGTTCCTAAAATCTCTCTTTCTTTCTTAAACTCCATACCCAAGTCAAACACCGCCACATAACATGAGGAGGAGGAAGTATATATTAGTGGTCGTCTTGTTATTTTCTTCGTTCATCTCATTTCTCAATTTAGCACTACTAGAGGGCTTGTGTCTGGAAATCATGTGCCAGAAGCCTAGAACTTCATTTGTTCTGATTTATGAGAGTGCCATGGTTACTTAGCTGGCAGAGGAGTGGAATAAAAAAGTATAGGATAATTTGAGTGCAAGACTTCCCAATGAAGCGAGATTAGTGTTGCATGCTTTATGTTGTTACTGAATCCAAAAAATACTGACTAATAGGAGTTTCTGCACTTGTATCTAGGTGGCCATGTAGGCAACAGTGTGCGGCTGATATCATCTGATGGGGCAAAAACTTTAGAACTAGCCAGAGGACATTGTGCTCCTGTAACATGCCTGGCTTTATCTCTAGATAGCAATTATCTTGTTACAGGGTCTAGAGATGCAACAGTGCTTTTTGGGAGAATAAATAGGGCGTCAACACAGCGCAGCAGCAGCACAGGAGAGGCTTCCACTGGTTCAAGCACACCTTCAACCAGTACTACACCAAACAGCTCGAGAGAGAAAAGTAAGAGGTATCGAATTGAGGGTCCCATACATGTCCTTAGAGGCCATCTTGGGGAAATATTATGTTGCCGTGTGAGTTCAGATCTTGGGATTGTGGTTTCATGCTCCAGTTCGTCAGATGTCTTGCTACATACTGTAAGAAGGGGTCGATTGGTCAGAAGGCTGGTTGGTGTGGAGGCACATTCTGTCTGTCTGTCATCTGATGGAATTATAATGGCTTGGAACAAATCCCATAAAACACTAAGCACCTTTACGCTTAATGGGATTCTTATTGCTAGGACTCAATTTCCTCTCTGCTCCAACATTAGTTGCATGGAGGTTTCGTTGATGGGAAAAATGCTTTGCTTGGAGTAAATCCATCTGTTGAAAATGACGGAACATCGGACAACAAGTCTATGAAGTGGCAAAAGCCAGGACTTGGAGATTCTGATGGAGAATTAGATGAAAATGGTGAAGGAAATAGATTAGATATCTCTGTGCCTTCAATCTGCTTCATCGACATGTATACTTTAAAGGTAGAGTGAAGACTTCCTTTGGACCTTATTCATTTCTCTTTTCCTGTCCCCGTCAATACTGGCATAATTAAGTGAGGAACTCTAAGGCAGACCATCTAGTTTATTTGCTGCTTTGCCAAGTCTGGGTTGTCTTTGCTGCTTCTTAGCTCCTTTTGACCATGCAACTTGACATTCCTTTTTCTTAGTTGCTTTGATGATAGGAAGTACACCCATTTCCCGCCATGCTTCGCATATATGTATGAACTAGAAGCTGATGTTTTGGCTTGCAGGTATTTCACATTATGAAGCTTGAAGAGGGTCAAGATATTATGGCTCTGGCTCTGAACAAGGATAACACTAATCTCTTGCTATCGACAGCTGATAGGCAGTTGATAATCTTCACAGATCCTGCAGTAAGTTGAATACTCTCTCTCTCTCTGTTAAGAGTGTATTGCTAATGCTGACTTGTGGGTTCTATTTTCTGGGTTTTCCCACTATCTTCTTCCTTTTATGAAATATCTCCAAGTTAGTAGTATGACATGCTAATATCTAACGTCAAACTAAACCCAAGTTGGCAAGTTTAGTATCTAGTGATTGAAGGAAGCATTTGTTACAACTTTACATTGAAGGAGACATTATAGGCTAGGCTAGTGCAGTTCACTTCACTCTTTAAGGTCCACGCGCCTTAATTTCGTGCCCACTTGCATTTTGTGAATACTAATGGGCCATGAAATATCTCTTAGATAATTACGTATAACAGATCTTTGTGGAATAGCATTTCCTTGTCTGAATATTTTTGTTATGAAAGTAATATGAGCTATAACCATTGAACATACAATATAGAAAGAAGGTTGTAATCTACCATATCCTCACTTGTCTGTGACACACTATCAACTCTTTCAGTGAAATTCCTTCACTTCCCTACCCCACTCCACATAAAACGAAAAGAACAAAAGTAACACCCAAGTTCCATTCCCTTCTGAGATAGAAAAAAGTTTGCAGGACTATGTACTGGAAATGTAAATGACTGCGTAGAGCATCTCCCTATTGAAATGTCAAATGAGTTCCATGGTGAGTATATATGATTGCTTGCTTTTTGTAGGAAACCATGTTTTGCTGGGAGGTTTTCTACTTTTGGTATACTTCTTGTATACAAGCAGACTTATTGCTCTTTATATATGAAATTTATTATTTTAAAAAAAGGAGTTCCATGGTGAGAAACATTTCCCACTTTAGTGAAGGATTACTTGTTGCACAAATGCAAGTGCAAGTTTGACACTTAATTTGAGTGGAGTTCTTTCTCTACACAAGTAAAACAAAAAAAAGTAAAGGAAGAAAAATAGTGATCAACTGATGGTACTCTATTTCTTTCCTTGTTTATTAACTGCAAAAGAAACTTTAGGCTTATATTGTTGAAACTTAGTTACCTACGGCGAATTAGCTCCTACCTTCACTTTTTTCTTTTGTTGATAAAGTAATAAAATTTCATAACAAAGGGCATAAATACCTGTATACAAGAAGTATACCAAAAAGTAGAGGAACTTCACAAATAGCTCCTAGCTTCACTTATACCATCTTGTACTAGACTATGCGAACACCAGGAAATTAGTGATTAATTAATTTTATTAAAATCAAAATGGAAAATTTTGGAAAATACAATGTTGATGTCATCGATTATAAGTTCTCTAAATGAAAATTTTATCCTGATTAGCTGGCTTTAGTCAATAATAAAAGCAGTAAATGCGAATATGTAGTACGTGCATGTCACAAGTTCAAACCGTTGTTTGTGAACCTAGCATCCGTATTTAAGTGGAGAATGGCAAGAGTGGTGAGCCCATTACCCACCATGTTTCGAAGCTGGAAACATCGGATCTCATGGTTATAACAAAAGTTTATCCTGAATAATAATGTTTTAAGAAATTGAATCAGTTCTCTTTCAATTTTTTTAAAGAAATCGAGTACCAAGGCTATTTCTTTGTTGCCACCATGAGCGCTGGGACATGCAAGCTAATTTAGTTGTTTGAAATGAGAACTACAATGAAACAGAACATATGAAATAAGGATTGAACTTATTCTATACGTACACATTTTTTATCTACTTATTTGTTATTCTTTGTGTTAAATAATTTAAACTAAGGTGTTTGTTTCATATATATGCTATATCTTAATCAAATGAGAACTGGCTCATCATTTCTTTTTAGCAGACAACAGTAAGCATGATCTGTTAATAGTTATTCAAATCAGGGTTAGATTTTTTTTATGGGAGTGTTATAGCTTATAAACATCTTAGTGTTGACTCTCTATCCATATCATGTACAGTTGAGCTTGAAGGTAGTAGATCAAATGCTTAAGCTGGGTTGGGAAGGTGATGGACTCAGCCCTCTTATAAAGTGAAGGTTTCAGGATGTTGGACTTTGATTCACCAAAGTCTCTCCTGATGAAAACCATCCATATCTTACAAGATGAAAGGTGCTATGCGGCATACAATTTGGATGCATAACTGACACGCGAGTACGCGACAAATCCATCTCTTGACTGTATCATAATCACTGTGCGACGAGGATACCATTTCGACTTGCAACATGAGTGTACTGTATTAGGTAAACCACAAGGCTGTCCAGTAGTTTTTTTTTACTGTGTTCAGCATTTTTATATTTTTATTATTTGAAAATCGATATAGTTGTACATGCTGTCCAATTGTTTGATGTTAGTATAGGAAATTTAGCCATTTGATCTTTTTTATTTCCCCCTTTTTCAATCACTGTATTTGGGACTTCACAGTGTCATGGAGTCACAGTCGAGATACTCCCTTGTAAATGTTCTCTTATAAGATATGCTTCTACATCTTCATTTAGTTGCTTCTCTCTGTTCCTCGTTATATTTTGTTTTCATTTCTTTTCTTATTTTTTACATTGAGATGTAGTTGGCACATATGTGTCACAGACAGGCAGTCAATGTGTGTAAATGTATGTTTATATATAATTTTCCAATGGACCTGAGTTGGAAAGATTAATGTTATATATCACTAACCAAAAGGCTACGTGATAAAGATTTATCGACCATCTGTGGTCCATAGCAATTTATGTTATAGGTCTCCATTCATCATATATATATATATATATATATATAAATTTCCACTGAAAAACTCCAACTACTTGGCATGAAAACATAGGGAGAGCAAAGGTAAAACAAGGAAAATGTGAATGTGTAACATTACCAAGTTTTGGGTTATTACATTCAGGAGGGAAAGGACTCGCTATCATATTTGCTATCTCTAGTATACTGAACTCAGTGAGGAGATCTAACATATTTATGGCTCTCTTTAATGGCCCTATCTGTGGTAGACGCAAACATGCAGCCCCCAGCGATGTGAAGATTAATCATTGTTCTATAGTTGACAGTTTTCTTATCATCACTCAACTTGAAAACAAAGTAACGTAACAACACAGCAGCGAATATCTTCATCTGCCTATAAGCAAACTCCTTTCCCAAGCATATTCGCGGCCCTGCCTGTTTTATCAACAGAAGAATGACTTGGCTAGTTAATGTGTGCAGACATTTCTTGTCCATTCTTTGAAAAATGATGTTAAAACTGATAACGAGCTTTGACCAACCTGGAAAGCTGTAAATTTGAAGGGGTTCTCTGGCCTGAAGAAACCATCCTCATCGAGCCATCTCTCTGGTTTATATTCCTCTGCGTCATCACCCCATATAAATTTCATTCTTCCCATTGCATATGGTTGGTAAGACACCATATCTCCTTTGTTCACACTGAATCCATCTGGTAAGGTGTCATCCGAAAAGCAAATTTTTCCATCCTGTAGTAAGAGGAAAGACGAAATAACAACTTAAAGCATATATCTATTTGATGCTGTATGATAAAATACGTTCTTTATTACCACTGGGACTGCAGGATAAATCCCAAGAGTCTCTGTCAATGCTGCATGAAGATATTGTATTTTTTCAAGGGCATCTTCACTCACGTTTGCAGCAAAATTCGTTACGTCTGTTGCATCATCTTCTTTCTCTATTGCTGCTTCTTTAATCTTTTGAGCTATTTTTTCCTGTACATGAGGATACTTTCACAGCACATATATGAGCCAGGAAAGGGTTGTTTCTGTTGTATCTTTGCCAGCTATTATAAAGCTCAATATTATATCAGGTAAAAACTTTGGACCTGTTCCGGTTATTTGCAGAAACCTTGACAAAATGTCTTCTTTCTTCCACTGCAACTGGAAAAAGATTTTAATGTCTAAGCATCTATCCGCTCAATAGAAGTAGAAGTTATAGGGAGATTCACCTACAGATAAATTAGCTTCTGGTTTACTCATCTGCTCAGTTTTTCTTTGGATGAGCTTATAAACAAACACATCAACAGTTCTTATATTGTCCCTTAACTTGGCTTCTGATCCGATATTGAGAGCTCTTTTAATCTTCCAGAAGATATCAACATATCTCCAAAGTGTCATTTCACTTGCATTGTCAAATGCATCACTAAACTTTTTGCCTTCTTCATTTGAACCACACATGCTGTCTAGCTCAACTCCAAAGGCAACTCTGAATAGAGTTGATTTCATGAATAAATTCTACATTGATGAAACTATGTTTACTCTTCTTTTGAAAACAATAAAAAGGGTTGTTCAATGAAGACGAGTCATGGAATGTTATTTGAATGTCAACAGTCTTGTTGGAATTGGCAGCTTCAGACAGTATATGAGCAAAGCTTTGCCACATTTTTTCTGAAGACCACACTGCTGAAATCCCTCAAGACCCTCGTGGAGAACTCGTGGCTCGATAATTTCCTCTGTTCTCGCCACTTATCACCATCAACTGTGAATATTCCATCCCCTAGAAAGTCCCTTAGATTGCTGTAATGATACGACTCCTGTAGATTCCTAGAAAGTCCCTTAGATTGCTGTAATGATACGACTCCTGTAGATTATACCAAGTACTCAAGTCACAACCAGAGTTTCATTCAATCATTTGTTACAGTAGACTAGTAGAGTCATAGCTAACTGCAACTAATTTGGACATAGAGGCATCGTTAATCGATTCATAGAACAATGGGAGATGTAGAAGTGCATGATGCAGATGCCGGAAATGATACGACTCCTGTAGATTCCTAGAAAGTCCCTTAGATTGCTGTAATGATACGACTCCTGTAGATTATACCAAGTACTCAAGTCACAACCGGAGTTTCATTCAATCATTTGTTACAGTAGACTAGTAGAGTCATAGCTAACTGCAACTAATTTGGACATAGAGGCATCGTTAATCGATTCATAGAACAATGGGAGATGTAGAAGTGCATGATGCAGATGCCGGAAATGAGACTCTGTTACTCCTTCCCCCCCCCCCCCCCTACACACCGCAAGAAAAAGATAGAGCCTCAATGAACTGCAACCAGACGGTTGACCTTACAGCCGGATGGGAAAGTCAACTGATCTGATTCAAATTAAGCAAAGTATTATTATTATAATGCTTGTTTATCGGACGAAAGCTGCAGCCATACTAAGTAGATCTGCATACAACACGAAATATGAAACTTTGAATTATTTGATGTACAAGTAACTGTGCTTGCAGTTTCAAATCCAGATAACACTACTTGTTTATCATCATTTCATTATGAATTTTTCATTCTACACAACTTCAAAAGGGTTTAGTCATGAATGCAAAAGTAACTAAATAATGGGGTTTTCCATAATCAATCAATACGAACATAAAAAAAGTATATATGGGATTTCAAGAAAAATAGTGTACCCTGCCATAGTTATCAAAGTTTGTTTTGAGAATGTACTCGACGTTAGCGGGATCAGCAGTATAAATCTCATTCCTGAAAGGGCTAATCAATCTGTAAGTCCTGTGCCTGCCAGCAAGATCAGTCATGTAATGGTGCAATCTGTGGAAGTTGATAAGCTGATTGAATATGGTGCCACCAATTGGATGGTATCTCTTTTTGCCATGTTTTTTCTGGACAAAAGATGAACTATGAACTCACAAAAGAGAAGTGAGAGAATTGTGGCTGTTATGGAGATGGAGCTCTGAAAAATATCCATGGAAATTAGTCAAACCACTAATGTGTCCTTGTGCAGAGCTAGCTTATAGTGCCCGCCCCAAAAAGATCGTCTTAGTTACTATTTGGACAGTTAAAGGATATTTTCTTTAATCTTAATTTTTTCAAATACTTTCTAAATATTTTGAATTGTTAGCTATTGTGACTTATAGTACATTTTATATAGTTTCTAAATATGTAAATTTTATTTCAAAAAAGTTAAAGATTCTATGTCCGGACTCATATCGAACATTAGTTAGTTTGAACCTCGTAATCCGAATCATGACAATTTTTTTGGGGGCTGAGGGAGTAATGTGTAAACATGTGCCCTTTTAGATAATTAATCAATTAGGACACGTGCCTAAGTTAGATCATCAACGTTGAAACTATAAATGTACACTGATGTCATAACAGCATTCAGGAAGAAGAGGACTAACACTCATATTTTCGATCTTTAGTATAGAGAACTCAACAAGTACATCTGACATATTTATGGCTCTCATTAATGGCCCTATCTTTGAAAGACACGAACATGCAGTCCCCCATCGATGTGAAGATTAATCATTGTCCTGTATTTGACAATCTTCTTCTCATCACTCAACTTGAAAACAAAGTAACGTAACAACACAGCAGAGAATATCTTCATCTGCCTATAAGCAAACTCCTTCCCCAAGCAGATCCTCGGTCCGGCCTGTTTTATCAACAAAAGAATGTACTTAGTTAGTTAGAAGGACAGTATATACAGGCACAAGGAGAATAACGTATAGACTCGCGTTTAAGGCTTTAACAAATATACTTGAAGCTAATTAACGACTTTTGACCGACCTGAAAAGCCGTAAATTTGAAAGGGTTCTCTGGCCTGAAGAAACCATCCCCATCAAGCCATCTCTCTGGTTTATATTCCTCTGCATCATCACCCCATATAAATTTCATTCTTCCCATTGCATATGGTTGGTATGACACCATGTCCCCTTTGTTCACACTGAACCCATCTGGTAAGGTGTCATCCGAAAAGCATATTTTTGCATCCTGCAGTAAGAGAAACAATAATAACAACTTAAAGCATACATCTACTTGGCCACTGTTGTATGATAAAAAAAGGTTCTTTAGTACCACTGGGACAGCAGGATAGAGCCTAAGAGTCTCTGTCAATGCTGCATGGAGATATTGCATCTTTTCAAGGGCATCTTCACTCACATTAGCAGCAAAATCAGTTATATCTGTTGCCTCATCTTCTTTCTGAGTTGTTGCTTCTTTAATCTCTTGCGCTACTTTCTCCTGTACATGAGGGTACTTGCATAGCACGTATATGAACCAAGAAAGGGTGGTTGCTGTTGTATCTTTGCCTGCTATAATGAAGTTCAATATTATATCACGCAAATACTTAGGATCTGTTCCGGGTATTTGCAGAAACCTTGACAAAATGTCTTCTTTCTTCCACTGCAACTGGCAAAAGATTATAACGTCTAAGTATCTATCCGCATTAATAAAAGCAGTTTAAGTTATATACATTGTTTGTATAAATAAAATTTACACTATCAGGTCATCCAAAGAATATCTATAGGTATAGCCTCATTAAAATATGCGATTTTTTATCTTAAAAATAAGACAGTTTACACTAGGTATGTTGTTAACAGGTAAAGATAACCTGATAGTGCAAAACTTTTTTACACTGACAGTTTATATAACTTAATCTCTAATAAAGGTCTATAAGGTGGTTAGCCTACAGATAAATCAGCTTCTGGTTTACTCATCTGCTCAGTTTTTCTTTGGATCAGCTTATAAACAAATGCATCAACAGTTCTTATATTGTCCCTTAACTTGGCTTCTGAACCGATATTGACAGATCTTTTAACCTTCCATAAGAAATCAACATATCTCCAAAGTGTCATTGCACTTGCATCGTCAAATGCATCGCTAAATTTTTTGCCTTCTTCATTTGAACCACACATGCTGTCTAGCTCAACTCCAAAGGCAACTCTGAATATAGAATCTAGAGTTGCTTTCATGAACAGATCCTACATCGATAAAACTAGGATTACTCGTCTGGTAAGAATAAACAAGGCATTGTTCTGTGAAGTCAATTCATGGACTTACTTGAATGTCAGCTATCTTGTTGGATTTGACAGCTTCAGACATTATATGGGCAAGCTTTGCTACATGTTTTCTGAAGACCACACTGCTGAAATCCCTCAAGACCCTCGTGGAGAACTCGTGGCTCGACAACTTCCTCTGCCCTCGCCACTTATCACCATCAACTGTGAAAATCCCATCTCCTAACAGGTCCTTTAGATTGCCGTAATTATACTCCCCCTGCAGATTATTTGGAAAATGTAAACGTGTATAGTTGTCTTTATTGTATCCCTACCCATAATTAGAATATATTCCATATATTGTGTAAATATAATTATGGTAAGACTAGGATTCCTCTTGTAATTAGGCAGGGGCGGAATATCCTTTGGGCCAGCCTGGGCCCTGGCCCACCCCCATTTTTTTTAAAAAAATTGATTACTAGTATTGGCCCAATGCCTTTCCAAAAAAAATGATTTAACCTATTGAAATATCATGAAGTACTACTCTAAACCACGTGCGTGAGTGAAGAATTGTAATTTCCAGCGACAACAAGTAGAACGGCAATGAAAGCTTTCTCCGTAGTATTCTCTCTATTATTTTATTAGGTTATTTGAAGGTTTTGTAAATAGAATTTTTGGGTTTAATTTGGATTGTTAATTATGATTGCAAATTAGGGAAATAATTAATTTTAAACTAATTCTTTTATTGATTGGGTTTGATGAATTGTTAGAAATATTTAATTTATGATAGTAATATTGTGGTCCCAATTCAATTTTAGTTAGACGGTTGGTTATTTTAAATGTTTGATTTTTTTTGTCAGATTTGAGAATATTATACAAATGTCAAAACCACAAAAAAAGATTAGTTCGTTCTTTAAAACAAAAGAACCCACTAAACCTTTGAAAAATTATGCACCTGTGGTAAATGAACATGTTACAAATGTCGGGGTTTTAAGTGAACGAGAAACTTCAAAGCGCGCTAGGCCGAGAGAGCTTAGTATCAATTCTATTAATTATGATCCCGCTGAGCGAGCTCAAGAATTGATGGAGATTACTGATTCTCTTTCTCAAGCTCTCCAAAAGAAGTCACTAGACATTGCCCATGCTATGTATCTTGTTCGGACAACAAAGACCCTTGTTCAGAAACTCAGAGATAATGGATTTGATGATTTGCTCTTAAAGGTAAAAACTTTCTGTGCCCACCATTCCATAGAAGTTTCCAACATAAGTGAAAAGTATAAGGGCAGGAGAGGGCGTAGCCGTGTCAATTTACATGATTTTACAATTGAAAATCATTATAAAATTGATATATTTTATGCTACTATAGATTTGGAGACGCAGGAGTTAAACAGTCGTTTCAGTGAGCAAGCAATGAAGTTGATTTCTCTTAGTTGTGCTCTTGATCCAAGAGAGAAATATGTTTCATTTGATGTTAGCGAATTTCTGAGCTAGCAAAAAAATATTATCCAGAGGATTTTACAGAGCTAGAATTGGGGAATTGTTGACAATAGAGTTAAGACACTTTGGAGTTGAAGTATCTGATGATAAAGAGTTGAATTCTCTTTCAAGTATTATTATGTTGTGTAAGTGGATGGTAGATACAGGAAGATCGAAAATCTATCCGTTAATATTCAGATTGGTTTCTCTTGTGCTTACGCTCCCGGTTTCCACTTCAACAAATGAACGTGCATTTTCAGCTACAAAAATTGTGAAGAGTCGACTCCACAACAAAATGTCAGATGATTATCTTACAAATACTTTGCTATTGTATATTGAAAGAGAAATGGTTGATGACTTTGACATAGATGCTATTATCAATGACTTTCGTGATTCGAAAAAACGTAAATTGCTATTGTAATATAGTTATTTGAGCGCTAAATATATTTTTTATTTTATTTTAGTCGGCCCACCCTATGATTATTTTGTTAGTCAGCACCTGTAATTAGAACTAGGAATCCTCTTGTATAATGGATGAATATTGTACACTATATATATTGATATTAATGAGAAAGACTCCTCAAGGGAGATTAATATCATCTTACATGGTATCAAGAGCTAAAACCCCAAAGCCCTAGATTTTTTTCTTCTTTGCATGTGAGACCCTCCTGAACTCGGGCCATACCGCTTCAAAATTTCTAGGTTTTCTTCTACATTCTCCTCTTCTCTACATAGGTACTCAAGATTCTTCCAATACTTCTGACGCTTTCACCTCCACCAATCCCACCACCATGTCGTCGTATTCTTTTCATCCCGCCCTAACTGTTACCAATATCAAGACTTCTATTCTCATTCTTGATCAAAAAAATTATTCTCCTTGAGTTGAACTGTTTCGCAATCATGCATGTATCTATAACGTGCTTGATCATATCGATGACACTATTCCGCGCCCTCCGGAGGTTGATGATTCTACTTAGCGTCGTCTAGACGTCGGCGTCAAACAATGGATATATGGTAGTATTTCTCAGGATCTACTTCTTACTATCATGAAATATGGCGCCACAGCTCGTGATTTGTGGAACCGTTTGGAGGAAATCTTTCAAGATAACAAGCACACTCGTGCTGTGTATTTGGAGGAACAATTTAACAATACAAGTCTTGAAAATTTCTTGACTGAGTACTGCAGACAGTTGAAACTACTGGCGGATCAACTCTCCAATGTCGACACGCCTGTCTCGGACACTAAAATGGTGTTGCAATTGATTGCAGGCCTTCCCAAAGGCGGCGTAGCGTTAAATCTGCCTCGCCTTGAAGGACTATGATACGTTAGCCACCATGACTCAACAGGCAAATCCGCTACCCAGTTTTAACAAGCACTCGCAGTTGTTGCTCGAACTAGCTCCTCAGTCCACTCCATGTGTCTACCTAGGCTTTCCGTCGAACCATAAGGGCTATCTATGCTATGACTTGTCCACTCGACAGATCCACATCTCTCGTCACGTCACATTCGACGAGACCACATTCCCGTTTTCAAATCTTAAAAAGTTCCAAAAACCGGATTACTCTTTTCTTGACGAGCCTGCCATCTCTCCCACCATTCTCAGTCAACTAGATCATAACACCGCTCACGTAATCACATTCTACGCGGTGGTTCTTCACACGTCGTATGGCGCTAAAACTCCCCGATCGATCGACAACACCGTGGCCCTGTGATTTGGCGCCACGACGCCAAAACTCCTGCGAGCAGATTTCCTCCAGCGCCGCGGCCCTTGATCATGGCGCCGCGGCGCCTCCGACGGCGTCACCCCCTCTTTCTCCATATCCAACCAATCCTTCAGTCTCGGTTCTTCCAACTCAGCCGATACAGCCTCCCACTGTCCCCACTCACCAAATGGAAACTCGTGCCAAGCATGAAATCTTCAAACCCAAAGTACAATTTAACTTGTCTGCCCAAACCATTTCTCCAATTCCCAAGAGCCCTAAATTGGCTAAACAAGACCCTAATTGGAATGCGGCTATGTATGAGGAATTCAATGCTTTAACTAAACAACACACATGAGATCTAACACATAGACATGAGGGGGTGAACGTGATCCGTTGCATGTGGCTATTTCGTCACAAATTCAGAGACAATGGAGATATTGAGAGGTATAAGACACGACTTGTGGCTAATGACACAAATCAGCAGGAGGTCATTGATTGTGGTGAGACCTTCAGCCCGGTTGTCAAACCGGCTACCATTCGCACAATTTTGAGCATTGCCATGGGCAACACTGGCCGATCCATAAGCTTGATGTAAAGAATGCATTTTTACATGGGGATCTGAGAGAAACAGTCTACATGCATCAACCTCCTGGGTTCACCCATCCAGCAGTTGCTCACTATGTGTGCCGTCTCCGTAAGTCACTATATGGCCTGAAACAGGCCCCCGTGCGGGGTATGATCGTTTTGCCAGGTATATCTTGCAGATTGGATACCTCACTCTTCATTTTTCATCGAGGTAGTAGCAATGCTTACTTATTACTTTATGTGGATGATATTTTTCTTACTGCTTCCTCCGATGAGTTGAAAAATGAGATTATTGCCTTGCTTAAGTCCGAATTTGCAATGACTGATTTGGGAAAGCCGAGTTATTTTTTGGGGATATCAGTGACCAGCCGACCACATGTTCTTGTGTATGTATGCATATGAGACTATGTACAGGGCTAAGATGGCGAATTACAAAGTTTCACCTACTCCAGTTGATTCAAAATCTAAGCTCAGTGCTATAGATGGTGCTCCAGTCTCCGATCCTACTATGTATAGGAGCCTTGCAGGTGCACTTCAGTATCTCACATTTACAAGGCCAGACATTGCTTATCTTTGCTCAAGGTATGCGAATTTATCATACTCAGGGAGTCTCATCAGATCCGCTTCTTAAAGCGTATCATCCGATACATTAAAGGTACACTTGATTATGGTTTGCACCTATACCCCTCTGCACCAAACAAGTTGCTCTCATATACGGATGCAAATTGGGCAGGGTGTCCGGACACGCGACACTTCACCTCCGGCTTTTGTATTTTATTAGGGGATAATCTGATTTCTTGGTCTGCCAAGCGACAGACTACCCTATCTCGTTCCAGTGCCGAGGTTGAGTACAGAGGCGTTGCAAATGTGGTAGCTAAGATTTGTTGGCTCAGAAATTTACTGTTAGAACTTCAGTGTCCTTTACGTCGGGCATCTATTGTGTACTGTGATAACATCTCTATCATCTATCTTTCTCACAATCCGGTTCAACATCAGCGAACCAAGCACATTGAGATAAACTTGCACTTCGTTCGTGGAAAAGTTGCGCTAGGCCATGTCAGAGTGTTACATGTTCCCTCATCCTATCACTATGCAGATATATTTACCAAAGGACTTCCCTTATTTCTTGACTTCAGATCCAGTCTCAGCGTCCGGTCTCCTTCCGCTCCGACTGAGGGGGTGTGTAAACGTGTATAGTTGTCTTTATTGTATCCCTACCCATAATTAGAATATATTCCATATATTGTGTAAATATAATTATGGTAAGACTAAGATTCCTCTTGTAATTAGGACTAAGAATCCTCTTGTATAAGGGATGAATATTGTACACTATCTATATTGATATTAATGAGAAAGACTCCTCAAGAGATTACAGAAAACTCAAGGGGGAATCCGAGAATCATTCCCATTTTGTTACACCAATTGGGAGATTCATGTAACCGGGCAGCAACTTATTTGGGAGTTAAGGCATGGTAATAGATTGATAGACATACAGATTCAGGGATTCATTTAGATACTGGAAATAAGATTCAATTCCCCCCTCCCCCCACACCCTGAAAGGAAAAGTAGTTTCCAACTCCAAATACTTTGAATTTACCCATGATTTGGTGCTACTATAACATCTACTGACTAAAATATGCAGATTTATGAAATTCTCTTTTATCAGACAACAATTGCAGGTCTGCAGCCCTACTGTATAAATATGTCAAAAAACACGAAATAAGTAACTTTAAATTATGTAACGTAACAGTAATCACATTTTTAAACGCAGATAACAATCCTTGTTCATTATGGATGCTTCTAAACGTGACTTGGGTTTAGTCATGAATGCAAATTCTGGTGTTTTGACATAAAAAAAGATTATCTGGGGTTTCAAGAAAATGGCCTACCTTGCCATAGTTGTCAAAGTTTGTTTTGAGAATGTATTCGACGTTAGCAGGGTCACAAGTATAAATCTCATTCCTCAAAGGGCTAATTAACCTGTAAGTCTTGTACTTGGCAGCAAGATCAGTCATGTAATGGTGCAACCTGTGGAAGTTGATAAGCTGATTGAAAATGGTTCCACCAATTGGATGGTATCTCTTTTTGCCATGTTTGCCTAGTCGTTTTTTGGTCAGAAAATGAAGTATGAATCCACAAAAGAGAAGTGACAGAATGGTTGCTGTTATGGAGATGGAGCTATGAAGAATATCCATGGAAAACATTGCCATGTCCTTGTGCATATTTGGCTTATAATATTTACATCATGAGAGGAGAACGTGGTTCATCTAATGCTTAGGTATTAATACACTAGGGAACGTGTCATAGAAAACAATTTTTGCAATTTTCTGTGCATTATTAATTTGTAGGTAAGCTCTTTTGTCTCTCTTACTTCCTATTTGTCTTTTTCCTGCCCTGAAAAATCTTGTGAGTCGTGGGCTCACTTGTCTGTCTGATGGTCCTTTTGATAAAGGATAGGTCTGAAGCAAAATGTCAAAATATTTCCATGCCATGTTTGTACGTATGTCCTGCTTTATAGGGTATGATCTGACATACATTTTACTCATGATTAATGAAATATTTATAATCGCATAAATATATTTGATTTATTTTAGACGATTTAAAAATCTTCTTTTATTTCTTAAATTTCGTGTTCAGTCAAATTATATCATATAAATTGAGAAAAAATGGAGTATTAAATTGGAGAGAATTATAAAAATGGTCCTTAATGTATGGGGGGTTGGACTATTTTAGTCCTTCATGTATATCATGTAATCGAAACAATCCTTAATGTATAGAAAAATTGATCATTTTAGTCCTTCATATATACCATGTAATCGAAACAATCCTTAATGTATAGAAAAATTGATCATTTTAGTCCTTCATATATACCGTATAATATAATTGTAATAGTCCTTATTGTATGAAAAAGTGGCCATTTTACTCTTAAAACTTTAGAAGTAACGGTGCAAGTCAAAAGAATCTATTAAGTTTAACCAGCCACACATATAAGGGAAACAAAAACTACCTTTCCCTCCTGCTACACTGTGTGCGCCTGCAACAATGACATAATTTTTTTGGCTTTCTTTTAACATAGATATCGTTTTGCAGCAAGACACAGGTGAGTTATGATTTCAAATGCAAAAACATAGGTTGGTTATTGATACAAGAATTTCCATTAAAAGTAGCAAAATTTGACTTTTCCTCTCATCATATAAGATTTGGTTATGGGCAAAAGGTTCAGTTCCATCTTTTATGATTATATAGCTCACTTGTATTGTTGGTTAAACTTAATAGATTTTCTTACTTGCACGGTTACTTTTAAGGTTTAGAACTAAAATGATAACTATTTCCTACATTACATGATATACATGAGACTAAAATGATCACCTTTTTCCTTCATTAAGGACCGTGTCAGTTACGTGTATAAAAAGGACTAAAACGATCACTATTTTTATACTTTAATGACTATTTCGATTGTATGGTATACATGAAGGACTAAAATAGTCCAACCCCCATACATTAAGGACCATCCTGATCATTTCAAGTCCTACTTTTTAGTTGGTTGTTTAATTTCACTGAAAAAGCCAACTTTTTGAATATGGAATTCTAGGTGCAACATCTCATTAATATGAAGTCGTTATATTCTTCTAACAAGAAATCAAGTACTTGATGAATATCATCCACCTTCTAGTCACAAAGTTGTGAATAAGTTGAACTTATTATATTTAAAGATGACATTGAATGTGCCTTCTGCTTTTCAGCCTCCTTTTTTGCACTACTAAATCTATCTTTGAGCATAATTCTCCTCTTCTCCCCTTAGTTTCTGTTGTTGCAATAAAGACGTTAAGACAACACAACACTAAGCACGAGGAAGGGTTGACTTCCATACTTGGAGCAACCTTGTAATTGCAATTCATTTGTCCATTAGAAACAAATTTGTTTAATTTTTTTTTGTTGATTAAGTAGCTCGCAGCAGCTATTCTTTCGAGTGCGCTCTGGGTACCACGCCAGTCAATTAACACACTTGACAAGCCAGGTGTGGCAGGTCAATCAAGAAAGTTTATGCAAGGGATCAAACTCGTGAGTTTGCGGTCCCGCGCTCTACTGCTACACCAACTTGGCTACCCTTGCGGGTAACAAATTTGTTTAATTGAACCTTATAGAGTTGGTTAGAGAATGCTTATCAGTGTACATATTATGTGTTAGAAATTTCATAATCGGATTGATCTAAATTTATGCAACTTGAGAACCGTTTGGCAATAAGAATTATTCATTTTTTTCCAGAATTTTTATCACTTTTAAAAAATATCAGTGTTTGTCCATGAAAATTTCAAATACAACTTTGAAAAACAAACAAAACCTTGTTAAAAAATGCATTTCAACAATAAAATATTATTTGCATAAATGATTTTTTTTATGGCCAAAAACTTACTTAATATTTTTTTTCCGACCAACTTAATATTTATTGGTTATTAATATTTGTATTAGTATTTTTCTTTTCAATAAATTGTCCAGTACGGGAAATAGAAAGGGAAGAATAGTGAAGAAGAAACTTGATTTTCAAGCTGCCAATAGAATGTAAACATTTTCTTGAAGATCAATTTTACATCATTACCAAACAGGACCTTAACATGCTAAATCTTCCAATACTCCCAAATGAGTTTTCTCCAAGACCTAGCAGAAGCCCTGAGCTCGATCTTCTCCGATACTCCATCGCCGTCTTCATCTCTGAACGATCCTCAGAAAAACTCCGGCGATCGGACGATGGACGGGTTTGCCACCGGGAGTGAACGGACGGCGTATAAGCTAAAAGGCTACTTTGAATTGGCCAAAGAAGAGATCGCCAAAGCTGTTAGAGCTGAAGAATGGGGATTGGCTGATGATGCAATTTCACATTACCACAATGCTCAAAAGATACTCGCCGAAGGCATTTCTACTCCGGTTCCGTTGTATATAACTTCTAGGTATTCAGTTTCTGTCCCATATTTCAATCAAGTTTGGATCTTTTGGTGTATTTTATGTATGCTACTGTTTGATTAGATTTACTAGAGGCTTAATACTACTCCTTCTGTCCAATTTATGTGAAGTGTTTGACTGAGCATGAAATTTAAGCGAAAAAAGGAACTCGGTTGTAACTTGTGGTCTAAAATAAACAATAGAATTTTTGTTGCCTTTATATCATTTTATTAGGGTAAAATGGAAAGCTGAAGTTAGGTTGTTACTCCCTCCGTCCCAATTTGAGTGACTTAGTTTGACGGGGCACAAAGTCTTAAAAAATTAAATGAGACTTTTGAATCTTGTGGTCTTAAACTTGTTATGTAGAATGTTGGAATTGGAAAACTTACTAAATAATATGGAAAGCAACACTTTTTTGGGAAAGTAAGACACTTAAATTGGCGAAGTACTAATATTGAAAAATGTCATTCTTTCTAGAACTGGCTAAAAAAGAAACAATGTCACATACATTGGGACGGAGGGAGTACAATATTTGAATGAAAGACTGACTTTGACAGAGGCAAATCCAAGAATTTAAGTCAGAAGCTGCGGAGTCTATTGCAAATGCTATTCTTTTTGTGACAGATGCGGACTTTCTAGAATATGTAACTGAAAAAAATTTGCTCAACTAGGCACACATGTTTATATAGTCAACCCTGACTAGTTTGGGATCGAGGTCTATTTGATTGACTGATTGTTTGGTTGGGCTGGGACTTCTGAAGAAGGAACGAAGTGCAATCTCTTTTACCTCTAGAACTCTATTTAACTTTCTAAACATAACTTGAGACATGTGATTGTCATGTCGCATCTATTACACTTCAGTGCGGCAAAATGGAGAGATTATTGCATTCTGCAACTATATTTTCAATCATATATACGCTTTAGCATCATCGATAACCTGGAGAACTATGGGCAGTGTGTTTCCGGTGGCTACAGCTTCTCTCAGAATTCGACATTGTGTGCACCCGGAAGCGCCCGGTCAAAGGACATCCATCCTGAAATGAAATAGTGAGCCTAGTAGGGTTGAACTATTGAGGTATAATGATGAATCAGTCAGTCAGTCCTTATATGAGTTGGCTTCTTTCTTAGTCTCAAACTAACACTGCTCTTGCTCTTCTTAATACGAGTTTAATGTAGATAGTAATAATTTTCTGAATTCTCCTTTAAAATATTGCTACTTATAATTGTGTGCAATTGAACATCGTACACATGTATAGAATGCTAATTCACTGAACACCAAGATCCTGCAATTCTGTCTGTGTAGACTGGATTCTTGTGTTTTAAACAATTGTCTGTTTCTTTTCTTTCCGTAGTAGGAGTTCCTTTGATTTTTTAGATTTTTGGAGTAGCATGTCGGCAGCAGTGGTACATAGGATGGAAAATGGGGTTGGTTTGCTATTACCCAGTAAAATGAACAGAAAACCTTATGATTAAAGTAATATGTGGAAATAAATTATTCTTTTCTGTCATATGTGATTTTCTTAGCCATCTGATGGATTATGGAGTAATTGGACCACAACTCTCCTCTTGCGGTTTTTAAACAGTGAACACGAGAAGGTGAAATCATATCGTCAAAAGATATCAAAATGGCAGTGTCAAGTTTCAGACAGACTTCAGACTCTAAGTCGACGAGCAGGTTCAAAAATCCTATTCTTTCTTGCATTGAGTTTCTAATCACATCTTAACTAGCAGGGAGAATAATTGAGTACTTTTCTTGCTTCTCTTTGTCCATACTCCCATTTCAGGTGGCACATCTTCAGTCAAGGTATGAACTGCTGTGTTAAGTGTAAGCTTGTTCTGTTGAGTAGACAATTTCAGATGTTCATTGTAAGGAAACCACTACATCTTTTCCATGCGATGGAATGCATTTCTCTATCCTATCTCGTCCTCGTGGCGCATCCTTATTACTCTGCTTCTCCTTTTTTAATTTTAGAACTTCACCACGAGCTCTTGGTGCTAATGTGGAGCAGTGTTGTTGCTCAAAGTGGATCTTCTCTTTGATGCATCTGCCTGCTGTCAACTCATATCTATATTTCTTTTTTCCAATTTCTTACTTACGATGCCCTAGTAATTATTTTGTTAATAAAAGTAATGTAATTAGTCATTCACGTGCCGGGCACTGTGAACGAGACCATGTTTAGCTGGGCCGTTAGAACACCAAAGAGAAGATGTGGGGCATGGGATGTTGCTCCACTAACACTTATGTGGACCACATGGGGAGAAAGGAATAGGGAAGATTTTGAGCGAGTAGAGAAAGACTTTGTACACTTGCGGAATAACCTCTTTTCCCATATTTCTTTTTGGTGCACCCATGAGGTTCCTTTTTGTACAGATGACTGGGTGTCGTTTGTAGAAAATCATGTCTTTTTTAAGGTTTTCTATTTTTGGTGTACTTCTTGTATACGGGCACGTTTTTTGCCCTTTCTTTAATTAGATTTATTATCTTATCAATAAAAAAGGATAATCCTCTTTATCTGTCACTTGAAAGGAACTAAAACACTCTCACATAGGGGTTCTAAACAAGCCAAACTCAAACCTTCAACAAGCTCGGTTTGGTTTTGATGCAATTTGACCATAGATAGAGCTAGGCCAAGCTTGTTTTAGAAAGCTTGAGCATAGCCCTACCACTTACCTTATGAAGGGTTCAACTTCTAAGTCTTATTTAACGGAGAATACTAGAAGACCCAGGGACAAGACTACAAAAGGAAGTTTATTTTAAATGGATAGTACGAATCATTCGGTAAACTTTGAACATGGCCGTCAAATCCTTTTGAATTGAAATTATGTTATCATAGAAAGTTTTACGAGCTGAGCTAGCCATTTGCCACCAGGCCGGTTTGGTTCATGGTACCCCTACTCCCACTGGACATGTTGTGAATTTCTAGGATTTAAGTTGCAAAGTGGGTTTTAAGTATCATGTGATCATAATGGACTTTGGCATGTTCTCCCCAGAATTCAGCACCACAAACCCAAAGAGTGGCTGTTTCACAATCAAGTTCGTTTGCTCGAAAAGGAGTATCTCGATCTGTGCCTGGTTCAGGGAAAGACAACTCTGTTATGAGGGTTCCGAATAGTAGCATATCAAGTCATAAACCTCCACAGGAATCTGCCACTGCTAGTGGGTATGATCCAAAGTTGGTGGACATGATAAATTCTGTAATTGTGGATAGAAGCCCTTCTGTGAGATGGGAAGATATTGGTGAGTAGCCAAAGTTCTATCCTCTCTATTGCCTCCCATCCCTATGTAATGATTTGTAAAATCTTTTAATCATGAATTTGGTCTTCCTGCAGCTGGCCTTGAAAAGGCAAAACAAGCTCTCTTAGAGATGGTAATTCTACCAACCAAAAGAAAGGACCTCTTCACTGGCTTAAGAAGGCCTGCTAGAGGTATTGCTTCTATACGTGAATAACATTATAACACACCCAGGAACTTGTTTCTGACAAGGTTGATGTTATTGTATTACAGGTCTACTTCTTTTTGGCCCGCCAGGTACTGGAAAAACCATGCTTGCCAAAGCAGTAGCATCAGAGTCGCAGGCAACATTTTTCAATGTGTCTGCTTCTTCGTTAACATCAAAGTGGGTGTGTGTCTCTTTTGTTTGTGCCTTTTGATTGAGTTTGTTTTGTATCATTTTGATATACTGAGCTTCACGTTAGGTCGGAGAGGGTGAAAAGCTTGTCAAGACACTGTTCATGGTTGCCATTTCCAGGCAGCCATCTGTAATATTCATGGACGAGGTGAGACTTTATCAGAAATTATTATATCAGTTGATGCCTCGGCTAATATACTAAATTCAATGTTTTTCCTACTAGGCCTTCATTTAATCAATACAAGAAATACCTACCAAAAAATTGTAGTCCTTGTCAATTGTCTTCTTCACTAATATCTATTAAACGTATAAAGAAATTAGAAACTTAGCTTTCTTCAATCAAAGATGGACCTTCTTTGGTGGGTGGGGGACAAATTAAATAGAAAAAAAATAAAAGAGTAATGCAAGTGAAAATTGCTTTGTCCAGATAAAAGTGAAACCCGGACCGTCTCCAACTCCCCTTTACAAACAAAAAAGGCAGCTTAGCGCATTAAGATCCTGCTATGCACGGGGTCCGAGGAAGGCAGTACCACATTGGGTCTGTTGTAACTTGTAAGTTGCATTTTTGCAAGAGGCTATTTCCACGGTTTGAAATCGTGACCTCCTGGTCTCATGGGGAATGTTCTTACCATCTCATTCGCTCTCCTCCTTACAAACCTATTAAAAATAGGAAAAAGAACTGAAGGAGTAGCTCCACTTGCCATTACACCTTATACTTTTGCTAGATTACTTCATGATCTGGATAAGTGCACCTTCTATCTTGATCTACTTCAATGCCTTTGAAATTAGTTAAATTGTTTACGGACAACCAATATCATGTTTGGTGATGAATTTTTTTTATCAGATAAAGTATTTCATTCATAAACAAGGCCAAAAAACGGCTGTATACAATGGTGTTCCTTTTTTGCCCAGATTTTGTTCCTTCCTTTTTCTGGGTTCCTTCGTCTTGGTACATTTCTCTTTTCACTATAGCTTTTTTTCACGGCAATTCGAGGGTTTCTTTTTTGCCTAGATTTTGTTCCTTTCTTTTTTTGGGTTCCCTCGTCTTGGTACATTTCTCTTTTTATTATAGTTTTTTTTTCCTTATAAAGGCAGCCCGATGCTCCCGCTATGTGCGGGGTCCGGAGAAGGGATGAACCACAAGGATCTATTGTACACTGCCTTACCCTGGATTTCCGTAAGAGGTTGTTTCCACGGCTTGAATCCATGACCTCCTGATCACATGACAACAACTTAAAAAAAAAGAAGATAATTCTGAATTAGCTGACAAACTATCTGCCATTAAGTTTTGTTGTCGGTTTCCAAAGTCTAATGAACTTGGCACATCTATCAGGTGAAAGTGAAGCTTTCTTGGTAAAATCTTGGATAGACCTCTGTAGGATTTGCAATATTTTCTCTGCGATTTTGGAAAGTAATTAGCTATTTGTAGATTATCTGTTTGCCTAACTGATTGGCATTCTTACTTTAATCCTTGATATTTGTGTAATACCTCTTTGTTTTTATCCTGTGTATGAAGTCTCTTATGATTCTTGCAGATACTCTGGTCAAAACTGCCTGCATTTTTTCTCTCCACTTACCAAAAGAAAAAAAGTACTTTTCTTGTAGACTTCGCTGTTTAGAAAGCGCGTATCTGTTACTAGGCTTGCTTCTTTCATTGAGAAAGACATCTAAACATGCATCCGTCACTTATTGGTAGCAAGCCTTACTTTCAAACTATCTTTGTGGTTAACAGATAGATAGTATTATGTCAACTAGGACTACCAATGAGAATGAAGCAAGCAGAAGGTTGAAGTCAGAGTTTCTAGTTCAGTTTGATGGGGTGACATCAAATTCTGATGGCCTAGTAATTGTAATTGGTAAGCTTCATGCTGTTTCTGAACTATCTTAGTTATGGTGTCTCTCACAGACAGCTGTTCCTGCTAACTGATGCTCATGGCTTAGTGTTTTCTGGGTGTAATCATCTGTCAGAAGATCATTTTCTCCTTCTCTAAGTATGTGCTTTACGACATCTATTGCGTTAATCTCCTAGCAAGTTAATTCCTATAAGTCAACATATAAAGGAAATGCCACAAAAGTGCCAGGTTTTTATGGAGGCACCACAAAAGGAGAATGTTCTGAGGGATATTTTTGTCTATGACGATAGAATATCAGAGAAAGATAAAAAAGAACGTAATGACCTAAATTTTCTTAAGAATGTAATTTATATAACCAAGATCTGTCAACAGCATATTGCAAACTATCAGAAAACATAAAGAACCTAATGACCTAGTATGTTTAAGACACCATGCTTTATCTTGACACTACAAAGTTGTGAAGTTTTGGTATTTGACATACACCAAGGAAAAGCCATTTTTTCCAAACCTTTTCTAGTCTGGAACTCTGGTATGCTAGGATTTTAAATGTCAAACTGCTTCCGATGCAGTGACTTCTAGAGGGGCCCTCTGAAATTTCAGTAACTAACTGGTTCCTTTTTCTAAATTTAACCCCTCCCGCCCATGAAAATTTGAGAACTACAGATTTTCAAGATTGTTGAGCATATATTATTAGTCTACAGAAGTTGATCTTTGTGGTCCTTGTATTCTCTAGCTATTGTGTCTGAGGTGTCTGTCTATGCTAATGCAGGTGCAACGAATAAGCCACAGGAGTTGGATGATGCTGTTCTAAGGAGATTGGTAAGTCCTGGCACTTGATCCGAATGCAATTTGTCTCAGAGAACATAGTTGTGATTTCATCATTGGCTTGCTTAAATATGTGTTTTTTCTGGGTCTGATAGGTAAAGTAGATAATACTGACTAAAGTGACGGACATGAATATAAAGGGTATACAATTATAGTTTACCGCTGTATGTTTGAGTTTTTTCTTGGTGAAATCCACATAATTCTTGTGTAAGAAGCCGTTACTTGGTAAAACAATTCTATAGTGCAAGAAGTTACATAGGCCTATTGTCAAGAATGAATCTTGGGCCTAAATTAACCCCAAAAGCTAGCTTATTAGGTGAGGATTGTCCAAGTCCATATAAGGAGTCCACCCATCCCTTAAACCACCGATATGAGATATTTTAACACCCTACCTCATGCTCAGGGTTGGACATCTGTGCAATTTAATTTGGGGCCCAACATCGGGTGAGATGACACACTTTTAATATTTAATTATATTCTCAACACGCCCCCTAACGTGCGGACCTGATTCTTTTTCATGGCCAAGCACGTGGAATTTTTTTTTAATAATGGGTGGCGGTGAGATTCGATCCCAGGATCTCTGCCTCCTCTGATACCATGTTAAAAATGGATCTTGGGCCTAACTCAACCCCAAAAGCTAGCGGTGAGGATTATCCAAGTCCATTAAGGAGTCCATCTTCTCATTTCATATCCGATGTGAGACTCTTAGCACCAATCATCTCTAACAAGTCACTAAAATAACCCAAATAATTCTTGATCAAAGAAAAATATAATTAACATTTTCAGTTCTCACTTTGATATCCTTGCAGCATCTTACTTGTAAATTGGACTGTGGGAGTACGTCTGCTGCATTAGTAAAATACTTTTGACTCTAGAAACTAAGTGAAATGATCTGAATCTGACCAGCAACTTGTAACAAGAAGAATGTAGATTGGTAGAGAAACTAAATTGCAAAATTGCTTCACAAGCCGTCCCTTATTAAAAGAGTAGTTTCCTTTTAATGTGTAAGGCTGTTTAAAATACTATAAAAATCTTAATTAGTACGTTAATATTTTCTAATTTCATTGTTCTTTAAAATACTATAAAAATCTGTAAGGCTGTTTCTTCTTAATGTGCTTGTTACTGTTTGAAACAGGTGAAAAAAATATATATACCTCTACCTGATGCTAGTGTTAGAAGACAACTTCTGAAACACAGACTAAAGGGAAAAGCTTTTTCTTTGCCTGGTGAGATTGCATTTGAGAATTAGATACATTATTATTTTGTTGATGTTGGCTAACTATTGTCTGTTTGTAGACCATAAAGTAGAGCTCCCATTTACAACGAGGAGTTTTAACATTTTGCAACACCCCCCCCCCCCTAAAGATTTTAATGAAGTCAGTCAATGTTGAGATCTATGTACTTGTCTTATCCGGATGTTTCAGTTACCAAGACCACCTTAGACCAATCAGCAATATGAGATGTGAAATGTGGATAACAACTAAATATATGCATGATGATGTGCAATTTCTTAACCAAATATCAAATGTACAAAATTTAAACAAAAGAAAAAAGGAAATATTAAAAGACCTTGAAATTTTGTCTGAGCGTCCCCCCTCCCTTCTTTTCCTTCCATATAAGCTCGGCAAAATTCTATTAAGATTGAACATGTCTAATTTACTTATGAGCAAAAAGTAAGATAGTTGCAAACTAGAGCTCTTTTAAATAATGGTGCTTGTGTCTCATAGTTTATCACTGATTTTAGTTTTCCTTACTTCTACAAAAATCTTGCGCACTCGCTGCTGGCTTAAGGCCAAGCACGCCTCCCCGAGCCCTCCTTTTTTTGGGGGGTGGGGTGGGTGGGTGAGTGGGGGGTTGGTCTCTGCATGAGGTGGGAGAGGTATCTTTCATTCACATCCATTTTTTAGTGGGAAGACTCAAGGCCATTTCCCAATATTCTTCTTTATCTGAAACCATATCAAGCATCTCTGAAATAGTTAGCTTGAAAAAAAATGCTGCACTTCTGTTCTTCATTTTCATGACACAAGTTTGTCCTCTATGTGAGTTTGACTTTATATTGTGTTATCAATAAGTTCAATGTGTGTTATGGACTTATCTTTCTAAAGCTTACTGATAATCCTGTTCACTTGTTTTATGCTCAAACTGTTTTTTCCTTATACAATTTATAAGGAAATCTAATCATTTGAAGGACTTCTTATTGTATTTAGAGTGACCAATTTTTTTTATTTCATGAAATGTTATGCAGAGTTCTTAGTTTAATTACCTGCTATTGCCATGTAATCTAATTCAGTGTTGTTTACTGGATGATAGATGGAGATCTAGAACGACTAGTGAGAGATACAGAAGGTAAGAAGTGTGAAAGGTTCTGCCATTGGAAATTTTCTTAACTGGACATCTGATTCTTACGAACCTTTATCAACATATCTTGTTTCTCATGGGAAGCTCGTCTTAAATCTACTTTTCCACAGGGTATTCTGGAAGTGATCTTCAAGCCTTATGTGAGGAGGCTGCAATGATGCCAATCAGAGAGCTTGGTGCTAACATTCTCTCAGTCAAGGCAAATCAGGTGGTAACTCTCTTCTGGAGTTTACAGTGCTACCTTTTTAATTTGGTTTGCCAGTAGTAGTTAATGATTCTGCATGCAATAAAAGAATATTGCCAAGAGTAGCTGAAATACTGCTCCGAAGATGTCCTTGTATTCTTCTATGAAGTTGAAATCTGAAGACTACTCTTCCCATGCTCATTTAGGTACTCCATCCCTGTCACAATTTATTGGACATAACTTCTCATTTTGGCTATCTCGAAGTGTTCGACTCTTTGTACTGAAGGTTGTACAATTATAATATTGTACGGCAGGAGTATTCTTACTCCTAATATTTTGCTTGAAAAACCCAAAAGGTTGATGTCATTTGTCTTAGATGTCAGTTTGAGTTTGTTATACACCTTTGGATGCAGTATCTGAAATTGGATACCAGGACATACTTAAAAGTTTAGTGAAGAGGAGTAGACAGTTTGGACATTTTAAAATCTCTAGGTTTCTTTTGTAATTCCATAATTTGTATGGTTCCATCTCTGAGGGTTGAAGATTGACCAACACTTGGAAGCAAGTCTGTTTGCGTACCAACCATGTTAATCGATGAACAAATTGACTCATGCAAAATTGGTGCACTGATTTTGCAGGTAAGGGATTTAAGATATGGAGATTTTCAGAAGGCCATGACAGTGATTAGGCCTAGTCTGCAAAAGAACAAGTGGGAGGAGCTTGAAAGGTGGAATCAAGAGTTTGGTGCAAACTAAGGGCCCAACTCTTGAATATTTTGTGCAATATGAAGTAAAGCTAAAACAAAAGTTTATGATAGGCCAATGGACGATGTATTTTTGTTTGGGCAGGTCAGTGTCCTGACTCCTGACTGTACGTGTACATAAGAACTTAAATTGATTATTATAAAAAAATTGGATATTACTAGGTACATAATTCCCAGGGAAGCATGTATAGATGATCACGACGTGTGATACACGTGTTTTGTGGCCCTCACGTTTTGTATAGAAACTGACTGTTGAATATATTGTTGTTATAGTGGATGACTTTCTTAGCTCTCCCTAACTTTACTAATAGACTAAATAAATTTATTTACGAGAGGAATGATGTCTAACCTCCTCTATGCTTAGCTCACATCCTCGTTATATTACAAACGTCTGTATTTTCAACCAAACATATGACTAAGTAATCCCACATTTTATCCAATATCCTTATCCCATGAACCAAATGACCTCTCATTTATAGCCTAAAGAACTTGGCCATCTCCCAGACTAAGTCGATTGACTCCTCACCTTGAGTTCACAAAACGACGTTACTTTAAATTAACATGTCTTGGTGATATTATCAATTGTTCACGGTATTGTAATTATAACTTCGAGCAGTGAATACGATAACAGATGTGTTTCAAGTCATTGGATGGTTATGTGTTGGGCGAAATTTTGAGGCCAGCATAGTGCACTGAGACGAGCAATGATTTTTCCTTCTTTGAACATTGAGTCTAATTGATAATGTTTTAAGTAACACAACAATTCATTTGTGGAGAACCAACTACCATAGTTCATTTAGATGAAATTATTTACATTGAAGCTATTGAAGTGCTTAAAGATTTATGTAAGAAACTTTACTAAAAGTGCTCAAACAGCTAAATAACGTGAAAAGTTGGATATCAAAGTTAAATTAAAAGAGAAAGTAAAACCAAAGAAGGTAGCATAGAAGAAGATTTTTGGAGGCAGGATCAAAACAAACAAAACAAAAATACCCTCAACTTTTTCACTAGTATCATCATTTAGAGATAAAACAGTCACAATCTTTGAAGTTCGAATTTTTTCCAGAAATTATCATCAAAAGCATTTCTTCACGTACAACTATAATATTATTTAGGAAAAAGTGTCATATTTACTCCTATATTATTGAAAAAGTTTAATATTACTCTCCGTTAAACTATCGGTCCATATATGCCTTTAATGTTATAATATCGGTCCATATATGTCATTAAAGTTATAAATGTGGTTCGAATTTGCCCTTCCTCCGTTAACCCTTAGCTAAAAATGACACGTCAACTCACTAAACCAACCCTTCTTCTTCCACCACTAACCAAAATCACCAACACCTTCACCATATATACCATCACCACCAACATAAATTATCTACTTTTGACATTATTAAGATATTTCTTGTTTGGTGGAGTTACTATTACTAATAAATATAGTGAGATGATTAAAACGGACCATCTTACGTTAACCTCTCTAAAAATGATTATCTTAAAATGGGTTAGTCAATCTGACAAATGTAGACATGTTAAATTATGGTGAGCAAATAATAAAAGAGGATTAGTATAGCCGATTACTATGGTAAAATAGCTCCAATTGGTCACTTTTCGAGCTAGTAATTAAAAAATATTCAGCATTTACAAAGTTGTTAAAAATAATCATTTTTATGCAGAGAAAATATTATCCTGAAATTTTAATAGTAAAAAAGTTATTTTGTGTAATAGTAAAGTCACTAAACTAACTATTTGTAAAACTAAAGCCACAAAGCTAATTTTAATAGTAAATCATTAAACTGTGTGTTAGTTGCCCAAAATAAAATCGCAGAAAGTTAAATTTTCGGTGCGAAAAATGACATGTCATTGCCATATCATTATTGTGTTACTATCTACCTGACATGAGAGAAATTCTTTATTAAAAAATACATATTTTCATAACTTATATTTTTAATCATAAACAATTAAAATATATTAAATCTATATTTGCCTTTTAGATTTTCTGTGAAGGATTTTAAGATAGAGATACCACTAATGAGATGCAATAGTAGGGGAGACCGATATCCACTCAGCACCGACACCAATTTTTCGAGTCAAGCCATGCCTTCTACCTTTGCGGCTCTTGCTTCTTCCTTATGGCATGCACATCTGGGTCATTCGGGGTCGTCTATTATTTCATCGTTAAATAAAAATAATTTTATTTCTTGTAAGGGTACACATAGTACTCCACCTTGTTGATCATGTCTGTTAGGGAAACATGTTAGGTTACCATTTGTAGCTTCTACTTCTCGTACTTTGATGCCTTTTGATATTATTCATAGTGATTTATGGACATCTCTCGTTTTGAGTTATGTGGGCCATCATTATTATGTCTTATTTTTTTATGATTATTCTAATTTTTATGGACTTTCCCCTATCCAAAAAATCTTAGGTGTTTTCCACGTTTTTGAAATTTCGAGCCTTCGTCCGCACACCATTCGACCGGAAAATTAAAAATATGCAATGTGATAATGACACGAAATATGATAATAAGTTGTTTCGGAATTTTTGTGATACTAATGGTATATTTTTTCATTTTTATTGTCCTTATACGTCCTCACAAAATGGGAAAACCGAACGGAAAATTCGCATCATTAATAATATTGTCCGAATTTTATTGGCCCATGCGGCCGTACCCCCTTCGTTTTTGTATCATGCACTACAAATGACTACTTATCTCCTTAACATACTCCCTAGCAAAGGCTTAGCATATCACTCACCTCTTACATCTCTTTATAATAAAGATACCTCTTATTTTCATCTTAGGGTGCTTGGGTGTTTGTGCTATCCGTTTTTCCCATCCACTACTATTAACAAACTTCAAGCCCGGTCTACTTCTTGTGTATTTTTGGGTTATCTGTCTAATTATCGTGGTTACAAATGTTTTGATTTATCCACTTATAAAATTATCATTAGTCGTCATGTCATTTTTTATGAAACCCAATTTCCGTTTGCTAATTGGTCCACTTCTCGGTCTATATCATATGATTTTTAGATGATGGGTATATACTCCAGTAGTGGGCCACACCTGGACATGACCATGATCTGCCTACTGGCCCACAGGGTCACGACCCATTATCGATCCTGTTGGACAATCTTCCGATCCAGCTTCACCAAGAGCCCACTTCGCCGTCTGATTATACGACCTACGGTCCCAACATCTCGGCGAGCTCATCGCCCAATACTAGCCTCCTCGCCCACTTGTTCCCATCGCCGATATTGGGCGCAGCCCACCGCCTGCCAAAGCCAATCGCTGACCCACCCACCGAAATCCCGTCCAATTCAATTCCAAATCTAGGGCCCGTTACTCATAGTCAGCGGGGTATCTTTAAATCCAAACGTCATTTTAATCTTAATTCTAATATTAATAAATCCCCCTACCACATAACCCGATCTCTTCCCTTAATGACCCGAATTGGAAATTGATTATGATCGACGAATATAATGCTCTTATTAAAAATAAGAGGTGGGAGTTGGTGCCCCATCCTTCTAGTGTTAATATTATTCGATTTATGTGAATTTTTACTCATAAAGATAATTCTGACGGTTCATTTGTGAGACATAAGGCTCGTCTTGTAGGTGATGGGAAAACACAACAGGTTGGCGTGGACTGTGGGGAGACGATCAGTCCGGTTGTTAAACCGGAAACCAGTCACACTATTTTTAGTTTTGCTTTCTCAAAATCTTGGCCCATTCATCAGTTAGATGTTAAGAATGTCTTCTTGCATGGTGATCTTAAGGAGACAGTATGCATCAACCGTTGTGTTTTCGAGACCCCAATTATTCTCATCATGTCTGTTATTGAAGAAGTCCTTATATGGGCTTAAGCAGGCCCACAAGCTTGGTATAAATGATTTTCGGACTATGTATCTACTATTGGGTTCTCACACATCAGGTTTGATAATTCTCTGTTCATCTATCATCGTGGGACTTCCCTGACATATATTCTATTGTTTGTGGATGATATTATATTGATTGCTTCGTCTGATGATTTACGTCGGTCGATCATGACACTACTCGGTTCGGAGTTTGCTATGAAAGACTTGGGGCCCTTGAGTTATTTTTTGGGAATTGTTGTCACTCGTCATGCATGTGAGTTATTCTTATCACAACGTAAGTATGCTGCTGAGATAATTGAGAGGGCTGGTATGTCCTCGTTTAAGTCTACTTCTACTCCAGTTGATACTAAACACAAGTTGGGTGTTGCGACTGGCTCACCATACGAGGATCACACACACTATCTCAATCTTGCAGGGGCACTTCAGTAGCTCACATTCACGAGACCAGATATTATGTATGTTGTGCAGTAGGTGTGTTTGTTTATACATGAACCTCAGATTGAGCACCTGAACGCGCTAACACGCATTATATGGTATCTATAAGGCACACTTGATTATGGCTTGCATCTATATTCGTCGTCCGTCTCTACACATGTCTCCTATACAGATTCTGATTGGGGTGGCTGTCCGGACACCAGACACTCTACATCTGGTTATTGTATATTTCTTGGTGATAACTTGGTCTTATGGTCTGCAAAACAACAAGCTACCTTATCCCGCTCTAGTGCAGAGACCGAGTATCGAGGGGTGGCCTATGTCATTTCTGAATCATGTTGGTTACGTAATCTTTTTTTAGAACTTCACTTTCCCATTAAAAAAGCTACCTTGGTTTATTGTGATAATGTTAGTGTTGTCTATCTTTCTGAGAATTCGGTTCAACACCAGCGCAATAAACATATTGTGATGGATATTCATTTTGTTTGCGAAAAGGTAGCTCGTGGATAAGTACGCGTCTTACATGTCCCTTCCAGATATCAAATTGCAGATATTTTTACTAAGGGTCTTCCATCGGTTCTATTTGAAGATTTAGGGACATTCTCAGCGTACGAAGACCGCCCGCTATGACTGCGGGGGTGTGATAAATATACACATTATACTTATGATATACACTGTATACATGTCGTGTATATCACGGATTGTTGGAAGAATTTAGGAGATGTTTTTGTTGTATTTAATTAGCATTGTACACTTACGATAATTGTATAATTATTATACAAGTATAATAAAATTTTGGGAGTAGAGTAGGAATATGATTTTCCATATTATGGATTTTGTAATTGTATATCTCATTCATTAATGAAAATAATCAATGGATTATTTGTTTGATATGTGAAGTTCGTAATATTTCCAATTTTAACTAAAAAATATACTAATCGCGAAGACAAAGGAATGAAACTCCATACAGAGCCCAGAGGTATAGAAAAAGAATATAAACGAATTACTAAGCTAAAGAGGAGAATAAAGATATACATTTGGATACAATATGAAGTTATGAACACACACAAGCTTTTTTGGTAACTATGAATTTCATTACCAAGTTTAAATATGTACAACAAAATTTGAGCTGGTAACCACACAGGTCCTAGTACCAGCAAGCATCAGACTTCTCCTCAAATATGCTAAGAAACATAAACTTCAGCACCCTAACTATAGTACTACTCCTACAACACAGAACTAATGAGGCGATACAATAAACTAACTAGTATTTACAAAACTGCTAAGGATAGAAATTCATCTGCTCAATTCTTCTCTTCTGCTTTCCCTGCATATGAACACACAATAGCTATTAGGTGGTAAGTTTAATTTAATAGACCAAAATTACAGAAGGAAAATCATGAACAGATAAATAACATAACTAATGACGCCAAAGATTTATAAGTATTTAAATTAGGGAAAAGGTCAGACATACCCTTGAACTATTCGAAATAGGTTAATTTTATCCTCCGTTATGTTTTTGGCTAAAACATATCCTTGCAGTTAGACAACTAGTTCCAAAATGTCCTCGAACTAGTCAAGTAGTTGAAATATACCCTTCCAACTAACAGTTACTTGTCTGACACTTATATTTGTACTTCTCTTCCTGCCTATGGCAATCTGAAGTGCACCTGCATCTACTTCATGAATGACAACCTGGATTTGTTGTTGGCATCGGGATGGAGAAGTGTGGGAGAATCACATGGGTGTGCATAACTTGAAAAGAGACTACATTGATGTTATGAATTTAGGAAATGATACTTTAGATACCCAACCTGGGTACTTCCTAATTTGCGGTAGGAACTACTTGAAAGTACATTAAAATAGTGGATTAAGTTCCTACCAGGCTACCACAAACTAGGAAGTACCAGGTTGGGCAAAGAAGTATCATTTTCTAAACTCATAACATCAATGTAATCTTCTTTCAAATTATACACACGTATGTGATTCCCATACTTCTTCTCCATCCGGATGCCAACAATGAATCCGGGTTATCATTCATAAATTAGAGCAGTTGCACTTCAGATAGCTATAGGCAAGAAGGGAAGTTGCACTTCAGATAGCTATAGGCAAGAAGGGAAGTCCAAATATGGACTCATTGATTCAATATATATAGAGAGGATTCAACATTGAATGATACATTAAAAAAGACTGAGATATGATATCCAAAATGAAGAAAATGTAAGTAGAGAATGTAATTGTTGGGTGAAAGCAAAGGAAGAGAGTATGATTTTATAGTTGTTCTGAAGGGGTCATGCAAGAGTTGGAAAAATCTAAAACTACGAAATATGGAAAGCTAGAAAATACTTACCATATCTGCTTATAATTAGATTTCAAAATTTTAAAATTAGACCTAAGTCTAACCTCACTTAAAAACCTACCAAAACATAAACTTACCTTAAAAAATTAAATACCTTACAGGGCTAAATTATTTCATTTCCTTATTTGTCCAGTAAAAAATATATAAACCTTAGATTTGTTTCCTTATCAATCTCCATATGCATTCATATGTTAATTGTTGAGTTGTGGAGCCTAATTCATCGCCGACGCTATGAAGACCTTACGCAGAGCGTGGAACGCTGATGTAAGGTTATTTAGTGGAGGGTATTTTGGAAATTTCGGACTTGTATTATGTTCGCCCTAGTTTTCGCTATATATAGACTAGGGCGCCGTTTTTCTTTATATGTCGAGCAAGAGACAAAGAGAGAATTGTAAACTAAAACTCCTTATTATATTATAGTAAAATCTGCAGCGCCAAGTGGACGTAGCTCTCGCATTGAGGGTGAACCACTATAAATCTGTATGTGTTATTTGTTTTTCGTTTATTTACTGAACATTAACCAAGCTCGTTCCCTAACTACTTCCCAGTCTATACTATTCATCTTTAAAATAAAAAGGGCAACCTGGTACACTAAGCTCCCGCTACGCGCAGGATTCGGGGAAGGATCGGATCACAATGATCTATTGTGTGCAACCTTACCCTGCATTTCTGCAAGAGGTTGTTTTCACGGCTCGAACTCGTGACCTCCTAGTCACATGACAGAAATTTTACCAGTTACCAGCAACTATAGTATTCATCTTGATAGGTTAAATTTTCCGATTTACTGTTTTAGTTAAGATGCAAAAAGTAACAACCCCTCCCCCCACAAAAAAAAAGGTTACATTTCCATCATTATATATAGCTACAAAAGTATCCACCTTAAGAAAGAAATAATAAATTTGTTGTTGATCATTACATTAAGAAAAACATATTAGAATATGTGTTCGAAAGAAAAGCTCTTCATATTTAAACATCCTATCATCTTACATTGAAGACATTATGGAACCAAGGATGTTTGATATGCCCTTTCTCCCAAATAAAAGTTGGATAAAGCCACCTAGAGAGTATGTACAACAGAATAATATTTCTTAATATCAAGCATCAGCGCCTCAAATTCCAAATGAGCTGAAGTCAGCTAGTTAACATACAACACCAAATTAGTCTCATGATTGTTGATCTAGACCTTAAACCCTTCATTACAACAACAAAAATTGCTCCTACATTCTTCGCAGTCAAACACAAGCAATACTACGATTAGTAACAAGGAAATTATATGCCCTGCCAGACTCTGGACTCAGCCTTAGATCCATTTTCCAGAAGAAAATCCGGTTTTCTTTGGAGGAACTTCCAAGCCGAGTTCTTTACATTGCTCTTCATCAGGTTGTGAGCTCAGAAATCCAGTCCCTATGAAGTGTACTAATGCTGATGCATCCTCGAGTTTTTTGGTTAAGTTCAGTGATGCAGAGAGAAAAGGCTCTGAAATAGTAGTCTTCGATTGCTTCTTTGTTGGCAGAGTATCTAGCTCTGCTGCTTTCAGAAAGCGCTCGGTTGCTGCTTCCCAAGAAAGCTCATACCTTTGTGCATCAGTCAAGGGGGCAGGGTCATCAGCCAATGCCTTGTGTATAGCTTTAACTAATCCATCACCATCATCATATGTTCGACAATTTGGGAACTGCATGAAGAATTCATTGGACGGATGGTTCGCGCATACAACTATCTTGCCCATAGCTAATGCTTCAGCCGAGGTTGTACAAACTACATCCGTGGTACTTGGATTAAGGAGCACCTTATAGCTGACAAAAAATAGCAAAAAGAATCAGAAAATGACAAGAGAAAGCAAATGAAACTCCCTACTACGACAAGTATTCAGACTTTATTGCTAACACTCGATCGACAAAATTAAATTATGCTTTGACATAACACAATACCTTAGAAGAACAAGGAAATACTACCTTGGGAAATATGATAGCAAGTTGTGGATGCTAGTTAGATATATATACTCATTTTCATAACACAAAAATTCATTGGATATTTCCAATTGAGAGTGAAGATGCAGTGCCAAAGAAACGTGAGAAGGAAAATTTCAAGGAGTACTATGATCTTCAAAGCTGTTGATTTCAAGCTGCCTACAAACTGAATTGGCTTCGTTTCTCTCTTAAGTCGGCTTCTTCTATATTTCCAATTTCTTAGATTCATTAGCTTTTCTGAATTTCCAGATTAGGTATCTTTTACCAGCAAAATTTTCATTTTTAGTCAAGTCAATGGCTGGTAATTGAGGAGTGCAAATGCTGTATTTATTATATTAACCAAATTCCAGAAAAACATTGCTGTATTTATTCAACTTTCTATCTCTGAAAGACACTTTTAATGAGGAAACTTGATCATGATTCTTCTGGATAATTTATATAAGAAAAATGTGAAGTTTGCAGCAGTTCTGCTATCTAACAAAATATACCAATTATATATCCAACTCACTATTTGAAACTCAAGGAGGATGCCAAGTGGACAGCTACCTTATTCAACTTGTGGGATATATTTTACTTTGTCTATGAAGGAAGTAAAGATACAGTTTCAATAAAAAGGAAGTAAAGATAAGGAAAAAGTAAATCAGAACTAGCATGAGAAGAACCGTGAAGCCTATAAAATTAAAACCGAAATCAACAAAATGTTAAGCCCGCATTACGATTATCTCAGCCCACGCATCGTCTCTTATGGAGCATGCAAGGCTTCCCGTTTGCAGCCAGCAAATTGGATCAGGCATGATAAACTAGTTTCTAGGAACAGCAAATGCTTATGCATACCCACTCAACCAACTCCCTGTGATAACATTTCCCAGACAGAACAAATGATATATATATAACAAGAGTGGACATACAGCTTAAACAGTAGTAAGCAGATAGCTCTGTGCAGGTACTTACTCGTGAAATAAATAATCTGCATGATCACGTCCAGGATGAACCCTAACTGCCAGTTTCAACTTCTTAGCTGCCACCTCAATTTCTGCAGAATCCTCACCACTACCATATATATCGATCTCAAATCCAGAAAGTTCCTTTTGATGATCACGTAAAAGCTCAAGTAGCTCCTTGTACCCTTTGTTCCACAACTTCTTACCAATGTAGTAGACACCTTTGTTAAAAGCTTGGTTTTCGTTTTGCTGCTTCTCTCTTGTTTTCTGCCCAATCTCAAGGAATTTTGGATTAACACCATGCACATTGCAAACCACAGATCTCGGTAGATCCTGGGTTGCAGCAGATAGACGGATGACCTGCCATTTAAAGCAAGCAACTTCAATATATCAAGGCATTACACATAATGTACCAAAGATATGTTTTCTTTTAATCAGTCAAAAAGTAGTGTTATTAGTTACCAGCAATAAGAGTATGCTGGCCAGTATGTACAGGAAAGCTATTGCATGTTGCGTAAAGAGCTCAAAAAGTCCATAATGGGTTTTACATCATTAAATGAAGCCATGTTATACCAAAAAAAGGAGATACCCAAACACCGTGGTTAATAATTATACTACAACCAATCAGTCCAACTAAGTGATTATCATTTCCTATATGAGTGAGTGTATCTAGCATGCAAAACAAACTGCACAGTTTTTCAACTTTTTAACATGATAATTTTGGAACAGAAAATAATATGAAGCATGTTTCAGCAACAGGCAGCTATTCAAGCTTAACAAGATTAACCAAAACAACAACAACAACATACCCAGTGAAATCCCACAATGTGGGATCTGGAGAGGGTAGAGTGTACACAGACCTTACCCTAAGATAGGGAGGCTGTTTCCGGAAGACCCTTAGCTCAAGAGAAAACCCAAAAAAAAAGTCAGAGAAGGATAAGCAATTCAAAGCAATATGAAAATGAAAATAACGACAGTGAATAAGAAAAGAAAGGAGCGGTAGCTACCACAAAGAAATAAGATAATCAAAGTACAAGAAACAATAAATAATAGCAGAGGTCAAAGGACAAGAAACTATAGTGCAATACTGCGACTACTAGTATAAACGGATAAACGGGACTCTTACTAGACTTCTATCCTAATCTGAGTCCTCCATAACCTCCTATCTAAGATAATGTCCCCGGCAAGCTGGAACTGCGCCATGTCCTGTCTAATCACCTCTCCTCAATACTTTTTCGGTCTTCCTCTACCTCTCCTGAACTCATCCATATCCAACCTCTCACACCTCCGCACTGGGGCATCCGTATCTCTCCTCTTCACCTGACCAAACCATCTCAGTCTTGCTTCCCACATCTTGCTCTCCACCGAGGTCACTCCCACCTTGCCCCGGATATCCTCATTCCTAATCATATCTGAAATATCACTACATTAAGTGTTACATTCAACCTAGGTTAGCTGTTAACAATCCATACCAAACCCCTCCCCCCCAACCCCCAAACCTCCCCCAAGTAGATCCTCAGAACAAACAAATAATTTACCAGAATAGTAGTATCATACCTTGTGGCAATATATATCGACTACCCAGCCATTAATGTACTTTATCAGAAGTGCTACCAATATGTTCCTCTCTCTCTTGACAATCTCCCAATAATTGGTGTGAACAATTCCTACAACCAGGCGAAATTTCGCTTTCCATCTCTTCCCATGATGATACCATGTAAGATGCTCGGGCTCCTCAAGGACTGCAATATCTGCTTCATCATCTGGTATAATTACTGTAATATCGCCCAAAGCAAGAATGCTCCTTTTATCTAGAGAGAACTGCAATTTGGAGTGCAACACTTCATTTCTAAAACAGCACTCCAGAAGCATACCAATGCAGAAAACACAAGTATCCATAAACTAAAACAAGCTACGTCGACTATTTTACAACACGAGAGGATGCCCCTCCAAGAGTTTATATTAAAAACTTATTTGATGAAATGACAATAATTCTAGAAGTAGATCAAAAGGAAGAGCTGGAAGCTCCTTACGACTAGGTTACCGCTCCCTTGTCCTGAAAGCTATTGTTATTGCAATTTAGATATGATTATTAACAGAGTTCAAGTTTACCATTCCATGAAGAGATGGGAAAAATGTATGAACCATTACTGGGATCTTGAGAACAACTTCTATAGGAAATGAATTACTATTTGTTTTGAACAAAACTAAGGAAATGAAGGCAAAATTGCTATCTTGAGGCATACACAAAACTTTATAAGGAAAAGATATGACATTCTAAATGCATGGAGAGCAGCTTCCCTCCGACACGCTGTAAATCAGCCTGGTAAGGAGGGAAAGTAGAGCAGCATAACTCGTAAAAATATAAATCAAAAGGCATGCATAATTATTTGGTTAATTTTCATAACAAACCAAACATCAATAGTCTTTGATGAACAATGGCCTAGCAACATTCAATTTACATGGTACCAATATTTGATTCAGATTGAAGTATGTAATTTGAAGGAAATATTTTCCATGATATTCTCATTCCTTGAAGTCAATATTATACATGTTACAAGGCTAGAGTTTAGGCTACAATTATGGTAATCTAAATCAGAATAATTTACATTCTAAATATAAAATATACACAAAGATTATTTCTATAATCTATCATATCCCGCAGTCTTAGCAGGAGGCTCTCGTACACTGAGATTGTCCCTAAAATCATCGAAGAGTATACGCAAAAGCCCTTTCGTGAATATATCAGCAATCTGATAACGGGACGGGACATGGAGAACACGAACTTGTCCACGTGCAACCTTTTCACAGACAAATAAAATATTCATCTCAATATGTTTAATGCGTTGATGTTGTATGGGGTTCCCCGAAAGATATATCGCACACACATTATCAAAATAAACTAATGTAGCCTTTTTTATCGGACAATGGAGCTCCAATAGAGATTACTGAGCCAGCAAGATTCAGAGACAACATTAGCAACCCCTTTATATTCGGCTTCAGCACTAGACCGAAATAAAGTGGGTTGGCGCTTAGAAGACTACGAGATCAAATTGTCTCCGAGAAAGACACAATAACCAGAGGTGGAGCGTCTGGTATCCGGGCAGCTACCCCAATCGGCATCGGTATAAGAAGTGAGACCAGAAATGGTGGACTTGTAAAGATGCAAGCCAAAATCAAGAGTACCCTGAATATACCGCGAGCAGTCATATGTTTATCCTTCAGTCATGCATATGTAAACACATGTTGAACAACATATGATATATCGGGTCTCGTAAAAGTGAGATATTGCAATGCCCTTGCTAAACTGTGGTAATGTGTAGGATCGTCGTATGGAGACCCCGAAGAGGTACTCAACTTAGCCCTCGTATCCACCGGCGTGGGTGACAGCTTACAAGAAGACATGTCGGCTCTGTCAATTATCTCCTCAGCATATTTTCTTTGACAAAGAAATAGATCACTTGTATGATGCAAGGAGAGACATAATAGACTGGCGAAGAGAATCAGATGATGCAGTGAGGATGATGTCATCCACATAAAGAAGAATGTATGCCATGTCATTGCCTTTCTGATAAATAAACAAAGACTGGTCGGATTTGCTATGTGAGAAACCCAGTGTAGAGACAAAATCAGCAAATATTTTTATACCATGCTCAGGGGGCCTGTTTGAGACCATATAAAGACTTCTTCAGCAAGCAAACATAATCTGGATGAATAGGATCTCGGAATCCCATAGGCTGGTGTATGTAAACTGTTTCCTGGAGGTGACCGTGCAAAACACATTTTTGACATCCAACTGATGAATAGACCATGATTTTGACAGAGCCAAACTGAGAACGGTCCGGATAGTAGCCGATTTTAGGAAGAGGCTAAAAGTTTCATCACAATCCACACCAACATGTTGAGTCCTCCTGGGGATCTTCATACAAAATTGAGCCACATTCTTATCTTAGGAAAAAAAATCATTGTTCCCAGGGATTTTTTGAGGAATCTGCTCCTGCCATCACCAACAAGACAGGCTTTGTGTCTCTCAAAGGAACCATCAGATTTCTTTTTATGACAAAAAAACCACATGGAACGAATTATGTTCACATTAAAAGGACGGGACACCAACTCTCACGTCTTATTTTTAATAAGAGCATCAATTTCATCTATCATTGCTGCTTTCCAATTCGGGTATGATAGGGCAGCTTTCGGGTTACGGGAAATCGGGACGGTGTAACCGAGGATGTCAGATTAAAATAACGCTTAGGCCTAAAAAAATCCCATGCATGCTACGAGTTTCCATGGACCTAGAGGGGGCCTGGCCCGTTAGGAGTTGCTGGGGCGTTGTGTCAGTGGGGTTACTAGGATGTCTGGGTCAGTGGGCTGCGGGGAGCTGGGCCCAATCTCGGCAGAAGGGGAGCTCAGCCCAATTTTGGCAGAAGGGGATAGGGGTTGTGTGGGTTGGGCCGCGACTCGGATTGGGAAGGCTGCTGGACCGAAAGAGAGGGAGCAGTGGGCTCCGTAGTTTGGGCTTAAGCAGTTGGGCTGTCGATTTGAACCCGCCAAAGGGGATGCAGCCCAGTACCCCAAAAATCATAGAAGGGCGGGGAAGTAGTGTGTATGTTGGCAAACGGAAATTGGGACTCATCGAAACTAACATGGCGAGAGATGAAATTTTTTCCACTAGACATATCATAGCACTTATATCCCCGATGATTTTGTGGGTATTCCAAAAATACACATGGAGTGAAACGGGTTTGAAGTTTGTTTATTGTTGTGGAAGGAAAGAGAGAATAACATAAACACCCGAAAACCCGCAAATGTGTGTAGGAAGGATCCCGATGATAAAGAATTTGAGTGGGTGACAAGTTTGAAAGTAGCTTGCTAGGGAGAATGTTTAAGAGGTATGTGGTCATTTGAACAACATGATGCCAAAATGATGGTGGCATAGAAGAATGAGCAAGAAGTGTGCGAATTAAATTATTTCTTGCTCGTATTTTTCGTTCAGCTTTCCCATTTTGAGGAGAAGTGTGTGGACAAGAGAGACAAAATACCATACCATTTTTGCGACAAAATTCCTTAAATTGGTCATTAATGAATTTTCTCCCACTGTCACATTGGAAACATTTAATAGACTTCTCAAATTGGGTGTGGATGAATGCACTAAATTGTATGAAAATGGTGTGAACCTGCGATTTTTTCCAATGGGAAATGTCCATAGAAAATTAGAGTAGTCATCCAAAATGAGAATGTAATACTTATGACCCGCCGAACTTAAAATCGGAGAGGTCCACAAGTCACTATACATGATATCAAATGGCATAACAGTGCTCAAAGTAGACAAAGAGAAAGGTAACTTAACATGTTTCCCAAAAATGCAAAACTGACAAATAGAAGAACACAGAGATTATTTACATTCAATAAACTTATTTTTCCTAAGGGAGTTTAATACAAGTGCTCCCGGGTGTCCCAAACGATTATGCCATAAAGGGAAAAAGTAGCAAAAGTTGATGGAGATGTGGCTTGGTGGTTGGTGGTGGTGGTGATAGCTATGTAGCACGGACACGCGAGAGGTGTCCGATAGGACACGAACACAGACACGCGGAAACGGCAATTTTGAAAAATAGGGGACACGACACGGCAGGGACACGACTGTAAAAATAAATTAAAAAAATATTTATATATATATATATATATATATATATATATATATATATATATATATATATATATATATATAATATATAATATAATATATAATATACTAAAATTAATATTATTAAAGCTTCACATTCATAAATAAATTATAAATTTAATTCAAATTTGTTATATACCAAATAACCAAAATACCAAATTAAATATGTACCAAATTAAAAAGAAACATTCATAACAAATTGACAATCAATCAAATATTCAATACATAATTTATAAGACCATAGTCCATAAACTAATACATAAGTATGTCCCAAGAGCCAAATTCAAATAAATATAAATTTACTTAAAATAAATCAAATAAAATTAAAACTAAACTTTTTCTAAAAAAAAAAAAAAAAATGTCCCTGCCGTGTCCCCCGCGTGTCCCTGCCGTGTCCGATTTTTTTTTTTTTTTTGCTGGGAAACGTCCCGGACACGTGTCCGAGGCGTGTCCGGGGCGTTTCGTGTCCGATGAGGTGTCCGAACACGGACACCTCACCCTAAATGAAGTGTCCGTGCTTCATAGGGTGATAGGATACAAATACCCAGTGCTAACACATCTCATTAGTAGCATCTCCGTCCAAATGTCCTTCACAGAAAACCCAAACTGATAACTCAACAGGAACATTGTTGTCAGTGGTGAAACGAGGCACATATATCAAGTTTTTAATAAGTTTGGGTGCATGTAGGACATTATTTAAATGTAAAGGTGGGTAAGGGGGAGGTTTGGTTTCCCATTACAACGAATTGGAATTTCTTGTCCACTGCCAACCACAATATTTTTATTACTGCTCATATTAAAATAAGACGAGAGAGTACGTTGAGATGCCGTTATATGAGAGGTAGCACCAGTATCCATGTACCAGGTGTCGTCGGGAACATTGAGAGTCATAATGTGCATGGCTTGCTCGTGTCCATTGGATCATACCCCGAAGAAGATGGTCCATGGGCTGCATATGCTTGTTGTGGACAGCTGCCAAGCACCCCGGACTGTCGAGCAGGTGGTGGTGGTCTGGCCCACGATGATGTGAGGTACGGGAATGGAGGGGCTGCCCACTGTTGTGGCGTCCAACCCCCGGTGGGTACTGCCCCCACCGCTACTGTTGGGGTTCTTGCTGCCAGGGCCGAATCTGCGCTTGCTGCCACCACGACCACCTCTCCTTCCGCCATTATTATTTCCTTTGTTATTGTTGCGATTTTGACCCCGTTTCTGTTCATAGTTGTTGCAATTTGCTGCATTACCCGAACTAGAATTTGGAGGCTTCACATCATCGGCATAGGTGTTGGTGGAAAGGAGGGTGGTGCCGGCATTGTTGGCCGCAGTCGCCTGTTTTATTTTTCGAGCTCGAACGAGCCTCATAGAACGGTGGCAAAAGATTACTTTGTTGAATGAACGTAGCAACACCATCATATTATTCATTGACACCCGCAATTAATTGAAGAACTAACCTTACACCGGTGCACCAACGTTGGATAGTTGATCGGCAAGCATTTTTAACTCTTGACAATAGGCAGAGACATTTTGAAAATCATCCATCTTCACATTGGTGAATTGATTTTCCAGATAAACCGCATGAGAATTCTTGTTATCCTGGAAAATATTTTGCAAGCGCTCCCATGCTTGTTGAGCAGTCGAATTCAGTTCCAATATGGTGTGCAAAAGATCGTGCGATATTGTGCCATAAATTCGTTGAAGGACTATAACATCTACGCGAGACCATAGAGCCATATCAATGTCGGTGGACTTGTCTCTCCGTGACATGATTGAGGCTTTGGAGGAATAATAGGTCAATGACTTGGTATGTGCGGCAATGAATTTTAAATAACTTCGCCCAAGATGAATAGTGCCCTTTTTCCATCTCGAGAATCACCAGAATGAAGTTCTTGACGTTGTTGCCCGACTTCAAGAGAACGAGAAATGAGAAACGAGAAAAGAGGAGGAGAGGAGGAGGTAGGGTTTCGGCTAGGGCAAAGAAAATGACTAGGGCTGATTTTTGGCTCTTGATACCATGAAAGAAATATTTTCCATGATATTTTCATTCCTTGAAGTCAATAATATACATGTTACAAGGCTAGAGTTTAGGCTACAATTATGGTAATCTAAATCAGAATAATTTAGATTCTAAATATAAAATATACACAAAGATTATTTTCATAATCTATCATAATTGTCTACAGTCCCACAAATCTAAGAACAGTTTTCAGTGTAATAAAAATTAAAAGGGTTCTCATTCATATTTCAGATTTTGAGTTACCTTTCCAGGATAAAAACGTATAATAAAATTCGATGCAAATCCAGTCCTCTCTTCCACCCATTGGTGGACATACTTTTCCTGCTCCAAGTGTGAACCGAATGTGATATTATTGGGAAACAAATGTTCCTGATCTATCAAAGGCAGCCATGGAACAACCAAAGTGACCTTCATCCTCCCATATTTTGCAAGATAGGCCGCACGAAACAGAGGATTGACAGCTGTTCCAGTCAGCCATGGGATGCTTGCAGTTGTAAATATGGCAATGTGCTGTTTCTTCTCCATTTATGGATGTCAAGACAATTTTACTTGCAGCTGTTTTCGCATACCAATCAGAATCAGAAAAGGCCACCTGCGCGCACTAAACTCGACGGTATTTATGAGTTCCATGAAATGCATATAGACACATAAGGTGTTTTCAAACTTTGTTGCTCGGACTCTCCGAAAATGTTGCAGCACCCGTGTCCGATCCTCCAAAAATGCACAACTTTTGGAGGATACGACACGCACCCAACAACATTTTTAAAGAGTTCGAGCAACAAAGTTTTCAAATAAAAGTTGTCTTTTAATTGATAAGAATAACTAAGCTCTAAATCACTGTCAGAAACCAAAAAACTGTGAATAAAGGGAAAATGGTGGTGCAAGAGGCACAAAGATTACCTTACTAGTAAGTATGCAATATACTGTGTTAAGAGTCCCACATCGAAAATGGAATGGGGACATTCCTCACCCTAAAAGCTAGTTTTTGGTGTGAGGATTGTCCAAGTCCATATAAGGAGTTCATGTTCCATCCCATTTCCGATGTGGGACTCTTAACACTCCCCGCACGCCCAGACCTCGGTAACTGGAGCGTGGACAATATAATTTGGGGCCAAACTGTGGCTTTGATAACAGGTAAAGAATGGATCTTGGGCCTAACTCAACCCCACATACTGGACAGAGAAATTCAACTACAAGGCTTTGGATATTGTCTCATTGTTGTTCTAGGCACACTTATAAACTCCAGTAACAAGCATCTCAAATCCTAGAAGCACATTTCATACTTGACATATTTGGTAAACGTGAAGTTCATACCAGAAATAAATTGCACAAAGTTCGAAAACTTCACACAAGAAATAATCTTTTATCCATCTCAACAGCAAAAAAATGCACAAATTTCAACCAACCTGAACGAAGGGTGTTAGAAAATAGCACTAAAGACTGAATCTTGATCAGTAAAAATGGCAAGAAAGAACAAAGAACTGAAGAAATAGACACCAATCCATATCAGATTATAACCTTGTGAGTTGTTTGAGTAAGTTGAAACACTAAGACAAAGATTTAGAGGGGAGTTTAAGACAAGGCTTACCTGAATTTTATCTAACGCCAAGTTTGAACATTCCACACGTTTGGGTACTTTCTTAAAGAAGAAGAATTAATGCTTTTAAGGCAAATGAAATAAATAATTACTCCTATTGTTACTCATACAAGGGAATAATAATAAGATAATGATGGTATTAATAAGCTGGAAAATGAGCTGCAAAGAAAAGATTCGAATAATGAAGAAGCATTTTATAGAAACTACACAAGTTTATGTTTTTTTACTTTCCGTTGGAAAAAAGAACAGAAAGACAGCTGAGATTGGTTGGTTGGTATGCTGACGAGTTGCTGGATTCATCTTTTGGTGTGTGCAAGATTCTGTGTGTTTATTTAAATTTTTAGGTACGAGGAATAAGATATAACTAATCTCTGACTTAAATTTGAGATTAGTTTATCTTAAGTTTGATTAAGATAAAATTTTGAAATAATTAATTATTCGAAAATTGTAATGTTATTTTTATCCCACATAAAATAATAATTTTGGGATAATTAATTCTGAAATAACTTGTTTCCAACAAAACGAGCCCTAATAATATAAGTTTTAATTTTTATAGGTTATTAAAAAAGTAATTATAATCTGAAAATTTAGATATACAATATGCTAGTAAATAAAATTGTAAGTTTAATAATACCATAAAAATTGTGTCCCTCCCTCCAAGTATATTCTTTCTTGACTATACATACTTGTGGGAAAAAATAATTATGTGTCTCACCAACTGACTAATTACGTGAGGTGTTTTTTTATCTCACAAAATATGTGAATTTAAATCTTATATTTTTAAAATTCATAAATTTTGAGTTCACGTTTTTTTGTGAAATAGTAGAAAGGTGTCTCATATAATTAATATGTAATAAAAAAAGTTCATATTTATCCATGTTGATTAATGACAAAATTGGTTTAAATTGTGATACGATGTGACACTTACATGTTTAAATAATTCACACTTATTATATTAGATAAATTTAAGAGAAATTTGTGCAACTATTTATGCCGACAAATACAAAACATATGATAATGTTTTTGTATTTAGTACGATATCTCTTATTCAAGTAAAAAAAAATGAAGAGGAGCCCATCTAATTGGGAGTGAGATCTTCGGGATCATTTGCACTTTTGTCCCTATTTTGTATTGATCTTTAATTTTTTTCCCCTCAAATGAGACATAAATTTTTTACGATATCCGATACAAATTTTCATTAAAAACTTATGTCCAAAAGGCATAAATTTCATTTAAGGGAACAAAAATTAAAAATCAAACCATTTGAAGGGAAAATCATGCAATTTCTTGAGATCTTTCCACAAAGTAGCAAATAAACTTGTGTTCATCTTAGTATTTTTTTATCGAAAATATTTAAGGAAATTATCTATTTTTTAAATGGTTAGTAAGTTTTTTAAAAATATTTAGAATATATTGTGTATAAAAGTATTAGTATTATTGTTTAAGGAACGTGTTAAAACCAGGAGTCTAACCGATGGACTAACCCGAATGGGGCTGGATTATCCAAATAGCTCAATTACACGCTGGCATTCTCAAATCCAAACCCTAACAAATTTGTACTATCAAGAAAGTTCCCAATTCTTGAGGTAACAAAATATTAATGATTCATTTGTTTTAGAGTATGATAATGTTGATTCAGTTTCTGGGTTTTCAAAATCTTGATTCTTTACCACGGGGCGGGGTCGGGGTCTGGCGGGGCTGGGGTAGATCGGGGTCGGGGGCTGGCGGGTGTGCCGCCACCCCGTCCCGATCCAGAGGGGGTCGGGGTCGGGGTCGGGGTGGGTCAGGGTGGGGTCGGGGTCATTTTTGTATTTGTCTTTAAATTAAATAAATAAATAACACACATACACAACAAGATAGTTTAATAAAAACAGTCTGTTTTTGTGTCTCTTATATTATTCGACTAGAAATATGATTTCTTTTTTGTAATACAATTTCAAAATTTCAACTTAGTGATATTGAAAGTTGCAAATAAATAACATAGTAAAATTACAATTAAAAGAATTACATTTTAAGAAACACATTTTCTAGTTTCTTTATAATGTCTTGTGGTTCTTCGGTTGAAATTGGTATATCTAGGTCAAATTGAACGACGTCGCTTGCACATCCGTCGGATAAGATTTCGTTGTAGTTGTAGTCTTCTTCTTTGTCGATCTCCGGTTAGCCGCACCTTCTATTATTTTAAAAAATATAGTTTATAGCAAATTGAATTTTTGCAAGAATGTCTTCAAAAAATTCTATAACATCCTTTACAACTAAGTTATAAATATGACATGCACATTTTATATGAAAATTATCTTGAAAAGATGGAGTTAAGATAGTTTTTAATCTTCTAACAACAGAAATATTAGAAGAAGTGTTATCTAATGTAATAGGCATGACTTTATCACTTATGTCATAATAAACGCAAACAGAATAAATATTTTCTTGAATATAAATACCAGTGTGTCTTTCATCAATATATCTATCTGCTAAAATACGTTTTTGCATAGACCATTTATGGTCTATCCAATGACATGTTACAGTTAAATAATCATGACCGTTAGTACTACGGCCTATATCAGATGTGATAGATACTTTTTCAGGGTAATGATATAAATAATAACGTAAATATTGTTGATATTCGTGTGCAAATTTAAAAACATCTCTCCTAACAGTTGATCTAGGAAAGCCGTTATAAGCATGATTGTACATTGATCTTATATAATGAATGAATAAAACCAGGAGAATCAGGAAATGAAAAAAGCAAACCCTCCACTGCAACTAATTTTGATAATTCCTCCCTATCTTTCATTTTATCGTATTTAGGGCCTACAATCGCTTCGCCATAGGGTCAATTTGACCTGTGCACTGCGGGACAGTATGTGAAGTTTGTCCCGACTGAGAGGGCATTGTTGACTCACCCTTCACTTGAGCCTTATATTCATCCCACTTAGCTTTGTGTTTGGTACTTAAATGCGTAGTTAAACTTCCCGTCCTGCTCTGATCTTTTTCCATTTTAAATTTATAAACAATTTTACAAATTTTGCATGTAACAACTTCATTTTGTACGTCTCTATCAAAAAAAAGCCCATACATGTGATTTTAATTTTCGTTCTGGTGGGCCTCGTCTCATACTAGTGGGAATAGGAGGCGTTCCAGTTTGAGGTGCATTAGTTGGCGTGTCATCTAGATTAGTTGGTGTGTCATCTAGATGTTCTTCTAAATTAAACTCTTGTGGATTTCCAGAAAATAGCTCATCGTCTAAATCTACTGGTACTTCAGGAAAATTTTGAGTATCAATAAAATCATCCTGTATAGGAGGAATAAGATGACTAGAAGAAGGACTCTTGCCCTTGTCACCCCTACTAGAACCAGAAATAACCTTACCCAACATACCTCGGATACCTTTCATTTTAATATATACTAATAAATAGTTAAAGATAATGAAATTAAGTGCTCTAATTAAAATAAAGAAACAATAATAATTTAATAAATGAACGAATGTACCAAACGTCGACGTAACGTCAACGTGTAATCGAGATGTTGAAAATTGAAACTTTGCTCGATGAATGATCCTCAAGCTAGTTGTCAACTTCACTCTCGAGTCCCGAATGAATAAATAAAATTGAATATTTAGTAGACAATGTAAACGTAATGAGAGATAGATTGAGAGATTTTTAGAAGATAATAGATTGTAGGAGATTTGTAAGAAAGAATGAAGAGCAAATGAAATATTTATAGTTGAAAAAATTGGGTTAAAGTGTAAATATAATAACTTAAGGGTTAAAAATAAATATTAGGGGGTAGGGGGGTTGGGGGAGATGGGAAGGGGAAAAGGGCTGTTGTCCAACGGCTTAATTTTCATCAAAGTCGTTGGCAACGGCTAGAAAGGGGAGGGGTGGGATGGGTCGGGGTGGGTCGGGCTGGGAGGCAATGTCGACCCCGTATCATTACCGGTACCGTATATCGGTATACCGCTACCGCTACAGTGGGGGTGGGGTCGGGGTGGGGTCGGGGTGGGGTGGGGTCGGGGTCGGTACGCCCCACCCCACTGGACAGCCCTACCTCCGTTTCAATTTATATGAACGTATTTGACTGGCCACAAAGTTTAAGAAAAAAATGAATACTTTTGAAGTTTGTACTTTAAAACAAATCATAAATATTTGTGTGACTCATCTCAAAATTTGAATTTTGTTTCCAAATTTAGAAAGAGGTCATTCTTTTTGACACGGACTAAAAAGGAAATAGGTTCACATCAATTGTAACGGAGGGAGTGTGTGTTTTAGCCATTGAATATATGTGTTTGTAGTTTCTTCATTTAGGTTGTTTTCTATTTGAATGTGAATTATGGAGTAGAAGTAGGTTTTATCTCTCATAAGCAAGAAAAGGAAAAAAGAAAAAGAAAAACAGTTTTTTTTTTGGTCATTTTCTACCAGTCGTCGAATTTATTTTTGTTTATCAAAAATTATATTGGTGTACACTATACAAGCAATAAAGTTTTGCTGATTCATTGGGAAAAAATAAAGTGAGAACAAGACTGGAAAATGGAAATGCAGCTAAGATTGAAGCCCTTTGATCGTCTTTTAGTAGCTTTAATCATTCAACTTAACTTGAAAAATAAGGGGTCGTTTGGTTGGGAAAAGGTTATCCCATGATCAATTATCCCGGGATTAGTTATCCCACCCTCCCATAGGGATAAAAATAACACTACAATCCGGGATAACTAATTTTGAGATTAGTTATACCATGTTATCACAACCAAACGTGCGATAAACTCATCTTAAATTTAATCTCGGGATTAATTATCCCTTATCGCTCATACCAAACGAGCCCCAAGAGGAATAAAATGAAATTGATTATCCGTCTTAATGTGATCTCTTCTCATAAGAGATGCATTTCGGATAATCCTCCTTGACCATAAATTCTTCGACATAGCATCAAGTTTGGTAACTGAGCATCATGGATCAATCATTGTAATGGAGCTCAATTTTGACATTTATTGTATTTGCTGGCATGTTTGTGTTTATGTTGTCCAACTATGTTCAGTCTTGAACTGGAAAAATGTTGATGGGACATGCAGAAGGGGTTCCAAAACTAGGTTCATCGTCAAAGTTACTTCTTTCTGATCCTGAATCAGAGTCGGATGGAGATGAAGAAGCTGATACTCCTCAGAAGATACTATACATGGCTTCTTTTGATGAACTTGGAGCGAAATGTGTTCACTATGACACTATAATATGGCTCTCTATATCATTGCTGCTGGTTTTAGCTTGGGGGATTGGAATAATTATGTTACTCTATCTGCCCATTCGAAGATATGTTCTTAAAAAGGAAATTTCATCACGCAAAAATTTTACGTTACTCCAAATGAAATTGTTTATAAGGTATGCATAGCTTGATCAAGTCATTCTGTTTTCTCGAGACAATGTAGAGCTGATACATCTGCTTTTTTGTCAATATTAGGTGTCCAAGACCTTCGTATATACCATTTTGGGGAGACGTAAAATTTGAAAAGCATTTTCCTCTTCCTTTAGTGATATATATCATTATTGAGCAAGGTATCAACTGCAACTTTTCATATATCCTTTAAAACTCTTCTATGTTCTTTTGGTACAACCTCGTTCCAAGTTTTTGCATTGATTGGCCGTCCATTGATAATGAGGCAGTGCCAGATGATGTTGGAATGAGGCAGTGCCAGATGATGTTGGAATGAGGTTATGCTGGACATGAATCAATCAACTACAAAAAAAAAGGGGCAGCCCGGAGCACTCCCGCTATACGCGGGGTCCGAGGAAAGGCCGGACCACAAGAGTCTATTGTACGCATCCTTACCTCACATTTCTGCAAGAGGTTGTTTCCACTACAACTCAATCCCAAAATAGAGGCTTTAACTTTCAAATGATTTTTATGGTCCTGCTCAAATTTGGAGTTTTCCATCAAGACTTGTGGGCTAAATTCTAAATTCTAAATTCTGAATTGATCTCACTGAACAACAGTACATAATATTACTCTCCAGTCTTATTGAACAGGTTGCCCTGCTAGTGTCTACTGTTATCTATCTATAGCCAAAACATATAATTACATGTCTTCCATTTTCCCCAAAACTTATAGAAGTGATGTGGAGCAGCAACTTCTCAATCGGTTGCATCTGGCAAGTCTTACATTCTCATGAACATTTACTAGTAATTTGTTGCATGTAAATTGTATGTACCTGTTCAACTGTCTCATTTAATTGGAAGAATAAACATTTGCTAAGAATTTTGAGTAGGAAGAAAAGGAAAGCAAGTTTAGACATGAGCAGATGTGTGTTAGTTACCGTAATGCAACTAATAGGCACTGGCTTGGCATTTCTTCCAGTTCATAACGGTCAATTTTACTTTCAGGGTGCCCCTTTTTTTCATAGTCACTATCTTCTTGAACTCATTCATTTAGAAAAATTCTCTTTTGTTCTTTTCAATTGTTTTACTTGATAAAGTATGTTTTCTGACTCCTTGCAGTAACTCCATGAAAGTCTCTTGTGCCCTATTGCTGTTAAAAACTTTACCAGTTTATATTTGTAGGTTGTTTGCAGTCAATGTTTGGACTACATGCCTTCAGAGTTGAAAGTATAGCTCGTGGAAAAGCTGCACCAGTTGATGAACTACAGGTGCAAGGTGTACATAATCCTGGACTTCTAAGGAAGGTAAAATATCTGTTTCGTCCTGTGAAACTTCCCCTTTGTTCTTTTTCTCCTTTTTGCTTTTGGGGTTTTTCACTCAGTAGATTAGTTTCACTGCTCCATGAATTTACTTTTTGTGGGTTCATTGGCAAACCAGAACATTGAATCTAAAGTGCTAAGGGTCATTACATTATTTGCAGGTCATCATAACTGAAGCATCAAAGGTCATACATGATCGAAGGAGTTGGAGACCTGTGGTTCAAGGTGGTGATGGTGAAAGTATTGCTCGTATGGAGGCTTTAACTGGGGCTCCAGCTGTTTTGAGATCACCATCTAAAACTTCAAGGGTAAAAACGATAGTCCAACATTTTAGCCTAAATCAGATCCTTAGGAGTAGTATCTCTATATTTCTCTTCGTCACCAATAAATATTTCCGAGGGTTATATCGGAAACAACCTCTCTACCCAACAAAGGTAGGGGTATGCTCTGCGTACACTCCACCCTCTCCAGACCCCACCTGTTGGACTATACTGGGTATGTTGTTGTTGAGGTCTTCTGCTATGTTGTTTAGTACCAGGTTGGTTTTAGAAGACCACTTTGTTTTAATCAACTGTTATGGGCTCACGTTATCAAAAAACTGCTCAAAAGAAAGAAAAATAGTTACTGCTATGGGCTTAACTTCTTTTCCCTTTGCATGTATGATAATAAAACACATATTTGATTCTTTGTTTTGGGAATTTTTTATGTTGAAAACATAATCGAGAAGCATAATGAAGCAGGGTCACCTTATTTCGTTGTTTCAAATGATCCCATGCCTTAATCATTTCATCTGAACCTATTATAAGCAGAGCTCCAGTGTTCTTGCATGTAGTAGCAGAACACAGTTTGATCTTACATCAATGATCCATCATTACTATGGATGGACGATGTAAATCATTTTTTTATAAAATGCTTCTTTTCACCTCATTTTATTTTTAGAATATTTGAACTTGCATCGATCTATTATGCAGCTGACGGGCTCCCCACGCCCTGCTTCACTGGAGCACAGGAATTTTGTACCTTCTGATTTTCTGCTCCATAAGCTTGAAGAAGTTGATAAATCAGTGAAGGTGAATACCCTGTGTAATACTGATTGTTGCTTTCTAAATATTTAGCATTTATCTCCTTGAATGATGTTTAAGTTTTCAAGATGTTTGCTTGACTAATGAACTGGTTATGATCTTACTAGAAACTGTGAACATAATAGTGTTAAGTTACAACTTCATTTCATTCTCAACATATTCTTCATACCATGTTTATTTAACTTTCTGTCATATAACAAGTCTTCTCTTACATAACCAGAAAATTGAGTTTCTTATCGAGAAGACCCCGGCCACCCTGGGAAGCAGCTGATGGAGTTGATATATTGAAGTCTTTGCCTTGACAACATGAGCGCGCTTATATGAACCAGAAAAAGTTGCTTACCTAGAAAACTTTTAAGAAAACCAGGAAACAGCTATTGGTGGTCGATTTGTGCCTCATTGTGTTTTCTTCATAAGAGCTTATGTAACCAGAAAAGAGAATATGGCATGCAACTCGAAAAAACAGCTAATAGGATATCTATGTCTCATTGCCTTTGAGCAATAAGATGTCCCCATTTGCAGTGAAAATTAACCGGTTATAGTCATTGTTGTGACTTGTAAGGGCTACCCAACTGGCTTGGACGATGTACATATCTTGTGGGACATTTGAAACATGACCTACATCAAAGTTTTTTGTTCAATTCTCTGTATATGTAGAGAGTGAATTGGAGGCCAAACGAGGCTTGTCGTTTGCATGTCTAGTTTTGTGCTGCATGGTTTTTCATTCTCCCAGTCTCCCTTCCTCTGGGTCAAAGATTAAAATACTCTGATAACATAAGAATTCATACATGTAAGTTAAATCCTTTTAGAAATTCAGTGTGTAGTTGAGAAACTTAAATTTTCTGCAATACACTACATTTAAATTCACATAGTTGCACAGAAAACCTCTCCTCTCAGGTAGGCATATGTTTATACTTCCTCCATCTTATTTTATGTGGTACACGAAATTTAAGAAAGAATAAGGGTGCGTTTGGTTCGGGGTAAACAGGAAAGGGAAAGGAAATGGAGGAATGGAATTCCCTTTATTGTTGTTTGTTTGGCTTATTTTTTCATTCCCTTTACCCTTTTTTTCATTCCCTTTTCCTTAGATTGATTCATATGGTAATGAATATGAGCGCAATTGAAATTCCTGGGGAGTTATAATTCCCCCACCCCCCTAGGTATTTCGATTCCTTTTCCCCAACTCGGACCCTGGACCCCGAACCCCGGACCACCCAAAATCAAACATGTAGAGACAATCAGGGTAATTCTTTTCCATTCCCTTACTGGATTCTATTCCGTTTACCCTGCGCGAACCAAACGCACCCTAAATGACTTTGAAACTTATAGCTTAAAATAAATTATAGTAGTAGATATTTATTGGGCTATCAATGATTTCATTAAGTGTAAATTAAATTATTTCTAAATATATAGACATGTATCCTTTGTTTTGAACAAACTAAAAAGTAAAATGCATAATATAAATGTAGAGAAAGACTAGCATGCTACCTGTTGAGTTTTGAACCTGTGAATTCATTGGTTATTAGAACAACAACATATCTAGTGAAATCTCACAACGTGGGGCCTGGGGAGGGTAGAATGTACGCAGACCTTATCTCTACCTTAGTAGTTAGAGCGACTATTTCCGAGAGACTCTCGGTTCAAGACAGGGCGTAAGCAAGAGCATAGCAACAACAAAAGCAGTCAAATCCGATAAAAATAAGCTAAACAAAGTACACTAAAGGACACATAACAACATAAATCAAATTACAAGGAACTATAACACAATACTGCACCTATTGGTAAGATAGGCTAAGCGGGCCTACAATAATAACACTACCACTACCAGTTTGCAAGAGTAAGTATGACTACGCTCGATTACCTACTATCCTTCTACCCTAATATGTGTCATCCACAACCCCCTGTCTAAGGTCATGTCCTCAGTAAGTTGCATATGCGCCATATCCCGTTTAATCACCTCTCCCCAATATTTTTTCGGCCTATCTCTACCCCTCCTAAACTCGTCTCTGACCAACCTCTCACACATTCGCACTGGGGCATTTGTGTATGTACATGTCCAAACCATCTCAGTCTCGCTTCCCGCATCTTATCCTCCACCGAGATCACTCCCACCTTATCGCGAATATCATCATTTCTAATCATATCCCTCATTGTATGCCCGCACATCCATCTTAGCATCCTCATTTCCGCAACTTTCATCAAAGATGTGCGAAGTCTTGACTGACCAACACTCCGCCCCATATAAACATAGTCGGTCTAACCACCGCCCTATAGAACTTGCCTTTAAGTTTTGATGACACCTTTTATCGCACAAGACTCCATTATTCACCCTACCCCAATATGATGTGTGACATCGTCATCAATCTCTCCATCCACTTGGATAATAGACTCAATCCACTTGGATAATAGACCCAAGGTACTTGAAGCTTTCTTTCTTCATAATAGCCTCACCTCCTCGCCTGTCTCCACCTCGCTCACGTTGGTGAACTTGCACTACAAGTATTATGTCTTGGTCCTGCTCAGCCTAAGCCCTTTGGACTCCGGAGTACGTCTCCAAACCTTAAGATTATGTTTCACTCCATTGTGAGTTTCACTCCCTTGTGAGTTTTATCAATGACTCTGCGAATAACATACACCATCCCCTTGTATTTGTCGCTTAAGTCAATCCATCACCAATGCAAATTGGTTATTGGAAGGAAAAACAAAATAAATCGTGTAAACTTTGTGGAATAGTTGAAGAAATTTTCAGGAAAAAAAATCCACCAAGATGTAGCCTCAAGTGTCCACAGGCACGCTGAAGAGTCGTTCTCACTAGGCACTTGGCCTTATAACAACTGCATCGCATTCCTAAGATACGATTGGAGAAATTGAGAATGAGTAGCAAGAAGATATTAATAGTTGGAGGAACAGGCTACTTGGGGCAACATCTTGTGCAAGAATTCACGGCAATCCAAGATGCTCTTTCATTAGCCTTCACCTACCATACCAACCCCCCTCCTGAGCGCCTTCTACAAGCCATTCCTCATGCCCTGCCCTTCCATGTAGATTTACGAACCGGCAATGGCTTTGATCACATCTCACAAAATTTTGGTCAGGTTTGAGTTTTACACTACATAGTTACTAAAGATTCCATCTTTATTCCTTTTGGATCTTGAAGAATTTCAATTCTTTTGCTTGCATTTTCATTTTTGGTGATTGAGATAGCATCTCACAAAATGTTGGTCAAGTTTGTATTTTATTGTACTAGTTACTAGAGGTTCCATTTTCCACTTGTGGGTCTTGAAGAATTGCAATTCTTTTGCTTGCATTTTCATCTTTGGTGATTGAGATAGCATCTCACAAATGTTGGTCAAGTTTGTATTTTATTATGCAAATTACTAAAGGTACCATTTTTCACTTGTGGGTCTTGAAGAATTGCAATTGTTTTGCTTGCATTTTCATCTCACAAAATGTTGGTCAAGTTTGTATTTTATTGTACTAGTTACTAGAAGTTCCATTTTCCACTTGTGGGTCTTGAAGAATTGCAATTGTTTTGCTTGCATTTTCATTTTTGGTGATTGAAATAGCATCTCACAAAATGTTGGTCAAGTTTGTATTTTATTGTACTAGTTACTAGAAGTTCCATTTTCCACTTGTGGGTCTTGAAGAATTGCAATTCTTTTGCTTGCATTTTCATCTTTGGTGATTGAGATAGCATCACAAATGTTGGTCAAGTTTGTATTTTATTATGCAAGTTACTAAAGGTACCATTTTTCACTTGTGGGTCTTGAAGAATTGCAATTCTTTTGCTTGCATTTTCATTTTTGGTGATTGAAATAGCATCTCACAAAATGTTGGTCAAGTTTGTATTTTATTGTACTAGTTACTAGAAGTTCCATTTTCCACTTGTGGTCTTGAAGAATTGCAATTCTTTTGCTTGCATTTTCATCTTTGGTGATTGAGATAGCATCACAAATGTTGGTCAAGTTTGTATTTTATTATGCAAGTTACTAAAGGTACCATTTTTCACTTGTGGGTCTTGAAGAATTGCAATTCTTTTGCTTGCATTTTCATTTTTGGTGATTGAAATAGCATCTCACAAAATGTTGGTCAAGTTTGTATTTTATTGTACTAGTTACTAGAAGTTCCATTTTCCACTTGTGGGTCTTGAAGAATTGCAATTCTTTTGCTTGCATTTTCATCTTTGGTGATTGAGATAGCATCACAAATGTTGGTCAAGTTTGTATTTTATTATGCAAGTTACTAAAGGTACCATTTTTCACTTGTGGGTCTTGAAGAATTGCAATTCTTTTGCTTGCATTTTCATTTTTGTTGATTGAAATAGCATCTCACAAAATGTTGGTCAAGTTTGTATTTTATTGTACTAGTTACTAGAAGTTCCATTTTCCACTTGTGGGTCTTGAAGAATTGCAATTCTTTTGCTTGCATTTTCATCTTTGGTGATTGAGATAGCATCTCACAAATGTTGGTCAAGTTTGTATTTTATTATGCAAGTTACTAAAGGTACCATTTTTCACTTGTGGGTCTTGAAGAATTGCAATTCTTTTACTTGCATTTTCATTTTTGGTGATTGAAATAGCATCTCACAAAATGTTGGTCAAGTTTGTATTTTATTGTACTAGTTACTAGAGGTTCCATTTTCCACTTGTGGGTCTTGAAGAATTGCAATTCTTTTGCTTGAATTTCATCTTTGGTGATTGAGATAGCATCACAAATGTTGGTCAAGTTTGTATTTTATTGTACTAGTTACTAGAAGTTCCATTTTCCACTTGTGGGTCTTGAAGAATTGCAATTCTTTTGCTTGCATTTTCATCTTTGGTGATTGAAATAGCATCTCACAAAATGTTGGTCAAGTTTGTATTTTATTGTACTAGTTACTAGAGGTTCCATTTTCCACTTGTGGGTCTTGAAGAATTGCGATTCTTTTGCTTGCATTTTCATCTTTGGTGATTGAGATAGCATCACAAATGTTGGTCAAGTTTGTATTTTATTGTACTAGTTACTAGAAGTTCCATTTTCCACTTGTGGGTCTTGAAGAATTGCAATTCTTTTGCTTGCATTTTCATCTTTGGTGATTGAGATAGCATCACAAATGTTGGTCAAGTTTGTATTTTATTGTACTAGTTACTAGAGGTTCCATTTTCCACTTGTGGGTCTTGAAGAATTGCAATTCTTTTGCTTACATTTTCATCTTTGGTGATTGAGATAGCATCACAAATGTTGGTCAAGTTTGTATTTTATTGTACTAGTTACTAGAAGTTCCATTTTCCACTTGTGGGTCTTGAAGAATTGCAATTCTTTTGCTTGCATTTTCATCTTTGGTGATTGAAATAGCATCTCACAAAATGTTGGTCAAGTTTGTATTTTATTGTACTAGTTACTAGAGGTTCCATTTTCCACTTGTGGGTCTTGAAGAATTGCAATTCTTTTGCTTGCATTTTCATCTTTGGTGATTGAGATAGCATCTCACAAACGTTGGTCAAGTTTGTATTTTACTATGCAAATTACTAAAGGTACCATTTTTCACTTGTGGGTCTTGAAGAATTGCAATTGTTTTGCTTGCATTTTCATTTTCGGTGATTGAGATAGCATCTCACAAAATGTTGGTCAAGTTTGTATTTTATTGTACTAGTTACTAGAGGTTCCATTTTCCACTTGTGGGTCTTGAAGAATTGCAATTGTTTTGCTTGCATTTTCATTTTCGGTGATTGAGATAGCATCTCACAAAATGTTGGTCAAGTTTGTATTTTATTATGCAAGTTACTAAAGGTACCATTTTTCACTTGTGGGTCTTGAAGAATTGCAATTGTTTTGCTTGCATTTTCATTTTCGGTGATTGAGATAGCATCTCACAAAATGTTGGTCAAGTTTGTATTTTATTATGCAAGTTACTAAAGGTACCATTTTTCACTTGTGGGTCTTGAAGAATTGCAATTGTTTTGCTTGCATTTTCATTTTCGGTGATTGAGATAGCATCTCACAAAATGTTGGTCAAGTTTGTATTTTATTATGCAAGTTACTAAAGGTACCGTTTTTCACTTGTGGTTCTTGAAGAATTGCAATTGTTTTGCTTGCATTTTCAGTTTCGGTTATTGAGATAGAATCTCACAAAATGTTGGTCAAGTTTGTATTTTGTTATGCAAGTTACTAAAGGTACCATTTTTCACTTGTGGGTCTTGAAGAATTGCAATTGTTTTGCTTGCATTTTCATTTTTGGTGATTGAAATAGCATCTCACAAAATGTTGGTCAAGTTTGTATTTTATTGTACTAGTTACTAGAGGTTCCATTTTCCACTTGTGGGTCTTGAAGAATTGCAATTCTTTTGCTTGCATTTTCATCTTTGGTGATTGAGATATCATCTCACAAATGTTGGTCAAGTTTGTATTTATTATGCAAATTACTAAAGGTACCATTTTTCACTTGTGGGTCTTGAAGAATTGCAATTGTTTTGCTTGCATTTTCATTTTCGGTGATTGAGATAGCATCTCACAAAATGTAGGTCAAGTTTGTATTTTATTATGCAAGTTACTAAAGGTACCATTTTTCACCTGTGGGTCTTGAAGAATTGCAATTATTTTGCTTGTATTTTCATTTTCGGTGATTGAGATAGCATCTCACAAAATGTTGGTCAAGTTTGTATTTTATTATGCAAGTTACTAAAGGTACCGTTTTTCACTTGTGGCCTGAAGAATTGCAATTGTTTTGCTTGCATTTTCATTTTCGGTTATTGAGATAGCATCTCACAAAATGTTGGTCAAGTTTGTATTTTATTGTACTAGTTACTAGAGGTTCCATTTTCCACTTGTGGGTCTTGAAGAATTGCAATTCTTTTGCTTGCATTTTCATTTTCGGTGATTGAGATAGCATCTCACAAAATGTTGGTTAAGTTTGTATTTTATTATGCAAGTTACTAAAGATATCATTTTTCACCTGTGGGTCTTGAAGAATTGCTATTCTTTTGCTTGCATTTTCATCTTTGGTGATTGAGATAGCATCTCACAAATGTTGGTCAAGTTTGTATTTTATTATTCAAGTTACTAAAGGTACCATTTTTCACTTGTGGGTCTTGAAGAATTGCAATTGTTTTGCTTGCATTTTCATTTTCGGTGATTGAGATAGCATCTCACAAAATGTTGGTCAAGTTTGTATTTTATTATGCAAGTTACTAAAGGTACCATTTTTCACCTGTGGGTCTTGAAGAATTGCAATCTTTTGCTTGCATTTTCATCTTTGGTGATTGAGATAGCATCTCACAAATGTTGGTCAAGTTTGTATTTTATTATGCAAATTACTAAAGGTACCATTTTTCACTTGTGGGTCTTGAAGAATTGCAATTGTTTTGCTTGCATTCTCATTTTTGGTGATTGAAATAGCATCTCACAAAATGTTGGTCAAGTTTGTATTTTATTGTACTAGTTACTAGAGGTTCCATTTTTCACTTGTGGGTTTTGAAGAATTGCAATTCTTTTGCTTGCATTTTCATCTTTGGTGATTGAGATAGCATCTCACAAATGTTGGTCAAGTTTGTATTTTATTATGCAAGTTACTAAAGGTACCATTTTTCACTTGTGGGTCTTGAAGAATTGCAATTCTTTTGCTTGCATTTTCATTTTTGGTGATTGAGATGGCATCTCACAAATGTTGGTCAAGTTTGTATTTTATTATTCAAGTTACTAAAGGTACCATTTTTCACTTGTGGGTCTTGAAGAATTGCAATTGTTTTGCTTGCATTTTCATTTTCGGTGATTGAGATAGCATCTCACAAAATGTTGGTCAAGTTTGTATTTTATTATGCAAGTTACTAAAGGTACCATTTTTCACTTGTGGGTCTTGAAGAATCGCCATTGTTTTGCTTGCATTTTCATTTTCGGTGATTGAGAATTTGAGATAGCATCTCACAAAATGTTGGTCAAGTTTGTATTTTATTATGCAAGTTACTAAAGGTGCCATTTTTCACCTGTGGTTCTTGAAGAATTGCAATTATTTTGCTTGCATTTTCATTTTCTGTGATTGAGATAGCATCTCACAAAATGTTGGTCAAGTTTGTATTTTATTATGCAAGTTACTAAAGGTACCGTTTTTCACTTGTGGTTCTTGAAGAATTATTTCATTTTGAACTTCTATTTTGGTGATTAAGATATGCGTCTCACAATATTTTGATCTGGTTTGAATTACAGTAAAAAAGTTACACTAGCTGATCGAATTTTCTTTTGTCGGTCCTGGAGAACTACATTTTCTTTTTGCATCTTCGTTTTGGTGATTGAAATGTTACTAAAGATTCCATCTTTCATTTGTGGGTCTTCAGGATACACATTTGCAGTGTGGAGTAAATTTTAATTGTTTTCTAGATGTTTACTATTTCCAGTTCTTTAGTGTTGTTTCCGAGAGTTGGGATTTTTAACTACAGAGTGTCAATTAATCCATTTGTGTTGCTCACATTCTATCTGATAAGCTGAGGCAGATCCAATATATAAGCAGAGGGTGAAACCTCTCATAATCAGTCTATCTTTATGTTGATATAAAATTTAAATAAAAGTTTGAATATGTATATGTAATAAGAGGTGCATCCACTGATTTTAAAATCTTGTTTGCCTCTAGTGATACCACTCAGATTGTTGAATTTATTTATGTGTAGTGTTGGTGTCTGTTTGTTGTGGTCTAGGATGAGTACCAAAAATAGCTGGTGGATTGTCTATTAGGCCAAAATTATTTACTATACCACTTAAAATGCCATAACAGCTAATACCATGCTTTGTAATGTGAACAAGCAGCCTGATGTTGTGGTTAATTGTGCTGCACTTTCTGTTCCACGTGCCTGTGAAGTGGATCCTGCTGCTGCCATGGCTATTAATGTGCCTTCTGTTCTTGTTAAATGGTTGTCAAGCTTAAAAAATGGCTGTACTCTTCTGATTCACTTGTCTACTGATCAAGGTAAGACTTGCGGAAGTTGTTGTAGTGACAATAGTTAATTAATTACAGAAGTTGGAGAGTTTCTTGCTTCCATCTTGAGCTGGTTATGCTTCTTAGTCTAGCTATATTGGTTTTAGGAGAATGATTAAATGTTGATTTACTTTCATTGGTAGGGTTTGATTATTGTTTCACTTATTTGGTACAGTTGGAGAAAAAGTAGATGATGAGAAAATAAATGGATGTACTTCCTTCCTTTGTAGGAGTTCTGGGAGTGAAAGTTTCAAAGCTTTGTATGCAAGTTCTCAGCTATTGGCCATACTCCGCAGTCAATTCTTCCCTTGTAATCAACTTACAACTCTGTTTCAATGTTGCTTTGGAGCCTTTGACTCCGTCTACATTGATATAACAGATTCTCCTATTTGTTTTTAAATAAGAATTCACCTATTTCGTCAGATGTTAAAGGTCACTTACTAAACTTTTGAGTTAGATGCAACAATGCAGTTTTAGGTTTTCAATCCAGGTTTAGTGACCAGTTTTCTTATACAAAAATCTTTTAATTGCTATGCCTAATCATAACAAATGACATTTCCTTAACAATTGATATATCTTTGCCAGCTCTATTTATCGTTTAGTTGCACACTCTTCAAGGTATTGCCTATGGGAAATGAGGTGCATGTCTTAGAGGTTTTGTGCCTGCATGGAAGTGCCACCTAAGCGAGATGAAGCGCCTAAACTTCTCTGTGCCTAGCATCATAGCTTAAGTGCGCATCTCAATTGAACCTTAACAACACTGTTGGCTATCAATATCATAGGAGCCAAACTATATAGATTTAATTCCTGGTCTAGCAACCTCCGAAATTCCATCCTAAGAAACTAATTCTGGCACAAGGACGACATATTTAGAGAAATAACTGGTTCCTTCTTACACAGGTAATTTCTTCAATATCAGCGGAAACAGCAATAAGTCTGACATGTTATCTAGAATTTTCCATAACTCCCTCATGCAGATAGAGGTAAGATGCTTAAATTTAATAGACACTTGGATAAGGAAGATGCTGACTTAAATTTCTGGTGCATAAACCTTTTAGAAATTAGGATATTAGCTTCTGTTCACCAATTTCCTTGATATTTTTGTTGGTGTTAAATGTCTCATATTGTTTATTTGGTAGTGTTCCTTTCCATGTAAAGATATGAAAAAGTTGTTAACAACCTCCGCATCTTTAGATCAGGCTCTCTTTAGTTGTTGAATGTGGCTGGATTGACAGTCGTCCAATTTTAGAATGTTCTCATTTCTTTTTCACTGATACACAACAATTTTATTGGGACAAGGTGAAACTAATTTGACTTATATCTCAGTCTATGAAGGGACCAAATCCTTCTACAAGGAAGCTGATGAGGCCCTTCCTGTGAATGTTTATGGAAGATCAAAGGTAGCAGCAGAGCAATTTATATCTGCAAATTACTCAAATTTTGCAATTTTGAGGAGCAGTATTATTTATGGACCTCAGACTGTCTCCCCTGTCCCAAAATCACTTCCAGTTCAGGTGAATACAATGAACTTCACCTTGTTCTTGCACTTGTCCAACTTCATTAAGGGGTAGTTCATTACACTGAGGGGGGGGGGCATATTAGCCTCCACGCTTTTTCTTTTGTGTGCTATGGAATTTAAACTCTTTATATCTTTTTTGTAGCTTAACCTAATCACTTCATATTATGTCAAGCTTTCCTTTTGTTTGGGATGAAACTTGATTTAAACTTGATATTGAGATGTACTCGAGCTTGCTAATTATATTTCGTGCTGTGTGTGATTACTGTTGAATGCCATCTATATGTCCCTTCTTTTTGGACTCATTGGTCATACCATAGGGGTGAGTGGCTCTGTTTAGCTTCAATAATAGATAGTACTGTTGTTACTTTAACTAAACATAAGATTGAATACTTAGTCATGATTTTATTGTGATACAACAACAGTAAAAACTGCATCTGAATCCCAAGCAATTCTATTATGATACATGTCATTAAATTACTTGACTGCTGGGCTTTGAATGCTTCACATGAAAATTATGCAGTGGATGGATAGTGTTCTTGCAAAGGGATATGCTATGGATTTTTTTCATGATGAGTTCCGTTGTCCTGTCTATGTTAAGGATCTTGTGACCATCGTATGGACACTGACAAATAGATGGATCTCAGGTTTGACATGCTTTGACCCTCAAGATTGATTTGCATTAATCAAAGTTACACACCTTTTTGACAAGCCTCTGTCTGTATTAACAAATATGCAATACTTTTTTCTTCAATGAAGTTTCACACTGTAATCTTCTAAGATTGGTTCTCTTCTTTGTGGTACATATTTACTCCAACCTTTCTTGCTGCATGATGATTTGATTCTTTTGAAATATATTATTGAGTTTGTGAGAAATAATGGAGAAAAATATTATTGAATTGTGTAATTACACTATTACATTGAACCCTATTTATAGACACTACATTACAATCCTTTTCCACCTAGGATACTATATACAAATCATATTTCTATTCCTATTCTAACATAGTTAACTAGAATATAATCCAGAACAATTAACTCAGCTCAGTGTTCAATGTGATGGTTTACTATGACTCAATACACAGAAGTTCCACAACATGACTATCAATGCATGCTAATAATCGGTTGATATTTAAATGTATGTCTCAACATTTTCCTTTTAAGAGCCTTCTACTGAAGTTTGTGACTACAATTTACCTGAATTTCTTTCTCCTTCTTGACCTTTTGCGTTCTATCACTCGATCTTGATGTGCATTGTTTCTAGAGAGAGAACCAATGCAGTTACTTCTGAACGTGGGTGGACCTGATCGAGTTTCCAGGGTTCAGATGGCTGAAGCTGTTGCACATATCAGAGGTTATAATTTGTCATTGATCAAATCAGCCTCCTCATCAACTGTAAGTAATATCGACTTAACATTACCACAAATAAATTTTTGAAAGTAGACTCTTACCTTTCTCATTTGCCTTCTAGCTTCTGTTGTATCAGCTGCTATCGTAAAAATACATGAGATTTCAATCCTGTTACCTCTCTCCGTTGTGTTACACTACAATCACAGCAGAGTTAAAGAAAATATCATCACTACTGCTTTTTTTCCCTTCAAACCACATACCTAACATGTGTGTGTTATCTGAACTTTATAGGTTAACCGCGGCGTTAAATCTCCAGCAGATATATCCATGGATGTCACCAGATTGATTCAGACACTAAATATTTCACCAACTGCATTTAAGGATGGTGTTAAATTGACACTTGAAGCAGAATCTGTGTCTACATCATAGTAGTCTGTGTCTTGTTCTTTGCGAGAATGCTCATCTTTGGTGTGTATTTCAGTTCCAAATTTATGTATTTGTAAAAAATATATAATTCTTCTTATTGTTATAATTATATACGCAGTTGTGCAGTTAGGTGTGACAGTGTCAAGTTATGTTCGTTTTTTTCCAGAAATATAATTTGACTACAATTTTTCTGACTTGGGCACCTCTGCACATAAGGGTATGACTTGTTAATGAAGTGCGTTGAGAATCATGAGGTCTCAGGTCCAAATCTCAGTGAACCCATTGAATTAGTCGAGGTGCACGCAAGCTGACTTACATCACGTTATCAACAAAAAAAATTAGGGACTCCACCATATCTTACTAAATACAATATATCTCAACTATCAAACACTGAATAGAGCTTTGTGGGAGGAGTATGATCTATTGAGAGCAAATGCAACATAAAATATCTCAAAAGCTATATATATATATATATATAATGTTGGTAGAATCTTTTGTAGAAAGTTAAAAGAACCAATGCACATGCATTGAAAGATATAGACTACACGCAGTGGTTTTGGTGACACTCACTGTCTTTGGTTCTGATCATTTACGAAAGAATAATGTATATGAATCAACAGTTTACGCGGAGAACATTGAAACTAATGGTGGTCATTTTGATTTTAGAATCAATTCCAATTTTTCACTGATTTGGTTGCATTTGCATGCCCACCGTTCATCATCTTTGTGCTGCAGCTTTATTCTTTTCTGTAAATAAATAAAAACTATAGTAGCTGCCTGACAAAATAGAATAATTCCATATGGTATACATCTTCTTTTGTCATGATAAGAAATGCTAGCTTAGTATATTTTTCAAGTTCAAATTAGTTAATTAACTGAGTAATTGTGTGAGTTTTCTTTAGAGACGTTGACATCTACTAACTGCAAAACTCAACAAAGAATAAATAGAGCATTTTATTAATTCTAAGATTACTTATGACCAATGCAAAGCATATATAGGGAATAAATTCTTGGTTACAAAACAAATATCATGTTGGAACCTGGTAATTATTCCAAGAAATAAAGTTACAAGTTGAGCCTAACACTTTTAAAGAAGAATCTTCATCAAACATGGCCGCATGAGACCTGAGTAAACATTGGATTATGTATTGTAACAGTATAAATAACAACAATATATCCAGTGTGTAATTTCATAAACAAAGAACTTATCCCTAACTTGTTAAGATAGAGAGTTTGTTTCTGATAGACTTTCGGTTCAAATAAAGTATATTAAATCAGGTTAGAAAAGGAAATACAGTAATAAAGAAGCTATGTTAAAAATAATGAAGAAAAGAACTGTAACAACAACGACAACGAAGCAAAAGAAACATCATGATGTAAAATAATTCTCGCTGCTCCATTTAAGTGCAATTTTTAAATATTTTACTCATATGAAAATATATTTTATAATACAGTACTCGATCATTGTGTAATTATTTAGTACTTACTATGCAAATTTCATTTTACATGTTTTAAATGCTCAAGAAAATTATAAATTGAACTAACTTTAAAATTTCGAGTAGTATAAATAGAAGTAGGCCGCGTACACTGCTTGAAGATCATTAGTGTTAAAGATATACACTAGACATATAGTTATACATCAGTTATACTTACTTTCATAGTTCATAACCTTTATTTCATACAAGTCATTATGTGGTTGTGTTTATAATAAGTGGTTACACCACACAAGGATGGTTAGTAGTGTAAGTTCAATAGTATAAATACATTGTAATAGTTGGTTTCTGGACACATACAAAATATATGAGAAAAGCTTGGGCAACGTCCTCTCTTCTCCCTCTTTTCACTGCTTGAGGAGATCGAACATGCAAGTTCGATTATCTCCAGATCGCGAACATTAACAATTAGGGCTCGTTTGGTACGCATACTAATTTCATTGGACTGGACTGGACTGTATTGGACTGTACTGTATTAATATATAATGGACGGTATTAGACTATTAATATATAATGAACTATTTTTTTTTTTAATTATTTTTAGTACAGTCCAGGGGAGACCCTGTTAGATGAGTCTAAAAAATGGTGTACTATTTTAAGAAGTAGTACAGTCCAATGCGGCTGAAAACGTCTATCAAATATTGTATTATTTTTTTGTCCAGTACATTCCAGCTTAATACAGCGTACCAAACGTGTCTTAGTAGTTTGATAGTGTATAAGGTGGTATGTTCTGATATTAATTTTGGGATTAATTTTATATTTTATTTAATAAAAGGTATAGATTTATATCGAAATAATTTGTACCATCTATCAAATATAATATACAATAAAAATTCAAATTTAGTGATGGGATATCCCACCTTATCCCATTAATCTTAGAATTATTTTATCTCACCTCTCATATGAGATAAATTAATCCCAAAATTATTTTCTCATGATTATAATTTTGGGATAATTTAATACAAGTTACAACACACAACGTACTACCTACCCCCCTTAAATTATTTTTTATTGACTCATTTTAAACAAAATTAATTTTAAATTTTTATTTTATTCTTAATAAGAAGTTTTTATTATTATATAAATATTATAATATATTAAAAATCACAAATTATAAAAAAACTTTGTTTATTTTTCGTATTGAGTCAAACTATATCAAATAAATTAAAAAGGAGAGTAGCTATTCTGTTTGCTACAAAAATTAATCATAATTAGAAAAACAGTTTATCAAAATTTAGCTAGACAGGAAGATATTGTTCTAAATTTTATTTTAACGTGTACTGAGAATCAAACTTAAAAGACTTCCACGATCTTTCCACTATGCCAACCAAAGTTGGCTACATAAAACTTTTATATTCATTTACTTTATTTTAGCCAATTCTGATGTCCCAACTAATTTAATATTTAGAGGATTTGTCTAACATCAAAGAGTTTATGGTTGACCATGACAAATTCACATAAACATTGCTATCGTTTAAATAATAAAAGCAATAGCGATAACACAACGTTTTCAGTACGATCTTATTAGTTGGGTTCAGAAAGTGTGAGTACACAAATCTTACATTTACCTTTGATGAGATAGAGAGACAATTTCTAATAGAATAATATTTAATAAAACTATAAAAGTAACAAAACAAAAGTGCACAAAAAGTATTTTATTTAATGGTATTTATTGGACCAAGTTTAATATGCTAATTTGATTTTATGTATTACATTAGCAATTATGACAAAAATATAAAATAATAAAAAAGTAGTTTGATTAAGAAATACTTTAATATTTAGATTATTAAATGAATTTATATTTTCAAAATGTAAAGTTATAATAAAATATCTGTTAGTAATTGAGAATATCAAACATTGACCATCCAAAGAATGTTAAAATAATTGATAATATCAAACATTTCTATATTTAAAAATAATTTAACTTTATGAAGTAATTTACAACAACATACTCAATGTAATCTCATAAAGTGGGGTCTAGAGAGATAAGATGTACGCAAAACTTATTTCTATCTTTGTGGGGACAGAGAGACTATTTTCGATACCCTCGATTAAAAAAAATGTAGTAAATGCAAAATTGTAAGAAAATAAGATAATAAAATATTTAAATATAAATAAATGGGGTAATACACACATGCTCTACATGATAACTAAATACTGCTACTAAAAAAAGAAAAAACGGAGATGGAAAGACTAGCCCCACCTCTCTCATGCACATCGCGATAAAACTCAACTACCTGTTAACCTTCTATACTAATCTTCGAACTTCAAATCTTCCTATCTATGGTCATGTACTCAGTCAGCTTAAATTGTCATGTCATGTCATATCTAATCACCCTTCCAATTCTTCTTTGGTCTATCTCTTAAATCATGCGATCGTCAGTCTCTCACATCTCTCATACTTACAACTCCTATTCACATGCTCGAATCATCTTATACTTAATATGAGTTAATTTACAATCATATAAATATTTAAAATTTATCTTGGATCACACATCTCAAAACTCCGTGCTAAATTAAACTAGATTATTATTTTTTTGGGACGAAGGGAGTAATAAAGATTAAGATAAAGGGCAGTGAAAATAAGAGAGTCTTCAAAGTAAAGGAATATAGGGGCAACCTGTAAGAAGCGTTGAAGGAGTCAGTATAAATATCAGTATTCACATTTTCATGTAGTAGTAGTGCTCTTGATGTTCCCATTGACACAACGAACAACATAAAGTGAATTCACTGCTACGTTGTATCAGGACCGTACAATGTGGAGAGCGGCTCGATCTGCGGCGTCGACTTTCCGCCGTACACGGCGGTTCTCGACGGCTATTCCAGCTCCATGTATGGTCCACAAGCGCGGTGCTGATATTCTTCACGATCCTTGGTTCAACAAGGTTCGGTTTTATTTTGCTTTTAGTTTTTCAACTTGTAGCTTAATTAGGATTGGAAATTAGCGCTTTGTCGATATTTTGTAGCATGATCTGGTTCATTTGGATATTTTGTTTAGTAAGTTATTCTGTTACTATTAGTTGAAATTATTGCAGTGAAAAATAAGGTTTATGGTCAACTTTGTTGGTTTGTCTTGATATATTAATTAAACCTGGTTATGTGATATGAGTCATGAGATGCTACTTTTGAAGTAATGTGTCCACCGACTAAATTTTTACACCTAAATTCGATGTCTGCTTCATTCCCTGAAGAGTTAGGAATTCCATTGAGGAAATGTGTATAGAGGATTCATATAGCCAACCGAACTATTTTTGGATTGAGGTGTACTTGTGTTGTTACTGTTGTTATAGATATGGGTAACTTATGAGTTATAATTGTGCTTGTAAAATATGTGAAGGGATGGTAGTGGACCAAATTGTCCTATTAGGTTTCTCATAAAAAGGTTCAAATGTGTGCTCTGGAAAAGATAAAGTTTGGGTATGTGATTCCAGAAATTGAAAGGAACTATACTGAAATTTCATAAGCCAAATGTAGAAGCAGATTGTAACACATACCATGATGACTCATTGGAATTTTTAATCTTATGTGTTTTTTTGCAAGACATTTCATAAGTAAAACATTATGAAGAGATATCCACAATGTCATGGTGTTTAGGCTCTCCAAGAAGACATGTGGTTCTATATTCTTCTGAGCATCAACCTTTATAAGAAAATGTTGTAATAAGTTAATAAAAAGATAAAAAGTAATATACATTATACCTCCAAGAGTAAAAAATTATGCTTTATGTTTCTCGAGAGACCATGATTTATACAACCTCACAAGCTTTGTCAAGAGACCAGGAATGATACAACCTTAAGATTACAATATTCTGATTGTGATATGTACAAAGAAAAAGAGATTATAATACAACTGGTTCTTGTTAAATTGTGTGAACCATCTCATCTAAAACCTTAAACTGTTAGAGAGGCTACATTTTACTTACTTTATTATGCCTTCAACACACCCTTTCACGTGCGGTCTTGGTTCTTTTTCAAAGTCCAAGTATGTAGAAATTCTTTTTGACAATGGCTAGTGTTGAAAAATGAACCCAGGACCGCTGCCTATTCTAATAATATGATACCATTTTAAATTGAAATTTTAAACTGTTAGAGAGAGCAAACATTAGCTGAATGAAATTGATGTAACTTGATGTTATTGTTTGCAATAAACAAAAAACAGGACACAGGATTCCCAATGACGGAAAGAGACCGATTGGGGCTGCGCGGTCTCCTCCCACCTCGAGTAATATCATTTGAACAACAATATGACCGTTTCAGTAAGTTGTTCTGATTTATACTTAGCCCTTGTTGCTTGCATGTGAGTTAATATCATTGTTATCAAAGGCGCGCTTAAAGTGCGCTTAAGCCCTAAAGCGAGGCTCAAAACTTGTTGAGCACTTCGCCTCTCTTAATGTGTGCTTCAGTGTCGTCATCAAGGCTCGAAGACATACTTTTCCTTGCCAATGAGCGTTTCTTGAAGAGACGGCACTATACGATTAATATTTTCACTTTATTGTTATTCTTTTTCAGTTTTATTCTCCATATATTTGCCATTCATGCTTATAATTGTTAGTCTTGGACTAAACATATATTTTTATATCTTTCCTCCATTTGCGCCTTATTTCATCAAAGCCCACGCTTTATTTGCGCTTTGCGCTTAAAGCCCCAACGAACCTTAGAGCTTTTTTGCGCTTATAATTACACTGGTTAATATTCAGCTCTTTATAGAAGGTCTATGCTCAATCTATTTAGAAGAAACTTCCTGCGCTCTCTCTCTCTCTTCCGTTGTTGCTGGCTTCTAACTTAGATAAGACCTGGTTTTATTTTCCTGCCAGCATTTCAAAATTACTTTTGGCACTGGAGCTATCTGCTGCCAACAGATGTGGAAAAAGTTATAAACAAATGTTTCCAGATTACCAACGTAAATGCATCTTGTTTAATAGAGATGATTGCGAAAACTTAAAGTTGGTAATGTCATTGACTGTTGACCTTACAGCTTTTTTTAATGGAATTATCACTGAAGCAGCCATTTTATGTATAAACTGTGAACTAGTTCCCTCATGTTTCTAAAATCTAGAACAAGTTATTCCATAATTGTGTAAGCAACTCTCTAGCCTTGGATATATCTTTACACCTATGACCTGAAGTTGTCAGGAGCTGCTATCCGAGCTGCTGATAAGTACCAGTTTTGGTTAATTGCTTACTTAAAAGAAGAAAGGCTATAATATTTTTAGGCTCCTGTTGGTTGCAGACATCTTAACTTTAAACTCTACAATAGTCCAACCTTGTCAACCAAACAATTTGTTAGCTTTCGAAGTATGTTGAAAACCAATACAGCCACGAGAACGGCCATGAAAAATTGATGAGAACGTTAACTTAGTTCGGTAACGTAAGTACTTGTGGGTTCTTTCATCTTTCAATCTTTTCTCCCTTTTCTTTGGCAGGGTGTGGACAGTTCATCCCCTTAGAAATGTCCTAAACCAAAATTCTGGTTGTTATAAGTTTTCACAAGTGATTACGGAGTGTACCTTTTTGCTGAAGAATCTTGAACATGGATGAACGGTTCTGTTAATTTTCACCGCACTATCTAGTAATAAATAGAAGAAAATGCTTGATGGAATGAGGTGCTGGAAGAGTTGTCTAAGTTAGTTCGACATATTGATTGCCTCCCAGTGTGATTTATGAGGTGTCAACATTATGCACTCTTAACTCCAAATATTCCAAGAAATTTTAGTGGAACTACTAATGAGGCTTGACAGCACCATCTACTTTGACATCTTTTTGCCCCTAGTGCTTCGGTTCAACGGCAAAGGTAGTCCAACACGGAATTATACTTGATGTCACATCACGGTTTGAATCCTATTGTGAACCAAGTCTAGTATTTGAGTGAGGAAAGGATGAACCCGTTATCCATTGAGTTTCAAAGATGGAAACAACAGGTTTCTTTGTTGTTGAAAAAAAAATAGTTTGAGATATTTCAGATTTTCGCTTTGGCTTTCTTGTCTTAGTAGGCATGTTGCATGTTGGCGCAACATATATTAGGAACTCTATATTTAGTTCCTCCCTGCTGAAAAAGAGAGGAAGAATTTTTGGAACATTTACATCTAATCTTGCTGAAAATTAAAATATTTGTACATTTTTGTTCCAATCTTCCATTTTGAATGCATTCTGGTAAATCTTCTAGAAAACTCTTTATTTTTTTGTCTATTCAACTATCTTATGTATCATACTCACGCACATTGTATCCAATTTCACTCATGTTGGTAGTGATGTTATTGTGTATATGTCAGTTATGTCTTTCTGTTTAATAAGTTTTGTTGTAAGATATCCTTCGTGAAGTTGTGTTGTCTAATACCATATTCTTTCTTTTGTTGTACCACTAGTGGAGTCATTTCGATCACTTGAGAAAAATACGGAAGGTCAACCAGACAGTGTTGTCTCGTTAGCAAAATGGAGGATCTTAAACAGGCTGCATGACAGGAATGAGACATTGTACTATCGAGTAAGTCTGGTGGTTGCAAATCATGCTTGCAAATGCTAAGTAGCAAATAAACAATTTCAAGCTGAGCTTAAATCCCTAACCGTTCTTCTCAGGTTCTAATTGACAATATCAAAGATTTTGCTCCCATAATATACACTCCAACAGTAGGATTGGTTTGCCAAAACTACTCTGGCTTGTTTAGACGTCCACGTGGCATGTATTTCAGTGCCAAAGATAAGGGAGAGATGATGTCAATGATTTTCAACTGGCCTTCTACTCAGGTATTATGTGATTTCACAACTTTCTGATTCTTCAGCTTCCCCTTCTATCATTTCAATTATCTAAAAGTTTCATATATATGAAGCTCTTTTTTTGTCCTCTGCATTCACCTAAGCTTGAAAGAAGTCATTCCTCCTTTGTGTATTTCTTCTTTGGCATAAATTTACTTTACCAGAGCTTGATCATCTTTATTTCACCGTCTGCAAATACTCTGGAGCTGTTTTCTTAACTTTCTGTTGCTTTCACCAGTGCATCAATTTTTGATGGGTCGAGACAGTGTAGATAGTGGTTGGCCCCAATTTCTTGTGTAGTTTCTAACTTTACTATGATTTTTATGTTGTCTGTACATAAGTTGTATGATAGAAGTATGCATTAAGCTTAAAAAGTTCTAACCAATCATCTATACAAGTTGGTGTTCCTGACCTAATAAAAAAAATACAAGTTGGTTTAAGGTTATCCTGTTTCTCCATAATTACAATGTAGACAAAAGAGAACTCCTGATGCCCAACACTGAACTCTTGATGAGAAGTTATCCTGTTTCTTCTCCCTAGATAAACAAAAAAAACACAAAAAGGTGCTGTGAACCTTCATGTACAAGCTCCTAACCTGTTAATCTAGCAACTTGATCATTTCAATCATGTTCCTGGACTGAACCCAATATATATTGAACATGGAAAATGTAACTTTTTTTTTGATAAGGTAAAATTTACATGGGAAATGTCAATGAATTCCGAAGTAAAGCTACAACATAACAGAAGATGATCATTTTCCTCTTCCATTAATAGAAGATGACCAGTGTCCTCTCCGTGCCGTTTACAGAAACAAAATCTGACTATTACATCTTCTTTTTCTTAAATCGTATGCTGTCAAAATAGCATTTGACGCTGCCTTCCATACAAAACTTGCCATATTCCTTGATATCCTGGAGCTCTAGATGATTTTTGTATGGCATTTAGTCACCCCTATTGTATGAATGACTATATTGTTACTTCACCGTGAAGCATTTCGAGGATGACCCTTTCAAAATCAGGCCACTGATCTCCCTGATCTGTGTATTTATAACCGATGCAGAAATGATTCCACCTCTTCAATTTCTCGATAATGTAAAGTTCTCCTAAAAGACATATCCTAAGAAATTTTGTGTATCATCTGTTTTAAGAATATCTGCTACCGTAACAATCTTGTTATTTGTAAAAAAATAAATTCTTTTAAAAAAGTATCACCACACCATAGTCAAGCCAAGAGGGGATATTGTCCCCATGAAATCTCATGAACTTTCAAAAATCTGTTTTTCCCTTCATATCCTCTGTACAAAACACCATGTCTTTGTCACTTACTCAGATAACCATCCATATTGATCCGCACCATACTGTACAAAACACCATGTCTCATTAGCTTCTCCTGCCTCTTATTTATTGATGTTTAGTTTGGATGATGAGGAGCTAATTTACTGGTCATTGGTTTATTTCTTTTAGTACTGTGACAATATCAGACCGAAGTTATATTGTTCCTTTCATTTTTCATTTCAGAAATTTGTCTGGAAGACTTGGGTATAGAAAGTTAAATAGTATATGTTTCAGAATTATGTAAAACTCAAATGAAGTGTAGATGAGAAAATCTTCAGACTTTAACCTCTTTGATACGAGTTGTCATTTTAGAAAAAAAATGCACGGCTTTGATCAAATAGAATAACCCAATGCATTCTTGTCTTCTGTTTGCAGGTAGACATGATTGTGCTGACGGATGGAAGCCGTATTCTTGGCCTCGGCGATCTTGGAGTTCAGGGGATAGGTATACCAATTGGCAAACTTGACATGTACGTGGCAGCTGCTGGTATCAACCCACAAAGAGTATGTATGGAAGTTACTATTTGTTCTGCAATTTCACATTCATGAGCTACGCCATTATCAGTTTATGTGTTGCATCTGTTTTTTTATCTTTTCCATAGGCTGCTTTGTAAATCCAAAGTGCTATGAAACATAGACATCTGATATGTATTTGCAAGGATACCAATCTGACTAACTAACCTATCCAAAAAGACGTAAAATAAAATAAAATAAAGGAAATGATTCCAGACTTAAATGAGGCTTTGTTATAGTGTTAAGTAATGACTGCTAGTGTTGATGTTTGGCAAGTCTGCCTATGTCATTTATAATCATCAATGTCTTGTACAATTTAATCAAAATTGTTGAACGCACAATTTGCTCCTTGAATAGTAGAACTGATGATTGGTTCTACAACATCAACAACATACCCGCTGAAATCCCACAAAGTGGGGTCTGGGGAGGGTAGAGTGTACGCAAACCTTACCCCTATCTCCAAAAAAAAAAAAATACTCAACGCTTTCATGTTATGATGTGCCTTCATGTTTGCAAAAATATGTTGTCTCCAGACTTACCTATGCCTATGCCTAACAGGTGCTCCCAGTTATGCTTGACGTTGGTACCAACAATCAGAAGCTTCTAGAAGACCCTCTTTGTGAGTAAGACTTTTTAATGCATAGTACTCCATCCAAAAAAGGTATTAGTAATCTAATATGCTCAGACCTCATTTGGTTTTGGCTTCTTCCATGCTGGAGGGTTTCAAGTACCAACATCGTTCCAACTACCAAATGCAATAGTTTCAACATCCAATCCTTATTTACCTTATAAAAAAAAAGGGCAGCCCGGTGCACTAAGCTCCCGCTATGTGCGGGGTCCGGGGGAGGGCCGGACCACAAGGGTCTATTGTACGCAACCTTACCTTAAAATTTACCTTATAAAAAAATTAGAAATACTTATGAGACAGAGACTCTAAAGGTGATTAGGTACCATATCGAGAATGTTATCAAATATCTTAGATGACTTAGAAAATTGGCATATTACTTTTTTGATAGGTATAAAAGTAAGGGTTATTAAAATGATCTGTAGGCGGGAATCGAATCCCAGTTGTTGTTATGTTGTTTCCAATTAATTCATTCCAAATCTCTTGATCTTTTCTCTCAATCTAATTCTTTGCATGCAACAGTGATGATAACATAGAAATGAGTTGGAATAAAAATCTTTATTTTGAAAACCTGGTAAATGGTTTATTCATATTGGTTAAAGCAGCTATGTTAGTGAACTTGATGATTAATAACTTTTTTATCTCCCAAAATAGTATTTATTAGAGAGTGACTGTTGTTCTTTAATAATCTTATTCTCTCTTGTAAGACTGACAAGAAAGAGTTGCCTCTGTTCCATTCTTTATCTCTCCTGTTTCTTGCAAGTTCTTGTTCCAGTCATCTGCTACTCTTACTAAAGTCAACTTTTTATTCTGGAATTTGGAACCTATTTTTTGTCGGACCTTGATAGATATATATTTGGCTAGAGATGAGTGCACTACGTTTTATTTTTTATTTGCATTGTCCATGATTATCTGAACTGAACTTTTATCCTTTCCATTAGCACTGTTGGCCTGATAAAATTGTTTGCACTTAGAAATATGTGTTCATAAGTTGTTCATGCACCACAGAAACTATGAAATATTTTTAGATTCATAGACCTATCAACTAATAGGATCAGGGTTTTTGATGCATCTTGTAATTGGTGGTCTATTTTATATCATAGTTAGAAAAACATTATAACGTGAAAGTCATTTTAGCCTGTGTGATCACTCTATGAACAACTCCAAACACATGGAAAAATTAAGAGCATTGACTCTGTTGAACTGGAAATGGTGTCTCGGAAGTAGATGGACTGATGACCTAAACGAATTCAATCTGATGAGTAATTGTTGTCTCTCTATCTTTCTTGCATGGGATGTGGTGTACCCATTCATGATACCTTCATTATTTCAATGTTTTAAGAAAATGGACACTTACACCATATAGCAAAGCAACATAGTAGCTCTAATCAATTTGTGTTGAGACTATTGAGTGAGGATGCAACTATCAGATGTTATACAGTTCTAGTTTCGAAAATTAGCCCTTTTCACCCCTCCTCATTCTGTTCTCCAAGTTGAGTGCAAGGTTACTGCTTCTTACATGATTTTAATTTCACAGATCTTGGACTGCGACAACCTAGGTTGGAAGGAGAAGAATATTTGTCAATAGTTGATGAATTTGTGGAAGCTGTGCATGCTCGATGGCCAAAGGCTGTTGTGCAGGTCCATTTACTTTCAAAGAATGATATCTTATACTATTTTATTTTTCTTGCACTGATATATCTGAATAATGCTATTAGTTTGAGGATTTTCAAGCAAAGTGGGCTTTTGAGACACTGGATCGCTATCGGAAAAAGTTTTGCATGTTCAATGATGATATACAGGTAGTGTGCTTGGTCCCAGATTTTTGCTGGAAGTTATTTGTTGGCTGCTGTTGTTCTCCTTTCTGCAGCCACCACTTGCAGAAAGAATTATCTTCTGCTCTTCTTGTTCATAGGGAACAGCCGGTGTTGCACTTGCTGGGCTATTAGGAACTGTTAGGGCACAGGGCCGGCCATTGACTGATTTTGCCAACCAAAAGATAGTGGTAGTCGGAGCAGGGAGGTATTGCCTCAATAAACTTTAAAAATCTATACTTGGTTACTAAAAAATTCTGTCTTAGTTAGATGCCTGTTTGAGGTGGCTTAATTTTGTATTTTCTTCCTTATTGGTTTCTGGTTTTCAGTGCGGGGCTTGGTGTTCTTAAGATGGCATTACAAGCCGTTTCAAGAATGAGTGGACCATCAGCAGATCCCCACTTTTTTCTTCTGGATAAAAATGTGAGGTTTTGTATTTAGATGATACGGGTTGTTTAAAGTGCATGTTGATTCAGAACATGTAAATGTGCTCCCTGTTTTTGCATGTGTCATTTATCAAATATATCAAACCATACTTACATTATAGATTGAGGAAACACATAAGCATTAAATATAAAAAAGATTATGTATTATAGATGAAAACAAGGTTTTAGTTTCCAATCACATCAACGGGCCTCTTAGATCCGTATGTGACAAGTGCCATATATTTTCTGTCCATGACATCAGTTGGTGTCTGCATGTCCACATTGCTTTAATTTCTCGTCTGAGTCTGACCGTTTCTCATACTTTGCTTTGCTTTGCCTGATTATGCTTTGTCTTGAGCCGAGGGTCTCCCGGAAACAACCGCTCTACCTACCAAGGTGGAGGTGAGGTCTGTGTACATTCTACCCTCCCCACCCTCCCCAGACCCCACATTGTGGGATTTCATTGGGTATGTTGTTGTTGTTGTTGTTGACATTAGTTGGTGTAAAAGATTTGTGTCCTTCCAACGTGATGAGTAATGGTCATTGTTGATGCAGGGTCTTATCACGAAAGATAGGAAAGATATTGATCCAGCAGCATTACCATTTGCTAAAGCCCATCATGAGATTGAGGGGCTAGGACTACACGAGGGAGCAGGTCTCGCTGAAGTGGTAATGTTAATAGAATCTCTGGGCGTACAAACCTAAGTTGCTCTTAGTAGAAGGATGCCCGTGCTTTGTTAAAATTTGTTGACCTTGTTGATCGTTAGGCGTTAGGGACTAATGATTGATATCTTCATCTAAGTGCATTTTATGCTTTCCAAAACTGTAATGCTGGGATTAAATGTTCTTCAGGTCAAAAAGGTGAAGCCTCATGTGCTTCTTGGTTTGTCAGGAGTTGGAGGCATATTTCATGAGGAGGTGGGTCTTGCACTTTGCTCTTTTTCTTCTTTATCATTTATTTACATCGCTTGGAGCTTAGAACTGTGTCATTGGAGCAGCCATCTTTAATTGTTTGACATCTTAGCTTCTCGTGATACTTTATGGAAATGATTGGATCTTTATTCTCTAGCTGCTCTGCGCTGAAGTTACTAATTTGGCACATTTAATCATTTTGCTCAATCTTTAACAAGCGTAGGATAGTATTTTATTTGAATCTTCTTTGTCAAATATCCACAGCTGGACTCCTTTCCTGGGCCTTAAATGATATCATGGAGTTATAACATATTTAAACCTTATTTCTGGTCAATTCGTTTGATTCACGACATACTTGTGAAGCTTATGCCATTGACAATCATATCTACCGATTTTCTTCCTATTCCATTGCCTTGCCTTTAGCAGATTCCTTTCAGACATTTATTTTTATTCCTTTTCATCCCTTATCAACAAACTTATACTTCTGGATTTTCTACGATAAATCATAAGAAAGAAATATATGTGAAATTTCGAGTGATCTCTTATTTTCTGGAATTTTATTGAAGTGTGCGAGGTGTTATTCGTTCTTTAGATTAAATCACTTGAACTTTCTGTTTTGATCAGTTAAATCACTGGAAAGTATTTTTGCTGTAAGTCCGCTCCTTTGATATCAACTTGTCTTTGTTCTAATGTTGGCGTAACGTTCAGGTGCTGAGGGCCATGAGAGAGTCAGATTCTGTTAGACCTGCAATATTTGCCATGTCAAATCCTACAAACAATGGTTTGTCTCGTCATCCATCTTTTACTTCCTCTATCGGCTGTTTGTCTTGATCCTGCATTTTATATTGTATATTCTGTTCAACAGCTGAATGCTGTCCTGTTGATTCTTTCAAGTTTGCTGGAGAAGATATTGTTTTTGCGAGTGGGAGTCCCTTTGTCAATGTTGACCTAGGTAGTTTCTTGTTTCTTGATGCCCGTTTTCTCTGTATCCTTGATGCATACTTGTTGCAGTCAATGAGCAACTCTTTTTTATTTATTCATCTCTACTTCCCAGTCGAAGTTTCTTTTGCGGTTATTGATGATGTATTACTCATGAATCCTATTCTAATATGTTCTCAGGGAACGGTAAGATAGGCCATGTAAATCAAGCGAATAACATGTATCTCTTTCCTGGGTAGGTGCTGATTGTAAACCTATGTTAGCTGTTTTGAACATTACACTCATCTAAGATTATATATGGCAATTCAGCATTGGTCTGGGAGCTCTTCTTTCTGGCGCTCGAAACATAAGTGATACAATGTTAGAAGCTGCTGCTGAGTGGTAATGATCTAACAATCCTGTCTCCTTTTACTTGATTTGACCATCAGTGGTGTGAGATTTTTTATTTGTATTGTGTTTAGATTAAAAAAATGTGGTGCAGTAAAACCTTCTCTTATCTATTCATTTACTGATTTGTATATTTATTTTGATCGTGCAGCCTCGCTTCTTACATGTCCGATGACGAAATCAAAAGAGGAATCTTGTATCCATCCATCAACGAGTAAGCTCTTCGTCCTGGGAAAAACATTCTTTGCTCATGGAGCTTTTATTTGGGAGACGTGAAATCTTAAGCATTTTTCACTTACAGAATGCATTCACTTAGAGGTAGCAAAGGTGAAATTGCTTCCTAAAGGTACTCTGTATCTAATATTTCTTTTTATGTACAGTATTCGGGATATCACAGCAGAGGTTGGAGCTGCTGTTTTACGGGCTGCTGTGGCTGAAGACCTGGCAGAAGGTCACGGTGATGTTGGGGCAAGAGAGTTGCAGCATATGTCAAAGGTATGAAAAGGTTACTGGAATTTCCTAAACGAAATGAAACAAGAGTCATAAATGGTATACAGTAAAGGAAAATGTTTTTCCGCAATATTTTCAAGAGCTTCATTCGTTGGATGCAGGAAGAGACCATTGAATTCGTGAGGCACAATATGTGGTATCCTGTCTATGGCCCTCTTGTTCACGATTAGTGAAGCACTTTCTGGGTTGAAATCATATGTCCACGAGAAGTTGGAGTAAGGTCTGGTGCTCCAAATTTCCTGTTAAAGGTAAAAAAAATCACGAACTTGATTGTTTTAGGTGTACAATTACAAGGACAAATGTTGCTGAAGCTGAACCAAGAAAGACAAGAGCTCTTCAAATATTTCATTTTTGAATGCAGTTTGTTGTAAGCCATTCTTGTTGATCTGATGAAGCATGTAACCTTTGCTACTGGCTAGGAGAAGTATTTGTTATCTGAGAATAAAAGCTGATACCTTCCTATATTTCTTGCCTCCCCTCCCCTCCTCCCCCCGACGAACCATTGTCGCCCAGGTGCTGATTGAATATTCATTTTTGAAATGAAATAGCATTTGATACAATATGGGCTTGACGGGATTGCAATTCGATGTTTTAACTCCTGTTCCACTTCATATGTCAGTCTATACGAAGTTTAAGATGATAATTCAACTTGCAGATTATATTGGTGATAATTAGGGCTGCACACAAAATGGACCGGACCGAAAATAACCCCTGGAATTCGGTCCGGTCCGGGGTTTTTTTCGGTTTTTAGTGTATATTGGACCGAACTGAATTTTTTGGTCCGGTCCGAGGGTTTTGTGCAGCCCTAGTGATAATTGGAAGAGAATGTTGTCTGACATTAAAGTTTAAAATTAGATAGTTATGAATCTGAAATACTCTCTTTATAAAACGTCACATTTAATTAACATTTCACATTTAATCAAGATTTCACTAATTGGAACAGTAAGGATAAATTTGATTTCAAAATTCACTTATCTCCTAAAATGAAATAGCGGGATTTATATTTAAGATTTGGAGGGAGTAGAAAAACAAAGGAAATTTAAGAAAAGAAAAAACAAGAACCAAAAAAAGTAACACAAAACAAAACAATTCGGAGTTGGCAAATGATTGCATTATGTGGTCCCATTTGTCTCAATTCTCAACCCCACACACACTGTTCATCCCCATAAGTATTCAGTCATTCAAATTAGTATCTATCACTCCTTTTTGGTAAAAAAAAAAATGTGCGAGCGTCGGCCATGTCTACCCAAACAAATAAATACATGATATTTAATTATAATTAGTCAATGCATATTTTTACTATATTAAATCACTTTATCATGATAAATTTAATTTAATATAAACACCGATAATTATTTACCCTCCTTTTTGTTTTGACTATATGACTAGACTTTGTATGAATATATAAACTTTCACCAACTATAGTCTTTCTTTTACACATTGGAAGTTGGAACACGCAAAAGCTTCATTTGTTATCAGGATTGCAGTTGTAAGTTGTAACTGGAGCCAACAAAGGGATAGGATTAGAAATATGTAGACAACTAGCTTCAAAGGGGATAGTGGTGATCTTAACAGCTAGAGATGAGATAAAGGGTGCTGAAGCTATTGATATGCTAAAGGATTGTGGCCTCTCTAATAATGTCATTTTTCATCAGCTTGATGTGACTGACACTTCTACTATTGTTAAACTCAAAGATTTCATCAAGGCTAGGTTTGGCAAGCTTGATATCTTGGTATAATTTCCATTTCCAATCTCAATATCTATTGTTTATAATATCATGTTTTCTTAATTAAGAGTTGATAAATTTGCTTAGCCGTTTAGTAAATATAATGATCACTTTTAAATAACCTAAACAGGTGAATAACGCAGGAGTTCTTGGAGTGCTTATGGATAAAGATGTTATTATAGGTCCAGAAGTAAGTGACTAGTCACATCACTTCTTCAATTTGGAGGTGAAATCCCTCGCCCACAGGGCCCCACCCGCCGGTCCGACAGAGATTGATGGAGGAGGTAAATCGACTCAGCGGCCCACTAGGCGGGAGACAGATGTCTGTGCACTTGAAAGTCATCCCACAAAGCATGAATGAAACTCCCACATCATGCACTGTGAGCTCGAACATGCCTATTTGAGGTCAATCTACTACCCTGGAACCAACTGAGCTACGCCCATGCGAGCCACTTCTTCAATTTTATGGTCCTGTGAATTACTTCAGTACATCTTTTTATATCCATTTGAAATGATTAATCTTATGTTGTTGGTAATGCAGCAAGACTTATTCGTTGAGAAGCTAAAGGTAGCAACTCAAACTTGTGGGCTAGCTGAAGAATGCATAAAAACAAATTATTATGGAGCAAAATGGATGATTCAAGAATTATTATCTATACTTCAATTATCCGATTCACCACGTATTGTCAATGTCTCTTCCATTTTTTTTTTTTTTTTTGTGAAGGAATCATGGCCATTCTTTCTTTCAGTGCGCAAAGAGTAGAACCGAGTGTATGATAAGCGCAAAACGCCGTCGTAGATTAACACTTGGCAGTGTATGTATTTCATCAAGAAGGTTTATGCAGGGATAGAGCTCGTGGCCTTGCGGTCCGTATTTCTTCTCTTCTGGCATTTTATTCTGCCAGCGGGTGTCAATGTCTCTTCCATGGCTGGACAGTTGGAGGTATTTCAATTACATAACAATTTTACTAATTGGGGGCAAAATGCCTTAAAACCCACTTTATTCCTTGTAAATGGAATATCCCCTGAAATTTTGTAGGTTAGTACTCATTAAATACTAATATAGATGTAAATTATAGGCACTTGTAGCCTAAAGAACTACTATAATTTAACATGTTATAATAAGATTACTTACCACCTAATTAGGTAACTAACTAACACAACACATCTTATTACATAAAGTTTATATTTTTAATGCATAAATTTATGAATTTAGCGACAAAATTGATGAAAATTGTGATGGATTTTTTTGTCGCTAAACTTAGCAATGAATATAATCGGTTGCTAATTCGCCGCAAACGTTGCGACGGATTTGATTTTTTCATCGGTATGAGGTTAGCAACGAGCATATTAGCGACAGAGTAAATAGGTTTGCTTAGAGAATTTGCCCGTTGCTAGTTCTTTCTTTTTGTAGTATAATACGTATTATGCACTACATATATGTCATAGTAGTCTTTACATTTTAAAGAACAGACAAAGTAATGTTCTGATTGTGCATAATGTTGGTTCAGCATGTACGCAATGAATGGGCTATAGGAGTGTTAAATGATTCTGAGAATCTAACAGAAGACAAAGTGGATGAGGTTTGGAATGCTTTTCTCAAAGATTTCAAGGAGGGTTTATTGGAAAACAAAAATTGGCCTCCAATTTCATCTGCATATATACTATCAAAAGCAGCCTTAAATGCTTACACAAGAATATTGGCCAAGAAATACCCAGATATTCTCATCAACTGTGTTCATCCAGGTTATGTGAAAACTGATATATGTTGCAATTGTGGCACATTAAGTGTTGAAGATGGTGCTGAAAGTCCTGTTTGGCTTGCTCTTTTATCTCAAAGAAGCCCATCAGGAAACTATTTCATTAGAAAAGAGCTCTCACCTTTTTAATGAAATTGCGGCTATGTTGCTTGGACCTTCCAAAAACGTTGTCGTACTCATATTGAATTCTCCAAAAATACATAAATTTTGAAAGATACGACTCATGTCCCGCGAAATTTTTGAACAATCTAAGTAACATTGGTTCACAAAGAAAGTTATGCCGCAGGACATATTTTAATTTATACATTGTATTAATAATTATTGGATTATTTATTGTATATGTTTTTTTTGTTATCGTGAATGCTTGGTTCATTGCGTTAAATATATCATTTCTTAAATTTGTTGATAGTTAATGCAATAACATGGAATTATTTAAAACACTGGACCGTAAATTGTATATGAATTGGAGAACTTTTTAGTGCCAGCTAAGAAAAGCATTTTCCTCATGAACGTTAAACCAGTCTGAATATCTGCTGCTCTAAAACAGTAGCCACCAACAGTAAATGGTTTTCTGGTGCCTTTAAAAATATACATAGTTTCGTCTATATTTTCTATCTTTTGAAGTTTATATACTCTTTAATAAGGCTGTCCCGGCCCCAATCCCCCTAAAAAAATAAATTAATGGTGCCGGGATTCGAAACCGGAACGGGGGCTCGTCCCGCCCCGATCCCCCTTTGCAAAACTAATTGTTGTAACAACGGCCAAATTTAGATTTTGGCCGTTGTGCAATGGTCCCAACTGCCATTTTTGCCCCCACCATAAACCCACTATCCCTTAATATTTATTTTTAACTCCTAAATTAGTATATTTACACTTTAATCCAATTTTTTTAACTATAAATACCTCATTTAGTCTTCATTTTATCTCACAAATCTTCCTACAATCTCTCAATCTATCTCTCTACAAGTCTACATTGCTGACTAAATATTTTCTTTTCTTTGCTCATTGTATAATTGTATCAAAGTTCAAAAATTGGGACTCAAGCAAAGTTTCAATTTTCAACATCGATTACACGTCGGCGTTTGATACCTTCGTTCCTTCTTTAAATTATTATTGTTACTTTATTTTAATTATCACACTTAATTTCATTATCTTTAATTGTTTATTTACATAATTAAAATGGAAGGATTTAGATGTACGATTATGGGTAAGGGTAAGGGTACTTCTTCTAGTAGGGTTAACAAGGGCATATGTACTTCAACTGGTCATCCTATTTCTAGGCAATATTATTTGATTGATTACACTCATATAGATGAAATTGATTTTTTTAATGATATACCATTAGATGATGAGATATATTATGCAACCGAACCAGACTTTAATTTTGACGATAATCTAGATGACACACATACTAGTGCACCTGAAGAACCTCAAACTCAGATTGAGTCTCAGCCTCAAACTAAAATTGGAACGCCTCAGAGAACGAAAATGGACCGCAGATGGTAGTTGTGGTTGATTCGAGGATCTTATGCGGCGGAGCGAACTCTTCTATCGTCTTGCATTTTCTCTGGCTCTTATTCCCCTAGTATGAGTCGAGGCCCTACACAACGAAAATTAAAATCAGCTGCATGAGATTTTTTTGATAGGGACCAAGAGAATCAAGTAGTTAGATGTAAAATTTGTAAAAATATTTATAAATTTAAAATCGAAAAAGGTCAGGGTTGGCCGGGAGTTTTATTGAGACATGTATAAGGCTTTCACAAAGCTATGTGGGATGAATACGAGGTTAGAAAGTCGGGTGCGTCAATGCGCTCTGAGTCGAGACAAGGTTCACATAGTGTCCTTGACCAAGTATAGGGTCAAATTAACCCGACGACGAGGGGAATTTTTTTGTCATAAATACGATAAAAACAAAGATAGGGAATCAATAGCAAAATTAATTGCGGTGGAAGGTTTGCCTTTTGCATTTCTTTGTTCTCTTGGTTTTATTCATTACGTAAGAGATACGTATAATCTTGATTTTAACGGTTTTCCTAGATCAACTGTTATGAGAGACGTTTTTAAATTTGCACATGAATATCAACAATTTTTACGTTATGCATTATATCATTTTCCTGGTAAAGTATCTATCACTTCTGATATAAGTCGTAATACTAACGACAATGATTATTTAATTGTATGTAACATGTCATTGGATAGATTATAATTGGTCTATGCAAAAACGTATTTTAGCATATAGATATATTGATGATATGCATACTAGAGCTTTTATTGCACAAAATATTCATGAAGTTTGCGATTATTATGGTATAACTGATAAAATTATGACTGTTACGTTAGATAATGGTTCTTCTAATAATTATGATGTGAGACTTTTAAAAGATATATTAACTCCATATTTTCTTAATCATTTTCATATAAAATGTGTGTGTCATATTTATAACTTAGTTGTAAAGGATGATCTATCACTTTTTTAAGACAATCTTAATAAAGTACAATTTGCTATAAACTTTATTTTTAAAAGTAATAAAATATAAAGAAAAAAAGAATATAAAAAAACTTGTCATGATTGTGGATTACCTTATAGAAAAATTCCTGAAGAAGTAGCGACAAGGTGTAATTCCAAATAAGAGGACTTCACCGATAGATCAAGTACTAGCATAAAGTAGAGCTTGGATAGTCTTTTCAGTAAGTGTTGTTGCAGTTGTAGAACCATTGGCCATAGGATCACTCTATGAATAGGCCAATTCTCTGTGACCTCCCATCGTTCACGACATCCCTTGCTTCTCGCAAGAACGGCTCCTCGGTGGAGGAGTAGAAGCGCTGGAAAAGCTCGAACGACTTTGAGCAAGAGGGTACCTGTGCCTTTCACTTCATTGTTCAAGCGGATTGAGTTCATACATTTTGAATGCTTGAAGAGGAAATGAGTTTTCGTTTTGATGAACAACTACTTGTTGCTTACGATTATAGAAAACGTATAACTTTATTTTTTAATATCCATAATCAAAATTCAACTATATGCTTGTAGATAATTATTGGGAAAAAAAAAGAAATAATTGAATTTTTAGTTTTTTTTTAAGTAAAGAATTTTCTGATATATATACTTTTTCTTTTATCCTACTATTTCATCTACTATTTATGTTATTTTAAAGAGTCTTTAAGAAACACATTTAGTAGCCTTAATCATAAAGTATTTATTTAAGATATTCCTTGTCTTTCTTGTAAACGTCTTACTTGATTAATATTTCCTAATTGGAGCCGTAAAGATGAATTGAAAAAGAAAAGTAAACCCTAATTTGGCCGAAGCATCAACACGATATCAGATCCTCATTTGTTTATAGCTGTAAGTATCTAACTTGACAAATCAATCTGTCCACTTTCAAGATTCAAGAAAAGATCCAATTTTTATACCCATTGAGCTAAAAAGATTGAATATTTATATATGCTTTGCGGGTTTTTAGTTGTATTTTTGAGGGGTTAAATCTTTTATATCTGGTTTTGATTAATTTTATTGTTGATTTTCTGTGGTTAGTAATACTAATATGTACTTTAAATTGGTAAATTTATTAGTATGGCTAATTGATTCATTTAAATGAACACTCTGTAACGTGAGTTTTGGTACATTGTATATTTCATTGCATTGATGAAAATTATAAGGATTTTGAAAAGTATAACAGTATATAAAGCTACTAGCTGGGAATGTGATACAATTATTGCTTAGCTAAGGGAATTCATTCGCGGGACTAAGCTTCTTTAATCAGGAGTGACTTGTTTTTCTAGTTCTTCTTTCAATTTGGGATATCTTAGTCAACAAAAAGGTTCTTCCTTGAGCCTTTTGTCCCTGTCGAAATGGCCTTCAACTCCGAATGATGGAATGAAAAAATGGTCTTTTTTTTAATGTAACTAGTTTCTGAAGGTTGCGTTGCGTCCTTACTTTATAAAGTATTTAGGATTTGAATTCTGATGGAACCTGTAGTTGCTTTTCTGGCAAAACAATGAGCACACCACTTCAGCTAATTGCAGTTCAAATTAATTCTATGATTTTTTTGAGTCATCCTTATTTTTTCCATTTAAGTAACTCATTGCAATCAGATCAATGGACGTAGCATTAGTTTCTTGACATGAGGCACTCACGTGATTCACTTTGCAATGATCTTTCTATGAAATAGTGAAAATAAGAGGTAGAGCTTGTGCTGGAAAAAAAAGTTTTATTGGAAAGTAAGTCTGCCAGATTAACAAGTCTTTATGCACAGAACTATGGGTGACAATACTTTTGGTTTATTCTCAAAAGTTCTTTTTGTTTGTCAACCCAAAAAATAAGGGAAGATAATAGATCGAGATGCTTATCTTTGCGTGTATCTGACAAGTTTTGTTAGTAGTAACAAATTTTATGTATATACTGTGATGGGAGTTCTGAAGGAAAAGAGACAAGGGAGGAATTCCTTAGTGGCAGGGATCTTCCTCTCAAACCATAAGATTGAGGGTTCGAGTCACCAAAAGAGTAAAGTGAAAAAAAGTCCACTGTCTGGCTCCTCAATAAGGTGGTCTTGGGACGGGGTTTTACCATATTCGACAAAAAGGAGGAAATCTTCAAGTTATCAAGGCTTTGATGCTTATTTTCCTTCCCCTGATCGCTCTCCCACATGTAGAGTTGCTAGCGTACTACTATACTTCACATAATTTTACATCAAATCTATTTGAATATTATTTACACATATTGATAGAATTGGTGTCTTAATTGTTGTAATGTTTTTGTTATGTTGATTCGTGGATGATATCGATCTGGCTTTCTTGTTTCTATCACAGAATCTTCTCCAAAGATGGCTGCGTCATCTTCTTCTCGGTTGGTTCGTGGTAAGGGGCTTTACTTGCTTTGACTGCTAATACTGAGCAGTATGATATGCATTTGTATGAGATGGAACTTGTGACTGTCACTCTTTATCGTTGTCCAAAATGATGCTTATGTAAGACTCATTTTTCTACTTGATACAAATTTCCTTAAAAGAAATAGATTAACTTGTACTTGGTCTCATAATTGCATTAATACGACACTTTAACACCTATTAACTTATTTAATCATTTTCAAGTCAAACATGTAATTCAATTTGAATGAGTAATGTGATTTATATCAGCCATAGAATCATCAACAAGTTCTGCATGAAGATGACCTTGCAAAGTGGCTGTCCAATGTTGATGGTTTTATGTGCGTTAGGAAGCCCATTAGCAACTGCAACCGGATATTATGCTATCTGCACCAGCTCATTGAATTCACTGCCTTCCTTTGCTACTAATACACATTGCCTAATCATCAGCTCTTCCTTATTTCCTTCTCTACATGCATTACCTGTGCTTTAAACTTGTATGATGAAACTGCAGTAGTGGGTCGTTCATTGTTCAGTGGCCTCTGCAACAATGCTGATGGTTTAATGAGATCAACACACGAGATGATGTCCAATCATTTGTTATTCCAGGTTAGTCTGCTATGCTGTTTAATCACTCACCCCCCCCCCCTTTCCAGTCCTTTTGTCATGATATATAATCGTGCAAGTCACATCATTCATTCTTCACACTAAGATAAACCTTCCTTGCTAATCAAAATTTTGATATGCTTATTTTCATTAAACAAAGCACCTTACATCAACATGGATATAAGATTCTGTGGAAACGGTTTGGAATCGTAGGAGTTAACACTCTTGTGCGAGTTAGATTTGAACCGTCTCATATCACAATGATTATAAAGTTTTTTACTTGTTTTTTGGTTCATTCAGCAACAAAGAACTTTCATACAAATGAGGACAAGTCTGAAAGTGGTGGACAATTCAGGTGCAAAGAGAGTGGCATGCATCCAAGCACTGAAGGGCAAGAAAGGAGCAAGATTAGGAGACACAATAGTTTGCTCAGTGAAGGAAGCTCAGCCAGGTGGGAAGGTAAAGAAAGGAGAAGTGCATTATGGTGTTGTTGTTCGTGCTGCTATGCCAAGGGGCCGCTGTGATGGAAGCGAAGTAAAGTTTGATGACAATGCTGTGGTACTCATCAACAAGCATGGTGAACCAATCGGAACCAGAGTTTTTGGGCCAGTGCCCCATGAGTTGAGGAAAAAGAAGCATGTTAAGATTCTTAGTCTTGCAGAGCATATCGCCTAAGGTCATAGGCCTCTTGCTTGTTAGGGTACTTCTGCTGATTAATTTCTGTCGCTTGGAAGCTGAGTTTTGCATTTATTGTATTTGTGGAACCTGTTGTTGTTCACAAGCTGGAAAAGCTGCTTCTTTTATAATCATAAACGTTTTGACTTGTACATATAGTTGTTGGTACTCAAGGCACAATGCAGTTTCTGCAACCAGTGCTCAAGGCACAAACAATGCTACAAACTGACCTAAAATAAATACATCACTAACACAATTAGTGACTTTTCAATCCTCATCCTATTGGAACTTAGATTAGTTTTACTATGTTTACAGACTATCGAATATTTTTAAAAGCTGTAAATGCTTTCAGATAAATTCATTTGTTTATGACTTTATGTCAATCTGTATGTAGTTATGACTTTAATTTAAACTGACCATGATGGACTTGGAAGAACTTTTTGTATAGTTTGTATTATTGAAACGAAAATATGAAGGAACTTTATAAGTTCCACATGATTATAAAACTAACTCTCGTGATCTTATTTAAAATGATATCCTCCCACATTGAAACTAGAATTTGAAAAGTAACTTTAAATACTTATCCATCATTTTCCTATTATAAAGTACTTGAATACAAAGAATCATTACTTATACTTTATTTTTCGCTTCGAATTAGATACTTCTAGACTACTGATAACAAGTTTTCTAACAGGACTTTCTTTTGTCCCCTAGGTATCTTGTGAAGTCATAAATGCATACACGCGGATAGCCACTTTACCGTATTTTGCCATGCAATACTGCTGAAAAGCCATATATATAAGTTCACTACTTGTGGTTCGGTCCTTCCCCGGACTTCGCGCATAGGGCTCAGTGACTGCCTTTTTTTTAGAGCAAGAAATCAATGATCTAAAAGAAAAATAAACTGTAGCTTTCTTCAACCACAACAAAAAAACTATTCTCAAATGGCAGAAGAAAACAAAGGCAGAGCCACAAAGACCAAAGTACTTAATTTCTTCATCAGAAAGATTTATTTTTTCAAGCATTTGCAACACTATAAGAAAAAGTAGTCCTATTTAATTTGCTTTTACTTTGTATCTATAATTCACGGTGCAGGTATGCAGTAGTAACAGGGGCAAACAAGGGATTGGATTTGAAATATGCAGGCAGCTAGCTTCTCATGGACTCATGGTGATTTTGACTGCTAGAAATGGGAAGAGAGGACGAAGCTTTGGAGAAACTCAAGCCTTTGGTTTGGCTGAAAATGTGGTGTTTCAGCAGCTTGATGTTATGGATCCTTCTAGTATTGCTTCCTTGTCAGAATTCATAAAGGCCCAATTTGACAAGCTTGATATCTTGGTAGCATCACAGCTATGTTCTTGATTTAACTTGTTTTATGACCAAAACAAAGTAGATATTCTGTTCTTTTTGACAGGTGAACAATGCAGGAATAGATAGAGTCAATGCAGATGCTGATGCCCTAAGAGCTAAACAAGAGTCTAGTGGGGTAAGTCCTTTTAGATAGAATTTATTTATCAATTAATTATGTCTTAATACCAGATTAGTTGGTGGTCACTACCTGACAAGTGACAACTATCAAGCTATACAACCAATGATAGCAAGTTAGTTACCATTTTCACGAGGTTACACTTGTTGTTTATTATAGAAAGTTAACAGTAATTGCCATACAACTTAGTGCCTTGATTGTGTAAGTTACCAATTGATGCTTATTATAGAGATTTACTTATAATTACGTTGTAACTTAGTGAATCGATTGTGTAAGTTACCAATTGATGTTTATTATAGAGAATTTACTTGTAATTTCGTTATAATGTAACTTACTTGTACTTAATAAGTTATAATTACCGTGATGCATAGAACTTAAACTCGTTCATAATGTATGTTCTGCAACACGTCAAAGAGAAGTCATAACCCCGAGGATTTATCATAATTAGGCGGCCCTCAAATTAACTACTAGACCTTTCTTTCTACAACATATTTGATTGAAATTTATATGTTCTACTTGATTTGGATATAGTTAACAACCATGACAATTTCTGCTGGAGTAAAAAACCCAGAACAAGACCTGTTTTATCATTGTGGAAATTATATATGCAAATAAACTATCTTTATGGAAAATTCAACTTTTGATATGTAATCATGAAACCCCTTTGCTTTTGACTTCATCTTTTGCACTCTTTAATTTATCATTATCCCTGCTTTAGACAGGAGGATCTCAAGTCAATTGGAATGACATGACTCAGACATATGAGAAGGCAAAAGAGTGTCTTGAAACAAACTATTATGGTGTGAAGAGAATGACTGAAACATTTATTCCACTCCAATTATCTAAGTCGCCAAGGATCGTGAACGTTTCTTCCTCCATGGGAAAGCTAAAGGTATGAACCTGGCAACATTTCTTCTGAATGTTTTGCAACTGTACCACATCTATGTAGCTGCAGTTTTCAGTTTAGCGTGATTTAACTTTTAAGTTCTTAGGCTTATAAATACGTGGCCCGTGCAAATGATATACTCTGAAGTAAATATATGATTATTTGAAACTACTCATGAAACGATCTGCATTTGCTATCTAAAATATTCTGTCAAATACACCTTTGTGCCCATAAATTTATCGATTTTCTACACAATCTGTTCAACCTTTAACTGCAAAGACTTACTCTTTTACTTTCCTAACAACTAAATTGAAGAAAACAGGCCCTGAGGAAGTCCTAACAGGAGTAGTGTAAGAGATTTTATCGTATACAAAACGCCATCGGCTTTTAGTCTTGTCTTTTTTTCTCTTTAAAACATGAAGGGGATCTTTGTCTGCATAAGATGTTAACAAACACAGCAAACTTTATGTATATCATGTAAATGATTAAGCTGTATCCGCAAATGTGATCATTTCAATCTTATTCTTCATGTGGTGACAAGTTTGCTAATCAATGTTGGTAATTGGATAATCTCTAAAGATTTCCAGAACTTGAAACATGAATGGGCTAGTATTAAGTGACAGCGAAAACCTCACAGAAGAGAAAGTAGAAGAGGTGATAAATCAACATCTGAAGGACTTCAGAAGATTCTCTTCAAGCCGAGGGCTGGCCTTCTTTTATGTCAGCTAACATACTCTCTAAATCAACCATGAACATGGCCGGCTGAACCGGGCAGGTAAAGCAATCGCTTGGGCCCCAAGACCAGGACGGACAGTGGGAGGAGACTCGGAGCACTTTCCAGTGATGATGGGGCCGCACCAGGGATTAGATCATTCTTATTTGTATTGGTGATGGATGGACTGACGCGACAAATTCAAGGGGAGGTGCCATGATGTATGTTATTCGCAGACGACATAGTCCTGAAGCGGAGTGAACGCTAAGCTGGAGGTTTGGAGACAACTCTGGAATCTAAAGGGTTCAGGCTGAGTAGGACCAAGACAGAATACTTGGAGTGCAAGTTCAGTAACGGGAGCGATCTTGAGACAGGCGTGGAGGTGAGGCTTGGTACTTAGGTCATTCTAAAGAAAAGAAGCTTTAAGTATCTCAGATCTATTATCCAAGGGGATAGAGAGATTGATGACGATGTCACATATCGTATTGGGCAGGGTGGATGAAATGAAGGCTCGCATCTGGAGTCTTATGCGACAAAAAGGTACCACCAAAACTTAAAGACAAGTTCTATAGAGCGGTGGTTAGACCGACTATGTTGTATGGGGCGCAGTGTTGCCCAGTCAAGACTTCGCACATCCAGAAGATGAAAGTTGCTGAGATGGATGTGCAGGCATACAAGGATGGATATGATTAGAATGATGATATCCAGGACAGTGTGGAGTGGCCTTGGTGGAGGATAAGATGCGAGAAGCGATGTTGAGATGATTTGGGCATATGCAGAGGAGAGACACAAATGCCCAGTGCGGAGGTGTAAGAGGTTGGCTATGGACGGGTTCAGGAGGGGTAGAGGTAGGCCGAAGAAGTATTTGGGAGTGGTGATTAGACGGGATATGGCGCTGGTGCAACTTACTGAGGACATGACCTTAGAGGGGGGTTGTGGAGGACAGGGATTAGGGTATAAGGGTAGTAGGTAGTCGAGCGTAATCCTACTTACGCTGGCAAACTGTTAGTTGTAATGTTATTATTGTAGGCCCGTTTAGCCTATCATACTAATGACGCAGTATTGTTTTATAGTCCCCTGTAGTTTCATTTCTGATGCTATGTGTCCTTCAGTGTACTTTGTTTAGCTTATTTACTGCGCTAGTTACTGCTTACTTTTTCGGAATGCGCTATCATGACTTATTCACTTTTTATACCAGCATTTTCATATTGCTTTAAATTTTTCTGATCGCGTCTGTCAGTTTCTCTTGCTTTTCTCTTGCTTTGCTTTGCTTGTGCTTATGCCCTCTCTTGAGCCGAGGGTCTCTCGGAAACAACCGCTTTACCATCAAGGTAGACGTAAGGTCTACGTACACTCTACCTTCCCCAGACCTCACGTTGTGGGATTTCACTGGGTGTTGTTGTTTGACAATAATTAAGCCTTAATTTCAGCAACTTAGTTAAAATTGTTCTTCTATATGCTACAGCTTTTTCGGGATTAAAAAGATGTACGGTGAGAATTTGAACTTCTACAACTTCCAAAGTTCTTCAAGAAAACGTTTTTTTGTAAAAACTTATTTGTCCCTGGTGTTTATACTAAACTGATTAATTTAATCTTAGTAGTTAAAAGTAATGCAGAGTGTGTATTACTTAACCATAGTTATACTAAAAGATTTAATAGAAGGCGATTTCATAACCATTTCTACTGAAAATGAAGTAAGATTTCAATTCTACTATGTTGCACTAAAATTAGAGACAATTGATGGGAGATCTCTTTGATAATTTTATGTTACCTATACGTTTAGTGAAATGACAATTTAATTATTATGCAGGAAGAGGGAGTTACGGAGAAATCAATTGAAGGTATTGTTACAAATTATGAGTTGACAAAACAATGCGTAGAGACAAATTGAACAAGACCTTCTAATGCAATTTCTTATGGGTTTAAGTCGTGTCTATAATGTTGTTCGTTCATGATGTCTCCCCTGCCTAATGTACATCAAGCGTATTCACTTGTTATTCAAGATGAAACACAAAGGCAAATGACACCAAAATCAATAGAAATTTTCTCTGTCGCAGCTGCAATTCAAAAACGTTTTTTCAACAAACCCAAGGATAAACGTTGTGAACATTGCAATCGAGAAGGCCACACAATTGTACGCAGCTTTACCCTACATTTGTTTCCACGATTTGAAAGCGTAACCTCCTGGTCACATGACATCAATTTTACCAATTACTCTACGGCTCTCCTTCTATCAATTAAGCATGTATTTGACGAAATAGAAATCAACCTACTCTCTATCCTTGCACCTACTATAGTTTTTCATTTCAACGGTTTAAGAAAATAGTATTTAGCTTCTTAGTCATGGATAATTGACAAATAATTTGACTTTCAAATCAGAATCATCAATTATGTCATATTTAGACGAGGGGACACAAACATTGACAAACTATTACTATTTGCGTATTCTTTAATTGTACATTTTCTTCGATAAAATCTCAAAGTAACTTTAAAAAAATCAGCCTTACGAGACTAAGGTGGTGTTTGGTCAAGCTTCTGGAAGTGTTTCTGATTTTTTGGCCAACATCCTCTTTCAAGAAGTAGAAACACTTTTTCCAGAAGCCAAAAAGTGTTTCTAGATGGGAAGAGAAGCAGAAACACTAATTTGGTGCTTCTGGAGAAACCCTTTTTGCTTATTCATTGAATTTTTTTGGACTCATTTATCATTTTTCTTTTCACAAAATTCCTTTTAATCTCATATATTATCCCCATATAAAATAGAAATTTGGGAATAAGAGTAGGGTGGGGTAGGGGTAGGGGGTAGGGCGGGGGTAAGAAAAAAAATCATATACTTTTTTTTTATAAAAATAATAAAAAATATGAAATAGAAATTTGAGGATGGGTAGGGCAATGGGGGTGGGTGGGGTAGGGGTAGGGCGGGGGTAAGAAAAAAATTCATATTTTTTAATATTTTTTTTTTATAAAAGTAACAAAAAATATGAAATAGAAATTTAAGGATGGGTAGGGCAATGGTGTGGGGGTAGAGCGGGGGGTTAAGAAAAACAAAAAATATGAAATAGAAATTTGAGGATGGGGTAGGGCAGTGGAGTGGGGGTGGGTTGTGGGGGTAAGAAAAAATTTCATATTTTCAATCATTTTTTATAAAAGTAACAAAAAATATAAAATAAAAATTTGAGGATGGGATAGGGCAATGGGGTGGACTAGGGCGGGGGGTAAGGGGGAAGAAAAAAATTCATATTTTTTTATAAAAGTAAAAAAAAATATGACATAGAAATTTGAGGATGGTGTGGGGTAGGTGTGGGTAGGGGAGGTTTGAACATATTTAATTCATGGACTATCATATTGTTGTTACATTTCTTATATACAATATAATATTATTTTTTGATTAAATGTTGCAATTAAATAATTTTAAAAAAAAATTATTAAATTGTAAAGATATACTAATTTTTAAAAACATATGATGGAAAAAAAATATTTTAAATAGTTTTAAATCTATTTAAAAAAATATTCTAGTAAATTTGCATAAATTAAGCACTTCTATAATTATAGATCAAACACAACACCCTAACTGATTCTCCAGAAATATTTTCTGCAGAACTACATCTGAAAAACAGAAACACCTTTGCAGAAGCTTGACCAGACCCTAACAATAACTTTTGTGATTCTCATGTGTATCCTTTTTCCATATATTCATAAAATAGCAAAAAGTAGGCATTTATTTCTGAACTATTGATTTTATTTTGAAACAAGATACATTTTCAACTTTAAATACTTATGTTGTGCCCATTACTAATGGGATGTTCATCTTAAATCTGATCAGAGGAAAAAGGTAGGTAAAATAATAACGACGAAAATCCATATGTTATATAGTAGAACATTTTAGTGAAGGAATAAGAATGCCAATGCATGGATGTAAAATTAGTCACAACGATACATTCTTGAGAGTTCAAAAAGGCATTTTTACCAGCATCATGTTCTTCAAATGGTATGAATCTGCATATATGTTGAACAAACCTTAAAGCTAATAACACATACAATTGTTCGACCACAAGAGCTTCAGTCAGACAACTCAAAAACTGAAGACAACTTTCGAAAGGAAAAAAAAGGTTTAAAATGTGCAATCAAACCAACAGTGGGTGAGCATTTTTAACTAATACTTGATTTCCGCCATCAGACCTTATTCCTACCAAGCTCTACCAAATATCACCTGGTATCCAGCTTTGAACACCTTTAGGTAGCCTATCATTGTCCCTCAAGCTGAAGACGTTTGTATGCTTTGTTCCCTAAAGTTAGTGCTCATGCTACAATATCATAATGGCAGAGACATCTTGACTAAGATGACAGGACAAACAGCTGAGAAGCTCAATGATATGGCCCACCAGGTTAGAGTAGTGAACTTTAAAATCTCACTTGAAGTTGTGAATTCGCTTCGCTGATAACAAAGTATTAGAGAGAAGCATTGCTATAGTCATGGGCCCAACTCCTCCAGGAACAGGAGTGATAGCTGAAGCAATCTTACAGGCTTCCTCATAACAAACATCTCCAACTAGTCGATAGCCTCGAGGATTTGTGGTATCCTATTGTAAAGCATAAAAATCAGCACTCATCTTGGAAAATCAGAAGGCAAACATGCATTCCATTATAGGGAAATTGTTTTGTCTCTGAGATATGCTGTAATCTTTTACACTTTTCTCCTTTTTTTTCTTTCTTTAACTGGTCCTCAATACTGTTCAACAAAGGAAAATATAATGCATTCTTTAACTGGTCCTAGAGCTAGCAATCACACGGGAAAAGAGGTCAAATGGCAAGGCCATACGCCCGTTTGGCTCCTCGCGGAGTATATCCGTCATATATATTTGAAGAGCGTGCCGGGAAAGGAAAGATAAGGCATAAGAGTTACTGCATAGACAATTAGAAAAAATAGCATATAGCTTTCATACCTCCACAGGATTAATCCCGACATCAATAATGACTGCTCCAGGCTTAACCCAGCTACCTCTAACCATGTTTGGTTGCCCTACAGCTGATATTATGATATCAGCTTGTCTTGTGATCTCCTCTGGGTTCTTCGTTCTGGAATGAACAATGCTGACGGTGGCATCTTCCCTCTAAGGTAAAAATAGGAAGAAACATCGGAAAGGACAAAAATAGTACAGAGACATTATAAGAGATAAAGAGCTCAATACAATGCTATCAGAAAAAGGCTCTACTGCAAGATATCGTGTTTATTAGACTATTACCTGCAGCAACAGGGCAGCAGGCATCCCGACTATATTGCTCCTGCCAACGACAACAGCTCTTTTCCCTTTGATTTCCACATTATACCGATGCAGCAGCTCAATGCATCCTTTGGGTGTACAGGGGACAAATAACGGCTCTCTACCTCGCATCGCAAGCCGGCCAATATTTAGTGGGTGGAATCCATCCACATCCTTCTCAATGCAAACACCATTTAGGATCTTCTGCTCATTCATATGCTGATCCCAAATTTGATGAAGACATAATTCGAATTAGAAGATAAAGGTCTAGAAAGATAACAACTCTATCAGAAGTGAAATAGCTTGAGTTTTTACAGCACTGATCTATTAACTCATCCATAACAACAAGAACTAGTTGGTCAGAGTATTTTCTCTTATCATACAGGAACATGATAAACATCTTAATCAAACACACTACCACAACAAACGAACAGGTTCATTGACTTAAACACCCGTCAAAGAGTTAGTATTGAACCATATAAAATAAAACAATATGCCGCATGTCATGTGCACCATAAAAAAAGATAACAATACTGCATTACTATCACTCCATTGCCCAAAAAAATCTATCAATGAGTTCCACTTATAATAATACTTTGAAACTAATTAGAAAATAAATAAACTAATAAGTCAAAGTTAGATCAAGTTTCAATTTGTTACTTTTATTTCCAATTAGTGTTACTAAAAAGGGAAAAATCTGCTGGGGACTAATTTTTTGAAGCACCAAATTGACAATCTGACTGGCAACCACAAATGATGTCACGGTGTGCTATTCGACAAACTGAATTGATATAGATCTTGCAATTTCTTTCTCTGCGAGCATAACATTTTGGATGAAACTAATTCAGATCAAGTCACAGGTCAAACATTCTTAACTCTAACAAAATTCAGCAATGAAAGACAATGAAGTTTGGCAGCATACCGAAGGTAATGGTAGCTGAACAAGAATTCCATGAACCATAGGATCATCATTGAAGCCTGAAATATACTTGAGAACTTCTTCTTCTGTTGAGTTCTCAGGCAAACACACTTCATAGGATTTGATCCCAACAGCTTCACAAGCTTTTTTCTTGTTGCGGACATAAGTTGCAGAATCCTTCCTTTCCCCAACAAGAATAACTGCCAGGCCAGGAACAACACCAATCGAATCTTTCATCCTAGATATTTCAGCAGTTATTTCATCTCTGATATCTTTTGCAACTTTTTTCCCATCAATCACTTTTATCGATGTCTCACTAGTCATTGCCACTGCACAGTAATGAGAATCATTCAAAAAAAAATCTAGGTCAAACAAAACCAACAATGCCACGAAACCAGAAAGGTGGGGAACAAGCAGGCAAAACCCAGAGTAAAAAAATGATGTTAAATGCACGAAATTCACAACTAACATACCTAGGAATACTGAAGCTTAATAAAAACATCACACTTCAAACATACATTTAGTACAACAACAACAACATACCCAGTGTGGTTGATCACACAAGTGGGGTCTGGGGAGGGTAGAGTTTACACAGATCTTACCCTTACCTTGTGTGAGGTAGAGAAGTTGTTTCAAAATAGACCCTCAGCTCAAGACAAATACACAATTAGTAAAATTGTATATTTGTTTGTCAAAACAAAGTCTTGCAGAGACGGGTTAAGTTGCTAAATTGAGAAACAATGTTTACAAGACATATCCTTCTAACCAATTAAACGGCTTATCGAGATGATTTTAGTAAAGGTCTGAAATTTGTATACGTAGACCCATCAAACAATCCCATTTCAAATCTCTGAACCCTCTTAATGGTCATCTTCAAGCTTAACCTTTTTAATCATCACACCTAAAAAAATGTCGCTTGCAACAGAAAACATAGATTTTATGCATTGACAATTCCTCAAAAGTACTAAATTTTACTCTTCTAATAAATCCATATTCCAAGCACGTATCACTATACACCACAGACTTCTATAACCCCATTCTTTTTCAAAATATATATAGCTGAAAAAACCATTTCAGGGAAATAATTCAGGACCTTTGGTGATAATTTACTAAGCAAAGGCCTCTTTCGCTGTATCAGAGACAATCAGAGATATACTCCGTCCCAAAATAAGTGTCGCATTAACAAACAAAAAAATTGTCCAAAAACAAGTCTTTAGGAATCCAAGACAAAAAATAGTACTATTGTTTTCAACTATACCCTTATATTAAATAACTATTTCTTAATAGTGCTCAATTCCCAAGAAACGTGTAATTGTATTATTATTTTTTCTTAACAGGCATGAAATGAGCTAAAGTGACACTTATTTTGGGACGGAGGGAATACAAAGTAACTGGGGAACTGAAGTAGTCCCATACTATTTGGAGAGTCAAAACTATTTTGCTCAAAATTGTGATTCCTAGTACCTCTTTCATAACATGTACAGTGATTTCAAAGGAGATTATGAATTGAGTAGCGATTATTTTACCAGTAATGACGGATGAAGAGGAAAACGCTGAACGAGTGATGATGGTTATGGGGGAATAAGGGTTATGAAGGGGACCCACAGAGGAACGAAAGTGAATATGGTGGCGGCGAACAAGTGGTAGGAGGCGAGCTGCGGCGGTTGGCGAGGAGTCGTATAACTTCATCTTCATCTTCATCATTGTTATCGGAGATGACGCCATTTTCCGATTAAGAAGATGAAATTGAAGTCTCAGTCTTAACCCTATGCTTGCACCTTTTTTTGTGTTTGGGGTTTTAGATTTTTTGTAGGGTTTTGGAGTGGAGTATTATTAATCAGAAAAGGAGTTGAACGGCGCCGTACTTGAGTAAAAGGCTAAATAAGATGGACTAATAGCACTTTTGATCCTCCAGTTATAGGTAAATTTTGATTTAGTCCTTGTCATATTTTACTGACTATGTGTGCTCGTTTGATTGAATAATCACAAATTCTCAAAACTATTCATGGCTCTACTGCTAATTATATTGTTACTCCATAATGAGGGTATTATACTTTTGAACATTACTGTTGAAATATAACATATTTCCTATGTAAATGACCAAAAATGCATGTGTTAATTAATTAATTGAAAGTTAAATGCGTTGAGTCACGTATCACAAGGACTAAGATCACAATTTACTAAAAATTGATGGACCAAAGGTGTTATTCTCACTAAAATGAATAAACATCCCAGAGTTCTTTTTTCTTTACTTTTTTTCTACATGGGGAATCAAGGGGAAGATAATGCATAGCTGATTGATTGGGTCTGTATCATCTACAGAATAGGCACTTTGAATCATGTCCTATTCTTTTTCACCCTGATCAGCGTTTGATGTTGTTAATGGACACTAGAAAATTCAGGAGTTAAATATTGGTGAAAAGGGGGGATTTTAGAGGAGAAGAGAGGGCAAAAAAGGCCTTCTAGTCTAAAAATAAATAGGTGAAATTTTTTAATGGGAAACTTATGCAGTCTTCTGCTAATGAGCGTGATGAGTAATCAGTTTTTACTAATTTCTCACGAGTCCGATAGGATGTGAGTTGAAAGCACACAAGGATTTTAAGTTACACAAGTCTCCTTTTATGTGAGTTGATCCAGTAAACTAAACTTTTTAATCTGATTACCAAAAAGAAGTGTGTAGTCACTTTTCTATATCAACCTCTTCTTTTTCCTCTGAAAACATCAACCAAAACAAAATTACTTTCTGGAAACTACAATCTCTTCATAGAGTAATTATCTAATCATTGATCTTACATGCTAAAAAAATCCAAAACACAAAGCAGAACAAAATTATATTCCTAATTGAAAAAAAAATATAAAGTCTAATCCTCCTCGAGAAATTTCTTGGACAAAGCTCTTCTTTTTCTTTTTAAGTTTTCAGCGATTCCAATCATATACCAAAAACAAATCCAAAACGCCACCATTTCTTTTGATACTACAAAAACATTTCAATTTCCACGTAGCTTTTGCATACATTTAACTATTGATGCAAACTAGCTGGAAGCCCTTTTATCCTGAAATGCAAAGCACAGTCCTTTTAGAATGGACCAGAACTTTTCGAACCAAGCAATTAAGACCCTAGTGGTTATGCCAGTAAAGAATTTGCTCTCCTGCATAGCTTGTTGCTTGCTATACTTCTTCTGTACAATTTTTAAGAATGGGGGTTAGGTAAAACACTATACACTTATAAAGAGTATCTTCCCTTCTGTTTCCTTTTTTTGTAGGTCCAACCGTCCAAGCAATACAAATCCCTGTTTCTTCTAATGGATAATTATATTGCTAGTGTTCCTTCACTGACTTGGTTCTCATCCGAAGAGTCTGAGGGCTGAGCTTTGGCTTTATTCACCAGACGAGAAAATCCATAACCTAGAGAACTTCCACTAGTTTCACATAGCTGCAAAACAAAATCGAGTGTATTGTATCAAATATCTAACAAGATCTGAAACAATGCAACCTCTAACAACACTTCAAAAGCAAAGACAAGTAGTGCAAGTATAATTTACCTCAGTAAGCTCAGAGAGGTGGCGGGACCTAAACTCGTTGATTGTTGCCGCTATCTCTGACATTGGCAGCTTAGCCTAGAAGATGCGATATATATTCACAATCTTATTTGCTTCACTCAATGAATGGTTATATATTACCAAAGCCAACTACAAGGAGGTCAAGATGCAAGATGCAAAATGCAGTCGCAGCTATATTATTGCATCAGAAGATCCAATAATTGATCCTTCCCATCAAGAATGCTAAAGTATACAAGTAGAACAGATCTCTATCCAATTATGAATTATGATATGCATTTCAGCTTTTGAGGTATAAAACTTTTAACGACAATTTCAACTAATTTATGCCACTTTAATATTTTTCAAAGAGAAGGGGATTGTGGCCTGTTATGCAGTTGTGAAGTGCTTCAAAATCACTGTACCATGTTAGACAACACAACACGTGAAAAACATAATTACTTTATTATTGTAAAAGTAATTACACCAAGATTTGAACACTATAACTTGACCACTTGGACACTCTTTGGATGCACACTTGGGAACACTTTGGCTTACAATTTGGATTCTTTTTTTTTGGTTCTTGATTCTTGGTTGTTCTATACAAATGACTAAGGTCACCCCTATTTATACTTGTATAGGGATGATTCTAGACATGATCCTAAAGATCTAGACAATTCTATCTTATTCTACAAATATCTAAGGCTCTAGAACATCTACACATTTCTTACAAGAATCTAGAGTCTTCTAGACATATCTCTAAGTTAAATATCCAAGACATTCTAGAACCTTCCATTCTAGAAATCTTCTTTCAACTCTCTAGAACTAATTGAACATTCTAGATTGATTATCCATTGTCTTGGAGATTAAGTTGGTGATGACTTTTAACACTCCCCCTCAACACCAACTTTTCATACTGAGTTGTTCTCTGAGTTTCTGAACTCTTTTCTTCTTCAGCTATAGCAGTATTGGCATACTTGGGATTTGTCTTTCGAACTCTTGTCGATCTCTGAGGATGTGAGCTTACTCCTTCTGATTGACGGTCTTCTACTCTTTGATGCATGCCTATTTGCCACGGATTCTGTGTTACCTCGTCTCGGTATTTTCTTCCTTACTTTGATCTTCATTTTCCTTTTCTGGACTTGGATGTACTTCAACAATTTGCTCCCCGTCTTCTTTTGCAAATTGTCTTCTATTTCCTTGGAATCTGGTAACTCTTCCTTTTGAGGTGACCACCATGATGCTGCCTCATCGAATACCACGTTTCTTGATGTATAACACTTTCCAGTTGTTGGGTCGCAGCATTTCCATCCTTTCCTTTGGCTGTCGTATCCCACAAAGATACACCGTATCGCCTTTTTATCAAATTTGCTACGTAGATGACTTGGCACAAACACGTAGCACACACAGTCAAATACTCGAAAGTGATTTACTGTAGGTTTGCTACCCCACAGTTTTTCAAATGGTGAAACGAATCCTAACTTTGCTTGAGGAAGTCTATTGATGACAGGAGCTGCTGTGTTCATACCTTCTGCCCAAAATCTTCCTGGAACATTCTTCGAATGTGGCATGCTTCGACATATCTCTGCAAGGTGTCGATTCTTCCTCTCAGCTACTCCATTCTGTTGTGGCGTATTTGCACATGTAAATTGATGGCGTATGCGGCATTCTCGTAGGTACTGAGAGAACTCATCTGATGTATATCCACCACCGTTGTCTGTTCGGAGGCATTGGATTTTCTTGCCGAGTTCTCCTTCCGCTATTTCCTTGAACTCTTTAAATTTTGAAAATGTTTCAGATTTTTCTTTTAGAAAGAAAACCCATACGTATCGTGAGAAGTCGTCAATGAACGTAACCATGTATTGCATGTCACTGATTGATGATTGCTTGACTCGCCCGAATACGTCAGAGTGGACCAGCTCTAATGGTGCTTTGGCTTTGAAAGTTGAGTCTTCATACGGTAACTGACGCGCCTTACCGTATTGGCAGCCTGCACAAACGGTCTCTGTTCTGACCTCGAGTTGAGGAAGATCCTTCAACATAGATTTATTCATCATCACCTTGAGTTTGTGATAGCTTACATGTCCAAGTCTTGCATGCCACAAATCAGTTGTTTCGTTCTTTCGAGTCTTGTTTACATAGGCTGATCTGCTGACATTACGTGAGCGGACTCTGCCGCCGCCCTCTCATTATCGGTGTTCCAGAGATTTCAAGATCTTGATAGATCTTGATATCTTGAGGTCTGAATACGACATGGTGGCCTGATGCCGTAAGTTGCGCCACTGATAGTAAGTTTTTATTCATCCCAGGTACATGGTAGACATCATGTAGTGAAACCTCTTTTCGACTGAATCTCGACATGATTGTTGTTTCTCCGGTGTGAGCGATCGGTAGTCTTGAGTTGTTGGCTGTCACCACCACACGACCACATTTGTACTAGGTCATGTTCTGTAACTTCTCTTTATCTCCTGTCATATGATTTGAGCAGCCAGAGTCGACTATCCAATCACTGTTGTAGTCGATTGTTTCAGGAACAGTAACTGCCAGAGCTAATTCTTCTTCCTCCACAGCAAAAGAGGCTTCGGCGTCCCACTCTTCATCGCTTGTCTTTCCTGCATTTGACGTGGCTGCATTGCTTTCTACAGTGTTCTTCTTAAACCAGCAACTTTTATCCATGTGGCCCTTCTTCCCACAATTATAGCATTTTCCATCAAACTTATTGTTATTCTTTGACCGACCACCCCTGTTGTCTTTCTTTTGAGCTCCCCCTGTTTGGGAGCTTCCTTGATGATTATCCTTGTCGAATTTCTACTAGCATTTGGTCGGAATTGACCTTTCTTATCACCGCTATAGAGTGCTCCTTCGTCACTTTTTAATGAGACTCCAGATATTTGCTTAGCCAGTGCTTCTTTGGTCAGCTAGCAAGTTTTCTAATTCAACAAGAGAAGGTTGGCTTGGCCGACCTTGTATTGCGGCAATAAAACTTTTATATTCTGGCCTTAATCCATGAATAATAATCCTTCTAATTCTAGCGTCTGACATGCCAGCAACAGAGTCTAATGCAGAAATTTCGCGACAAAGAGATTTTACCTTGGTAAAGTATTGGTTGATCGTCATGTCGCGTTGTCTGATAGAAAGAAGCTCATTCTCCAGAAGCTGCAGTCTCGTATCATTCTTCTTGGTGAACAATGTTGCGAAAGTATCCCACGCTTCCTTCAGTGTCTTAGCCGGCTTGATGTGCTCCAACATTTCATCTTCAACTGTGGTCTGAATCGCAAACATGGCTTTGCCAGCTCTAATCTTCCATTTCTTCAGAGCGGCTGCATCTTCTGGTTGTGTGACCTCATTGCCACCAACGATCTCCCACAAATCTTGGCCTTGGAGATATGCCTCCATATGCATCGACCACGTGCTGTAATTTTGATTGTTAAGTTTCTTGATTCCACCGACCACTTGAAGGTCACCCATCGTGTCTTGGCTAAAGTTTTATTTCTTTTACCAAGAAAGCTTGATTTCGACAATAAGCTCTGTAGTACTAAACCACACACGAACACTCTAAGAAACTCAACAAATGACTCTTTGGTATAAACCGACTATAAATCGACTTGGCTCTGATACCACTTGTTGAACAACACAACACGTGAAAAACGTAATTACTTTATTATTGTAAAAGTAATTACACCAAGATTTGAACACTATAACTTGACCACTTGGACACTCTTTGGATGCACACTTAGGAACACTTTGGCTTACAATTGGGATTCTTTTTTTTGTTCTTGGTTCTTGATTCTTGGTTGTTCTATACAAATGACTAAGGTCACCCCTATTTATATTTGTATAGGGATGATTCTAGACATGATCCTAAATATCTAGACAATTCTATCTTATTCTACAAATATCTAAGGCTCTAGAACATCTACACATTTCTTACAAGAATCTAGAGTCTTCTAGACATATCTCTAAGTTAAGTATCCAAGACATTCTAGAACCTTCCATTCTAGAGAACTACTTGAACATTCTAGATTGATTATCCATTGTCTTGAAGATTAAGTTGGTGATGACTTTTAACATACCATATAAAGAGGTAATAGGCCATTGAATTTGTTATATTCACTCTTACTAATACTCAGGATTACAGATAAATGAAGCCTTGAGAAAGCCATATATTATAATAACAACGTAGAACGACACATGATGGTAAGCCACTGAATCACCATCCATATCACTCTACAGTAACGGGGCGCAACTTTTCAAATTGGAATTTGATTACACGGATTAGCCCATTAGAACAAATCATTTGTTAAAATGAGACAATCAGGGGCTATAGATTTTCTTTTCTTTTTTGTGGGGGTGGGGGCTTAACTAACTATAAAAGAGAATACCTAAGTTACTTATCAAATCTACTTACTTGTGCAAGGACAGCAGCGGCCAACTGCAGGCTTGGTTCCAAGGTCTCAGGCACAACCTGTAAGAAAAATTATCCACCTCAAATTATGCATTGTTCATCATTTATCCAACTATCAAATGTGCAACTATTCCCTCTTGCATGCATGCTATGTTACAACAACAAATGTTACTGTAGCAAAACCGTAAGGAAAAAAATATCTCAAGGCTTAGCCCAAGTGAAACCAATATGAACAAGTTCCCAACAAAAAGATCAATAGCAGAAATTAGAATAAGAAAGATACCGCTGTTGCTCCAGCCTTCTCTAAATTAAGGCCATGATCCACATCATGAGCACGTACAAATGTTTTCACATTGGGAAAGTACTTGTTCAAGGCCCAAACAGTTCTGTAATTTGCACCAGGAGTATCTAATGTTATTGCAGCAGCACATGCTCTTTCAGCCCCAACTTTATGTAGAACCTAGTAATCGAGAAACATAATGTCACAATATAATATCCGAACCATAATTTTGAGTTTGGGATTTGCTTTACCTCTCGGCTACCAGCATCACCAAAGTATACAGGAAGGTCAAGTGCACGACCAACTGCAACTCGCTCACTGCATTTATTATAAGAACATCTATTAAGACGAGCATCATGATAACAATTGGAAAATTTAAGTGAAAACAACATTTCCTGCACTCCCCACTCCCAAGACACATTCCTTTAGATACAGTAATAAAGTTCAACTTCAACTTGTTGATGCTCTTATAATCAACTGCTGAACAACAAAGTACCCTAGGAGCAATATGATGATAATCAAGATCCAATTACAACCAAAGCTCCAACATATAAGGAGATTATGTTTGCTCCGGCCAGTTGCTTCTACAGCTTCTTTGATGGTGGTGTTGAGTTGAGGAAGTGTTTTTCTTTGATTTCATACCCTCTCATAGATCTATGCAGGTCATCATTCATTAAATGGAATCAAGAAATTTCTTGGTATTTGATTTTAGCCACCATGGTATCTTGATTACTTTGTTTTGCTCAATCAGAATCTTCAGTTTGTAGCCTCAATCTTATTTACTCTCTGATTAGGTTAGTCTGGTTTCCGTTCAAGGTAATGATACATAATTTCGATTGAAATTTAAAGCAGAATTTCTCAAAGCAACCCCGGTGATGCCTCTTCTCCCATCTAATCTCTCACACTTCTTCCTTATTTTGAGTTTCTTTCTGGTGGTGGGGAGTGGTGGCAGTGGTGTGGCGAGGAGAGAGAAGACGGAAGGGGATGGGACAGACCTGGTATGGGGTGGTGGTGGGGATGATGGTGGATGGTGGAGGAGGTGGTGGCATAGGGAGAAGGGAAAGGGGAAGGGGAGGAGTAAAGGCGGATTATGGTGGTGGTGGGATGATGGAGGAGGTGGTGGCACGAAAGAGAATGAGGAATAAGAGAGAACAAATTTCCAAAAAATGCCGTTCACTTTTATTTTAGGTGTATTACACACATCATGCCATGTCAGCAATGTGTCTAATAGGACACAATTTAATCATAGATCAGGTGTTCAATAGGTACAAGCCTTACTTCAGTTGTCTTCTAAAAATTTGTGACAAGTTTAAGGGCCGACTATGTATTTGGCCTTTGATTAATATTCAAATCTGATTTATAAAAATAATCTAAGTTCAATTAAAGACATACAATCTAGTTCAATTTTCTCAATTCTCCGGCTTGCTTTAAGACTGAACAATTATACTACCTAATAAAAGTTCCTTCTGCCTCATTTTATATAATGATGTTTGATAAGACACCAAGGTTTAAGATGTCATTTTTACTTGAGTATTCTAGCAAAGGGTGTGTTTGGTATGAAGGAAAATGCTTTCCATGGAAAATGTTTTCTTGGAAAATAAGTGGGTTTCTTACTAATTTTCTAGTGTTCGGTAAGTAAGCAAAAAAATATTATCCCAAGAGCATTTACATTTAATCTACGATAACATAATGGGGGCGGGATGGGGTGGGGAGTGGGTGTCGGGGGTGGGATGGTCAAGGGGTGAGGGTTGGAATGTTGGGTGGGTGGGGAGGAAGACGATGAACATGGAATGTCACTTATGGAAGTTGTTTTCGCTGCTTCCATTAGGGAAGTCATTTTCCTTATTTTTAAGGAACTTCTTTTCCTAGAGAAAATGTTTTCCATAACATTTTGACCAAACATGTCCAGAAAATGTTTTCCTCCATACCAAACACACCCAAAATATTTAAGTAATGGACGGAAAAGTAGTTTGATTGAGAAAATATTACATCAAGGTTTAAAATCTAAGTACAACAACAACATACCCAGATCTTTAATGGAATGTATCAAACATATAGTAAGATTGTCATATAAACAGGAGGGAGTAACAAATTGGGAAGAAAAAAGATCTTTAATTAACAATTCTAGAATATAATTTATGCATCTTTTGATTTTCAGTCACTACAACCTTCAAATGTAATACTCCCTCCGTTTCAAAAAGATTGTCTTACTTTCCTTTTTAGTCCGTTTCAAAAAGAATGCCTCTTTCCTTTTTTGGCAACTCTTTCATTCCAACTTTCGCATGGCATGTTTAAAACCACAAGATTAAAGGTCATTTTTGTACATTCAACACATCTTTTAATTTAAGACCACAAGATTAAAAAGTCATTCTCTACTTTCTTAAACTTTGTGTCAAGTCAAAACCAGACAATCTTTTTGAAACGGAGGGAGTAGTAGTTTACAGAATCCATTTGACAATTTGAGATTGCTTCTAGAAGTATTGTTCAGTTTCTATTTCCCCATTACACTGAGATGCTATATAATAAAAACCTTGGTAAGAAAAAATAGAACTCAAGTATGATGAGAATATCACAAACCATTGGGAGGTCATGAAACTTGATAATAATTACTCGTTGGCTCTGCTTCCTCAGGTGTAAAACATTCTCCACAGTATAGTATCTTATAAAGGAAAACCGGAGCATCTGGTTAAATATAAAGGTTGGTGGCTTTTAAGAGTAGATGATAGTGGAGGTGCTGTTTAGTGATAAGTTGCGAAAAATATATAAAGTTTTAAACTTCACTGAACCCACAGGAGCTGAAATCAGTTGAATGTGAGCGAAAAGAGAAACATACCTTCGCACATCAAGTGCGACAAACGGAATCAGTCGCTCGGAGAGAAGTTGGGCAATGATCTGTTAAGATGAAAACTAATTCAACAGATAGAAGATGGGAAAAGCTTCATTGTTCCAAATTTTGACAATGATTCGTCAACTTATCAAATTAAGCAATTCATGAAAGCGGGCAAAACCTGGCCAACGCGACCAAATCCACAAATAATGATATGATCTTGCAAATCATCTGTCTGGAAAAGAAGTAATGAACTATCAATTTACACCTCTTAAGCAATTAATTGAAGTCAGCGAAATCTTATTTACATTTATGCAGTTAATAATCCAGAAAGATATCATTAAATGATGTAGTCCCTCCAGTAATGAGCTTTGGTAACTAAACATGAGTTACTTGTCATACAATGATCTTCATAATAAATGCTAACGTTAACGATAACAATTAAATTTAAAGCAAGGCAGCAATGAGTTAAAGAACAAATTAAGTCTTGAACAGTCGAAATTAGAAAAGATTATGTTAAAAGAGCTCAGAAGGAAGACAAAGTGAGAGATAAGGTTCAGAGGAAACCTAATCAGATGATGCGATGGAGCCATAGACAATTACTTTTCAGAGGAAAAAAACTTCCCTTGCAAGAATAAAAAAGAGATTTGTGCCAAAAGAAAAAAGGAAGAGAAACTACAAGGGTTCAAAAGGCTTAGTACCACAACACTGAGGCATGGGACTTAAATAGCAACAACAAAGCAGGGCACAAAACTTAAGAGATGAACCAGGATCAAAGAAAGGCATTGAAAGGAAAGCAGCCAGGAATGAAGAAATTTGAGAAAGGGAAGGGGAGAAAAAGGAAACTTTTCTAGCACCAAAATTCCAGCTTTCCTTATCTCCAAACTGCTTTATGGTTTTTCTAACAACAGTATTCAGGCCCCTTAACCTTAGCCCTTTAATTTCTATACTATGTTACCATTGACAACCTGAAACCAAACTATTTTGTGTAAGTTTGCAAGGTCCTGACCCTGAAGTACTTGTAAGGTCTAACTGTGATTTTCTTTGATCAGCAGAATCTAGCACAGCAAGGAATAATTATGTGACATGCGCCAACTTTTGGCAACTATACCTCTGCTTGAAGTAAGATATAATCAATTATAATACAGTATATATTAGAAAATTGAAGAAATGAAACACAGAGGCTTTGATAGAGTGCTCTCTGTCTTTAGGGGTCGAAATATAAGAATTTGCAAACATGTACATGGTTTGTTAGCTTCATTCATGCTAAAAGCCAAAGAAGAAAGATAGTGCCACCAAAAGTAGGAGACAATACCTCACTTTCCACAGGCAATAAACTTCGCACATCGTGCAGCTCAAAACGAGATGCTATTAATTGGCCTCCAGCAGCTAGATATGGTGTGAGTGCCATTGAAATTCCAACCACAAGAAACAGCAGAGATGACAATTGAGAAGACATTATACCCTGGGGAAAAAAGGTTAAATCGTAGAGAATTTAATTAAGATAATACACTTATTCTAACAAGATATATTTTATCATGTGGAAAAAATCCTCACAGAGCTTAGCATTGTACTGTCTAGATAAGTTGCAGCTTTGTGAATCTACTTAAGGGTAGCTATGAGGAAGAACAAGTCTCGTGAAATAATAGGACATGTTAATAGAAGTAAGATGGCGGCCGTAAATAGAAACTGGATGGACATTGATGGTAGTTTGTCTCCAACTACCCAATAACAGGATAACACTAGCTCAACATTTGATTGCAGCACACAAGTCAATCGTAGAAAAGGTCCACAATTCCTTGATAAAGGAAGAGAAACTGTTTAAACAGCATAGTAATAGAATGGAGAAAAGAAAATGGAATACAACAATTTTATTATCGGCTATGAATTGCTTGGGAACGGTTAAAGCTATCAAAGAAATAAACCTGATTGACAGCTTCACCAAAGGCTACAAAGGCAAACTCTCCACCCGGAGCAAGTAGGAGACCAACTCTTATTGCCGATACAATTGAAATACCAAACAGTTTACCAACTAATGCAACCAAGATGGTCTTGCCACCTATTAGAAGTCCCAATGAGCCCATGATCACTGGAAAGTTTGAGAGAAGAAGCTTGGGATCAATGGACATTCCAACCTGCAAGCCAGATGATACTTGTTCAGTTTTGAAGTCACAAAGCAGACATAGTTATAATAATATATTCATGGACGATTCTCATTTCAGCCTGGGATATAGTTGAGTAAAATAGATAAGAGTTTTGTCTGCTGCAGCAGAAGTTGTATCACAGAACTCAGAAGTACAGTCATTCAATGAGAACAACTCAGGAGAAACAATTAAGCTCTACAAGCTGGTGAGAACACTAGGGGTAGAAGAGCAAGAATTTTTAAATGTAAATAGAACCTTAAACTCCAAATGACAAGTTGTGGGATTACAAACACTGTATTCACATTGTACAGATAATTATCACCTACCGTCATGAAAAAGAGACCCAACAGGAGTCCACGATATGGAGTAATATCTGATTCAACTTGCAATGAAAATTCAGTTTCTGCCAGAAGCAGACCAGCTAAAAATGCCCCCAAAGCCATTGAAAGGCCAGCCTGTATTTAGTTACATCAGATAACACATCATAGCGCACGGTTCGGACAAACTTGGTTAGTATACATGAACCCGTAAAAATCTGTTACCATTCCCAAACAAAAATACATGAACCCGTAAAAAATGTGATCATAAGTACCCTGGCAGTCAGAAGACTAGTCCCAAGGATAACAAGGAGCGTATTAGCCGAAAATATTTCTGCATTTTGGTTTTCTGCAATCTGCTTATAAATAGGCCGCAACAGCTGAAAACAGAACAGAGAACGAATACATTAATGTCATCGTGTTTAACATCTTACGAGACTTGCAAAAACAAAATGTGGAACTAATACCCTATTTATCTTTTGTAACAGATAAAAGTCAAAATGTAACTTTAATAATGTATAGGCAATAGAAAATGAAAGACCGCAGTCCAAAATGTCACGAGAGAAGTAGTCTGAACTTAAAAACTTTATAATACTAATCAGAAACGTTTATAAAATTGGAAGAGATTCTACATGAACAAACAGCTTACCAGACGTCCTCCAGCAATAATGGCAGTGATGGCTACAATTGCCTTTACAGCAGCCAAACCAAGTGCTTCAGCAATGGCTCGGAAACCAATCTAGTAACAAAGTTCTGTTATAACTGTGGCAATTTGAAAACAGCAATAGTGTGTACTCACATCTATCAAAAGGAACAAAATGTTGTTTCTGCATGTGATTTTAGGGGTTAATGTAATTATCTTTCCAGTTTGGTGACTATTACAGGTCCAGAACGTCACATAGCTGGAATTGTAATTATAACAAACAAGAAAATTTCAAATTATTTTTTCAGAAGACAAGACTGTAATATAAAAGAGCCTATACCCCTCCTTTTGATGAATTTGGTGAAATTAGTGGTATCAGTATGAGTAGAACAACCACCGCCAGATCCTGGAGGATAAAAGGAAAAAATGTTTAATCATATCACAAAGAAAACTCTAAAGTGCCGCAGCACAAGATGTCATCATTTCATGTGCATGAAAGCAGCCTATATGATGTCAAGTAAATATATATGAATCTCATGTATGCGTAAATACACACTAGATCCTAAGTTTCAACACCCATCTCATGAGAGAGATGCGACAGTTTTGTATTGTCTATATGCTGATACCTGAAAGAGTAATACAGAAAATGTCGCTCGTCCATGTCGTGATGTGCTCTCACCACGCTCCTGCAATACCTGCAGATATGCAACATAATCAATTAATTACTAAAGTTTCATTTTCCGACGACGAAGAGTCACAGGCATATAGACAAAGCCAATTGTAGATAAACTACTCCAATGCTGATTTGATATCTCGGCATAAACCATTATCAGGAATTACTGCTTCTGGACATTTGGGGAACATATCATAAATGTTGCCTGCTTAAGCATCAACTTCGATCATAGGTGTTGAACTGGTCACCAAATCAACATATTTAATGAGTACACAAGACCACTTAAGTGCCAAATCTTGCCCATCTAGCAAGGAAGACCTGCTAAAATAATAGAACGATTTACCTGGAGGACAACAGCAGTGGAAGATAAGGCAAGCCCATTCCCAATCACTATTGCAGCAGGTCCAGCCTGCCCGGCAACCAAATTAGCAACTAACCCGACCACCACAGCTGTCACTAAGACCTGCATTCATTTGTTTAAATTAATAATTAGCGTGAAAATCTAATACGTTGAGACCATACCTCTAATAAGCAATCTGGCGGTGGATTAACAACTTCCAAGTGCTCAAACTTTTGCAATTACCTGAGCAGTGCCCAACCCAAAAACGTATTTCTTCATAGAACTTAGTCTCTCAACGGAAAGCTGTCAAAGAGGATACAAACAGAGGTTATTAAGGCAGGATTTGTAACACATTCAGAAAGAAACAAACTAGTCAATTTTCCTGGACTGTACCTCTAGGCCAATGTTAAATAGCAGGAAAACAACTCCAAATTCAGCTATAGCCTTGGTCCCATGTACATGACGTATGATAGAAAGACCATAGGGTCCAATCAAGATTCCAGCAGCCAAATACCCAAGAACAGGACTTCCTATAAATTACAGCAGAGAGAAGGTGAACCATTAATGGGAAACACGAGTACGTCTATCTTGAAGGAGCAAAGAACATGAAATCTGAGATATACATCGAGGTCAAAAAAAAACTAAGTGACAAGAATAGATCATGTTTCAATTTTAGAACATGCTCAAGGAAAGACCTAGCAAGAAACCTTTGCATCAAGAACAAGTTTGGTGAAACTATTTCACATAATAAGCCACTACTCACTGTCCTCATGCGATAAAGAAGGTAGCAAACTTCAATTACCTCCTGGAATTTTCTGGAAGATAGGCACAAAGATAACACTTGCGAGCAATAGCCATACCATGTCAAAAAGAGAAGCTTCCTCCTCATTTATCTGAAATGAGAAACAACACCATTAGCAAGTAGAAGTAAAGCACCACCCTGACAAAATGGCGATGGCAGGCATTCAAATAGTGGGAGTTTATGAGGCATGCCTCTTGATGAGGAAGCATCTCCATTAGTCTCTTAAGTTTATTGGGCAGTTTTCTTATTTGTCGAACCAGAGGTCTTGCATTTGTCGAGACCTCATCAATGCTGGTGGTAATGATGTCTGGCTGCTGAAACCACTGAGAAATTCTCTCTGATCGACTGGCGTAAAAGGCAATTCTGTGACAGATGTCAGAAGCATATCAAATACCATAACCACAACAAGCTATACCAATCTAATGATACAAAGATTGTATCCTGACGATGCACATATACATGCAGCTACCAAGAAATAGCTTCATCTTTTAAAAGAAACAAAGAATGAACAGTTCTATATTAGTTGTACCCTGCTCCCATCAGTAATGAGCCAACCACCAGCTTGGGCAACTGCTTCCTTGCAGACTCCATGAGACTCTGGAAAACTGAAGCAGGTGTGAACTCTTCACCATCTGTGGGAAATGAGAAAAAAGATGCAGGCAAGAAACGGGATGATTTCTTCAATAATGCCTTGGGGGCATTAACTGATGAACTGTCCCTAGCTGATTCCTTGTTGACCTCCTGCCTCACAGTTTGAACAGTTTTTGGTTTTTCTGCATCAGTATCATAATCTTTTGAGGAGTCCAGAACTAACTTTCTATCTTCATCGTCACTCTCGTCAGACAAAGGCCCACTGGCCACCCAAGCATCCTCCAGTTGTACCTCCCTATCTTTTTCAACAACACCATCGACTGAGTCATCCTCGCTAAGGGTCCCATCGACCAAAGTAGATGATCCATTCTGTAAGACTGAAGTTTCTGAGGAGTCAACAAATGATACAGCTAGGTTCTTCTCGGCTTTCTGCAAAGCAATCTCCGTATCACTGACCCGTTGAGTAGCCTCGAGCTCATAAGCAACAGCTTGTTCGGCTAAAAGCATTATGTTTGAAACATCTTCCTCGGCTTTTAAAGCATTGATTTGTGCTTGCTCAGCTAGATCACTCAACCTGTCAACCTCCTTTTGCAGCTCTTCTTTTTTGTTCTGCACCTGCCTCAATTCAGCCTCACAATTTTCCAAATGGTTCCGACACTCCACCATAACTTCCTGAGCAGCTGATAGTGCTGCCTCTTCCTCCATCGATGAAGTTGATTCTTCCCCTTTGCTTTTGTCAGAAGTTTCTGAAGACATACTTCCTTGTTTTGCAGTTTGTATTGAATCGAGAGCAACCAGAAGCCTTGCCTCAGCAAGAGAAAGAGCCATTGTTGCTTTTTTAACTGCTTCTTTAGCGATCATCTCTTCACTTACAATCTCTTGAACACTGTCAAGTTGTTTGTTTACATCATCCCACGCATTAGCAGCTTCATCTTTTAATGCTATAGCAGCTTCTGATATCTTCTGTGCTTTTTCCTCAAACATTGTGCTGTTCAGTTGTGCAACTTCCAGATCCTTGAGTGCCTTCTGCAACAACTCCCGTAGGTCATCCAAATTATGCCCTTCGTTTTCTTCTTCTTTCTCTTCCTCCAACTCCTTAGCACTACTAATTTCCGCTATGCCATTAGTACTAACACTCAAAGATCCATCTTCAACACTCTCACCGGACTCCACATTTCTACCATTACCATCAATAAACGCAAGTGAATCATTTCCCTGACACTGAGGCAACTTTACTCCCCTAGAAGCCTTAAGGCGCACCAAATTCCCACTCGAATCAGATTTCAACAAAGCACAACTCAATCGTATCCTTGAATATGCTAAACTATTACCACTACAGCTCACAATCCTTTTCAACCTTTTCCCCGGCCGATTATTACATAAAACCCTAGCATTTCCAAGCAATTTACGATTCAATCCTACATCACTGGTGCCTTTCCTATCTAATATCCTGTAGCTCAAAGCTTCACCACAATGTGAAGCATTCGGTTGCCATAAACAGTAAGCAAATCCCATACCTCCTCTCCTCTAACACACTAAACGTCAAAAAATCACCAAACTGAAGCCGCAAATTCTCATTACCTAAAATCACCTAACAAAAACAAACAAAGAAGTTTCTATTTCAATCAACAAACAAGTAAAAATCAATTCACAGGACCACAAATAATCAGCTAAAATCACGTAACAAACAATTGCAATCTGAAATTTATTTCGCGACTAATCAACATTTCGTTCCATAAAAAACAATTGCAAGCTGAAATAACTGAAATTGATTTCGCAATTAATCAACATTTCATTCCATAAGAAAGCTGAAATAACCTAAATGGATTTCGTGATTAATCAACATTCCATTTCGATGCACATACTTAACATGCGAGTAAAACAATTCATACACGTGAAGTTACAGTTAACAGTAGTGAAATATACGAGAAGAGTTTGAAATTACCGATAGAAGTGACAGTTGGGAGTTCGGAAGAGAGGCAGAAAATGATTGGACAGACGAGAAATGGACTTTGCAATTGGCTCTTCTCTCCGAAGAAGAAAGAAAGAGCCTTACGCTTACTTTCTTTTTTCAGGTTTTGTTTTCTCCCTCCATTTGGGGAACATGACAAAATTGGATGAGAGGGTATATTCCGTTTTTCGCATTTACATAATTACCCTTCAGATTAGATATCTTTTTTTTATATAGTTCAGGTTTCCAGGCGCCTGATTAATTCACTGATATTACCCAGACGTCCTGGAGGTAATAGCACCGGTCCTTCAACACTATTACCAGTAAATCGCGGTATGTGTTCCAGTGGCCACTTTCTGGGCGTCTAACCGATGAGACGAGTCGATTCCATACGTGCGATTGCCGTCTTGCGGGAATCGACGCCGTCCATGAGGCTTTGCCACTGGACTATGCTCAGAGGACTTAAACTAAGGTAGGATAAACTTTTTAAAGTGACTTGTTCCACTGCAGTACGACCCCATACTCCAAAAAAATTCATCCCTACTGACTCTACGGATTAGTATACACCGCTTTAGCCTTCCATTAGTTGAGAGATTTTTTTGGAAATAAAGTCAGGAGAATCGAACACGAGACCTCAGGCAGCAATATCCTACCGTAATGACCACTGGGCCACTCTCGCTAGATTAGATATCTAGTCACATGACAAGCAACGGGGAACGTACCTACCTGAAAGTGGTTTCAACTTTTCAAGCTGTAGCCAGATCTTAAAATTGCATGCCAAATATCTTTGCAATATTGTTACGTATTTTTTTTACGGAAAGTAGGGGTGAAAAAATTAGCTCAAATTCAAATGATTCGCTTAATCCGTTTAAGATTTGATGATTTTGGCATGAGTGATTTTGATGATGGGTTGATTTCGGCTAGCCTAAGTTGACCCATCATAAATCAATAGCTCAATTGAAATCATTATCAGTGACGGATCCAGACAACAAAATCTGGTGGTGCAAACATACAAAGTAATAATTTTTTGCGTAGAAAAAAAAATTGCAAGGCAATGTGGATAGAGTACAAAACGGCGTCGTTTTGTGGCTATTGACAACAAAATAAAAAAAAAAATCTGGAAATTATAGTGGTGCAATGCTTTTAGTGGATCCGACATTGCTCATGATGATGTCCAAACTTGACCCACAAAAATATTCAATCTTAACTATTAGAGCTCCACTCTAGATTAAGATTTTTGTTTATAAATAATTATTAAAAAAATTTCTTTATTATTTCGAAATAATAAAAATACACAAACGCACCTCAAAACACTCATCACACTATTCATCCACCCTACCCCAACACCCACCCCAACACTAAACCACCATCACATCCCTACCTCTATCCTGCCTACTCCACTCTACCCCATACCTCCCTACCACCACTACCCACCCCACCCCCACCTACCACATCTATCCCCACCTCCCGCCCTACCCCCAACCTACCACCCCATCTCCCGCCCTACCCCCAACCCACCACCCCACTTGCCCTATCTCATTCTTAAATTTCTATTTCATATTTTTTTATTTTTAAAAAAATATAAATTTTTCTTACTCCCCCGCTACCGTCTCCACCCCCTACCCTCATCCTGAAATTTCTATTTCATATCTTTTTTACTTTTATAAAAAAATTATTAAAAATATGAATTTTTTTCTCCCTACGAATTTTTAACTTTATATAGTTATTTTACTTATATAAAAAATGGAAAAACTTTCTTACCACACCACCCAATCTCGTCCCCCCCACGCCCCTTGCCCTCTTACACCCCCGAAGTTTTTACTTTATATATTTATTTTACTTATATAAAATAATTATAAAAAAATCAAAATGTTTCTTACCCCATCACCCCTCCCCCAGCCCACCCCCTCACCCCCGCCCTCCCACCCACCTCAAATTTTCTATTTTATATATTTATTTTATTTTTATTTTATAAAAAAATAGAAAAATCTGCTTACCCCAACACTCCCTCCCACTCCACCATCCCGAACTTTTTACTTTATATATTTATTTTACTTATATAAAATTCTTACAAAAAATGAGAAACTTTTCTTACCCAACCCCCAACCCCACTACCCCTCTCCTTCCCACCCACAATTTTATATATTTATTTTACTTTTATAAAAAATGAGAAAATTCTTAAAAATACTATTCTTATTTTAAAATAAAAATATGTGAATAAAAAATCACACAAAATAAAACATCATAAAATATAAGTTTGAAAAAAGTAATTTGTCAAGTTGGGTTATGACACATCATTTAGTTCATCTTGACCCGCTCATTTTAGTCAAATAAGCTTTGGACGGGATTGAACATTGACTCATCTATTGATTCAGTCCATTTTGACCCGTCTAACTTCAGTCCAAACGGTTCATTTGACACCACTAACGGGAAGGAATCAAAATGTCTCTAGATTATTTAAAATAGAATAAAATATCATCGGAACCAACAGAAATGGGATAAAAATGTCTTACAGCTAGCAAATAGGCCCAATTTTAAAAGCGGACACACGAGATCTGGAGGTCCGTTAACGAGATAGAAGCAGAATTGAGTCAGTTGGCTAATGACGAGGGATTTTTGTGCTATTTCCAGTTTAGGGGCATTTTTGAATTAAAACAATCAAACATAAGGCCTTTTTGTTCTATTTCCAATAGTTCAAGGACATATTTAACCATTTTTCATCTCCTTTATTCAGATGGATTAATTGATCTTGTAATCTTTTACAAATCTGTTTTTAATTTTATGTTTGTTTTATAAGAAATCTTTACTTTTGCATAAGAGATAATAACACATAAGATATATTTGCAAGATTATTTTCTTCTATTTAAATTGTAAAGAGTTATGTTCACTCATTTTCTTTAGCGGATTTTAACATATATAGATGAATATATACATGAGAAGAAAAAACTTGTTTTACTAGTATCATAATTTATTGATGTTGGTATCCAATTAGGGATGGCAAATGGGGCAGGGCAGAGCGGAGTAGGACAGGTCAAACGTTAAACGGAGCAGGGCAATGCTTAAACGGGACAAGTCAAAACACATTTTTAGAAAATTCTAAATAGGACACGGCAGTTAATAGGTTATAATTTTTAGAAAATTCCAACTAGTTTGGATTGTGAAATTATAATCTGTTACGATGGGTTGTACTTGTTAGAATTTGATAAAATTTTATAGAGTTGTACATCTTTCTGTTACGGTCATATTGAGACTTTACGGGGATTAATCCAACTTACGATTTGAAAGTTATCAGTGTTTAAAGTTTCTGTCTCAGATCAACCGAAATCTGAAAGAGAAAAATGTATAACGTAAAGACTGTACAAATCGGTAAAGAATCTGAAAATTTGTACTGAAAAAAAGTTCTATATTACTCTGTTATCGACAGTTTGAGACTTTGCGGGGATAAATCCGACTTACGGTTTAAAAGTTATCACTGTTTAAAGTTTCTACCTTGGATCAACCGAAATCTGGAAGGACAGAATGTATAACGTAAAAATTGTACAAATTGGTAAAGAATCTGAAAGTTTGTGCTGAACAAAAGTTCTAGATTACTCCGTTATCGACAGTTTGTGATTTTACGGGAATAAATCGCACTTACGGTTTAAAAGTTATCAATGTTTAAAGTTTTTACCTCGAATCAACTAAAATCTGAAAGGACAGAATGTATAACGTAAAAACTGTACAAATCGGTAAATAATCTGAAAGTTTGTGCTGAACAAAAGTTCTAGATTACTTCGTTATAGATAGTTTGATACTTTACGCGGATAAATCCTACTTACGGTTTAAAAGTTATCACTGTTTAAAGTTTCTGTTTCGGATCAATCGAAATCTGAAAGGGCAGAATGTATAACGTAAAAACTGTACAAATCGATAGAGAATCTGAAAGTTTGTGCTGAATAAAAGTTCTAGCTTTCTCTGTTCTCGACAGTTTGATACTTTATGGGGATTAATCCAACTTACGTATAAGAAGTTATGATTATTTTAAGTTTGTGTCTTGTTTCATAAACATAAACAGGGTAGGGCATGACAGGACTTAACGGGGCAGGGCAGAACAATTTTAAAAAAAATGCTAATTGGAACAGGACAGGGTGGATTAACATCTTAGCAGGTCAAGGCTTGCCCTGTCCTAACCCGCTCTAACCTACCCCATTGCCACCCCTATATCCAATAGAATACACATTCATCTTGAGATCGAGCTAAGTCCCTTTGTTGCCAAGCAGTAGACTTTTTAAAAAGATGAGTCATTACTCATTAGATACTTTTTAAGATAGCGGTTAACTAGACTGTCTTATATTCCGGTTAGGACATATAATCACTCAACCCCAGTGCAGGACCCTTCTATATTTCTATGATAGGATTTACCACATAGGAGGATTAAGAACAGTAACCTATAATGCTACACAAGTATCGGGGTACTTTCGTCCGCGATTTTAACATATGTCTAGTAAATTACAACATATCCAAATCTCTCCTTTCGGTTTTTTATTCGAAATCATATAGGTTATGATAACTAGTGATCAATTAATTATCAAACATTCATACCAAATATTGACTAAATCTTAATCAAGCGAAGAAGAAATCAAATACTGCATTAATTCATGAATAACAGTTTCAAGCGATTCATAAGGAAAGCCCTAATAGAGTGTGTTTAGTCATAGCCATAGTCACATTAAGAACTAACACAATATCCATACATAAACTGAATTAAACGAAAGAAAGAAAATTACGTAGAACAAAGTCTCCAATTGTAGCTCCAAATCCGCCTGTGTTGTGTTTTGGAATATGTACAAGGATTCTCAGCTCCCCATAAGGTCAGGGTTTTAGAGATTATATAGTTGGGAAAATATTACATTTGTGGATCCTGAAAACGTGTCAAATTTCGGTCCAAAATGTGATTTTTCCGCCTCGGCATCGCGGTCCTGCAGAACGGCACCGTGGTGCCGAAATTCCTGTAGTCAATCAGCCTCGCAGCAGTTTGGGCACCGCGGCCCTGCTGGCTGGCACCGCGGTGCCGGAATCGTCCGCTTTCGGGTTTGTTGCGATTTTTCGTCATTTTCTCGTCCGGACTTCGTCTGATTTCTTCTATACTTTCCGGGACTTCTTAGACTTCATTTCTTGGCCTTTTCTTGTGCAATTTACACCTCAATTAAGCTCATCTCATCTTCTTTTTGTCATTTCTCCATTTTGATCCGATGTGACTCAAAAGAAAGAAAAACGGTCATAATACTATACTAAACACAAACGAAATGAGTAAAATACTAAATAAAATGACTCAAAAGGTGTATACAAAATACGCCTAACAAACACCCCCAAACTTAACTTTTGTTCGCCCTCGAGCAAAAATCAAAATAAAACAAAGACACAAAAACAAAAGACTCAAAGACTCAAATCAAGCAGCTGCACAAGTATTTAGAAACACATGAACGTCAGTTGGGATAATATGTAGGAATAGATATAGCATGAATTTAGCAATCTAGAATTTCAAGTCAGATATTTCGCAAATTCATTTCAATCATAAGTAATGGAAGCATGGATACCTAACATATGCATATCAATTTCATTTAGTTCTATAGGCCTGTTTACTTGTTATTCTCCGCTAATCATAGACATACATTCTAGAGATCATCGGGACTTTTCAGGGTTGTAATGTAGGCTTAGGCAGGGGTAGGTAAAATTAGGCATTTAGGCTCAATTTACGTACCATAAGCGTTTTTCTTATTCAACCATTTTGTCCTTCTTTTTGGTACTCTTTTCAGTTTATACCTATCATTCCCCTTTTCTCTTTTAAGATAATGAGATACATTGTAAATAACATGCACCCCCAAACTTAGGCTTTTGCATATTTTTCATTGGGGTGCATCAAATTTTTCACTCTCCTTTTATCTCTTTTTCAACACTTCTCATTCCAATACTTTTTCATTACCACTTATGGCACAACAAAGAAATCATAGGGTGTCAAAGAAATAACATATTTTAGGCTCAACGGGGCTGACTAGGGGTATAATTTATGTCAGGGTAGGTAATGAATGGTAAGAATGGCTAACAAAGAAATGTCTGAATCATCTCCCTAAACATGTACATATTAACTATTTCGCCTCAAATAGCAAACAAGCATACTTCACAGACATTTTTCAATTAACAACACATAGGCTAAGCATCAAATTTTCCACATAATCAAATTTTCATGAATTTTTGACATATCTAACTTAAGCACACATATTTTAGCTTTTCATTCCATTACATTATCCCACTTAGTTCACTAGGCGTTCCAAATAGGCACAACATGCATGATTATAAAAAAAATTGATCACAAAAACAAACAAAAGACTCAAAAATAGACACAAAAATAAAACAAAGTAAGACCCCCCCCCCCCCAAACTTAAACTACGCATTGTCTCAAATGTGTAAAAGACTCAAAAATTAAAGGGACGACTTACAGACATACATCGATTCAGAACGGTGGTGATGGCGGCGGATATTGCACTGAGATGGTGTCTGTGGGAGGAAATTTGGCGATTCAGGGCCTTTTATTTTTCGAAAATCGCAATTGGCACCGCAGTTCTGCATAGTGGCACCGCGGTGCCTAAATTCTTGCGCCTCTCTGATCTTCTGGAATAGTGGTTCTGCATGATGGCACCGCGGTGCTGAACTCCTGATTCGGTGTTTTCCAGCGTTTTTCTCTGCTTCATGTCCCATTCCTTCACCTGGCATCACAACACAACAAAAATACCAAAAGTGAGGATGTTCTAATTAAACTAAAATGAAAAATTTAAATAACATAATTAAAACCTTGGGTTGCCTCTCAAGTAGCGCTGTTTTTAACGTCTTTTATCCGGACGTAGTTAACCTTTACTAGTGCCCAATGGATCTTTCTGCGAACTGCTTGCAATCCGCACAGTCATTGTTGCAGGTCTCACTTTTCCTACAACACTTTTTTCAAACAAGGGTCTCATATCTAAGATTATTCCCTAATTACACAAGGCAGACTTGTCTTTTAGGCTCTCTATAATATAGGGATCAGTGAAACTCTCTACATCTCTCAACTTTTGGGGGTGCCCTTCAGAGTATGGACTTTCTTTTTTAGGGTCAGCAATGACATTTGGTGTTGTCCCTTCTGCAATAGGGTGGTCCTCAGTGACCTTTTCTTTCTCTACACCAACTATCTCTCCAAATTCCTAAACAACTTGTTGTGGGTCATGTTCCACTATCTGCTCACCACTACTCGTAACTGGGTCACTCGGTGGACTTTCTTGAGGTGTAACGGGTACCATGTCCATCAGTTGCCCAATTTGTGGTTCCAAATTCAGAATTTGTCCCACTTGAGTCTCCAAGTTCTGCAAAAAAGGATCTTACATCCACCATGAACTGAGTTTGGGCGTTTGTGAGTTTCAACAATGCTTCTCTCAATTCATCATGCTCCTCTGATGGGGTCTGACTATGTGGCTGCTGGAATTACCCTTGAGGAGTTTGTGTCACGACCCGAACCCGGACCCGTGACCGGTGCCTTAACCCGGGCACCCTAGTGACACAACATCAGAGAAAACCAGCGGAATGTAAACTCAAGATAAACAACCATTAAGATATAGAATAGTCTAGCCCAAAATGGCTAACCCAAAAGTACATAAACCTATGATTACAACCTTACCGAACCAATTTCTGACAAGACTACAGCCCTCTAAGAATGAATAACACTAGGACGGGACTGGGCCCCGTCATGCCCCTCAAGGTAAAAAATATCAACGACTCCAGGGAGAACCATACCAAAAGTCGAGCCTCCGAAGAAATGGAGCTCACGACACTGAGTACAAGATCCAGGAATGAGGATCTACCACCGCTTTCCCTTACTGCGGCAGATGACGCAGCCCCGAGAAAGTCGAGACACAACGTATCAAGTATGTAAAGCGGAAAATCTTGTAGTAATATCATAAGTCCAAAATACTGAATCGGGTTATAGATAAAACCAAATTATGTTGCCTTTGTGCCTTACTAATAATGAGAGTAACAAGTATACATTTTATAGCATAAAAATAGGAGGCTCATGATCAAAACAGGTACCTCGCGTAGTATCATTAAGCAATCCTTCTCCGGGACTATTTCACGCGATAGGTCCTGTGGACCCGCATGAGGTCATCCGCCTCGTCATAGGATATTTCACCCGCGTGGGACTATTTCACCCGCATGGATCTGTGGATCCGCATGAGTATCATCGCGTGCTCGCGTGGGACTATTTCACCCGCGTGGATCCCATGGTCGGATCGCGTGAGTACAAGCGCGCTCGCGTCATGGGTAGCAAATCCATGGCATAAATAATAACGGGGTTTACAGTAACAATATGAATATATATAACATAGCTCATCCGGCTATTAAACATAACATAAGCACTACCGGTCTATCACATCACAACATAAACACTAGGCCTATCATAACTTAAGCAAGTTAAGAATCACCTAACTTATTAATAGTATTAATACATCCTCTCATTTTAGTATACCTAAGGCACGATCATGTCTTTTAATAAAAATCCGGGAATTTAACCCAAGTATCATGTACCTCTAACCTTTTAAGAAATAACTATTTTTTTTATACAAAAATCTCAAGATACTAATCACCATAGTATCAAGTTACGATTTCTTTTCAAACAAGTCACATTTCCTTTTAAAACTATCTCAAGCTTCTAAATTAAGTGACTTCATTTCTTGTAAAACCTTAGGCAATTCATGCCTTAGAACCATTTTCCTTCCACAAGTTCAAATCATCAAAACCTTTCTCCATTAAACTTTCACAAACTAATATAACCAACTCCCCATAAAGTCGTTACATTAGAGTTAAACAATACTAAAACACATTCCCTTAAGTCCAAGAGATTTTTATACTTTTCTTTTAAAACGAAGCAAGTATCAAATACTTATAACAAACGAAGATTTCCAAATCTTGTACGTCTACCGTACTACATAGGTACAACTAATCATGCTCAAGAGATAGGAAAGCTCCACATACCTCTTGGTCAATCCACAAGCTAAGTCGATTTACGCACGTAGTATGTCAACCTAAAATGACCACAATACGTTTATCAAGCTCTAATTACAATGCAGAATTTTTCCAAGTTAAAGTCACCAATTTCCTACGGAAAATTTGGGCAGCGTTTCCTTTGTTCCTACATACTTTGCCACCTTTTCCAAGGTCGATTTTTAACGCTCAAATGCCATGTTTAAGGCTCAACAACCAACCAACACCAAGGGGATTACACACCTAAACTTTGGTGTGTAAAAATTCAGCCCCACAAGTTATAACAACTAACCCAACAAGTCTAATGTAGTATTTAGGCAACAACATGCTCATAAAATCCCCACAACCAATTCTTTCATAATCACACCCCATTTCTTACATCAACTACTCTAAGTGCATTTTTCCAACTACAAGTTCTTCCAATTAAACATGCAACACCCAATACCAACTACAAGAGAAGAAATGTTACCTTAAGTTTTAGCCAAACTTATTCCAACACCTTGCTAGCCTTTTCTCCAAGAACACCACCACAATAGCACTTCTACGCTAGACACAAGCGTCCTTCTTGCCTTTAACTTTTCAGATTTTCTTAGGCTAGAACACCTCTTGAGGTTTTAGAGAGAAGGGAGCTCGAGCTTTGGAGAGAGAGAGAGAGAGAGAGTAAAGATGAAAGATGGAAAAGTGACCAAGCCTTCGTCAATTATATCATCGTTACGAAAATCGGATGGGGACACTTGTCACCTCTCATGGCCTCTTTTAAAACAAAAATCAGATTTTCTAAGTTTTTCGCCCAAATTTCCCGCCTCTGCGCGCTGGAACTTCAGCCATCGCACTTCACCCGCCGCGCGGCTCGAGGCCCCGAACGTGTTTCTCTAATTTCTCGCACGGCCACACGCCGCGGCCGAACCACTGGGTATAACATTCTCCCCTTAGAAATATTCGTCCGAGAATCCTTCTAGCCTTACACAAAACACAATATAAACATATCTTCTTAACTATTCCTTTGCAAATAAGAATGCTCCCGAGCCACAACATTACTCAAGCATAATCAACTAAATTAACACCAATCGCAGGAAAGGGGTTACGAGGTATAGGGAATAAGTGTGGGTATTTCTTCATCATATCATCCTCCGCTTCGTCGCCTCTCTGTTCTCGCTCGCCATAAAACCTCGCGGAAGCCACCTCCTTCGTCCGAGTCGTCTAACTTGACGATCGAGTATCGCTATGGGACTCTCTCATACGACAACTCCTATGTCACTGGATATCTGAATCGGGTGCACTCTGACGGATCTCCAACGCATTTCCGTAACATAGATACGTGAAAAAGCTGGATGTCCGCCTCAAGATCGGACGGCAGATCCAACTCATAGCAACCTTGCCCACTCTTGGACAATCGACACGGCCCAATGTACCTTGGTGAGTTTCCCTTTCCTCCCAAATCTCATCACACCCGCCGTGGGTGACACTTTCGAAAGACCCAATCATTAACCTCAAACTCTAAGTGTCGGCCGATGATCTGCGTATGATTTACGCCGACTGGGCGCGAATAACCGCTCCCGGATAAGCTTCACCTTATCCATTGCTGTGAACCAAATCGGCCCGATTAATCGCCTTCTCCCACTTCAAACCAACTATCGGTGACTGCACTTCCTCCCGTATAAGGCCTCATGGCGCGCCATCCGAACACTAGAATGGTAGCCGTTGTTATAAGCAAACTCCAAGAGGTAAATGATCCTCCCAACTACCCCAAAATCAATAACACAAGCCCGCAGATATCCTCGAGTTCGGATAGTGCGCTCGGCTGTCCGTCCGTCCGAGGATGAACGCCGTCTTGAGACTCACTGTGTCCCTAATCCTTACGGAAAGACCTCGAAGTTAGCCGTGGCGGGCTCTCTATCTCGATATAATCGACACCGACTCGTGCAATCTCACAATCTCTCTAATATATAATCTGGCGCATAGTCCTCGGTAAAACGTCGTCTGATGGAAGAAAGTGGTGATTTCGTCACCGCAACAATAACCCAAATGGAATCATGTCTCCTCAGGTGCGAGGTAACCTCGTAATAAAGTCCATGTTGACCACCTCCCACTTCCACATCGGAATATCAATAGCTGTAATAGCCCAGGGCTTCGGTGCTCAACCTTAACTCACGACAATTAGGACATGGGCAACAAAACCGCCACGTCCTTCAAACCATCCCACCAATACACGCACCGAGGTCATGGTACATCTTAGTCGACCGGATGAATCGAATAACGAGCACCGTGTGCCTCTCCGAGAATCTGGCGGCGAAGTCTGTCGCATCGGGAACACACAACCGGCCTCGAATCTTAGCACCCCATCCGGTGCTACCTCAAATAGACTCTTCTCTTCCCGGAGAGATGCGTCGATCCGTACCAAAATCGGATCCTCATACTATCGCCTCTTCCTCGCTCGACGATGGAAGACTGGCGACCTCTCGACCGAATTCCGTTACTAGCGGAATCAACCAAACGAACCCCAAGGCTTGCTAATCGGTGTAACTCTCGGACCATATCCCTTTCTCTGCATGCGAACATCGGATAGACTACCCATCGATCTGCGACTAAGGCATCTGCAACTACGTTGGCCTTCCGGGTGGTGCGAATATCAACATCGTAATCCTTAAGTAGCTCCAACCACCGTCTCTGCGCAAGTTCGGCTCCTGCGGTGAAGATGTGCGGAGACTCTTGTGGTGCGTGTAAATGTCCACATGAACTCCATATAAATAATGTCTCCGGATCTTCAAGGCATGAATCACTGCGGCTCAGTCATGTGTGGGATAGTTCTTCTCATGTTTCCTAAGTGTCGGGATCATAAGCTATAACCTTGCCGTCTTTGCATCGACGCACTCAAGCCCGACACTGGCGTCGCAATAAACCACATATCCATCTAAACCCTCCGGAAGAGTAAAGCGAAGCGGTCGTCAACTTCTCCTTTAGCAACGGAAACTTTCCTCACAAGTATCCGTCCATCGAACATAGGCGCTTACGAGTCGACTTAGTCAAAGTCTTTGAAATAGAAGCAAACTTCTCCACAAACCTCCGATAATAACTGCAAGGCCCAAAAGTTGCGCCTGCAGCCGATTGTAGTGGGTGCAGGCCAAGTCTTGGCTCGATCTTTCTTTGTATCAACCCGAATACCATCGGCTCCGATAACATGTCCTAAGAAAGCCACAAGCTACCAAAACTCGCGTTCGAGAACTTGGCATACAATCGCCGGTCACGAGGACTCCGACACCGTCGCCGAATGATCAGTATGCTCGCTCGCGTGCGCGAATACACCAAGATATCATCGATGAAAACTATAACGAACATATCCAAGAATGGCCTGAACACCCTATTCATCAAATCCATGAATACCGCTGGAGCGTTGGTCAACACGAAATACATCACCATGAACTCATATTGCCCATACCGGGTCTGAATGCGATCTTGGGATATACGCCTCTAACTCGTTTGATGATAACGAACGCAGTCTATCTTGGAAAAACATCTCGCACCTGAATCGTCAAACAAATCATCGATCACGTGGGAGGATATCTATTCTTGATAGTTACCTTGTTCACCATGTAATCAATACACATACGCAGCTGGTCCCATCTTTCTTCTTTACAAATAACACCGGTGCTCACGAGGAGAAACACTTGGCCGATAAAGCCTTTTTCCGGAAATCTTTCACTGGTCCTTCATTCCTTCTTCAACTCGGCGGTGCCATCACGTATGGCGGGATAGATATCGGTCGAGTGTCCGTGCCAAATCGATGCAAAACTCAATCTCCTCTCGGGAGGATACGGAAGCTTCGTGCGGGAAAACGTCTGAAACTCTCTAACCACCGGACCGATCAAGGTCCGGTATCTCACCTCGATGTCGAATACCGAACGAATGGTAAATATACCCTTCCGTACCATCTTCCTAGCCTTGAGGTAAGAAATAAACCTACCGCCGGCGATGCGGTATTCCTTCCACTCGATAGCAGGCTCACCAGAAACCGGAACCGAACTAACCTCTCTCTGCGGTCCGTTGGCATAGCAAGATGCTAGCCAATCCATACCCATAATCACATCGAAGTCGTCATGTCCAACTCTATCAAGTCGGTGAAGTCGGCGACCATCTATAGTCACCGGCAAGCCTTATATACCCGCCGCTAACATGAAGCACCAGGCGTAGCCACCTCAAAGGATTCTATGGACTCGGGCTCTATCCCTATTCTACCAAAGCAATATGAGGAGATACATGGGGCGGTAGAACACGGATCTACCAAAGCATAAACATCACAAAGAAGAAACCAACAATGTACTGCGGCGACATCGGTGACGCCTCACGGTCTGGCGGTGGACATAGCATAAATGCGGTTCGAGGCCGTGGGCTGAACCTCTACGACGACCCTGCGCGGCACTGCGTTCGTGAATACCACGCCTCGGCGGCGCATCGCCATCGACGATGAAGATCCGACCCGACCACGCCGGTGAGCCATCATATTCCGCCACCTCGGACGGACAATCTCTCTCAAATGGCCTGCCGCCGCAAGAATAACAAGCTCACGGAGGAACACGACACCCTATAATGGCAATCACCACATCGACCACACCGAGGCATAGGTGGCCTCATCGGCGGAACTCGTCCTCCGAAACCCGGCCACGGAACCTGTCCCGCTCCCGAATACTCAGACGTCCGAAGATGGTGGAGGCGCTATGGGCCGGCGTGGTGCAAATCGGTTTCTTCTTTGGGGTTGTCTACCACTAAAACTACCAGAGGACCTCATCCGGCCTCTTCTGGCGATACTGCCGATCCGTCGGCCTGCGTTCACCGCACGAGAGCGTGGATCGTGCGCGCGATGTCCATGCCCTGGAGAGCCACCCCGAGCAACTCGGCCAAGTGATCATCGAGTCTCGTGACATAGCGGTGCACCGCCCTCCATGTTCGCTACAATGCGGGCACATACCTAGCCAATGAATCAAACTCCACGTTGTATTCGGACCGTCGCCCATTCTGTCTCGGCGTCAAAAATCTATCGGCGAGCCCTCCTCATCTGCGGTGGCAAGAAATGGCCAAATGCGCCTCGAGAACTCGTCCCAAATTTGGATCGCATGCTCCCGGGGCAGTTCCGCGAATCATACCGATCAGCTGCGGTGTCCGCGGCCGTCACGAACCTAATACCATCGACTTCGGTCTCGGCCCCGATCACCCTACGATCCTCGCCAGAATCGCTTGATAAACTCATGCGGATCATCCTCGTGCCTCGACCCATAAAACTACGGTGGCTGCGACTCAAAAAGTCTCTCGATCTCAAGCTAGCGGCTGGTGAACTACGGTGCAACCGGAACTCATCTCCAACCTATCCTCCCGTTCGCCACGATCACGGCGATGGCGGCTATCTCCTTGTAGCCCATATCCTGCCTCGCCGCTGGATGGAGGCTCAGTCATGGTCTCGGCGATCAGCTGCTGCCTCGACTCTCTTTGGGGTTGGCGACGTCGTAGAACTTCGCCGTCCAAACACCTCGTCTGGTAGGGCCAGGGCACGTGCCTGGTGACCTCGGTGCCTGCTTGGTAGTTCCTCTGCGCTTTGCCGCGCTGCGGTTGCCTGCGCGGAGACATAAGCGTCACAGAAAAATCGTCGGAGGAAATTCAACCTATAGCACATTTCATTGCGATCTTAGAGTGAAAGAATGGGAACTATCCTAAATATCCTGCGACCACGATTATAGATGTGGTGCCTGACAGCGATAATCAAGACTCTACTAAATGCGGCTGTAGACTCTTTCAGGATTAATCGCTCGATACCACTTTTGTCACGACTGAACCGGACGTGGCCGGTGCCTTAACGGGCACCTGGTGACACAACATCAGAGAAAACCAGCGGAATGTAAACTCAAGATAAACAACCATTAAGATATAGAATAGTCTAGCCCAAAATGGCTAACCCAAAAGTACATAAACCTAATAGTTACATCCTTAACGAACCAAGTTCTGACAAGACTACATGCCTCTAAGAATGAATAACACTATGACGGAACAGGGCCCCGTCATGCCCCTGAATGTACAAAATATCAACGACTCCAGGGAGAACCATACCAAAAGTCGAGCCTCCGAAGAAATGGAGCTCACGACACTGAGTACAAGATCCTAGGAATGAGGATCTACCACTCTTTCCACCTGCGGCATGAACGCAGCCAGGAAAGGGTCGATGATGACGTACAAGTATGTAAAATCGGAAAATCGTAGTAATATCATAAGTCCAAAATACACTGAAGTTATAGATAAAACCAAATTATGTTGCCCGTGCCTTACTAATAATGAGTAACAAGTATACATTTTATAGCATAAAAATAGGAGGCTCATGATCAAAGCAGGTACCTCGCCTAGTAATATCATTAAGCAATCCTACTCGCGGGACTATTTCACCGCATAGGTCCTGTGGACCCGCGTGAGTCATCCGTCTCGTCATAGGATCGTTTCACCGCGTGGGACTATTTCACCGCGTGGATCCCGTGGATCGCGTGAGTACCATCGCGTACTCGCGTGGGACTATTTCATCCGCATGGATCCCATGGTCCGAATCCGCGTAGTACTGGCCGCGACTCGCGTCATGGGTAGCAAATCCATGGCATAAATAATAACCCGGGGTTTACGTAACAATATGAATATATATAACATAGCTCATCCGCTATTAAACATAACATAAGCACTACCTACTATCACATCACAACATAAGCACTACTGCCTATCATAACTTAAGCAAGTTAAGAATCACCTAACTTAACATTAATAGTATTAATACATCCTCTCATTTTAGTATACCTAAGGCACGATCATGTCTTTTAATAAAAATCAGAATTTAACCCAAGTATCATGTACCTCTAACCTTTTAAGAAATAACTCTTTTTTTATACAAAAATCCCAAGATACTAATCACCATAGTATCAAGTTACGATTTCTTTTCAAATAAGTCACATTTCCTTTTAAAACTATCTCAAGCTTCTAAATTAAGTGACTTCATTTCTTGTAAAACCTTAGGCAATTCATGCCTTAGAACCATTTTCCTTCCACAAGTTCAAATCATCAAAACCTTTCTCCATTAAACTTTCACAAACTAATATAACCAACTCCCCATAAAGCCGTTACATTAGAGTTAAACAATAGTAAAACACATTCCCTTAAGTCCAAGGGATTTTTATACTTTTCTTTTAAAACGAAGCAAGTATCAAATACTTATAACAAACGAAGATTTCCAAATCTTGTACGTCTACCGTACTACATAGGTACAACTAATCATGCTCAAGAGATAGGAAAGCTCCACATACCTCTTCGGTCAATCCACAAGCTAAGTCCAATTTACCGCACGTAGTATGTCAACCTAAAATGACCACAATACGTTTATCAAGCTCTAATTACAATGCAGAATTTTTTCAAGTTAAAGTCACCAATTTCCTACGGAAAATTTGGGCAGCGTTTCCTTTGTTTCTACATACGTCCACCTTTTCCAAGGTCGATTTTTAACGCTCAAATGCCATGTTTAAGGCTCAACAACCAACCAACACCAAGGGGATTACACACCTAAACTTTGGTGTGTAAAAATTCAGCCCCACAAGTTATAACAACTAACCCAACAAGTCTAATGTAGTATTTAGGCAACAACATGCTCATAAAATCCCCCTAACCAATTCTTTCATAATCACACCCCATTTCTTACATGCAACTACTCTAAGTGCATTTTTCCAACTACAAGTTCTTCATATTAAACATGCAACACCCAATACCAACTACAAGAGAAGAAATGTTACCTTAAGTTTTAGCCAAACTTATTCCAACACCTTGCTAGCCTTTTTCTCCAAGAACACCACCACAATAGCACTTCTAAGCTAGTCACAAGCTTCCTTCTTGCCTTTAACTTTTCAGATTTTCTTAGGCTAGAACACATCTTGAGGTTTTAGAGAGAAGGGGGAGCTCAAGCTTTGGAGAGAGAGAGAGTAAAGATGAAAGATGGAAAAGTGACCAAGCCTCGTCAATTATATTGCATGATTCGAAAATCGACGTGGGGACACTTGTCACCCTATCATGGCCTCTTTTAAAACAAAAATCAGACTTTCTAAGTTTTTCCGCCCAAATTTCCGCCATGTTCGCTTCCGGCACATGGCCGCAGTCCTGCGGACCCTCGGATCTTTCGGCGCGCGCCGCGGCGCTGGAACTTCAGCGCCTCACCGCACTTCACCCGCCTTGGCGCCGCGGCTCTGAGGCCCCTGAACGTGTTTCTCTAATTTCTCGCACGGCCCCACACGCACGGCCCGAACCACGGGGTATAACAGTTTGGGACTGGGTGAGCCTGAGTAAGGCTTCCTGCAGCTCATTTTGATCTTTTTGTGGAACATGTGGGTTAAATTGTTGTTGATAATACTGATGCTGCAGATAGTAGTCGAAGTACTGCTGCCCCTGATAGTAGTAGTAGTCCATTTTTTCAACTTTACCTACAAAATAAGAAAAACAACAAAAAGTGATAAAAAGATGCTCGCAGAACAAGTTAGAAACTTGTTCCTGAAGCAACCAAATTAGAAATAAAATAACATAATCAAATATATACAAACCAAATTAGAAATAAGAATAGATAATTCGATATTGAAAATGCACGATAAGAATGCGCCAAAAATTTGTTAGCGATTTTCCACTCCTCACGCAAGTGTACGTATCGTTCACAAATAATATAGTTTGGTAAGACCGAATATCGTCCTCAGAGACTGGTTATCAAGTACCGATTATCTAAGCTATGGTTTCTATTTGGTGAATGTTAATTTGTTTATATTTTTATCTAATAGTTAAGACTAAGTGCAGAAATTAAACTAAATTACTTAGGTTTAATCAGTAATGATAGAGATAGGGCTTCCAAAATCCTCGACTATCCATTTTATTCAATCTTTAATGCAACTAAAATGATTCTTCTATTTCGTTAAGATATCGGTTAACTAGACTGTCTTATATCCCGGTTAGGATATATAATCACTCAACCCCAGTGCAAAACTCTTCTATATTTCTATGATATGATTTACCATATAGGATGATTAAGAATAATAACCTATAATGCTACTGATGCGCGGTAAGATGCACACACTTTAAACGCAAGTGCACGTTATCGTGACAAGTAGTATAGTCTTGATAAGACCGAATATCGTCCACAAGGATTAGGGTTCAATTACCAACTATCTATTTTCTAGTATCTATTTGGTGAATTGATAATTGATTTGTTGTTTATAACTAAGAATTATGCAAGCTATTTAAATATAAAGATTTACTTCAGTGGTGATGAGAATAGGGCTTCCATGTATCCTTACTATCCGCTTATGCTACTCACTAATGCATTAACTTATGGTATTCTTCTTTTGGAGAAAGCAGGTTTACGAAATCGTTTTATACTCCCGTTAGAGTTATATAAACACTCAACCCCAGTATCGCACCTTACCTACCTTTCGGTGATAAGGATAACTCTATAGGAGGATTAAGAGCAAAAACCTAGTTGACCGTCACGCACAATGCGCAAAATTAGGGTTGTTAAGCCTCTCATCAACGCTACGTAAATAATTGAGGTATTTTCATCCCCAATCCAAGAATGTCTACCCAACTTACAGCATATTCACAATCCCCCCTTTCTAACTGATTAGAAATCATATAGTGATAATTAGTTGTCAATTAATTACCAAGAATTAAACTCAATTATTGGATAGATCTCACAATAAGAAAAATAACCATAAGCCTGCATTAATTTATAACATAAGTTTCTAGCAATTCAATATGGAAAGTTTATAAGAGAATTAGTTCCTAGTCATTGACATGACAAGAACTAATTCAAAGTTCATCATACAAAATGAAATAAAGAACAAGAAAGGGAAAAGAAATTACTAAACTAATGGTATCCAATCTCCAAGCAAAAGTCTTGTGTTGTGCAAAGGGGAACCCTTAAAACCGCCTAGGGTTCTCCTTTTATAGCCGAAACCGCCTCCTCTTTTCCTTCAGCCCGCCTGAATTTCGTCAAAAGACCTAATTTTTCCGGCGGCGCTGCCCGCGACAGCCGCGGCCACAAAGTTCTGCAATCCGTCGGTGTTTTGGCGCCGCGCCCGATATTCGCTGCTCGAGAGCCGCCACTGGAACTCGTAGCTACCGGATGTTTAGGCGCCGCGACCGTGATCTCGTCGAGCGCGCGGCGCTGGATCTTCGCAGCCTCTTCGAATAGTGGCGCGCGCCTCGCTGATCACAGCGAGGCCGCGCTACTGGTCCGATTTTACCCTCGTTCGCCACTTTCTCTGTTTCCAGCTCTGGCATCTCCTCTTTTGCCCTTTTTTTGCTCATTTTCCGCCATTTGGCCATTTTAACCACTTTGACTCAAAAGAAAGAAAAACTATTCTAATACGACACTTATATGTGCAAAATGGGACAAAAGATTAACTAAAACTGACTCAAAAGATGTATATAAAATACACCGATCAAATACCCACAAACTTAACCTTTGCTCGCCCTCGAGCAAAGATAGAAAGAAATAAATAAAAAACTCAAAGGAACGAAAAATAAAAGACTCACTGCCATTGATCACTTTTGCTGCATTAGTGTTAACTAGAAAAACATGAAGGTTAGCAAAATAATATGCAGGAACATATAGCATGAAATTTCGGCACACTAAACACATGAAGCTAAATATTTCGCAAACTCATATTCATCATGCTTAATGGAAGTCAATATACTAAACCATGCATATAAATTCAAGAATTCATATGGCATGCTTACTTGCTATTCTCCACTAATTCTGGATATGCATAAAAGAGATCTTCAGGACTTTAAGGGTTGTAATGTAGGCTTAGGTATAGGTAGGTAAAAATAGGCAATTCAGGCTCATTTCGTGTACCATAAGCTCTTTTGCTTTTCAGTATTTCCCTTTTTCTTTTTTTTGTTCTTTTCTTCATTTCGATTCTATCTTTCCCCTCTTTTGTTTTGGGAGAGTGAAGTATATAATGACAAGCACCCCAAAACTTAGGCTTTTGCCTATTTCTTATTACTTTTGTATTGGGGTGCAACAAACTTATTCACTCTTTTTGTCTCTTTTTTAACACAATGTATTCCACTATTTCATATTTTCACTTATGGTACAATTTGTGGGAATATAGGGTGTCAAAGAAGAAGTTTCAAATTTAGGCTCAATGGGGCTGACTAGGGATATTTTTTAAAGTACGGGATAGAAATGAATGGTAAGAATTGGCTATCAAAGAAATGCATGAGTCATCTCCCTAACATGCATATCCTAACTATTTCGCCTCAAATAGCAAGCAATCATAACACATAAGTATTTATCATTTAGCATGCATAACTCAAGCAAGAAACTCCAAATAGACAGTTACGTGAGTTTTTGGCATATCTAACTTAGGTGTTTAGATAGTTGCTTCAATTAGTTATATTATTCCACCTTAACTTCACTAGGTGTTTCTAGAAACTACAAAGATACATGATCTTTGTGAGACAATTATGACTCAAAAGAAAAAAAAATTGGTGACTCCAAAATAAACATAAAACAATCAAAAGACTTAAGTAAAACATAACATGACACAAAGAAAATAAAACACAAATAAAACACCCTAAACTTAAATCACACATTGTCCCAATGTGTGTAGACTCAAAGACACTAAAAGAATTAAGACACTTACAAACTTTGGTTAAAATGGTGGTGATGGCGGTGGATCATACTTTGAATTCCGTGTGGAGTGCTCTTGGGGTTTGATTTGGCGATAGGGCCTTTGGATCGGGTTGTCTTCACGATTTCATATTTGCGATTGTGGCGCGGCCACGCAAATGGCGGCCGCGGCTGAACTCTGGCGTCTTACGATCGTTTAGCGCGTGACCCTGCGTTGGGAGCCGCGGCGCTATGGCGATTTTTCTGGGTAACCTTGGTTTCTCTTCATTTTTCGCCTTCCACATCCTTGGCTTTCACCTGTCAACACAACATAGACACAAGAACTCAAGACCGTGAAACTGATCAAGACGAAATAAAATAAAAACAGAAATTGAGATAACATAATTAAAAACATTGGGTTGCCTCCCAACAAGCGCTGTCTTTAACGTCTTTTAGCCGGACGCAAGTTCCTTATTATTTTAAGGTATGAGAAGTTACCAAGTTCATGTATTCCATTTCATTGATCAGGTAGGGTTTTAACCTCTGTCCGTTTACCTTGAGGGCAGCTCCCTCTCTCCCTTTTATTTCAATCACTCCATATGGGAATACTCTTACCACCGTGTATGGTCCTGTCCAACGTGATTTTAACTTACCTGGAAACAATCTCAACCTTGAGTTGAATAACATCACTTGTTGTCCTTCTTGAAAGTCTTTCGGTATCAAATTCTTATCGTGTCATGCTTTTGTTCGTTCCTTGTAGATCTTTGCATTCTCATAGGCATTGTGTCGGAATTCATCTAATTCGCTCAATTTATGTGACCTCACTGCAATCTGCGCCTTGGTATCCATGTTTAACTTCTTCATTGCCCGGTATGCTCGTGTTCCAACTCTCGGCAAATGACATGCTTTACCAAAAACTAATTTATAAGGTGACATACCAATTGGTGTTTTGAATCTTTGTCGGTATGCCCACAATGCGTCATCCAATTTGATAGACCAGTCTTTCCTTGAGCCGTTCACCGTCTTTTCCAATATGCTCTTTACTTCTCTATTTGATACTTCCGCTTGCCCATTAGCTTGAGGGTGGTAAGCAGTTGTAGTGCGGTGGTAAACTCCATATCGGGAAAGCAATGAATTCAGCTGTCTATTGCAGAAATGGCTCCGCACATCGATGAGAGCTCTTGGTGTGCTGAACCTTGTGAAAATATTCTTTTGGAGGAATTTTTGAACAGTCTTACTGTCGTTTTCTTTGGTGGCCACTGCTTCTACCCATTTGGACACATAGTCAACTGCCAGAAGGATATATTGATTTCCAAAGGAGGGCGGAAATGGCCCCATGAAATCGATTCCCCATACATCGAATAGTTCTACTTCCAATATCCCTTGCGAAGGCATTTCGTTTCGTCTTGAGATGTTCCCTGTTCTTTGACAATTATCACATCTCTGCACAAAGGTATTGGCATCCTTAAGAGTGTTGGCGATAGAATCGCATTGCAATACCTTTGCCGCTGTTCTTGATGCCCCAAAGTGTCCACCACATGATAAGGTGTGGCAATGGGTGAGAACCTGGTGCATCTCTTCCTCTGGTATACATCGCCTGATGACTTGGTCGGCACAGTGTTTGTATAACATCGGTTCCTCCCAATAGTAATGCTTTACTTCTGAATAAAACCTCTTCACTTGCTGTCTTGACAAGCCTGGGGGTAGTACTTTAGCTGCAAGAAAGTTAACAAAATCAGCGTACCAAGGTAAATTAGAATTCATACTTACTCGAAACAGTTGTTCGTCTGGAAAGTGATCATTTATTTGCACATCCTTGGTGTTCTGGCTCTCTGTGTTTTCCAGTCTTGACAAGTGGTCTGCAACTGAATTCTCTGTTCCTTTCTTATCACGAATCTCTACGTCAAATTCTTGTAGAAGTAGGACCCATCGAATGAGGCGAGGCTTCGCATCCTTCTTTGTCATCAAGTACTTTATAGCAGAGTGGTCAGTGTATACTATCACTTTATTCTCAATCAAGTATGGCCTGAATTTCTCAAATGCATATACTATAGCTAGTAGTTCTTTTTCAGTAGTTGCATAATTTAACTGTGCGTCATTTAGAGTTTTACTAGCATAGTAAATGGATCTAAATACCTTGTCGATTCTCTTTCCAAGCACCGCTCCAACTGCATAGTCGCTTGCATCGCACATTAGTTCGAATGGGAGCTCCCAGTTTGGTGCAATGACTATGGGTGCGGAAATGAGCTTCTCCTTGAGCATTTGAAATGCGGATAATCATTCTTTATTGAAGTCGAAGGCAACCCCCGTCATTTGTAATGTGGAAAGAGGCTTTGAGACCTTTGAAAAATCCTTGATAAATCTTCTATAGAAACCTGCATGTCCAAGGAAACTTCTGACTCCTTTTGTTGATACTGGAGGTGGTAGATTTTCGATCACAGAAATCTTTGCTTTGTCCACCTCAATACCTTGGTTTGATATTTTGTGTCCCAAGACGATTCCTTCTGTTACCATGAAGTGACACTTCTCCCAATTTAGCACAAGGTTATATTCTTCGCACCGGCTTAACACTGCTTCTAAATGCCTTAAACACTCATCGAATGATGCTCCAAAGACCGAAAAATCATTCATAAATATCTCTATAGTTATCTCTACCATATCTGATAAAATTGCCATCATACACCTCTGAAAAGTTGCAGGTGCATTGCAGTCGAATGGCATCCTACGAATGCAAATGTACCAAAGGGCAAGTGAATGTTGTCTTTTCCCGATCTTCAGGGCTATTGAAATGCGGTGATACCACGAGTATCCATCAAAAAGCGATAGTAGTTATGCCGCAAGTCGTCAACATTTGATCTAGGAATGGCGGCGGGAAGTGGTCTTTTACGGTTGCTTTATTCAACTGCGATAGTCAATGCAAATTCTCCATCCGGTGACCGTTCTCGAGGATGAGTTCGTTTCTTTCGTTAGTCACCACTGTTATTCCACCCTTTTTCGGCGCCACTTGTACTGGGCTTACCCATGTGCTGTCGGATATGGGGTAGATTACTCCTGCATCGAGCCATTTTAGGATTTCCTTTCTCACTACCTCTTTCATGTTTAGGTTTAGTCGCCTTTGGGCTTGATGGATGGTCCGCTTTCCTCATCTAGGCGGATCTTATGCATTCTTGTTGATGGACTTATCCCTTTTATGTCCGCTAATGTCCATCGATGGCTGTTGTGATTCTTTAGCACTCTTAGCAGTTTGTCAATCTCTTCGGTGGATAGGTGGCATGAAATGATCACTGATAAGGTTTTTTCTTCACCTAGGTATTGGTATTGTAGATGATTGGGTAGGGTTTTTAACTCTAACTCTGGAGCCTTCTCTGTGGATGGTAATGATCTTTACGGTACTGTCGAGTTCTTCATACTTCCTTGTATCCCATTTTCATAAGCATTCATCGATTTGCATACTCATAGTCTGGATCGTTTCTACTATCATCATCCCATGTGGTCAGTCCTTCTTCAAGCGTATCATCATATCCGAACTCCTTGGCTGACACTGCTTCTTCGCTAAGATCAATGGCTGAGCAGTTATCCTTGGCCTCTGGAAAAGTTGCTGCTCGAAAAACATTGAAAATCACCTCTTCTTCGTCTACTCGAAGCTTGACTCCCTTTGTGAACATCAATGGCGCTGTCTGTGGCTAAGAAGTGCGCCAGTATGATGGGGATTCCATCGTTATCTTGTATGTCTAAGATAACGAAATCGGCGGGGAAGATGAACTTGTCCACCTTCACTAAAACATCTTGATGACTCTCCGGATGAACAATTGAGCGGTCACTAAGCTGCGAGTGATGTTTGTAGTGCGATTTCTCCCATTTCTAGTTTGCGAGAAAACTAGATAGGGCATCGATTTATGCACGCTCTAGGTCGCGGTGCCTTACGACATTCAAACTTCCCAATAGTACATGGGATGGTAAAGCTCGAGTGCTTGTAACTTCGGCGATTGTCTCGTAAGATGGCACTACATTCCTCGACCAACATCACTGTTTGTAATCCTCTATCCTCCTCTTTTTGCTAAGCACATCCTTCATGAACTTGGCGTAGCTCGGCATTTGTTCTAATGCTTGACAAGCGGGATATTGAGTTGCAATTGTTTGAGGACCTCGCGAATCGGAGAATTGCTTGTCAGGGAGGTGCGTGTTTTTAATTTACGAGGATATGGTATCATCACCAAGTGCGGTTGCCCACGGTGGTCGATTTCTCGGTTCGGTTACGGCGCGCGACCACGATCTTGGCGCGCGGCCTCACTTTCTGCTTGCCTCGGATGCGGAACGCTTCGCTGTCTCTGCATTGTCTCGAGAATCTTGGCGCGGCCACGCTCATCGGCGCGGCCACTGCTGCTGCCGAACTCTATCTCACGATTCGGCATCCTTCAGGTCAATTGCCTGACATTGTGTTTCCTCATTGCCTACCCCAGGTGCAAATTGCTCTTCATATGTTTCGCTGTTGAATATGATTGCGAGCTCTGCTATTTGCATTTCCAACTTCTGCATGGCCATTCTTGTTTCGTCTATGAACTGATTTTGGTACCTCGTGAGACTGAGTATCGTTTCTCTTAATTCCTCCCTCTCTTCCTCTATGGTTGGTTCTCTGTCATATTGACAGTAAAAATCCATATCTAAAAAAAAATTCCTGAGATAAATCAAAACCAACAAAGAATCACGGCACCTCGAACTTTTCGAAAATAAAAATAAAAACGTAAAAATTAAAAATTAAAATAAAAACCAAATTAGAAATTACAAATAGACAAATTTGATATTGAACTATGCCTAGTCCCCGGCAACGGCGCCAAAAACTTGATGCGCGGTAAGATGCACACACTTTAAACGCAAGTGCACGTTATCGTGACAAGTAGTATAGTCTTGATAAGACCGAATATCGATCATGAGTTAGAGTTCAATTACCAACTATCTATTTTCTAGTATCTATTTGGTGAATTGATAATTGATTTGTTGTTTATAACTAAGAATTATGCAAGCTATTTAAATATAAAGATTTACTTCAGTGGTGATAAGAATAGGGCTTCCATGTATCCTTACTATCCGCTTATGCTACTTACTAATGCATTAACTTATGGTATTCTTCTTTTGGAGAAATCAGGTTTACGAAATTGTTTTATACTCCCGTTAGGGTTATATAAACACTCAACCTCGATGTCGCACCTTACCTTTCGGTGATAAGGATAACTCTATAGGAGGATTAAGAACAAAAACCTAGTTGGCCAATCGCGCACAATGCGCAAAATTAGGGTTGTTAAGCCTGCATCAACGCTACGTAAATAATTGAGGTATTTTCATCCCCGATCGAGAATGTCTACCCAACTTACGGCATATTCACAATCCCCTTTGAATCGATTAGAAATCATATAGTGATAATTAGTTGTCAATTAATTACCAAGAATTCAACTCGATTATTGGATAGATCTCACAATAAGAAAAATAACCATAAGCGTCATTAATTTATAACATAAGTTTCTAGCAATTCAACATGGAAAGCCATATAAGAGAATTAGTTCCTAGTCATTGTCATGAAAAGAACTAATTCAAATTTCATCATACAAAACTGAATTAACGAACAAGAAAGGGAAAAGAAATTACTAAACTAATGGTATCCATCTCGAGCAAAAATCTTGTGTTGTGCGAAGGGGAACTCTTAAAAGCGCCTAGGGTTCTCCTTTTATAGTCGAAAACCGCCTCCTCTTTTCCTTGAGCTGACCTGAATTTCGTCAAAAGACCTAATTTTTCAGCGTCGGCGCCTGCACCTGAACGCTGGCCGAAAGTTCTGCAATCCGTCGGGTGTTTTGGCGCGGCACGATATCTGGCATGCGAGCGCGCGGCTGGAACTCTGTAGCTTCCGGATGTTTAGCGCGCGACCTGCATCTGGCATGCGAGCGCCGCGCTGGATCTTCGCAGCCTCTGCGAATAGTGGCGCCGCCCTAACAGCGAGGCGCCATGTGCTAGTGCAGATTTTACCCTCGTTCTCCACTTTCTCTGTTTCCAGCTCTGGCATCTCCTCTTTTGCCCTCTTTTTGCTCATTTTCCGCCATTTGGCCATTTTAACCACTTTGACTCAAAAGAAAGAAAAACTATCATAATACGACACTTATATGTGCAAAATGGGACAAAAGATTAACTAAAACTGACTCAAAAGGTGTATATAAAATACACCGATCAGCTACATAAGTATCGGGGTACTTTCGTCCGCGATTTTAACCTATGTCTAGTCGATTACAGCATATCCAAATCTCTCCTTTCGGTTTTTTATTCGAAATCATATAGGTTATGATAACTAGTGATCAATTAGTTATCAAACATTCATACCAAATATCGACTAAATCTTAATCAAGCGAAGAAGAAATCAAATACTGCATTAATTCATGAATAACAGTTTCAAGCGATTCATAAGGAAAGCCCTAATAGAGTGTGTTTAGCTTTTAGCCATAGTCACACTAAGAACTAACACAATATTCATACATAAACTGAATTAAAACGAAAAAAAGAAAATTACGTAGAACAAAGTCTCCAATTGTATCTCCAAATCCGCCTGTGTTGTGTTGTGGAATATGTACAAGGATTCCCAGCTCCCCCATAAGGTCAGAGTTTTAGGGATTATATAGTTGGGAAAATATTGCATTTGTGGACCCTAAAAACGTGTCAAATTTCGGTCTAGACCGTGATTTTTCTGCCTCGGCACCGCGGCACCGAAAGTCCTGTAGCCAATCAGCCTCGCAGCAGTTTGGGCACCGCGATCCTTCTGGCTGGCACCGCGGTGCCGGAATCGTCCACTTTCGGGTTTTTTGCGATTTTTCGTCATTTTCTCGTCCGAACTTCGTCTGATTTTTTCTATACTTTCCGGGACTTCTTAGACTTCATTTCTTGGTCTTTTCTTGTGCAATTTACACCTCAATTAAGCTCATCTCATCTTCTTTTTGTCATTTCTCCATTTTGGACTGCTGTGACTCAAAAGAAAGAAAAACGACCATAATACTATACTAAACACAAACGAAATGAGTAAAATACTAACTAAAAATGACTCAAAAGGTGTATACAAAATACGTCTAACACCTCTCTATTTCTTCATGTTCTTCTTCACGAACTGCACCACCGACTTAATGGTGGTGTAGCAGCTTCATAGTCAATTCTACTTATTATCATGGTATCAGAGCCTATGGGTTACACATAGGATTTCCAGGATCCAGGTAGTTTTAAGGAGCGATTAACAATCGCATGCAGATGTTTTCCCCGATTGAGATCTATTGAGGTTTCGATTGAGATATGTTGAGGTTAGGAATGATAATCAATTGCATGCAACTAATATCGAAGCAATTCATGCAATTGAAATCGAAGCTTGCTGAGATTGGGACATGCAATTGAGATCGAGATTCGTTGAAATTGGAAATCGCATACAGGGGTTTTCTGATTGATTATAGTTGAGGAAGCTTGTAGTAGCAGTTAATCAGTTGAAGGTAAATATTTCTGTTCCTGATTGGAATTGAAGATGTGGAAGCAAATATGGGAACAACTAAGGAATTAACAACATCTATGGTGATTGATCACAATCATCTGTTATACCTATTTCCTTCGGATGCGACAGGATCATTGTCTATCGGAGTAACCTTGACATGTATGGACAAGTATACCATGTGGAGCAGGGCTATGAAGTTAGTCTTGCTATGAAAGAACAAAATTGGCTTTATAGATGGGAGTGTAAAAATAGATTCATATCAGGGATCCCTAATTGAATTGTGTGAGAGATGTAATGCCATAGTAGTATCATGGTTAATGGGGAATGTGAGTAAGAATTTACTCACATGAATGTTGTTTAATGCGGATTCGTATGTGATTTGGAAGGATTTGAAAGAAAGGTTTGATAAATGAATAGGTCAAGGGTCTTTCACTTACATAAGGAGATAGTCTCGCAAAGACAAGGAACTTCATCAGTATCCATGTATTACTCGAAGTTAAAGGATTTGTGGGATGAATATGATTCGATAATACCATTACCAACCTGTTGTGATAAGTCGAGGGAGTTTGTAGATCATTTGTAATATCAAAGGATGTTACATTTTTTTATGGGGATGAATGACAGTTTTAATCAAGTCAAGAGTCAGGTGCTTATGATGCAGTAGGTGCCCAACTTAAATCAAGTCTATGTTATGATTAATCAAGAGGAAAGCCAAAAGTTGATGCAGGACATGATAGAACCGGTAGCTATGTTTAATGCAAAGAGTAAAAATGGATTTCAGAAACAAAGGAAGCCATATAATCCTAATGCAATATGTGGTTTCTGTCATGTTAAGGGACATTTGAAGTTGGATTGTTTCGAGTTAATGAAGTGTGATTATTGCCACAAGACTGGACACATACAAGATGATTGTTATAAATTGAATGAATACCCTGAAGACTTCAAGAGTAAGCCAAGGAAAGTAAATGTTGTGATGGGAGAAGGTGCATATTTTGAAGACAGTGGGCACAGAGCAAATGCAGCCAATCAAAGGATCTCTACACTACTGGGAAATCTCACACCTAAGAAACAACAAAGACTATTAAAGTTATTGGATGATGAAGATGCAACAAAAAATGTATCTGAGGTGGTTGCAAACATGACATGTATGTCAGCCTTAGATACAGAAAGGCTCACAAAGTGGATTGTGGACACATGTGCCACAAACCATATGGTTAATGATCAGAAGTTACTGAAAACCAAGCATTGGATAGGAAATGCGGGAAAGGTGCAAATGCCCACAAGAGACTCAACAAATATTACACATGTTGGAGATTATCATCTTGGAGGAGGTGATGTGCTTAAGAATTTCTTATGCATACCTACATTCAATTTCAACCTCATGTCCATCTCTAAAGTAACTAAAGAACTGTATTGCAGTGTTACATTCCTTTCTACATATTGTATGTTTCAGGATCTCTCATCTGGAAAGGTGAGAACGATTGGTAATGAAGAAAAAGGATTGTATATACTGAGTATAGATGCAGAAAGAAGTAAAAGATGAATGATTAGAGCTATGGCAACTTCACATCAGGTTAATACCACTACCTGGCATCTCAGGATGTGTCATGTGCCCATAAATGTGCTGAAGAAAATACATCTTTTCAGTAATAATCAGTCTTTTACATTGAATAATTGTGAGGTATGTCCATTGGCTAGACAAGTTAGACTATTTTTTCATGTTAGTGCTAGTAGAAGGTTGGAACCATTTCAACTATTGCACATGAATGTATGGGGCCCTTATAAGGTTGAAACTTATAATGGAATGAAATATTTTTTTACTATCGTGGATGATTACTCACGATGGACTTGGATATTATTGTTGAGATTGAAATCATATGTTATAAATGTGTTGAAGAATTTTTTACAGAGGTAAAAACTCAATTTAATGTGTCAATAAAAGGTGTGAGATCAGACAATGGCTCAGAATTCTTCAATTCCAACTGTAAAAAACTTTTTAAGACTCATGGTGTAGTACATGAAAGTTCCTGTCCATACACACCTCAACAAAATGATGTAGTGGAGAGGAAACACAGACACCTATTGGAAACAACTAGAGCTGTAAAGATTCAGGCCAATCTACCAGATATGTTTTGGGGGTTTTGCATTGAGAATGCTGCATATATCATTAACAGGATACCTTTTACTGTCTTGAAAAACAAATCTTCATATGAGATATTGTATAAGAAAACACATTCACTCACTCATTTGAGAGTGATATGATGTTTGTGTTTTGCAATTTTACTGCCTAAACTGGACAAACTTGGTCCCAGGGCAGCGAGAGCTGTATTGCTGGGATATGGAACTTCACAAAAGGGTTACAAGTTGTATGATATGGAGAATAGGCTAATTTTTATGAGCAAAAATGTGATGTTTATGGAATCAGTCTAACCTTTTAAGAATGATGCTGAAGATAAAACTATCTTCAAAACATCACAAGAACATTTCTGTTTTGATGATCTCATAATATCTCATAATCAGAGAAGCTTGGACAGTGAATCAATATTACAAAATCCCAGCCTTGATCCCCCCACATGAAAGGTGAAATTGAACAACAAGAAAAAGATACAAATGTAGCACATGTGAATACAGTAAGAAAGTCCATCAGAATATCTATACCACCTATTTGGCACAAAGACTATGTTACTACTCATGATTTCTCCAGCTGCTTATACTCCATCTCAGATGGTGTGAATTACTCAGGATTGTCATCTACATACCAGAACTTTATGGGGCAAGTTTCTAAAGAGACTGAACCACATAGTTACACAGATGCATTAAAAGATAAAAGGTGGATAGAAGCAATGAAGGCTGAAATCCAAGCATTGTTGGACAACAAGACATGGGAAATAGTGAATTTGCCAATAGGGAAAAAAGCTATAGGATGTAGATGGGTGTATAAGGTGAAGTACACAACTTCATGGGAGATTGAAAGGTTCAAAGATAAATTGGTGGCAAAGGGATATAACCAAAAAGAGGGACTTTACTACACTGAGACATTTTCTCATGTAGTTAAGATGACAACTGTGAGGGTTGTTGTAGCTATAGCTTCTGCTACGCAATGGATCATTTATCAAATGGATGTATACAATGCATTCTTACAATGTGATTTATATGAGGAAGTCTATATGATACCCCCTGAAGGTTTCCACACCAGGGGACAGAATCAAGTATGTAGGTTGTTAAAATCTTTGTATGGTTTAAAACAAGTTTTTCGGCAGTGGAATATTAAACTTACATCATCACTTGTAGCATCTGGATTCAGTCAGACTACATGGACTAATCTTTGTTTGTTAAACAAAGGGAGGAGATAATGGTAGTCATACTTGTATATGTTGATGATTTACTCATTACAGGGAATGACTCAGAGATGATACAACAGACTAAGAAGACATTGCAGACAATATTCAAAATAAAGGATTTGGGTGAACTCGTGTATTTTCTTGGAATTGAGTTTGCTAGGAGTGCAGAAGGGATTGTCATGCACCAAAGGAAATATGCCTTGGAATTGATATCAGATATGGGGTTGTCTGGGTCAAGAATTGCTTCTTCACTAATGTAGGTGAACCAGAAGCTTACAACAGTAGCATATGATCAGAACATAACAACTGAAGACACTGGTCAGGTGCCAGATCATTTGTTGGAAGATCCTGGAGTCTACAGAAGGCTGATTGGAAGATTGTTGTACCTCGCCAACACAAGGTCTGATATATATTTTGTTGTACAGTGCTTGAGCCAGTTAGATTCATATTTGGAGGCAGGGATGAGATTGGTGAACTATATAAAATAGGAACCTGGATCAGGTATATTCATGCCCAGACATGATAGCTTTACACTTCAGGTCTTCTGTGATGCAGACTGGGGATAATGTGTTAACACTAGAAGATCTATCACAGTATATTTAGTGATATTTGGTCAGTCTCCCATCTCATGGAAGTCAAATAAGCAGGTGACAGTGTCCAGAAGTTCTGTTGAGGTAGAATATAGAGCTATGACAACTTCTGTTGCAGAGGTTGTTTGGCTCACTGGTCTGTATGAAGAGTTAGGGATACATATACAACAGTCTGTAGTTGTTTTCACAGACAATAAATCAGCACTCCATATTGTTGCTAATCATGTTTTTCACGAAAGGACAAAACATATAGACATTGATTGTAATTTCGTGCGAGAGTGGATTCAGAAAGGCTTGGTACAGACTGCATACATGTCTTCCATTGAATAACCAGCCGATGTGCTTACTAAAGCACTTGGAAGTACTCAGCATGACCGAATGATATCCAAACTAGGATTGAAGAATATATTCATGACTCCTAGCTTGAGAGAGGGTGTTGAGATAATTGAGAAGTGTACACAAGTACCATAGTTTGTGTTGCTTGTGATACTTATTGCAATTGCATATTAGTGAGGTGGTTAGCAGTTATGAAATGTAGTTAGCCTATTTAGATATTTTAGATATTTGTTATGAGGTAGTTATATATTTTAGTCATTTCCTATCTTATATATATAGGTGATATGTTGAAGAGGAATATAAGTATTTTTCATTTCCCTCCATTGCACTCTCTCTCTTCCATTTTCTCTCTATTTTTTCCTGTTCTTCTTCACGAACTGCACCACCGACTTAATGGTGGTATAGCAGCTTCATAGTTAATTCTACTTATTATCAATATAGTCCTTCATTCTTCTACCAAGAAAATTAAGGGAATGTAGAATAAGAACATTAGGTATTGTAAATATTGTTATCATTTCGTACTCAAAACAAGTAAAGCATAAACCTGAATAGAATGTCGGTTAAACGAAAATGAACTTTAAAGTCCACATATTATATTGTGTGTTTTAAGGAATTTAATCTGCTCACTGTTGCCTAAAGCTTTGGATTAATTCATCTAAAGACATAACGGAGTAAACTGTTCTGTAATAGCGGCACTTCAAATTACAGAACTTTGGTGAACACAAAGAACAGAGCAAATCACAGTGTCAATCACACTTGACACTTACTGTGATTATATATATATATATTGCAAAGTAACAGACCCATCAAATAAAAATTGCATAATGTACATGAACTTGAATTTCATTTGAACATGAAGAAAACAACGTAACCAGTACATGCATCAAGCTATTAGAGATGAGTTTAGTTTGTATGTACTATAGTTAATATTTCAATATTCACGCCTAGGGTCGATATTAAATGTATATATTATTGAAATATGCCTTGAATCCAGGCATATTAGGTTTATACCATGTTTAGGAATCCATTTTCCTTTTCTGTTTGAAAAAACTTTTTCTTTTCTGTTTGAAAAACTTTTCCTTAGTCTGTGTAAGGGGTACTCTATATAAATTCCATAGTTCATAACCTAATAAGCAATCTGAAATACAATTCAGAGAAATCCCAAAAATTGTATTCCTCAAGATCAATAAAGTTTTTCTCTCTTCTGCCCGTGGACGTAGCTAACACATTATTAGTGAACCACGTTAAATTGTTTGTGTCCTTTACATTCATTATTATTCTTTCTTCTGTTTAATTGCTTCCGCTATAACAAATTGGCATCAGAGCCGAATTTGTTTGCTTGAAAGATGCCTGGAATGAATGTGAAAATCGACAAATTTACGGAGATAAACATTTTTAGTCTGTGGCAGATCAAGATGGGAGCCTTGTTAAAACAACAAGGACTTTGGGCGCCGCTTGCTAGGAAGCTGGCAGAATCCATTAACGCTGAGATGGCCTTTCTGAAAGAGAAGGCTCATTCAACAATTATGTTGAGCCTTGCTGCTGATATTATCACCGAGGTCACGGAGGAGGAAACCACGCAGGGTCCATGGGTCAAGCTCGAGAGTCTTTATATGACGAAGTCCTTAACCAACAAGTTGCTTCTGAAGCAACGTCTGTTCAGTCTACGAATGCAGGAAGGTATGTCTCTTCGAGATCACTTAGATCAACTAAACATAATCTTGTTAAAGTTGCGTAATATTGATGTGAAAGTTGAGGATGATGATGATGCATTAATTCTGTTAGTATCTTTACCATTATCGTATGAAAATTTTGTACAGTCGTTCATTGTTGGAAAAGATACTGTGTCTCTAGAGGAGGTGATATTATCTCTCCATACTAAGGAGCTGCGCCATAAGACGACTGGTACAGGTGCAGATAATCAGGCTACAGGGTTAGTAGCCAGTGGAAGTCACGGACATAGAAATCAGAGGGAGAAGAAGACCAAGAAACCATTTTCTAAAGGTCCAAAACCAAATGATGTCTGTAATTACTGTAAGGAGAAGGGACACTGAAAATCTGATTGTCCCAAGAAGAAGAGGCAGCAGAATAATCCGACAGGTACTGCTGCTGTAGCATATATCAACTCTGAAGATGATATTGCTCTAGTTGCTAATGAGTACACGCATCACAATGATGTGTGGATCCTCGATTTAGTAGTATCTTACCATATATGTCAGCGCAGAGAGTGATTTACAACATATAAGCAAGTGGATGGTGACAGTGTTTCTATGGCTGACAGTTCTATTTGCAAAACGGTTGGGATATGCTCTATTAAAATTCGGACACATGATGGGAAATCATGCACATTGAATGACGTCAGTCATGTTCCATCCATGACAAAGAATCTGATATCATTGAGCATATTAGATAGCAAGGGGTTCAGATTTAGAGGTGGAGTTCTATATGTCTGCAAGGATTCGAATGTGGTTCTGAAGGGCATAAAACATGGTACCTTGTATTTCCTTCAAGGTTTTACGTTATCAGGTTCTGTTGCTGTTGCATCCTCAGAGGTTGATAAAGAAAATTTGACCAAGTTATGGCATATGAGGCTTGGCCATATGAGCGAGAGAAAGATGCAAATTCTGTCAAAAATAGATCTTCTTTGTGGTCACAAGGTCGAAGACCTTAAGTTTTGTGAACACTGTGTATTCGGGAAATTACATCGTAGCAAGTTTCCCAAAGCAATACACAAAAACAAAAGGCGCACTTGATTACATCCATTCTGATTGTTGGGGTTCTTTCCGGATGAAGTCTCTAGGAGGTCACATATATTTTATGATAATTATTGATGATTTCTCAAGGATGACTTGGGTGTTATTTATGAAGCATAAAAGTGAAGCTTTCAAGAACTTCAAGCAGTGGAAGACATTAATAGAAAATCAAACAGGGAAGAAGATCAAAAGACTGCAAACTGATAATGGTCTGGAATTTTATTGTTCTGAGTTCAATGAGTTTTGCAGAAAAGAAGGGATTGCTAGGCATCATACAGTCAGGAAGACGCCACAGCAAAACGGTGTAGCAGAACGCATGAATCATACACTTCTGGAGAGAGCTAGATGCATGCTCTCTAATGCTGGACTAACTAGGACATTCTGGGCAGAGACGGTTAGTATAGCTTGCTATCTGATAAATTGTGGACCTCACACATGTATACATAACTTCTTTTGAGATGTGGTCTGGTAAGCCTGTTGATTACTCTGGCTTGAGAGCTTTTGGTTGCAATATTTATTATCATGTGAATGAGGGTAAATTAGAACCACGAGCTAAAAGGGGAGTGTTTGTGGGTTATGAAGATGGTGTTAAAGGTCACAGAATATGGTCCCCGTTTGAGAAGAGGGTTATACTGAGCAGAAATGTAGTTTTTTGATGAAAATTCTATGTTTAATCATACTGTGAAGTCTATTGTTGGTGGCAGTATTGGGAAACAGGTGGAGCAGCAAGTCACTCCAGATGAGGGTGAACCATCATATGAAGTCCAACAGCCACAGTCAGAAGCAGAATCATCAGGATCTTCATTACCAGCAGCAAATTAGCACAATTTGGCTCTTGATCGATCATAGAGAGCAAATTATGGAATACCTCCCAGAAGGTATGGTTTTGAAGACATGGTAGCTTATGCATTGCAGGTTGCTGAAGAAGTGGATCCTGACTCACATGAGCCATCCACTTACAAAGAAGCTATTAGATATACTGAATTTTCCCAATGGCTTGCTTCTATGAGAGAGAAGATGGAGTCACTCCATAAGAATCAGACTTGGGAATTAGCCAAGCGACTGCGAGACAGAAAAGTTGTCACTTGTAAGTGGATCTACAAGAAGAAGAATGAGGAACACCTGTTGAGGGTATCAAGTATAAAGCTCGAGTGGTAGCTAGGGGGTAGACTATAATGATATTTTCTCGCCAGTGGTCAGACACACTTCCATCAGGGTGCTACTAGTAATAGTTGCACATCAGAATCTGGAACTTGAACAACTAGATGTGAAGACATCTTTCCTACATGGAGAGTTGGAGGAGGAAATATACATGACTCAGTCATATGGGTTTCAGGTTCATGGTAAGGAGGACTATGTTTGCAAGTTGAAGAAGTCATTGTATGGGCTAAAGCAGTCTCCGAGGCAGTGGTACAAAAGGTTCGACAGCTATATGATAGATATTGACTACAACAGAAGTTCATATGATTGCTGTGTTTACTACAACATGTCAGCAAATAGTTCTTTGATTTACTTGGTCATGTGTGTAGATGATATGTTGATAGCTGCGAAGGACAAGTCTGATATCCAGAAGTTGAAGGATCTTCTTAGTGCTGAGTTTGATATGAAGGATTTGGGTGCATCCTAGAAAATTTTGGGAATGGAGATATATAGGGATCTAAGCAGAGGGAAGCTCTTCTTGTCACAGAAGGGCTACATTCAAAAGATTTTGTCAAAGTTTGACATGTCTACATCAAAGCCTATAAATACTCCCAGTGCTATAAATGCACATCTGTCTGTTGTCTTTACACCTAAAGCAGCTGAGGAGAACGAGTACATGTCTCGAGTTTCCTATGCTAGTGCAGTAGGAAGCTTGATGTATGCAATAGTCTGCACTAGACCTGATATTGCACAGTATGTTAGTATTGTTAGCAGGTTTATAAGTGAGCCTGGCAAAGAGCATTGACAAACTGTGAAGAGGATTTTTCGGTACCTCAAAGGTACGTCTGATGTTGGTCTCATTTATGTAGGTGATACAGAATGTTTGGTGACAGGGTTTTCAGACTTCGACTATGCTGGAGATGTTGACAGTAAAATATATATGACTGGTTATGTTTTCAATATTGGTGGTTCAGTTATCAGTTGGAAAGCTACTTTGCAGCCTACAATGACTTTATCGACTACAGAAACAGAGTACATGGCATTAACAGAAGCAACCAAGGAGGGAATCTGGTTGAAAGAATTGATCAGCGATCTGGGTCTACATCAGGATCAAGCCATAGTGTATTGTGACAGTCTCAGTGCAATCTGTTTAGCCAAGGATCAAGTCCATCATGAGAGGACTAAGCACATTGATGTGAGGTATCATTTTCTGAGAAGTGAGGAGAGAATCAAAGTGAACAAAGTGGGTACTGCTGATAACCTAGCTGATATGTTCACAAAGCCGGTTCCACACAGCAAGTTCCAACACTGTTTGGACTTGTTCAATGTTAGAATTTGTTAATTGCCCCTTGAGGGCAAAATCTGGGGCAGAAAGAGTCTAGTACATATGACACTATAATGGTGCATCTGGTACATCTGTTATTTGTGAGAGGATTCAATTCAAGCTGGAGATTTGTTGAAATATGCCTTGAATCAGGGCATATTAGGTTTATACCATGTTTAAGAATCTTTTTTCCTTTTATGTTTGGAAAACTTTTTCCTTTTCTGTTTGAAAAACCTTTCCTTAGTCTGTGTAAGGGGTACTCAATATAAACCTCATAGGTCATAACCTAATAAGCAATCTGAAATACAATCCAGAGAAATCTCTAAAATTGTATTCCTCAAGATCAATAAAGTTTTTCTCTCTTATGTCCGTGTACGTAGCTAACACATTGTTAGTGAACCACGTTAAATCGTTTGTGTCATTTACATTCATTATTATTCTTTCTTCTGTTTAATTGCTTCCGCTATAACATATATTAAGATACTTGTTTCGGTAAACTAGCTTATTGGACGCAATACTCACTATTGAAAGTTTTATGAAATTAACCATTATCGCAAGAGTTTGAAAAGTTTACTAGAAATGGCCAATTAATACACAAACAGAAATAATGAGGAAACATTCACCTGATAAGTATAATTACCAGCAGCTTCTAATTTAAGAACTAAATTATTTACGTTACTAACCATATTACTGTTGAAAATCTTACGGAAAATACTCGATGTCAAACATAGTAAGAAATTTTTTGTAGCTTGAGGCGTGTCAGAGACACTGTCCTTAAGGATATTTCACCCGGTATATATGTATTCCCAAAATTCAACAAGCTCTTCTAGTATAAAATTAGGAATCAGAATCTAACAAAAAATTCAGAAAAGTAAGTAAAGTAATCCACCACTATAAAAATTGAGAAGAAGTACTTTTTGCTCTTAGTATTTCTCTTATCTATAGAAGAACATATCCGAAAATATATACATATAGTACAAAGGAAAGACACTCGTTTCTTATATGAAATTATATGCCAGTGTCATCAATTAAGTGTCACAAAGTGACCAAATTAATACAATAATACCGTTTGACAATGTCCAATTCATTCAACATGAATTCTGCCATTAAGGCTAATAAACAGAATTAAATCTTTTGTATTGAAGGCAATAGGAATGTTAGAAATAGTCCTTTTATTTTTGAGATATTAAATAGAAAAAAATATTGTTTCTAACAATTACAGAGGCCATGTACGTATTCTGATAAATATAATATTGTATCATCTCTACATAATCTATAATTTTGAACCACCAGTCTCATTTGATAAACGAAATTAAGACATTTCAAAACTAAAGACATACTAACGGATTTATGCCCTGGGTTGTCAGAAAATCGAACTCTGTATTTACGTTGTACCTTGATTGTTCAATACTACTACTTAGTATACATTACAGCTTAATTAGATCTAATGATAATTAAAAGCCACATTATTTTATCAACGTAAATAATGCAACGTGTAGATTAAATAATATGGAAAATAGTTTCGTTACTCCTTTGACCAGTTACAGTGTAGACCCACATAAACGAGTTAAGATTGAATTTTTTTATATGTGCCCCATTACACAATTAATATCTGTTTTGTGAGACACATATTAATTTTTTTTGGTAAGTTCCATTATGTACTAGTACACAAGCATCTTTGCTCACAAGAAAACAAACGCTACAACAAATCTCTTCTTTGGCGAATGTAATCGCCCTTTTTGGGTGGAATATCACCCCCTTAGATCAAAGGGGGCGATTTTTAATCGTCTTTAGCTAAAAGAGGGCATCGACATCTTTGTACGACCCAAATTAATAAGCAAGCACCATTTAAGAGAGAAAAATAGGAAGTACGAAAAATTTGGCATATATGCAGTACTTCCAAACTAGTTTGTATTTACCTACATCAATCTTATATTAATCACTAGCTAGTTACAAATTTATTACTGATTAATAAACAAAATCTAGAGCATCCAAGTCGATATCTTCTGCAGTATAACCCAACAAACTATGATCAAGTAGTTGGTCGTCTTCGACTACATGATCAGTGCAGGGTCGTCTCAAATATTTTTTGGGGCCCTGTTCAAATTCATAAAAATGAGTCCTTAATTGGGCTAAGACCTGCGGATTATGAGTCTTTATAATAAATTTTGGCTAATACTACTTAATAAAAAATGAAAAAAGGGACTTAAATTTTTTCGTTTTTCGGGGCCCAGTAGCGCACCTCGCATGCGAGTCCAAAGACGACCTTGCTTCTATGCGTCCACCATCGACGTCTTCGAGATCCAATAAACCAAGTATATGGTCTTCGACTTCATCTTCCCCTAGGTATTCCATATTATTCTCATCAATATCCATTGTTACATCATTCGACTTTATTCCTTTAGTGTCTTCTTCCAGAACGGAACTGATAAATTCTTCAACGTCTCTCATAATCTCATCATTAGCTGTCGTTCCTTTTTTCCTATCACCGGGTTTTTCCTTCTTCTTGATCTTACAAATTATGTAACCCTTCTTCTTAATTTTCCCAGCATCCAAATAACCATCATACAGAGAGTACTCCGTCATTAACCACTCGACGTTGGCCTTGTTTGACGATTTGTTAGCGGGGATGTACTTCAAACTTTTGACGTACCCCCATGAGTCTCCCTTTATCGTCAAACACCTCTTTCCCTTTGCTCTGTGGCTTCCATGTCCCGTTCCCCACAGTTCTTGAAAATCTTTTCCACGTCTTCTTCTCTTTCTTTTGCGGAGTGATGAAGTAACGAGTGTTGTTGTTGTTGCTGTTAGTGGTGGTGGTGCCCTCATAAAAAATCTGCCATGGCTCCTTGTCCGCGTAAAGATTAACCTGCTGCATGAGTTGATACTGCTCGGGAAGTGGCTCGTTTCGCACAAACCCTAATAGATACTTCATCACTTCCCTGTTCGTAGGGTGAAATCGATAGCCCATTGGACGATGAGAAGAATCTCCCTTAGCTTGATCATGATCACATAATGAGGATAGTACTGCCATTGTTTTAGTGGTGCGAATTGAATGGAGGCAAAAGATTAAAGTAGTTCCTAAAACCCTAGGTTGCTACGTTATAACACTCTTAGCTTGATGGTGAAGAATTTAGGTTTGAAATTTTGAATGCTATAATGGTCCTTAGAGCAACTATTTATATATATGTATTTCTTACTTGGAGCTAACGCATCTTTAATTCTATGTTGTTTCCTAAATCTAGTCGAATAGGTTTTGTAGCGTATTTATTATTATTTTGCGTAGTTCCTAAAACCCTAGCTAGTTACTACGTTGTAACACTCTTGATTAGGGTGAAGATTTTAGGTTTTGTTAAATATACATAAGTATACACATGATATACACATGCATACTTATGTATATTTGACAAATGAGCAACACGACAGAAGGCCCATCTTGGTTTATTAGTGTATGTTTGGTATATAATAAGTATTAGTCTTGTACACTTATCATAATTGTATAGTTAGTTTTCAAATAGAATAAAGTTTTAGAAGTAAAATAGAAATAGAATTCTTCCTATTATGAAAATATGTAAAGTGTATATATTGTCCTTCCATTAATAAAAATAATCAAGAGATTATTTCTTTCAGGTTTGAATGATATAATGGTTGTTAGAGCAACTATTTATATATATTTCTTACTCGGAGCTAACGCATCCTTAATTCTATTTTGTTTCCTAAATCTAGTAGAATAGGTTTCAATTTTTAGGTTTTAATTTGTATCGTATTATCATATTTTGCTTCATAGGTTTTATCCGGCGGTGAGGTCTATTTTTTCTCTCTCTCATTAGCTAGGATTATTATATTCTGAAATGTTTACTAGGGTTTCTTTTGACACAATTAGATGGAGGGAATATTTCCTATTTACAATTTTTTTTTTCTGCTAGCGGCTAGCCTATGATGATTATACTTTCTATATTTAAAAATATTTAATTTTAAAATTTTCATTTTATCCTTAATGAAATGATTTATTGTCGCATAAATATTTATGACTTGTTTTAGATAATAAATTCAAGATCTTTTTTTCTTTCTTGTACTCCGTGTACAGTCAAACAATGTCACATATATTAGATTAATCGATAGAAAACTTTTTGTCAAGAATGAAAAATCAATTACTATTTAAAGTAGTAAAAGTAAACATGAGAAAAATATCTTAAGACCTTATATAAACACTAACCTTATAGCTTCAAATTTTAACAATTCGACAATATTCATGTACTCGTGATTTTATTTTGTAGGGAACTTTATGTCTTCTACTTTCGTTTTGAAGTTGTCATGGGAAGCCAATTTATGAATTTATGATATCTGATTTTTTCTATTTTCTTCTCCAAGCAATAGAGCTTTTAACTATTTCTTTTTCTGTATAGGTTGAGCATTACAAGATACAAGAATTATGTTTTTTTTATTGTGATAGCCGGAAAGTTGTTGGAGCGTCGTCATTTCTTTTTTTCTCCGCCTTAATTGATAAAGAACGATGTAAAATCATAAGAGACGAAATTAACAGGGAAGAAAACGGTGGAACAATTCTAAGGATAAAAAATATATATAATTTCACAAAAACTTAAAACCAGGAGTATTTAATTAATGTGAATACCTTGAAACAACATTGCACAAAATGTATGTATATATCAAGAAAGGAATATTAAATCCAGAGACAATAAAATTTAATTACATATGAGGTTGCCTAAACAAATGGGAAAACTTATTAACATTATAGGGATCAAAATAGATAGAAGGATCAATTGATCCAAGGGATAAAATTAAATTAAATCTATAATTAGGGGAGAGAGGGCACTTTTTATATTATCACTTTTCTTGTTGTTCCTCTTCATTTTCAGGCTCCTCATTATTCTTTTCTTTTGCTGCATTTTCAACAACATTATCTTCAGTGTCATCATTTACTGGTGTCACAGTAGCACTATTCTTCTTATTATTAGCAGCTTTGAGGACATGTTGATAGTTGCCTTTCTCCATGAAGAGCTGAGCAAAATGGTGCTTGCAATAGAGGTTTCCATCAAGGGATGCATATGTTGCATGGGTAAGTGGACACCCTCCATGTGCACACTTGAAGCATGACTTGTGGAATGACTCTTCTTCCATTGTCACCTGTTTCAATTTCAAGATTATTAGAGTTTTGTGTACTGATAGATTATAAGTTTTTTATATAAATTGACCGGTCTAAAGCGTGTCAATTGAGTTGAAATTTTTACCGTGTAGATAGATACAAAGAATTATGTATATATACTATATGTTGAATTCCTTTAGTTTCTCTGTATGTTTGTTTAATTTATTTATATATTGACTTCCTCTAATATAATAATGGCTCCGCTACTGAATTTGACCTATAACAATCATGTAATTCTTCATAACAAGTCTAATGTAGTAACTAATTATGATTGAATATTAATTGATTCATTCTCTAATATCACAAACATTTTATATAAGAAGTTTTGATTGTTGCAAACCTTTTCAAGTGGGTAAACAGTTTTGTCGCAAGCAGAACATTTATCTAGGGTTCCAGAGAACATAGCAGAGAGTTTGCTTGGAGCCCTTGTCTACACAATATATAAACAAATTTAATCGTTAGATAAAAAAACTTGAGAAACATGTCTATAGATGTAATTGTTTTATTTTTTAAGGAAAAAAATAGAAAAACATTTTTTTTTTTGAAATGTGAAGTTGTGAGATACAAACAGAACGTACCAGTGAATTCTGCCTCTCAGACTTAGCTGCTCAAATGTTAATTAGAACCATGTAGATGATTAGTAGAGATTAAGATAAAAGAGGCTTAGAAAAAATGTACTAAAATAATTTAAAAGGGATGTCTTACGATTCTGAAAATTCTTGCTAAAATTTCCAGATTCCTTAAAAAGTTGTTCGAAATGAGTCTTGCAGTAGAGGACTCCATCCATGGAAGAGTAGTTGCTCATCTGCCAAAAAAAAAAACATTGCAAATTATCAAATCTATATCATAAATGAGCTAAAACCTGCGAATTATGAGCATTTACAGTAAATTCTGGCTAACTATTTAATAAAAAATGAAAAAAGGAGGCTAATTTTTTTCATTTTTTGGGAATCCCAGCACACTTCGCACGGATTCAAAGACGACCCTGATTCGCGCCAAACGAAAAGTAGAAAAAGAAAATGTATACATACCACAAGAGTTCCTTTGCAATGGCTACATTTGAAGCATGATTTATGATAAGTAACAGCATCCGCAGACAACAAATCAACAAAATAAACAGTCTTATCACAAGCTGAGCATTTATCCAATGTTCCTGTGAATGCCATTATTATTTTATATACACAGAAGCCTGAAAATCTTCAATCTCAATAACTATCCAGAGTTAGAAATATATGGCTGAGAAAAAAGAATTTATTCAACAAAGCTCTTCTCTGCCCTCTTATATTCTAACCTGCTTTGTTATTGAGATTAAACAAACAAAAAGGCACCCTCTCTCTGTCTCAGCTTGTAATAGAGAAATTTGGCTTGCTTTTTCATGTGCAAAATAATTACTACAAATCTGCTATTACACCCATAATTTAATGACACGTGATTGGGAGATCCAAATAATAGGAGCTCTAAATTAATTTCTTTGGCTCACAATTAGGGTGGATGTCATTATCTTGGATTTGAGTATTTGACCCTTTCTTATCACAAGATTGTATTATTTCTAGGTAGTTTAGTTAAACTTATTGCCTTTAAAATATTTGTTTAAAGTATAATAATACTTCTAGGATATTGGAAAACAAACAACAGTGTTGAAATTGTAAATAGAGAATAAGTTTCTCTTTTTAGGCAAGTGGACACATTATAGGAGAACCCAAAAGATTTGTTCAAATTTGATCATTAATATATATATTTTTTGTTTTTTTGCATATGTAGCATAAGTTAAATTTTAAAAAAGGACATTTCAATGCACTAAGCTCTCGCTATGCGCAGGTCCGAGTAAGGGCCGGACCACAAGAGTCTACTGTAACGCATTCTTACCCTATATTTCTGCAACAAGTTATTTTCACGGTTTAAACTCATAATCTCTTGGTCACATGACATCAACTTTACCAGCTACACCAACTTTACCAGTATGCATAAATTGATATATTCAATTGATTGAATCACTGAATTCATACTAGATCCATTTCTGCTTAAAAATAAGAGAACTACTTAAAATAGGAGTAATGTATGTGCTTCAACGTAGACTTACATGGCTTGATCGATGCTCTTTCTAATAAAATATGCAAGTCCTTATAAAAATAATGAGACGTTAGATACATTCAACATTAGATGTTGCATGTTGTTATTAAAGGAAAAAAGAAGATGATGAAATAGAATGCTTATAACCTGTTTAATATAAGTAGCTTGGTTGTCAATAAGGTTTGACCCTAGTTTTCCTCTCTTTTTGGCTCGCCATGGCAAGAACATATGTTGTGGGTTATCCAACTATATGACAAGTCAATTATATCACCAATTAACGTGAGTAACATAGACAGATTTAGTTTTTTAATTCGGTAAGTCCAGAGTACTATTATTTGCAGTACGATTGCACACTGTAAACGTGTAAATAGAAATAATAAATACCCATAATTAGAATATTTTCATATATTGTGTAAATATAATTATGGTAAGACTAGAATTTCTCTTGTGTATAGACTTAGAATTCCTATTATATAAAGGATGAACATTGTGCTCAATATATACTTTGATATTAATGAAAGACTCCCTAAGGGAGATTAATATCATCTTACATGGTATTAAGAGCCAAACACCCAAAATCCTAGAACTTTTTCTTCTTACCGCCGCTGAGAACCCCCCCCCCCCCCCGAAACTCGCCGCGGCCCTACTCCAAATTCTAGGTTTTCTTCTTCATTCCTCTCTTCTCTAAATGGCTATCCCTGAATCTTCCACACTTTCTGAATCTTCTACCTCCACAAATCCCACCACCACGTTGTCATCCTCTTTTCATCCAGCCCTAACTGTTACAAACATCAAGAACTCTATTTCATTCTTCTTGATCAAGAAAATAGTCAGTATTCTCCCTGGGTTGAACTGTTTCGTAATCATGCATGTCTCTATAACGTGCTTGATCACATCGATGACACCATTCCGCGCCCTCCGGAGTTGATGAGTCTACTTGGCGTCGTCTAGACACAGTGAATTTATGGTAGTATTTCTCAGGATCTTCTTCTTACTATCATGAAATCTGGTGCCACAACCCTTGAGTTATGAAAACACTTGGAGGAAATTTTTCAAGATAACAAGCACACTCATGCGGTGTATTTGGCTGAACAACTTAACAATACACGCCTTGAAAATTTCTCCAACATGACTGAGTACTGCAGACATTTGAAACTCTTGGCGGATCAACTCTCCAACGTTGACACGTCTGTCTCGGACACTAAATTGGTGTTGTAATTGATTGCAGGTCTCCCCAAAGGTGCGTTAGCCGCCATAATTCAATAGGCATATTCACTTTCCAGTTTTAACAAAGCACGCTCACAGTTGTTGCTCGAAGAAACTCGAAGTGCTAAGCAAGATGAGCACAATCAGAAGGCGTTAGCTGTCGAAACGCGCCCTTAAGATCCAACGCCGCCAGAAAACTCTCAACCACAACAGGGACGCGGTGGCGGGGCGGCAGGAGAGGTCGCTGTCGTGGCGACAGGTCGCGACCGAATCAGCCAGCAACAATAATATCCGCATCGATTCGATTCGCCGCTGGCCAGCGATATCCATACAGCGCCGCGACGCCGCCACCGTTTCAGTACCAGCAACCCTTCCACCAGTTCTCCCATCACGGTGTGTTGGGCCCTTCTCCAGCCCCTCGGCAAGTCTAGTACCCGCAGCAGGCCCACTTCATGCACAGCCAGTTTCAACCGCCCTCATCCAGCATGACACCACTGAGTTAGGTCAGGCCTTCAGCAGTCTCAACATGCAACTGCCTGACAACAACTGGTACATGGACTTCATAGCCACTTCTCACCTCACCCGGACTGCAGGTAATATTCCCAAACTGTTTGGTTTAAAGCATCCTCAATTTGTGACAGTTGGTAGTTGGTCACCACATTCCAGTAAAGGGTTTTGGTACATCATATACACCACCTCCTAATCCATTCCCACTTCAAAATACCCTATATGCCCCACATGTAATTAAGAATTTAATCTCTATCTGCAAATTTACTCGTAATAATTCTGTCTCTGTTGATTTTGACCCTTTTGGTTTCACTGTAAATGATCTTCATATGGGGACACCTCTTACGAGATGCAATAACATGGGGGATCTATATCTATTCACTCCCACCTCCGCTGCCAGATGTAGCTCTCCCGTCTCTCTAGCGGCCATTTCTTCTTCAACATGACATAATAGGCTTGGTCGTCCAGGAGCTCAAGTTTTCAGTTTTCTTAGAGGCAATAATTTCATTACTTGTAATGGGAAGCTTGCCAAAACTATGTTTTTCTTGTTCTTTAGGCAAACATACTCGTCTTCCATTTAAATCATCTACTAGTGTTACTTTTGCACCTTTTGATATTATACATGCCGATTTATGGACATCACCTGTTACTAGTTCTCTCGGTCATAAACATTATCTTATCTTACTAGATGATTTTTCTCACTTTGTTTGATTGTATCCTCTCAAATTTAAATCGGAAGTGTTTGCCAAATTTTTTGAGTTTCGTAAGTTCATTCAAACACAGTTTGAAAAAGGCATAAAATCTTTTCAGTGCGATAATGGTCGTGAATTCAATAACTCTATATTTCACCGGTTTTGTACCATTAATGGCATGGTCTTTCTCTTCTCCTGTCCCCACACCTCCTCACAAAACGGTAAAGCTGAAAGAATCATCCTCACCATTAACGATATGATTCTCACTCTTTTGATTCATGCCTCCCTACCTCCATCTTTCTGGGTCTATGCTGCTAAAATGTCAGAATACGTTCTAAATATTCTCCCAACTAGCACCCTTCACAATATGACCCCTACCGAAATTCTCTATCATAGAGTCTCCTCTTATGATCATCTCTGAATATTCTGTTGTATATTCTATCCTAACATTGCCTCTACTACCCCTCACAAACTAGCCTCCCGGTCCACTCCTTGTGTCTACCTAGGCTTCCCGCCGAACCATAGGGTCTATCTGTGCTATGACTTGTCCACTCATCAGATCCACATCTCTCGTCACGTCACATTCGACGAGACCATATTTCCATTTTTGAATCTTAAAAAGTTCCAAAAATCGGATTACTCTTTTCTTGACGAGCATGCCATCTCTCCCATCATCCTAAGTCAACTAGAGCATAACAATTTTTCTTTAGCGTCAGCGCCGCGGCCCCAAGGGTCAGCGTCGCGGCGCCAAAACTCCTGCGAACGGTCACGATTCATCGTCGATTGCCGCGCGCCCGATCTTGGCGCCACGGTGCCAAAACATCAGAGAGGTCTGTCAGTCCTCCAGCACCGCGACACTTGATCACGGCGCCACATCGCCGTCAACGGTTCCCTCCAGCCCTTGGTGCCTACTCCGGCGTCTGTCCCTCATTCTCCGTATCTAACAAATCCCTCCGCCTTGGAACCTCCCACTATCACCACTCACCAAATGAAAACTCGTGCAAAGTATGGAATCTTCAAACCCAAAGTCCAATTTAACTTGTCTGCCCAAACTATTTCACCAATTCCCAAGAAACCTATATTGGCCAAACAAAACCCTAATTGGAATACGGCTATGACTGAGGAATTCAATGCTTTAACTAAACAACACACATGAGATCTAGTACCTAGACCTGAGTGGGTGAATGTGATTCGTTGTCTGTGGCTATCTCGTCACAAATTCAGAGGCAATGGAGATCTTGAGAGGTATAAGGCAAGACTTGTGGCTAATGGCAACAATCAGCAGGAGGGCATTGTTTGTGGTGAGACCTTCATCCCGGTTGTCAAACCGGCTACCATCCGTACAGTTTTGAGCATTGTCATGGGCAAACATTGGCCTATCCATCAGCTTGATGTGAAAAAATGCATTATTACATGGAGATCTGAGAGAGACAGTCTACATGCATCAGCCGCCAGGGTTCACCCATCCAGCAGTTCCTCACTAAGTGTGTCATCTCCGTAAGTCACTATATGGCCTGAAACAGGCCCCCCGTGCGTGGTATGATCGCTTTGTCAGGTATATCTTGCAGATTGGGTTTGTATGCAGCAAGAGTGATACATCACTTTTCATTTTTCATCGAGGTAGTAGTACTGCTTACTTATTACTTTACGTGGATGACATTGTTCTTACTGCCTCCTCCGACGGATTAAAAAATGAGATTATTGTCTTGCTTAAGTCCGAATTTGCAATGATTGATTTGGGGAAGCTGAGTTACTTTTTGGGGATATCAGTGACCAGGTCTGCCAATCATATGTTCTTATGTCAGCATAAGTATGCAGAAGAGATTGTGTACAGGGCTAAGATGGAGAACTGCAAAGAGGTGTCTACTCTAGTTGATTCCAAATCTAAGTTCAGTGTCATGGATGGTGCTCCAGTCTCTGATCCTACTATGTATAGGAGCCTTGCACGTGCACTTCAATATCTCACCTTCACCAGGTTAGACATAGCTTATGCTGTTCAGCGGGTGTGCTTATTCATGCATGCCCCCAGAGAGTCTCATTTCACTGCTCTTAAGCGTATCTTCGATACATTAAAGGCACTCTTGATTATGGTTTGCACCTATACCCCTCTGCACCAAACAAGTTACTTTCATATACGGATGCAGATTGGATAGGGTGTCCGGACACGCGACGCTCCACCTCCGGCTTTTGTGTTTTCTTAGGGGATAATCTTATTTCTTGGTCTGTCAAGTATCTCGCTCCAGTGCCGAGGCTGAGTACAAAGGCGTTGCAAATGTAGTAGCTGAGATTTGTTGGCTTAGAAATTTACTGTTAGAACTTCAGTGTCCTTCGCGTCAGACATCTATTGTGTATTGTGATAACATCTCTGTCATCTATCTTTCTCATAATCCGGTTCAACATCAGCGAACCAAACATATTGAGATAGATCTACACTTCGTTCGTGAGAAAGTTGCGTTAGGCCATGTCAGAGTGTTACATGTTCCATCATCCTATCAGTATGCATACATATTTACCAAAGGACTTTCCAGACAGTTATTTCTTGACTTCAGATTCAGTCTCAGCGTCCGGTCTCCTCCCGCTCCGATTGAAGGGGTGTGTAAACGTGTAAATAGAGACATTATTATTCCCTACCCATAATTAAAATATTTTCATATATTGTGTAAATATAATTATGGTAAGACTATGATTCCTCTTTTATATAAGCTTAAGATTCTTATTGTATAAGGGATGAACATTGTGCTCTATATATACTTTGATATTAATGAAAGACTCAGAGATTAGTATTATCTTGATGCGCGAAAAGATGCACACACTTTAACGCAAGTGCACGTTATCGTGACAAGTAATATAGTCTTAGTAAGACCGAATATCGTCCACAAGGATTAGAGTTCAAGTACCAACTATCTATTTTTTGTTATCTATTTGGCAATTGATATTTGGTTTTGTGGTTTATAACTAATAATTATAAAAGCTAATTAACTATAAGTTTACTTCAGTTGTGATGGGAATAGGGCTTACATGTCTCCTCAACTATCCGCTTATGTTATTTGTTAATGCAATGAATTATGGTCTTCTTCTCTCGGAGCTAGCAGGTTTACGAAATCGTATTATATTCCCGTTAAGGATATATAAACACTCAACCCCAGTATTGCACCTTACCTACCTTTCGGTGATAAGGATAACTCTATAGGAGGATTAAGAACAAAAACCTAGTTAACCGTCACGCACCATGCGCAAAATTAGGGTTGTTAAGCCTCTCATTAACGCTACATAAATAATTGAGGTATTTTCATCCCCAACCCAAATATGTCTACCCAACTTACAGCATATTCACAACCTCCTCCTTTCGAAGTTTGATTAGAAATCATATAAGGATAATTAGTTGTCAATTAATTACCAAGCATTCAAAGCAATTATTGGATAAATCTCTCAAAGAAGAACAATAACCATAAACATGCATTAATTCATAACATAAGTTTCTAGTGAATCAACATGGAAAGCCCTATAAGAGAATTAGTTCCTAGCCATTGACATGACAAGAACTAATTCCAAGTTCATCATACAAAAACTGAAATAAAAGAAAAGAAAAGGAAAAGAAAGTACTAAATTATGGTCTCCAATCTCCAAGCAAGAAAACCTTGTGTTGTGCAAGAAGGGGAACCCTTAAAATCTGCCTAGGGTTCTCCTTTTATAGGCTGAAAACCGCCCTTAACCTTTCCTCGCAGCTGGCCCGTAAAAATCGTCAAAACCCGATTTTTCGCGTCGGCCAGCGGCGCTGTAACTCGTGCACGGGTGATTTGGCGCCGCCCTCGCTCTCTGTTCGAGGCGCGCGCGCGCTGAAACTTCTGTAGTCTTTCTGATGATTAGGTGTCGCGGCCCTGCACCTGTTGACATGAGGCGCCGCGGCGCTGGGACTTCTGCAGCTTCTCTGAATATTGGGCGCCGCGACCGCTTCGATCGCAGGAGGCGCGGCGCCGTCCGGTTTTGCCTCGTTCGCCACTTTCTCTGTTTTTAGCTCTGGAACCTCCTCTTTTGCCCTCTTTTAGCTCCTTTTCCGCCATTTGGTCATTTTAACCACTTTGACTCAAAAGAAAGAAAATCTATCCTAATACGACACTTATTTATACAAAAAGGGACAAAAGATTAACTAAAAACGACTCAAAAAGTGTATATAAAATACACCGATCAAATACCCCAAACTTAACCTTTGTTCGCCCTCGAGCAAAGATTGAAAGAAAGAAAATAAAGACTCAAAGAAACGAAAATAAAAGACTCACTGACATTGATCACTTTTGCTGCATTAGTGTTATCTAGAAAAATATGAAGGTTAGCAGAATAATATGCAGGAACATATAGCATGAAATTTTTAGCACACTAAACACATTAAGCTAGATATTTCGCAAACTCAGATTTATCATGCTTAATGGAAGTCAACATACTAAATTATTCTTGTAAACTAGAAAATCCTATGGCATGCTTACTTGTTATTCTCCACTAATTCTGGATATGCATAAAAGAGATCTTCAGGACTTTAAGGGTTGTAATGTAGGCTTAGGTATAGGTAGGTAAAAATAGGCATTTTAGGCTCATTTTTGTGTACCATAAGCTCTTTAGCTTTTCAGTATTTCCCTTTTCTTTTTGTTCTTTTCTTCACTTCAATTCTATCTTTTTCCCTCTTTTGTTTTGGGAGAATGAAGAGTATTATAATAACAAGCACCCCCAAACTTAGGCTTTTGCCTCTTTCTTATTACTTTTTTATTGGGGTGCAACAAGCTCATTCACTCTTTTTGTCTCTTTTTTAACACAATTGATTCCACTATTTCACATTTTTACTTATGGCACAATCTGTGGGAATATAGGGTGTCAAAGAAGAAGTTTCAATTTTTAGGCTCAATGTGGCTAACTAGGGATATATTTTTAAAGTCCGGGATAGAAAATAATGGTAAGAATTGGCTATCAAAGAAATGCCTGAGTCATCTCCCTATCATGCATATCCTAACTATTTCGCCTCAAATAGCAAGTAATCATAACACATAGGTTTTCATTATTTAGCATGCACAATTTAAGCAAGAAACTCCAAATAGACAGATTTTTGTGAGTTTTTGGCATATCTAACCTATGTGTTTAGATAGTTGCTTTTATTTCATTACATTATTCTACCTTACTTCACTAGGTGTTTCTAGCAACTACAACATACATGATCTTTTGACAGACAATTATGACTCAAAAAGAAAAAATTTTGTGACTCAAAAATACATAAAAACAATAAAAAGACTTAAATAAAACATAACAAGACACAAATAAAACACCCCCCAAACTTAAATCACACATTGTCCCCAATGTGTGTAGACTCAAAGACAATAAAAGAAATAAGACACTTACAGACTTGGCTAAAATGGTGGCAATGGCGTTGGATAGTACTTTGAATTAGTGAGGAGAGCTGGGTTTTGATTTGGCGAGGGCCTTTGGATCGGGCGTCTTTCAGAATTCAGATTTTTTTTCTGTTGTGGCGCCACTGCGCAGAAATGGGCGCCTGGCCAAACTCTGTCCGGTTACGAACTTCTGCGCGACACTGCTTCCGCAGGCCTGGCGCGGTTTTCTGAAATCCTTGGCTTCTCTTGCCGCCTTCCAAGTCCTTGGCTTTCACCTGTCAACACAACACAGACACTACCTCCGTGAGACTGTTCTAAATAAAGACTAATTGCATTTAAACTAAATAAATTGAAATACCTTGGGTTGCCTCCCAAGTAGCGCTGTCTTTAACGTCTTTTAGCCGGACGCAGGTTCCTTATTATTCTAAGGTATGAGAGGTTACTAAGTTCATGTATTCCATTTCATTGATCAGATAGGGTTTTAACCTTTGTCCGTTTACCTTGAAGGAAGCTCCCTCTCTCCCTTTTATTTCAATCGCACCATATGGGAATACTCTTACCACCGTGTATGGTCCTGTCCAACGTGATTTTAACTTGCCTGGAAATAATTTCAACCTTGAGTTGAATAAAAGCACTTGTTGTCCTTCTTGAAAGTCTTTCGGTATCTGTTGACAGTCAATTTTGACCCGTTTTTTGTATATTTGTTGCAATTTTAAGTATTTTATCATATCGCATTTTAATCAACATTTTTTGCATTTTTTATCTTTTTATGTTAAATTAAGCATTATGTCTTTGTTAATATTATGTTTTTATTATTGTTACACCGTCGTTTTATTTTAATAATATTTGCATCTTTTAAATAATTAATTGACATTCTGTTTTTACTTTTAATCAGTCATTAAACATGTCATTGCATTTTTAGTATTATTGCATCGACATTTGAATTTTAATAATTTTGCATCTTTTTAAATAATTTTTCTTTTAAATAATTAACCCGCCATGCATTTTTGTCAAACCATTCGATCGAACACAATTTGAACCAGTCCAATCCAACACAATTTTTTTTTTCCTCATCCAAACACTCTTTTATTTCCCCCCCTAAATTTTAAACCCCACTTTTCATTTTTCCCCCCCAAAACAATACCCCACTTTTCATTTCCCCCCCAATACCTAACCCTAATCCTACCCTATAAAACACAAAAATCAGCCCCCCTATTAGGACCCCAGCCGCACAAACCTATTGCTTCCTTACAAAAAAACCTCACCGCTCTCCCTCCTCGCACTTCCCGTCGCCTCACCCCAGCCGACACACCCCTTTCCCATTAACCTACCCACCCTCTCCACACCACTGTTTCCGTCACCACCAACTGCCGACCGCCACTAGCTCCGGGGGGTTGCATTCACATCTACTCAATTGTACATTGTCCATATTCTCGCATTAGCTTTTCATTCATTATAAAAAAATAAAAAAAATGCTTACCTGATCGCCTTGATAGCGTCAAGATGCAACCTTACCCAGTTCAACATCTTCATTATCAGAAACTGGGACATTTTAAGGAATTCAGTGCAAGAAAATGACAATAGACAGAAAAAAGTAGGCCAACTAGGTCTTCAGTGCAAACCAAGAATGCAAGCGTCAAGAGCCAAAACTACAGAGTCGACGCTAATCAACCACTCATTTCCTAAAACTCACAAGTTTTCTTTGAGTGCAGGAGATTCATATCAGCAAAGGCAGAAACACAACAATAAACCCATGCGGGTCACAAATGCACAACGTCTATGCAATGACGCTATCTCAACCCAGACGGGTCACAAAGCAGGTACGCCTAAACCAATGCATTTCATTTTTAAGCTGGCGAACCGTTTCATTCATGTTTCGTTTATGCAACGACGAGCATCTGCATCAGCGTCCATGCAACGCCATTTCATTTTAAGCCTATGCAATCGTTCATTCATGTTTCGTCTATGCAACGACGAGCATCTGCGTGCGTCCAAAACGACGCTATTTCATTTAAGCCTATGCAACGGCTTCATTCGTTTCGTCTATGCAACGACGAATGCATCGCGTCCATGCAACGACGCCTTTTATTTTAAGCCTTCAGCCGTTCATGTTTCGTCTAAGCAACGACGGCATCAGCATCGCGTCCAAGCAACGACGCTTTTCATTTTAAGCCTATGCAACGTTCGTATTCATGTTTCGTCTACGCAACGACGAGCATTTGCATCGCGTCCACGCAACGACGCCTTTTCATTTTAAGCCTGAACGGCTTTCATTCATGTTTCGCCTACGCAACGAGCATCTGCATCGCGTCCAAAACGACGTCATTTCTTTTAAGTCTATGCAACGGCTTCATTCATGTTTCAATGCGCAACGAGCATCGCATCACGTCCCACGCAACGCCGCTTTTCATTTTAAGCCCATGCAACCGTATATGTTTCGTCCATGCAACGACGCATCTGCATCGCGTCTATGCAATGCCATCAACATCTACATTAACCTTGTCTTTTCAAGACCACATCACTGACCCGGTGTCAATCATACCCGACCGGGACATTTTTAATCGTCGACTTTGCTTTTAATTTTTGCATCCACAGGTGTCATCATGATTTGACATCGGGACATTTTAGTCCGTGATCATCCCTATTTTGAGTTCTAGTTTATAAACAGGACAAAATTGGCTACAAGTCAACATCTTTGTCCAAGACTCTTCCATCATCTCCGTACAAAGAGGACATCTGTTGTGATCAATTTTGACCCGTTTTTTGTATATTTGTTGCAATTTTAAGTATTTTATCATATCGCATTTTAATCAGCATTTTTTGCATTTTTTATCTTTTTATGTTAAATTAAGCATTATGTCTTTGTTAATATTATGTTTTTATTATTGTTACACCGTCGTTTTATTTTAATAATATTTGCATCTTTTAAATAATTAATTGACATCCTGTTTTTACTTTTAATCAGTCATTAAACATGTCATTGCATTTTTAGTATTATTGCATCGACATTTGAATTTTAATAATTTTGCATCTTTTTAAATAATTTTTCTTTTAAATAATTAACCCGCCATGCATTTTTGTCAAACCAGTTCAGTCCAAGACACAATTTGAACCAGTCCAATCCAACACAATTTTTTTTTTCTCATCCAAACACTCTTTTATTTTCCCCCCTAAATTTTAAACCCCACTTTTCATTTTTCCCCCTAAAACAATACCCCACTTTTCATTTTCCCCCCAATACCTAACCCTAATCCTACCCTATAAAACACAAAAATCAGCCCCCCTATTAGGACCCCAGCCGCACAAACCTATTGCTTCCTTACCACAAAAACCTCATCGCCTCTCCTCACTCCCACACCCTTCCCGTCGCCTCACCCCACCGACACACCCTTTCCCATTAACCTACCCACCCTCTCCACACCACTGCTTCGTCACCACCAACCGCCGCCACTAGCTCCGGCGAGCCTCCTAAACAAAGAATCGCCCCACCTCCTCCATTCTTACACCCCACGGCGAATCTCGCCTATGACCATCATCGACATCAAAGCTCCATTTTCGACGTTATTACAACTTATTTTTGCACTATTTATTACTTTTGAATCATCTTTTCTTTGCGGGCGTTGCTCGACATTTTTGTCGTGGAAATAACGCCGCCGCTCATCTTTAATGGTTGACATGGCCCGAGTTAAAATGGCGACCTCTGTTGGTTATATTCTTGGTTATATGTTGATGGTTTCATTAGGCTGATTTCGCATTTTGTTATCTTACCGGAGTTTTAAAACTCGTGACCACAGTTTGGTTTTGTGTTATTTGTCGGCTTTGGTTAGTAGTAATCGATTTTTAGTTTTTGTTATATGTCGGAGTTTTGAAAACTCCACCATCGCCGTTGGATTTATAATTTGGGGTTGATTTCTTGTTTGTTGTTGATCGATTCTTGGAGTTTTACTTTACGATTGTTGTTTGACCGAGTTCTAAAACTTCGCGACGCTCGTTTTCCAAATGATATTATTCTTCTTTGCTTGTAGGGTCTCGCGAATCCTTTTGGGCTATGTTGCTTACTGTTTCACTGTGTTGCTACTGTTTTGGTGTTCCATACCGATTTGGACGACATTGCCCTTTTGTCCATTTTATTAAACTGATTTTGAATAGATTGCTTCACTTGGTAAGACCCACTGATTTGAACAAGATACTACGCTTGTATTGGCCGATGAAAAAGTTATCCGTCGATTTTTGAGGCCTCGCGATTCTGCAAAGACGGAAAATAAAATAAATGAAGCTTTCTGGGCAAGGATGATTTCTTCCACTTACACCGGATAACCAATATGCGCTGGCAGGGCGAATTCTCGCAGCCGCACGTGTTTAGGCTGTCCCACTTTACATTTTTTATATCTGAGCCCTCCGTGTTTAAAACTATTACTGTTTTGACGCGGATCTGAAAGTTTTATTTATTTTATAGCAATATTGGCCGATGAAGGAATCTCCGTCTGATTTCCAAGGCCTCCTCTGTGCAAAAGACGAATTTATTTATTTTTTGCTTTACTTATTAAATTCCTGTCATTACTTTAAAATTATTTATTCTGATACTAACACTTTTACTAAGTGTTTATGCAGGTAGCCGGAGATCATCTTGTGCAGAAAGTCTAAAAAGGGCTAAAAAATGTCCCGGAATGTTATTTTATATCGCATTTAATTTAGTTTTATTATTGTATAGTGCACTTTATTTTAATTATAAATGCTTAGAATATGTAGAATAAAAAGAGCAATAAATAATTAACCTAGGTTTGAACGAACAACCGCAAGTTAGCGGATCTTAAATGATGCCTAACCCCTTCCCTTTAGGATAATAAAGAACCCTGATCCAGAATCTCACTAATTTCGCAGACCATTAAATGGAAGTCAATTGCAGTATTTTTATTGCAATAAACTAAGTGTCCTAATTCACTATAATAATTAGGTGGCGACTCCTTAAAATACATTTAGGAATCAACCATATGTAGCAGTAATCCCGTTTCCGACTCCGGTTAAAATGGGGTGTTACAGCATGGTGACTCTGCTGGGGATATCAGGTTCTTGATCATAACATACTCAGGTTAATTAAATATTGCACTTTATTTTGCTTTTATATTTATTGTAAATATTTTATATTGTTTGCTTTTATTTTGTAATTAACTACTTTAATTTCTACATTTTTTTATTGCTTTCCTTAAATTGTCATTCCGTTCATATTTCCTCCATTCTGGAAAATTAACACTATCACACACTACACACGAGGTGCGCTTGGTGCATCAGCAAAATTCTTTCTTCAAAACCCAAATTTAGGAGAGTTGGTAATAGACGCGGAGAATCCGGTCCAACCGGTGGCCGCGTAGCCTTCTCACTCGAGTAGTCCGCTCGGGAACCATTTTGTCTAGTAAGCCAAATCTTAGCAAAATTAGGATAGAGCTATACCACATTTTTTTAAGTCATGCATGCATAAACCTTAGGTGGGTTAATCCTTGGTATTAACGCCACAATTAGAAATCCACCAAACTTGTCGACGGGTTTCACAACCCAACGACCCATTAGCATACTATGTGTAGCGTGATGATGATAGACGGATCCAAGCCTGGTCACGACACGTCAAAATTGGAAAAAGTGCACCGTCATTTGGTCGCCATTTCCAACAAAATATTGCAGTTTAACGGCTTGGACCTATTTATCATAATCCCGCATATTTGGCGTTTAGGCTCACCTCTGGCATAAGAGAGGTCCCAAGCATATTCGGGCACGCGCTTGATTTGCATGTTTTTTGTTTATTATTGTTTGTCACTAGCAACTCTGTACATATTGTTTAATTCAATAATCGCTCTTTTGTGATTCCGGGCTCGAGCATTTGTATTTTTGCATTTTTTGCTTTCACATTGCAATCAGGACTTCTACTGCGTAAATCACTCTTGAATAGCGCGACTTGGACTTTGTGAAGCATCAATCACCAGTCCGGTCGAACCAATCAGGGGAGTCTTTGACTATATTGTCACACTTTTGCATTTTTATTATTTTGGTCATTTTCCTACTCACCTATTTCTTATATTTTTTGCAGGAAGGTCGTCCTCGCAAACAACCGAGGGCGGGCGAAAAAAAAGAAAAAAAATGAGCGTTAGTTATGTTGACTACTAGAAGTCAGTTTATACCAGATTCAACGAGACATCGCTCTCAATTCTTCTTTACTTAGTATTTTTATTCATATTTGCAAATTCAATTAATATGTCTAGCGTTGATTTCATAGTTCTTACATATCATTCATTTTATCATAATTATTCCGAACTACGCGTGTCTGATTCTCACCACACGGTGTGATACGTAGGCAACTCATTTTGAGTTCGACACCACAAAAATAAAAACCACAAAAATAATAATAATAATAAAGAGCGCATGTCTCACTCATGCATCCCATTCATCATGTTTTCGGGCATTCATTTTACTTTGCATTTGTCCACAGCGGACAATCATTTCTTTTGCACAACTTTACATTGCTATTTTTTTAATATATGTTTTCAAGCATACATTTTATAACATATTTGAATGAACTACGCGCACCTGATTCCCTCGGCGGGATACGTAGGCAGCCCTATTCGGGTTCGGTACCATTTATTCAAAAAAATACAAAAAAAAACAATTATTCGAAAAATACAAAAAAAAGAATAAATACTTTATTCAAAAAAATACAAAAAAAATGTTATTAAAAAAAAAACATTTTTTTTAGTATTATTGTTTGACTTTGTTGATACCAACACATTTAGGGTTGTGCATAAAAAAAAACAAAAACAAAAAAAAAACAAGTGATAATCAGTATGGGTTGACTTTGTGGTAAACCATAGATTCTTTTGGTACCTCTTATTCATACCCGCAGATGACAATGTCTTGCATGTTTCCAAGATAAGAATGAAATCGACCTCATCGTTTCATATGCATTGTGTGGTGAGTGTTTGAATAAGTTCAATTGCATTGCATTGTGATCTAGAACTTGGCCTGAATGTTTGTTGAGGCGAAATCCTAAGTAACACTCGGTGTGGGAAATGATCGTAGGCTTTCTTTGACCCGTTTGAGCCTTTTCAGCCTACCAAATAACATTATCCCTAGTACACCCCTTTGAGCCTAAAACCTATTTTTTGACAACCGCATATTACACTTATACCGCTACGAGTGCGTCGCACTTTCCTCTCTTGGCCCGACCTCCGAGCGCTTTAGAAATGTGCAAGTGGTGACAAAATCTGCGTTGAAGTTTGCAAAGACAAAAATTGTTAAAGTCTCAAAAGAAAAAGAAACAAAAGCGACGACACACAAAGAGGAAATCAAAGCCCCGATAAAAAAAGGGGAATAAATAACCCCGAAAAAAGGGGATCGAAATGAACGAAACAAAAGAAGTCATTCACGAAAAACGGTGCCAAAAAGAAAGCAAGTCAACATAAAAGCGCAAAAAAATCAACCATGGGCGTAGTCGACTCTCGAGGAATGATTAGTCACTTTTATCCAAATGATATCCATTCCTTTACCTAAGCCTACATTACAAGTTCGTGACAAGCCCTACATGATCTTATACTGAGGGTTCTCACATTAGTGGATACTTACATGACGGCCAAGCCTATGGTATCACAATTGCATGCATTGAAAATCTTTTTGAGTGTGAGCGCAATTCTTTCAGCGTCCCAAAATTCAAAATACTGAAATATATGTGTGAAATGGGACTTTCTTTCAGTGAGGGCATTTGAAACGTGAGGCTACGCGTAGTTCGAAACCTTGGATGCAAGCAAGTGTGTCGACACTCAGGTATGTTTGAGGTACTATCTGAAACTGTGTGAATTACACCAGAGTCAATCTCGGTTAGACTGAAAACAATAAAAGAACATCCTTATGCACAATACTAATTGTTGGTATCAACTGGAGTCAGAACGTAATGTCGTCCTCCATTTTTTCAGAAAAAAAACAACAAAATGCATATTACATAAAAATTATTTTTGCATCACGAACTACGTCTTGACCTGATTCCTCACGGGATCGTGGCGCCACATCGGCTTCGGTCCCACATCATTTTTTTTTTAAAAAAATCCTTATTTTGCATCACGAACTACGTCTTGACCTGATTCCCTCAGCGGGATACGTAGGCGGCCACATCGGCTTCGGTCCCACATCATTTAAAAAAAAAATCCTTATTTTGCATCACGAACTACGTCTTGACCTGATTTCCTCAGCGGGATACGTAGGCGGCCACATCGGCTTCGATCCCACATCATTTTTTTTTAAAAAAAATCCTTATTTTGCATCACGAACTACGTCTTGACCTGATTCCCTCAGCGGGATACGTAGGCGGCCACATCGGCTTCGGTCCCACATCATTTTAAAAAAAAAAAATCCTTATTTTGCATCACGAACTACGTCTTGACCTGATTCCCTCGGCGGGATACGTAGGCGGCCACATCGGCTTCGGTCCCGCATCATTTTAAAATCATAAAAATTCTTATTTTTGCAGCATGAACTACGTCTTGACCTGACTCCCTCGGCGACAACGTAGACATCCACATCGGCTTCGGTCACACCGTTAGAAATATTTCTTTCTTGTTTCTGCACATGACTCGATTTTGTCCATTGGAGAGTTTAGCATCCTCATATATTTTGCATCCATTACTACCTACATATTTTCGGGGGGTTGCATTCACATCTACTCAATTGTACATTGTCCATATTCTCGCATTAGCTTTTCATTCATTATAAAAAAATAAAAAAAATGCTTACCTGATCGCCTTGATAGCGTCAAGATGCAACCTTACCCAGTTCAACATCTTCATTATCAGAAACTGGGACATTTTAAGGAATTCAGTGCAAGAAAATGACAATAGACAGAAAAAAGTAGGCCAACTAGGTCTTCAGTGCAAACCAAGAATGCAAGCGTCAAGAGCCAAAACTACAGAGTCGACGCTAATCAACCACTCATTTCCTAAAACTCACAAGTTTTCTTTGAGTGCAGGAGATTCATATCAGCAAAGGCAGAAACACAACAATAAACCCATGCGGGTCACAAATGCACAACGTCTATGCAATGACGCTATCTCAACCCAGACGGGTCACAAAGCAGGTACGCCCCTAAACCAATGCATTTCATTTTTAAGCCTATGCAACGGCTTCATTCATGTTTCGTCTATGCAACGACGAGCATCTGCATCGCGTCCATGCAACGACGCCATTTCATTTTAAGCCTATGCAACGGCTTCATTCATGTTTCGTCTATGCAACGACGAGCATCCGTGATTGCGTCCGAAAACGACGTCATTTCATTTTAAGCCTATGCAACGGCTTCATTCATGTTTCGTCTATGCAACGACGAGAATCTGCATCGCGTCCATGCAACGACGCCTTTTTATTTTAAGCCTATGCAACGGCTTCATTCATGTTTCGTCTAAGCAACGACGAGCATCTGCATCGCGTCCATGCAACGACGCCTTTTCATTTTAAGCCTATGCAACGGCTTCATTCATGTTTCGTCTATGCAACGACGAGCATTTGCATCGCGTCCATGCAACGACGCCTTTTCATTTTAAGCCTATGCAACGGCTTCATTCATGTTTCGTCTATGCAACGATGAGCATCTGCATCGCGTCCGAAAACGACGTCATTTCTTTTAAGTCTATGCAACGGCTTCATTCATGTTTCGTCTATGCAACGACGAGCATCTGCATCACGTCCATGCAACGTCGCCTTTTCATTTTAAGCCCATGCAACGGCTTCATATATGTTTCGTCCATGCAACGACGAGCATCTGCATCGCGTCTATGCAATGACGCCATCAACATCTACATTAACCTTGTCTTTTTCAGCACCACATCACCTGCAACCCAGTGTCAATCATACTTCGACACTGGGACATTTTTAATCAGCGTCAGCTTTGCTTTTTAATTTTTGCATCACAACGACCCAGTGTCATCATGATTTGACATCGACATTTTTCGGTCCGTGATCATCCCTATTTTGAGTTCTAGTTTATAAAACAGACAAAATTGGCTACAAGTCAACATCTTTGTCCAAGACTCTTCCATCATCTCCGCATAAAAGAGGACATGTTGTGATCAATTTTGACCCGTTTTTTGTATATTTGTTGCAATTTTAAGTATTTTATCATATCGCATTTTAATCAGCATTTTTTGCATTTTTTATCTTTTTATGTTAAATTAAGCATTATGTCTTTGTTAATATTATGTTTTTATTATTGTTACACCGTCGTTTTATTTTAATAATATTTGCATCTTTTAAATAATTAATTGACATCCTGTTTTTACTTTTAATCAGTCATTAAACATGTCATTGCATTTTTAGTATTATTGCATCGACATTTGAATTTTAATAATTTTGCATCTTTTTAAATAATTTTTCTTTTAAATAATTAACCCGCCATGCATTTTTGTCAAACGATTCGATCGAACACAATTTGAACCAGTCGATCCAACACAATTTTTTTCTCATCCAAACACTCTTTTATTTTCCCCAAATTTTAAACCCCACTTTTCATTTTCCCCTAAACAATACCCACTTTTCATTTTCCCCCAATACCTAACCCTAATCCTACCCTATAAAACACAAAAATCAGCCCCCCTAGTAGGACCCCAGCCGCACAAACCGATTGCTTCCTTACAAAAAAAACCTCACCGCCTCTCTCTCCGCTCGTCACCCTTCCCCGTCGCCTCACTTTGGTGACCGCGCTTTCCATTAACCTACCACCCTCTCCACATTGTTTCCGCTCATCACCAACCGCCGTACTAGCTCGTGAGCCTCCTAAACAAAGAATCGCGATACCTCCTCCATTCTTACAACCCAGCGTGAATCTACCATGACCATCATCGACATCAAAGCTCCATGTTAGACGTTGTTACAACTTATTTTTTGCACTCTTTATTACTTTTGAAGCATCTTTTGCTGCGGCGTTGCTCCGACCTTTTTGTCGTGGAAATGTACGCCGCTCATCTTTTGTGGTTGACAACGGCCGAGTTAAAATGGCGACCTCTGTTGGTTATATTCTTGGTTATATGTTGATGGTTTCATTAGGCTGATTTCGCATTTTGTTATCTTCTGGAGTTTTAAAACTCGGCGACCAGTTTAGTTTTTGTGTTATTGTCGGCTTTGGTTAGTAGTCTTGATTTTTAGTTTTTGTTATATGTCGGAGTTTTGAAAACTCCGGCCATCGCCGTTGGATTTATAATTTGGGGTTGATTCTTTGTTGTTGTTGTTGATTCTTGGAGTTTTACTTTACGATTGTTGTTTGACGGAGTTCTAAAAACTTCGCGACGCTCGTTTTCAATGATATTATTCTTTGCTTGTAGGGTCTCGCGAATCCTTTTGGGCTATGTTGCTTACTGTTTCACTGTGTTGCTACTGTTTTGGTGTTCCATACCGATTTGGACGACATTGCCCTTTTGTCCATTTTATTAAACTGATTTTGAATAGATTGCTTCACTTGGTAAGACCATCGATTTGAACAAGATACTACGCTTGTATTGGCCGATGAAAAAGTTATCCGTCGATTTTGAGGCCTCATGATTCTGAGCGGAAAATAAAATAAATGAAGCTTTCAGGCAAGGATGATTTCTTCCACTTACAGGATAACCAATATCTGGCGGCGAATTCATGACCATGCGTGTTTAGGGTCCCATTTACATTTTTATATCTGAGCCCTCCGTGTTTAAAACTATTACTGTTTTGACGCGGATCTGAAAGTTTTATTTATTTTATAGCAATATTGGTAGATGAAGGAATCTCCGTCGATTTCCAGGCCTCATCTGCAAAAAGACGTATTTATTTATTTTTTTTCTTTACTTATTAAATTCCTGTCATTACTTTAAAATTATTTATTCTGATACTAACACTTTTACTAAGTGTTTATGCAGGTAGCCGGAGATCATCTTGTGCAGAAAGTCTAAAAAGGGCTAAAAGATGTCCCGGAATGTTATTTTATATCGCATTTAATTTAGTTTTATTATTGTATAGTGCACTTTATTTTAATTATAAATGCTTAGAATATGTAGAATAAAAAGAGCAATAAATAATTAACCTAGGTTTGAACGAACAACCGCAAGTTAGCGGATCTTAAATGATGCCTAACCCCTTCCCTTTAGGATAATAAAGAACCCTGATCCAGAATCTCACTAATTTCGCAGACCATTAAATGGAAGTCAATTGCAGTATTTTTATTGCAATAAACTAAGTGTCCTAATTCACTATAATAATTAGGTGGCGACTCCTTAAAATACATTTAGGAATCAACCATATGTAGCAGTAATCCCGTTTCCGACTCCGGTTAAAATGGGGTGTTACAGTATCAACTTCTTGTCGTGTCATGCTTTCGTTCGTTCCTTGTAGATCTTTGCATTCTCATAGGCATTGTGCCTGAATTCCTCTAACTCGTTTAGCTGTAGTAGCCTCCTCTGTCCTGCTGCCGTGGCGTCCATGTTTAACTTCTTCATTGCCCAATACGCTCTGTGTACAACTCCACTGGCAAATGACATGCTTTACCAAAAACTAATTTATAAGGTGACATACCAATTGGTGTTTTGAATGCTGTTCGGTATGTCCATAATGCGTCATCCAGTTTGATAGACCAGTCTTTCTTTGAGCCGTTCACCGTCTTTTCCAATATGCTCTTTACTTCTCTATTTGACACTTCTGCTTGCCCATTAGCTTGAGGGTGGTAGGCAGTTGTAGTGCGGTGGTAGACTCCATATCGGGAAAGCAACGAATTCAGCTGCTTGTTGCAAAAGTGACTTCGCCGTCGCGATGATGGCTCTTGGAGTGCCTAACCTTGTGAAAATATTCTTTTGAAGGAATTTTTGAACAGTTTTACTGTCGTTTTCTTTTGTGGCCACTTCTTCTACCCATTTGGACACATAGTCTACTTCCAGAAGGATATATTGATTTCCAAAGGATGGCGGGAATGGTCCCATGAAATCGATTCCCCACACATCAAAGAGTTCCACTTCCAATATCCCTTGCGAAGGCATCTCGTTTCGTCTTGAGATGTTCCCTGTTCTCTGGCAACTATCACATTTCTTCACAAAGGTATGGGCATCCTTAAAAAGTGTTGGCCAATAGAATCGCGTGATGCACCTTTGCCGCTGTTCTTGATGCCCCAAAGTGTCCACCACATGATAGGGTATGGCAATGGGTGAGAACTTGGTGCATCTCTTCCTCCGGTATACATCGCCTGATGACTTGGTCGGCACAGTGTTTGTATAACATAGGTTCCTCCCAATAGTAATGCTTTACTTCTGAGTAAAACCTCTTCACTTGCTGTCTTGTCAATTCTGGGGGTAGTACCTTAGCTGCAAGAAAGTTAACAAAATCAGCGTACCAAGGTAAATTAGAACTCATACTTACTTGAAACAGTTGTTCGTCTGGAAAGTGATCATTTATTTGCACATCCTTGGTGTTCTGGCTCTCTGTGTTCTCCAGTCTTGACAAGTGGTCTGCAACTGAATTCTCTGTTCCTTTCTTATCACGAATCTCCACGTCAAATTCTTGTAGTAGCAGGACCCATCGAATAAGGTGAGGTTTTGCATCCTTCTTTGTCATCAAGTACTTTATGGCAGAGTGGTTAGTGTATACTATCACCTTATTCCCAATCAAGTATGGCCTGAATTTCTCAAATGCATATAATATTGCTAGTAGCTCCTTTTCGGTAGTTGCATAATTTAACTGTGCATCATTTAGAGTTTTACTAGCATAGTAAATAAATCTAAATACCTTGTCGATTCTCTGTCCAAGCACTGCTCCTACTGCATAATCGCTTGCGTCGCACATTAGTTCAAATGGGAGCTCCCAGTTTGGTGCAATGACTATGAGTGCTGAAATGAGCTTCTCCTTGAGCGTCTGAAATGCGGATAAGCATTCTTTATTGAAGTCGAAGGCAACCCCCGTCATTAGCAATGTGGAAAGGGGCTTTGAGACCTTTGAGAAATCCTTGATGAATCTTCTATAGAAACCTGCATGTCCAAGGAAACTTCTGACTCCTTTTGTTGATACTGGAGGTGGTAGATTTTCGATCACTGAAATCTTTGCTTTGTCCACCTCAATACCTTGGCTTGATATTTTGTGTCCCAAGACAATTCCCTCTGTTACCATGAAGTGACACTTCTCCCAGTTTAGCACAAGGTTAGACTCTTCACACCGGCTTAACACTGCTTCTAGGTGCTTTAAACACTCATCGAACGATGCTCCAAAGACCAAAAAGTCATCCATAAAGATCTCTATAGTCCTCTCCACCATGTCTGAGAAAATTGCCATCATACACCTCTGAAAGGTTGCAGGTGCATTGCAAAGTCCGAATGGCATCCTTCTAAATGCAAATGTACCAAAAGGACAAGTAAATGTTGTCTTTTCCTGATCTTTTGGTGCTATTGTACCCTGAGTATCCATCCAAAAAGCAGTAGTAGTTATGCCCTGCAAGTCTGTCCAACATTTGATCTAGAAATGGCAACGGGAAGTGGTCTTTTATGGTTGCCTTGTTCAACTTGCGATAGTCAATGGAGATTCTCCATCCAGTGACTGTTCTAGAAGGAATGAGTTCGTTCCTTTCGTTGGTCACCACTGTCATTCCACCCTTTTTAGGCACCACTTCTGAGGTAGTTCTGAGGTAGTTGTCTCTGTAGGATCTTGTAACTTCTGAGGTAGTTGTCTCTGTAGGATGGCACTACATTCCTCAGTCAACATCACTGTTTCGTAGTCCTCTATCCTCCTCTTTTTGCTAAGCACATCCTTCATGAACTTGACGTAGCTCGGCAATTGCTCTAATGCTTCAGCAAACGGGATATTGAGTTGCAATTGTTTGAGGACCTCCACGAATCTAGAGAATTGCTCGTCAAGAGTACATGTTTTTAACTTCTGGGGCTATGGTATTATCACGGGGTGCGATTGCTCTGACTGCCGAATTCTCGATTTACAGGTTCGCGCGCGGCCACGCTCTCAGCCAGCGGCCACTCTCTCAGACTGTCTCGGAATCTTGGCGCCGCGACCACCTTTCATCAGCGCTGCTGCTGCGCACTCTCTATCTCCCCTAATTCGGCATCCTTCAGATCAATTGCCTGACATTGTGTTTCCTCATTGCCTACCCCAGGTGCAGATTGATCTTCTTGTGTTTCGCTGTTGAATATGATCGCGAGTTCTGCTATTTGTAGTTCCAACTTTCTGAGGGACTCTCTTGTCTCAGCCATAAACTGAGTCTGGCACTTGGCGAACATAAGTATGCCTTCTTGCAACTCATCTAGATCTTCCTCTGAATAATGTGGGTTAAGCTGATGTTGATGACTCCACTGTCTCTGATAGTAGTAGTCCATGTGTCCTGATTTTATTATATTTTATTTTCATTTTTTTTTCCCGAATTTAACCTGAAAAATAAGAAAAACAACAAAAGGTGATAAAAAGATGCTCGCTTGGAGCAAAAACAAATAAAAATAAAAACATAAATAAAACCAAATTAGAAATTAAAAATAGATAAAATTGATATTGAACTATGCCTAATCCCCGGCAACGGCGCCAAAAATTTGATGCGCGAAGAGATGCACACACTTTAACGCAAGTGCACGTTATCGTGACAAGTAATATAGTCTTAGTAAGACCGAATATCGTCCACAAGGATTAGAGTTCAAGTACCAACTATCTATTTTTTGTTATCTATTTGACAATTGATATTTGGTTTTGTGGTTTATAACTAATAATTATAAAAGCTAATTAACTATAAGTTTACTTCAGTTGTGATGGGAATAGGGCTTCCATGTCTCCTCAACTATCCGCTTATGTTATTTGTTAATGCAATGAATTATGGTCTTCTTCTCTCGGAGCTAGCAGGTTTACGAAATCGTTTTATATTCCCGTTAAGGATATATAAACACTCAACACCAGTATTGCACCTTACCTACCTTTCGGTGATAAGGACAACTCTATAGGAGGATTAAGAACAAAAACCTAGTTAACCGTCACGCACCATTCGCAAAATTAGGGTTGTTAAGCCTCTCATTAACGCTACATAAATAATTGAGGTATTTTCATCCCCAACCCAAATATGTCTACCCAACTTACAAAGATATTCACAACCTCCTCCTTTCGAAGTTTGATTAGAAATCATATAAGGATAATTAGTTGTCAATTAATTACCAAGCATTCAAAGCAATTATTGGATAAATCTCTCAAAGAAGAACAATAACCATAAACATGCATTAATTCATAACATAAGTTTCTAGTGAATCAACATGGAAAGCCCTATAAGAGAATTAGTTCCTAGCCATTGACATGACAAGAACTAATTCCAAGTTCATCATACAAAAACTGAAATAAAAGAAAAGAAACGGAAAAGAAAGTACTAAATTATGGTCTCCAATCTCCAAGCAAGAAAACCTTGTGTTGTGCGAAGGGAACCCTTAAAATCTTCCTAGGGTTCTCCTTTTATAGGTCAAACCGCCTTAACTTTTCCCTCGCAGTTCGACCGGAAAAATCGTCAAAACCCGATTTTTCCGCGTCACGCCATCGGCCGCGCGCCGCGCAATGTGGCACCGGGTGATTTGGCGCCGCCACCTGCTCTCTGCTGCGGCGCGGCGCTGCAACTCTGAGCCTTTCGATGATTAGCGCGCGCCGCACTGTTGACATGAGGCGCCGCGGCGCTGGGACTTCTGCAGCCTCTCTGGATATTGCCGCGCCCGCTTCGATCGCGAGGCGCCACCACTGGCTGCCGGTTTTTGCCTCGTTCGCCACTTTCTCTGTTTTTAGCTCTGGAACCTCCTCTTTTGCCATCTTTTAGCTCCTTTTCCGCCATTTGGCCATTTTAACCACTTTGACTCAAAAGAAAGAAAATCTATCATAATACGACACTTATTTATACAAAAAGAGACAAAAGATTAACTAAAAACGACTCAAAAAGTGTATATAAAATACACCGATCATATCTTACCCAATGTTCTTTGTTATGATACATAGTTGCAAAGTTCGTAGTTCGAGTAAAAAATAATGAATGCAATTGCACTTGTCAAAACTCAAAAGCTATACCTACAATTGTGAATGAGCTTAATAGAACGGATTAACCTTTATTGTGAAGCAGTCGTGGCAGCCTTATAATTAAATCCAAAGAAATTTCTAACCTCTGTAATTCAATGCTTAAAAATTTCTTTTATTTTGACCTTGAGTAAACGATATAGAAGCAAAGGAAAAACAATTGGTACAACTACCGGTACCCTCTGCAGACCAACAAGAAAAAGTAGAAAGAATTGGTATAACAACCAATGATACAGCATTCTCAATTATTAAAAATACAGATAAGGCACACAGCGGATTAATCATTGTAATTAATTATTAATTAGTGGGGATTATATTATTCAGTTAACTGACAGGTATATATGTCTTGTCATAGTAAAATACTAAAATGCTTAGTTAGTTGTTGTTTTCAACGTGCCTCGACAGTTCTCATGAAGACATCATTGACAAGAATTAACTGTAATGTACGGAAATAGTAAACAACTATTACAAGTATTTCGTCGAAAGAGTAAATTATAAGGATTACAACAACGACGATAAGTTTATAGTAGATAACGATAATGTCAACAACAAGCTTGTGAGATCTTGATATTCGTTCTTGAATCAGCCTTGGAGTCTTGGATTTTTGTTCCAACTGAACGATCCTTAAATCTTGATAACCTGAAACCAAGAGACACTAAATTCTTACTTGTTAATTGTGATGAGTCGAGTGTTAACATTCTGTCCTTAAGAAGACAAGATTGTCCCGTATATATCCTTTTACGTTATAATTTTCTCTCAAGATAAAACAAAATCAGACCAATGAGCAAAGAAAACTCAAGTGTTTCTAAAGAAGAACCTTTGAGTGTTTGAAAGAGTGCTTAGAGAAGAAGAATATCAGAAAATCTGATTGTGGTGTGTTAACAATTGAGCTTAAGGCCTCAATTTATATGTGTGCAAGATGGCCTTTCAAATGCCCCATAATAGCATTCAATTTCCATGTAATGGATGACCTTTAATCCCCAAGTAATGCATCAAAACAATGGTCCAAGTAATGGCCATTATTGGGTGGATTCAACGCCATTGAAACCACCTCAACAACCAAACCTTTGGGATTTCGTCGAGCAAACACTGCCTAGGAAGAGCTGCGGCTCTGCCATACTGGAGTCGCGGCTCCGGACAGCCAGAAAGCCACGACGCCTCACTGCCGACCATGAGTCGCGGCGCTGCTTGGGGGGAGCCGTTCCATCTTACACTTCGCATAATTTTTCCTTCGTCTACCAACGTGGAACACTTGTTATTTTGCCAATAACCGTCCATCATTCTATATCTCAAACGTTTCACTTATGTACTAATATCTCTTTCACTAATGAAATTTACGATACTTGACACTATGTGTGCACGTGTGTGGAAACGGCGTTTCCGACGTGCGGGTGTTAGCGATTTTCCAAATGCTCACGCAAGTGTACGTATCGTTCCAAGTAATATAGTCTGTAAGATCGAATATCGTCCACAAAGACTGGTTTTCAATTACCGAACATCTAATCTATTTTATCTATTTGGCTAACGATAGTTTGTTTGGGTTTTATTTATGAACTAGCTAGAGTAATTGCAAAAATTAAACTAAATATGCTTTGGTTTAAATCAGTTATGGTGAAAATAGGGCTTCCAATATCCTCGACTATCCACTCTTTTTCAATCCTTAATGCAACAACAATAGTTTCGTCTTCTTCGTTAAGTTAGCAGGTTAACTAGTCTGTCTTATATTCCGGTTAGGATATATAAAAGCTCAACCCTATGCAGAAACCTTATATATTTCTATGATAGATTTTACCACATAGGAGGATTAAGAACAGTAACCTAAAATGCTACACAAGTATCGGAGTACTTTCGTCCCCGATTTTAACCTATGTCTATTCAATTACAGCATATCCAAATCTCCCCTCTCGGATCTCGATTCGAAATCATATAAATTATGACAATTAGTGATCAGTTAATTATCAAACATTCAAATCAATATTGAATAAATCTTAACAAGATGAAGAAGAAACCAAACTAATGCATTAATTCATGAAAACGAGTTTCAAGCGATTCAATGGAAAGCCCTAATTAAAAGATTAGATCCTAGCCATAGACATGCTAAGAACTAATTCAATATCCAACATGAACTGAAATAAGAATAAAGAAAAGAGAAAAGAAAATAACTTGAACTAGGTCTCCAATCTTGTGTTTTGCCTCTTTTCCTAGCCTCCCCAAAGTAGAATAAAAGTATATACAAGATCCCTTAATAAGGTCAGGGTTTAGGAATTTTATAGTTGGGAAAAATTGCATTGCGGACCCTGAAAACGTGTCAAAATTCGGCCCAGAAAATCAATTTTTCCGCCTCGGCGCCGCGGCCCTGCTGGCTGGCGCCGACGACGTCCTTTGCCCGGTTTTTTGATTTTTTGTCATTTTCTCGTCCGGACTTCGTCTGATTTCTTCTATATTTCCCGAGACTTCTTTAGACTTCATTTCTTGGCCTTTTCTTGTGCAATTACACCTCAATTAAGCTCATTTCATCTTCTTTTTGCCATTTCTCCATTTAGGACCGCTGTGACTCAAAAGAAAGAAAAACGACCCTAACACGACACCAATTTCAACGAAAATGGGAAAAATACTAACTAAAAATGACTCAAAAAGTGTATACAAAATATGCCTAACAGTGGGATCCCAATTATTCGAGTCAAATATAATGGGATAAACTTAATTCCACATTAGTAAATTTCCAACAATACCTTCTTGAAAGAGATTTTGGCGCACTCACAAGGTGTTTTTCTAGTAATCTTTCGGCGGGCCGATGTTGCATTTCGATAGGTAGCCTTGACTTTGAACCTTCCATAGTTGAATACAATTTGACTTACTTATTGCGCGGTGAATGTGATGTCTTGAAGCATCAGTATTTAGTGTAAGCCAAGACAATGGTACCAACACAACAACTTTCCTTACCTTGTTCTTCTTAATGTTTTGTCTGTTGTGGTCGTGAACACACTTGGATTCTTAAGTGCATTCATTTGAGGTGGCCTGTCCCTACACTTAAATAGATAGTCTCCTACAAGGTATCCTGCTATACCCCACTTCACGAGTGTTAGGCATCATTAAATGTTTTCCCAAACTTAACCTCAACCGGTGATGATCATTTAATGTTTTGGAAACTTAACATCTACCCACCATGCATGTAGCACTTTAAGATCTATCACGGGAATGACTTTGGATTCATGTTTCTTTACAGAAATTATCATCCGAAGTGCTCTTGCTTCCACCGAAGCGCTCAACTGAACATTTATGATTTAGTTTTCCATTGAACCTAATTCCTGGGATCTCTAGTTAGTAAGGTTGTGTATCCATCGTATCAGTCCTTATCGTTTGGGTTTAGACATGCAGAACATATGATCTCTGGATATGCCCTTAGTTAAAAGGCATGATTTATCCTTTGATTAGTAATCAAGGAAGTGATACCTATGATGATCAACTGTCATACGGTCTTATGTCTCCGACAAAAGTGTTCAGACATCGTCATCCGTGCCCTACAATGTAGATCTGACGAAGGCACGAGTTTCTCCAAATAAAGGGATATCCTCTAAGAGGTCATGAAGTTACTCAACTTCTTTTCATGCTTTGTCCAAAGCGATAAACTCTGATTCGATCACAAATCGGCCGATGCAAGTTTGATTAGAGGATTTCCAAAGACACACCACACACATCCACTTGTGAATTTGGTGTTCTTCAAGTCTGATATCCAGTTTGAATCACTATGTTCTCCCAGAACCGCTGGACATCCAGAATACAATAATTCGTAGATAAGAAATTATCTCAGATATCGTCATATCCGATTTAACGCCTTCTATCGATTATTTCCAGAATCACGAGTGAACCTTAGTTCAACTGATCTTTTTTATAAGCCGATACCAGGTCAGTTGTAGTGTGTAAAATACATTGAACTACATGTGACCTGCGCATATCACTCCTGGTATACGGGTGTAGTGCACCATGATTCCAATAAATTCTATGATTCATATCCATTGGTGACTTTAACGAGACTGTCAAACACTTCACAAATGAGTTTGGAATTAGACCAGTCCATTAGATGTCTTGAAAATTTCAATTCCTAAGATGTCATCTGCAATACCCACATCATTCACATCGAAATATCATTTCAACATGTTTTTAGTCTCTAGGATCAAACTAGGACTACTTCATGTGATCAACAAGTCATCTAAAGGCATATTACGACGAACGAATTAGAATTACCTTTCATGTAGACATATTTGTAACACTCATTAATGGAGAAACCCTCGATAGTAGAGTACTATCAAAGTTTTCATACCATTGCTTCAGGGCCTGTTTCAATCCGTATATAGATTTGACAAGTCAACAGACTTTTTTCTCTTGCCCTGGAGCCACATACCTCTCGGGTTGTTCCATATAGATTTCTTCTTCCACTTTCAGACTGTTGGTTTTCTAACTTTAGAGTCAATATTTTTGTTGTCACATTCATTAATTCAATTTTATATGAAACTTTCAGGACCAAAATGTTAACATTTCAGGGACCAAAAAAGAAGTTCATGAAGAAGCCCAACAGTCTACCAAACCAACTATCCGGTTAGGAAGGTTATCTCAATATCCATGCACGCAAGACTGCAATGACCCTGGATGTAAAGCTATTCGCATAGGAGTACATGTCCAAGTATCTGAGGCCTTATACTCGTCCTTAGATCCATATACTTTTTACTCAACTTGAGTATCCACTTTTACAACCCAAAGTTTTTTTTCCGGAGGAAGATCAACCATCACACAAGTATGGTTTTATCGGATAAAGTCTATTTCTCTCTCTCTTTGGCTTCTTTCCAAGGCAGTGTTTCTGGAGTTGACAATTCTTTGTTAATTTTCCATGGTTTATTCTCAACCATACAAGTTAGAAGGCCTGGAACAAGTTTTTATCTCCTCTTTGCTCCGTCATGGTTCAACATATAGAATTCTTGAGTTCTGTAGATCTTGAACATTAAGTTCCAGAAGTCAGCAACTTTTGAGTCACGTAGATCTGGAACGTCTAGTTCCGTACAATCAGGCACTCGCAGGTTCTTGTTAACCTCGAATAATTACTTCTTTTTCCTTCGCAAGGAAAGTTACCTTCAAAGAATTCAGCATTTTTTGATACCAAGATGCGATAAACACTACTGTTCTTTACAGATCCAGTGGATATACAATCTATAGTCTTAGGTCCAATATTGACTTGCTTTAGGTTAGGTATTTCAACCTTTGCCACACTACTACATATCACAACATTTGTAGGTGGGATCATTTCCACGTTTCACATGTAAGGTTATTCTTATCCTTATGTGGAATTCTGCATTAGCGGTAAGGATCGCCTTGACCCACATATCTTGGGCGTACGACTCTGCGCTTGGCTAACACCATTAGACTGAGGTGAGTAAAGAGCAGTCGTTTGATGAACGGTGCTTCATATTATCCCTCTCTATCCCTACGAATTCCTCAATCCGTAGGCTTAGTTAATTTTCAACTTCTGTTTTGCAACGCTTTTCCGCTTCAACAACTTCATCTTTGATTTTCAACAAACAAATGATGCAATACTTTGTATCATCATCAATGACGGTCACAAAGTGCTTGTCTCCCCCTCTATTTCGTACAAGCTTCAAATCACCCATGTAGGTGTGACTAAGTTCTAGAGGAGCGGTGCTTCTTTCGCTATTCCTTTGACGGAATGGAAAGGTGGTTTTGCCTCTTCGTCTACCTCATACTAATTTTGAGGGTTTATGTCGACAAATGACAACAATCTCAACTTAGTTAGTTGTTAAATGACTTTCTATTTAACGTGTCTTAATCTATGATGGTATAGATGCATGAATTACTAATAAATCATTCATTTGGCTACAGACGTACTGTACCATTCTTAGTTATTACAGACCTGTTGGATTAGACTCAAGCCAGTTTTCCCAACAGCATTCCTGAAACCAAGTTTGGGATATGTATCACCTCTTTTAGAGTGATCCCATTCCCTAAAGTCCTTTTGAGGAAAACCTCTCCAACCCCTTCTACTTAGAGGTGGTGTTGCTTCACATAAACAACCTCTTGCCCGTGGTTAGGGCGTAACCAGATCATATGTGATCTAGATACTCTGGCCCACTCCAGTTGTCTTGGTAGACTGAGTGTCCAATTTATTTTCTACCTTTCTTTTGGCCTTCAGATAATTTAAGATCTGAAAACTCTGGCCCACTCCCATCGCCCGTAGACTTTGTATGACTGAGTGTCCAATACCATTATGTCAAATGAAGGATCTTCTGTCGGATACGGTGACAAGTTTGTCTTTAGTCCTTTAGTCCATGTCTTCAACCCTCTAGTCCTCTTCCCTTGTGATTGGTGCCTAGAGAAATTCCTGGCGCTTACTTTGGATTGTCTATAATTTCAATTTTATCACAATCTAAGTCCATACTTTAGAGGGGTGTTTACAATATCCCAATCTTTAAACGGGAAGGAAGGTAAGACTACACTTCTGATTTTAAGGTGTAGGAAATATAAGTTTTAGTGAAAACACTTTCATATTCCTAGCCTTGCTTACACACTTTTATTCAGAAATTATCTAAACTCATTATAGACAAGGAATGAGTAATTAACTTAGACTTTTTGGATTCTAGCCCGCGGTAGTCCCTTCGTTGGACTGAGTGTACATATCATCCTACCATTCTTCGAATTCTTTGTCTGGGGTAGATGTATGCCTTCTGCTACAAGATAGAACAACATCTTCAGCTTTCTCCTCTTGTCCCAGTTGGCGTCTTCAACCTCCCGTAGCTGCTTTTTTCCACCACTCTTGGAAACGGTGACCACAACTCTTCTTTGATGCTTAGCCGTATTAGCATGACTATCAACAATATCTTGAAGCTCATCATCAGATCTATAGATCCCACATTTGATAGAGACAGATTTGTAACTGTCGTCAAAGAGAGAGCCAAACCACCTCAACAGCCAAACTTTTGGGATTCCGTCGAGCAAACACTGCCTGGGAAGAGTCGCGGCGCTGCTGGAGGGGGCCGCGTCGCTCTGGCGCTGAGGCCCAGTCCGTGCGGCGCTGCATCCCTTCTCGCCTCCGCGACCCTTTCCCAACCTGTTCCATCTTACGCTTCGCACCATTCTTCCTTCGTTTACTAACGTGGAACACTTATTATTTTGCCAATAACCGTCCATCATTCTATGTCTCAAATGTTTCACTTACGTACCAATATCTCTTTCACTAATGAAATTTACGATACTTGGCACTATGTGTGCACGTATGAGGAAACGACGTTTTCGACGTGCGGGGTCCCAATTGTTTGAGTCATAAATAATGGGATAAACTTAATTCCACATTAGTAAATTTCCAATATTAACTCCTGCCGTTCACCACAAACTACTTCATTTTCGAGAATTTATAATTATTTGTCACATTTTATTTTTTGTATAAATGTAGTATTTCGTTGTTTCATGATATGAGGGTAAAATAATCATCTAATTTTTTGTCCGAATTTAAATACTCCTTAAATAAAATTAATATATATATTAAAAGTAAATCACCATTTTCTAGACTCTTAATCTTCTCTTTTTCATTAAATACTTGTGAAAATGGGTCAAAAGAAAATGAAATTTTGGTCAAAAAGACATTTGTTTGGACAAAGCTGCTGTATGAATTCCTCGGAACAGTCGGACAATTAGCAAACCCCACACTTCTACACATGATTTTGTGTGTGCACACATGTTTATGTGCATGCGTATAAAGTAAACATTCATTCAAACTTAACAACAAAGGTAAAATATCCCTTCATATATATTGCATGAAAAGAAGTGAAAAACTAGAAGCATATACCTACTAATAGTTTCATTATCTAAGAATTAGTTTCGTAGTTTATGCAGGAATACAACAATTATTATGTCTCAATTTCAAAACAAGTTAGAATCAACTATATGAATTCTTATATTCCGTGTTGCTTCATTTAAGTTAATCTTTGTCTAATATTATACAATTATAAATGAAAATAAAAGGCTTAGGGGTTCTCTATATTTTGTGGTATATATCACAGGACCAAAAAGTTAGAAATAATAGCATAGAAAGCCTCTAATGGGGCCATAGCGAAGTGTCCAAAGATATATTTTTTTCCAAAATAAAGAAAAGATAAAGCTTTAAAGCTATAGTACAAATAACAACTCCTGAGAAGACAAGGAACAACTAAAAACACCAAACCTGGTGATTAATTTATTCCCCCTAGCCTCATTTTTCTATGTGCAATCTTGTCGTTTCTCTCTTTCTCATAGACATAAGCACATTCTTTATGTCCTCTTAACTATTATAAGAAGCAGAGCCTGCATAATATTCACTAACATCTTAGCTCATGAATGCTACAATTTCAAAGGAAAATGGTGCAGGATCAAGAAGTTTTCGGAACGAAGACTACAATAGCAGGAGAGTGTTCTTGAGGAGCTATCCACTTCACTGGGGAGATTCAGTGGAAGATGGAGAAAACAAAGACGACACTGCAACAGTAATGCCTACAAGTAAAGAGAAGACTTGCATGAAGAAGAAATTTATAGCAATTTTTCATTGGAAAGGAGAAATAACTTTAATATTTCGAAGGCTCAAGCATAAGGTCACAGTTTACTTCATTACTTGTCTTCCTGTTGGATTCAAAGCTCCTACAGCTATGATTTCAGCTTAATATCATTTTGTCTACAAAAAAACTTCTATCAATTTCTCACTGCAACAAATGTGATATTTAGCTACGAAATTATTAGCTACGACACAAAACTCGTCGCTAATTAATCATTTTTGTGATAAAAACTACATTTCGTTTTTAAAGTTTAAATACATGTGTCACATACTCTTAGTGACCAAACACAAAATTTGGTAGCAAAAAAATTATCCCCTAAAATGAGTTGGCGCTATTTATTGATTATTGAGTTACATTAGCATTATTTTGTCACTAATAATGTACTCAATAAGTGACAACCCATTATTTGTCTTAAAATTAGTTAAATTTTAAATACGAGAATAATTTTATCACCAAAAGTATGTTTTATAATAGCCACAAATTAAAGATTGTAGTTAAATGTTGTAAGTTTTATCACCAAAAGTATGTTTTATAATAGCCACAAATTAAAGATTGTAGTTAAATGTTGTAAGTTTTAGCTACAATTTTTTATGTTTAATTGCGACCCTAATTTTTGTCACTAATAAACAATTAGTGATTGAATAATTTATTGTCTCTAATCAACATACGACTTAGTGACAATATTTTTTTGTCACAAAATATGCAATGTTTTAAATAGAGACAATTTAAAATTTGTAGTTGAATGATTTAACTATTAGCGACGAAAAATATTCGTCGCTTAATATAAATGATCTTTGGTTACGATTGTTTATGATGATAAGTTATCGATGTTCGAGTGTCTCCTGATAGCATAGTTGCATTTATTAGTTTGATGTAAACATCAAATGTGAATTAAACACATCGTTTGAGCATAAAATATTTAAGAAAAATAGCATTTCAGAAAAGTTAGAAAAATGATATTTGAAAGTTGAAGTTGTGTCTGAACATATTCATTTAATCTTTTAAAAAAGGGTAGAACTTTTATGAGTGGAATAAACAAAATTCACTTAAAACCTGGGCAAAATCATTTTTTCAAACTTGACACTTTAAAAAGAAAAAATCAATAGATGAGGAAAATTTGATGTCCAAACGGCCCCTTAAGTCTTTTCCTACCAAGCTATTTGTTAATCAATTTTCCCTTGACAACACTTCAGGACTCAAAAGTTTATTTCCTCAATCAATGTTTCTTGATTTTTCTTTCTGCATATGAAGTTGAACAAAATTTTCGTGTGATCCTTAAACCATACTCTAACATTGCACAGTAATATGAAATGTTTCACAGCACCCATAAAACTAGTTTAACAGAGAATAAGCTTACCAAATGATGATCTTGCTACAAATAGTGTAAATAGAGTTCGTCAGCTGTCGAATAAACTGATTTCTGCTAAACGCAACAACACCACAATTGAGTAAATAAACACCTACTCTTCACATAACAGGGCCCTAAGTTAGTAGTACATCCAGTACTTTAAAGTGGCAAAATATTTGCTACAACAAGTTCTCATACAAAAGATGTCTTTCCTACTATAGATGAAACTACTGCACACTTGTTTCCCTCCAAAGAAGCTATTACAGCTACTGCCAGATGGTGACCGATTTAAACAGCTTAAGGCATGAAGCTTGGCAAACTACGAGGCGAGTGCACAGGCAGTACACGACTTTGCAACTCTACTAAAACTACAGGCTCTACATCTCAGGTTTGATGCTTACCCATAAAGTGTCTGCTCGGCGTTAACAAGGGAAGCCTACTTGCACAATGTCACCCTTATGTACCCCAACTTGTATTTGGAGAAATCAGAGTAATAAGCTGAATACATATTGATGGCTCGTCTATTATCTAGTCATCTGGTTGAAGCCGGACATGCGGGCAAGGCCTATCATGTTCTCCTCTTGTCCACAGATGCTTGAGGTCACCTCTTTGCTTTCCCAGCATAAAAAATGTGCCTAACATGATAATAACAGATGTTCAAAATGATGAGCACTTAACATAGAAAATGAAAGGTTTAAGCTTTTCATTGTTTAGCAAAAGCTATTGAAAGAAGAGGGAAAAATTGGGTAGAGTTCTGAAAGAAATGCTCATGAAGAAAGCAACAAAGAACGGGCAGGTTTCCTGGAGAACTTCTGAGTAGTAGGTAGGAAAACTGAAAATTTTCCTTTATACATTTTGGTTGTTCCTTTATTGCCTGCTACTGTTAGACATATCCCTCCTTGGTGCATATACTCACCTTTGGAGATTGAAGAGAGCCATTCTACAACCTTCACTTTTCCGATTTCATTTTTTGACAATGTAACAAGCCATTGTCCCATTTTAACAGCTTTACCAGAATATAAATCAAGAGTCAATTCATACTACCCTCTTTTTTCATTTTATTTTGGGCTGATAGGTAATAGCCCATACTCTCCCTTCAGTCCCTGGAATATGACATTCCTCAGAGCCGACACAACACAAGCATGAGGAAAAAATGTTGACAGTCTTAAAGAATGTGAATGTCCCTCATCAGTTGTATAATAGTTTTCAAAGGGGTTTATAATGTCTGGGTGATCTTTGCGTTAAGTTTTAAATCGGATGCTCATATTCTTTTACACGGTATCAGAGTCATTCTTGGTTTACCCAATGTTAGGGCCACATGTTATACTTTTAACGCTCCAAATTCCGCTCAGTGTGCACGGGCATGTTAGAATGTCCCACATTAGTTGGGGAAATACACTGTCGTCTCATTATATGATCTTGGGCAATCATCACCTCATGATCTAGCTTTTGGGGTTTAGTTAGGCCCAAAATACATTTTCTTTACATGTTATTAGAGAAAGAACCAGAGGTACTCTCTACTGTGAATTCCTCATTCTTCACCTCTCTTAATATCCCTCTTCCTTTTGTTCATAAACTAAAAAAAAAGGAAAAAGGAACATCAGAATCAAATTTGCAGAAAATTGAAAATTCAGGTTTTTAATTTGCCATCTCCAGGTTATCTTTGTTCATTGACCAACACCCTCCATTTTCAAGACCGCTTCCCAGCCTATTCTATCGTGGGCTTCTCTTTCTCAAAACAACCCAATGTGCCGCTCTGGACTTCACTCATCTCTCCCTCAGCCATTTAGACACTGACTTTGCTCTAATTCCACTCTTAAGCCTGTTGAACGTACTCTTTCTTTACTCTAGGTCCACTCTTCAGCTTGTGTCTCTCATTACTTCAACCCACTCTCTTCTCAAATGAAAAAAAGAAAGATAAGCAAAAATAATATGTAAAAAAATTCAGTCCACGAGTAAACCTAAAACCGAGTTGCATGTGAGGGAAGGTGTTACAAATAAACGTACCCCTAAATTGTGGAAGAGTTTTCAAAGGGATTCTACCATATTCGCCCCTTGGCATGGGGGCATTAGAATGTCTTAAATTAGTTGAAGGAATGAATTTGTCTCCTTTAATGATGATTTTGGATAATCTCTCACCTCATGAGCTAGCTTCTAGACTTGAATAAGGCCAAAGGTCCATTTTTTACATTCATCCTACCCAATGTTAATCTTGCTTCTTTTACATGGAGATCATCCTATATGTGTTTGTGGTGGTAGAATATCATAAGAATCAGATGTTATAAGCTTGACTGCTCCATTATGAGAGATACTTTTATGCTTCTTGCAACATACCTAGTGTAAAAGGAACAATGTAAAGCAAAGCAGGTTGACCATGACCATCCATCAAATTCAAAGCCACATATGTAGTGAGCAAACCTGTAAAAGGAAAAAAAAAGGAATCAAGAGGGTAAACGGAAGCTTCGATTGGTTCTAAATCTTGAAAAACACTAATCAACAGTACTAAGGGATGCTAATACATCATATATATGCAATAGTTCTGCTGTTTATATAAAACATATTAACTTCTCTTGACACGGTAAAAGATATACATATCAAGCTCAGACACTGATAATCATATCATTCCTCTAACTTTGCTAATGCCTGACATACTTCTGATTATATTATTTATTATAGTAGTAGGAAAATGGGCATAAACTGAGTATCATGACTGCAGTTCATCACTTAACCAGGATCGAGTTGCATAATTCTGTGAGACAATCCCCTGCTATTCAGACTAAAGAGGTGAAGAGAAGGGAGAAAGAGAGAGGGATGAAACATAAAAAGCACCAACCAGCAGTGCATTCTGTTGACAACAAGAATATGCTGTTTCATTTGGTCACAATCAAATCACAATGTCACTAAATAAGTTTATTCCTGTTTTCTGAAGAATTTATACCTAAACCATAAGCAATCATAGCCCACAGGAAGTAGCCTTCTCGAAGTCTCTTATTACACAGCCAGTCATACCTGCAATAAAGAACAAAATCTATGGGAAAAAGAAAAAGAAAAGAGAGGTATAAAGCTTTTGACTGCTTTATATTTGAACTTACATGCATTCATCATTTAAATGATAACCTAACATTCAACCTCTCTTTTTAGTCTTGATATTTACTTGATTTGCTCATTTGAAGAATCAGAAATGTCCAACATGAAAGCATTTGATCATACCAACACTAACGCATCGGATTCCATCAGAACTCTGAAGTTAAGCGTGCTTGGGCGAGAGTAGTACTAGGCTGGGAAGTCCTCGTGTTGCATCCCTCACTGGGTATGTTGTTGTTGTTGGAAGCATTATGCAGCTAGGGGTGTCAAATGGGCGGGTTGGGTGGGTCAAAAGGGGTTGAGTTAATAAATTACCCGCCCAAAAGTTACTTGGGTTGAAATATGGGCTAAAACCGGGTCATAACCCAACCCGCCCAATTCTTACTAAGTTTTAACTTTCTTGTTTGTTCTTTTATAATTTTTTAAGTACTTAATAAAGCTTTTTTTCTTTATTATGGCTTATATATAACATATCAAACATGTTTTTATATTTTAACAAGGTTTCTCATGGGTAAATTTGGGCTACATATCAGCCCCATTTCAGATGGGTTGAATTGGGCAGGTCAAAATGGGCTAAGCTAATAACTGGGGCAGGTGAATTGACCCGCCCATACATGAACGGGTTGGGCGGGTCATGTTTTCAAGGGCTAATTTGGTCACCCCTATATGCAGCCGTGGGTCTCTCAGAGGCATCCATAGGGCTTAGAACCTTCCATTAGATGTGCTAGAGCCAATGTTTTGAACAGGCTCTTTTGGAGGATGGAAAAATAAGTAAACTGAAAAAAAAAAATTAAAGCCTCCAAGAAATATAGGACATGATGGAACCTCATTATGTAAAAAACAAGTTTCATTCAGCCCATGGTCAAACCTTAAAGAAAATGCTACCAGTAAACCTGGTAAAATTATGTCACCAAACCCAATGATACTGTAGCCTTTCCAAGGGTCATACAGTCGTGGGATTTTCAGTAACATAGGAATGCCATCTTCTCCACTTTTATCACCGCGTGCAACCTACATAGGAGAAAATGATCACATTTCAGGAGCAATAGTCCTTTGTAGTTATAGCAGGGCTAAAAGTACACAAACAACACAAAGAAGAAACTCTATAAACAAATAAAGAGCTTACCACTATCATCACACTCTTATGGAACAACGGTTTGGAAAGGAACACCCAAAAAAGGTCATACAATAAAGAACAACTCAGAAGAACCGTTCCCACCTGATACAGTCAAGGAAAAATAAGAGAAAATGTCAGACCGCCAATAACCTACTCAGCAAGAATTCAAGTCTATGAAGGACCAAGAAATATTCACACTAGAAGATTATTCCTGAACCAAATTATTAGTTTTTACTGTTGCTTGTTTATTATAGTTGTTTGATAGCAGGACTAAAGAGATACAACATAAACTGCAGAAACACTAGTCGTGAAGCATTGTCCCATTAGGAGAAGTGGACAAATGATGAATACTGCAACCCATGCTCCCAGCTTTCTAATCCCCTTCTCCAATTTTTTTTTTTGTATATGGTAAATCACTCTCTTGGTGACTTGAACCCACAACCGTAAGGTTGGAGGTGGAGATACTTTCCACTTGAGCTACCCTCTTCTCCAAATATATAAACAGAGCAGGTCGCTGATTTGTCTATTAAACCTTTTAGTGGCTCTAAAGTGAGTCACATTCATAACCATCTGGGGACTGTACTCATTTGATAAACTTCTTGAGCTTAAGAAGATTTAAGTGAACAAAGGGTAATTTGAGATTACTTAGTGGTAACTTTGTGTATTTCAATTGTACATATAAAGAAGTCAGTCAAAGGTGATTGGCAACTCTCCCCGTACTCTCTCCTCGTTCCTTATTAGTTGTTGACAATTTAAAAGCAAAAATAGGATCAACTTCTGTAGAGTTTAGGTTTTTGAGAAGCATGTATCTACTTAATAGTTGATCTGTTGATGTCAAGAATAGGGATACCACAATACGGAAGACATTGCTCAGCCACAGTAAAATTTCAAGCATTAATGAGAGAAGGTCCAGGGATATACCATTTTCTTAAAGCCAAAACATTAAATAAAACTGTACAGCTGTAACACAATAAAAACCAGCAGCATGAACTGATTTACCTTGAGGTTTGGAATTTGCACAATCTGGAGAACCGTGATGATCAATGCAATACCCTAGTTAAGAGAGTATCAATCCATTACTTTGAGTCAATACTAATATGAACAAAAATATAGTTATCCAATTATCACGTTACCCTCTTTTCCTTTTCTCCTTAAGGTCGGGGGTGGGGGTTGAGAGCTCTCCTTAGTGTCTGGATGTATAATCATACCTATTGGAAGTAGTGGTATCCGAAGAATAGGAGTTGATATTCCAACACTGAAAAATATGCCTAACACACCCCTATGTCGCAGGATGAACCAAAAAACATATTTCTAAGTGTCTAGAAAATACTTAAATGTTTACAGATTTAATTCATCAAAGTTCTTACAGAAAACAGGAAATTTCACCAGAAGTATAGTAACAAAAGACAATGAGAACAGAACCTGACAACTCAAAAAAAAAAAGGACACCGAAAAAAAAAGGCAGAAGCCAATATTCTCTTGAAATCCAAAGATGAAAAGAATCCAAGCACATAGGTAGGTCAATTCAAGAGCAAAGATGTGACCAGTGTTCTGATAATAGAGAAGCAAGCTTCCATTTCCCCCCCCTCACAACCACGTTTTTAAACACTTACCTACTGTCTTAATCGAAAAAAATATGTCTACTCTTTTTAAGCATATAGTGTCATCCTTAAGACAACACTAACTGCAAAAAAATCATTTTCTTTTCTTTTGAAGCACACAAAGGGTTTATTCCTCTGGAATTTGTTGAATAAGGTTCTTTTGATCAGATAAAAATTTGTTTCTGTAAGTTTGTTATCTTCATCATGATACATTCATTACCCTTTACAATTTCCATTAACCAAGAAGATCAGATCCCAAGTAGGTGATAAGAAGCGGTTCCACATTCCACCACCCAAGCCCATAAAAGAAAAGGAAAAAAGAAAACCATGGTTAGATTAGTACAACTCTCTAACCAATAGGTCAGGGTTGAAACTGAGAGGGAAAAAAAGGAAACAAAGAAGATACAAGAAACTGAGATGATATTAGACAAAGGAAAAGTACGATACTGCAATAGTGCTTACAAGTATATCTTGACCTATCCAAGCAAAGGAGATACGGCGGTAAACTGCCCACAGAACTGCAAAGGCTATGCAGAATGGAGAAATCGCCAGCGTCAGATATGAAACAGGTCCCAGAAAAGGAATTTTAATGAATGATTGTCCAAAACGTTCAAACCATCTGAAACTATATATAGTGACTGTTAGCTAGACTTCTAAGAACCACCAACAACCAGAGTTGTGGTATGTAAAATGAACTTAAATCTTATTTTTTTAGAAAATAACAATAAAAATTGAGAAGCAATGACTGACAAGGTGTCCATAACGCGCCACAATGAAAGAGCACACACCCAGGGTGATCTGAAAGAGTACATGGTGCTCCCAGAAAAAGAAAAGGAAAAAGGATTAAAAAAAAAAGCATACTTGGTAATGCTCCTGTGCAGCTGTACTTTACAGTGAAGGTCTAAGCCACAGTTACTTTCACCAAAGCATGCAAAACTGGAGCCTTAATAACTACTACTCTGGTCGGAACTAATAGACCTATCACACATGAAAGAAAAAATAACTAGACTGAATGCTTAAACTGATGGGATAAGTAATAGGAAAGGAGGGCATCTCATCTGCCCAAATCATTATTAAGTACTAAGTGAAAGGAACATCACATGTTACTGTATTTTGTGATCTTGTTTAAACAACAGATGTTGCATGAATTTATGGCAACAACCTTAATCTTTTTATTTTTTTGGAGAAAGAACGATCATAATCTTTCTTTTTGCCACTCATAAATAGTTGGTATTTCTGGTTGAGAGAAGTTTAAAACAATGGTACATTCAAACTTTGAGATAGTAAAGCCTTTCTTTCTAGGTAGGTAAGGTAAGAGGGTAAATGCCTCTCATTTGAAACTGTACCAAACTTCAATTCCAACAGCCAGGTTATGATAACTGATTTTCAAAAGAACGAACATGTAATGCTAATGTTACTGCTAGCATAGTGTATTATTCTGGCCATTTATGATAGAAATCCTAATTGCAGTTGATGCTTGAAAAGTGTGATGTAAGACATAGGGGGACAACATGTCAAGTTAAAGAGCAAGAAATTTGCTTTTCCATTTTGCCTTTTAATTTGTTGACTTCCAGGAAAGACTCTTTCCTTATTGCTCTCTGACATGACCTATATTACAATACTTTTCAATCTTATTCAACAATTCATATTTTTGCTTATAGATTCATGCTATTATAAAAGTTTTGAAAGACAACAAAATGATGTTCCACCAAAACCTGCAAGAATGTCACTTGTATTTATTATCACATGATCAAGACCTATGCACAAATGCGATCACAGGTCAATATCACCAAGGGCCAGGATTGCAGAACATATTACAGAACGTCAGAAACAGAAAAATAAGATGGTTGCGGCTTCATATCCACTATTAAATATGATTTGATATCACTCTAACTAATTAGGATTCAGACCCAGAATCCTAGATGGTATAAGTTGATGTGGAACTTGTATTTGTTTTTCCATGCACAGCTGCCTAATTACAGATTGATTTTCATTCGTGGTCTTTCTTGGAGCAGTCTTACTACTGAATTTCTGAAGCCAAAAAGAAGAGCCCTGAGTGCCAGTTGGAAAAGTAAGATTAATGAGCATTTGCTTCAAAGATGAGATGTTTTTCCTTTGTTTTCTCGTGGACAATGGATATGCGGCTATGAGATCAGCCAACCTACTCAACCCTCCCACATAATACAAAAGGGGAGATGTTTATTTTTGCTCCGTGTTTTACCCCTTTAAGCAAACATTTGAAATTTCACTTTCCAACCCTTTTTTCTGGAAAGCTTTGCTAACTTTTCTAGTTTGTGTAGTGTTTGCTTGGATATTTTATCAAAAAGATATTTGAAGAAGTTTTTCTTAATTAATTTCTAAAAAATTTCTATAAAACAACTATACAAACATTTTTAGTTCTTTCAGAAAACTTTTCTGAGAAACTTCTCCTGAAAACAGTGCAAATGTGGTTTTGCTTAGTGGAGCATTTGACACACTGTAGCTAAGAAAATAATATATGAATAGCACCAATAAGATACATACCATGATAGCAAAGCAACCAAACACGTTTGTAGACCCTGTAAGCACAATGTGAGAAAAGTGTTACTTCAAAAAATTGTCTGCATCAAGATAGAATGATCTTAACCTCATTGAATCCATTCACGTATTTCTCTATACATGAATGATGTGCTAGCGAGTTCTTATCTCAGATGGAGTAATGGAAGGGATCACCTATGGATGAAATTATATTGGAAACAAATATGAAAGGTATTGAGAGATGAAAATGAAAAGGTCCTGATTTCCATTCATCTGTAGGGCCTTGTTTTTAAGGGCAGTCTGGTGCACTAAGCTCCCTCCATTCATATGTAGGGCCTTGTTGTTTGCATAAAATCTTATCTATTGCTATTCTTGAATTTAGGCTCCTTTTGGTGTGACGTACCTCGAAACCCCCAATGGAGAATAGAACCACTAGAACGTCTATAAACCAGGAGGACATCAATTTGTAGAGCATAATCAAGAAGCAGGATGCAACCACCACGAACAGAACTGCTGATACTATGTTTATTTCCAGCACAACACCGGAACGAGACACCTCTGTGCTATTGCATTCATTTGATCCATCCTGTGAGACACATTTCAACCAAACTGCTAAGGAAAGATGCAGTGAGTTTCATGCTTCAAAATCGTAAAATGCATGGAATACTGCCTAATGAGCAGGAAACATAAAGAGGAGAGGCAGAGGAATGTTTGCGACTTTACTTTTAAGAGCTTGTCCTGCCCAATTGCAGCTTCTCTGGCACGCCATGCAGACCAATAAGAAGCACACAATATGGTAGCAACTGCCATAAGCCATAAAAATACTTCGGCTATATCAACCAATGGGCGCTTTGGAGAGTACAGCTGCACAGAAACTGAAAGATGGAAGATCTTTTAGTCACTATTTTGGAAACAAATCAGCACTAATAGCGACCATATGAAATAATCTCAGGTAACTGTGCACATGGAGCTATAAGGTGTCCCCCCACCTTCCCAAGTAGACCTACAAAAAAAGTAAAATACCACGAGACTCACCAGATGAGCTATTTCCAAGAAACTTTATCAGGCTTGTGCCAGCATGTTGTGGGAGCATGACAGCAGGGATACCAATGTCCAAGTCAGCTTCATTTTTTTCACAAACCATCTTGAAGAGCTCTACATAGCAATTGAGAGAGAAAAAGTTATATGTAGCCCTCTGCATGTGCATATCAAGAAGACATTAAGCAAAGGTGGTAATTGAGGAATTGATCGGATGATTTTAGTTTTTTCCATAGGGCACACTGTAATGACGTTCCAAATCAACTCCAAAATCGATCACTGAAACTTGATAATAAGAAAATAGCACTGCCTTTAGTTCAAAAAATAAATCATGACTGTTGATTGGCTGATTGCAGTTTTTACAAGACCATCAAGAATGAGCCAATTCATATTGGAACATGGAAAACAATACAGATAATACTTAGGAAGAGCACTTGAACCTGTTTGGTTGTTTATTATGAGGATAGCTGAAGCACCGGCATCTTCTGCAACGTTAGCTTTGGTAGTGAAACTGCAATTACCTCGGTGCACCAGGATGGCCTCACCAGTGAGCTATCACATATAGAAACCTAAATTTTGAGTTCACTATACAAATGACAATTTTTTGAGGTTTCCAACCAAATATGCTTTCAACAGGAGAAATAAATGTGAAACAACCTTATTCCTAGGTGTGCTACAACAATCCGGAGGGTCTGCAAAGGCCAGCCTTGTCTGATTAGCACGCTTCTCTTTTGATTCCAATGTCGGTCCAAATCGAGCCCCAACACCAACAAACTCTGTTACTTCTATACCATCAACCCAGATCGGAACTTTGACCTATTTAAGGATACACTATTTAGATAATATTCAGATAATATGTCCAATTACTAGTGTGGAACAAAGAGACTCCAATAACATATACAAGAAATAAAATATTTGACCAAGCAAAACTTAAATTAACATCTAAACGGCATCTGAGTTGTTCATCTGAGATGCCATGGTCAAGCTATACAGGAGTATGTAATTTCCACAAGATCTTACTCCATCAGGGTTCTGCACAACCAGGATTTAATGAGGTGTACTCTCAGTTCAATCCTTTTGTAAGTCTTTTTCATTGGATCTGGTGATAAAGTGGTACTAGGGGAGCAAGCCGCAGGCGACCTGTGATAGTAAAGATGTCTCTTTGCTTGGAAAATCATACTAACCGGTGTTTTACTGAAAAGACATAAAGTTCATATCCTTAAATTAGGAGGCAACTAAATTTTTAAACCCATCTTCTCCTTTTCCTTTTCTGATGTTCTTGGTTCCACAGCTGCAACTAGTACAACAGACTGGCTGGGTCACTATGTTTAAGCAGAACGTGTGAAGACAAATAAAACAGGCAAGTTGATCCCAACCATTTCAACAAGTTACAGCAGGGCCTTTACAAGATCAAAAGCTGGAATGACAATCACAGTCACAGTGACATCTTCTAAATTTCATTCTCCGCAGATATAACATCTTACCTGCCCATACCAATGACCCAACTTTCTTCAGACCTTACTATTGGGCACAACCTTATCTTTTTTTTTAATTTTCAGAGGAAAGCATTATTTTGGATAAGTGAGAAAAGTAAGGGTAATTATATAAGATTGTAGCACCACGGGGGCTGCTTTTGGAAAGAGAGATACAGTAAAAGAAAGGGTATCACATTAGCATGTATGGAGAAGAAAATTCTAACATTTGTTATGTATTGCTGACAGAGGCGGACGGACGTGTACTGATATGGGTGCAAGTGCACCCACTTTCGCCAGAAAATTACACTGTTTAGCTAGGTTAAAATTTTAGATTTATGTATATATAATGTATGGTGACCCACCTATTCTTTATTTATTAAATGTGTGCACCCACTTAGAAATATTCCTGCGTCCGCCACTGATTGCTAACACTTCCATTTTTACACCAAAAGTACAAGAGCTAAAGTCATGAGGCCTTACTGCCTTCTTGGCTTCAAAGCACCTGAGGTTACCTTAATTCTATATCGCCCAAAATATGAGAGGAAGAATTCTATGTCAAATTTCCTACAATACTTCGAGTGTTAGCCCATTTCCAGCTCCACAGAGCTTGTTTTAAGTCTTTGAGCGTCACCCATTTGAAGCTGAATAGATACAGAAACAGGCCCCACACTTGTCTTGCGACTGAGCAGTGGAGAAAGACATGATTGACTGTCTCAATTTCAGCTTCACATACAAAGCCTGTTAGAGAATGAAAAGACCTTCTTCATTAAATTTGAGTGAGAAAGGGCTCATTTACTGTAACCCACCAAAACAGGCTACCGCGGCAAACACTTTTTTTCCCCAAATCATCTTCCATCGCCAGTTTTGTAGGCTGACTTGACTGTAAAGATGCCCTCGTTGTCTTTGTCCATCTCAGTGATTTTTTTCACTCACTAACCCAGTTATACTCCTCTGGAATCAGCCTAACAGCTGAAGCAAGCAATCCCACTCCCAATGTTAGCAATTTGTAAAAATTATATTTGAAATGCTTAGATCTGATTTGAGCAACAGTTGTAAGTTGCCTCAGCCCTCAGGTTATTAAAGATTTCAGGATATTCCGTTTCCAATCCAAGCATCTATCTAAAAATTAACATGTAGTCCGTTACCTATTGTAAAAATTGTGTAAAGGATTTGAATTCTGACGACAACCGTCTAATAACCAAGCGTCTTATACTTAGAATTTAGCATTTTCCTCTTATTCCTGTAGTATCTGCAGTACTATATTTATAAGAAGGCCTTAATTATGTATACTCTGATTTATTTAGGCTCTTTCTTCCACATCAGGTAATTTGTCGAGAACAAACTAAGGGAGAAACAAAATAGCGCAAGGAGACAACAAAGGTAGTGAATCAACCTCTTCTTTTTTTGGACCTTGTCCCACCTTATGAAATGATATTGTCATTGACAGTTATCCTTGTACAGAAATTATCCCCAGTTTATCTAGTTGCTTTTACACTTTCCTTGTTAATCACATTGTTCAAGAGGGAAAAATATCTAGTACACTATTTAGTGGTGTCAATCTATCTATAATTTTGTTTCTTCCAAGTGGATAGTATACCCTCAAACATCTCCAAGACTCGTGACATTGCAAAAAAAATGTTCTGTTCCAAGAGGTTACCCCAGATAGGTTGAAGGGAAAGAGAACTTTATAAAGCTTCACAACTACCAACCTTTGGTTACAAAAGAATGCTAGATTTTTTGCACGGTTCAATCTTGTTCTCCCCTTTTAGATGCTTTTGGACTGATATCTTTATGCAAAGATTATCAAATATGAGGCATAAGACACAATAGCCAAGTGTTACAATTAGGGATTGCATCAAAATTAAGATCACGTAAAGTCTTATATCCCAAAGTGGAAGGAAGAGATAGGTCATAGAACCAATATTCACAAGAGTGGTTATTCTTCACTTTCCGTTTTTCCATGTTGTTGAAAGTGCTTACCCAACATTGACTTGGGATAAGAGTAAAAAAGGTACTATAGAACATGCAGAGACATGTCAATGTTTTAGGATCAGGAAAGGAAAGATGGTATTCACCGGGTCATTTTATTATATAACACCTGCTGGGGTTTTCTTGTCTAAGAAAGTTTGTCCTTTACTGTTAATGTCTCACCAAAGGACTTTCAACTTGAGGGTGCAGAGTTCCATATTACTTTTTGTCTTGATCTAACATCTTGGTAACAAACTTTTCCACTTCTCAGAATTCAATTAACTATAATAATGTATTAACTGAAGATAAGATGCGTGAAGCGAGGTTGAGATGGTTCGGGAATGTGCAGAGGAGCGACACAGATGCCCCAATGCGGAGGTGTGAGAGGTTGACTATGGACGGGTTCAGGAGGGGTAAAGGTAGGCCAAAGAAGTATTGGGGAGATGTGATTAGACGGGATATGACGCAGGTGCAACTTACTGAGGACATGACCTTAGATAGGGGTTGTGGAGGACACAGATTAGGGTAGAAGGGTAGTGGGTAGTCGAGCGTAGTCCTATTTACGCTTACAAAATGATAGTGTAGTGTTATTACTGTAGGCTCGATTAGACTGTCACACTTATAGGCGCATTATTGCTCTATAGTACTCTGTAGTTTGATTCCTGCTGCTATGTGTTCTTTAGTATAATTTATTTATCTTATTTAGTTGTGTTAGCTACTGCTTCCTGTTGTTAGAATGTGCTACAATTGCGTATTTGATTTTTAATATTTGCATGTTCACAATATTTTAATTTCTCGTCTGAGTCTAACCGTTTCTCATACTTTGTTTTGTTTTGCTTTGCCTGATTATGCTTTGTCTTGAACCGAGGGTTTTCCGAAAACAATCACTCTACCTACCAAGGTGAGGTGAGGTGTGTGTACATTCTACCCTCCCCAAACCCCACATTGTGGATTTCACTGGGTATGTTGTTGTTGTTGTTATGTATTAACTGAAGATTGAAGGAACCGGTAAAGTTGTTGCCATGTGACCAGGAGGTCATGGGTTCGAGCCGTGTAAACAGTCTTTTGCAGAAATGCAGGGTAAGACTGCATACAATAGACCCCTTGCGGTCCCGCCCTTCCCCGGACACTACGCATCCATTTTTTCTAATATATTAACTGAAGATTAATTGGGGAAGTGCAATCATATTTTTGCTGAAGAGGAAGTACAGTCATATTGTTACATTAGCTCTTAAATGGTAAACCACTCAATCAGGGGCAATTGCAAGTATTGGAAGTGGAAGCGCCCACGGCTATGTGTGAGAGTGTATTGAGAAATTCTAAAGATTAAACTAAATTTGCACCCTCTTTAAGGAAAGTGTAGGGGATGCAATAATAATCTACATCCGCTGATTTAAAATCCTAGATCCACCACTTCTTTTTTTGATAAATTAGATTCGCCACTTCATTCAACTCTCATTTCTTAATTTACATGACATAGGACAATGAGGATAGAAATTGAGAGCACAAAGGAAGGGCTTAGGAAAGAAATGCATCCTTCCTCTTTTTTTCAAATAAAGTAGGGACGCAATGCATCATATCACTAGCTGCAGCAACTTAGTCATCAAGAGATCCAGAAGATCAGCACCAAAACTAAGTAAACAATGAACCAACACCACCGTCCTTTTTATTTTGTTTTGGATAAATGTGATGTTTGGAGCAGCTTGCGTGAACCGCAATGATTTCGCATGATACTCTGCTTCCTTCCACCGGTACAGATATTGGATTTTATGCACGCATACTTAAATAGGGAGGACGAAATCACCTAACTATTTTACCTCTACTGGTCTCTTCAACCGCGCTTATCAACCGTTACATCACACCCTTGGGTGCTAATGTCTTAGTTCCCTTTAATTGTTTAAATTCTAATACAATTAAACACGTCCAGCATACGAACAGCAATTATATCACTCAAATATAAATGATACAAGAGAAAATCCAAGCTCGACAAGCTTAAAAAAAGCTTACTTGACCTAAAACATAAAAGAACAATGAGTTATGCACTGACAAATCACCAGACAGACATAAACAATCAAGTAACTGTGTCTCAATGGGTTCAACTATATGAATTCTCTATATCAATTTCACTCTTTTAGGTTAATTTCATTTCAGTACTAAATGATTTGACTTCTAAGACACACATAAACCCCACAAGAAGAAGAGAAAAATAAATAATCACAAAAGTAATCACAACTCTCAACAAACCAAACCTATAATTACACATTCAGAACTTGCATACCAGTACAGTATGGATTGAACAACGTTACCAACAAGAATAATGCAAGAACCCAAAAGGGCATATTTCAAACCAGAAAATGAACTAACTTTAAGCTAAATATACTCAATCTTTGAGTTTGAACTGAGAAAAAGAAACAGTTAAATCAAGAATCAGAAGTTACCAAAACAAAATTGTTGCTACAACCAGGGCGACTTGGAGCAGTATCATCTTGGTGAACTATATCACCCCCACTAACCAAAGTACTACACAGCACAAGTACAACAAAAACACCACAAATAGAACAGTCACCAATCTTGAACTCCATCAAATTCAAGAACCCTTTAACCTTTTTTTTTTTGCTCAAATCTTGGAGATCAAAGGTAAAGAGTGAAATGGGTGTCGTTGCTTTTTATTATCTTTTGTACTTTGTTTTTTGGTGGAAGATGGGAAGAGAGACATGGGATGTTGGGGGTATATCATATAGTACTATGAAAACAAGAAATGAGAAAAAGAAAGATATATTCCATTAAACCACTCTTTGGTCATTTTTCTTTTTCTGTTTTGGTTAATTATTACATCTTCCGTCGTTTTTTTGGTTTATACGCTTTTTAAAAAATATTATTAATTAGGAAGGTATTTAATCAAAATTTATTTCTATTTATATCTAAATTATAATTTTTATCCATAAAATAATTATTTTGTTTATATATCATTCTTATTAATAATAACCACTAAAATGGAGAAATTTGAGAGGGAGGGAGTATTTGTAATGAGTTGTGAACCGTTAATCTATTTTTAGCTTTGTATCCTTGTGGGTTTTAAGTTTTAACTACTCTCGCTAATGACGCGTGGTCCATACGTCCTTTCAAGGTAGTTGACCATTTTTAGTCCCCTCAATTTTTGTAGTTGGAACCTTTCTTATTCACTTATGGATGTGTCACTTACGTGGTGTTTGACCAAGTTTTTGGAAGAGTTTTTATTTTTGTCAAACACCATCTTTTCAGAAGTAGAAACTCTTTTTTCAGAAATCAAAAGGTATTTTTAGATGGGAAGAGAAGCAGAAACACCAAGTCGGTGCTTCTGAAGAAGCCATTTTTGTCCATTCATTGATTTTTTTTGGACTCATTTATCATTTTCTTTTCACAAAATTTCTTTTAATCTCATATAATATTCTCATATAAAATAAAAATTTGGGAATATGTGTAGGGTGGGGGTAGGGATAGGGCTGGGGGATTAGGACGGGGTAAGAAAAAAATCATTTTTTTTTATAAAAGTAACAAAAAATATGAAATAGAAATTTGAGTATAGGTAGGGCAATGGGGTGGAGGTGGGTGGGGGATAGGGGTAGGGCGGGGGTAAGAAAAAATTCATTTTTTTATAAAAGTAACAAAAAATATGAAATATAAATTTGAGGATGGGTAGGGCAATGGGGTGGGTGGGGTTTGGGGGTAGGGGGTAGGGCAAGGGCAGGGGCGAAGCCAGGATTCCGGACTAGGGGGAGCCTATTTATATTTAAGGGAGAGCCCGGGCTAGGGAGAACCTATTTTGGTCTAGGGGGAGCCTATTTTGGTCCAGTTGTCCACACTTTAAAAAAAGAAGTGTAAAGAATTGAGGACTCTATTATAATATCATGAATATTACTAGTAGTATACTAGGAAAAACTTAAATTTAAGGTCCAGTTGTCCACACTTTAAAAAGAAGAAGTGTAAAGAATTGAGGACTCTATTGTAATATCATAAATATTACTAGTAGTATACTAGAAAAAACTTAAATTTGAGGGGAGCCCAGGCCCCCCTGGTTACATGCTAATTTCGCCCATGGACGGGGGTAAGAAAAAAAATCATATTTTTTAATTTTTTTTTTTATAAAAGTAACAAAAAATATGAAATAGAAATTTAAGGATGGATAGGGCAATAGGGTGGGGTGGGGGTAGGGCGGGAGAGGCGGGGGGGAAAGGGTAAAAAAATCATTTTTTTTTATAAAAGTAACAAAAAATATGAAATAGAAATTTGAGGATGGGGTAGGGCAATGGGGTAGGGGTAGGGGGTAAGAAAAAATTTCATATTTTCAATCATTTTTTTTATAAAAGTAACAAAAAATATGAAATAGAAATTTGAGGATGGGGTAGGGCAATGGGGTGGGGTTGGGGGTAGGGCGTGGGGTAAGGGGGAAGAAAAAAATTCATATTTCATAAAAGTAAAAAAAATATGACATAAAAATTTGAGGATGGGGTGGGGGTAGGGCAGGGGGTAGGTTTGGACATATTTGCGTTAATGGACTATCATATTGTCGTTACATTTCTTATGTACAATATATTATTATTTTTTTATTAAATGTTGCAATTAAATAATTTTAATTTTTTTATTAAATTGTAAAGATATACTAATTTTTAGAAACATATGATAGAAAAGAATATTTTAAATAGTTTTAAATATATTAAAAAGAATATTCTAGTAAATTTGCATAAATGTTGGCCAAACAAGAAACTATTTCTGTTTCTCAGAAGCACTTCTATAATTATAGGTTAAACACCCTAGCGATTCTCAAGGCGGTTTAGAACTCTTACGAGAAAGCGAAACACCTTTCAGGAAGGCAAAAACAGATCCTTAATTGGTAGGAGTATATTTATATTATGTCATTTCTCGATGAAAGGTGACTTTGCCTTTTGAGATTTGGAACACTTTCAAGTGCATCAAACTAGTTGTTTAGGATCTTATTTAAAGTGTCCAAACTGGATCTTTTTCCAAGTTGATTTTTTTTGTATGTTTAACCGTCAGTTTTAACTTTTTCGATCAACGGTTCACAGTTGAATGTGATTTTAAAAGTCGAATGAGAATAAATATGATATAAGAAAGACAAATGTTTTATAATTATATTTAACGGTTTGTTTTAATTTTCGACCAATTTGATTTGGTTGTGATTTCAAAAGTCGGATGAGAAATAAATGCGACATAAGAAAGACAAATCTTTTGTAATTATGTTTAACGATTTGTTTTAACCTTTTCGACCAGTTCACGATTGGATGTGATTTCGAAAGTCGGATGAGAATAAATGCGACATAAAATAAGAAGTCTTTTATAATATATGCTGGCATGTAATTTAGGTTAAGTAGGATTGCTGATTTTTTTAGTGTATTTCATATATGTCCGAGGATGCATAGTCTTTACATTTCATCTCATATGTATATTCCCTTAAAGAACTAAAGTATATTATCTAAATTTGTTAAACAAGAAGATTACTAGAGAATGAATATAAGAGTTTTGTCAAGAAGAGAGTATGCGGTTCATAGTCCAAGTTAACTTAAGAAGTAATCAAACTAATATTTTAATATTTCCATACCTTAAATAATTAGGTGGAGATTTCAAGATATAATACACATATGATCTATCTACAACATTATACGAAAAATTTAACACATTTGAAATGTTTTAATCGCGCACAATATTTTTGTATCACTTATATACGTATATGTTATATCTTTTGCAATTAGCCAATTACATTTAAGTAATCCTAATCCAAAACAATCTTAAAGTCAGTTTCCTTTTTTACTTAGATTGCAAAATCATATGGAAAATGCAACAAAATAAAGGTAGTCAAGTTGGTGTAGCAGTAGAGCGCGGGATCGCAAGATCACGAGTTCGATCCCCTGCATAAACCTTCTTGGTCGATCCTGTCTTGTATTTCGAAGAGTAAGCATGCGAATTCACCGTCAAAAAAAACAGTATAAACTAATTAAAGTGACAAGAATGATTGTTTAGTACCTGACGGTTACCAATAAATTAAATTAATTTCTTAAAATAGTTTTGAAAAATAAAAGGTTGAGAACTTGAATTACACACAAGATAATGTTCTTAAAAGAACATTTATTAATTTGTGAAAACTTGCTTATTTGATTATTTCTGTTCACATAAAAACAAAATTAAACTTATCAAACACTCTTGTTTCATTAATATTATTGGAAAACTTTTTCAAATTCTATTACGTACGCAAACAAACTCTAATTATTTAGACGTATCTTTTTCTGTTGTTTTAAACTGAAAATTCGGCAATAAAGGATTAGAGCCTTTTTTCTTTTCATTTTTAGTACTCTTTTTTAATATGACTTGACACGAAATTTAAAAAATAAAGTTTTTAGTTTTTATTACGGATAGCTTAGAGAAAAAGGGGAAATTTTGAAAGCGCGTAGGTAAAAGATGGAGGTTGTTACCGGCTACGGATAGGACCGGTAAACTAAAGTTTCCGTATAAGCCGTACGATAAGAAGAGGGGTCTTGTACCCAACCTCACGTGTCTCGCTTTATTCCTTCCACCTTATTGGTTGATAATCTAAAGTCAAATCTTCATTAAAAGTAGTGAAAGATTTTATTGTTCTTTTTAGGATTTGACGAATTAAAATGGTCATACACCATATATTCGCTATTACTTTTGCTATCCATAAATAATAATTTTTGTATAATTATTAAATCAAAGGGGGTGGGGAGATTGAATTACTAAATCTTAATGCTACTACATTTTTGTATAATTATTGGATATTTGAAATTTATTGGTTTTACTGATTTGAATTTGTACTATATAAGACGAGAAGAAACACTTTCTATCAGGACTGATTTCAATATTAGCACTTTAATCCAAGCTGATTAATGATAAGTATATCATGTTCATCTTATCACAACTCTCGGATGTAAAATCAAAATATCACTACTAAGCACTAACATACTAAACGACAAATCTATTGCGTTAAGGTACTTCTTTTGCTATTTTTTTTTATATCCAGCTTTTCGGCTTACGACAAACTATTTCTGAAGATAGTAATTTCGGTCTCTTTACACTGTTGGAACTTGTAGAAGAAGAAAAGTAAAATGATCAAAAATGACTTCGGCAAAAATTGGTCGAAGGGCCGAGGCGCTTGATGGCAGGGCCTAGACTCTTAAGTCTTAATTTCCAGTAAGTTACTGAAATTACCAAAGCGGATTAGGGCAGAGGCGCAAGGACGAAGGGTCGAGGCTCTTGATTGGAAGTAAGCCACTGGAACTGAAAAATGAATTAGGGCCCGGGGCACTAGGGGCAAGAACCGAGGTGCTTCGCAACGGTAATTTCCAGATTTAAACCAAAAGTTGTGTCTCTTCACATAAGGTCACAACCTTTAGGTGAAAGACTGCTTATGGTCGAATTTTATGCTATATAAAGCATGTTGATCACTTGTTAGAAGATACACAACACAATACACTTAACAATCAATCATTAAACTCAATTAATGATCTAAGATTGTTGTTTGATCTTCATCTTCTTCCCACAAGAATATTTCTGAAAAACACATAAAGTAAATTCGCCAGAAGTGAAGTTCTTGTGCTAGAACTCTCACTTAGATAGTTGTATCCTCAAGGCAGACGTCCGTAGAACTACAACACAAGCGGAGACAAATTTTTGTCTTAGAACACTGCATCAAGCAGGCCTCTATCTAGAACAACGGTGCGTTTTAATTTTCTTCGATCATTTTTTTTTACTGCACAAAAACCTATCTGCATCACTAGAATTTGTTTACTGGCTCTGCCACTGTCTATAACCTAATTGGCATGCAAGTGCAACACTCATAAACTGAACCGATATACATACTAAGTATCAAAACATATAATTTAACGATATTTATGATAGTATTTCACACAATAGGTGTGAGTTCAATTCTCACTGTTGCCTTCTTTTTTTTTTTCTATCCCATGTAACCAAAACTTCTTTTTACAAATCGGTTTATAGATACTATAAAGCTAAAATTTCGTTAAATAACTTAACCATTGCATATAATTGCTGGATATTACAATGGATGCATGAGAATAGTGTACAACTATCACTAGTGCTTAGAAAGGATAAACAATTACAATTTCAATATAATAAGCTTGAAGTCAACATCAGTTGTCACAATATCAATAATTGTTGATGACCTTGATCTTCGGTGTTTGATCCTCCTTGAAATCTTGAGATCCTTGTTGAAACTGCAGCAAGCCCCTTGAGAACAACAATAACAATATGTTTAGAAATTCGGAAATATGACAAGATAATTGGCTTGCTGAGTCGATTGAATTCTCAATCTATCCTTAAGATAATATTGCCCCGTATATCCTTTCAACGATGTAATGACAATTTATCTCCCAAGATAAAACATCAATCAAACAAATGAGCAAAGAGAACTCAAGTGTTTGCTATATTAGAAAGATCTTTGAGTGTGTAAGATTGCAAGAAAGGAAGAGATTTCATGAACTAGGAAGAACTTATAGAAATATGTATTCTATGTGTGTTCTTCCTCTATTTTCTGTTCTGTATATGTTCTCATATATTGTGTGTTCAATGTATATTATATGTCTCTCCTCAAATCTGGAATAAGGCTTGATTATATAGTGTTTATGGATGGAGGAGGTGTTAATGGGGTTAATGACTATTAAGAGGGATGTTAAGAGGCTCAATGAAGAGCTAAAACGTTAAGGAGTAATAGCCCAACGTTCCACAACTTAATGTGACATTAAACCTCTGAAACCCCCTTGGCGCCGCGGCCCTGCAGGCTGGCGCCACGGCGCCAAAACTCCTGAGAGTTGGCGCCACGCTTTCCAGAAACTTCAAGGACCAAACTGTAATTATAATAAAGTCTGGGGTCCAAAAAAATAATGCCCACAACCCGACCTGGACCGGGCGAGTGGTGGTGCGCGTGTGCCTAGTCTTGAACCCAAGCACACCTAGGTCCTCCCTCCTTCAAACACATGGGTTACCCCTTGGGGTCCCAATTCATTATTCAGTTTAGAGACTTATAACATAAATAATTTTTCCATTTCCTACCGATGTGGTAGATTTGTCACACCACTCTTCCATGTCTCAAACACCTTACTTCGTGGACCAATATCTCTTCCATTTCTCAACGAAATTTGATGATTCTTGGCCTTACGGTCATCTACTCACTTAGTAGATTAAGAACGTGTAAAGAACCAGGTTCTACAACATGTGGAACCATGATGTTTAAGTCATTGAAGATGAGCGGACCCAACCTCCACCAAAGACAAATTTCCAACCATAATTTACACATATATTACATTCACATAATAAGTTCTGCATAAGCTAGAGTACTTACCCTTTGAAAAAGGAGAAAAATGAAATTAACCTACAACAAAAGAAAAAAAATACAAAGATAGTCATGCTTCAGTCTGAAATTTTGTTAGGTAAAGCCTATTTAAGTTAATGCTTTTGACTAGTAAATATCCATTCTCAGCAATCTTTCCTCTTTTACAGGAGGAAAAAGAAGCAGTAATAATTATTGTAAGTAAGTCCAGAAAATATTGACAAGTCTCAATAAAGAAATATGATCATACACATCATTTCGAGTTGATTAACATTTATGTAGCAGGTGATTTAATTATTAATCTTCAAATATTTTTCTCCTTAAACATGTTGGTCAAAGAAGTTGCGTTCTTTTTTTTCTAAAGAAAAACATAAAGATAATATAATTTCCTTTTCTTTTGGCATAGATGTAAAGTAAATACTTTTAGAAGCTTTCATTAAGAAATACATCCCTATTGTTGTCGCCTCCCCAATTTTTGCCATTATTTTTATGATTTTAACCCTTCCTGTTACTACCGTTGTTGCAGTTTTGGCTGGAATTGTCAACAAAAACCGTGAGAATTATCGGACATGATCATCATTGTCACGGAACTCACGCTGATAGCCGCCTTCTTTGTCAAGCCGACATCTTCTAACGTGAGCATTGAACGAGCTTGATAAAAAGGTGGAAGTGGATCACTTTGACAGAGTAGAGTCCAACGCCATTATAGGCCTCAGATAGGTCTGCAACCATTTGTAGAATAAGACAATTATTGGTAACAATCGCTCCAACGTTACGGAGTTGGTCCGCCGATTCCTTGAGCCGTTTACAATACGCCGAAAAATTCGGGAAATCTTTCATACTGACTTGTGAAAACTCTTGCTCAAGAGTGACAACTCGGGAATGTTCGTTATCCTGGAATATATCACGCAATCTATTCCAAATAGCCATAGTCGTAGTGTCTGGTTCAATGATCGTCTGTAAAAGGTCGGTAGAAATAGTGGAGTAAATTGTTACACCCCGTAGTTTCAAGACATGTATTTGAGAACGTAAGTAAGGAAGTAAGACTTGAACGTCGGAAGATAGTATAGCTACATTTTCTTAAGGAATTAATTCGAAAATGTGAATACGATAATTTGATTACTCGAAGTTCAATTCTCCTAATTGGAGTCACAAAATTAGTTTTGGATTTTGAAGTCTCGGATTTGGTCATGTGGGGCCCACGGGGAATTTTACGATGTTGTGGGGCCCACGAGATTTTGTGATATTTTGGCCAAGTATAGAATTATTTTGTGAAAATTTTATTTTGGACCATAGGAGGGTGACACGTGTCACCCCCACTTGTCTTGCAAGACTTTGACTCACATTAGATATTTTGAGACTTGAGGACAAGTGAACATGGGTCCTACTCCACTTGACATTACACTTGGATAAATATCCAAGTCTTGCAAGACTTGGACATTATACACTTATCAATTTAACTCTCATCTTCTCCCTTTGAGCTCTATTTTCGAAAATCTCCATAGCCAAAGATCAACAAGTGTTGACAAGTTTCTTTCTCCAAGATTAGCTCCTAAACCAAGTGCTAAAACAAGTTAACTCTCCAAACCCTCCAAATCTTGTGTTGACCGAAAATGAGGGTGAAACCCTAGCTTGATTCGTCGACTTTTTGGAGGTAAAACGTGAAGAGAAGTTGGTTACAAGGTTGTAGGGGATACATATATATGATTGGAACTTGAGGAAGTTGAGCGAAACAAAAACTGCAGGCCAATCTTACCCAGACTATTTTTACCAATTTTGGAGCCAAACAATAAGGTAATGACTCTTCTTCTTTTAAAGTAATTGGATATTACTTATTTTTGATATGTATGGATGAACTTGTACTAAAAATAATGAAGATTAAAAAAAATTTGGACAATATTTGGAAGTGTGGCCGAGACTAGGCCATTTTGGCGTCGTTGGATTCGTTGGTTATTATTGTTGTTAATTACACTTGCCGCATGTTAAAATGAAATAATATGGTTTTTGATAAGTTGATATATCATATATAGAAGTGTTGGAACTTGAATTGGAATAAAATGGATTAAGGAAAGAGTTATCAGATTGTAGTTGTTGGCCGCATATTCTATAAAATCGTTGGACGTTATTATACAGTTTTTGGGGACTGTTTTAGGGCGTTGGAATTCTGGAAATTCAGCCCTCATTATGTATGTTTAAGTATGGAAATTTCTAATGAAAGTCCTAAGAGATTAAGGGTATAAAAGGGTGTTAAAAGGCTTCACATTGTACCCTTAATGTTGATTAATTGCGGACTGTTTTTATGGACTGTTTATATACGCTTGTGGGCAGAATTTTACACGTCTAGTAGGCGTGTAATCCCCTTTGGTTGTTGTATGGATTGTGCCCTTAGTCGGGGATTGTTGGTTGTTGAAATTGGGCCTTGGAAAAGGTGGAAAAGTACGTAGAAACAAATGAAGTGTTGCCCAATTTTTCGTAGAAATGGAAACTTTACTTAGTCCATAACCTACCCTTAAAGACATGTAGTTGATAGACGTGCTATTATCATTATAGGTTAAAGTGCTACGGGAGGCGTATTCCACTTAACAGATTGGTAGAAGAACGATAAGGTATGTGAACTTCCTTCTTCTCTCATTTGGCATGTTCTACGTGTGAACCATAATTGTGGTATTGTTTCAAAAGTTATTATACTCTTAGAAGTTAAAGAGTATTCATGTTGTTAATTCTATGCTAAAGGCATGTCTGAATTATTCTTAAGTCCTTACCAAGTCTTATGGGAGATGTTGGTAAGAGTTTTTAGTAAGTTTTGGTGTCGAGTTGGTACAGACGACAAATGTTAGTATGTGGAACTCTTCCTATCTTTTTTTGAGCATGAACCTTATAAAATGTGTGTACGGTGGACGTACTTATTTTAAATGAAATCGGATTTCTTGTAGTATATGAAAGATGTTACTTGATTTTAAGAGTATAAGTACTTGGTTTTAAGAGTATATGTTACTTGATTTTGAAAGTATAAGTTGCTTGATTTTATAAGTGGAAAATACTTGATTGATTTAAAGAGAAGAGGTAATTTGATTTAAAGGTATGGGTTACTTGAGTTTAAAAGTGTAAGTAACTTGATTTTAAAAGTGAAAGTGTTTTGATGCTACAAGTGCTAGTATCTCGCGGTTTTATAAAGGAAAGAAGGTATGGTGAACATACGTAGTACTTTTGGGTTCAACTCCCTTATATTGCATGATATGATTCTTTCTATAAGAATGGATGTACATAGTACTTTGGGTTCAATTTCCCTAATTTTACATGACATGATAATGCCTTGAGTTTTCTAAAATGATAGTTCATTCATTTTATTATATGGAGAGTCAAAAGATGTTTTTAAATTTCATTCGATTACATTGATACACCGAGTCCCACAAAGGGCCGGGTTATGTTATAGTTGTAATACACCGAGTCCCGCAAATGAGCCGGGTTACGTCATATAAAGATCATTACACCGAGTCTCACAGATGGGTCGGGTTACGTTATACAAAAGATTACATTGAGCCCCACAATGAGCCGGGTTATGTCATGTAGGTGCATACACTGAGTCCAATCATGGGCCGGGTTACGTTATATTGTTACATACACCGAGTCCCACAAATGAGTCGGGTTACGTCATATTGCATCATCACACCGAGTCCCACAAATGGGTCGGGTTACGTCATATTGCATCATCACATCGAGTCTCACAGATAAACCGGATTATGTCACATATTGCATCATTACACCGAGTCCCACAAATGGATCGGGTTACGTCACATGTTGAAGCATACACCGAGTCCCACAAATGGGTCGGGTTACGTCACACATATTAATAATTACATCGAGCCCCAAAATGGATCGGGTTACGTTATATTGATGATTTCATCGATTTCCTCAATAAAGGGCCGGTTTATGTTATATGAGATACGTTATCTATATATATATGAACTTGATGATTCTCTGAGTAAGCATTCATGATGTTGATATGACTCGAATTGAAAAGGTACGATTGATTTCATATTTTGAAATGGTATTGATTTCATAATTTGAAATGACACGGTTGGTCTCACTTTTAAAAAGATATATTTTAAAAGGTACATTTGGCTCTTATTTATTATGGCATGGTTGGATCTGGTATTTGATTTTCATACTTTTCTCTGTCATTCTTTGTACAGTTATGATCATGTATCATGTACTTCATGTTTACATACTTGGTACCTTGTTGTACTGACCCCCTTCGGGGGGCTGCGTTCATGCCCGCAGGTATTAGGTACTCAGTTGGGTGATCTGCGAGCTTAGGATCTCCACTCAGCTTTCAGGGAGGTAGCTCTATTATTCCGGAGTTTGCCATGTTGGTACAGAGTTGTATTATGGTTTTATGTACATTCATGGGTACGGCGGGGCCTTGTCCCGTCACAGTTATGTGTCCAAACTCTTAGCGGTCTATATTCATATGTGGGCTGGACTTATGTACAGATGTGGTTTCTTTTTTGTTGTTATATATGTGATGGCAGCCTTGCCGGCTTTGCATTTGTTCGGGAAAAAAAATTATTGTTATTTAGCTTCCACATGTTACTTGTGTTGTATGAATAGAAGGGTGTCCAGGCAGGGCACCAGTCGCGGGCCCGGAGTTCGGGTCTTGACATAAATCCACTGAAGGACGGTAGCATCAAGGGTTATCCATAAGATTCTCCTCGAGGGTAGGTACATTAATTGTGTCAGGTGCTGGAGGAATTATGTGATGGAGGACTTGATGTGAGAGTGCGTGAATTTTGAACAATTCTGCCCACGTCATATATTGGACATTTTTCATCTCAAGAACAATAGGGATGTGATTCTTGATGTTGGAAATAGCAAGGGCAGGACGAAACATCTTCTTCGATATAGACATAACGAAAGAACAATAGAAGAATTAGGGATTCAGAAGAAAATATGAGAAGAGTGGAGGAAAAAATATACGGATTTCGAGAAGGTCACGAAAACCGAGGCATTAGAAGAGAATTTAGAAGAAGTGGTTTTAGACCTAGACTTCTAATACCATGGAAACAATAATTCCTTGATTATTTTCATTAACGAATGAGTATATATACAATTTACAATATCCATAATATGAAAAATCATATTCCTATTCTACTCTCAAAACTATATTATATTTGTACAAGAATTCTACAATTATGGTAAGTGTACAATGCTAATTAAATTCAAATAACATATTACCAAACATGGATATACACGGCATGTTGTCACGACCCGTTCCGGGGCCCGTGACTGGTGCCTTACCCGGGCACCCAAGTAGTCATACATCAGAGAAATCAGCGGAATATAAAAATAAGACATGAAATGAGAAACAGTTTATCTGAGGAAAAGTTGTCTTTCGGCATATATATACATCAAGTCTGACAGTTACATCCCAGCTTTACAATAGGACTACAGACCTCTAAGGAAGTAAACAACTATGGCGGGACAGGGCCCCGCCATACCCTGAATGTACATAATCTACAATGACAGGGAGATCATACCCAAAAGTCGAGCCTCCGGAAAAAATGAAGCTCCTGACACCAGAGTAAAGATCCTAAGACTGAGGATCTGCTACCTGCTTCCCTTTACCTGCGGCATGAACGCAGCCCCCCGAAGGAGGTCAGTACAACAGGTACCAAGTATGTGAAACTGTAAAGTACAGATATATATACATATATAAAACCTTAACATTTTATAAAACCAATTCACAAGTATGTATGAAAACAACCGAGTTAACTGCACATAGTGCCACATCACAAACAAGAGCAGTAATAGGTAAACTGTAACAGGTCTTTTCTAGGCCGCGAATGATCGAAGCAAGGCCAATCGCCCATAGTATCATTATGCATGCCTAATCCTGGACTCCGCGATCGCGTAGGCCACCTAGGCGCGTGAGGTATTCCGCGCATCGAGGTAGCTACTCACCGGCATCGTCCCGGACTCCGTAGTCGCGTGGCCACATAGACCGCGTGAGGTATCCTCACACACTAACACGGAACTCGTAGTTCCGCATAGGTCCTCTGGACCCGCGTGAGCATCCGCCGCGTGAGAGGCAGCTTAACCCCCGGTATAACATGTCAAGAGGTGAGTGGTACAATACTAACATAACGTCTTATCGTTAAACAACATAAGCACCATAAGAATAACCTCTTTATACAACATTACAAGACACTAACACACGTAGCATCATAATAGGTCTACTCATCAAACCATCTTACTATACTTTCCATAAATCAATACAAGTCTTTCATAAACACATAAGTAAACCGTTCCTTTTTATCTTTCTTAAGTCGTTATACCTAACTTCCCATAAAGCCAGTATAACTCTTAAGCTTTTTGTTTAAAAACCAAGTATTACTCTTCTTTCAAAAATGATTCATAATTCTTTTGAAATACTTCAAGATTCTTATTATTTAGACTCAAGTCAAAAGACGTCAAGTAAAACCATGTTCGATTAACACACGCGTCGTCACCGTACTATATATATATTTTAAAATACCATGCTCAAGAGGATAGGAAGAATCACATACCTCGCCGAAATCCACGCCAAGTCGAATATGTCGCCAGAGTATCAACCTATAATAGTCAAATACGCCTATCAACGTCTAGACTACTCGTAGAATATTCTAGCGAGAGGGTTCTACATTCTACGGAAAATTGGCAAGACTTCCCTGCGTCAAACTACACAAGTCTCGTAAATACGGTCTATGTAAATGATTCAATTCTCTTCTTTTATATCCTTCTATATCTTATACTCATTTCTATACTACTACGATGTAATCTCCAATTACAATAGAAGGATAAGATTATTTACCTCGATAAACCCAAAATTATCCAAGTTTAAATGTCGATCTGAACAACGTTTAGCTCCTATTCTCAGATGCTCAAGAAACCCTAGAAGTTTCTACACAACTTCTACCTACTACTTGACCAACAGAAGATTATCCTAGGGTTTCATTTGGTGACTAATGGATATAAAGTAGTATTTCTGGGCTTTTAGTATAGAGGTAACTTGGAATACTACAAGGTATTTGACTAAGGTATTTGGGAATAGTAACAATACTTGAGGAGATTTTTCTACCAAGGTGTGCTTGGACGAGACACGAGGAAGGGGAGAGCTTGGACGAAAAGCTCACAAAGGGAGAAGGGAGTTTTTGAGACTTGGAAAATATTTTTGTGGATGAAGAATTCTTGCAACTTAGGGGGGTATTTATAGGACCTTCAAAGGCCAAGATTAAAGCAAGTGGATGGTGGAGATTTGGACATGTGCTACCTTATCCATCTACTCCATAAATATCTAGCAAACATTGACCAAATGTTTAAGGCCTTTTACATGGCAAAAACGTGCCAACAATTCCCTCCACCAACCGTCCACTTGAGGGTGACACATGTCGCCCTCTCGTTGGTCCAAAATATTTCATCTCTCGGAAAAATCCAAAATAAATAAATTCTTGAAAACGCAAAATTCCCTTACAAGGTTCAGAAAATTTTCCGTCGGAAAAACAATTCTTTTCGTAGGAAGCTTCACAATTTCGTCCCTAACATAATTCGGGCATACACAATTGTACGTACGTCTTCACATACATACTATGGAAATACGGGGTATAACATTCTCCCCTCCTTAGAAACATTCGTCCCGAATGTTCCTTCTCAAGACAGGTAACGATATAGTTCCGCACAACTTAAACAATTTGCAAATGCTACACATGGCCACAATACAACACTTAAGTACATATGAAAATTAGAATCAAGTAGGAAAGTGAGTTACCTGGAGGTGTGGGAAATAAGTGAGGATACCTCTGCCTCATGTCCTCTCGCTTCCGCGCCATCTCCTCCTCATTCTCGTTCGCCATAAGACGCAGCGGAAGCCACGTCCTTCGTCCGCGCCGCTAACTCGACGATCGAGTATCGCTATGGGACTCTCCTCATACGATAATCCTCGGTCACTGGACATCGTCAATCGGTGCACTCTAGATGGATCCGATACATCTCCTCGGCGTAGAAACATGAAAAACCGGATGCTGTTGCCTCCAGATCGGACGGCAGATCCAACTCATAGCAACGCGCCTACCATGCGGACAATCGATAAGACCCGATGTACCTTGGTGAGCTTCCCTTTCTTCGAACCTCATCACACCGCCATGGGTGACACCGCGAAAAAACCCAATCATCAACCTCAAACTCGGATCACGACGATGATCTGCATACGACTTCGCATCGACCGATTTGTCGATAACCGTGTGCGGATAAGATTCACCTTATCCACTGCTTGTATCAAGTCGGCCCAACCAATGAACCTCGCCACGTCAAACCGACTATCGGCGTCTGCACTTCCTCATACAAGGCCTCATGGCGCCATCGAATCTGGGTGGTAGCTATTATTATACGCAAACTCTACTAGAGGCAAATGATCCTCCCGGTACCCACGAAGTCAATAACACGGGCTCGCAGATATCCTCGCAGTGCGGATGATGCGCTCTGCTGTCCGTGCATGCGAGGATGGAATGCGATGCTCGTGCTCACTGCGTCCCTAATCCGCACGGAATGACCTCCGAAGTTAGCGTAAACCGGGCTCGCCGGTCGGATATGATAGAAATAGGGACCCATGCGGTCTCACGATCTCTCGGATGTAAAGTCGGCATAGTCCTCGTAGAAAAAGTCGTCTGATGGAAGAAAGTGGTGATTTCGTCACTGTCGACGATAACCCAAATAGAATCATGTTTCCTCCGAGTGCGAGGTAATCCCGTGATAAAGTCCATGTTGATCACCTCGGCTTCCGGTCGGGATCTCTATCGTCCGCAATAATCCACCGTGCCTTTGGTGCTCTATCTTCACTGCCGACAACACGGGCGAGCCACAAACTCGCAACGTCCTCTTCAAGCCATCCCACCAATACGGATCGAGATCGTGGTACATCTTGGTCGACCGGATGGATAGAGTAGCGTCGTTGTGTGCTTCCCTAGAACCTGCTGAAGTCCCGCAATATCCGGAACACACCTGCTCTCAAACCTTAGCACCCATCGGTGCTACCTCAAAAGGACCGCTTCCTTCACGAAGAGGCGTATCGCGATGCGTGTCAAAACCGGATCCTCAATTGCGTCTTCACCTCGCCGGCGATGGAAGACTCGGCAACCTCTCGAACCCGAACCCACCGCTATCGTAACCAATCAATCGGACTCGAGGCTCGCTTGGTGATGCAACTCGCGGACCATGCCCTCCTCTCTGGGTGTACATCGATAGACTCCATCGACCTACGACTAAGGGCATACGCCACGCGTTGGCCTTCCTGGGTGGTACAGGATATCGACATCATAATCCTTGAGTAACTCTAGCCACCGTCTCTGTCGTAAGTTCAGCTCCCTCTGGCTGAAGATATACTGGAGGCTCTTGTGGTCTGTGTAAATATCCATATGAACTCCATACAAATAGTGCCTCAAGATCTTCAAGGCGTGAATCACCGCTGCCAACTCCAAATCATGGGTGGGGTAGTTCCTCTCATGCTTCTTAAACTGTCGGGATGCGTATGCTATAACCTTGCCCTGCTGCATCAACACACATCCAAGCCCGATGCCTGACGCATCACAATACACCATATAGCCGTCTAGACCCTCTGGAAGAGTAAGAACTGGGGCGGTCGTCAGCCTCTCGCCCAAGAATCGGAAACCACGCCACAAGCATCGGTCGGCAAACTTAGCCGCTTACGAGTCGGCTTAGTCAAGTGCGAAATAGAAGCAAACTTCTCCACGAACCTCCGATAGTAACTGCGAGGCCCGTAAAATCGCGCACTGCCGGAGTAGTAGGTCTGCAGCCAACTCGATCGCCTCGATTTTGGCCTTATCCACCCGAATACCATCACCCTCCAATATGCCCAATAAATGCCACCAAGCCAACAAAACTCATTTGGAAAACTTGGCGTCATAACCGCTGGTCTGGAGAACTCGGCAAAGATCGCCAAATGCTCGCGTGCTCTGCTCTGGCGAGAATAAACCAAGATGTCATCAATGAATACTATCACAAACGTATCCAAAAATGGCTTGAACACTCGGTTCATCAAATCCATAAATACCACGGAGCATTGGTCAAACCGAAAGACATAACCACGAACTTATAGTGCGTCGCAAGATGCGGAATGCGATCCTAGGGACATCCGCCTCTCGACTCGCACTGATGATAGCGATCGCAGATCAATCTTGGAGAAACATCTCGCACTCGCAATCGTCGAACAAATCATTTATCACAGGAAGGGTATCTGTTCTTATTTCTTAATAGTCACCTTGTTTAGTCATGTCAGCAACGCGTGCGCGTCCGCCCTTCTTCACGCGAACAATCGGCGCTCCCGGGAGAAACACTAGGCTGATGAAGCCGCTTCTCCAAAGAAATCTCTCAGCTGGTCCTTCAACTCTCTCAACTCGGCAGGTGCCATTCTGTATGGCGGAATGAAAATAGGCCGAGTGTCTGGCAACACATCGATACAAAACTCTATCTCCCTTTCAGGAGGGATACCCGGGAGGTCGTCTGAAAACACATCTGGGAACTCTCGACTCTGGGCCCGAAAATCTGGTACGCGACCTCGATATCAAACACCCGAATGAGATGGTAGATATACCCCTTCTGCACCATCTTCCTAGCCTGAGGTAGGAAATAAACCTACCCCTCGACGATACAGTGTTCCCCTCCCACTCAATAACCGGCTCCCCAGGAAACTGGAACCGTACCACTCTCTCCCTGCAGTCTACATTGGCGTAGCAAGAAGCTAGCCAATCTATACCCATGATCAAATCGAAATCGGTCATATCCAACTCTATCAAGTCGGCTAGTCGGACGATCGTATAAAGTCCGGGCAAGCCTTATATACCGCCGAGCTACCGAATCACCATCTGGCGTAGCTACCTCAAAAGGGTCTATGGACTCGGGCTCTATCCTATCCTACTAGCAATATGGGGAGATATATAGGACATAGTAGAACCGGATCTATCAAGGCATACGTCGCAACATGAAGCCCGATAAAGTACCGTGGCGACATCGGTGACGCCTCGCAGTCTGCCGGTGACAAGGCATAAATGCGATTCGAGGACCGCTAGAATCTGGACCGCGCCACGACCTCTGCCGCGACCTGCTGGACCATAGTACCACGCCTCGGGCGAGTAACTATAGGGGATGAGACCGGCAAAAGACCTGTAGTGACCTCGCCATCTGCGCCGCCTTAGTCGGACGATCCGCAAAGTGACCTGTGGCCGCAAGTGAAACAAACTCCGTAGCGGTGCCACACTCCCGAATGGAATCTACCACATCGGACACCGAGAGGACTTGATCGGTTAGCACCCTGCTACCCCGAAGTCAGAAGTCCTGGCCACAGTGCGCCCGAATACCTCGGTACATCCCGAAGGCGATGTAGGAGTGCTCTGGTGCTGTGGTGCAAATCTAGGCTCTGCTGGCCGTCCACCAGAGCTACCAAAAGATCTCGTCGTCCTAGCCTTCCTCGCGATATCATCGACCCGTCGGCCTCATGCTCCTCGCGTCAGTCATGAGCACGAATGCGGCAATGTCCATGCGGTGAAGAGCCACCCGAGCAAGACTACGCCAAATAGTCATCTAGCGGTGACGTGGCGGTGCACCACTGTCCTCCATATCGCTACCAACGCAGGGACATATCGAGCCAACGAGTCGATCTCGCGTTGTACTCGGCGTGCGCCTCTGCGCCTCGGCGTCAAAAATCTGTCGGCGTGCTCTCATCCGTGGTGGCAGAAATGAGTGAGAAATGCCTCAGAACTCGTCCCATCTGCTGGAGGCACATGCTCTCCGGGATAGCTCGCGAATCAAACCGATCATGCGGTATCACGCGGCCGACGCGAACGAAGATCACGGACTCGGTCTCGAAGCCTTGATCACTCGCGTGATCGTTGTAGTTGTCGGATGAACTCCTGCGGATCATCCTCGTGCCTCGACAGTAGAACTCGCGGGCTACAACTCGAGAAAATCCGTAGCCTCAAACTATCCGACCTCGGGTGAACCACTGCATCGGGTGGAGCTGCTGCGATTCACCTATCTCCGTGTTTGGCCACAATCACGGCAAGGCGGGCCATCTCTGTAACCCATCTCTCTGCTTCCGGTGTGGGATCGAGGCAGTATCGTGGTCTCATCGCCCATCGCCGCGCTCTAAACCTCTTTGGGGTTGGCGGCGTCGTGGAACTCGCCGTCGAGGTATCGCCTCGGGTATGGCGGGCACAGGCCGCCCGACCTCTGTGTCCTACTAGCAGCTCCCTCGGCTGCCTTGCCCTTCTGGGCCCGGGTTGCCTTGCGTGGAGGCATAACTGATAAAGAAAGGAAATACGTTAGAGGGGTCCAACTTATAACACATCTCTAAGGCACGATCTCAGAGTGAGAAGAATGGAAACCAATCCTAAATATCATATAGCCTCCTGATTATTGGTGTGGTGCACAACACACCGATAATCAAGACTACTAGATCTGATGCTGTAGACACTTTCCGAGGATTAATCGCTCGATACCACTTTTGTCACGACGTTCGGGGCCCGTGGATCGTGTCTTACCCGGGCACCCAAGTAGTCATACATCAGAGAAATCAGCGGAATATAAAAATAAGACATGAAATGAGAAACAGTTTATCTGAGGAAAAGTTGTCTTTCGGCATATATATATACATCAAGTCTGACAGTTACATCCCAACTTTACAATAGGACTACATACCTCTAAGGAAGTAAACAACTATGGCGGGACAGGGCCTCGCCATACCCTGAATGTACATAATCTACAATGACAGGGAGATCATACCCAAAAGTCGAGCCTCCGGAAAAAATGGAGCTCCTGACACCAGAGTAAAGATCCTAAGACTGAGGATCTGCTACCTGCTTCCCTTTACCTGCGGCATGAACGCAACCCAGAAGGAGTCGATACAGTACTGCAGTATGTGAAAATGCAGATATATATACACATATATAAAACCTTAACATTTTATAAAACCAATTCACAAATATGTATGAAAACAACCGAGTTAATTGCACATAGTGCCACATCACAAACAAGAGCGTAATAGTAAAGCCCATGTAGTCTTTTCTAGGCGCGAATGATCGAAGCAAGGCGATCGCCCATAGTATCATTATGCATGCCTAATCTCGGACTCGCGATCGCGTAGGCCACTAGGCGCGTGAGGTATTCCCGCGTCGAGGGTAGCTACTCACCGGCATCGCCCCGGACTCTCGTAGTCGCGTGGCCACATAGACCGCATGAGGTATCCTCGCACACTAACACCGGAACTCTCGTAGTTCGCATAGGTCCTCGGACCCGCATGAGGCATCCTCGCCGCGTGAGCAGCTTAACCCCCGGTATAACATGTCAAGAGGTGAGTGGTACAATACTAACATAACGGCTTATCGTTAAACAACATAAGCACCATAAGAATAACCTCTTTATACAACATTACAAGACACTAACACACGTAGCATCATAATAGGTCTACTCATCAAACCATTTTACTATACTTTTCAGAAATCAATACAAGTATTTCATAAACACATAAGTAAACCGTTCCTTTTTATCTTTCTTAAGTCGTTATACCTAACTTCCCATAAAGCCAGTATAACTCTTAAGTTTTTTGTTTAAAAACCAAGTATTACTCTTCTTTCAAAAATGATTCATAATTCTTTTGAAATACTTCAAGATTCTTATTATTTAGACTCAAGTCAAAAGACGTCAAGTAAAACCATGTTCAGTTAACACACGTACGTCTACCGTACTATATATATATTTTAAAATATCATGCTCAAGAGGATAGGAAGAATCACATACCTCCTACGAAATCCACCGCCAAGTCGAATATGTCGCGCAGAGTATCAACCTATAATAGTCAAATCGCCTATCAACGTCTAGACTACTCGTAGAATATTCTAAGCGAGAGGGTTCTCATTCTACGGAAAATTGGGCGACTTCCCTACGTCAAACTACACAAGTCTCAGTAAATACATCACATGTAAGTACAGTTCAATTCTCTTCTTTTATATCCTTCTATATCTTATACTCATTTCTATACTACTACAGTATGTAATCTTCAATTACAATAGAAGGATAAGATTATTTACCTCGATAAGCCCAAAATTATCCAAGTTTAAATGTCGATCCTGAACAACGTTTAGCTCCTATTCTGTATGCTCCAAGAAACCCTTAGAAGTTTCTACACAACTTCTACCTACTACTTCAACCAACAATGAAGATTATCCTAGGGTTTCATTTGGTGACTAATGGATATAAAGTAGTATTTCTGGGCTTTTAGTATAGAGGTAACTTGGAATACTACAAGGTATTTGACTAAGGTATTTGGGAATAGTAACAATACTTGAGGAGATTTTTCTACCAAGGGGGTGTGCTTGGACGAGACACAAGGAAGGGGAGAGCTTGGACGAAAAGCTCACAAAGGGATAAAGGATTTTTTGAGACTTGGAAAATATTTTTTTGGATGAAGAATTCTTGCAACTTAGGGGGGTATTTATAGGAACTTCAAAGGCCAAGATTAAAGCAAGTGGATGGTGGAGATTTGGACATGTGTTATCTTATCCATCTACTCCATAAATATCTAGCAAACATTGACCAAATGTTTAAGGCCTTTACATGGCAAAACGTGCAACAATTCCTCCACCAACGTCACTGGGTGACACATGTCGCCCTCTCGTTGGTCCAAAATATTTCATCTCTCGGAAAAATCCAAATTAAATAAATTCTTGAAAACGCAAAATTCCCTTACAAGGTTCAAAAAATTTTCCGTCGGAAAAACAATTCTTTTCGTAGGAAGCTTCACAATTTCGTCCCTAACATAATTCGGGCATACACAATTGTACGTACGTCCTCACATACATACTCTGGAAATACGGGGTATAACACTTGTATACCGTATATATCAGTTTCCAACTTGGCTTGTGATTTCGTGATATACACGGTATACACAGGGCAAAATATATATTGTGTATACCGTGTATTTTACGAATATATTTATCATTAAGTTTGTCATACATTCGTTAGGAAGTTTATTTACACCTTTTTATTTATTTTGAATCATTTAGGTGTTGTTTTTCGTGTGGTAGCGTTTATTATACATTTTATAGCATACTTCCCAAATGAAACAAAAATAAAATGATAAAATGCAATCTACATACATGTAATTAAATTATAAGTACAAGGACACAGGAGATGTAAAGTTTTGTACCAAAATATTAAAAGGCATAATTGAGATCTTTTAGTATATATTCTTCTAATTAAGTAATATTTTAAGTTGCTCAATCCTTTGAATTAACAAGGGGAGATTGACACACAATTTTTTTGTTTTTTGATAACTCGGTGTTATCCGGACCAGTTTGCGCACCTTGACTAATTTCATGAGATACCTGTCACTCCCACCAGCCACAGGTATTAGGTGACTATGTTCATCAACGCTGGGATGGATGGGAAGATATCACCCAGTGTTTTTGGATGTGTTCGGTATAGAGAGTGGGTAGTGTGGGGTGGATCCGAAATGTATTCTTGAAAAATAAGTGAATTTCTTGCTTATTTTCTCATGTTTTGTTGGTTAGTAAAAAACATTTTTCGGAATACTCATCCATCCCACCACCTTAAACACCCACAACTCTGAAAGTATATGTATGTCCCAGAGACAATCTGTATAAGGACAAATGTACTTTATACACATTCATATTTATATTAATGGAGATTAATATTATGGCATTTGCATTTGTTGAATTATTAGTTGATTGTTTATAATATTCTATAAATGCATCCTAGAGGTGACGTGATTATTGATAATGTGAGATGTTAATATTATAGCATAAACTCTTAAACTGCCTCGACTAATGATCATCGAGAATGGAATATCGATGATATGTGATACGTCGACATGTGGTCTGAATCATATCCTTTGGGATGTAGTATGTCTCACCTGCTACGAGTTATGGCAACTCGTGATGGACACATGAATACTTGTTGAAGTATTGGTATATTGTTAGTGAACCGTGTCCAATTGCTCACGCAAGTGTACGTATCGCTCACAAGAAATATAGTATGTAAGACCGAATTTATCGTCCACAGAGACTGGTTTCCAATTACCGAACATCTATTCTAGATTATCTATTTGGCAGTCGATATTTGATTTGGGCTTTTATCTAACTACTAGAATAATTACGAGAAGTAATCTAAATTATTGGGGTTTAACCAGTTATGAAGGAATTAGGGCTTCCAAAATCCTCAACTATCCACTATATTCAATCCTTAATGCAACTAGAATGACTTCTTCTACGTTAAGATAGCGGTTAACTAGACTGTCTTATATTCCGGTTAGGATATATAATCGCTCAACCCCAGTGCAGAACCCTTCTATATTTCTATGATAGGATTTACCACATAGGAGGATTAAGAACAGTAACTTAAGTATCGGGGTACTTTCGTCCGCGATTTTAACCTATGTCTATTCAATTACAGCATATCCAAATATCTCTTCTCGGTTCTTGATTCGAAATCATATAGGTTATGATAATTAGTGATCAATTAACTATCAAACATTCATACCAATTATTGAATAAATCTTAATCAAGTGAAGAAAAAATCAAACTAATACATTAAGTCATGAAATAGAGTTTCAAGCGATTCAAAAGGAAAGCCCTAATAAAGTGCTTAGCTCCTATCCATAATCACGCTAAGAACTAATACAATTCCAAACATAAACTGAATTTAAAAAGAAAGAAAGAAAAGCACTGCGAACTAAAATCTCCAATTGTAGCTTCCAATCATTGCCCTGTGATGTGTTGTGTGTTAGAATGACCAACCCCCCTCACTAGACTAATTCCTAGGGCTTAAGTATGTTGCAAATTTCGTGCCCTTGTTAGGCGATATTTCGACTGCTCACGCAAGCGTACACATCGTTCACAAGTAATATAACTCTGTAAGACCGAATATCGTCCACAGAGACTGGTTTCTAAGTATCATTCATCTATTTTATGTTATCTATTTGACAATCGATACTTGATTTGAGTTTTTTTATTTAACTACTAGAATAATTGTAAGATTTAAACTAATAAAGTTGTAATCAGTTATGAATGAATTAGGGCTTCCAAAATCCTCAACTATCCACTTTATTCAATCTTTAATGCAACTAGAGTGACTTCTTCTTCTTTGTTAAGATATCGGTTAACTAGTCTGTCTTATATTCCGGTTAGGATATATAATCGCTCAACCCCAGTGCAGAACCCTTCTATATTTCTATGATAGGATTTACCACATAGGAGGATTAAGAACAGTAACATATAATGCTACACAAGTATCGAGGTACTTTCGTCCGCGATTTTAACCTATGTTTATTCAATTATAACATATCCAAATCTCTCCTCTCGGTTCTTGATTCGAAATCATATAGGTTATGATAATTAGTGATCAATTAACTATCAAACATTCATACCAATTATTGAATAAATCTTAATCAAGTGAAGAAGAAATCAAACTAATGCATTAAGTCATGAAATAGAGTTTCAAGCGATTCAAAAGGAAAACCCTAATAAAGTGTTTAACTCCTAGCCATAGTTACGCTAAGAACTAATACAATTCCAAACATAAACTGAATTTAAAAAGAAAGAAAGAAAAGCACTGCGAACTAAAGTATCCAATTGTAACTTCCAATCCTTGCCCTGTGATGTGTTGTGTGTTAGAATGACCAACCCCCTCACTAGACTAATCCATAGGGCTTAAGTATGTTGCAAATTTCGTGCCCTATGGACCCTTCTGCCCTTGGCCAAATTCACTTCGGATCTGAAATTCCCCGCATTGACACCGCGGTCCTGCTGAGTGGCCGCTGATGCAAAGTCTGCGGGTTCTCTAGTCTTCGCACCGCGATCCTCGCATCGGGCACCGGTCTTTACCTTCGTCCGAATCTCCAATTTTCAATTTTTTCTGCCTCAGGACCCTCCTTTTATGCCTACTTTTCGGTCATTTTCGCCATTTTGGCTTTTTGAACCGCTGTGACTCAAAAGAAAGGAAAATGACCCTAACACTGCACTTATTTAAATGAAAATGGAAAAAATACTAACTAAAAATGACTAAAAAAGCGTATACAAAATACGCCTAACATATACCCTGCTGATGCACTGTTTGTTATATATGTCTAAAGTGTCATCGGCGTGTGGGAGATAGAAGTCCTTAGACTTTAGGTCGATACCACCTTGTTTACAGAGTAATGTACTTTGATCCTGTCCTAAGCTCAAATGAATTATAGGTTGAGACGCGACTTATTTTGGGTACATTGCGAAGTGAATTAAAAGTGGCAGTTGAGCCAAGATTAGGATTCATTCCTCGAATGTATCTTCAAGAGAACACTCAGATTCTCATATGGTATTATGTTGACTAAGTCGTTGGCCAACGCAGTAGACATATCTATGATATGGTCTTGTTGTCAGCTAATATAGATGAGATATATTTATCAAGCCATTTGGATAGACACTTGGCAGATCCTAAGCTTGATCGAGTGTGTCGTGAATGAAAGGATTTTATTTACCCACATAGAGGTTCAGTTCACAGGTTTCGTGTAACTATACTTCACATATTGAGTTCGTCTTCCGGCGCCATCTAGGAGTTCCGTGTAGACCCTAATGATATTAGTGTCGATATGTGAAGGCCTGTAGGGTAACACTAAGTCAATTATTTCGTCGATTCAAGGATGTAATCAAAGAGAATATATATGTTCGGTTTATAATCGAGACATTAGAATAAAATAGAAATGAGGCAGAATTGGACCAGGGCCGCGGCGTCATAGCGCCACGTGTCCAGTGGGTCCGAGTGACCCAATTTGTTTCGATTTCTAGGATTGGCCCACTTGGGGAACCCTAGCTGATCCCGCAACTATAAATAGAGGGCTCAGGCAAGGATTTTATACACCCAATTCAATAGAATTAAACTCTGTTGAATCTCTGCTGGATTTCCTAGCTTTCCAAAAAAGAAATTACATCAAAGTCTTGAACTTGCAAATCGAGGGACGGTTGCGTGCTCACCCTCGACTACACACTTGAAGATTCAAGAAGAAGGCTCCAGATTTACAAAATGTAAGTATTCGTTCGAAGCATTATAGAAATCTATGTGTTTTACATTATATAATCATCCTACAGTTTGACCGCCCGTCAGGTTTGAAACATAAATTTTTAAATTTCGATGCGTGTACGAACCCGACAAAACCCTACACAACCCATACCACCCACCCCTTCCACCAAGAGGAAGGGTGGGGGAGTAAGAATTTCTTCTTCTTTTTTATAAAAATTCATAAAAGTAAAATAAATATATGAAATAGAAGTTCGTGGGAAGAGGGGAGAGGGCAGGCGGGGTGGTAGAGGTAAGGGGTGGCGTGGGGAGTAAGAAAAAAATATATTATAAAAGTAAAATAAAATATGTTAAATATAAATTTGGGGGAAAGGCGTAGGTGTGGGGACGGGTAGGTGTGAGTTGGGACTTGGGAGTGGTGGTATGGTTGTGGTGGGGCTGAGTTCGAGAGTGGGAGGAAATAATTAATATAAAATGTCACTTGTGGGACTTGTTTTCCCTACTTCTAACTTGTTTTCCAAAAATAAAAAACCGAAAATTTTGACCAACCGAATATTTGAAAATTGAAAAATATTTCCCTCCCATACCGAGCAGACCCTTTGTCTCTCATGGGATTTGGACCTGAGACCTCATGGTATTCAACCCACTTTATTGACTATTAGGTCACACTTTTGGATGCAGAGTGATACACAAGTTGCTTAGTTGCAAATTCAATATGGAAATAAGTCTCTCTGTTCCATTTCTTGAATTTTATCAAACCACTCTGTCCATACTCAGTTCAGTCAACTACCAGTTTATGCCATTTCTATATATAGAGGTTGTACAACAAACCTGTATAGAAGTAGAGTTTTAAAGTTTTGCTCTACAATAGAACTAGAGTTCAGCATCCATCAAAAACTCGGGTAAAAGAGGGGATGTAATAACTAGTATTGACAATTTCGCAAAAGCTTGAGAACTTTCGTCAAGGCTGTTGCAGCCATTCTTGAACTGCAGAACGGAGAGAATGGTTAGGAATAAGATTCTTATGGGACAGCATAAGGTTTGTCATGGGCGAGGTTTCATGTCCGCTGTCCAACCATCCTCTTAATGCTTCTGCTTCATATGTGAAGCCATCCGCCGCTACTACAGGATCTTGCATGGTTTCCTGTAGTGAAAAACATTAACATCAAGAAATGATTAGAATGGAACTCCTTGTTCTTTCTAAAGGGAAGAACAATGAAACAAAGAGACTATCCTAATCCCAAATTTCACTGAATTGGATGATAACAACCTCAGTAACTGTAAGATGAAACACAAACTCGCACTGAAACTTCTAATCTAGCAGGAAAAAAAGACAAAAGGGTGCTGATTTATAGTCAAAAGTGGGGTTGGGGACTCGGAGGGTGAGGATGCTAATTTCCCAGAATTATTTATGAGCATCAGATAGTAATTTGTCAGAAAACTAGAGCATCTACCTCTTTTAATCACGTATAGTGACAGCTCAGTTCAAACTACATGGGACTTATAATGATGTAACGATGACTGCTAGATTTAAAACACGCAATATACTAACCTGAAATATTGGACAAATAAAATAGGATGGAATGTCACAACGGTCTTCGGAACCCATTCTAAAAGTTGATGCCCCACATGAAGCTCTCATTGGTTCAAGCACCTTCCACACCTCTGAAGAAATTTCAGGTCGGCACCTACTGTTCTTCTCACAACAACTCATAGCTAAGTGAGCCAACTGTTTGGCTTGCACAAATGGCCAGTCTCCAGCAGTTGGATCCAGCAGATTTTTCAGATTTCCTTTATCCAATGCATATTGGATTTCATTTTTTATTCCCAATGCAGGCCTTCCAGTCAACAGCCTAAGTAATATAATCCCAAATGAATAGACATCAGACTTGGGAGTAAGCTCTCCTGTTTCGAGGAATTCAGGGTCCATGTACGCAAACGTGCCTTTTGGGTCAGTTCTGTTACAAAGAGTGGTATTATTTTCCGAAAAGTCTTCTTCTGAAAGAACTCGACAAATTCCAAAGTCACTAAGCTTGCTCACAAAGTTCGCATCAAGTAAAATATTTGCTGGTTTTAGATCACCATGAATTACGCCCCGAGCAGTGCACGAATGGAGGAAGATGAGAGCACAGCAAAGCTCTGCTGCTACACGAATTCGAGTTTGCCACGATAGTGGAGGCGTGTTATCTTTGCAGGTAAGACGATCTTCCAGGCTTCCGTTCGGAAGATACTCATATACAAGAGTCCATGCTTCCGGACACGCTCCTATAAGAGTGACGATATTTGGATGCCTCAACTTGCTTAAAATATTGACCTATACCACACCAACAAAGCAAAAAACTATAACATGAATTGCCAGAAAGATATCTGTGTTGAAGAATTAAAAAACTAGGTTTCATATGATTAAGAGAGAAGCATAGTATACAAAGCAAATATACGAAGGTAAACAGAGCAGAAAACTATCTGAAACGACACACTAGTATGCATCAAATTGGATAGGCGTATTTACCAGTGAGCATGTAGGATATCAGGTGTACTGACACTACTCGAGGTTTATGAGTAAACCAAGTGTTACAAGGTAATACGTTCTAGCAAAACAGACAAGATGACTAGTATTTAGATATTTCAACATGCAGAATTATCTCAAGACTGGAATCATTAAAAGTTTCCCTCCAAGATGAACCTATTGACATTTCACCCAATCAATAATACTACAATTTTTAGCAGTTAATAAACCATCTTAGAGAAGATTTGTGGGAGATGAACGTATTTTTCTCATCTGGTGAGTGGAAAATGGCGATGATCTAAGTGTAAGTACAATATGTTGAATACAAATAAACATGAAAGTACGTTTATTTTCCACTATACCCGTTTGTGTTACCACCATCAATAGATATCACACCAAATTGAATATTTCTGTCTTTAGTTCTTTACCTCCCTATTTTAACCTCTTACCTTGGCCACACAAAACAGGGATATCAAGTAGAATATGGCCAAAAGAAGGGATACAATTGAGAGGACAAACAGCAAGACCCAAAAGAAAAAGTAGAAATTACACAACAATTCAGGAGATGAGACACAATTTAGCTTCTATTATGCACAGATACATAAATTAGAAAAATTTAACCAATCTGACCTCCTGTTGGAACTCTGAGGGCCCTTGCAAGCTATGAGAGTGCAGCATCTTTATTGCCACTTGAGTATGGCGAAGGAGGCCTCTATAAATGCTTCCATAACCACCTTCTCCAATCTTCAAGGCTGGGTCGAAATTCCGAGTTGCTTCTTCAATTTCATGAAAATAAAATTCAGCAAATAGTACAGATGTACATGTACATGAGGACCCGTCTGAGTGCTTTTCCCTCAGTTCCTCAGCTAATTTGAGTGCATCATCACGCTCCACCTGCAATTCATCTCTCTCCTTCCTGTACTTCTGCAAAAGGTCAACCGCAGAGAACATTTTCTGTTCCAACTCTTGCACCTGAGTGTCAGAATTTAAGAGTTGACCCTCCAGCGAAGATGTCTGTGCTTCAGCTGCCTGCAAATCTTGCATAAGTTTATTTAGCTGTGATTTCATCTGATCAGCTTTTTCCTTGATTTTTGCAAGTTCATCCTCCATTTGTCTCCTCTGTCTGAACTCATCAGCATAGACTGTATCTGATGCTTTTGCCTGAAATAAAAATAATCACATTAAGAATCTCAGATTCTCCATCATTCCCGCTTCCCTAGGAGAGCACATACTTGAAAGAACAATCTCCTTTTCAAAAATGGCAGCTTAGGTCTTACCGTCTTACATCAAGCAACAGATGGAAACTAGGTGCAAATGGGTAATAGTAGCAAACAACCGAGAGAAAGCCAAATTGTAGTACCATAACATTCAGTTAAAAGATTTTAAGTAAAATATAAATGAGTAAATTACCCTTCGTCTAGCCTCAATTGCATCCTTTTCCGCTTTCCTACGATTGTTTGATTCTTCAAAAGCTTCTCGGCTTGCATTTTCGGCCTCGGCGACATATTGCTCAAGTCTATCATAGAGTTCATCGTTCATGCTTCCAGCTAGCTCATCATTCGCCCTCTCTGCCTGCTATTTTTCCCCAAAATCATCCAAAATTTCAGAAAGCATATTAAATCTAATTCTTCAAACAGAAAGAACCCATTTCATAAGGAACCAAGAAATGAAGGTACTGATTGTAATTTAGTAATTTAAAGAGACAAAAGAAATAACATGATTTACTTACTATACTTGGAGGAGATGACTGATGATAACCAAAATTGATATATTGCAGACCGGATGAGTCAAATGCAGTCTCATTTGTAAGGGAATCATCAACCATTTCAACAAATGAACTTGATGAAAAACGTGAAGCCATTGAGGGATTTAATTTTGGTATTCCATCCCAGTCATCAGCACTTCTATCTGAACTCATGCTTGGAAAATTAGCCTGTAAACTCCTACCAGAGGAAAGTCCAGAGAAGATTATCATGTGATTGTCAGAAGCAACTCTGCGATATTCTGTTAAAGGGCCCCTGAGCTCTACTTGTTCGTTGTAACCTTCTGTAGCAGATCTTGATCTTAGAACAATACCATTATCTGGACTTACTGGAATTGACGGTGACACATTGTCTGTATTAAGTCTCCTTGACTTACTTTCTCTGCATGACATTACGTAGTTACCATTTAGATTTTAGAGTTTCCCCTTAGTAAGTGACATAAGAGAATGAAACCCCCTACCCCCACGGTTCACGCATCCCAATCCCAAGGAAATTCAACCTCAGGGAGAAACGGTAGAAATAGAAATCCGTAGCAAAAAGATGTTTATAAGGAAACACAGAATTTTGTAACAAAGTTATCCCCAGTTATCCACGTAAACATCATGCAAAACAAAATTTCAAGATAGATTCAGGAATGAAAGGACACATACCTTGTATAAACGAGGTTCCCTTTGCATACAAACCAGACGCAACAGAATGTGGGTGCTTGTAACCGCACATAGATGGCTTTCTTCGACCTAAGGTCGGTCATTTTCCTGAAATTTCATCATAAAAGGTCAATCCCAGCTTGGTGCATTACGCAATAAATTGACGTAGATTTATCCACCCCTATCCCCCACCCCCACCACCAAAAAAAAGAAAGAGACAATAAATACCCAGACTTGATTTATTTGTTAAGGTAAAACAATGAGTTGTGCTGCTAGAAATTTCTTTTCCTCGTCTCCAGGTTGTAAGTTTTCCTTTGGGATTTATGTCTTTGGGTGATAGGGTGGGCCAGAACGGGGCAGACCGACGTTATCTTATTTCTCCTTAAAACGGCAGTGCTGGTGAGTATTTAGATGCACAGAGGAAGTCTGACTTACAATAATGATGGGTCACGAAGTAAATGATAGTCAATTTTATTTGCCGCTACTCAAGAATAGGACAGAAAAAAAAAATGAAGGGGAAAGCAAAAGATCAGCAGGGCAAACAAATTAAACGAACTACGACACCATAGGACAAAACACACTTGCCGAAAGGGCTGCATTATGACACGTTTGGTAATGCATAAGACAAATATTTCATGTTTCAACCTGCATTAATCATTCCGGCAGTCCATTAACTCCCATGCACATAAAAACATACACACACAGAGCTAAGAAACCTTAGGTTGACCTCCAAGTATGTTAGCGTCATGCCTCACAGATCTTTCTTAGATAATACATCCATCAAATGAAGTTTATTAAGGAAGAAAGAGATAAGTCATGTTTCACAGATTTGGTATACCATCCCTGCCTGCTTATGCCGGAGTATTTGGAAGGAAAGGAATGCAAGATGTTTTGAAGGAAAGTCAGTGTACAGTTCAATTCAGATGTTTATGGTTTTTAGCCTTTGATGTATTAGGATATAAAGGAGGTAGATAGTATGTTAGACTTCATTGACTCCTTGCAAGTTTAGGACTGTTACGTCCCACATCTGTGGGTGGGAGGCAAATCTGTCTCCTTATATGGTCTTGGCCAATTGTCACCTCTTTAGATAGCTTTTGGGGTTGAGTTAGGCCAAGATCCATTTCTTTAACATGGTATTAGAGCCAGATCCACACAAGTCTTGTTTCAGAACATACAAGGAGACAGATTTGCCTGCCACCCACCGATGTGGGACAAATATATGATGGGGACCCAATATCAGGTGAAACAAGACTTGGGTGGGCCTTTCATAGATGATATCCATCTTTTTGTTTTTGTTCACAATGATTCTTGATACCTGTACTGCCTTAGCACCGCTTGTGCTAAGTTTTACTTTTTTTCTTTCCAATATACTAGTTATTTACCTTCTAAAACAGAAAGAGATCAGTATTTTTTCCTTAAAGTGAGCGACTTAAGTGACTTCTTTTCCAAATATTCTACTCACTTCGACTTCATAAAGGGATTTCTGTATTTGAAGTGAAAATTTGAACTTGTGGGATGAGACCTAAGTTGCACGGACTCTTCACTTTCGGTGCCACACCCGTGTCGACACGACGTGGGTGTCGGATCCGTACCGGATATGATCAACTGATTTTGGGTACTTTAACCAAAATCGCCAGAGAAATTCAGAACAGATACAATGATTTTTGTATTCAAACAAAAGCTAAGGTGAAATTGAAGAAAATGGAATACCGTGTGTATAGAAATTTCTCTGTGTCAGCCCTTTTTCTTATATCTCCTTCTGTGATTCTCCTTTTGATCAATATTTTCTCCTCGGAATACCTTGTAAGTTTTCCACATAATGTCTCATAATTTAGAGATATAACTCTATTTATTTGAATATTTTTAGCAGAATCATCGCACCCGTATCCGTACTTGGATCCATACCCCCGAATCTTAAAATTTAGATCATGAAGGATCCGACGTCTAGATCCGCACCCATATCAAACATCCGCACCCGAGTCCGAGCAACTTAGGATGAGACTAAGAAGTCAGCTAATGGACTAGATATGCATGATGGAGGAGGGAAGGAGATGGGAGGCGGGACCCTTCACATAATTTCTTGATTGTTCTATTAATTGAATTCTTAACCCGGACAAGAGAACCAAGATGTTCACTCAATATTTATTGTTAGTGACATTCAAGTAACGAAAAAAGAATATTTTATTTTACTTTGAGAAGCACTTGTTTGCCGCAGCTCCCATAACAAGCATCCCTATACCATGCTGTGATATAAGCTTGACTATGCCGTTTTCAATTGAATCCATTTCAATGACAAGTTTATCAGCTCGAACCTGAAATAAGAAAACATATTAGAGGAAGTACAAAGCATGAGTGCAATCAAGAGTACAATAAATTAATATGGAAGTGTACACTTTCTCATGATAATTAACGGTGTGCAGAGTGAAGCTCTGAACTGAATATCTGACGCGTATCAAATATCTGAAATAGGTAATCTGGTTTATAACTTCTACTTAATACTTGTCGTGCACAAATTGGAGAACATGGGGTAAGGGAGAACCTCCATAACAGTTGCCACAAAGAAATTAATATTCAATATTCTTCCAGTAACGCTCTCAAGTTACAGGCAAATAAGAAGTTTTCAGCTCGCAATAGTCACCATTCTGAGCAAGGCCTAATTAAAATGAAGTGAATTATTGATGCAAGAGACAATGACTATACCCCGGCTCGTCCACAGATCAGAATATAATTTTCCAGCATCTTGTGCATGCCTTGCCTTTCTTTCTCATGGTACGCCCTGACTTGCTGCACATCCAATTGATCTATGTTAAACTTTGTACCCACTGCAAAAACCGTCAAAGAGAAAATGCACACTTTTAATCAACGATTGCGATGAACTTTTTTTTTTAGAATTGACTAAGTAACCATCATTCTACTATTTAAAAAGAAGTTAGGCAAGTTACGGAGAAAAATGACATCTCAAGCAGTACAGTGAAGAACAGTTTTCCTTCTATTTCTTTTTCCCGGAAAATGGGGTGCCCGTACTTAGTTTCGGGGAATCATTATGGAAGTAGAAAAAATATCTTGTAGATAAGTACAGAATTAATTCTCATTCAGGAACAGTTTGTCTTAAAACTCAACACTACGAGCATTTTCAAAATATCCAAATGAATGAGTGAGGAAAGTTAACGAACTTTGTAATTGCAAAAGTAGATTTTGTTTTATTCTTTTCTATTTCTTTGAGAGGCCGCGTACTGTTGGGTTTTACGGAGCTATAAGTGAAAGTGCATTAACTTCCGAGAGGAATATATTTTTTATCAGTTGTGACCAAATATTCCCTTTTCCTTTTGTTCCTCTTTAAATTAGCAAGCAAACAAGAAATTAACTTCCACTCTCTCTACGCAAAACGCCCCACCTCCCACGCAAATAAAAATTCAAATATAAAGTCTGTCAGATTATTCAAGACCACACCATCGTCTTGAGCGTCATATTAGGAAATGGAAGTGATAGATAAGCCTAATTCCAGCGACAATTGCAAAAGATAGCATCCTCATGTTTGAAAGCGTGACAAGATTGTAAACTAGGAGTACTAGTTACCTTTTCTTAGCTGAATTTTGGGCATAAAAAATGTTCAAAAGTAGTTGATTAGGTAGGATTGTTCACTAAAGTGAACAACTTTCTCCAGCATATCTAGCAACTGATGCTAATCAAGTATACAAGTCCAATTAATTTATGCCTGAACTATCAGTCAAGTATACAAATCCTCTTAGCATCAAACAACAAGCAAACCACCATTTGACGTAAAGTCAAAACGAACATCAGAAATCAGTGGTTAACCTTTTACTCAAGTATGAAAACAAAGTTCAAGAATTCTAGCTTGAATAAAAAGGTGGGAAAAAGCAACAGTTCAACAAATCAAACTAACTCAAAAAAAAACTTTTCCACAACACCATGCAAACCAAGATTTAAAAATTCAAAACTTGATCACCAAAAATCAACAACAATATACACAGTATAATCACACTAGTGGGGAATGGGGAGGGAGGGTACGCAAACCTTACCCCTATCTCGAGAGGTAGAAAGACTGTTTATAAACACTCAGCTCAAGAGAAAAATATTTCAAGTCGGAAAACAAAAAATAGCGAAAGCATGTCAAAGCATTCTGGAAGAAAAAAAAAGGACAGTAACTGTTATCGGTCCGGACCGGTCCGGGTATCCACTTACCGGAACCGGTCCGATAAGCTTACCGGTTCGGACCGGTTCGGACCGATAAGGTTTCGGTCCTGGAACGAGATCCGGTCCCAGACCGAAACCTTATCGGTCCGGTTTTCGGTCCGGACCGGTAAGAATTTTCTGGGTCGGGTCGATTTGTTTTATTTTATTTTTTTAAATTGAATTTCCAATACTAAAATTGACATTCTCTGACATATTACCACGAAATTGTTACGTTGAAATATATTGTATAGAGCGAGATATTTAGATTTGAAAATGGACAATTGGTAACAATTTGGGGTAAAAGTGAAATTGATTGGCAAGACAGATGTTTTTTGAGAAATTGGCTGCTCCAAACTGCTTAAGATGTTTGTCCGGCCCTATCTCGAAAAAATACGCGAAATCAAAAAAATATTAGGTCAAACGGACATACGAGCGCAAAGTTATGACCATTTAAAGTTTCATTAATTTACAACTAATTAGAACCGCAGAGGGGACCTGGGGCTTGCTAGCTTGGGGCCGGAGGGACCGGGGTGGGGTGGGGGCGGGTTGGGGTGTTACGGATATTTTACTGGCACGGTCCGGCTCCTTATCGGTCCGGGTATTTTTTTGGTACTCTTATCCGGACCGTTAAGGTTTCGGTCCGAGTATCGGTCCGGGTTTACCGGTCCGATTCTCGGGTAATTACCGGGAGTATCCGGACCGCTAACAGGCCCAGTAACTATAACAAAATAATTAAAAAAATGAAAACTTATCAACCAAAAATCACTTTGATAAGAAGAAACACACACACGCAAAAAAAGAAGAGTTAATTACTCATGGGTATCTTCTGAGCTGGAACATGAACATGAAGAATGCAAATTTTCCTTCCACCAGACTTGTTCAAAGCCCATGTAAGAGCTGGTTCAGTCTCCTTCAATTCTTTCCCGACAGCAACATACATCACATCGTCAACCACTCTCGTCGGACTTCCTTCTTGCTTAATTTCCTCACTTAACATCAGTAACGACAAATCAACATCCGGGTACCTTACCGGACTCCGTCGAACTTTTACCGGAGTCTCCAAAGCCATTTTCAATTGTATAACAGCCTAACTTCTCTGTTTATACACACAATTACACGTACAACACAAAAGGGTTTTGAGTTTACCACATGAATGAAAAACCCATTTGATTTCTTGGGGTATAACAATCAAATTCTCTTTGTATACACATAATTAAACTTACAACACAAAAGGGGTTCTTGTTAATGTGATGGGTGAAAAAAAACCTTGTTTTTCTTGGAATACTGGAGTCGGATTGCTCAATTGCTCTGCAGGTTATAAAATTGAGGAGAAACACAAAGGGGGAAAGTCTACTGAGTTATGTAGCTGAAAAAGAGGTTGCTTGTCTGAAGTATTTAGCAGTATATGGTGTTATAATCAAGCCAATAATTAATTATGAATTTTACAACTAACTTACCCACTATTAAAAAGAAGAAGTTTTAATAATGCTATGGTCATTTCTGAGAACTTTAAAAGAAGACATCTTGATTCTTCTAATTTCATTATAGTCATCGGTCAAATTTTCTCTCTCTATCTCTTCTTCTTGCTTGTATTGTATGTACAGTTGTTTAATCTACTGTTTGTCTATTCTGTTCTCGGCATTTTCTTCTTCCTTAAAACCGAAGCTTCTGTAGCTGAGGCAAAATTTTGACATGTCATTATTTAATTGTGAGGTGATAAATATTTACTATACCGATTTTGCTATTTCAATTGACTTATTTTTATATTATTATCAGAATAAATTCGTCAATGTTGAAGTATAGATATATCACATATATACACAATATATATATATATATATATATATATATACACACAATATATATATGTGGTTAGTTTGTTATGACTTTGGTAGTTTATTAGTTAACATTGTTAGCTAATTAACTTTGTTTACTTAGTCATTATTAGGTGAGTTAATTTCCCCTATAAATGGAGGACACACTTTTATTTTACACTAAGAGAATAATAATACTAAACAGAAGAGCAGTTGCGTTTTTGCTCCCCAAAGAGCGCTCTCTCTCGTCTTCTTCATATTTTACTCTTCTCTCAATTTTCTTCACTAATTCCAGTTGTTCACACATGAACCATACACATGCAATGTGTGAATATTAACATGGTATCAAAGCTCGATTGATAGATCGATCGTGCGTTGGAGAATTTAGTGAATTCTGGACAGGATTCACAATTGAAGGTCTGAATTCATCAGGATTCAAAATTGAAGTCTGTGTTCGTTATTTTTTTATTTCAACACTGTTTTATGATGTATTTTTTTTTGGATTGTGTTAAACGAGAGAGAGAGATTTCAACTGAAAATCAAATCGCATCAAAATTCTTTGAAAATTAGGGTTCATATGAGTAAATTGTGAAAAATCAAAATCCAATTTATCAGCAGTCCAGTTCGCGTGTTCAACCGCCTTTGGCTATCATTGCAGCGTCGAAGATCGTCGGGAACTTATGTGCTTCTGAGATATGTTAGTCTGATTGTTATGATTCAGTGCATAAGAATCAAATTAGGCTTCGATTTGTGAGTTTCTAGAAATACGATTTCATTTTTTATGTATCTGGTGGTTTTTTTTGTTGTTTGGAGTATTTGATTCGAGATTTTTTTGTGGAATTTTGTCAAGTTATTGCGAATTTCGTGGTTTCGAAGTTGTTTAGTTTGTGGAAGCAGTTCAAGTTTAGTTGTTGATTTTGAATTTGTACGAAGTAAATAGTCTTTTGGTGACATTACTTTTCGATTTTTCAAAGGCACTGTGGTTCTGATTTTTCCAGCAGATAACATGGATATTATCCTTGAATTGAGTTGTTGGCAAATTGATATTACCGACTGCAGAGCATAAGCTTCTGATTGTCGGTTTTCTAGTACGCACTTTTGATCTCATAGGAGATAATGAAAATTGCATATTCAATAGATTGATGGAAGGATCGAGGAGTTTTTAGCGATAAATTGACTGATAACGAGGGATTCTTCGTTGAGCTTGATATATGAGAATCGAGGAATTCTCTAGTCCGAGCGAGACTAGAGAACGAGGGGTTCTTCGTGATAACTATTGGTGTTGCAATTTCTGCTAGTTTCAATGTAGAAGGTATTGTTGATGGTCCTGGTGTTGCTACTGCAGTAGCTAATTCTGCAGATGTTACTGTCAATGTAGCAGAGGCCCCTATATTTGATGTTGGTGATGGTGATTTGGATGGTGTGGTTGATGCTGCTAAAACTATTGATGTTGTTGTTTCAAGAGCAGCAACAATTGGACCGCTTTTCTCCGCCCGCAACCCAATAAGTTTGCAAAGCCAACACAAGATTAGGGCCTCAATTGGTGTTGTTGTCTCTGCTGGTCCTTCTGCAGATGCGACTGTTGTGGATGTTGTTGTTGTGGTTGATGTCATTGTAGCTGCTGCAGCTGATGTTGCTGCTACTGTTGAGGATACTGTTAATACAGTCGATGCTCTTACAGTCGTTATTGTTCATGGTGCTGATGTTGTTGTGACTATAGTAGGTGGAAATAATGCAAATATGGATGGTGCAACTGTTTTGGTAAAACTAATGTTGGGATTTATCCAAATAGTGTTGTTGCGTTTGTTGTGCATGTGGGAAATATTGTAGAGGTGTTTGCTACTGACTCTGTTGCTGAATAAGCTGCGAATGGTGCTGAAGTAGCAGATGTTGAAAACTTGAAGTAGAATTATGTAGATCTTCCAATGCTCAGGAAGGTGTTCTGCTGATAAAACTTGAAATCAAGAAGTTGGCCCTGGATGCCAGATCTCATTCATATGGAAATAGCAACAAATACAGTTAACAGATGCAACTCACTGCCTAGTGATAGAGGATTTTGTCATCAGAGTCGAGGCAGGCAATGCTCCTGGAATGAAGAGTTAAATTCGGAACTATGGGGTCTCCCAGCATTTGAAGATTGGGTTGATAATGTGTTACTGGTGCACCAACCGTTGGTCATACGACTACTGGTGTTGTCTAGTATTGCTTGATTGGTAGAAGTGTTTTGCTATTGCTTCCAAGCTAGGACTGAAACTTCTGTTTTCAGTGCCTAGCTCGAGGGGGTGTTGAAGTATAGACATATCACATATATACACAATATATATATATGTGGTTAGTTTGTTATGATTTTGGTAGTCTATTAGTTAACACTGCTAGCTAATTAGTTTTATTTACTTAGTCATTATTAGGTGAGTTAATTTTCCCTATAAATAGAGGACACACTTTGTATTTTTTACACTAAGAGAATAATAATACAGAAAAGCAGTTACGTTTTTGCTCCCCAAAGCACTCTCTCTCATCTTCTTCATAATTTACTCTTCTCTCAATTCTCTTCACTAATTCCATTTGTTCACACATGAATCGTACACATGCAATGTGTGATTATTAATAGTCCAGTTACAAAAAATTAAGATGGCACCTCGCTTAATAGCTCGATGCGATATTGATTCTCACTCATGCAGCCTCACCTATCCAAGTTGAGGTATTGGTATTAAAATAAGGTTTTCAGTAAATTTAAAGCTCATGCTATTGAAGATTAAAACATACTTAACGGAGTTAATCAAACTTTTAGAACAAACTCTATTCAACTTATAACATTGTAATTCGTGATTGCAGATGATTAATGTTTCGGATGGAGAAGCGGATGATCAGGCAAACTTCCAGGCATGATAATGAAGCGACACGTCTTTTTGCAAAGAGGTTTTCAAGTAAAACAGCCTAATGATTATAGGATAATGTTTGTACTAAATTAAGTGGGTTGTAATATTTCTGAAAAATACATATTAATATAAAGTAGATTGTAAGTTAATGTAATTTGACTTAAGACAACAAACGAACGACCCTATCAATTTTGATATAAAGTCCCATTAACACACAACGTTCTCAATATTATCAATTATGATGATATTGTTGGTTATATTGGATATGTTGATGTTGCTGTTAGAATGATTGTTGAAGTATAGATATAGATGTAGATATACACATATATACATTGTATATATATGTGGTTGGTTATATGTGGTTAGTGGTTAGTAGTGGTTATTTCTGCAATAGGTCATATTTGCAAGATTAGTTAGTTATTATAAATAGGGCATTAGTTGTAATGTTTTTGTTTGAGCAAATCAGTTGTAAATACAAAAATCAAAAGAGCACGTTTTGCTCCCAAATATCCTCTCCTCTTCTCACTTCTCCTTCTGCGATCCTTCTTCTTCCTCGTGCTTCGATCATTACAAAACCAACACATAAGCTTGGATTACAAATTTTAACATGGTATCAAAGTCGAGTTCGGTATAGATCGATCGAGGAGTTCGAAATCCAAAATCACTGAGAAATTGAAATCGCTGAAACGTATTCTGTTTTCTTCTCAGTTTGCTCGATCGAGAATTGAAAGAGTCGAAATTGAAGAACTGGAAAATCAAAATTGTGAAACTGAACATCGAGAAAACCGATTCGAGACATTGCAGATTCTGAGAATTGCGATATCATGTTCTGAAAATCAGAATCGCGGAATCGCGAAGCAATCGATTCGAAGTCGAAATCGAAATCGAAATCGAAGGAGCTAATAGAGCATATTAAGGAGGAATTCAGAATCGATCGAGAGGAGAGAAATTGAAAAATTAAAAAAAAACGCGATTGCGATTTTCTTCCGAAAAACTGAGAATAAAAAATTGAGGTAATCTTTATAATATATCGATCGATTTTTGTTGCGAGTGACAACAGAATCGACAGAGAATCAAAGTCGAATTATTCTATTCTACTTATTTTTCGATTATCGCATTTGTCGATTTAGTCGGATGGAGATATTATCGTTTTGTGCGGATACTCTCCGCCTTTGGCTATCGTTGTGACATCGCAGATCTCCGAGGATAGCCGAGTTGATGGAAATTCAACTTCATTTTGTATTTGTGTTGGTGAATTGACGGATTGGAGAAAAATGTTATTGTTGATGTTGTTTTCTGTTCAGTTCTATGTTCTGTGTTGGTTTGCTGTGGCTTCCAGTGTTGGTGAGAATGCAGTTACTGGAAAAAAAAAAGGAATCACATCTGCTGTTGTTGTGTGGTTGTTGATAGTCGTTGTACTGGTGTATGCTGTTTTGTGTTGGCGAGTTGTTTTTTGTTGGCGAGTTGTATTAACATTGATCAGTGTTGGTGCTGCTCGCTGCTAGCATTATTGATGTGGTTGTTGCTGGAAATGCAACCATGAAATCAAAGAGTAGGAAATGTCTATCGATAGAAGGATCGAAGAGTTCTTAGCGACAAACCGACTGAGAATCGAGGGATACTTCGTCGGAGACTAGATATGGATAGAATAGTTTGCGTGATGAGAATCAAGAGATTCTCTAGTCCGAATGACTAGAGAACAAAGAGGTTTTTGTCGCTTATTGAAATTGCTTGCGTGATGAGAATCGGGAGATTCTCTAGTCCAAGAGAGACTAGAGAACGGAGAGGTTCTTGCCACTTATCAAGTTCTGCGTCTTTGGTTCGTAATCAAAGTTGTAGTCTGCCTTTGGTTGAACAAATTTATAGAGGATCGAGGGAGTCTCTAGTCTAGTGAGACTAGAGAACGAGGGGTACTCCATTATTATGCAAGGTGAATCCAGTGGTTATTCTGTCGATTTTATGTTGAGGGCGGCAGAGATTCAACTTGTAAATGTTGCGTCTGATGTCGTCGAGGTTGCGATTGATGGCTGCTATTATTGCTGAAAAATGAAAAATGGTTATCGAGAGGGCACAAAGTGTTGCTCCTATTCAAATTGGTGAAACTACTGGTGCTGGAATTTATCCAAGTGGTTCAGTGGCGACTTTATTTCATTTTTTTATTGATGTTGCTGCTGGACAACATTTGTTGCTGCTGGCTGGAAAAATACTAGTGCTACTGCAGTGAGGTTGCTGCTGTGCTCTACAGCAGGTGTTACTGCTACATCCTTAGGTGCAGCAGGACATCAGGTGTTACTGCTACATAGATAGTTGCTTGTTGCTTGCTGTTTTGTTTGCTTGAAAATGCTAACTGCCCACTGGTGATGTTACTGATCAGTGGGGTGAAGAAAATGATCGGTGGTTGTTGTCTGGTTAATGTTAGTGATGCAGGGTTGTTGCCTGCTGCTGGACCTACTACTGGTTTGTTGGTATTGTGGAATGGCTTGAAATTGATTAATGCCACAACTGGCTTTTGCTGAATTTGTTGTTGTTGGACAATCCTAGAAGATGTTGCTATGGATGCAATTTTTAATGTCTGCCGGTTTTAAAAAAAAGAAGATAAAAGATGTTGAACCAAAGCTTATGGTCTGTGAGCCCAGGAAGATTGACAATGAAAATCAACCTAACAGAAAAGGAAATTTCTGGACAGAGTTACCAAAAAAAAAGGTGGAATTACTGAGGGATGGTATGAAGGTTATGAGTAATGCTCTTTCGCGGCAAAGATAACCAGTTCGACTCCACTGTTATTCGAGACAAGTTCTTGACACACTTCTCTCAACTGGAAGACGTGGTTACCCACTTGGTGAGCCTAGCTGATAGTGACTAACATCTACAGGAATGGTTCATATCTGAAGTCACTGATGCAAATTATAATCAGGAGCTGCAAGTGAACAAACTGATGCTGCTAGTGTTATTGCAATTGATGTTGGTGCCTCAATGTTCAAGCTAGGAATGAAGAATGTCTTCATATCTCCTAGCTTGAGGGGGAGTGTTGAAGTATAGATATAGATGTAGATATACACATATATACATTGTATATATATGTGGTTGGTTATATGTGGTTAGTGGTTAGTAGTGGTTATTTCTGCAATAGGCCATATTTGCAAAATTAGTTAGTTATTATAAATAGGACATTAGTTGTAATGTTTTTGTTTGAGCAAATCAGTTATAAATACAAAAATCAAAAGAGCACGTTTTGCTCCCAAATATCCTCTCCTCTTCTCACTTCTCCTTCTGCGATCCTTCTTCTTCCTCGTGCTTCGATCATTACAAAACCAGCACATAAGCTTGGATTACAAGTTTTAACTTTTAACAATGATATTATTATTTTTTTCTTTTTGCTCAAATTGGTATCATGTGAGTCTCATTAAAATAAAAGCGAAAAATATCAAACTCTTGGTCAAATTAATCCTCAGTGATTGATAAACATAATAAGTAAATAAGAACAGAGGAGGTACTAATTCATTAATATACAATAAAATTTCCTTTTTAGAAAGAAAATAAGAATTCATTGACATGAGGTACTATAATTTACAAATTTGGAACTTTCTTAAAAAGTAAACAAAAGAGAAATAATTGACGAAGTATTTTGATATTTTCATAGTTTTCCATCCCTTCAGTTCACTATTAAAGAGTATAGAAGTCTCTCTTGATAGCATAGTTGCTGATATATGAAAATGCTTACGAAAACGATAAGTACATTAAATAAAATGAAATTATATCTAGTAAAACATGTAATCTTATAATCCATTTTCAATACTCAAAAATTACAAAAACAAGAATAAAATAATGAGATTTATGTCGTGATCGGAACTGGGAGAAAGAATACGTCTTCCCATATTCTATGTTTTGAAAATAATTTCGTTATAATTAATTGATTAAACCGACCATTTATTTGTATAACTAAATATATAGCCTCAAATAAGGAACCAATCCTTCCCTTTTTCTTTTCTAATCATTTGTAAAAATGGCCAAGAATGTCAAAATAAGTTGTACAAAATTAGACCCCAAACTCCTAGCAATTTCAAGACAATTACACTATAATTTTCTCCCGACCCCACTCGTGAAATTACACTGATTGTTGTAGTTTTTCCCTCGAGCAATGATTTGACTATTATGATTTATGAGCTGAGGTTGTAATAACAATGGCCTATATATGAAAATTAAACATTAAGGTAAACGTGGATTTTTTAAATCAAAATCATATGTGCATATTAAATTAGCTAAGAAGAATTACAAGTTTCTCTTTTATTCACAATTTATAGTCTATTTTCTCTTGTTCACGGCTCCCGCTAACAATGTTCATATGCATAAAATATAAATTCAAGATTTTAACGTATTCAGGGTATCATTGCACACGCTATAATATTATCACAATAATGTTTTATACTACTATTTTTCAACCCAACGACTTCTTGGCGTTGTTTTTTTTTTCTTTCCTTTTTTGAATATTTATTAAAGAATTCCTTCATTGTCGGTCGATCTCAACTATGCCATAAAAGACATAAAAAAAATCATAAACTGGATATTGTAGGACCAAGTGAGGTTATATAAAAAGAATATTCCATGAGTTACTGGGTCATCTTTTTCTCCTCTCTTGGGAGCAAAAAAGGCGAAATATCTCTCGCCCATGCACTCCACACGGCAAAAATGATGGAGAGGTAAATCATGACTGCCACTAGGTGGGAGAGATGTGCCCACAAGGAGCCATCCCCCACAAAGGAGGAAGGAAACTCTCATACTGCGACTGCCAAGACTCGAACCTGCCTACTTGAGGGCAATCTACCATGGAACCGAGCTACGCCCCCGCGGACATCTTTTCTCCTCTCTAATAGTAGAACTTATTAACGTGTCTCTCCAATGGTACCAGAATTGCCGCACTATTAATTGTTCAAATTAAACATTGTGATGCACGAAATATTTACATCAAATCAATAAATAAAAAATATGTATTGCATACACATTTATAATGTAATCATAGTTAGGAGATGTATTTTCACTTTGCAATTTTAAAATTTAGGGGAAAGAACATCTATGCCTCCTCAAACCAAACTAATTACACACCCATACCCCCATTACTTCGTACCCCTAGAAAAAATTAAAACTATTTATCCAAAATTCCCTCACAATTATGATACCATCGTGGTATATAAATATATTGAGATGATATCATGAAAGATTGCTTCGGTCTTTTTCCTAGTCCTCCATGATATCATCATGGTATATATATTAAGATGGTATCATGGATGATCATATTCGTTTATTCAAAAAATACATTTTTTTCTCGAAAAAAACCCTCTATGATACCATTGTCTTATATAGATACACTGTGATGGTATCATGGAGGACTGTTTCAGTCCTTCAATGAAACACTTCTCATGACCATGATACCATCGTGGTATATAAATATACTTAGATGGTATCATTGAGGATTGCTTCTGTCATTCTTTTAGTCGTACATGATACTATTCTGATATATCAATATACTGCGATAGTATCACGGATGAAAGAGTTTAGGCGAGGGAGTATATCGGATAAATATTTTTGAGCGAATGGATACGACATGTAATTCGTTTAGAAGAGGCGTGAGATGATAATTATTGTATTTTCTGGAATATTTCTGGTTAGTTTTTTATTGATTTAGAATAACTAGCGGGTAAGGCAAATCTGGAACTATTTCATTCTTTCTCTTCCAGTCATATTTCCTTTTTTTTCATTTGACCGTTTTTGTTAGGCATACCTTACTGTAAGATGATATTAATCTCCCTTGGGAGTCTTTGTCACGACCCGATCACAGACCCGTGACTGGTGCCTTACCCCGGGCACCCTTGTGATACAACATCAGAGAAAACCAGCGGAAAATAAATTCACAACAAGAACCCATATAGAATATAAGCAGGCTAACCCAAAATGGCTACCTCTAAATATAACAAAGCTGAACAGTTACATCCTTAACAACCCAAGTTATGACAAGACTACATGCCTCTAAGAATGTGTAAGCATTATGACGGGGCAGGGCCCCGTCATACCCCTGAATGTACAAACATCTACAACATCAGGGAGAAACGTACCAAAAGTCGAGCCTCCGGAGAAATAGAGCTTCTGACACCTGAGCAAGACCCTAAGAATGAGGATCCACCACCTGCTTACCCCTACCTGCGGCATGAACGCAACCCCCGAGGAAGGGGGTCAGTACACAATATGTACCAAGTATGTAAAACTGGAAAATACTGTAATAATATCATAAGTTTAAAATAAACTGGAGTCATGGAAGAAAGTCAAAATACAGTACAATGTGCCTTACTAACAATGAGAGTAGCAAGTATAAACTTTACTGCATAAAAATAGGAGGCTCATGATCAAACAGGTCTCTCGCGTAGTAGTATCATTAAGCAATCCTACTCCTGGGACTATTTCAACCGCATAGGTCCTGTGGATCCGCATGAGGTCATCCGCCTCGCATGGGACTATTTCACCCGCATGGGACTATTTCACCCGCATGAGGTCATCCGCCTCACATGGGACTATTTCACCCGCATGGACCCGGTGGGCCCGCATGAGTACAAGTGCCGCACTCGCATCATGGGTAGCAAATCCATGACATAAGTAGTAATAATAATAATAATAATAATACATAACTCAGCACAACCGGCTATCATACATAACATAAGCGCTACCGACTTATCATAACGTAAGCAAGTTAAAAATATCCCCTAACTTCTTATTAACATTATTAGTATATCCTCTCATTTTAGTTTACTTAAGGCACCAACATGTCATTTAAGAAAACACCGGGAATTTAACCCAAGTACCACGTACCTTAAACCTTTTAAGAAAATTACTCCTTTTTATGTAAAACTCCCAAGATACTAATAACCGTAGTATCAAGTCACGACAACTTTTCAAAACAAGTCATGTTTACCTTTTTAAAAATACAATAGGCTTCTAAAATCAAGTGACTTCATTTCATTTAAAACCTTAGGCAATTAATGCCTTAAAAACAATTTGCCTTCCACAAATTCAATCATTCATCTGTACTTATTTTACTTGGAGTAAACCTTTCTTTGTTAACATTTCATAAAGCCAATACAACCAACTTCCCATAAAATTGTTATATTACCATTATACACTAGTCAAACACATCTCCCTATATCCAAGGGACTTATACTTTTAGACGAAACAAGCATCCTATACTTAAACACTCCAAGTCCCTTAACTTTAAAACTTAAGACATCATTAAAGCAAGTAAGGGATACCAAAGCCTTTGTACGTCTACCGTACTACATAGAGCAACTATTCATGCTCAAGGGATAAGAAAGCTCCACATACCTCTTCGGGTCAATCCACTTGCTAAGTCCGAAATACCGCACGTAATACGTCAACCTATAATGACCATAATACGTTTATTAACCTCTAGTTTCAACGTAGAATATTCTAAGTGCAAAGTCACTAAATCCTATGAAAAATCGGGCAGCATTTCCTTTGTTTCTACATACTTTGCCACCTCTTTCAAGGCCGAATTTAACATCCAAACGCCACTTTTAAGACCCAACAATCCAATCAACACAAAGGGGATTACACACCTAATCTTGGGTGTGTAAAATTCTTCCCCACAATACATAACAATTAACTTAACAAGTTTAAGGTAATATTTTGGCTACAACATGCTCACATAACCTTCTTATCCAATTCTTTCATATCCAACACATATTTCTTACATGCAATTTATCTAAGAGCAATATTTTCACCTACAAGTTCTTTCTTCTTCACATGCAACACCAAAACCCAACAAAGAGAGAATGAATTGTTACCTTAGAACTTTAGCCAAATATTTCAACCAATTCACTAGCCTCTTTTCCACAATCACCACCACAAGAATTCCTATAAGCTAGCCAACAAGTTTTCTTCTTGCCACACTTTTCAGATTTTCCTCAAGCTTTGATTTCCTCTTGATTTTCTAGAGAGAAGGGAGAACTTTTATTTTTAGAGAGAGATGAGAGCTTGAAGAATGACCAAGTATTCAAGACTTGGTCAATAAGTAGTACATGCAAAATCAGATTGGGGGGGGGGGACACTTGTCACCCTCCCATGGCCTTTTTTAAAACAAAACAGTTCAGATTTTTCCACTCAACTTCGCAGAACGCCGCGCGGCCACTGGCCGTGGCTACAAAACCTCCGCGACTCCTAACTTTCGCGCCGCGCCCTCGCTTCCGGCGCCGAGGCGCTGCAACTTCAGCGAACACTCAGGTAATATGGCGCGCGTCGCATCCGCGCCGCGGCCTCGCATCCGCGCATGCCACGTGGCTCTAGACCGAAACACTTTTCTGTCCGAGTACGTACTAAACTTGTAACTCCCATAACTTTCTACTCCGATGTCCTATCGACGAACGGTTGGTTGCGTTGAAAACTAGACTCAACGAACTACGCACTAGGCCTTTGAAATACCTAGGAACTCTCAATTTAACTGGTCATACACCGCCTCAAAGTTGACTAAAAATCTGTCCGAAACATTCCGTCAAAAATTTAAGTCTTACTCCTTTCGTACGTCCCCATAAGCAGGACCTGAACTACGGGGTATAACATTCTCTCCCCTTAGAAACATTCGTCCCGAATATTCCTTTTAGGCTTACTCAAATCATAATATCGACATAGACCCTCTTAACTATTCTTTTTGCAATTAAAGACGCTCCACATGCCACAACAATACTTAAGCATAATTGCCAAATTAAAACTAACAAGCAGGAAAGTGGGTTACCTGGAGGTATAGGGAATAAGTGAGGATACTTCTTCTTCATGTCATCCTCCGCTTCCCACGTCATCTCCTCCCTGTTCTCGTTCCGCCATAAGACTTTGACGGAAGCCACATTCTTTGTCCGAAGTCGCCTAACCTGACGATCGAGTATCGCTATGGGCCTCTCCTCATACGATAACCCCTCTGTCACCTGGACATCACGAATTGGGTGCACTCTAGACGAATCTCCAATACATTTCCGCAACATAGATACGTGAAAAACTGGATGTACTGCCTCCAGATCGGACGACAGATCCAACTCATAGGCAACCTTGCCTACCCGACGGACATCGATAAGGCCCAATGTACTGGGGTGAGTTTTCTTCCCAAATCTCATCACGCCCTTCATGGGTGACACCTTCAGAAAGACCCAATCATCTACCTCAAACTCCAAGTGTCGACGCCGATGATCTGCATACGACTTCTGTCGACTCTGAGCTGACAATAACCGTTCCTGGATAAGCTTCACCTTATCCATCATCGCTGAATCAAGTCCGCCCGACTAACTTGACTTCTCCCACCTCGAACCAGCATATCGGTGACTGCACTTCCTCCCGTATAAGGCCTCATAAGGCGTCATCGAATACTAGAATGATAGCCGTTATTATAAGCAAACTACTAGAGGTAAATGATCCTCCCATACACCGAAATCAATAACACAAGCCCGCACATATCCGGAAGTGTGCGGATAGTGCGCTCGGCCTGTCCGTCGGCCCGAGGATGAAACGTAGCATCGAGACTCATCTGTCCCTAATCCTTCGAAATACCTGTAAGTTAGCCGTGAACCGGGCCTCTGTCGAAATAATCGATATAGGAACTCCGTGCGGTCTCACAATCTCTCGATATCTCTAGCATAATCCTCCAAAAAGTCATCATCGGAAGAAAATGGGCTGATTTCATCTCCGCCGATAATAACCCAAATGGAATCATGCTTCCTGCGGGTGAGGTAACCCCGTAATAAAATCCATATTTACCACCTCCCATTCCAAGTCGGAATATCAATAGCCGCACACTTCACCCGGTGCTCCACTTTGACATGCTGACAATTCGGGCACTGCGCCACGAATTCCGCAACGTCCCTCTTCAGGCCCTCCCACCAATACACACATCTGAGGTCATGGTACATCTTAGTCAACCCCGGATGAATAGAATAACGAGCACTGTGTGCCTCACTCCATCTTGACGAAGTCTCGCTACATCGGAACACACAATCGCCTCAAATCTTAGCACCCATCGTGCACCAAATAGACTTTTATCCTCCCGGAGAGCTGCATCTCGATACCGTACCATAATCGGATCCTCATTCTGTCGCCTCTTCACCTCCTCGACGATGGAAGACTCGACAACCTCTCAAACCCGAACTCCATTACTATCAGAATCAACCAAACGAACCCCAAGGCTTGCTAGCTGATGTAACTCGCAGACCATGTCCCTCTTCTCTGGCTGCACACTTGATAGACTACCCATTGATCGGCGACTAAGGGCATCTGCAACTACATTGGCCTTCCCTGGATAGTATAGGATATCGATATCGTAATCCTTAAGCAGCTCCAACCACCGTCTCTGCCGCAAGTTTAGCTCCCTCTGGCTGAATATATACTGGAGACTCTTTGTTACACCCCGTAGTTCAGGTCATGCGTATGAGAGCGTACGAAAGATAGTAAGACTTAAAATTTTCGAAAGATAGGTTGACGGATTGTTTCGGACGAGTTTTTAGTCAACTTTGAGTTGGTGTATGTCCAGTTACCTTGAGAGTTTGTCCGTGTTTCAAAGGCCTAGTGTGTATTTCGTTGAGTTTAGTTTCCAACGCAACCAACCGTTCGTCGTTAGGACATCGGAGTAGAAAGTTATGGAAGTTACAAGTTCAAAGGCGTGATGGCAGAAATATTCGGACAGAGCCCTGGGCGCGCTGGGAAAGCAGGTGGCGCCGAAGTTCAAAGAAACCGCGGAGGTTTCAGCGCGGCGCCATCGCAGGCTGCGCGCGAGGCGGTTTCTCGCGAAAAACTGAGGAAATCTGATATTTTCTTTTAAAGAGGCCATGGGTGGGTGACAAGTGTCCTCTCTCATCTGATTTTGCATGCACTACTTATTGACCAAGTCTTGAAGACTTGGTCATTATTCAAGTTCATCTCTCTCTAAAATTTGTTCGCCCTTCCTCTAGAAAATCAAGAAGAACACAAGGCTTGAGAAAAATCTGAAAAGTGTGGCAAGAAGGAAACTTATTTGCAAGATTGTGGGAGTTGTTGTGGTGGTGTTTGTGGAAGAGGAGGCTAGCATTTTGTTGGATTAATTTGGCTAAAGCTCTAAGGTAAAGAATTTTCTCTTGTAGCTAGTTATTGGTGTTACATGTGAAGAAGAAGGAACTTGTAGTAGTAAATAATGCTCTTAGATTCATTGCATGTAAGAAATATGGTTTGGTTATGAAAGGATTGGTTAAGAAGGTTATGTGATCATGTTGTAGCCTAAAAACTACCTTAAACTTGTTAAGTTAGTTGTTATGCATTGTGGGGCAGAATTTTACACACCCAAGATTAGGTGTGTAATCCCCTTTGAATTGTTTGGATTGTTGGGCCTTAAATGTGGCGTTTGGATGTTGAATTCGGCCTTGAAAAAGGTGGCAAAGTGTGTAGAAACAAAGGAAATGCTGCCCAATTTTCCATAGAATTTAGTGACCTTACACTTGGAGTATTCTACATTGTAACTAGAGGTTAATAAACGTACTATGGTCATTATAGGTTGACGTACTACGTGTGGTGTATTGGACTTAGCAAGTGGATTAACTGGAGAGGTATGTGGAAACTTTCTTATCTCTTGAGCATGAGTAGTTATAACTATATAGTACGGTAGACGTACGTGTTTTAAATGAGGTAAATCTATTTGTTATACTTGACTTGTTTTAAGAAATTGTCTAAGTTGGCTGGGTTAAGAAGTTAGCCCACTTGTTCTGGAGGAATGGTTTATCCTAAATAAGGTAGACAAGGATTTCTTGACATGAAGAAGTATAGAGTACTTGGTGTAAAAGTATTGAGTATTGAATTATTCTAAGAATAAGAGACCTAATTTTTAAGGTAAAAAACTTGTTTTCCAAAGATAAGAGGCTTGAAGCATTTTGAAAATTGTGTAAATTTGATTTGAAGTATAAGACTCTTGGTCAATAAAAGAACGAAATCGTTTGAAATATAAGGAGTTATAACGGCTTTATGGGAAGTTAGTTATAACGGCCTTATGAAAGGATAAGAATGTCTAAAGTTTTAAAGCATAAAGTTAGTATAACGACTTTATGGGGAGTTGGTTATAATAACTTTATGAAAGGTTTAAGAGTTGGTTTTTTTTCTTGAATAAGGTAAACATAGATGAAAGAAATGGAAGTCTAAAGAAGTTATGAGTTACTTGGACGTACCGTCAGTGATGGAGGATTCCACGGGTATGCTTCCATTGTCTTGTTATGAGTTTACGTGGACGTACCGCCAGTAATGTGGGATTCCACGGGTATGCTTCCATTGTCTTGTTATGAGTTTAATTGGATGGGTGACAAGTGTCCCCCCCATCTGATTTTGCATGCACTACTTATTGACCAAGTCTTGAAGACTTGGTCATTCTTCAAACTCTTCTCTCTCTCTAAAGCTAAAAGCTCTTCCTTCTCTCTAGAATTTCAAGAGGAAATATAAGCTTGAGAAAAATCTGAAAAGTGTGGCAAGAAAGAAGCTTGTGGCTATCTTGTAGGAGTTATTGTGGTGGTGTTCTTGGAAAGGAGGCTAGCAAATTGTTGGAGTAATTTTGGCTAAAGCTCTAAGGTAATAATTCTTCTCTTGTAGCTAGTTATTGGTGTTGCATGTGAAGAAGAAGGAACTTGTAGTAGAAAATAATGCTCTTAGATTCATTGCATGTAAGAAATATGGTTTGTATATGAAAGAATTGGTTAAGAAGGTTATGTGAGCATGTTGTAGCCTAAAAACTACCTTAAACTTGTTAAGTTAGTTGTTATACATTGTGGGGCAGAATTTTACACATCCAAGATTAGGTGTGTAATCCCCTTTGAAATGTTTGTATTGTTGGGCCTTAAATGTGGCGTTTGGATGTTGAATTCGGCCTTGAAAAAGGTGGCAAAGTATGTAGAAACAAAGGAAATGCTGCCCAATTTTCCATAGAATTTAGTGACTTTGAACTTGGAATATTTCTACATTGTAACTAGAGGTTAATAAACGTATGATGGTCATTATAGGTTGACATATTACGTGCGGTATTTTGGACTTAGCAAGTGGATTAACCGAAGAGGTATGTGGAGCTTTCTTATCTCTTGAGCATGAATAGTTGTACCTATGTAGTACGGTAGACGTACAAGATTTGACATTCTTCACTTGTTTTAAGTATATGGTACTTGTTTCGTTTAAAAGTATAAGTCCATTGGATATAGGAAGATTTGTTTGACAAGTGTATAATGATAATATAACAACTTTATGGGAAGTTGGTTGTATTGGCTTTATGAAAGGTTAATAAGGAAAAGTTTACTCCAAGTAAAATAAGTACGGATAAAGGATTTGAATTTGTGGAAGACAAATTGTTTTTAAGGCATTAATTGCCTAAGGTTTTGAAAGAAATGAAGTCACTTGATTTAGAAGCCTATTGTATTTTTAAAGACAAACGTGACTTGTTTTGAAAAGTTGTCGTGACTTGATACTACGGTTATTAGTATCTTGGGAGTTTTACATAAAAATGAGTCATTTTCTTAAAAGGTTTAAGGAACGTGGTACTTGGGTTAAATTTCCGGATTTTCTTTTAAAATGACATGTAGTGCCTTAAGTAACTAAAATGAGAGGATGTACTAGAAATGTTATTAAGAAGTTAGGATATATTCTTAACTTGCTTACGTTATGATAAGCCGGTAGCGCTTATGTTATGTATGATAGCCGGTTGTGCTGATTTATGTATTATTACTATTATTACTATTTATGTCATGGATTTGCTACCCATAATGCGAGTGCGGCGCTTGTATTCATGCGGGCCCACTGGGTCCATGCGGGTGAAATAGTCCCATGCGGGTGAAATAGTCCCATGCGAGGCGGATGACCTCATGCGGGTGAAATAGTCCCATGCGGGTGAAATAGTCCCATGCGAGGTGATGACCTTATGCGGGTCCACATGACCCATGCGGGTGAAATAGTCCCAAGAGTAGGATTGCTTAATGATACTACGGGCGGGAGACCCTGTTTTGATCATGAGCCTCCTATTTTCATGCAGTAAAGTTTTTACTTGTTACTCTCATTGTTAGTAAGGCACAGTGTACTGTATTTTTGACTCTTTTCCATGACTCCAGTTTATTTTAAACTTATGATATTATTACAGTATTTTCCAGTTTTACATACTTGGTACATATTGTGTCGACCCTTCCTGGGCTGCGTTCATCTGCGGTAAGGAAGCGGTGGTGGATCCTCATTCTTAGGATCTTTACTGTGTCGAGAGCTCCATTTCTCGGAGGCTCGACTTTAGTACGGTTCTCCCGGTGTTGTAGATGTTTGTACATTCGGGGTATGGCGGGGCCTGCCCCGTCATAATGCTTACACATTCTTAGAGGCATGTAGTCCTGTCATAACTTGGGTTGTTAAGGATGTAACTGTTCAACTTTGTTATATTTAGGGGTAGCCATTTTGGGTTAGCCTGCTTATTTTATATATGGGTTCTTGTTGTGAGTTTATTTTCCGCTGGTTTTCTCTGATGTTGTATCACAAGGGTGCCCGGGGTAAGGCACGATCCGCGGGTCCGTGGTCGTGACAATGCGTAAGTTATAACTTTGCGTCTGCGTCGATGCACTCAAGACACGGACGCATCCTGATAAACCACGTATCCGTCTAAACCTGCGGAAGAGTAAGAGGCGATGCGTCAATTTCTCCTTCAGTAACTGGAAACTCTCTTCACAAGCATCCGTCCACCGAAACATAGCTGCCTTTTGAGTCAGCCTAGTCAAAGGTGCTGAGATGGAAGTAAACTTCTCCACAAATCTCCGATAATAACCCGCAAGGCCCAAAAGGCTGCGCACCTCTGTCGGTGTAGTGGGTCTGGTCCAAGTCTTGACTGCCTCAATCTTTGTTATATCAACCCGGATAACATCGGCCCCGATAACATGCCCTAATAAAGCCACTGAGGCCAATCAGAACTCGCATTTCGAGAACTTGGCATACAACTGCCGGTCCCGGAGGACTCCCAATAACGCCCTCAAGTGATCTGCATGCTCCTGCTCTGTGCGCGAATAAACCAGGATATCATCAATGAATACTATAACGAACATATCCAAGAATGCCTTGAACACCCTGTTCATCAAATCCATGAACACTGCTGGGGCGTTGGTCAACCCAAAAGACATCACCCTGAACTCGTAGTGCCCATAAGGTCCCGAATGCGATCTTTGGGATATCTGCCTCTCTAACTCATACCTGATGATAACCGGATCGCAGGTCTATCTTAGAGAAACATCTCGCACTCGCAGTGGTCAAACAAATCATCAATCACGGGAGGATATCATTTCTTGATAGTTACCTTATTCAATTTTGTAATCAACACACATACAATGTCCCATCCTTCTTCTTTACAAATAACACCGGCGCTCCCGGGGAGAAACACGGCACGATAAAGCCTTTTCCGGCAAATCTTTGGTGGTCCTTCAATTCCCTCAACTCGGCGGTGCCCGTCGTATGGCGGAATGGATATCGGTTAGTGTCCGGCGCGAATCAATGCAAAACTCAATCTCCTCTCGGGAGGATACTGAAGCTCGTGGGAATACGTCGAAAACTCTCTAACGGCCATCGATCAAGGTCGGTATCACGACCTCGATGCTCGAATACCGAACCATATGGTAGATGTACCCCTTCCGCACCATTTTCCTAGCCTTGAGGTAAGAAATAAACTTACCCCTCGGCGACGCAGTATTTCCCTTCCACTCGATAACCGGCTCACCAGGAAACTGGAACCGTACCAGTCTCTCTCTACAGTCTATATTGGCATAGCAAGACGCTAGCCAATCCATACCCATGATTACATCAAAGTCCGTCATATCCAACTCTATCAAGTCGGATGAAGTCGGACATCGTCTATAGTCATCGGGCAAGCCTTATATACCATTTCGGCTACCGTGAATCACTCGGCGTAGCCACCTCAAAAGGTTTTACGGACTCGGGCTCTATCCCTATTCTACCAGCAATATGAGGAGATATATAGGACAAGGTAGAACCTGAATCTATCAAAGCATATACATCACAACATGCAATCAATAAGGTACATGTGACAACATCTGGTGACGCCTCCTGGTCCTGACGGCTGGACATAGCATAGATGCGGTTCTGAGGACCGTTGGGCGGGACCCTACCACGACCCTGGTGGCCTGCTGGTCCGTGAACACCACGCCTCGGCGCATCGCCATCGAGCGAAGATCGACCATCGACTTCGGGTGAGCCATAACATTCCGCCGCCTCTGGTAGGACAATATCTCCTCAAATGGCCTGCGCCACAAAGTAACAAGCTCACGGAGGAACACGACACCCCATAATGGCAATCGCCACATCGACCACAGAGGTATGGTGGTCTCATCGACCGGAACTCGGTCACATGGGAACGAAGCCATGGAACACTGTCGCCTCGAATTCCGCATGCGTCGGAAGATGGTGGAAGCGCTCTGAACGGTGAGGTACAAATCCGTCTGTGTTGAGGCTGTCTACCTCGAAAACTACGGAGGACCTCGATGTCACGGCCTCTTCGCGATACCTATCAATCAGTCGGCTCTACGTTCGCCGCGCAGTGCATATGCTGCGTGCGGGCAATGTCCATGCCGGTGAAGAGCTACCCCGTCGCAACTCTCGGCAATTAATCATCGAGCCTGTGACATAGCGGTGCACCTGTCCTCCATGTCCGCCAAAGCGGGTACATACCGAGCCAACGAGTCAAACTACGTTGTACTCGGACCGTCCGCCCACTCTGTCTCGTCAAAAATCTATCGGCGAGCTCTCTCATCTGCGGAGGCAAGAAATGGCTAAACGCCTCCGAGAACTCGTCCCAAGCAATTTGGGCGCATGCTCCCCGGGATAGTTCCCATGAATCATACCGATCAACCGCGGTATCCGTGGCCGATGTGAACCCAATAATACCGACTGTCTCGAAGCCACGATCACTCATGATCCGTCAGAATCGTAGGATAAACTACAGAGGATCATCCTCAGGCCTAGACCCATAGAAACTCTGGTGGGCTGCAACTCAAAAAATCCCGCAGTCTCAAGCTATCAGATCTGGGGTGGACCACGGGTACAACCGGGCCGCCTCCGTCTCGTCCTCCTGCCTAGCCACGATCCTGGCTAATAACTGGGCCATCTCCTTGTAACCCATCTCCTGCCCGGTGTATCGGAGGCTCAGGTATCGCGGTCTCGGTAGTCGCTGCTGCTGCCCCGAACTCTGCTGGGGGTGGCGACGTCGTGGAACTCGCCGTCCGGAACATCATCTCATGTACAGACTGGGCCTGTGCCCTCGTAACCCTCTGTGTCCTACTAGCAGCTCCCTCAGCTGCCTTGCCCTTCTGGGCCGCAGTTGCCTTGCGTGGAGGCATAACTGATACATGAAAATATGTCAGAGAAAGTTCAACCTATAACACAGATCTATTGCACGATCTTAGAGTGAAAGAATGGAAACCAATCCTAATTATCATGTAGCCTCCTGATTATAGATGTGGTGCACAACACACCGATAATCAAGACTCTACTAGATACGGCATGTAGACCCTTTCCGAGGATTAACTGCTCTGATACCACTTTTATCACGACCCGACCACGGACCCGTGACTGGTTCCTTACCCCGGGCACCCTTGTGATACAACATCAGAGAAAACCAGCGGAAAATAAATTCACAACAAGAACCCATATAGAATATAAGCAGGCTAACCCAAAATGGCTACCTCTAAATATAACAAAGCTGAACAGTTACATCCTTAACAACCCAAGTTATGACAGGACTACAGGCCTCTAAGAATGTGTAAGCATTATGACGGGACAGGGCCCCGTCATACCCCTGAATGTACAAACATCTACAACACCAGGGAGAACCGTACCAAAAGTCGAGCCTCCGGAGAAATAGAGCTTCTGACACTTGAGCAAGACCCTAAGAATGAGGATCCACCACCTGCTTACCCCTACCTGCGGCATGAACGCAGCCCCCGAGGAAGGGGTCGAGACCTGATATGTACCAAGTATGTAAAGCTGGAAAATACTGTAATAATATCATAAGTTTAAAATAAACTGGAGTCATGGAAGAAAGTCAAAATACAGTACACTGTGTCTTACTAACAATGAGAGTAACAAATATAAACTTTACTGCATAAAAATAGGAGATGATCAAAACAGGGTCTCTCGCCCGTAGTATCATTAAGCAATCCTACTCTTGGGACTATTTCACCCGCATAGGTCCTGTGGACCCGCATGAGGTCATCCGTCTCGCATGAGACTATTTCACCCGCATGGGACTATTTCACCCGCATGAGGTCATCCGCCTCGCATGAGACTATTTCACCCGCATGAGACTATTTCACCCGCATGGACCCGGTGGGCCCGCATGAGTACAAGCGCCCTTTCGCGTCACGGGTAGCAAATCCATGGCATAAGTAGTAATAATAATAATAATACATAACTCAAAGACAACCGGCTATCATACATAACATAAGCGCTACCGGCTTATCATAACGTAAGCAAGTTAAGAATATCCCCTAACTTCTTATTAACATTATTAGTATATCCTCTCATTTTAGTTTACTTAAGGCACCAGCATGTAATTTAAGAAAACACCGGGAATTTAACCCAAGTACCACGTACCTTAAACCTTTTAAGAAAATGACTCATTTTTATGTAAAACTTCCAAGATACTAATAATCGTAGTATCAAGTCACGACAACTTTTCAAACAAGTCACGTTTACCTTTTTAAAAATACAATAGGCTTCTAAAATCAAGTGACTTCATTTCATTTAAAACCTTAGGCAATTAATGCCTTAAAAACAATTTGTCTTCCACAAATTCAATCATTCATCCGTACTTATTTTACTTGGAGTAAACATTTCTTTGTTAACCTTTCATAAAGCCAATACAACCAACTTCCCATAAAGTTGTTATATTACCATTATACACTAGTCAAACACATCTCTCTATATCCAAGGGACTTATACTTTTAGACGAAACAAGCATCCTATACATAAACATTCCAAGTCCCTTAACTTTAAAACTTAAGACATCATTAAAGCAAGTAAGGGATACCAAAGCCTTTGTACGTCTACCGTACTACATAGATGCAACTATTCATGCTCAAGGGATAAGAAAACTCCACATACCTCTTCGGGTCAATCCACTTGCTAAGTCCGAAATACCGCACGTAATACGTCAACCTATAATGACAATAATATGTTTATTAACCTCTAGTTTCAACGTAGAATATTCTAAGTGCAAAGTCACTAAATCCTATGGAAAATCGGGCAGCATTTTCTTTGTTTCTACATAATTTGCCACCTCTTTCAAGGCTGAATTTAACATCCAAACGCCACTTTTAAGGCCCAACAATCCAATCAACACAAAGGGGATTACACACCTAATCTTGGGTGTGTAAAATTCTGCCCCACAATACATAACAATTAACTTAACAAGTTTAAGGTAGTATTTTGGCTACAACATGCTCACATAACCTTCTTATCCAATTCTTTCATATCCAACCCATATTTCTTACATGCAATTTATCTAAGAGCAATATTTTCACCTACAAGTTCTTTCTTCTTCACATGCAACACCAAAACCCAACAAAGAGAGAAGTAATTGTTACCTTAGAACTTTAGCCAAATATTCCAACCAATTCACTAGCCTCCTTTTCACAATCACCACCACAAGAACTCCTATAAGCTAGCCAACAAGTTTCCTTCTTGCCACACTTTTCAGATTTTCCTCAAGCTTTGATTTCCTCTTGATTTTCTAGAGAGAAGGGAGAGCTTTTATTTTTAGAGAGAGATGAGAGCTTGAAGAATGACCAAGTCTTCAAGACTTGGTCAATAAGTAGTACATGCAATATCAGATGGGGAGGGGGGACACTTGTCACCCTCCCATGGTCTTTTTTAAAACAAAACAGTTCAGATTTTTCCACTCAACTTCGCAGAACCCGTCTCGGCGCCGCGGTGCTGAAACCTCTGTCGACTCCCAGAACTTTCCGGCGGCGCGGCCTTGCTTCCCGGCGCCGCGGCGCTGCAACTTCAGCGAACACTCAGGTAATTTGGCGCCGCGGCCCTGTGGCTCTAGACCGAAACACTTTTCTGTCCGAGTACGTACTGAACTTGTAACTCCCATAACTTTCTACTTCGATGTCCTATCGACGAACGGTTGGTTGCGTTGGAAACTAGACTCAACGAACTACGCACTAGGACTTTGAAATACCTAGGAACTCTCAATTTAACTGGTCATACACCGCCTCAAAGTTGACTAAAAATCTGTCCGAAACATTCCGTAAAAAAATTAAGTCTTACTCCTTTCGTACGTCCCCATAAGCAGGACCTGAACTACGGGGTATAACAGTCTTTCTCATTAATATTAATATATATAGCGTGCAATATACATTTCTAATATAATAGGAATTCTAATCCTAATTACAAGAGGAATCATAATTTACTATAATTATATATCACTAAATATTTACACAATATATGAGATATATTCTAATTATGGGTAAGAATTGTATTGATGGGATGTACACGTTTACACACACACTCAGCCGGAGCGGGAGGAGACCGGACGCTGAGACTGGATCTTAAGTCAAGAAATAACTGTCTCGGAAGTCCTTTGGTAAATATATCTACATACTGATATGATGAGGGCACATGTAATACTCTGACATGTCCTAGCGCAACTTTCTCACGAACGAAATGTATATCTATCTCAATGTGTTTGGTTCGCTGATGTTGAACCGGGTTGTAGATGTCTGACGCAAAGGATACTGGAGCTATAACAGTAAATTTCTGAGCCAACAAATCTGGCTACCACATTTGCAACGCCTCTGTACTCTGCCTCGGTACTAGAACGGGATATGGTGTCCTGTCGCTTGACAGACCATGAGATCAGACTATCCCCTAAAAAATACAATAGCCGGAGATGGTGCGTCACGTGTCCGGACACTCTGCCCAATCTGCATCCGTATAAGAGAGAAACTTATTTGGTGTAGAGGGGTATAGGTGCAAACCATAATCAAGCGTTCCCTTAATGTATCAGATGATACGCTTAAGAGCAGTGAAATGAGACTCCCTGGGGCATGCATAAAGAGACATACCTGATGAACAACATAAGCAATATCTGGCCTGGTAAATGTGAGATACTGAAGTGCACCTGTCACGACCCGACCCGACGGGCCGCGACTAACGCCCTAATGACGCCATTATACTAACATGTCACACATAATCCAACAAATACTTAAGGAATATGAAATCTGGCAGCATAACGCTGCAATCATAACGTATACCAGAATAGACAAGCCGACAAGGCTGCCTTTACACGAGAATGTACCTGTCTCCTGAGGAGTCACAACTAGCCAACATAATATAATAGGCAAGCCGACAAGGCTGCCACCAAATAGTGTCACATATACACGGGAACATCCCAACATAGAGTACCACAACATGGCTGACCCAACCAGACTTATAACTCTACATAAGTACAACCCACAACTGTCTACAGACCTCTATGAGAAGGATAACAACATATGACGGGACACGGCCCCGTCGTGCCCCTAAATATATACATAAATTTAAAAAGAGGTTATGTACCAAAAATACAAAGCTCTGGATCAAAGGAGCTTTCCAACCAGCTGAGTAGGAGTCCTAGGCCTGAGGATCACTGGCGAGAACACGTACTGCGGGCATGAACGCATTTCGAGGAAAGGGGTCGATCTGAAATAATATACTGAGTATGTAAAACATGAAGTAATGTAAATAAGATCAAAACAGGCCAAAAGATAACAAGAGACAAATATAATAATCTGAATATCAATACAACTGTACCTTATGAAATGAGAGTCAATTGTGTCTTATAGCAATGAGAGTCATATCAAAACCATGAGTGTATGTCCATATAATCATATATATATATATACATATACATATACCATCCTGGGTATCTATACCCGCATCATGGATGTCTGTCCATGGAATCATCATACGTATACTATTATGGGTATCTATACTCGCATCGTGGATACATGTCCACGTAATCATTATACATATACTATCATGGGTATCTACACCCGAATCATGGATACATGTCCTTGGAATAGTCATATATATACTATCATGAGTATCTATACCCGCATCATGGATACATGTCCATAGAATAATCATATATATACGTATAACGTGTCCCGCCCCTCTAGTAAGGGACTCGGTGAATTCTTGTAGTCATATCCAGCACAAATAGAGTATCATGAGTAACTATACAATTTAAATCATCACTTAGACTCTCAATGAAATCATTATAATAAACTATTTACTGAAAAATCATAGGCACATCTCATGACTAACATCTTTAGAAAATAGAATGCGTAGAAATCATGTACGTCCGCCGTACTTTCAATAAATCATGCCAAACTAAGGAAGAAATAGTTCACATACCTTATTGACGAACTAATCAACTCAACAATCTAGACAAGCCTTGACTAGCATTTCAACCTATAATAGTAGTAACATATCAATTAACCTTATGATTACTAGCATTCATTATAATTGAATGATAACCTGCTTCTTTTCTATAACAATTTGGGCAGCACTTCCCCTATTTATACGTAAATCCGCAACTTCCAAACACAGCCAATAACACCAATAAGAAGATACAACTTCAAGCTATAACCAATATAATCCCGAATATTCCATATACGTGGTATACACCTTCCTTATACATTATTTCTGTTAATTTATGGAGTATAACCAAAACAACAACCAAAGTGTTTAATACACCATTTCTTATGTTAATCCGTATTTTGACACTTTCATATAAACATCTATTCTTTAAATGTCAAGATTCCTCCATTCTTTTCATGTAATTAGTGATGATATTAACCACACAACCAATGAACACAACAACTCTACAATCAATAAAATTAGTCCTAATATAGGCTACAACATCCAACAATCACATGCCTTGTCTTAATTTCAATTTCTTTCATAATCACAAGTTCAATTCTTAAACTACAACAACATGTACTCCAATTATATCATAGAAAAAAGAAATTCTTACCTCAAAATACCCAAAACAGTCCCTAATATTATGTCCACTGTTCCATCGATTTACATCAAATTTTTACAATTTTTCATCTCCAAATTGACATGCATGAATCTCACAATGTTAATCCATCATTCCTTATGTTTTTCTCCCTTAAATTTCGTCCAAAACTTGGAGTTTCTTTGGCAAAAATCTCGTCCAGCTTGTGCAATTTTTACCCACAGTTTGGGCGATTTTACCCACTGTTTGGGGTTATTTTTTTGCTTCAATTTGTGTAGAATAATTAATCTAGGAAGAGGAGTGAATTGAGTCTTAAATTCTTACTAATGAGATGGGTAATTTCATGTGGAAAGGAAAGGAGAAGAGGGGAGGGAGATGGAAAATTCCTGGTTTGAAATTAGAATGAAATGGGTGAAGGGTTTAGGTCCTTAAAAATCTGAAAATAAGTTTCCTCTTTTTTTGAAATTTAGTCCACTTCTTATCCTTAAATAATCTTATGTCCCGCTTCTTTTTAAATCCTGAAAATCTCCTAAGAACTCGTATTCTCGTCGTCGTAACTTACATAATATGTTACTAGTTCATAGCGAGAATATATATAACTATCCTTTTTAACTCCCCAATGTCATACACGGTGTAATCAAAAAAATTCCGGAATCACATCCTTTAGTATAATAATTCCTCATTAGCATATGTAAGTATACTTTATTTCCAATATTCGAATCTTACTTTCTTAATGACATTCTTAATTATCGTCTTAACTCACGAGGTGTAACATCCTTTCCCCCTTAGAAACATTCGTCCTCGAATGTTCACAATAGGTCTCATGCTATAAAAATTTCGGCAGAGTCTCCTCTATAACTATGTCTATCCACCTATATTCAGTAACCAACAGATACCTCACAGGGCCACAATATAACCCACATATACAATTCACCAATTACTATAATCAAATAATGAGTTCAATTGAATTACCCGTAGGCCTAGGGAATAATTGAGGATACTTCTTCTGAGTACGAGGTAAGCCTGTAATGAAGTTCATATTAATCATTTTCCATTTAACTATCTTACTTATTAGTCTTAGCCTGTAACCTTCAAACATCAGATTTGTGTGATTTCCTTCTTAACAACTCCCATGTACTGCCTACTGTAAATTTACTTGAAGTTGTTATTATCGATCATGACATTTCTCTCATCCATCGTGTATTTTGCAGGAACAACCTAATACAAGCTCCTAGTTTTCACTTGTCAACCCATAAATTAGCAGTTCCACTTCTTGACTCCTACCATATCTCCTGCTCTATGCCATCTCGAGCCTCCAACATCATTTTCCATACATAAGAGCATCATCTCTATTGCACATTTAGAGGAAAATGTCTTGTGCAATATTTTGTCCACATAGAATTATCTCACAATCTGTTAGATGTTCGGAACTTCACTTAAAGTTTAGCACCTAAGGCTTTATACACATCAAACGATGATCTAAGTCATATGCTTTCTTTACCTCTAGGCAAGCACATGTCCAACCATGAGTGTCATGACCCGATCCCGGGTCCGTGACTGGTGCCTTACCCGGACACCCAAGTAGATATACATCAGAGTAACCAGCGGAATATAAAAACAAAGACATGAAACAATAAAGAGTAAGAACAGTCTAACCAAGAAAATGTCACCTTTCGGCATGTATATATAAACCAAAACTTGAACAGTTACATCCTTTACAAACCCTGCCCACAACAGTACTACATACCTCTAAGAATTTCTATAACAACTATGACGGGACAGGGCCCCACCATACCCCTGAATGTACAAGTACCTACAATCTCAGGGAATCATACCAAAAGATAAACCTCCGGAGAAACGGAGCTTCCCAAAACGCTGAACTGTGATCCTACGAGCGAGGATCAATGACTGATGTACCTCACTGCGGCGTGAACGCAGCCCGAAGGAGGTCGATAACAGTACCAAGTATGTGGCGAAAATACTGTAAATGAAATCATAATAGTCTATATAAAACAAGAGACATATATGATAACCAATTTACAATATACAATATGTAAGCAGTCATGTCAAGTCAGGGACTCACGCCCTCAAAGTCATCACTCAAATATAACCATGGGTCTCATGCCCACAATATCAATCATGCCCGTGGAATTCCTTCCTCACTTGCCGGCAGTCCATGATATAAAACACCAAGGAATACACATGAACACGTGTCCCACTGTGTTATAATAAAAGCCAGACGGTAAGTACGAAGGCATTGCCGACTACTAGAACCCACCGTACCAACAATGCTATAAAACTGTAACACGAGGTCTTTCTACACCGCCCAATGATCGAAGCTGAGCCACTCGCCCGCAGTATCATTGTGCGCGTCTAATCCTGGAACTCCGTGATTCGCATAGGCCACGTAGGCCCGCATGAGGTATTCCTCGCATCGCAGGCGGCTAACCCCGGCAACATCCTGGATTCCCGCAATCCGCAGCGCGTGGACCGCATGAGGTATTCCTCGCATCACATTCCCGGAACTCCGCACTCCGCATAGGTCCCGTGGACCCGCATGAGGTATTCTCGCGTCGAGCGCTTAACCCCCGACATTATAACAAGTCAGGGGGGTAAGTGATATAATACCAGCACAACAGGCTTATCGTTAAACAACATAAGCACAACAAGAAAAACCCCCATTACACAACGTCACAAGACACTAACACACGTAACATCATAACATGTTCACTTTATCAAGCCAACAAGAAAGTATTACAAGGCTATCACAAAACATAGGCAAGTTACTCACACAAGGTACTTTCATTTCATGTCAACAAATCCGGGTTTTAACCCCAAGGTACTACATACTTTAACTCTTTAAGAAGATCCATTTCTTTCACAAAAGTCACATGATACCCGTAGTATCAAAATAGAGTAACTATCTTTTTAAGTAAACCAAAACTTGTTTTTAATGATCTTATTAAAGCAACCATGATCTAGGAAATGTAATATAATTTTGTCTTATCTTAGCTTCTATGCAGATGGAAGATTCTACTTGTTTTAAGTTAATTATTAGTCATTACATTTTCCTTTAATAACGTTGCAATGGCTTGTTCGATACTCATTCCCATTTCCGAATTCAATATAACATTATTATTAAAAACCAAGTACTCATTACTCACAAATGAGGTTTCACAACTTTCCACGCAATTCAAGTTCTTCACATATCAAATCAAGTCAAATATAAGTCAAGTCTCTTATCTTTTAAAATCAGTAAACCATTCTTTTACCTACATAAAGTTGTTATAATTAAATTCCCATAAAGCCATTATAACACTTTATGTTTTAAACCAACCAAATTCGTTTAGCACACGTACGTCTACCGTACTACATAGTTTACAACAATCATGCTAGAAAGGATAGGAAGAGGTTCACATACCTCGCGACGATTATCGACAATTAGCAAAACGCTCCAAAGTACTATAACCTTGCTAGCCCTTTTCCACCCTTCAAGTAGAATACGCTACTCGTAGTACTTCAACCTATAATGGCCATGAAACGTCGATTAACTTCTAGATCTCCTCGTAGGATATTTCTAAGAACAAGGTTCCATTTCCTACGGAAAATTCGAAGACACTCCCCGTTCTACTCAATTTTCCACCTTTTCAAGGCGATAACCGTAATTAACATACTATAATTAAGGTGCAATAATTCCGAATTTTAAAGAGGATCACACGCCCAAACCGAACGCGATTAACAATCTCTCCTTAATAACAACAATAATTAAAGAAGGGGATAACACGCCCAAACGGAACGCGATTAACAATCTCTCCTTCATAACAACAATAATTAAATAAGGGGATAACACGCCCAAATGGAACGCGATTAACAATCCCTCCTTCATAACAACAATAATTAAAGAAGGGGATAACACGCCCAAATGGAACGCGATTAACAATCCTTCATAACAACAATAATTAAAGAAGGGGATAACACGCCCAAACGGAACGCGATTAACAATCTATCCTTCATAACAACAATAATTAAAGAAGGGGATAACACGCCCAAACGGAACGCGATTAACAATCTCTCCTTCATAACAACAATGTAAATACAGTCCAAAGTAAATACGGTCCAAAGTAAATACGATCCAAAGTAAATACAGTCCTTAAGTTGGGGTCCTTGGCCAACTTTTACAATTTTATTTATCCAATTACTTCATTAGTCCTCCAACTTATATTCCAATCTTTATATAAGTTATAGTTTCTTTGTTGTTAACTTCTTAGTAAGTAATGGATACATTTTTACCATTTTAATGGCTAATATGCCAATTCTCCTTTTAACATCTTAACATGATCCAAATCTTTCCTTATATCTCATACTTCATAATATACTTCCAATATATGTATAATATCCAATATACATAATAATCAACTTTACAAAGAGGTTAAGGTTCATTACCTCAATAATAGCCCAAAAATATTCAAGAACTTAAAGTCGTTCCAAAGCAAGTCTTAGCTCCAAATATTTGTGTTTTAGCTCCAAATCTTTGTGTTCCAAACCACCACAAGTCACCCTTAGAAGTTCCTAACCAACTTCTATTCAAGATTTAACTCCAAAAAGTGAAGAACACTAAAATTCCAAATCTGTCCACTCTCGACTTTGTGAGGATTTTTGAGGCTAGGGGTGTGAAATATTGTCTAACTCTTGGTTAATAATCTTCCTAATACATTAAGGAAGAACACTTATAAGTTTAAGAATTTTTGGACAACAATTGCTCAATAAAAGAGGCTTTGGACGAGAACAACTAGGGAAGGGGAGAGAAATATTTTCAAGTCTTGAAATGTTCTAAGTGTGGAAGATTTCATCAACAAGAGGGGTTTATATAGTACAACCAAGGGTTAGGATTGAAACATGTGTATGGTATAGATTGTTTATGTAGGTTCCTTTCTACACTTGTCCCACAATTGTCATGCAAATGTCATGCAAGACTTTGACCATTTGACTTGCCCACTAACTCACAAAAAACGTCCCACTATGCCATGCAAGACTTTTGGCCACTTGTCTTGCCCACTTGTCTTGAAAAAACGTCCAACATGTCCACTTGGGGTGACACGTGTCGCCCTCCTATTGGTCCAAAATATTTATCTCTCGGAAAAATTCCATAATAATATTGAAAACTTTTCTTTGTACCCCTATGTGTTATCCCGCAGTGTATCAATTATTTTGTACATTTTAATATCTACCTCATAGAGATGAGGCTTCCACAATAACTGTATTCCTCCATTTGGATGCTCAGTAAGATTAGTAATAAAAGATCACCCACTACACAAGTTAAGAGAGGCACTATGAGCTATACCCCGTAGTTCGGGTCTGGATCACGATCAGGGGCCTCAGCGCCGCGGCGCCATGGGCAGGGCCGCGACGCCAAGGTGGGTGATTGTAGGGCCGCAGCACCGGGAAACAGGGCCGCGGCGCCGGGAAGTAGGGTCGCGACGCCGGAAAGTCCTGAGAAGGCGGCAGAAGTTTCAGCGCCGCGGCGCCGACTGCAGGGCCGCGACGCCGAGGCGGGTTCTGCGAGAGTTAGTGGAAATTTCTGCACTGTTTTGTTTTAAAAGAGGTCATGGGTGGGTGACAAGTGTCCCACCCCATCTGATTTTGCATGTCTCTTATATTGACCAAGTCTTCTTTCAAACTCTTCTCTCTCTCTAAGCTAAAAAGCTCTCCCTTCTCTCTAGAAAATCAAGAGAAACTCCAAGCTTAAGGAAAATCAGAAAAGTGTGATAAGAAGAAAAGTTATTTGCAAGCTTGTGGAGGTTATTGTGGTGGTGTTTTTGGAAAGGAGGCTAGCAAGGTTGTTGGAAATAATTTTGGCTAAAGCTCTAAGGTAACAATTCCTCTCTTGTAGTGAGTTACTTGTGTTGCATGTGAAGGAAAAGGAATTTGTTATAGTAAATAATGCTTTTAGATTCATTGCATGTAAGAAATGTGGTTAGGATATGAAAGAATTGGTTAAGAAGATTATGTGAGCATGTTGTAGCCTAAAAACTACCTTAGACTTGTTAAGTTAGTTGTTTTACCTTGTGGGGCAGAATTTTACACATCTAAGTTTAGGTGTGTAATCCCCTTTGAAATGTTGGATTGTTGGGCCTTAAATGTGGCGTTTGGATATTGTATTCGGCCTTGAAAAAGGTGGCAAAGTATGTGGAAACAAAGGAAATCGCCAATTTTCCTTAGGAATTAGTAACTTGAACTTGGAATATTCTACATTGAAATAAGGGGTTAATAAACGTATTATGGTCATTATAGGTTGACATATTACGTGCGGTATTTCGGACTTAGCAAGTGGATTAAACGAAGAGGTATGTGGAACTTTCCTATCTCTTGAGCATGAGTAGTTGTACCTATGTAGTACGGTAGACGTACAAGATTTGATATTTTTCACTTGTTTTAAAGTATATGATACTTGTTTCATGTTAAAAGTATAAGTTCCTTGGATTTAGGGAAAATGTATTTGACTATGGAATAACGCAAATATAATGACTTTATGGGAAGTTGGTTATATTAGCTTTTGAAAGGTTAACAAAGAAAGGTTTACTCTAAGTAAAACAAGTACGGGTGAATGGTTTGAAATTGTGAAAGATGAATTGATTTTTAGGCATTGATTGCCTAAGGCTTTAAAGGAAATGAAGTCACTTGATTTAGAAGCCTATTATATTTCTAAAAGGAAATGTGACTTGTCTTGAAAAGAAATCGTAACTTGATACTAGGGTGATTAGTATCTTGGAATTTTTGTATAAAAAGAGTTATTTCTTAAAAGGTTAGAAGTACATGGTACTTGGGTTGAATTCCCGGATTTTCTAATAAAAGACATGTTGGTGCCTTAGGTATACTAAAATGAGAGGATATATTAATAATGTTAAATAAGAAGTTAGGGGATTTCTTAACTTGCTTATGATATGATAAGTCGGCAGTGCTTATGTTGTGTATGATAGGCCGGTAGTGCTTATGTTATGTATGATAGGCCGGTAGTGCCTATGTTATGTATGATAGGCTGGTAGTGCTTATGTTATGTTTGATAGACGGATGAGCTATGTTATATATAGATATATATATATATATATATATATATATATATTATTACGGGGTAAACCCCGGGTTATTACTTATGTCATGGATTTGCTACCCATGATGCGAGTGCGGCGCTTGTACTCATGCGGATCCGGACCACAGGATCCATGCGGGTGAAATAGTCCCATGCGAGTACGGCGATGGTACTCATGCGGGTCCACAGGATCCATGCGGGTGAAATAGTCTCATGCGGGTGAAATAGTCCCATGACGAGACGGATGACCTCATGCGGGTCCACAGGACCCATGCGGGTGAAATAGTCCCAGGAGTAGGATTGCTTAATGATACTACGGGCGAGGTACCCTGTTTTGATCATGAGCCTCCTATTTTTATGCAGTAAGACTTATACTTGTTACTCTCATTATTAGTAAGGCACAGTGCAAGGTAAATTGATTTTCGTCTATGACTCCAACTTATTTTGACTTATGATATTATTACAGTATTTTCCAGTTTTACATACTTGGTACATATTGTGTACTGACCCCCTTCCTGGCTGCGTTCATCCGCTGGTAAGGGTAGCGGTGGTGGATCCTCATTCTTAGGATCTTTGCTCAGTGTCGAAGCTCCATTACTCGGAGGCTTGACTTGATTTTGATGCGGTTCTCCACGGCGTTGTATGTTTGTGTACATTCGGGGTATGGCGGCCACTGTCCCATCATGGTTGTTACAAACTCTTAGAGGCTTGTAGTCAGGTTATAAGTTGGGTTATTAAGGATGTAAGCTATTGATTCTGTATTATTTATGTTACGAATGCTTGATTTTGGGTTAGCCTATATTATCTTATATGGTTCTTATTTATGAGTTTATTTAGTTGGTTTTCTCGATGTTGTATCACGAGGGTGCGGGGTAAGGCACGATCACGAATCGAGTCGGGTCGTGACAAAAGTGGTATCAAAGCGATTAATCCTCGGAAAGGGTCTACATGCGTATAGTAAGTCTTGATTATCGGTATGTTATGCACCACATCTATAATCGAGGAGTGCAGATATTTAGGATTGGTTTCCATTTCTTTCACTCTAAGATCGTGCAATGGCGTGTTATAGGTTGAACTTCCTCGGCGTGAATTTTTGTATGTATCGATTATGCCTCCACGCAAGACAACGCGGCCCGGAAGGCAAGCGATGAGGAACCACTAGTAGGACATCGAGGTTACCGGGCACGAGCCCGATCCTTACGAGATAATGTTTGGCGGCGAAGTTCCTGGCGTCGTCAACCCAATGAAATCTGGAGCAGCGGCCGGCTCACGAGACTACGGTACCTGAGCCACCAGTTATACAGCCTGGGGAAGAGGATATGGGATCTGAGAGATGGCTCGATTATTGGCGGAGATAGTGGCTAGGCATGAGGGCGAGCGAGAGAGCGGTTCCATTGTACCGTGGTTCCTCGATCCGATAGCGGGAGACCGGGACTTTTGGCTGCGACCCTCCGAGTTCTATGGGTGAGGCACGAGGATGATCTCGAGAATTTATCGGCGAATCTGACGGATTATGAGGTGATCAAGGCCTCGGATACCGAGTCGGTGATAGTGAGTTCGCATCGGCTGCGTGATACCGCAGTTGACTGATTTGCTTCATGGGAGCTGTTCCGGGGGGAGCATGCGCTTCCAGCTGTATGGGACGAGTTCTCGGCGGCGTTTCTTGGTCATTTCTTGCCTCATGAGATGAGAAACGCAGACAATTTACGACATTGAGGCGGTGGGCGGACGATCGAAGTACAACGTAAGTTTGACTCGTTGGCTCGATATGTACCCACTTTAGTAGCATATATGGAGGGCGAGTGCACCGCTACGTCCACGAGGCTCGATGACTATTTGGCGAGAGTTATGCGGAGTAGCTCTTGGTAGGGCATGGACATTGCCGCGCGAGTGCCTATGCTGGGGTGTGAGAGCGCAGGGCAGCGGATTGATATGTATCAGCGAGAAGAGGCGGTGACAGCGGCGTCCTCTAGTAGTTCTCGAGGTAAACGGCCTCGGCGGACGGATTTACATCACGGCCGGTTGAGCGCTCCTCCACATCTTTCGGTCGTCACAGGTATTGAGGCGGGGCGAGGTCGAGCTTGAGTTTCAGAGGACTGAGTTCCGGTCGAATGAGGCCACCATGCCTCGGTGTAGTCGATGTGGCGATTGCCATTATAGAAGTGTCGTGTTCCTCCGAGAGCTTGTTACTCTTGTAGCGGCGGGGCCATTTGAAGAAGATTGTCAGGCAGGCGGCGGGAATGCCATGGTTCAGCCAGCGAGTTGATTCTTTGAGTCTTCATCTTGGTGGTTGGCGCCACGGAGGCGGGGTGTTCACGGGCAGCGAGCCTCGGCGGGTCGTGGCAGGGTTCGATTCAGCGGTCCTCGAACGCATTTATGCTATGTCGACCACGGGACCGTGAGGCGTCACATGATTTCGTCACAGGTACATTGTTGGTTTCTTGCTGTGATGTTTATGCTTTGATAGACCCAAGTTCTACCTTGTCCTATATATCTCCTCATGTTGCTAGTAGAATAGGGATAGAACCCGAGTCCATAAAACTTTTTGAGGTAGCTACCCCAGTAGGTGATTCGGTGGTGGCCGAGCGAGTGTATAAGGCTTGCCCAGTGACTATATACAGTCGTCAGACTCTAGCCGACTTGATAGTGTTGGATATGACGGACTTTGATGTAATTATGGGTATGGATTGGCTAGCGTCTTGCTATGCCAATGTGGACTGTAGAGAGAGGTTAGTTCGGTTCGGTTCCGGAGAACCAGGTTATCAGTGGAGAATCTGCATCGTAGGGGTAGGTTTATTTCTTACCTCAAGGCTAGGAAGATGGTGCGGAAGGGTATATTTACCATTTGGTTCGGGTATTCGATATTGAGGTTGAGATCTGGACCTTGATCGATTCGGGTTGTTAGAGAGTTTCGGATGTATTTCGGATGTATTTCGGGCGAGCTTAGGGTATCCTCACGAGAGGAGATTGAGTTTGCATTGATTTGGCGCGGACACTCGGCGATATCTATTAGCCATACGAGGATGGCACTGCCGAGTTGAAGGAATTGAAGGACCGGTGAAAGATTTCTTTGGAGAAAGGATTTATCGAGGCCAAGTGTTTCTCCACAGGAGCGCCAGTGTTATTTGTAAAGAAGAAGGATGGGACGCTGCGTATGTGTATTGATTACAGGCAGCTGAACAAGGTAACTATCAAGAACAGATATCCCCTCCCCAAGATTGATGATTTGTTTGACCAGTTGCACGGTGCGAGATGCTTTTCCAAGATAGACATGCGATTTGGTTACCATCAGGTACGAGTTAGAGAGGCGAACATCCCGAAGACTGCATTTAGGACCCGGTATGGGCACTATGAGTTCAGGGTGATGTCTTTCGGATTGATCAACGCTCCAGCGATATTCATGGATTTGATGAATAGGGTGTTCAGGCCATTCTTGGATATGTTCGTTATAGTGTTCATTGATGATATCTTGGTGTATTCGCGCACAGAGCAGGAACATATAGATCATTTAAGGACGGTATTGGGAGTCCTCAGGGACCGGCAGTTGTATGCCAAGTTCTCGAAATGCGAGTTTTGGCTGGCTTCAGTGGCCTTCTTAGGGTATGTTATCGGGGCCGATGGTACTCGGGTTGATCTGACTAAGATTGAGGCGATCAGACTTGGCCCAAACCAGCTACAAGCGGAGAGTGCGGCTTTTGGGCCTTGCAGTTATTATCGGAGGTTTGTGGAGAAGTTTGCTTCCATGTCGGCGCCTTTGACTAGGTGACTGAAAACAACTATATTTCGGTGGGCGGATGCTTGTGAGAGAGTTTTGATTCTTGAAGGAGAAATTGACACCGCCCGATTCTTACTCTTCACGAGGTTTGGACGGATATGTGGTTTATTGTGATGCGTCGGGTGTCGGGCTTGGAGTGCGTCTTGATGCGACGACAAGGTTATAACTACGCATCTCGACTTAGGAAGCATGAGAAGAACTATCCCACGCATGACTTGGGTTGGCGTGATGATTCGTACCTTGAAGATCTGAAGACACTATTTGTATGGAGTTCATGTGGATATTTACGGACCACAAGAGTCTCGGTATATCTTCACCAGAGGAGCCTGAACTTACGGCGAGACAAGTGGTTGGAGTTACTCGAGGATTATGATGTTGATATTCTATACCACCCGGGGAAGGCCAATGTAGTTGCAGATGCCCTTAGTCGCAGTCGATGGGTAGTCCGCGATGTCTGACCAGAAGAGGATATGGTCGAGAGAGTTACATCGCCAGCAAGCCTTGGGGTTCGTTTGGTTGATTCGATAGTGAGGAGTTCGGGTTCGAGAGGTTGCGAGTCTTCCATCGTCGAGAGGTGAAGAGGCGATATGAGGATTCGATTATGATGCGGTATCGAGATGCCGCATCGAAAGAAGAATCTATTTGAGGTAGCGCGGATGGGGTGCTAAGATTTGAGGGCCGGTTGTGTGTTCCGATGTGACAGACTTCGTCGCCAGATTCGGGAGGCACGGTGCTCGTTATTCTATTCATCCGGTCGACTAAGATGTATCATGACCTCAGATGCGTGTATTGGTGGGATGGCCTGAAGAGGGACGTTGCGGAGTTCACGGCCGGTGCGGTGTCGGCGAGTTAAGGTTGAGCACGAAGCGGTGGGTTGTTGCAGGCTATTGATATCCCGACTTGGAAGTGGGAGGTGGTAAACATGGATTTTGTTACAGGGTTACCTTCCACTCAGAGGAAGCATGATTCCATTTGGGTTATCGTCGACGGTGTGAAATCAGCCCATTTTCTTCGATCGAGGATGACTTTTGGTAGGACTATGCTGCTGTATATCGAGAGATCGTGAGGCGCATGGGGTTCCTATATCGATCATTTCAGGCAGGAGCCCGGTTCACGGCTAACACGGAGGTCTTTCGGAAGGGATTAGGGACACATGTGAGTCTCGGACGACGTTTCACTCTCGGGCCAAGCGGACAGGCGCGCTATCCGGACAACGAGGATATCTTTGCGGGCTTGTGTTATTGATTTCAGGGGTAGCTGGGAGGATCATTTGCCTCTTGTGGAGTTTGCTTATAACAACAACTACCATTCTAGTATCCAGATGGCGTCTTATGAGGCCTTATACGGGAGGAAGTGTAGGTCACCGATAGGTTGGTTTGAGGTGGGAGAAGTTCAGTTAGTCGGGCCAGACTTGGTGCAGCAGGCAGTGGATAAGGTGAAGCTTATCCAGGAGCGGTTGTTGTTAGCTCAGAGTCGACAGAAGTCGTATGCAGATCATCGGCGTCGACACTTGGAGTTTGAGGTAGATGATTGGGTTTTCCTAAAGGTATCACCCATGAAGGGTGTGATGAGATTCGGGAAGAAGGGGAAACTTAGCCCAAGGTACATTGGGCCTTATCAGATTGTCCGTAGGGTAGGCAAGGTTGCCTATGAGTTGGATATGCCGTCTGATTTGGAGGCGGTACATCCGGTTTTCCATGTGTCTATGTTGCGGAAATGTATTGGAGATCCATCTAGAGTGCACCCTTCATGATATCCAGGTGACAGGAGTTATCATACGAGGATAGTCCCATAGCGATACTCGATCGTCAGGTTAGGCGACTTCGGACGAAGGACGTAGCTTTCGTCAAAGTATTGTGGCGGAACGAGAACAAGGAGAAGATGACGTGGGAAACAGAGGATGACATGATGAAGAAGTATCCTCACTTATTTCCTATACCTTCAGGTAACCTACTTTCTTGTTTGATAGTGTTAAATTGGAAATTTTGCTTGAGTATTGTTGTAGCTCGTGGAACATCTTTTATTGCAAAAAGAATAGTTAAGAGGGTCTATGTCGATATTGTGATTTGAGTGAGCCTAGACGGAACATTCGGGATGAATGTTTCTAAGGGGGGGAGAATGTTATACCCCGTAGTTCGGGTCTGGATCGCGGTCAGGGGCCTCAGCGCCGGCTCGCGGGTGATTGTAGGGCGGCGCGCGGAAAGCGAGGCGCGCGGAAGATCTGAAGGGTCGTGAAGTTTCAGTGTGGCGCGGAAAAGTCTGAGAAGCGGCGAAGTTTAGCGGCCATGGCTACGCAGGCCGCGGCAGCGGGTTCTGCGAGTTAGTGGAAATTTACGCCTTTGTTTTATTTTAAAAGAGGTCATGGGTGGGTGACAAGTGTCCCACCCCCGATTTGCATGTCTCTTATATTGACCAAGTCTTGAAGACTTGGTCATCTTTCAAACTCTTCTCTCTCTCTAAGCTAAAAAGCTCTCCCTTCTCTCTAGAAAATCAAGAGAAACTTCAAGCTTAAGGAGAATCTGAAAATTGTGATAAGAAGGAAAGTTATTTGCAAGCTTGTGGAGGTTATTATGGTGGTGTTTTTGGAAAGGAGGCTAGCAAGGTTGTTGGAATAATTTTGGCTAAAGCTCTAAGGTAACAATTCCTCTCTTGTAGTGAGTTACTTGTGTTGCATGTGAAGGAAAAGGAATTTGTTATAGTAAATAATGCTCTTAGATTCATTGCATGTAAGAAATGTGGTTAGGATATGAAAGAATTGGTTAAGAAGATTATGTGAGCATGTTGTAGCCTAAAAAACTACCTTAGACTTGTTAAGTTAGTTGTTTTACCTTGTGGGGCAGAATTTTACACATCTAAGTTTAGGTGTGTAATCCCCTTTGAAATGTTGGATTGTTGGGCCTTAAATATGGCGTTTGGATATTGTATTCGGCCTTGAAAAAGGTGGCAAAGTATGTGGAAACAAAGGAAATGCTGCCCAATTTTCCTTAGGAATTAGTAACTTGAACTTGGAATATTCTACATTGAAATAAGGGGTTAATAAACATATTATGATCATTATAGGTTGACATATTACGTGCGGTATTTCGGACTTAGCAATTGGATTAAACGAAGAGGTATGTGGAACTTTCCTATCTCTTGAGCATGAGTAGTTGTACCTATGTAGAACGGTAGACGTTTGATATTTTTCACTTGTTTTAAAGTATATGATACTTGTTTCATGTTAAAAGTATAAGTCCCTTGGATTTAGGGAAAATGTATTTGACTATGGAATAACGCAAATATAATGACTTTATGGGAAATTGGTTATATTAGCTTTTGAAAGGTTAACAAAGAAAGGTTTACTCTAAGTAAAACAAGTACGGGTGAATGGTTTGAAATTGTGAAAGATGAATTGATTTTTAGGCATTGATTGCCTAAGGTTTTAAAGGAAATGAAGTCACTTGATTTAGAAGCCTATTATATATCTAAAAGGAAATGTGACTTGTCTTGAAAAGAAATCGTAACTTGATACTATGGTGATTAGTATCTTGGAATTTTTGTATAAAAAGAGTTATTTCTTAAAAGGTTAGAAGTACATGGTACTTGGGTTGAATTCCCGGATTTTCTAATAAAAGACATGTTGGTGCCTTAGGTATACTAAAATGAGAGGATATATTAATAATGTTAAATAAGAAGTTAGGGGATTTCTTAACTTGCTTATGATATGATAAGCCGGTAGTGCTTATGTTGTGTATGATAGGCCGGTAGTGCTTATGTTATGTATGATAGGCCGGTAGTGCTTATGTTATGTATGATAGGCCGGTAGTGCTTATGTTATGTATGATAGCCGGATGAGCTATGTTATATATATATATATATATATTATTACGGGGTAAACCCCGGGTTATTACTTATGTCATGGATTTGCTACCCATGATGCGAGTGCGGCGCTTGTACTCATGCGGATCCGGACCACAGGATCCATGCGGGTGAAATAGTCCCATGCGAGTACGGCGATGGTACTCATGCGGGTCCACAGGATCCATGCGGGTGAAATAGTCCCATGCGGGTGAAATAGTCCCATGACGAGGCGGATGACCTCATGCGGGTCCACAGGACCCATGCGGGTGAAATAGTCCCAGGAGTAGGATTGCTTAATGATACTACGGGCGAGGTACCCTGTTTTGATCATGAGCCTCCTATTTTTATGCAGTAAGATTTATACTTGTTACTCTCATTATTAGTAAGGCACAGTGCAAGGTAAATTGATTTTCGTCTATGACTCCAGCTTATTTTGACTTATGATATTATTACAGTATTTTCCAGTTTTACATACTTGGTACATATTGTGTACTGACCCCCTTCCTCGGGGGCTGCGTTCATGCCGCAGGTAAGGGTAAGCAGGTGGTGGATCCTCATTCTTAGGATCTTTGCTCAGGTGTCAGAAGCTCCATTACTCCGGAGGCTTGACTTGATTTTGGTACGGTTCTCCCTGACGTTGTAGGTTTTGTGTACATTCAGGGGTATGACGGGGCCCTGTCCCGTCATGGTTGTTACAAACTCTTAGAGGCCTGTAGTCCGGTTATAAATTGGGTTATTAAGGATGTAACTGTTCAGTTCTGTATTATTTATGTTACGGAAAGGTAGCCAGTTTTGGGTTAGCCTATATTATCTTATATGGTTCTTATTTGTGAGTTTATTTCTGCTGGTTTTCTCTGATGTTGTATCACAAGGGTGCCCGGGGTAAGGCACCAGTCACGGATCCGAGGTCGGGTCGTGACATCTTCCCTTTTAACCTTTGGTTCCAAGAGACCAAATAACCTCATCTTAGCATTCTACGTCATCCATTGCATTGAAACTGTGAACACATGCATACATTGGTTATCAATCCTTCTAATAACCTCTTAACTGAAGGTATGAACTCCAGAGGTTCTCTGCAACCACTACTCTTTACGATATTTTAAATGTTTGATACAACTATATACTAACAGAGTGCTCATCATTCCCAAATTCTAAATCATTTGTGAAAGAACTCAAATAGTCTCTATGTCCAATACTTCCTAGAATTCGGTCCAAAAATAAAAAGGCACTTTCATTCATTTATATCAATCTTATTATTCGAGAAGTAATAGCCCCTTCTTATTCATACATGGGAACAATATTCTTTTGCAGTTTTCTACTTCAAATGGTTCTATCAACTCAAAGTCTACTAGCAACAAGGGAAAATATATATATACGATAAGGTGGAATCTGAATCTTATTAATGTATATACATCTCGAAAAGATAAAAAATATACCTGCGACCACATCTGGTGACGCCTCCTGATCATGTCTTCTGGTCAAAGCATATATGCGGTTCGAAGGACCTCTAGAACTGGGAGCTTCGCCACGGCCTGCTGGCATCTGAATACTCTGCCCTGTGGGACGTATAGCTATGGATGATGATGAACCAGCAACCGATCCAGTAGGTCGAGCCATACCACTTATACCTCTCTCATAAGGGCAGTCTCTTATCATATGGCCTTGACGACCGTAAAAGAAACAAGCACCTGTAATAAGGCGACATTCCCCAACATGATGCTTACCACACCGAGAACATCGAGGCAAAGGTGGCATCGACTGACTAGAACCCCTGTTCCTATGTGAACCTGAAGACCTGGAGCTCTGACCGGCTCCTGAATACCCTGGACGGTCGAACCTCCTGCCTGTAGATTGTAGGATAGCACTCTGTGCTGGCTGGGATGAATACCTAACCTGCTGTTGAGGCTGCTTGCCTCGAGACTCACCAGAATAAGCTACCGACCTAGCCCTCTTATGTTGGTCCCTGTCATGACCTCCGTGTCGCCCTCTATGTCAGTCCTCAACCCCATGTGCATATGCTTGGATACGAGCAATATCCATACCCAGCTGAAGAGCCACCACCATACAACCATCGATCAAATAATGGTCCAGCCCCATCACATAGCGATGCACCATGTCTGCCATATCTGCTACAATAATGGGTGCATACTTGGCCAATGAATCAAACTCAAGGCTGTACTCTCTAATGCTCCTACCGCCCTGCCTCAAGTTTAGAAACCTATCAACTCTGGCTCTCCTCATCTCTGGAGGTAGGAAGTGGTCAAGGAAAGCCTCTGCGAACTCATCCCACACGGCTGAGGAGAACCCTCGCCCCTAGATAGCTCCCACGACTCATACCAATTAATAGCGACGTCATGCAACAAATATGAAGCCAACACGACCGACTCTATCTCAGAAGCCTTTATTACCCTCAACATACGCTGTATCTGTCGGATGAACTCATGTGGATCATCCTCGGGCCTTGACCCAAAAAACTCTGGAGGGCTACAACTCAAGAAATCACGAATTCACAAACTATCAGATCTGGGGTTAACTCCTGGTCCCTGTCTATAAGTCTGCCCTGCCACTAACCTAGTCAGCAGCTGCACCGCATCTCTCATGGATCTGTCCTCTGCCCCTGGATGAGGAGCTGAAGGCTCAGGTGTTAGGGCCTCGGAAACTGGTGATGCTGCCCCCTGAACTGGAGCATCTGGAGGTGGCGATCTGTGAGCTCGTCGGTAAATGATCTGATTCCGGCATAGAGTGATGCGGGACACAGTAACTCTCTGAACCTGACTAGTATCCCCCGCTGTAGATTTTCCCTTCTGGGCCGTTGTTGCCTTCTTCGGAGGCATAGCTGTAAACATATTAAGTTGTCAGAGAAGGATTGTCCTAATAACACAGCTATATTGCACAATCTAAGAGATGAAAGAATAGAAACCAATCTTAAATGCCCGGCAGCCTCCTGCGTATAAGTATGATGCACAACATACCCATACACAAGACTCTACTAGACACGGTCTGTAGACATTCCGAGGACTAACTGCTCTGATACCACTTTTGTCACGACCCGACCCGACAGGCCGCGACTAACGCCCTAATGATGCCATTATACTAACCTATCACACATATTCAATTAATACTTAAGGAATATGAAATCAGGCAGCATAACGCTGCAATCATAACGTATACCAGAATAGGTAAGCCGACAAGGCTGCCTTTACACAAGAATGTACATGTCTCCCGATGAGTCACAACTAGCCAACATAATATAACAGGCAAGCCGACAAGGCTGCCACCAAATAGTGTCACATATACACGGGAACATCCCAACATAGAGTACCACAACATGGCTGACCCAACCAGACTTATAACTCTACATAAGTACAAACCACAACTGTCTACAGACCTCTATGAGAAGGATAACAACATATGACAGGACACGGCCATGTCGTTCCCCTAAATATATACATAAATCTAAAAAGAGGTTATGTACCAAAAAGACAAAGCTCTGGATCAAAGGAGCTTTCCAACCAGCTGAGTAGGAGTCCTAGGCCTGAGGATCACCAAACTGAGAACATGTACTGCGGCGTGAGCGCCCAGGAAAGGGGTCATTTCTGAAATAATGTACTGAGTATGTAAAATATGAAGTATTATAAATAAGATCAAAACAGGCCAAGAGATAACATGATACAAATATAATAATCTGAATATCAATACAACTGTACCTTATGAAATGAGAGTCAACTGTGTCTTATAGCAATGAGAGTCATATCAAAACCATGAGTGTCTGTCCATACAATCATATATATATATATACATATACCATCCTGGGTATCTATACACGCATCATGTATGTATGTCCATGGAATCATCATACGTATACTATTATGGGTATCTATACCGACATCGTGGATACATGTCCACTGAATCATTATACATATACTATTATGAGTATCTACACCCGCATCATGAATACATGTCCATGGAATAGTCATATATATATATACTATCATGTGTATCTATACCCGCATCATGGATACATGTCTATGGAATAATAATATATATATATATACGTATAACGTGTCCCGACCCTCTAGTGAGGGACTCGGTGAATTCTTGTAGTCATATCCAGCACAAATAGAGTATCATGAGTAACTATACAATTTAAATCATCACTTAGACTCTCAATGAAATCATTATAATAAACTCTTTACTGAAAAATCATAGACACTTCTCAAGACTAACATCTTTGCAAAATAGACTGTGTAGAAATCATGTACGTCCGCCGTACTTTCAATAAATCATGCCAAAAGAAGGAAAGAATAGTTCACATACCTTATTGACGAACTAATCATCTCAACAATCTAGACAAGACTTGACTAGAATTTCAACCTATAATAGTAGTAACATATCAATTAACCTTATGATTACTAGCATTCATTATAATTGAATGATAACCTGCTTCTTTTCTATAACAATTTGGGCAGCACTTCCCCTATTTATACGTAAATCCGTGTCACGACCCGACCCTGGGGCTGCAACTGGTGCCCTACCGGGGCACCCTGTCAGGTATACATCAGAGAATAGCAGCGAAACATACATAACACATAAACCTGGATATAGTAAACATCACTGGCTAGCCGACAAGGCCTCCTTCCATAGAATATACTTAACCAAAAGTAAAACAGTACAACTTTGTTCTTACGGCCCAAACCACAACGTGACTACATACCTCTAAGAATAACAAATGTGGCGGGACAGGGCCCCGCCATACCCCTGAATGTACATAATACTTATAGCATCACGGAAAAACCGTACCAACAAAACAAGCCTCCGGAGGAATGGAGCTTCTGACACCAGAACAATGATCCTAAGAGTGAGGATCCACCACCTGCTTACCCCTACCTGCGGCATGAACGCAACCCAGGAAGTCGATACGATATGTACTAAGTATGCGAAATCGAAAAAATCAAAATACCTCATAAGTCTAAATAACTGGAGACATGTATGATAATCAATTACAGAACACTGGGCCTTACTAACAATGAGAATATCAAGCATATACTATACTACATGAAAATAGAAAGCTCATGATCAAAACAGGGTTACCCACCCGCAGTATCATTAAGCAATCCTACTCCTGAGACTATTTCACCCGAATGGGTCGTGTGGACCCGCATGAGGTATTCCTCGTATAGGCTGTACCCGCCCGCATGAGACTATTTCACCCGCATGAGACTATTTCACCCGCATGAGCCCTACGGACTCGCATGAGGTATTCCTCACATCGTGGGTAGCAAATCCACAGAATATGCAAATGCCACAACCCGGGGAATGACCCCGTAATAAATAATAATATATTACTAGCACAAACCGGCTATCATACATAATGCAAGCAAGTTAAGAAATCCCTTAACTTCTTATTAGTCTTGTTCATACACATTCTCATTTTAGTTTATTTAAGGCACTAACATGTCTTTATGAAATCCGGAAATTTAACCCTAAGTACCATGTACTTCTACTCTTTTAAAACCTTAGGCAATTGATGCCTTAAAATCAATTTGCCTTCCGTTAATTCATGTCATTTATCCTTACTGATTTTACTTAGAGTAAATCTCTCCTTTTAACTTTCCACAAGGCTAATATAACCAACTTCCCATAAAGTCGTTATATTAACTTCATACTATAAGTAAATTACATTTTTCATATTTCCAAGGGACTTGTAGATTTAAAACGGAACAAGTACCATATACTTAAAAACACTTCAAGTCCCTTAACCTTGAAAACTTAAGACATCCTTACTACTTTTAAAGAAGTGAGTAAATCCCCTAAATCCACCGACTTGGACACTTTCAAAACAAGTAAAGGATACCAAGGTCTTGTACGTCTACCGTACTATATAGGTAAAACTATTCATGCTCAAGAGATAGGAAAGTTCCACATACCTCTTCGGTCAAACCACTTGCTAAGTCCAATATACCGCACGTAGTACGTCAACCTATAATGACCATAATACGTTTATTAACCTCTAGCTTCAACGTAGAATATTCCAAGTGCAAAGTCACTAAATTCTATGAAAAATCGGGCAGCATTTCCTTTGTTTCTACCTACTTTGCCACCTTTTCAAGGTCCGAATTCAACATCCAAATGCCACTTTTAAGGCCCAACAATCCAAACAATTCAAAGAGGATTACACACCTAATCTTGGATGTGTAAAATTCTGCCCCACAATGCATAACAACTAATTCCATAAGTTAAAGGTAGTATTTTGGCTACAACATGTCCACATCCTAACCTTATTCAATCCCTTCAAATCCAAATCATATTTCTTACATGCAATTCATCTAAGAGCAATATTTACAACTACAAGTTCTTTCTTCTTCACATGCAACACCATAAACTAGCAAAAAGAGGAAGAATTGTTACCTTAGAGCTTACCCAAACTTAATCCAACAAGTTCACTAGCCTCTTTTCCACAATCACCACCACAAAAACTCCTACAAGCTTGCCAACAAGTTTCCTTCTTGCCACATTATTCAGATTTTTCTCAAGCCTTGATTTCCTCTTGATTTTCTAGAGAGAAGGGAGAGCTTTTAATTTTTAGAGAGAGAGGAGAGCTTGAAGAATGACCAAGTCTTCAAGACTTGGTCAATAAATAGGACATGCAAAATCAGATGGGGGGACACTTGTCACCCTCCCATGGCCTTTTTTAAAACAAAACAGTTCAGATTTTTCCACCCAGCCTCGCAGAACCCGCTGCGGCGCTGAAACCTCCGCAACCTCTCAGAACTTCCGGCGCCGCGACCCTGCTTTCCGACGCCGCGGCCACAGCTTCGGCCGAAATATTTTTACGCATTGCGCAAGACCGAACTTGTAACTTCCATAACTTTCTACTCCGATGTCCTATCGACGAACGGTTGGTTGCTTTGGAAACTATACTTATTGAACTACGTACTAGGCCTTTGAAACACCTAGGAACTCAAAATGCAACTAGACCTAAACCGCCTCAAAGTTGACTAAAACCCGTCCGAAACAATCCGTCAACCTATCCTTCTAAAATTTACGTCTTAATCCCTTTCGTACGTTCTCATACGCATGGCCAGAACTACGGGGTATAACATTCTCCCCCCCTTAGAAACATTCGTCCCGAATGTTCCTTCTAGGCTTACTCAAATCACAATCTCGACATAGACCCTCTTAACTATTTCTCTTGCAAATAAAGACGCTCCACATAGCCACAACATTACTTAAGCATAATTGCTAAATTAAAACTAACAATCAGGAAAGTGGGTTACCTGGAGGTGTAGGGAACAAGTGAGGATACTTCTTCATCATGTACTCCTCTGCTTCCCACGTTATTTCCTCCCTGTTCTCGTTCCGCCATAAGACCTTGACGGAAGCCACTTCGTTTGTCCGAAGTCGCCTAACCTGTCGATCGAGTATCGCTATGGGACTCTCCTCATATGATAACCCATCTGTCACCTGGACATCACGAATCGGGTGCACTCTAGATAGATCTCCAACACATTTCCGCAACATAGACACATGGAAAACTGGATGTACTGCCTCCAGATCGGACGACAGATCCAACTCATAGGCAACCTTGCCTATCCTACGGATAATCTGATAAGGCCCAATGTACCTTGGGCTAAGTTTCCCCTTCTTCCCAAATCTCATCACGCCCTTCATGGGTGATACCTTCAGGAAGACCCAATCATCTACCTCAAACTCCAAGTGTCGACGCCGATGATCTGCATACGACTTCTGTCGACTCTGAGCTGACAATAATCGCTCCTGGATAAGCTTCACCTTATCTACTGCCTACTGAATCAAGTCTGTCCCGACTAACGGAACTTCTCCCACCTCAAACCAGCCTATCGGTGACCTGCACTTCCTCCCGTATAAGGCCTCATAAGGCGCCATCTGGATACTATAATGGTAGCTGTTGTTATAAGAAAACTCCGCAAGAGGTAAATGATCCTCCCAGCTACCCCTGAAATCAATAACATAAGCCCGACATATCCTCGAGTGCGGATAGTACGCTCGGCTTTGTCCGTCGATGCGAGGATGAAACGCAGATATCGAGACTCACGTGTCCCTAATCCCTCGGAAAGACCTCGAAGTTAGCGAAGCTGGCTCGCATGCGAAATGGTCGATATAGGCACTCCGTGCAGTCTCACAATTTCTCTGATATACAATCTAGCATAATCCTCGGTCGAAAAAGTCGTCCTGACTGACAGAAAGTGGGCTGATTTCGTTAGCCTGTCGACAATTACCCAAATGGAATCATGCTTCTTCTGAGTGTGAGGTAACCCTGTAATAAAATCCATATTGATCACCTCCCACTTCCAAGTCGGAATATCAATAGCCTGCAACAGCCCACCGGGCTTCTGGTGCTCAACCTTGACCTGTTGACAATTCGGGCACTGCGCCATAAACTCCGCAACGTCCCTCTTCAGGCCATCCCACCAATACACACATCTGAGGTCATGGTGCATCTTAGTCGACCCCGGATGAATAGAATAACGAGCACTGTGTGCCTCCCCCAGAATCTGCTGACGAAGTCTTGTCACATCGGAAACACACAACCGGCCCTCAAATCTTAGCACCCCATCAGGCGCTACCTCAAATAGACTCTTCTTCTCCTGAAGAGCTGCATCTCGATACCGTACCATGATCGGATCCTCATACTGTCGCCTCTTCACCTCCTCGACGATGGAAGACTCGGCAACCTCTCGAACTAGAACTCCATTACTATCAGAACCAATCAAACGAACCCCAAGGCTCGCTAGCTGATGCAACTCGCGGAACATATCCCTTCTCTCTGGATGTACATCAGACAGACTACCCATCGATCTACGACTAAGGGTATCTGCAACTACATTGGCCTTCCCTAGGTGGTATAGGATATCGACATCGTAATCCTTAAGCAGCTCCAACCACCGTCTCTGCCGTAAGTTCAGCTCCCTATGGCTGAAGATATACTGGAGACTCTTGTGGTCTGTGTAAATATCCACATGAACTCCATACAAATAATGTCTCCAGGTCTTCAAGGCATGAATCACTGCTGCCAACTCTAAGTCATGTGTGGGATAGTTCTTCTCATGCTTCATGAGTTGTCGAGATGCATAAGCTATAACTTTGCCGTGCTGCATAAGTACGCACCCAAGCCCGACACCCGACACATCACAAAAAACCACATATCCGTCTAAACCCTCTGGAAGAGTAAGGACTGGGGCGGTCATCAATTTCTCCTTCAGTATCTGGAAACTCTCCTCACAAGCATCCGATCGCGGAACATACCGCTACGATTCAGCCTAGTCAAAGGTGCTGAAATGGAAGAAAACTTCTCCACAAATCTCCGATAATAACCTGCAAGGCCCAAAAAGCTGCGCACCTCTGTCGGTGTAGTGGGTCTAGGCCAAGTCTTGACTGCCTCAATCTTTGTTGTATCAACCCGAATACCATCGGCCCCGATAACATGCCCTAAGAAAGCCATTGAAGCCAACCAAAACTCGCATTTCGAGAACTTGGCATACAACTGCCGGTCTCGGAGGACTCCCAATACCGCCCTCAAATGATCTGCATGTTCCTGCTCTGTGCGCGAATATACCAGGATATCATCAATGAATACTATAACGAACATATCCAAGAATGGATTGAACACCCGGTTCATCAAATCCATGAATACTGCTGGGGCGTTGGTCAACCCGAAAGACATCACCCTGAACTCATAGTGCCCATACCGGGTCCTGAATGCAGTCTTTGGGATATCTGCCTCTCTAACCCGCACCTGATGATAACCAAACCGCATGTCTATCTTGGAAAAACACCTCGCCCCTGCAACTGATCAAACAAATCATCAATCCTGGGGAGGGGATATCTGTTCTTGATAGTTACCTTATTCAGCTGCCTGTAATCAACACACATACGCATCGTCCCATCCTTCTTCTTTACAAATAACACTGGCGCTCCCCAGGGAGAAACACTTGGCCTGATAAAGCCTTTTTCCAGCAAATCTTTCAGCTGGTCTTTCAATTCCCTCAACTCGGCAGGTGCCATCCTGTATGGTGGAATAGATATCGGTTGAGTGTCTGGCGCCATATCAATGCAAAACTCAATCTCCCTCTCAGGAGGGATACCCGGAAGCTCGTCTGGGAATACGTCTGGAAACTCTCTAACGATCGGAACTGACTGAAGGTCTTGTATCTCGGCCTCAGTATCGAATACCCGAACCATATGGTAGATATACCCTTTTCGCACCATCTTCCTAGCCTTGAGGTAAGAAATAAACCTACCTCTCGGCGACGCAGTATTCCCCTTCCACTCGATAACCGACTCACCAGGAAACTGGAACCGTACCAATCTCTCTCTACAGTCCACATTGGCATAGAAAGACGCTAGACAATCCATACCCATAATTACATCAAAGTCCGTCATATCCAACTCTATCAAGTCGGCTAGAGTCTGACGACCGTATATAGTCACTGGACAAGCCTTATACACCCGCTCGGCTACCACCGAATTACCTACTGGCGTAGCCACCTCAAAAGGTTTTATGGACTCGGGCTCTATCCCTATTCTACCAGCAATATGAGGAGATATATAGGACAAGGTAGAACCTAGATCTATCAAAGCATATACATCACAACATGAAACCAATAATGTACATGTGACGACATCTGGTGACGCCTCCTGGTCCTGACGGCTGGACATAGCATAAGTGCGGTTCTGAGGACCGTTGGAATTGGGACCCCCACCACGACCCCTGCCATGGCCTACTAGCCCGTGAACACCCTGCCCTCCGGGGTGCATAACCGTCAAGCGAAGATCCAAAGAATCGACCATCGGTGAACCATCACACTCCCGCCACCTCTGGTCAGAAAATCTCTCTTCAAATGGCCCTGCTGGCCACAAGAGTAACAAGCCCCTGGAGGAACACGACACTCACCTGGGTGAGACCTACCGCATCGAGCACACCGAGATGGGGGTGGTCTCGATCGATGTGATCTCTTCCTCCCGAAACCCCAATCGGAGCCACGACCCACTCGAATGACCGGTGATCAAACCTCTCGCGAGAAGGAGCACTATGTCTTTGGTGAAATGTGGACCTAGTCTGCTGCCGAAATTTGTCGCCTCGAAATCGCCTCGAGACCTGCTGCCCCGGCCTCTTGGGCTGGCCTAAGTCTAGTTGATCCTCCCTCTCTCTCTGTCCTCTATCCCCTACGCATACGCCTGCATCCTGGCAATATCCATACCTGGCTGAAGAGCCACCCCCAAGCATGCAGTAATCATATGACGGTCTAGCCCCATCACATATCGATGAACCCTGTCTGCCATGTCAGCTACAATGGTGTGCGCATACCTAGCCAATGAGTCAAACTCCAGGCTGTACTCTCTGATAGTCCTCCCGTTCTGCCTCAAGGTCAAGAATCTATCCACGCGGGCTCTCCTCATCTCAGGAGGCAAGAAGTGATCCAGGAAGGCCTCTGTGAACTCCACCCAAACAGCTGGAAGAGCATCCTCACCTCTAGACAACTCCCATGACTCAAACCAGCCGGTAAGAGGCTAGCATGACAGACTCAGCCTCCGAGGTCCTAAACACCTGCATAGTTGTCAGAATGCCCGAACAAACTCCGAGATCCTCGCCGGATCTCGAACCATAGAACTCGGGTGGATGGCAACCCAGAAATCGAATCGTAAAGCCATCGGCTCTGGGTTGCTGCTCGCTGTCGCCGCCACTATCTTTGGTCAATAACCGGATCTGCTCCTCGTAATCTCTATACTCAGTGTTACACCTCGTAAGTTAAGACAAAGATTTAGAACGTCATTAAGAATTAAGATTCGATTTTGGAATTTAAGTATATTTCTACATGCTAATACGGAATAATTTCGGTTACAACGAGCGTGACAAGGGGAATTTAAAATGATAGTTGTATATTTCCATTATGGATTAATACCGTATTATATATGTTATGACAAAGAGAATACGAGGTGGTATGAGACTTTCAAGATTTGACAGAAATGGGGCATAAGATTAATTAAGGGTAAGAAGGGGACTAAATTGCAATAAAAGAAAGTACAATTTTCAGATTTTAAAAATCAACTTAAAACTAAGAACAATCCTTCCTCTTCACACTTCAACACCATTTCTTCTCTTCTTTCTCTTCACCATAGTCAAATATCTCCGCTTCCTCTTAGCCAAATTGAAGACAACAATTTTCTCTTCCTAGATTACAATCATTCTACAAATTAAAAGCCAAATATTGCACCAAAACAGTGGGGAAAACATCCCACTGCTGGCCGATTTTAGGGTTGTGGTTTTTTAAGTTTTGGACAAGTTTTCTTGAAGGAAAAGGTGTAAGAATGAGGGATTAACATGGTAGAATGGTTGCATGTTGGATTGGAGATGAAGAAGTGAAGGATTGGACATGAAATTGATGAGAAACTTGGGCTTGAAATCGAAAAATTGAGCAGTTTTTTTTGAGCATTTCTTTGAGGTAACAATTCTTTTTTTATATATATAAATGTAATGCTTATTTTCAGAATTAAGGAGATGAATTTGGGTTAAAAAAACAAGCCTAAATTATGATGGAACGTGAATACGAATCGCATGTAGTTGTTGTTAGGATTGGTTGGCAAATTTCGAAGTAAAATAGTTAGATATTTGGCTCCAATGGTTGAATTGTTATTTTGATTACCATTTGCATGTTGAGAATTGAGATGTAGCCTTGATGATTAAGAGATAATTATTTGTGTGAAGGAATTACAAGATGAATTGAAATATTTAAGAATTTAAAAGGAAAAGTTTGAAATTTATAACATGTTGATACGGCCGGGAAATTGATAGAAATTATTGAATATTTTGGTAATGTATTACGGGCTGAATTAGTATGTAAATAAGCTACAAACATGCATATGTATTGAAATAAATTACCTATACATGCCTCGAAAGGATTAAGTGTAGAAAGGTGTTAATTTTATATTCTGGAATAAAGGGGAATTGTTGGTTTGAATTGGATTGTTGGTTTGAATTAGATTGTTGGTTTGATTGGATTGTAGTTGGAGTTGAATTGTTGGTTGATTTGGATTATTGGAAAATTGTGGATACGCACATAAACAAAGGAAATGCTGCCCAAATTTTTGTAGAAATAAGGGAGCCTTTAAGCATATAACTTACATTAGGAATCATAGAATTGACGAGCATGTTGTTCCTTATCATAGGTTGAAGTACTAGACGAGGAATACCTTAATACCAAGCTGATTAGTTCTCCTAAGAGGTATGTGAGACTTTTCCTTCTTTCTTTTGGCATGATTTTTAGGAAAGTACGGCGGACGTACTTAACTCCTACCAGTTCTGTTTTAAAATGATTATTTACTAATGATTATGATTCAGTAACAGAGTTTATGGTAGTAATTTTATTGAGAGTCACATAATGATTTTAGCTGGATACAGTTGCTCATGATATCTACTCGTGCTAAGTGTTACTATTTCATTCCACTGAGTTCCGGGCCAGATCATGTTCGTGCACGACCATGCATCATTCATCGAGTCCTCACTAGAGGCGAGACACGTTATATATCTGATTACATCGAGTCCCTCCAGAGGCCGAGACATGTTCTGCAGAATCTGATTCCATCGAGTCCTCCATGAGGGTCGAGACATGTTATCTGATTTATATACTGCATACGAGCACGATGTTTTATGATTGATATACATGATATGATTTTGAACATGATTCTCGATTTTATGAAAGTTTGATGACTCTCTGCTTTACTTGCACGATTGTTATTGATTTCTGATATTTTATGTTTTACATACCGAGACATTATCTCGTCGACCCCCTTTCTCGAAGTGCGTTCATGCCCGCAGTTCAGTGTTGAATAGGTGACCCTCCGGTCTAGGATTTCAGACAATGCTTGGAAGCTCCCTTGTTCCGAGCCACTATTTTTGATGCAGACCTTTATTTTTCAGACTTATGCATATTTTGGGCAGCGGGGTCTGTCGTCATATGTCGATATTACTCTCTTGAAGTGCAGAAGCGATTGTGGTTGGATGTTTGTACTTTGTTTTGCGTTTGATGTCGTTATCTAGTAGCAGTCTTGCATGTTTTGATTTATGCCTTTGTGCGCGTGATGTGATTGGTGGTAGCCTAGTCGGCTAGCCTATTATGACTGTTGTTTTGTTATTGTTTTGGCAGCCTTGTCGGCTCGCCCGTTTTTAGGGATATGTTGTAAAAGCAGCGTTGTGCTGCCGAAATTTATGTAGACATCTGTATTAAATGGATTAAGAGTGACATGTCAGTAATGACGTCCAATTAGGACGTTAATCGCGGCCCGTCGGGTCGGGTCGTGACACTCAGCCCCTGGATGTGGGACCGAGGCTCGTGTACGCGGTCTCGATGGCCGCTTTGCCGAACTCCGCTGAGGCTGGCGACGTCGTGGAACTTGCCGCCTCAAACATCATCTCTGGTAAAGACTGGGCATGTGCCCTCGTGACCCTCCGCGTCCTACTAGCAGCTCCCTCAGTTGCCTTGCCCTTCTGGGCCGCGGTTGCCTTGCGTGGAGGCATAACTGATACATAAAGGAAAATATCATAGGGAGTTCAACCTATAACACAACTCTATTGCACGATCTTAGAGTGAAAGAATGGAAACCAATCCTAAATATCCTGCAGCCTCCTGATTATAGATGTGGTGCACAACACACCGATAATTAAGACTCTACTAGACACGGTCTGTAGACACTTTCCGAGGACTAACTGCTCTGATACCACTTTTGTCACGACCCGACCCCGGGGCCGCAACTGGTGCCCTACCGTGGCACCCCGTCAGGTATATATCAGAGAATAGCAGCGGAACATACATAACACATAAACCTGAATATAGTAAACATCACTGGCTAGCCGACAAGGCCTCCTTCCATAGAATATACTTAACCAAAAGTAAAACAGTACAACTTTGTTCTTACGGCCCAAAACACAACGTGACTACAGACCTCTAGGAATAACAAATGTGGCGGGACAGGGCCCCGCCATACCCCTGAATGTACATAATACATATAGCATCAGGGAAAACCCGTACCAACAAAACATGCCTCGGAGAATGGAGCCGACACTGAACAATGATCCTAAGAGTGAGGATCCACCACCGCTTACCTACTGCGGCATGACGCAACCCCAGGAAGGGGTCGGTACACAATATGTACTAAGTATGCGGCTGGAAAAATCTTGAAAATACCTCGTAAGTCTAAATAGCGGAGACATGTATGATAATCAATTCTGAGAACACCGCCTTACTAACAATGAGAATATCAAGCATATACTATATCTGCGTGAAAATAGGAAGCTCATGATCAAAGCGGGGTTACCGCGCGATGTCGTTAAGCAATCCTACTCACGAGACTATTTCACCCGCGTGGGTCGTGTGGACCGCGTGAGGTATTCCTCGCATAGTGTACCGCCGCGTGGGACTATTTCACCGCGTGAGCCTACGGACTCGCATGAGGTATTCCTCGCATCGTGGGTAGCAAATCCACGGAATATGCAAATGCCACAACCCGGGGAATGACCCCGTAATAAATAATAATATATTACTAGCACAAATCGGCTATCATACATAATGCAAGCAAGTTAAGAAATCCCTTAACTTCTTATTAGTCGTGTTCATACACATTCTCATTTTAGTTTATTTAAGGCACTAACATGTCTTTATGAAATCCGGGAATTTAACCCTAAGTACCATGTACTTCTACTCTTTTAAAACCTTAGGCAATTGATGCCTTAAAATCAATTTGCCTTCCGTTAATTCATGTCATTTATCCTTACTTATTTTACTTAGAGTAAATCTCTCCTTTTAACTTTCCACAAGGCTAATATAACCAACTTCTCATAAAGTCGTTATATTAACTTCATACTATAAGTAAATTACATTTTTCATATTTCCAAGGGACTTGTACATTTAAAACGGAACAAGTATCATATACTTAAAAACACTTCAAGTCCCTTAACCTTGAAAACTTAAGACATCCTTACTACTTTTAAAGAAGTGAGTAAATCCCCTAACTCCACCGACTTGGACACTTTCAAAACGAGTAAAGGATACCAAGGTCTTGTACGTCTACCGTACTATATAGGTAAAACTATTCATGCTCAAGAGATAGGAAAGTTCCACATACCTCTTCGGTCAAACCACTTGCTAAGTCCAATATACCGCACGTAGTACGTCAACCTATAATGACCATAATACGTTTATTAACCTCTAGCTTCAACGTAGAATATTCCAAGTGCAAGGTCACTAAATTCTATGAAGAATCGGGCAGCATTTCCTTTGTTTCTACCTACTTTGCCACCTTTTCAAGGTCCGAATTCAACATCCAAACGCCACTTTTAAGGCCCAACAATCCAACAATTCAAAGGGGATTACACACCTAATCTTGGATGTGTAAAATTCTGCCCCACAATGCATAACAACTAATTCCATAAGTTAAAGGTAGTATTTTGGCTACAACATGTCCACATCCTAACCTTATTCAATCCTTTCAAATCCAAATCATATTTCTTACATGCAATTCATCTAAGAGCAATATTTACAACTACAAGTTCTTTCTTCTTCACATGCAACACCATAAACTAGCAAAAAGAGGAAGAATTGTTACCTTAGAGCTTACCCAAACTTAATCCAACAAGTTCACTAGCCTCCTTTCCACAATCACCACCACAAAAACTCCTACAAGCTTGCCAACAAGTTTCCTTCTTGCCACATTATTCAGATTTTTCTCAAGCCTTGATTTCCTCTTGATTTTTTAGAGAGAAGGGAGAGCTTTTAATTTTTAGAGAGAGAGGAGGGCTTGAAGAATGACCAAGTCTTCAAGACTTGGTCAATAAATAGGACATGCAAAATCAGATGGGGGGGGGGACATTTGTCACCCTCCCATGGCCTTTTTTAAAACAAAACAGTTCAGATTTTTCCACCCAGCCTCGTAGAACCCGCCTCGGCGCCGCGGCCCTACAGTCGGCGCCGCGGTGCTGAAACCTCCGCAACCCCTCAGAACTTCCGGCGCCGCGGCCCTGCTTTCCGGCGCCGCGGCCCTGTGGCTTCTGACCGAAATATTTTTCTGCCCGACTGCGCACTGAACTTGTAACTTCCATAACTTTCTACTCCGATGTCCTATCGACGAACGGTTGGTTGCGTTGGAAACTAACCTCAACGAACTACGTACTAGGCCTTTGAAACACCTAGGAACTCAAAATGCAACTGGACCTAAACCGCCTCAAAGTTGACTAAAACCCGTCCGAAACAATCCGTCAACCTATCATTCTAAAATTTACGTCTTAATCCCTTTCGTATGTTCTCATACACATGGCCAAAACTACGGGGTATAATAATCCGCAACTTCCAAACACATCCAATAACACCAATAAGAAGATATAACTTCAAGCTATAACCAATATAATCCCAAATATTCCATATATGTGGTATACACCTTCCTTATACATTCTTTCTATTATATTTATGGAGTATAACCAAAACAACAACCAAGGTGTTTAATACACCATTTCTTATGTTAATCCATATTTTGACACTTTCATATAAACATCTACTCTTTAAATGTCAAGATTCCTCCATTCTTTTCATGCAATTAGTGACGATGTTAACCACACAACCAATGAACACAACAACTCCACAATCAATAAAATTAATCCTAAAATCGGCTACAACATCCAACAATCACATGCCTTGTCTTAATTCCAATTTCTTTCATAATCACAAGTTCAATTCTTAAACTACAACAACATGTACTCCAATTATGTCATAGAAAAAAGAAATTCTTACCTCAAAATACCCAAAACAGTCCCTAAAATTATGTCCACTGTTCCATCGATTTACATCAAAATTTTACAATTTTTCATCTCCAAATTGACATGCATGAATCCCACAATGTTAATCCATCATTCTTATGTTTTTCTTCCTTAAATTTAGTTCAAAACTTGGAATTTCTTTGGCAAAAATGTCGTCCAGCTTGTGTGATTTTTACCCACCGTTTGGACGATTTTACCCACTGTTTGGGGTTATTTTTTTGCTTCAATTTGTGTAGAATAATTAATCTAGAAAAGGAGTGAATTGGGTCTTACATTCTTACTAAGGAGAGGGGTGATTTCGTGTGGAAAGGAAAGGAGAAGAGGGGTGGGAGATGGAAAATTTATGGTTTGAAATTAGAATGAAATGGGTGAAGGGTTTAGGTCCTTAAAAATTTGAAAATAAGTTTTCTCTTTTTGCAATTTAGTCTACTTCTTACCCTTAAATAATCTTATGTCCCACTTCTTTTTAAATTCTGAAAATCTCCTAAGAACTCGTATCCTCGTCGTCGTAACTTACATAATATGTTACTAGTTCATAGCGGGAATATATATAACTATCCTTTTTAACTCCCCAATGTCACACACTGTGTCACCAAAATTTTTCCGGAATCGCATTCTTTAGTATAATAATTTCCTCATTAACATATGTAAGTATACTTTATTTCTAATATTCGAATCTTACTTTCTTAATGGCGTTCTTAATTATCGTCTTAACTCACGAGGTGTAACAACACCTGCAAGGATCCTATAAAGAGTAGGATCAGAGAGAGGAGCGTCATTCATAGCACTAAGCTTGGATTTTGAATCAATCGGAGTAGACATATTTTGCAATTCGTCATCTTAGCCCTGTCACAATCTCATCTGCATACTTACGCTGATTCAAGAACATGTGATTGGCAGACCTGGTTACTGATATCCCCAAGAAGTAACTCAACTTGCCCAATCAGTCATTGTAAATTCGGTCTTAAGTAAAGCAATAATCTCATTTTTCAACCCATTAGATGAGACAGTAAGGACAATATCATCAACATATAGTAGTAAGTAAGCAATGTTACTACCTCGATAAAAAATGAAAAGTGAAGTATCACCCCTGCTGCATACAAACCCAATCTGCAAAATATACCTGACAAAACGATCATACCACGCACGGGGGGCCTGTTTCAGCCATAGAATGACTTACGTAGATGGCACATATAGTGAGGGACTGCTGGATGGGAGAACCCAGACGACTGATATATGTAGACTGTCTCTTTCAGGTCCTCATGTAAAAATGCATTTTTCACGTTGATATATCGGCCAGTGTTTGCCCATGTCTATGCTCAGAACGATGCGATTGGTAGCCGGTTTGACAACAGGGTTGAATGTCTCATCACAATCAATGCCCTCCTGTTGGATTGTGCCATTAGCCACAAGTCGATCCTTATACCTCTCTAGATCTCCACTGCCTTTAAATTTATGGTGAAAAAGCCACAAACAACGGATCACATTCATCCCCTCCGGTCTAGGTACTAGATATCACGTGTGCTGGTTAGTTAAATCATTAAATTCCTCATACATAGCCGCATTTCAATTAGGGTCTTATTTGACCAATTTTGAGTTCTTGAAAATTAGAGAGATGGTTTGGACAAACAAGTTAAATTGGATTTTAGGTTTGAAGATCCCATGTTTGGCACAAGTTTCCATTTGATGAGTGGGGACAGTGGGTGGCTGCAGCGACTGAGACAGATGGTATGGTTGGATATGTGGAGGGTAGTGGAAAATCCATCGGAGGCGCCACGACGCTTGAGGTCCAGTGGCTACAGGAGATTAGGCGTTGTGGTGCCTTATCGATGGGTCGCGGTGCTGAAGACGATGTGGAAGTACTTTGTTCACTGAAAGGTTGGTGTCGCGGTGCCTCCCCGATGGGCTGCGGCGCTGACCATGGTGAAGACTAGAGTTGACTGAGAATGATGAGAGAGATGACAGACTCGTCAATAAAAGAGTAAGCCGGTTTTTGAAATTTCTGAGGATTCGAAAACGGGAATATGGTCTCGTTGAACGTGACATGACGGGAAATATGGATTTGACGAGTGGACAAGTCATAGAAGAGATAACCCCTATGGTTCGGCGGGAAGCCTACAAAGACACATGGTGTGGTCCGGGGGGCTAGTTTGTGAGGGGAGGTGGAGGCAATGTTAGTATAACAGAGACAACCGAATATCCGTAAATGATCGTAAGAATGAATTCTACGGTAGAGAATTTCGGTGGGGGTCATATTGTGAAGGGTACTTGTTGGGAGAATATTTAGAAGGTATTCTAACATTTTTGCGGCATATAGCCAGAATGACGGAAGAAGAGATGCATGAATCAATCGAGTACGAATCATATTGTTAATAGTGCGATGATTCGTTCAGCTTTACCGTTTTATGGGGAGGTGTGAGGACATGAGAATCGAAAAACCATGTCATTATTTGTACAAAACCGGTGAAATGTGGAGTTATTGAATTCACGACCATTATCGCACTGAAAAGATTTTATACCTTTTTCAAACTGTGTTTGAATAAAAGTGCGAAACTCAAGAAATTTGGCAAACACTTCTGATTTAAATTTAAGAGGATACACCAAAATGTAGTGAGAAAAATCATCTAGCAACACAAGATAATATTTATGATTGAGGGAACTAGGGATATGAGATGTCCATAAATCGACATGTATAATATCAAAAGTGTCACGACCCGACCCGACGGGCCGCGACTAAACGTCCTAATTGGACGTCATTACTGACCTGTCACACTTAATCCATCTAATACTGAGATCTACAAAAAAATTGGCAGCATAACTGTTATACCCCATAGTTCAGGCCGTGCGTATGGGGCCATACGAAAGGAGTTAAGACTTAAGTAGGTCGATGAAAAATCGTGGTCAGGGGCCGCGGCGCCAAAGCGGGTGATTGTAGGGCCGCGCCAAAGCCGTGATTGTAGGCGCGCCAAAAAATGGTCGCGCGGAAGATCCGGCGGTCACCGGTTTTGAGCCGCGCGCCAAGATCGAGGGTCGCTGTTTTGAGCCGCGCGCCGGAAGCAGGGCCGCGCCGAAAAGTCTGAGAAGCGCGAGTTTGTGCCAGTGCAGGCCGCGGCGCCGAGGCGGGTTCTACGAGAGTTAGTGGAAATTTCTGCACTGTTTTGTTTTAAAAGAGGCCATGGGTGGGTGACAAGTGTCCCACCCCATCTGATTTTGCATGCACTATATATTGACCAAGTCTTGAAGACTTGGTCATCTCCCAAACTCTTCTCTCTCTCTAAGCTAGAAAGCTCTCCCTTCTCTCTAGAAAATCAAGAGAAACTCCAAGCTTAAGGAAAATCTGAAAAGTGTGATAAGAAGGAAAGTTATTTGCAAGCTTGTGGAGGTTATTGTAGTGGTGTTTTTGGAAAGGAGGCTAGCAAGGTTGTTGGAATAATTTTGGCTAAAGCTCTAAGGTAACAATTCCTCTCTTGTAGTTAGTTACTTGTGTTGCATGTGAAGAATAAGGAATTTGTAGTAGTATATAATGCTCTTAGATTCATTGCATGTAAGAAATGTGGTTTGGATATGAAATGATTGGTTAAAAGGGGTAAGTGAGCATGTTGTAGCCTAAGAACTACCTTAAACTTGTTAAGATGATTGTTGTAACTTATAGGGCGGAATTTTACACACCTAAGTTTGGTTGTGTAATCCCCTTTGAAATGTTGGATTGTTGGGCCTTAAATGTGGCGTTTGGATATTGAATTCGGCCTTGAAAAAGGTGGCAAAGTATGTAGAAACAAAGGAAATACTGCCCAATTTTCCCTAGAAATTAGTAACTTGAACTTGGAATATTCTACATTGAAATTAGGGGTTAATAAACGTATTATGGTAATTATAGGTTGACATATTACATGCGGTATTTCGGACTTAGCAAGTGGATTAACCGAAGAGGTATGTGGAACTTTCCTATCTCTTGAGCATGAGTAGTTGTACCTATGTAGTACGGTAGAGCGTCTGAATTTTATATCTTTCACTTGTTTTAAAGTATATGATACTTGTTTCATTTTAAAAGTATAAGTCCCTTGGATTTAGGGAAAATGTATTTGACTAAGGAATAACGCAAATATAATGACTTTATGGGAAGTTGGTTATATTAGCTTTTTGAAAGGTTAACAAAGAAAGGTTTACTCTAAGTAAAACAAGTACGGGTAAATGATTTGAAACTATGAAATGTGAATTGATTTTGAGGCATTGATTGCCTAAGGTTTCTAAAAGGAAATGTGACTTGTTTTGAAAGGAAATCGTAACTTGATACTATGGTTATTAGTATCTTGGGAATTTTATATAAAAGTGTCATTTCTTAAAAGGTTAGAAGTACTTGGTACTTGGGTTGAATTCCCGGATTTTTCTCTTAAAAAGACATGTTAGTGCCTTAGGTAAACTAAAATGAGAGGATATATTTATATATGTTAATAAGAAGTTAGGGGATTTCTTAACTTGCTTATGTTATGTATGATAGGCCGGTAGTGCTTATGTTATGTATGATAGGCCGGTAGTGCTTATGTTATGTATGATAGGCCGGTAGTGCTTATGTTATGTATGATAGGCCGGTAGTGCTTATGTTATGTTTGATAGCCGGATGAGCTATGTTATATATATATATATATATATATATATATATATATATATTATTACTGGAGTAAACCGGGTTATTACTTATGCCATGGATTTGCTACCCATGATGCGAGTGCGCGCTTGTACTCATGCGGATCGGACCAGGGATCCGTGCGGGTGAAATAGTCTACGTCACGCGAGTACTCATGCGGGTCCACGGATCCATGCGGTGAAATAGTCTCATGCGGGTGAAATAGTCCCATGGCAGGCGGATGACCTCATGCGGGTCCACAGGACCCGTGCGGGTGAAATAGTCCCGGAGTAGGATTGCTTAATGATACTACAGGCGAGGTACCTGTTTGATCATGAGCCTCCTATTTTTATGCGAGAAAGTTTATACTTGTTACTCTCATTATTAGTAAGGCACGGTCTGAGAGTAAATTGATTTTCGTCTATGACTCAAATTATTTTGACTTATGATATTATTATAGTATTTTCGATTTTACATACTTGGTACATATTGTGTCTCGACCCTTCTCGGGGCTGCGTTACATCTGCGGTAAGGGTAGCGGTGGTGGATCCTCATTCTTAGGATCTTGCTCAGTGTCGAAGCTCCATTACTCGGAGGCTTGACTTGATTTTCGTACGGTTCTCCACGGCGTTGTAGGTTTTGTGTACATTCAGGGGTATGACGGGGCCCTGTCCCGTCATGGTTGTTACAAACTCTTAGAGGCCTGTAGTCCGGTTGTAAATTGGGTTATTAAGGATGTAACTGTTCCGTTCTGTTTTATTTACGTTACGAAAAGGTAGCCATTCTTGGGTTAGCCTATTTTATCTTATATGGTTCTCGTTTGTGAGTTTATTTCCGCTGGTTTTCTCTGATGTTGTATCACAAGGGTGTCCGGGGTAAGGCACCAGTCACGGATCCGAGGTTGGGTCGTGACAAAAGTGGTATCAGAGCGGTTAATCCTCGGAAGGGGTGTACATGCCGTATCTAGTAGAGTCTTGATTATCGGTGTATTGTGCACCACATCTATAATCAGGAGGCTACAGGATATTTAGGATTGGTTTCCATTCTTTCACTCTAAGATCGTGCAATAGAGCCGTGTTGTAGGTTGAATTTCATCTGACAGATTGTTTATGTATCGATTATGCCTCCGCAAAGGCAGCTGCGGCCCGGAAGGGCAAGCGTGAGAGGAACTACTAGTGGAACACCGAGGTTACCAGGCAGCCCGGCATTTACCGAGATAATGTTTGATCAACCCCGTGAGTCGGAAGCGGAATCAGCGACCGAGGCCGGTACACGAGCCTCGGTTATGACTGGAGCGAAGGATATGGGCTACAGAGATGGCGATTATCGCCGTGATAGTGGCTAAGCATGAGGGCGAGCGAGGCGGCGGTTCGGTGCACCGTAGTTCCTCCCGGTCGATAGCGTGAAACCGGGACTTTTTGGCTGCGGCCACGAGTTTTATGGGTCGAGGCACGAGGATGATCCTCGAATTTATCAAGCGATTCTGGATCGTGAGGTGATCAAGGCCTCGGATACCGAGTCGGTTGTATTGAGTTCGATCGGCTGCGTGATACCGCAGTTGACTGGTTCGATTCATGGGAGCTGTCCCGGGGGGAGCATGCGCTTCCAGCTGTATGGGACGAGATCTCGTGGCGTTCTTGGTCATTTCTTGCCTCCGCAGATGAGGAGGGCACGGGCCGACAAATTTCTGACATTGAGACAGAGTGGGCGGACAGTCCGGGAGTACAACGTAGAGTTTGACTCGTTGGCTCGATATGTACCCACTTTAGTAGCAGATATGGAGGACAGAGTGCACCGCTACGTCACAGGGCTCGATGACTATTTGGCAGAGAGTTGTACGGGGGTAGCTCTTCAGCCGGGCATGGACATTGCCCGCATGCAGGCCTATGCGCAGGTGCGAGAACGTAGGGCCAGCGGATTGATGTATCGGATAAGAGGCGGGGCAGCGTCCTCTGGTAGTTTTCGAGGTAGACAGCCTCAGCAGCAGACCGGATTTGCACCACAGCCGGTTCAGAGCGCTCCTCCACCATCGTCCGGACATACAGGGTATTCAGGGGCCGGACAGGGTTCCAGGGCTTCGGGTTCCCAGAGGGACCAGAGTTCCAGTCAGATGAGGCCACCTAGGCCTCGGTGTGGTCGGTGTGGTGATTGCCACTATGGGGGGTGTCGTGTTCCTCCAGGAGCTTGTTACTCTTGTGGCCAGCAGGGCCATTTGAAGAGAGATTGCCCGACCAGAGGCGGCGGAAATGTTACGGTTCAACCTACTGTGTTGATTCTCGGGTCTTCGACTTCTGATTATGCGCCTGGGCGGGGTGTTCACGCAGCCGCTGGCAGGGTCGTGGCGAGGTGCGATTCAGCGGTCCTCGAACGCATTTATGCTATGTCCACCGCGAGACGAGGCGTCACGGATATAAATCCGGTACATTATTGGTTTCTTGCTGTGATGTTTATGCTTTGATAGATTCAGGTTCTACCTTGTCTTATATATCTCCTCATATTGCTGGTAGAATAGGGATAGAGCCCGAGTCCATAAAACCTTTTGAGGTAGCTACGCCGGTAGGTGATTCGGTGGTAGCTGAGCGAGTATATAAGGCTTGCCCAGTGACTATAGGCGATCGTCGGACTCTGGCAAACTTGATAGAGTTGGATATGACAGACTTTGACGTAATTATGGGTATGGATTGGCTAGCGTCTTGCTATGCCAATGTGGAATGTAGAGAGAGGCTAATGCGGTTCGGTTCCAGTTGCCGGTTATCGAGTGGAGGGGGAATACTGCATCGCCGAGGGGTAGGTTTATTTCTTACCTCAAGGCTAGGAAGATGGTGCGGAAGGAGTATATCTATCACATAGTTCGGTATTAAATCACGAGGTGAGATACGGATCTTGATCGATTCGGTTGTTAGAGAATTTCCAGACGTATTCCCAGACGAGCTTCCGGGTATCCCTCCTGAAAGGGAGATTGAGTTTTGCATTGATTTGGCGCCAGAAACTCGACCGATATCTATTCCGCCATACAGGATGGCACTTTGAAGTTGAAGGAGTTGAAGGACCAAGCGAAAGATTTCTTTGGAGAAAGGCTTTATCGGGCCAAGTATTTCTCCCAGGAGCGCCGATGTTATTTGTAAAGAAGAAGGATGGGGCCAGCTGCGTATGTGTATTGATTACGACGGTGAACAAGGTAACTATCAAGAAACAGATATCCTCCCGAGATTGATGATTTGTTTGACCAGATTGCGAGTGCGAGATGCTTTTCCAAGATAGACTGCGATCCGTTTACCATCAGTACGAGTTAGAGAGCGGATATCCAGTTATCGCATTCGGGACGGTATGGGCCTATGAGTTCAGGTGATGTCTTTCGGATTGACCAACGCTCCAGCGGTATTCATGAATTTGATTAATAGGTTGTTCAGGCCATTCTTGGATATGTTCGTTATAGTGTTCATTGATGATATCTTGGTGTATTCGCGCACAGAGCAGGAGCATATAGATCATTTGAGGACGGTATTGGGAGTCCTCAGGGGCCGCGATTGTATGCCAAGTTCTCGAAATGCGAGTTTTGGTGGCCGATGGCTTTCTTAGGGCATGTTATGGGCGATGGTATTTGGGTTGATCATCTAAGATTGGCGATCAAGACTTGGCGGACCACTACCTGCGGAGATCGCAACTTTTTGGGCCTTGCAGGTTATTATCGGAGGTTTGTGGAGAAGTTTACTTCCATGTCAGCGCCTTTGACTAGGTGACTCGAGCGGCTATATTTGGTGGACGGATGCTTGTGAGAGAGTTTTCGATTCATGAAGGAGAAATTGACGCCCGATTGTTACTCTTCACGAGGGTTTGGACGGATATGTGGTTTTATTGTGATCGTCGAATTGTCGGGCTTAGGTGTGCCGATGCGGCCGCAGCGAGTTATAACTACGCGTCTCGATAGCTCGAAGCACGAGAAGAACTATCCACATGACTTAGAGTTGGCGGCAATGATTCATGCCTTGAAGATGCGGAGACACTATTTGTATGAAGTTCACGTGGATATTTACCACCACAAGAGTCTCGGTATATCTTGACGGAGGAGTGAACTGCGCAGAGGCGGTGGTTGGAGTTACTCAAGGATTATGATGTTGATATCCTATACCACCCAGGAAGGCGATGTAGTTGCAGATGCCCTTAGTCGTAGATCGATGGGTAGTGCAGCGTGTCTGACGGAGAAGAGGATATGGTCCGAGAGTTACATCGCCCAGCGAGCCTTGGGGTTCGTTTGGTTGATCCCGATAGTGAGGAGTTCGGGTTCGAGAGGTTGCGAGTCTTCCATCCAGGAGGTGAAGAGGCGACAATGAGGATCCATTATGGTGCGGTATCGTGATGCGACTCTTGAAAGAAGAGCCTATTTGAGTGCACGATGGGGTGCTAAGATTTGAGGCGAGTTGTGTGTTCCCGATGTGGCGAGACTTCGTCGTCTGAGGCGCTAGCGGTGCTCGTTATTCTATTCATCCAGGGTCGACTAAGATGTACCATGACCTCAGATGTGTGTATTGGTGGGATGGCCTGAAGAGGGACGTGGCAGGTTTTTGTCACAACCCGACCCCGGGGCCGCGACTAGTACCTGCACGAGTACCACTGTCAGTATGCATCGAGAGAATAGCGGAACATACATAACACATAACTTATAAAAAGGTAAACATCGCTGGCCAGCCGATAAGGCTGTCTTCCATAAAAACATACTTAATCAGAAGTACAACTTATTCTTACTGCCCAAACCACCAACGTGACTACAGACCTCTAGAATAACAATCGTGGCGGGACGGGGCCCGCCATACCCCGAATGTACAAAAGTCTATAACCTCGAGAATCATACAAAAGACAAAGCCTCGGAGAGATGGAGCTTTCAGAAATGAGCGGTGATCCAGAGTGCGGACCAAGCTACGTATCTCGACTGCGGCATGAACGCAGCCGAAGGAGTCGACAACAGTACCAAGTATGTGGCGAAAATCGTAATGAAATCATAATAGCATATATATAAAGCGGGAGACATGTATGATAGCCAAACTACGATTACCTGACATATACGCACCATGTCAAGTCGTGGACTCACGCCTCTAAGTCATCACTCAAATATAACCATAGGTCTCATGCCCATAATATCAATCGTGCGTGGAATTCCTTCCTCACTGGCGATCTATGATATAACAACATCATGAGTACACATTAATACTAGATCCCACCGTATCATAAGAAATGCGAGGCAGTCACGAAGGCATAGCTACCAGATCCACCTGCATCCTCAATCGGCCGGGCACGTAAAGCGCCTACGGATCCACCCGTATACATTATAATCTGAAATCACGAAGGCGGCCAAGGCGAGTGCGATAGCCTACGCATCCACCTGCGTCACATCGTGGCCGGCAATCGCGAGCTAACCACCGATCCACCTGCATCACACCACCGCCAACCACGGCCGGAAGGCGAAAGCCAACTACGGATCCACTCGCATCACGTCTCGGCGACCGTCGAGCAGGCTAACTACTAGATCCACCTCGCATCATGAGACCTCGTGGAGAGCTAATCCATGGAATAATAATGTCAACGGAAGCGAACCTCATCGTGGTCGCATACGTGGAATCCTCACCGACATGCGCCCAAATAGACTCATAATTACATGCTTTTAATTCGAATTGCAATATCATGCCTTTATATAAACCAAGACAATTACCATGCCTTCTTTTCACATAAACCAAGAGAATTTCTTATTTAAGCAAGCCAAAGTACTTATCAAGGCACACATAGAAAAATTCTCAATTAAACAAGCCAAAGTGCTATGTACGTATTCTTTTCAAGCCTCCTTTTATGTAAAATCCAAGATACTAACACCGTAGTATCGAGGCGTGTCTATTTTTCAAAGTAAGTTACTACACCTTTAGAAAACTCATTTCAAAGCTTGAAACCAAGTAACTTCAATTTTTCCACAATCTAGACAACTTATGCTCATTAATCAAAATAGACAACTTTCATAACCTTCCATAAAGTTATTATAACCAACTTCCCATAAAGCCGTTATACTAACTTTATGCTTTAGAAATTCGACATCCTTATCCATTCATAAGGCCGTTATAACTAACTTCCCATAAAGCCGTTATAACTCCTTATAAACCATTTCGTTCTTTTACTAACCAAGAGACTTATACTTTGAACAAATTCATACAATTTTCAAAATACTTCAAGCCTCTTATCCTTTAGAAAACAAGTTTCTTACCTCAAAAAATTTAAGTCTCTTATCTTTTAGAATAATTCAATATTCAATACTTTCACACCAAAAGTACTCTATACTTCATTATGTCAAGAAATCCTTGTCTACCTTATTTAGGATAAACCATTCCTTAAGACCAAGCGGGTTAACTTCTTAACCTTGACCAACTTAGACATTTCCTTAAAACAAGTCAAGTATAACAAAAGGATTTACTTCATTCAAAACACGTACGTCTACCGTACTATATAGTTATAACTACTCATGCTCAAAAGATAAGAAAGTTTCCACATATCTCTTCGGTCAATCCACTTGCTAAGCTCAAACTACCGCAAGTAATATGCCAACCTATAATAACCATAATACGTTTATTAACCTCTAATTTCAATGTAGGAATAATCTAAGTTCAAAACCCCTAAATTCTATGAAAAATTGGGCAGCATTTCCTTTGTTTCTACATACTTTGCCACCTTTTTAAGGTCCGAATTCAACATCCAAACGCCACTTCTTAGGCCCAACAATCCAAACATCTCAAGGGGATTACACACCTAAACTTGGGTGTGTAAAATTCTGCTCCAAAAGGTAAAACAATTAACTTAACAAGTCTAAGGTAGTTTTTAGGCTACAACATACTCACATAATCTTCTTAACCAATTCTTTCACATCCAAACCATATTTCTTACATGCAATGACTCTAAGAGCATTATTCACTACCACAAGTTCTTTCTTCTTAACATGCAACACTAGAAACTAATTCTAAAGGAAGAAATGTTACCTTAAAGTTTTAGTCAAACTTATTCCAAATATTTTTGCTAGCTTCCTTGCCAAGAACACCACCAACAAGCTAGCCACAAGATTCCTTCTTGTTCTTAACTTTTCAGATTTTTCCTAAGGCTAGAATTTCTCTTGGGATTTTAGAGAGAAGGAGGAGCTTGAACTTTTAAGAGAGAATGAAGAGCTTTTATCTAAGAGAGAGATGAAGTATGACCAAGTCTTGAAGACTTGGTCAATATAGTGCATGCAAAATCAGATGGGGACACTTGTCACCTCCCAAGGTCTTTTAAAGAAAAATCTGACTTTTCCTAAGTTTTTCGCGAGAATCCACGCCGGCGCGCGCGGCGCTTCCGGCGGCAAGGCTGAAACCTCCACTTCTGCGAACTTCGCGCGCCTGCACCGGTGTCGCGGCGCTGCAACTTCAGCGGCCCTCGCATTTCGGCGCGCGGCCCGCATCGGCGCGCCACATTTGCGCTGCTCGAAACGCATTTACGTCGTGCAAGACCGAACTTGTAACTCCCATAACTTTCTACTCCGACGTCCTATCGACGAACGGTTGGTTGCGTTGGAATCTAGACTCAACGAACTACGCCCTGGGCCTTTGAAACACTTAGGAATTCTTAATGTATCGGGTCATAACCCGCCTCAAAGTTGACTAAAACCCATCCGGAACAATCCGTCAACCTATCTTTAGAAAATTTTAAGTCTTACATGCTTTAAATGCGCTCTCATACGTAGGTCGAACTACGGGTATAACGATTTTGTTGCAGTGTCCGAATTGTCGTGAGTTAAGGTTGAGCACCAGAAGCCCGGTGGGCTGTTACAGGCTATTGATATTCCGATGTGAAAATGGGAGGTGATCAGTATGGATTTTATTACGGGATTACCTCACACTCCGAGGAAGCATGATTCCATCTGGGTTATTGTCGACAAGCTGACGAAATCAGCCCACTTTCTTCTAGTCAGGATGACTTTTTCGGCCGAGGATTACGCTAGACTATATATCAGGGAGATTGTGAGACTGCACGGAGTTCCTATATCGATTATTTCAGACAGAGGAGCCCAGTTCACGGCTAATTTCTGGAGGTCTTTCCAGAAGGGATTAGGGACGCAGGTGAGTCTCAGTACGGCGTTTCATCCTCGGGCCGACGGACGGTAGGCGTACTATCCGGACCGCGAGGATATGCTACGGGCTTATGTTATTGATTTCCGGGGTAGCTGGGAGGACCATTTACCACTAGTGGAGTTTGCTTATAACAACAACTACCATTCTAGTATTCAGATGACACCTTATGAGGCCTTATACGGGAGGAAGTGTAGGTCACCGATAGGTTGATTTGAGGTGGAAGAAGTTCAGTTAGTCAGGCCAGACTTGGTACAACAGGCAGTGGATAAGGTGAAGCTTATCCAGGCGGTTATTATCATTTCGAGTTGTGAAGTCGTATGCAGATCATCGGCGTCGACACTTGGAGTTTGAGGTACATGATTGGGTCTTCCTGAAGGTATCACCCATGAAGGGTGTGATGAGATTTGGGAAGAAGGGGAAACTTAGCCCAAGGTACATTGGGCCTTATCAGATTGTCCGTAGGGTAGGCAAGGTTGCCTATGAGTTGGATCTGCCGTCTGATTTGGAGGCGGTACATCCGGTCTTCCATGTGTCTATGTTGCGGAAATGTATTGGAGATCCATCTAGAGTGCACTCGATTCATGATATCCAGGTGACAGAGGAGTTATCGTATGAGGAGAGTCCCATAGCGATACTCGATCGTCAGGTTAGGCGACTTCGGACGAAGGACGTGGCTTCCGTCAAGGTATTGTGGCGGAACGAGAACAGGGAGGAGATGACGTGGGAAGCAGAGGATGACATGATGAAGAAGTATCCTCACTTATTTCCTATACCTTCAGGTAACCTACTTTCTTGTTTGATAGTTTTAAATTGGAAATTTTTCTTGAGTATTGTTGTGGCTCGTGGAGCATCTTTTATTGCAAAAAGAATAGTTAAGAGGGTCTATGTCGATATTGTGATTTGAGTAAGCCTAGAAGGAACATTCGGGACGAATGTTTCTAAGGGGGGGAGAATGTTATCCCCGTAGTTCGTGCCGTCGTATGGGGCCATACGAAGAGTTAAGACTTAAGTAGGTCGATGAAAAATCGCGATCGGGAGCCTCGGCGCGCGCAGTGGCGGCGCGGCGCCGGGCGAGTGATTGTAGGCCGCCGGAAAAGCAGTGCGGCGACGGAAGATCGAGGGTCGAAGTTTGAGCCGCGGCGCCGGGAAGCAGGGCCGCGGTGCCGGAAAGTCCTGAGAAGGCGGCAGAAGTTTCAGCGCCGCGGCGCCGGCTGTAGGGCCGCGGCGTCGAGACGGGTTCTGCGAGGGTTAGTGGAAATTTCTGCACTGTTTTGTTTTAAAAGAGGCCATGGGTGGGTGACAAGTGTCCCACCCCATCTGATTTTGCATGCACTACATATTTACCAAGTCTTGAAGACTTGGTCATCTCCCAAACTCTTCTCTCTCTCTAAGCTAGAAAGCTCTCCCTTCTCTCTAGAAAATCAAGAGAAACTCCAAGCTTAAGGAAAATCTGAAAAGTGTGATAAGAAGAAAAGTTATTTGCAAGCTTGTGGAGGTTATTGTAGTGGTGTTTTTGGAAAGGAGGCTAGCAAGGTTGTTGGAATAATTTTGGCTAAAGCTCTAAGGTAACAATTCCTTACCTAACTTTCGCTGATAAGGGTAACTCTATAGGAGGATTAAGAACAAAAACCTAGTTGACCGTCACGCACAATGCGCAAAATTAGGGTTGTTAAGCCTCTCATCAACGCTACAAAACTAATTGAGGTATTTTCATCCCCAATTCAAGCCTGTCTACCCAACTTACGTATTCACAATCCCCTTTTGAATCTGATTAGAAATCATATAGTGATAATTAGTTGTCAATTAATTACCAAGAATTCAATTTCAATTATTGGATAGATCTCTCAATAAGAAAAACAACCATAAGCGTGCATTAAATTATAGCATAAGTTTCAAGCAATTCAACATAGAAATACTATAAGAGAATTAGTTCTAGCCATAAATATGACAAGAACTAATCTACGTATTCTTCATAAAAAGCTGAAATAAAGTAAAAGAAAAGAAAGAAAATTACTAAGAATGAGTCTCAAGCCAAGCATCCAAGGGTTGTGTTGTGGAATATTTACAAGGTGGATTGGTGGAAGGATGGATGTAGAATGGTGAATGGTAGAATGGAGAATGAATAATTCTTCTAATGATGTAAAGTATTTATAGCCAAAGAATCCTTTAGGTGAAGGGTTAAGGATTTATGTAGGAAAGGAAAAGTTATTAGAATCCTTTTAGGTCAGGGTGTTTAGGTAGGAAAAGGTTTTTCTTTAGGTCTGAAAAATTATCCCTTTTGAAGGAAAAGTTATCCCTTTAGGATTAAACATGTCAAATTCGGCCCAAGATTTCACAATTCCGCGTCGGCCGCCCTGATCATGGCGCGCGTATTGAATTCAACAACTCTTCGGGACTTTCAGCACTTTGGGCGCCATGGCTTTCCGGCTGCTTCGTGACGATATTTTCTGGCGAATTTCCGTTTCGTCGTCTTTTCTCGTCCGGACTTCGTCTGATTTTCTCTATAATTCCCGGAACTTCTTAGACTTCATTTCTTGGCCCTTTTGTGTGCAATTTCATCTCTTTTATGCTCATTTCATCTCCTTTTCGTCATTTCTCCATTTTTGACCGCTGTGACACAAAAGAAAGGAAAACGACCCTAATACTGTACTAAACATAAATAAAATGAGTAAAATACTAACTAAAAATGACTCAAAAAGTGTATATAAAATACACCGATCACTAAGGAATAACGCAAATATAATGACTTTATGGGAAGTTGGTTATATTAGCTTTTTGAAAGGTTAACAAAGAAAGATTTACTCTAAGTAAAACAAGTACGGGTAAATGATTTGAAACTATGGAAGGTGAATTGATTTTGAGGCATTGATTGCCTAAAGGTTTCTAAAAGGAAATGTGACTTGTTTTGAAAGGAAATCGTAACTTGATACTATGGTTATTAGTATCTTGGGAATTTTATATAAAAGTGTCATTTCTTAAAAGGTTAGAAGTACGTGGTACTTGGGTTGAATTCCCGGATTTTTCTCTTAAAAAGACATGTTAGTGTCTTAGGTAAACTAAAATGAGAGGATATATTTATATATGTTAATAAGAAGTTAGGGGATTTCTTAACTTGCTTATGTTATGTATGATAGGCCGGTAGTGCTTATGTTATGTATGATAGGCCGGTAGTGCTTATGTTATGTATGATAGGCCGGTAGTGCTTATGTTATGTTTGATAGCCGGACGAGCTATGAGAATCATGTCTGAAAATCATATCATGTATACTGAATCATAAATCATCATGCTCATGTCTGTATATAAAATTGTATAACATGTCTCGGCCCTCTATGGAGGGACTCGATGGAATCTGTATCTGCGCACGTAACGTGTCTCGGCCCTCTAAGGAGGGACTCGATGTAATCTGTATATATATATAACGTGTCTCGGCCCTCTAGTGAGGGACTCGATGAATGATGCATGGCTGTGCACGAACATGATCTGGCCCGGGACTCAGTGGAGTGAAATAGTAACACTTAGCACGAGTAGATATCATGAGCAACTGTATGCAATTAAAATCATTATGTGACTCTCAATAAACTTATTACCATAAACTCTGTTACTGAAATCATAATCACTAGTAAATAATCATTTTTAAAACTGAACTGGTAGGAGTTAAGTACGTCCGCCGTACTTTCATAAAAATCATGCCAAAAGAAAGAAGAAAAAGTCTCACATACCTTTTAAGCGAGCAAATCAACTAAATGCTAAGATATGCCTCATCCAGTATGTCAACCTATAATAATGACAATACGTTTGTCAATTCTACGGTCTCTAACGTAATTTATTCAGATAACGACTTCTTATTTCTATAAAAATTTGGGCAGCACTTCCTTTGTTTATGTGCGTATCCACAATTTTACCAATTAATCCAAATCAACCAATAATTCAACTCCAACTAACAATCCAATTCAAACCAATAATCTAAATCAACCCAATGATCCAAATTAAACTAATAACCACTACCATTTTCATATATAGTCAAAATTATCTAAACATTCAATTATCAACTTCAATAACCAAGGGAATTTATACACTTACCTCTCATGTTAGTCAATCATTTCGTCACGTTAGAATTATCATGGGGCAATCCAATCTCTTAACGACATCGTCAATTCAAGAATGTGAATTTAACACTTTTCTATACTTTAATCCTTTCGAGGCATGTATAGATAATTGCCTCAAAAAATATGCATGTAGTAACTTATATTCACACACTAATTCAGTACGTAATACATTATCGAAATTTTCAACAATTTCTATCAACTTTCCGGTCATATCAACATTTTACAATTCCAAAGCTTTTTCCAAAATTCCTTACTTTCCAATTAATCTCCCAACAACTTCAATTAACAACTTTAACTTTAAACATCAAGGTTTCATCTAAATTTTCACATGCAATTAGTAATAACATATCAACACAATTACTCAATTCCAACGTACGCCAAGAATATGTTCTAAATCGGTGTATATATCCTTAATACAATCACATGCATTTCATATTTCCAATTCCATCTTAACACCAATTCATATCTTCAACTACAACAACATGAAATGTCATTAAACTATAAAAGAAGAATTTTATACCTCGAATTCGTCCAAAACAGTCCCCAAAAACGTGACTGTCCAGATTTTTAGCCACTGCTTCGTCAGCTGAACTTGTAACGTCGATAACTCTCTACTCCAGTGTCCTATCGACGAGCGGTTTGTTGCGTTGGAAACTATACTCGACGAAATTCATTTTAGGCTTTTGAAACATCCAAAAACGCTTAATATGCTAGGAGATATTCCCTTCCAAAGTTGACTACAAATCTGCCCAGCAGTACCGATTTTGCCACTGTTTTCGCTCCAATTTTTTTTGGCTTCAATTTCACACTTCTTCAATTCCAAATCGACATGCAACAATCTACAATGTTAACCCATCATCTATACATATTTTTCCTTCAAAATTCCATCTTAAAATCTGAAAATATTTGGGTTAAGATTTATTGACATTAGGTATTTTCGCCCTTTGTTTTGAGTGCTAATTTTGGGCTTAGAATTTAGATGAAGGAGTTAATCTAGGAAGAGAAAATTGTTGTCTTCAATTTGGCTATGAAGAAGGCGATTTTCGTCCATGGAAGAGAAGGAGGAGAGGAGAATTTTGTTGAAATGAATTGTGAAGTGAGATAGAAGATAAAAGGGTTTTCTTGAACTCTTAAAATCTGAAAATTGTTTTTAAAAATTACACTTTGGCCCTTAATAGTCTTCTTTAGTCAAGACAATCCTCAAGTAATAAATCTTAATCCTCCTCCTATTAATCTCAAACACATGTTGCCTTAAATTCTTATCATCATATTTTCTATACGTCACTAATCCATGACGGAATATATATGTATATATAAACCATTATTATTAAAGAAATTTTCGGCATCGTATTCGCCATTACCAATAATTAATCCGTATTAGCACGTAAAATATATTTAAATTAAAAAATTGAATCTTAATCCTTAATGACGTTCTTAATCCTTGTCTTAAACTTACGAGGTGTAACATTCTTCCCCCCTTAGAAACATTCGTCCTCGAATGTTCATTACAAGTCTTATGCGAGAAAACAAATTCGGCAGAGTCTCCTTTATAACTATATCTATCCACCTGTATCCAGCAAACCAACAGATGTCTCACAGGGCCACAATATAACACACATGCAATTCACCAATTCAAAATAGTCAAGGAACCAAATTACTTGTGAACATTCAACTGAATCTTATGTAATATCTTGAACAAAGTTAAAGAGTCTCCATGCGGTACTATATTCCTTCATTTTCAAACTTGCCGCAATATCCTAGCTGGTACTACCTTGTACACTCGCTTCAATTTGTAATGGCATATAGTTTTCCACCATATATGTACTGCATGTTTTACATGACGACAATTCATGTGTTTACCAGCTGCATAGTTAAAATAGCTCCATATAGATTTGACAACTCCCTTGTACTAAACAAGTGATCTATCATTCCTTGATGTAAGACATTATATCAGCAGCATCTTGATACTATATTAATTCCAATATTATGCAACACTTTATCCACTGGAATTTTAAATTTTCACATCGTCCATAGAAAGAATTATACATTGAATGACATTCTTTTAACCCACATTTACATATATACCTCAGAAGGATAGGATATTTATCTCAACAAATCTCATAAACTTGGCACAGTAAATTTACTAAAACTTGTCATTATCCACCAAGGATTATCCACAGGGTATATACCAAGTATGTAGTGACATGTGAGACAATGTCATCTGGTAGATACTGTCCTAGCTTTGACAAATCTCATCAATCCCCACATAGAAGTTCTTTTGAAATCTTCCACCCTTTCATCAATAAGAAACTCTGATAGTAGTATATAGTGTAATGTTTCCAATTTGGTACAATTATCAAATCAAATGTTAGCGGTCCCACTCTTTGTTTCCCACCATATTTCTTGTTCAATGTTATCATTTACCTCAACACCCTTTTCCAAGGCCTGAGAATCACCTTCCCGTTGCACATATTGAGGGTAATGCTTCAAAGTACATGTTCCCTAGAAAGTTAACTCATAGAGAGTTGGTGGTCCTAGATTTCCATCATAGCTTTTTACACAATGCATTTAATATATCCAAAATGAGGTTTGAATCTCAATCCACTATCATCCTTAGGCAAGTACATTTTTAACCATGTAAACCAATGCTTATCCTTAACATCATCCTCACTATACACCAGAAGAAAATTACAACTATTTGTATGTATATTTTTTATCACACATTTTGCAAGTCTTATAACAGGCAGTATGCGTATAGGCACACTTGTGACACCCTAGTAATTGTTGACACCCAATTTTGACCCTCCCGTCCAGCCATTAACCATAAAATTACACTAATTTGGTAAAAATAATTTTTTAGGATTTTTATAATAAAATACAACAATAAAACATTAAATACAGACATAAATAAATAATATAATAATGGCATCGCGGCTTACGTAAAGTCTTAAGCATTTAGAGTCCCGCGCCCGCACTTATTAACTTTAAGCTTTGTCGTAATTCTTAAATAATTAATAAATGCATAAAATAAATAATTTAGCAACGACGTCGTGTCAGGTAGCATAGCCACATTTATTAGTAATCATTTGTAATTTAAAATCAATTTTAATCTGATATATGCATTTAATAGCACCGCATTTATAAAGCTTTAAACGATTCTTAAATATCATACTTGCATTTAGCATTTAAATAATTTAATCTAAACTCAATTCAATTTTAATTTAACTTCGCAATAATGCACAATAATAAGATTCTAAATAATAGCGCCGCATTCTAGAGCGTTAAGCATTAATTAAATAACACACCCGCATTTATTTTATAACAATTAGATAATTTAATCACAATTTATTAATTTACCGCTAATTAACTAATTAAACACCTAAAACTAATACCTAATTAAAAGGGCTACACTTTAAAACGCAGCCCACTAATACCCAACCCGCAGCCCACGTCGCCCCAAACCCGCAAGCCCACTACCCATTCAGCCTTATATCGACCCAGCCCCATTACCTTCCTTCAAGCCCACGCGCCGCTCTTTAAACGCTCAAAGATCCCATTAAGCCCTCAGCTCTCTCTCTGATCTCGTCAACAAAACCTAAAAAAAAACCAGCAACCCTAAAGAAAAACCGTCGCCGCCATGCCTGGATTCTCGCCGGAGAATCCGGGGTTTCCCTTACCCACGCACACACGACCAGCTCACCCCTTACCATAACCAACACCCAAATCTTGCTTCAAAATCAGCAGAAATCGCACACAATATCCTTCACAATCGGCACAAAATCGCACGAAATCAGGGGGGGATTTTCTTACTGAATCACTCAATCCGCCCTTATTTACTTACCAATTGTAGAACCTAGAGTGGGGCTATAAAAAGCGCATGCAATAGGCATTTATAGGCAGAGGACAGCAGGTTAGAAAGGGGGGAGCAGGGTCAAGGGGCATCGGTCGAGCACAGACGAGATAGACCCAGATGGCATCGAAACGGGAAGAACACAACGACATAGCAATTTAGGGGGTAAACAGAGCGTCGAATTCAGAGCTTAGTCAGGGGGGAATCAGTACGATGAAGCGAGTCGGGGACTCGAGCACGATGAGAGTCTATTCAGATTCCAGCAAAGAAACCTACAAGCAAACCTTGCCCCTTTTCGCACCTTAAATCCAAAACCCGTCGATTGGACCGACGACTTGATACGCTGCCCCGGGTCGCTGTCCGGAGAAGGTAAACTCAATTTCTTTTCGAAACCTCAATTCATTACGTGAACTTATGTGCTTGCTGTACTTGAACTATGCTGGTCAACATTGTTGTAAAATGTTTGGCATGTCTTATTCTATCTAAGCAAAATCAGTTATTAAAGTAAATGCGACATAAGTTTATAGTTGGTATAATAAGTGGTTTACATGCTTGTCAAGAGTGGTTTGTGTTAGCGACTAGTCGAATGTCATCTAATTGGTTGTTTGGTATGGCTGTCTGCATTTTAATTGATTAGCACTAAAAGTGTGAATTTAACTAGTGCCTCAGGGTTGTTTTATTTTAAGTTATTCCTCGTCACGTGGTTAATCTAGACACCTTCGCTGCTTTCATGATTCTAAATGTAAGAATTAGGACAGCTTCAACATGTCAGTTAGGAAGGACTAATGTATGAATAGCTTAGGGAAGATTAATATATGAGTGACTGTTAAAGGCCTTGTCTGTTGGACTGATGTCCAAAAATGCATCTCACCAGAATGTTACATGGTTGAAATCTGCCCTCTGTTTTTTGGTTATTGTGTGTCTGCTGGTCTGTTGAAAAGTAAAGTAAGTAAGTTAAAATTGTGTGTGTTCATTGTGAAATCATATTTTTGTCCTCTTATGATAGTATATCTTGCCTGAACCAAGCCTAAAGATGAGTCATGTGGTGCATTTCTCTCTCATCTGTTTGGTATATGAAACATACCAGTTGTTTAAAATACAGCGAGGTATGTATATCGGATGTCTAAGTTGGGTATTTGTGTTCTGAATAGATGAGTCTTAAATGGTTTACAATAACAAAAGGTGTGTGCTCTATGATCGAAGAACAACCACACCTAGACAGCATGAGAAACTGATAGGGAATATAGCATCCGGTTTTCTTCCTTATTGGAATTAAACGTCTGAGAGGACTAAAAGATATTGATATTTGGCGTTATTTAAGATGTTTGAAGACTACGGCATGTGATTACAGTCGATAGTTCCATAAATCAATGGTGGAAAGTTTTGGGAGGCCGACAATGTTTGAGATTTAATTCTCGGAGAAATTTCTGGTTTTCTCCTTAAAAAGGGGTCATTTAACCTTTCCAGCTGCATTTCCCTTCTAGAGAATAATAAAGTCCCTTCCCATATGTATGTTCGGCAGGGGGGCTAAGCTCATTTGGCTCAGTGCTTATTATCTCTCTTATTATTTGCCTATTCTTGCAATAACTCTTATTATTTGCTTATTCTTGTAGCAGTCACAGTTTGCTGCATATGTGCACTTAGATTTTATGATCCCATAATTTTGGGCATTTACTAATCCTTATCCTTTTCTTATTTTTACATGGCACGCACCGGAGCAAATAAAGAGTCCTGGCGAGACTAATCTTGAGCTACTTCAAAGAAGGCCCGCATTTATGTGCATTCATCTCGCATAGGAAATTCCAAATCGTGGCGAAAGGACATCGCCATTCTTCGAGTCATCCCCTTTTATTTATATCCTCCTTCATTCATTCGTTGTAATTATTTGCCTAACATTTACCCTTAACATTAATATATTTAGAATAGTTTGAGCTTGGGTCGTCCTTAGTAAGGGATTTAACATTAGAAATTTACGTGCCCCTCTAAACCATTTTAGCTTAAGTTATAATTAAACCATTTAGTCGCATAATTACTCATGTAGGCTAGACATTGTTCTTTTGTCATTAAATCTTAACTTGCATAATTAATCACGTAGCTAGGATATTATTTTAACATCCCTAAACCACTTGCTATAAAATCCGTATATAAATCTTATTTTTTATATAGTAAGGAACCCCCTTAAGCATATGAGATACTAATTAAGGTAGGCCAATATATACATTTAGTCAATAAATCCACTTTGCATCACCTATTTTACATAAACAATAAATGCACACTTTAAAACTTTATTTTTATAGCATTAGTCTTACAGACTTTTATCAACATGCCTACTTTTATAAAATATTCTGAAGCATCTTTTATATTTTCAAAACACGCATTCTTAGCATAAATAATTAACCCTAGGTTTGAACGGACAGCCGCAAGTTAGCGGATCCTTTAGGGTGCCTGACCCCTTCCCTTTAGGATAATAAAGAATCCTTACCCAGAATCTCCTTAAAGTTTAGCAGACCATAAAAATGGAGTTAATGTTTTACTTTAAACTAGTTAAACATTTAGGTGTCCTAATTCACCCAAATTAATTAGGTGGCGACTCCGCGAACCCTTAGCACTCCCTAGCAACCCTTTTGCACTTTTAGCACCCCTTTTAGCATTTTAGCACCCTTTTAAACTTTAGCCTTTTTTTTGCAATTTTAGCATACCTTTTAGCTTTTTACACTTTAACATCCTTTTTAACATTTAGCACTTTTTTTATTTATTTTCTAACATTTTTATTTAAGCAGGGTTCGCATTTAGAAAGTCGCGGTCGAAAAAGGGCGCGACAGAATGGCGACTCCGCTGGGGAATTTAGGTTCTTAACCACAACATACCTAGGGTTATTATTTGGCATTACTTTTGCATTTAATTTTGTGTGCTGTATTTTGTTTTATTTATTTTAACTGCTACATGCTTTCGCTTTCCTTAAGCGGCATTCCGCTCATATTTCTTCCACTGGAAAATTCACAAACACACTACATGCGAGGTGCACTGGGTGCATCAACAAAATTCTTTCTTCAAAATCCAAATTTAGGAGAGTTGGTAATATACGTGGAGTGCAGGTCTAACCAGGTGGCGTAGCCTTCTCACTCGAGTTGTCCGCTCGGGAACCTTGCGTCTAGAAAATCCAAATCTTAGAAACTTAAGATAGAGCTATACCACCCTTATTTTATGGCATGCATGCATTTACCTTAGGTGGTCGGTCATTGGCATCTACACCACAATTAGGAAGACACCAAACTTGTCGACGGGTTTCTCAACCCAACGACCAACCAACATGTTATGCGTGACAATGATAGACAAATCCAAACCTAATCATGACATGCCAAATTTGGGAAAAGTGCACCGTCATTTGGTCGCCATTTCCAACGAAAGCATTACCGTTAGGCGGCTTGGACAAATCTATCACAACCTCGCATATGTGACGTTTAGGCCTACCCCTGGCATAAAGAGGTTCCAAACATGTTAGAACACGCACTTGATTTGCAATTTGCTGCCTGCAACTTTTTGCATATTATACTAACTTGGTTTGCTTCATTTGTTAAAGGTTTATTTTTAGCTTATCCCCCCAAAATGTTGATTCGCGTTGACTAGTAGAAGCACAATCATCCAATAAATGACTAATCCAGAAGCACCGGGACGAAACAACTTAGGACTCATCCCCGTTCATGTAGAGGATGCAGAGGGGTCAGAAAGGAGAAACACCAATGATCAACACCTCGCCACACTATTGCAGCAAATGGAAATCATCTGAGCGAAATAGAAAGGCTCCGAAATATCACAAACCTGTCTATTAGCTTGAATGCACCACTCCCAGAGCAAAGAACAAATGCCATCGTGTCACAAGCCCTTGAGCCTCCACTTCCCCAAAGCTCCCCGCAGAGGCCGCAACATACCAGCTCACACCAAAATGTCACTCGCCCGGTCAATTTGCAAACCGACTTCCAGAATGATCCGTCCACTATATACACATCTCAACCTCCACCTACTTATATCTCCTCACTCATCCCAAATTGCCCAGTCACCCAATACGAGCAGATGGCACACAAACAATATGAGGGATTAGCACGTCCGACCAAAAGCCAACCATTTATTGTGCATGCATCCTCTCAAGAGACAGATCAATACAAGGAAATGGAGCGGCATGCCCGAGCTAGAGTTGATGAAAATGTGGCAAAAGAAATTCGTAGCTTGAAAGAGGCATTCAAAAGCATTCAGATGAACAAGGGGGAGGAAGATTTAGAATATGAAAACTTATGCATGCATCCCGACGTTGAATTACCTATGGGGTACAAGGTGCCCAAATTTGACATGTTCGATGGAAAGGGGAATCCTCGAGCTCATCTAAGGTCATATTGCGATAAATTGATTGGAGTTGGTAAAAATCAAGCAATCATCATGAAGCTATTCATCAGGAGTCTAACCGGCGAGGCGCTGGATGTATACACGCCAAGACCTCGAAAATGGGGCGGTTGGAATGCCATGGCACAAGATTTCATGGATAGATTCAGTTCAACATTGTAATCGCCCCGACAGATTTTATCTTATGAAACTTGAAAAGAAATCTCTGAAACTTTGAGAATACGCCCGAGGTGGCGGCGAAGCGACAAAGGTTCAACCCGATGGCAGAGAGCGAAATGACCACCTTGTTAAATGCGATGCGTTAAAACGCGCGACATATTATGAAAGAATGATCAATGTAATTGGCGAAGTTTTGCAGTCGTAAGAATGGCGACCGTGGAAGAAGGCATTAAGACAGCAGGGATTACAAACTGACAAACCTACGGCAACTAGCGAGCGATGCGATCAAATTCCATCGAGGTACCTCCCGGAGGAGAAGAGATCATCACCTCGCCACGGTCATTCGGGAGCATAGGCGAACAACATCCGATATCAAAGCCCGCGCTTCTTACCAAAACACTCAAAATCCATCATATTATCGATCGCGCTACCCGTATCCCATTTACCATACCCAACCAAAGATACCCAAAATACTCACCACAATCACGAACCCACACTCTAAACGGACCCAAACCCGCGTAGATGCGAAAGAAAACCGACAAAACCTATACACCTTTTAACCCATAACCCAGTGTATGGTGTGAAGCGCGAGGAATACTCCGTCCAATTCGAAATACCCCGGGCCTACCTTCCGAGGGCGATAAAACTAAACATTGTGCATACCACTCCGGTGCAGAAGGACACGGCATCGGAAATTGTTATACCCTCAAGGACAGAATAGAGGAGTTAATCGAGGAGGGAGTCATTCGGCTGAAAGATGCTCCTCTCAATGCAAACAATAACCTTCTTCCGGGTTATGAAGATGCCCGTGTGAACATGATAGCTGAAAATGAAGAAGGCGATGCGGAAGGGACTACGCCACGTAAAGGGAAGAAAGTCGAATCATCAACCAACCGCCGGAGAGAAAAGGTTGCTCGCTAGGAGATTGTTTAACTATTGAATAGGTCATTCGTCTAGTTGTGCGCTGCAGAGATGGTCTGCCAAGACTCGACCATCGAGACACAAAGCGAAGAAGTGGACTCGTGCCGCGCCTCGGCCAGAAGTCTGAAATAGTTAGTTTAATGCATTTGCCCTTTATATGTAATTGGAACTACGTTCGACTGATTCCTTGGCGGATACGTGGCGGCCGGCCTCGGTCCCGTTTAGAAATTTTTAATTTCACGATATTCGCTTGTAATGAACTACGTCATGACTGATTCCCTCGTGGGGATACGTGGCGGCCTAAATCGGCCGGTCACACCATTAGGAAACTTTCCCCGTTCTAAAATAACAAGAATGCATACAAGCAACTCCATTGAGACCCTCGGGCGAACACCCTTTTCAAAGCGGGACAAGGTAGGAAACTGTGCGGGGTTATGAGTCCCAAACAAGGCGGACGTCGACATCAAGAGTCAAAACTACAAAGTCAACGCGAATCAACCGCCTCAAACTCACAAATTTTCTTTGGCGCAGTCCTTCATATTAGCGAAGGTACAACAAATTTCTTCATACTAGTAGCGAAAAATATGACAAAATTCTTGAAGCGGCGACGATGCGACATCAACAATCGAGTTCAAATCCCGCAACAAATTATGACATCGGCTCGGGCCTGTCAATTGCAACTCATGCGATGCACAACGCACTACAAAGACATCATATCAATCCATATGGTTCACAAACGCATCAACAAAGCGTCATGGCAATTCGTCGCTGGCGGCATCTAGCGTCGGCGTTCACAACACCCCACATATCATACTGAGGAAGACATCCTTATTCACATAATTGCATTTCGTATATTTATCATTTTGTTTTACCGATTATACACTAATTTTTCTCAAGCTCGCGGGGAGCAATTATTACAGGAGCATCAACACGTCCGAAAACGGCGCGAAGTCCAAACGACACCACGTCAAGAAACGGCGTCGAGTCGAAAGCGACTCAGTCCGGCGACACCACGTCCAACGGCGTCGCCGAGTCAGCGACTCGAGTCCGGCGACTCGCGTCGAAACGGCGCCACGTCAGAAAATGACACCACGTCAACGGCGTCCGCGTCGGCGACTCTAAGTCCAAAGCGACACGCGTCCAAGCGGCGTCGAGTCAGCGACTCGGTCCGGCGACTCGCGTCAGCGACGCCAAGTCGGCGCGTCGGTCCAAAACGACTCCACGTCCGGCGGCGACAAGTCCGAAAGCGCGTCGGAAACGACTCCACGTCCAAAGCGGCGACAAGTCGGCGGCGACAAGTCTGAAAGCGGCGCCAAGTCCAAAACGACGCCAAGTCGGAAACGGCGCCATCATCAACATATCACATCTACGGCGGACGATTTTCTGTTCTCAAGCGCATTTTTCTCGTTTCATGCTTTATTATTATTCGTCTTATGCACTAACTCTTCTAAGCTTTAGTCTGATGCGTCAAGCGGCGACGCGTTATGCAACGCAGCAAGTCGCCAGCGCCCGGCCAAGAGCGTCGAGCAGCGGCGTTGCGGCCGCAAGTGAACGCGCGGCCAGCGTCGAACGGCGCTATCGGCACGCAGCAAGTCGCGCAGCGGCGCGGCAGCAACGCGTCGAACGCGGCGTTATCGGCCACGACAAGTCACGCAGCGCGGCGGCCAACGTCGAACAGCGGCGTAATCGGCAAGTCCATGCAACGACGCCGGCGAATCGTCCGCATAACGGCGGCGTTATCGGCAAAGCAAGTCCACGCAACGGCGGCAAAGAATACGTCGAGCAATGCGTTATCGGCACCGCAAGTCATGCAACGGCGCCCGGCAACACGTCGGCGGCGCTATCGCGACAACAAGTCCGCAGCGCCATCATCAAGATATCACGCAGGGCGATTTCTATATTCTCAAAATTGCATTTTTCTCATTCATGCTTTATTATTCTGTCTTAACCGGTATGCACTAACTCTTTCGAGCTTTAGTCTCTGAGGGCAATTGCGGCGACAAGCGTATCGCGTTCACAATCGCAACACGTCCGTGCGGCGAAATCACAACATTTGCAAAGATCGCATCAACACGAGCGTCGTATTTTTGCGGGATAACATTTTTACTCACGATTACTTTTAAAATTATACATCATCATTTTTGCCTTATGATTGCACTAACGTTTGTTCAAGTCTTAGCATGCGGCTGAGCTGCAGCGTGGATTTTCTCTTCTGACCGGGCAATCTGTTGGGGCCAACTCCCAACGATTGGCGGAAGCGACCTCAGCGTCGGATCCACTCGCATCACCATCGCCCAAGAACCAGCCATAGCATGATACCCCGAGTTCAAGCGGTTATATTCTTTTACTTTTTGCACGTAGCCCAGTGATCATAACTCGACCTCGGGACATCTAAGCGCGTTAGCGCGTAGTGTTTTGACCATGGTAGCGGTGTCGTCATAACTCGACCTGGGGCGGCTTTAAGTCGCGTTAGCGCGCGTGTTTTGACCATGGTAACCCAGTGTCGTCATAACTCGACACTGGGACAGCTTTGAGTCCGCGTTAGCCCGCCCTGGTGTTTCGACCATGGTAACCCAGTGTCGTCATAACTCGACACTGGGACAATTTTGATTTTTTGCGTCAGCCTTGTCTACCTGCCCAGCATTTTTGCAATTCTGAAGATCGAGACAAAATTGGCTATGAGTCAACGTCTTTGTCCGAAGATTCTTCCATCATCTCCATACAAAGAGGGACATCTGTTGACACCCAATTTTGACCCTCCCGTCCAGCCATTAACCATAAAATTACACTAATTTTGTAAAAATAATTTTTTAGGATTTTTATAATAAAATACAACAATAAAACATTAAATACAGGCATAAATAAATAATATAATAATGGCATCGCGGCTTACGTAAAGTCTTAAGCATTTAGAGTCCCGCGCCCGCACTTATTAACTTTAAGCTTTGTCGTAATTCTTAAATAATTAATAAATGCATAAAATAAATAATTTAGCAACGACGTCGTGTCAGGTAGCATAGCCACATTTATTAGTAATCATTTGTAATTTAAAATCAATTTTAATCTGATATATGCATTTAATAGCACCGCATTTATAAAGCTTTAAACGATTCTTAAATATCATACTTGCATTTAGCATTTAAATAATTTAATCTAAACTCAATTCAATTTTAATTTAACCATAATAATGCACAATAATAAGATTCTAAATAATAGCGCCGCATTCTAGAGCGTTAAGCATTAATTAAATAACACACCCGCATTTATTTTATAACAATTAGATAATTTAATCACAATTTATTAATTTACCGCTAATTAACTAATTAAACACCTAAAACTAATACCTAATTAAAAGGGCTACACTTTAAAACGCAGCCCACTAATACCCAACCCGCAGCCAACGTCGCCCCAAACCCGCAAGCGCACTAACCATTCAGCCTTCTATCGCCCCGGCCCATTACGCCTTCAAGCCCACGCCGCGCCCTTTAAACGTTCAAAGATCCCATTAAGCCCTCGTTCTCTCGATCTCAACAAAACCTAAAAAAACCGTGAACAAGAAAAGCGTCGCCGCCATTACGGATTCTCGCGGAGAATCGGGTTTCTACCACGCACACACACACTCACCCTTACCATAACCAACACCCAAATCTTGCTTCAAAATCAGCAGAAATCGCACACAATATCCTTCACAATCGGCACAAAATCGCACGAAATCAGGGGGGGATTTTCTTACTGAATCACTCAATCCGCCCTTATTTACTTACCAATTGTAGAACCTAGAGTGGGGCTATAAAAAGCGCATGCAATAGGCATTTATAGGCAGAGGACAGCAGGTGAGGAGGGGAGAGCGGTCGAGGGCATCGGTCGAGCAGGCGAGATAGACCGGATGGCATCGAACCGGGAAGAACACAACGACATAGCAATTTAGGGGGTAAACAGAGCGTCGAATTCAGAGCTTAGTCAGGGGGGAATCAGTAGCACAGTAGAGCAGAGTCGGGGGACTCGAGCACAGTAGAGTCTATTCAGATTCCAGCAAAGAAACCTACAAGCAAACCTTGCCCCTTTTCGCACCTTAAATCCAAAACCCGTCGATTGGACCGACGACTTGATACGCTGCCCCGGGTCGCTGTCCGGAGAAGGTAAACTCAATTTCTTTTCAAACCTCAATTCATTACGTGAACTTATGTGCTTCATTTTGAACTATCTTGGTCAACATTGTTGTAAAATGTTTGGCATGTCTTATTCTATCTAAGCAAAATCAGTTATTAAAGTCGTCGACATAAGTTTATAGTTGGTATAATAAGTGGTTTACATGCTTGTCAAGAGTGGTTTGTGTTAGCGACTAGTCGAATGTCATCTAATTGGTTGTTTGGTATGGTATGCATTTTAATTGATTAGCACTAAAAGTGTGAATTTAACTAGTGCCTGAGGTTGTTTTATTTTAAGTTATTCCTCGACGCAGTTAGCTTAATCTAGACACCTTCACGCTTTCATGATTCTAAATGTAAGAATTAGGGCTTGACATGTCGATTAGGAAGGACTAATGTATGAATAGCTTAGGAAGATTAATATATAAGGATCATTAAAGGCCTTATGCATTGGATCGATGTCCAAAATGCATCTCACCGTAATGTTACATGGTTGAAATCGCCTCTTTTTGGTTATTGTGTGTCTGCTGTCTGAAAAGTAAAGTAAGTAAGTTAAAATTGTGTGTTCATTGTGAAATCATATTTTTGTCCTCTTATGATAGTATATCTTGCAACCAAGCCTAAAGATGAGTCGTGTGGTGCATTTCTCTCATCCTGTTTGGTATATAAACATACCATTGTTTAAAATACAATGAGGTATGTATATCTGGATGTCTAAGTTGGGTATTTGTGTTACGAATAGATGAGTCTTAAATGGTTTACAATAACAAAAGGTGTGTGCTCATGATCAAGAACAACCACACCTAGACAAAGATGAGAAAGCGATAGGGAATATAGCATCAGGTTTTCTTCCTTATTGGAATTAACTGATACAGAGGACTAAAAGATATTGATATTTGGCGTTATTTAAGATGTTTGAAGACTACGCATGTGATTACGAATTCTGATAGTTCCATAAATCAACTGGTGGAAAGTTTTGGGAGGCCGACAATGTTTGAGATTTAATTCTCAGAGGGGCTACTGGTTTTCTCCTTAAAAAGGGGTCATTTAACCTTTCCAGCTGCATTTCCCTTCTAGAGAATAATAAAGTCCCTTCCCATATGTATGTTCGGCAGGGGGGCTAAGCTCATTTGGCTCAAGATTTATTATCTCTCTTATTATTTGTCTATTCTTGCAATAACTCTTATTATTTGCTTATTCTTGTAGATCCACAGCTTGTCGTATATGTGCACTTAGATTTTATGATCCCATAATTTTGGGCATTTACTAATCCTTATCCTTTTCTTATTTTTACATGGCACGACGGAGCAAATAAAGAGTCCCACGGCGAGACTCATCTTGAGCTACTTCAAAAGAAGGCCCGCATTTATGTGCATTCATCTCGCATAGGAAATTCCAAATCGTGGCGAAAGGACATCGCCATTCTTCGAGTCATCCCCTTTTATTTATATCCTCCTTCATTCATTCGTTGTAATTATTTGCCTAACATTTACCCTTAACATTAATATATTTAGAATAGTTTGAGCTTGGGTCGTCCTTAGTAAGGGATTTAACATTAGAAATTTACGTGCCCCTCTAAACCATTTTAGCTTAAGTTATAATTAAACCATTTAGTCGCATAATTACTCATGAGGCTAGACATTGTTCTTTTGTCATTAAATCTTAACTTGCATAATTAATCACGTAGCTAGGATATTATTTTAACATCCCTAAACCACTTGCTATAAAACTGTATATAAATCTTATTTTTTATATAGTAAGGAACCCCCTTAAGCATATGAGATACTAATTAAGGTAGGCCAATATATACATTTAGTCAATAAATCCACTTTGCATCACCTATTTTACATAAACAATAAATGCACACTTTAAAACTTTATTTTTATAGCATTAGTTTTGAGACTTTTATCAACATGCCTACTTTTATAAAATATTCAAGCATCTTTATATTTTCAAAACACGATTCTTAGCATAAATAATTAACCACAGTTTGAGCGGACAGCATGAGTTAGCGGATCCTTTAGGGTGCCTGACCCCTTCCCTTTAGGATAATAAAGAATCCTTACCCAGAATCTCCTTAAAGTTTAGCAGACCATAAAAATGGAGTTAATGTTTTACTTTAAACTAGTTAAACATTTAGGTGTCCTAATTCACCCAAATTAATTAGTGGCGACTCATGAACCCTTAGCACTCCCTAGCAACCCTTTAGCACTTTTAATATTTCTAGCACCTTTTTACACTTTAACATCCTTTTTAACATTTAGCACTTTTTTTATTTATTTTCTAACATTTTTATTTAAGCAGGGTTCGCATTTAGAAAGTCGCGGTCGAAAAAGGGCGCGACAGTAATCAACACTGCTTTACCTCATGGTGACAACAATTTTTCCTCTCAAGCCTGTAACTTGTATTTAATCTTCTTAATAAATTCAGCATAGTCTATCTTCCTCTTTCTAACATGTAATACTGGACATCCTAAATACATGAATGGAAATGTTCCCCTTGGGAAAGCAGTAATACATTTTCCTTACTGAATCAAGTTACTAGGAGTCTTAGCATGCATATAAATAGAACTCTCCTTTTATTGATCAAATGGCCAGAAATTTCTTCATACTCTTTCAAAGTCTGTCTTAACTCCTTGTAAAATCATTCCATTTGCTTCTGTTGGAAATTCTTCAAACAACTCCTCTTTAAATCTAACAATATCCTCCCTAAAACTTAGTTTCTTAAAAAAATCTCCAAAAGTTTCCTTACTCCATAATAATAAGGCAGTCTTGACATTCTTCAGTTTCGGTATAAAAGAAACGAAATCATCTTAATCAACAATAGTGTTCCAATTTTGATTTAGCGCCTAAAAGAATGCTTCATATTCTGTCCAACCCAAGATAGAATAAATGTTTGCCAACATCCTATCGAACCTCTTAAAAGTACAGTCACTATCGGTTCTTTCATTCCACTACTTAAAAGGACTTCCTTTAAATTCAATTTCAAACATTTCACATGAATTAGTTCAAAATGCAAAAATCCTCACGCTCTGCAGGATATATATGTGTTATACCCCGTATTTCCAGAGTATGTACGTAAGGGAATACGTACAAAAGTTTAGCCTTAAAGTTTAGGCACTAGACGTTTTTTTTTGGCACAACTCACAAAACGAATAGTTTTCCGACGAAACGTTTCCACAGCTTTCGTAGGGTAAATTACGGCTATGTCATTTCTAATTTTTGCGGATTTTTCCGAGAGACGAAACATTTTGGACCAACGGGAGGGCGACACTTGTCACCCTCCAAATGATGGACTTGAGGCGTCAATATGGCCGATTGGAGTGTCCAATTTTGTCTTGGAGTTGGTAGGATATTTTGTGTGCAAGTTGGCCAAGGACACTTGCCCTAATCTTGACCTTACACTTGCCTAGCACTTGGCTAAATCTTGGCCATTGGTTGGCCATGTCTTGACCTATAAATACCCCCTTAAGATGAAGAGTTCTTCATCCACAAATTCCTTTCCAAGTCTTGAAAATCCTTCTCTCCCCAAGCCTTTTAGTCAAACACCTCCACTGAGAAGCTTAGCCGAGGCTAATCCCCAAGCCTAGCCGAAATCTACCCCCCCTCCCTTGGTAGAACAGGTGCCTTCTAGTATTGTTATAATGCCCAAAATACCTAGCCCAAATCCCTTAGTCCTTAGTAGAAGTTGTGAAAGAACTTCTAAGGTTTCCTTGGAGCTATCGGAGCGTACAACTTAGGAGCTAAGCCTTGCTCCGGATCGACTTTTATCTATGATATTATTGGGCTTACCGAGGTAAATAAACTTGTCCTTCTTTTGTAATTAGAGAATACATACTGTAGAAGTATAGGAATAAGTATAAATACTTAAGGATATTAAAGAATAGAATTGAATCATTATCACGTAGAAGGGTTTAAAAGAAGAATAAGCGAACTATACTTACTTAGAATGTTTTCACGATGAACTTGAGTAGCTCACCGCAGGGAAGTCTGCCCGATTTTGTAGGATATAGAACCTCTGCTAGAAATTGTTTGCAAAGTAGTGCGACGTTGATAGGCGTGTCGACTATTATAGGTGATTCTCGCGCGACATATTCAACTCGGTGGATTTCGTAGAAGGTATGTGATTCTTCCTAAAGCATGATATTTTAAAATATATAGTAATGCAGACGCATACGTGTTAAGCGAATAATAACTACGCAATGTCTTTCGACTTAAGCCCGAATAATACTTACTGAATGTCTCGCGACTTAAGCACGAATAATAAGGATTGAAAGCATTTCAAAAGATTCTTGAATCATTTTTAATGTAAGAGAACTAATTAGTTTTTAAATGAAGCTTAAGAGTTATACTAGCTTTATGGAAAGTTAGGTATAATCACTAAGAATGATAAAAGGCAGTTTACCTATGTGTTATAATGCACTTATATTGATTTGTGAAAAAATAATAAGATGGTTTAATAAGTAGACATGATATGATGCTATGTGTGTTAGTCTTGTAACGTTTGTGTAAGAGAGTATTCTTGTTGTGCTTATGTTGTTTAACGATAAATCGTTAGGTTAGTGTAATATCACTCACCTCTTGACATATTCTGGGGTTGGCGCCTCCGACGCGGGTAGACTCGCGATGCGGGACCATGATTCTAGAATACCTCATGCGAGTCCAGGGACCTATGCGGAGCTACGAGAGTTCGGAGTTAGTGTGCGGGGTTATACCTCACGCGGTGCATGTGGCCATGCGCGGACTACGAGTCGGGGCGATCGCCGAGGAGTAGCTACCTCGATGCGGGTTATATACCTATGCGGGCCTACGTGAGTGGCCTATGCGGACTACGGAGTCGAGGATTAGGCTTGCATGGTGATACTACGGGCAATTGGCCTCTCGATCATTCGCACCTAGAAAAGACACATTACGGTTTACCTATTGTTGCTCTTGTTTGTGATGTGGCACTATATGCGGTTTCTGATTGTTTCATACATATTTGTAAACCGTTATAAATGATATGATTTCATTTAAGTACTTTCTGATTTCACATACTTAGTACTGTTGTCTCGACCTCCTTCGGGCTGCGTTCATGCCGCAGTAGGCAAAGGCAGTGCTAGATCCACATCCTTAGGATCTCTTTGCATTGGTGTCGGGAGCTCCATCTTCTAGGAGGCTCTACTTTTGGTATGATCTCCTGTATTGTAGATAGTTTGTACATTCGGGGTATGGCGGGCCCCGTCCCGCCATAGTTGTTTACTTCGCCAGAAGTGCGTAGTCCCATTATGCACTTGGGATGTAGCGCAAAACTTGGGTTATATATATATGCCGAAAGGCAAGCTTTTCATCGATAAAGCGGTCTCATTTTACAAATGTTTCATGTCTTGTTTTATATTTCCGCTGATTTTCTCTGATGTATGACTGCTTGGGTGCCCGGGTAAGGCACCAGTCACGGGCCCCGGAACGGGTCGTGACAATATGGAGATCGCCTTTTTTCTCCCTTCCATTTATAATAACATTGAAATCCCCACTAACTAGCCAAGGATCCTGCATATCGTCGACAATTTAGTATAAACTATCCCAGAGACAACCTTCCCAATGCATCACTCTTTACATATACCATAGTATATCTACCTAGTTCATGTAACTCCTTCACCAGTTAGTCCTTAAGTTTGTCATGTTAATCATCCCTCATATTATCTCTGATTAAGTTTCTCTGCTGATTACTATATTTAGGATAGACATAGCCGCTTCCACTGCCATATTCTGCTTCACATTAGACATCATTATCCCATCTTCCTTTAATATTACTGCGTTACTATTATTAGAGTTGTTACCATCGGTACACCTCCTGACTCTTGTCGACATTCCGCTCCTCATTAACTTTTGATTCTTCTATCAATTGTGGGTCCTTAATGAGTTGTTTTACTTCTACCACCTTACCATCGTCGTCTTCCTTATTCTATTTATTTCCATATTCTTTTCCAGTATCTCTTCGTTCCTCCTTGTTTGCATTATTACCACTTGTCTCCTCAAGTGGCATTTGTTTTATCCTCTCGTTGGACTTACTAACTCAGTGGTGTCTTTGGCAACGTCAACATTTGTCTCTTTGGCTACATCACACTGAGTTTCTATTATCACTTTGTTGAATTCATCTATATATTTGTACCTCTCTTATCTGTTTTCCATCATTCTATTATGGTCTGTAGAAATTCCGAATTCAACCTTCACCTATTAAAGTATCTGAACTTATACTAAGTTTTTATGCCTACTTCTCACTTAATTAACTCAAGAGAATGTTCATATAGGCCTGGTTTCATGAAAGACACATTGGAAGCAGGTAGGTTATCATCTCATTCTTAATTAGTAAGTGTTGCTATACATCCTGCTTGCCACTCATTTCACCATAATCCGCTACCTACTGCTTAAAATCCCTTATCTCAGTCTTAGTGACATGACACTTCACTCTTCTATTCCATTTTAATGCCCAGTTGAAATCACTCATTATTGCCTATGGTCCTTGCATCTGGCCATGTAACCTTCCAATATCTATCCACAATTCCTTTTTAAGAGCCACATCATTAAACGCATTCACCAAGGTCATATGAGAACTTTTATTTATACCCCTAAGTGTCACCCCGCAGTATTCTGTATAGCTTTTAATATCTACCTCGTCGAGATGGGGCTTCCAAGAGATCAAATAACATCATCTTAGCATTACTGTGAACGATGCATTGAAGCGTACGAATACATACTTCGGTTACCAATCCTTCAAATAACTTCTTAACCGAAAATATGAACTCCAGAGGTTACAATATTTAAAATACTTGACACAACTATACACTAATAGGATGCTCATCATTCCCAAGTTCTAAGTCATTTGCGAAAGAAACTCAATTAATTCCTATGTCCAATACTTCCCAACATTCGGTCCAAAGTAAGAAAAAATGTTTTCATCCTTATATATCAATCTTATTAGTCCAGAAGTAATAGCCCCTTCTCATTCTTACATGGGAACAATATTCTTTTGCAGTTCCCTACCTTCACATAGTCAAACAACATGGTATACCATAAAACAGTCACAGATTCTAACAATTAGCGCTCAAAATTTAATTAGAGGTATGAAGGAGAAAAGAATAGGTAAGCTTCATTTTCTATCTTTAGAAGGAAAAGTTCAATCTCTGTAACTATAGAGCAGATAACGTAGCATAACAGAGTACCAATTCGTAAGATAGAGGCTACTGCAATTTTTTTCACAAATCAACACCTCATTCATGGTCTGAAAGGGATCTCTTCACTATTCGTAATTATAAACAACTTCATTTCTTACTTGTCGTACTTTCCATAACTCCAACATATTCTAGTATACATACGTAACCTCGGACACTGCTCCTGGTTCCAATCCCTGATGATACCATCCCTTAAGTGATGAATTGTTAACTTATTCTCTTATTTGGTACGTAAAATATTTTGAATAGTTACTTTACCTGACGTTGACCTAGTATCTCCAAACCTGGTCATCATACTTCTACTCAAACTCTTTCACTTCCCTTATGGCTTGACGCACCAAGTCAAGTCCGATTTACTCTGATTTTCCCCCTCCGAGCCACTGTCGCTGTCTTTTGAAACATAACTACAACCACAATAATTATTAGGAAGAGGGGGGTTATCCTAATGACATAGCTCTATTGCACGATTTACGAGATGAAAAAGTAGAAACCAATCCTAAATGTCCGTCAGCCTCTTGCGTATAAGTATGGTGCACAACATACCCATACACAAGACTCTACTAGACACGATGCAGACATTCGAGGACTAGCGCTCGATACCACTTTTGTCACGACCGACCCGACGGCCGCGACTAACGTCCTAATTGGGCGTCATTCGACTGTCACTCTTAATCCATTTAATACGATATCTACGAAATTTGGCAAAGACAACACCGCTTTACAACATATTCCTAAGACGGCGAAATGGCTGCGCGCCAAAATAACAACAAAGCAATAAATATAATAGGCTAGCCGACTAGGCTGCCACCAACCAACATCACGTGCACAAAGGCATAATTCAAAATACGCAAGCCGGAAAAGTTGTCACTAGATAACAACATCAAAACCCAAAACAAGGTACAAACGTCCAACCCACAACTGTCTACAGACCTCTAGGAGTGTAATACTGACATATGACGGGACAGGACCCCGTCGTGCCCAAAAGATGCATAAGTCCCGAAAAATAAAGTCTGTACTAAAATAGTTGGCTCGGAACAAAGGAGCTTCCAACCGCTGTATAGAAATCCTAGGCGGAGGGTCACCTATTCAACACTGAACTGCGGGCGTGAACGCAGCCGGAAAAGAGTGCATGCGAGATAATGTACTGAGTATGTAAAACATAAAATACTGTAAAACTGAATAACAACTGTACCAAGTAAAACAGAGAGTCATCAAATTTCATAAAGCGAGAATCGTATGCGAAAATCATATCATGTATCTTGAATCATAAATCATCATGCTCATGTCAGATATAAAACTATATAACATGTCTCGACCTCATGGAGGACTCGATGGAATCAGTATCTGCCAGAACGTGTCTCGCCTCTGGAGGGACTCGATGTAATCTGTATAGATATAACGTGTCTCGCCCTCAGTGAGGACTCGATGAATGATGCATGGCCGTGCACGAACATGATCGCCCGACTCGATGAAGTGAAATAGTAACACTTAGCACGAGTAGATATCATGAACAATCAGATGCAATTAAAATCATTATGTGACTCTCAATAAACTTATTACCATAAACTCTGTTACTGAAATCATAATCACTAGTAAATAATCATTTTTAAAACTGAACTGGTAGGAGTTAAATACGTCCACCGTACTTTCATAAAAATCATGCCAAAAGAAAGAAGAAAAAGTCTCACATACCTTTTAAGCGAGCAAATCAACTAAATGCTAAGATATGCCTCATCCAGTATGTCAACCTATAATAATGACAATACGTTTGTCAATTCTACGGTCTCTAACGTAATTTATTCAGATAACGACTTCTTATTTCTTTAAAAATTTGGGCAGCACTTCCTTTGTTTATGTGCGTATCCACAATTTGACCAATTAATCCAAATCAACCAACAATTCAACTCCAACTAACAATCCAATTCAAACCAATAATCTAAATCAACCCAATGATCCAAATTAAACTAATAACCACTACCATTTTCATATATAGTCAAAATTATCTAAACATTCAATTTATCAACTTCAATAACCAAGGGAATTTATACACTTACCTCTCATGTTAGTCAATCATTTAGTCACGTTAGAATTATCATGGGGCAATCCAATCTCTTAACGACATCGTCAATTCAAGAATGTGAATTTAACATTTTTCTATACTTTAATCCTTTCGAGGCATGTATAGATAATTGCCTCAAAAAATATGCATGTAGTAACTTATATTCACACACTAATTCAGTCCGTAATACATTATCGAAATTTTCAACAATTTCTATCAACTTTCCGGTCATATCAACATTTTACAATTCCAAAGCTTTTTCCAAAATTCCTTACTTTCCAATTAATCTCCCAACAACTTCAATTAACAACTTTAACTTTAAACATCAAGGTTTCATCTAAATTTTCACATGCAATTAGTAATAACATATCAACACAATTACTCAATTCCAACGTACGCCAAGAATAGGTTCTAAATCGGTGTATATATCCTTAATACAATCACATGCAATTCATATTTCCAATTCCATCTTAACACCAATTCATATCTTCAACTACAACAACATGCAATGTCATTAAACTATAAAAGAAGAATTTTATACCTCGAATTCGTCCAAAACAGTCCCCAAAAACGTGACTGTCCAGATTTTTAGCCACTTCTTCATCAGCTGAAATTGTAACGTCGATAACTCTCTACTCCAATGTCCTATCGACGAGCGGTTTGTTGCGTTGGAAACTATACTCGACGAAATTCATTTTAGGCTTTTGAAACACCCAAAAACGCCTAATATGCTAGGAGATATTCCCTTCCAAAGTTGACTACAAATCTGCCTAGCAGTACCGATTTTGCCACTGTTTTCGCTCCAATTTTTTTTGGCTTCAATTTCACACTTCTTCAATTCCAAATCGACATGCAACAATCTACAATGTTAACCCATCATCTATACATGTTTTCCCTTCAAAATTCCATCTTAAAATCTGGAAATATTTGGGTTAAGATTTCACAAGATTGGGTATTTTCGCCACTGTTTTGAGTGCTAATTTTGGGCTTAGAATTTAGATGAAGGAGTTAATCTAGGAAGAGAAAATTGTTGTCTTCAATTTGGCTATGAAGAAGGCGATTTTCGTCCATGGAAGAGAATGAGGAGAGGAGAATTTTGTTGAAATGAATTGTGAAGTGAGATAGAAGATAAAAGGGTTTTCTTGAACTCTTAAAATCTGAAAAATTGTTTTTAAAAATTACACTTTGGCCCTTAATAGTCTTCTTTAGTCAAGACAATCCCCAAGTAATAAATCTTAATCCTCCTCCTATTAATCTCAAACACCCGTTGCCTTAAATTCTTATCATCATATCTTCTATACGTCACTAATCCATGACGGAATAAATATGTATATATAAACCATTATTATTAAAGAAATTGCCGGCGTCATATTCGTCATTACCAATAATTAATCCGTATTAGCACGTAAAATATATTTAAATTCAAAAATTGAATCTTAATCCTTAATGACGTTCTTAATCCTTGTCTTAAACTTACGAGGTGTAACACTCTCTCTCTCTCTCTCTCTCTTATATATATATATATATCTATATATCACGTGTCTCGACTTCTACAGTGAGGACTCGATGAATACGTAAATTCGCGACAAACATGATCGGCAGGACTCGGTGGAGTGAAACAATAATACTTAGCACGAGTAGATATCATGAGCAACCATATGCAATTAAAAATCGTCTTTTGACTCTCGATAATATCATCATAATAAACTCTTTTACTAAAAATCATAGACACTACTCAACAATTATCCTTTAAAACTGAACTTATAGGAATTATGTACGTCCGCCGTACTTTCATTAAAATCATGTCAAAAAGAAAGAAGGAAGAGTTTCATATACCTCTTAGTCGTTCAACCAATGTAAAACTAGGATGCGCCTCGTCTAGTATGTCAGCCTATAATAATGATAATAAGACCATTAATTCTAGGACTCCTAGCGTAAGTTATTTGAATAACGACTTCCTTATTTCTATAAAAATCCGGGCAGCACTTCCCCTGTTTATGTGTGTATCCACAATTAACCAACAATCCAAATCAAACCAACAATCACAACTATTTCAATATGTAATCTAATTAGACACCATATACTGCATATACGCCATCATACAATCTCATTTCTCCTTATTTATGAAAGACAATAATTTCAACCATCAAAGTGACTATCACACTTATTTACCATGTTCATTCAATCCTTAAAATGTTACAACAATGTCTGAGATTCCAAAACTCTTTTCTTAGTTCCTTAAATTCCAATTCATCTCGCGTCACCTTATATACTAATTACAACCCAAAGTACAAATGGTTCTTTCAATCTTATCATACAATTACGACGATAATAATAATAATAATAGTAACAATTAATCTTGCACCAAAACAGCTCGTAAAGGTCACATAATGTCCGAGAATTATCCATGAATTTTAGGCCATTAACATGCAACCATTTTAACTTTTTTCTTAACTCTTAATCTTACTTTACCTTTCCAACAATTCCATATAACGATTATATCTTTAATCTTCACACTTTCTTCCATTTTTAATACGCAATTAGTGATGAAATTTACAACACAACACACGAATCCAACATATACCTGAAACAACCCAATTCGGCTCACACCCAAAATTGACACATGCATTGTCTAAATTCAAGATTTCTTCCTAAAACAAGTCAATTACTTCAAATACAACAATATGCAACTTCAATTATAGCATAGAATGAAGAATTTTCATACCTTAATTTAATTCCCAAAACAGTCCCGATTTTTAGCCCATTTTTTTGCCCCTCTTCTTGCCCACTTTTTCACTTCTTTCACTCCAATTCAACATGCAATCATTCCATAATGTCAACCCATCATTTATACATGTTTTCCTTCCAAAAATCTTGTTCAAAACTTGAAGGAATCAACGCCCAAGTCTCACCATTGGTACCGAAACCCATTGTTTGGGCTACAAAAATCCTCTAATTCTAGGCTTCAATTGTGTAGGATAATTAGTCTAAGAAGATGGAATAAAAACTAGATTTTTCTTGCTACAAATGGGGTGAGAATTTCAGGCATGGGAAAAGAAAGAGGAGGAGAGAAATTTTAATTTTGTCTAAGTGAAAGAATGAAGTAGTTAGGTCTAATTTAATATTTTCAGATTTCTAATAAATACACTTTGGTCCCCCTTGCAATTACACTTTAACCCTCTAAGTGTCTATTTAACTAACTTAATCCCCCAAGTAATAAATCTTAATCTCAATTCTTCTAATCTTGATTCCCGTTTCTGTTAATTTTCCGGGAATTCCATAAGGTCTCGCATTCCCATGTCGTAATTCTTATATATGTAATAATCCTTAATGGAAATATATATAACTTATCATATTAAGTTCTCATTGACGCGCTCGTAGCTTATGTAAATATAACTTATATCCATTATCTGAATCTTAATCTTAATGACGTTCTTAACCCTTGTCTTAACTTACGAGGTGTAACAAAAAGGTACAAAAGTAATACTAGTAGATGATTTAAACGGAAGACGAGTATGTTTGCCTAAAGAACAAAAAACACAGTGTTGGGCTAGTTTTCCATTATTACATGGAATAAAATTATTGCCTCTAAGAAAATTAAAAACTGGGGCTCCTAGATGACCAAGTCTATTATGCCATGTGGATGGAGAGATAGCCGCTAGAGAGACGGGAGAGCAAGATCTGGCAGCGGAAGTGGATGAGTGTCACGACCTGACCTCGGGCCCGTGACTGGTGCCTTACCCCGGGCACCCTAGTGATACAACATCAGAGAAAAACCAGCGGAAGTAAACTCATAACCATGAAACAATATAAAATAAGAAACATGCTAACCCAAAATGATTACCTTTCGGTAACTATATATAACAAAAACTGAACAGTTACATCCTTTACAAAACCCAATTTACAACAGGACTACAGACCTCTAAGAGTTTGTAACAACTATGATGGGACAGGGCCCCGTCATACCCCTGAATGTACATGAATCTACGATGACAGGGAATCATACCAAAAGATAAGCCTCGAGAAAGCGGCTTCCCAAAAGCGAGCGGTGATCCTAAGGCGAGGATCAACAACCGATACCTCGACTGCGGCATGAAACGCACCGGCGAGGCCGCACAACAGTACAGTATGTGAAACTGAAAGTACTGTAATGAAATCATAATATTTCCAAACCAAATCCACAGATATGTATGAAAAACCAATTAACCGCATTACGCATCACATCATAAGTAAGAGTAAATGTTGTAACGCAACCGGTCTTTTCTAGGCCGCTAATGTCGGCGGGCCATTCGCCCGTAGTATCATTATACGAGCCTAATCTCGGACTTAGTAGTCCGCGTAGGTCCGTGGACCCGCATGAGGTACTCCTCGCGCCGGGAGTAGCTAACGCGGCATATCTGGACTACAGTAGTCCGCGGCCACTAGACCGTGTGAGGTATTCCTCGACGGCGTAACACTCCATGTGGACCCGCAGGTACTCTCGCGTCGGGGTAGCTAACCCGCTGCAACATAACAAGTCGAGGGTAGGTGATATACACAAGCACAACCACTTATCGTAAACGACATAAGCACAACGAGAGAACCCCTTACCAAACAAAACTCAAGGCGCTAACACCCATAGTAACATAACATGTTTACTTCTCAAACCAACTTACCACACATTCAGACATCATTACAAGGCTTCTACAAACAAGTAAGTAAACCATTCTTTTTATCTTCCTTAAGTCATTATAACTAACTTCCCATAAAGTTAGTATAACACTTAAACTTTGTAATAAATCAAAACATTCACATTTGTTTGGAAAACCAAAAGAACTTGTTCTTTTAAAACCAAGTATTAATTTCCTTCCGAATAATGATTCATAACTCTTTTTGAAATATTTCAAGATTCTTAACATTTAGAACTCAAGTCAAAAGACATCAAAGTGAAACCAAATTCAGTTAATACACGTACGTCTACCGTACTATATATTTACAAATATCATGCTCAAGAGGATAAGAAGAATCACATACCTCCTTGGCTAAATCCACTTGCCAAGTCGATGTGTCGCGCGTAGAGTATCAACCTATAATAATCAAATACGTCTATTAACGTCTAGACTTTTTCGTCGAATATTCTAAGTATAAAGTTCCTTATTCTACGGAAAATTGGACAACACTTCCTTTGTTTCTACATACGTTTCCACCTTTTCAAGGTCCGATCTCAACTACTAAACGCCACATTTAAGGCCCAACAATTCAGCAATACAAGGGGATTACACGCCTAACTTGGACGTGTAAAATTCTGCCACACAATACAAATTAAATAATCCAATAAGTTTAAGGTAGTATCTTGGCTATAACATGTTCACATATCATCCTTATCCAATCCTTTCAAATCCAAATCGTTATTCCTATATGCAATATACCTAAAAGCAATATTGACAACTACAAGTCCTTTCTTCCTCACATGCAACACAATTTACTTAAAAATGAGAATGGATTGTTACCTTAGAGTTTACCAAATCAGTCCAACAAATCTCACTTGTCCTCTTTCCACAATCACTTCCACAAACCTCCTACAAGTTTGTCAACATATTTCCTTCTTGCCACCTTTCCGAAATTTTTCTAGGCCTTGGTTTCTTCTTGAATTTTTAGAGAGAAGGGATGAGAATTTTTAGAGAGAAGGAAGAGGGAATTTTTTAGAGAGAAGGGAGTTTTGTGAAGAATGACCAAGTCTTCAATACTTGGTCAATAAATATCACTTCCACAAAATCAGATGGGAGGGACACTTGTCACCCTCCCAGGGCCTTTTTGAAAAAAATATCTTCTGATTTTCCCCCAGATTTCGCAAAAATCCGCCTGCGCGGCACTGCCCAGCCGCTGAAAACCTCCGAGAATTTCGATTTACGCGCGTGCCAGATTCGCGGCCGCTACAACTTTAGAGGACTCCCGATGCATCCGGCCATGCGTACTGGCAGCTCTGACCGAAAATACTTTACGCTCATTGCGCGAACTTGTAACTTCCATAACTTTCTACTCCGATGTCCTATCGACGAACGGTTTGTTGCGTTGGGAACTAGACTCAACGAACTACATACTAGGTCTTTGAAACACTTAGGAACTCCTAACGCAACTGGACATAAACCGCCTCAAAGTTGACTAAAACCCGTCCGAAACATTCCGTCAACCTATCCTTCTAAAATTTAAATCTTAATTCCTTTCGTACGTTCTCATGAGCATGAACTGCATTACGGGGTGTATACATGAGAATGGATAGAGATCCCCCGTGCTATTGCATATCATAAGAGGTGTCCCCGTATAAAGATCCTTCACAGTAAAATCAAAAGGGTCAAAGTCAACAGAGACAGAGTTACTACGAGTAAATTTGCGGACATAAATTAGGTTCTTAATGATGTGTGGGACATATAGGACATATTTAAGGGAGAATGGTGGATGATGTGGTTGTGTGTAGGATGTACCATAACCCTGTATTGGAATGTGGTGACCATTGTCAACTGTAATATATTGAGGATGATTTAAACTAAACATTTTGGAAATATTATCTGTAGACCGGGTGAGGTGAGATATGGCTCCCGAGTCCATGTACCAAGTGTTGTCCGGTGGCTGCAAGTTTAGGCTGCTGAAGGCCTGGCCCAAATCAGTGAGAGTCACGGGTGCGGATTTCCTTTGCTAGTCTTGCATAAAGTGGGCTTCTTTCAGGCTGGCCGAGCTGGGCCCAACAACCCTTGGTGAGAAAACGGGTTAAAGGGCCGCTAATGGTACTGAAGTGCGTGGCGCCTTGCCGTGGGCTGCTGAGGCGCCGACCAGTATCTTGGGACGTGTTGTGGCCGCTGTTAGTTCTGCCCACCACTTTCCACGACCACGTCCTCCTCTGCCGCCGCAACCCTTACCACAGTAGGAAATTTTCCGGCGTGGTTTGATCGGTGGGAGTTTGATTTTGGGGTTGCGTTTCGACAGGTAACACCTTCTGATTGTGCTCATCTTGCTTATCACGATGATTTTATTCGAGCAACAATTGCGAGCGAGCTTTGTTAAAACTGGGTAACGGATCCGCCTGTTGAATCATGGTAGCCAAAATATCATATTCACCTTTCGGAAGGCCTGTAATCAATTGTAACACCATTTTAGTTTCCAAGACAGGCGTGTCGACGTCGGAGAGTTGATCCGCCACAAGTTTTAATTGTTTGCAGTATTCAGTCATGTTGGAAAAAAATTCAAGACGTGTGTTGTTAAATTGTTCCTCCAAGTACACGACACGGGTGTGCTTGTCGTCTTGAAAGATTTCTTCCAACCAAATTCATAACTCACGGGCTGAGGCACCGGACTTCATTATAGTGAGTAGCAAATCCTGAGAAATACTGCCATATATTCACTGTTTGACTACGACATCGAGACAAAGCAGGTAGAATCGTCAACCTCCATGGGACGAGGAACAAATTTATCAATATGATCAAGCACGTTGTAGACACATGCGTGAATGCGAAACAATTCAATACATGGAGAGTACTGACTGTTTTCTTGATCAAGAAGTATGGGAAGACAGTTCTTGATGTTGGTAACAGTGAGGGTTGAGTGAAAAGATGGTTTTGACGTTTCGGGAGTGATAACGGTGGAGGATGAGACAGTCGTAGGAGTTGTAGGGGGAGTCATGATTTTAGATGAAATTTAGTATGGAAAAAAAATAGGGAAAGATCAAACCCTAGAAAGGGGGAGGGGTTGCGCCGCGGCGGTAAGCTGAGAAAGTGGGTTGGGTGGCGGCGACTCCTTAGAAGAAAAGTAGAGTTTTGGCTCTTGATATCATGTAAGATGATATTAATCTCTCTTAGAAATTCTTTCTCATTAATATCAATATATATAGTGTACAATATACATTCCTAATACAATATGAATCCTAGTCCTAATTACAAGAGAATCCTAGTTTATCATAATTATATATCATTAAATATTTACACAATATATGTAATATATTCTAATTATGGATACCGATTATTTTGATGGGTCGTACACGTTTACACTTACCTTAGGTGCTAAGTGGTGATTTTGTTAATCACAACAGACATTAAAAAATTTCTAGGTGGTGTGTACGGGTTTACTACAGTACATGCACTGATATGGTCATGGAAATTGCTCAAACATCACATCATTTTTTATTTAGTTATCAATCAAAGTCAAACAAGCAAGGGTGATCAATATTATCACCAAACTGTAATAATATAGATCCCAACTCTAGTCCAAATAATGCTTTATTTTATCACAAACAATTAAAATGGTATATTAACATAAAATCTCCTTTCGCACAAATGTGAGGTAAAACTACGTATAATAGACCACAAGGGTCCGATCCTTCCCCGAACCCCACGCATAGCGGAAGCTTAGTGCACCGGGCTATCGTTTTTTTATAGCACAAACTCTCATATTATTAGTTTTTTCCGCGTTTGACAAAGTGAAGAAATATCTACTCAATCCTCCCATCCTGGTACCACCAACGCCTGGTCGACCTCTCCTGATGTATCTGTCAGTAATGGAAGTGGTCTGCTGGGCCCCTGCTTCAACAACTCTAACCAGATCCGCAGATACCTTATGGTACACTGAAGACCAAGCCTTAATGTGAATTATAATCAAATCGCTTTGGGTCGCTTATCAATGTCAGTAATCAATGATTACACAATTCGAACAATTTCGAATTTACCTCAAATAAAAAATGACTAAACCCTTAATTCGATTCGAAAAAAATTCAGAATTTCGAAGGCTTAGTTCTGCTTTCCTTGGCGAGCTCACTGGAACTGTTTTCATCAGGGTTGAAGGAAGAAGGTGTTCAAAAGGCATCAGTTTCTTTTTATTTTCTTTTTATTTTTTATCATCTTCCGGATAAATAACGAACAAGAGTAAAAACGAAGCGAGAGTCGTGGAAGAATCATTCTATAGGCAGAAAGCTTTCTTAGTTGAAGAATGGTGACAGGAAAACTTCCCTTTTTCATGCTTCTATAGCAGCAAAAAAGGGAAGGAGCCATTTCTGGCTAATATCTGGTGGTCTATCCATTGTCAAAGTCTCCGCCCTTTTGGTGCTATCATCGTATATATAATAGAATAGATCACGTCTCTAACTATAACTCGAATTAACCTAAATAGTCGCTCATCCAACCGCTTAAACTAAAAATAGTCGATAAATATATATAATATTGTGTATAATTATATATAATTGATGTATAATTTATACATACTGGCTAAAAAAATACAGTTATCCTGCCAAACTATTTGTGTAAAGATCTCTATATTATATTTTAAAAAGAAATTAACATAAATTCTTCACCAAATAATAGTTAATAAACGTGTGTGTGTATATATATATATATATATATATAACATACATAATTTATATATTTTTAAACATAAAAAATATATTTCGCTATTGAATGTAATTATTTTGGTTGACCGGTCAAATACGTAACTTGGACCATTGTCTGAACTAAACGGGCCTAATGATCAGGTGAAATGAATGGGCCCAGGTTTATCAGTAGAGGTCCATCGCAGCCCAGAAGTTACAGGATAGGCCCATTTGTACCATTTTCCGCAACAGATTTCAAATTTCCCTATATAAAGTATAAACCCACACTCTCCCGCTGGGAGCAAAATCACAGAAGTAACTTCAAAGCGCTCTGAAAATTCAAATGAATTTACAAATCTGATCGATATCTTCATCATTTAGGGTTCCTTAATTGTCCAAATTGAAGCTTAAATTCTCGAAGATTTCGCAAATGAAGTTGAAGATGAACAAAGCATCGGATCTCAGCTCAATATCTGTTCTTCCTCCTCATGCAAGGTTCAATTCTATCTCAATTTCATAATTTCATCTCTTTGCATTGTATATCAGGAAATTGCCTACCTCTCTGTATTTCTGCATTTTCTTCGCATGCACTAAATTTGAATGTTTTGTGTTCGACACACACAACACACACACAGACACATGAATATTTGTATGGAGACAAAAATCTGTAACATTGAGCTTCTTTGTGAAGATTTAAGGAGAAACTTTCAATGTTTTTGTGTGCTATAAACACAGATTTGCATATGTATGCATGTATGTTATATGGATAAAGAGATAGATAGGAAATTTACCGCAATATTGAACTTCTGTTCGTGATGATATGAGAATAAGGCCAGGCGCGAAGCCGCTCTGTGTTTTGGCCTACCTCTCCTTGTTTCTGCGTTTTTTTCTCATACATTACAGCTATTTCGATATTTTTGTGTGCTATAAACACACAATTTTCATATGTATGCATGTATGTTGTATGAATAAAGAGACAGGTAGGAAATTGACCGTAATATGAACTTTTCTTTTGTGATGATACGAGAAGAAGGCCAGGTGCGGAGCCGCTCTGTGTTTTGGCCTACCTCTCCGTGTTTCTTCTTTTTTTAATCATACATTACAGCTATTTCAATGTTTTCGTGTCGGATATACACAAACCACACACATATATATATACACACATATCTATCTATGCATGCATGGAGAGAGAGAGTGAGAAATATTTTACCTTGATATTGAGCCTAATTTGATGATGTGAGAAGGAGGCCAAGTGTGGTACCAAGTGCAGCAGAGTCTTCCGTCTTCGTCTTCGGTAAAAGCCAAGCGTCACAGGTTCGGTCACAGCAGCAATCACAACAATCCTTATCACAGGGATTTTCATCTCAGCAAGCGATCTACTCTCAGCTATCACAGAGCTCTCTGGATGAATTTGTCCCTAATGAGCAAGTAATTCCTCTATCTCGTTTCTATCTCTCAGTTATACTTATAACCGTAATTGTTAATGCGATGACATTTTGGTATACATCGACTGGTAACTAATGGTAATATACCAAGGAACTGTAACATTTGGTGTGGATATGATACTGATTGACTTTAGAAGCCATTTTGGTTAGCAACTTCTAAAGAATGCTTTAGATTGTCTAAAATGTGTTTCGATGCTTAGCAAGACTTGAATCTGTTATATCCTGGATAATTGTTACATAGATTACTTTTGAGTGTAATTTTGCATTGGTATGCTTTGTGATTCTTGAAATAGATGACGTTAACTTCTGACTATGATTTATTTTGTTAAATGGTGTGTCAATACACGACACACACTTTAATAGCCATATTTGATTTTTAAGTATGATATTAGTGCTAGTTGAAACAATATTAAAGTTAAGTTTTAAATTTGCACAGCTTTGAAAGTTCTGAAAGTTGCATAAAAATGAATGATGTCAATATTTTGCAACGTGTTTCAATGGAAAAAGTGTCATATGGGATGGAGGGAGAAGTAGATATCATCCTTATATTGGAGAGTGAATCATAAATTTTGTTGCTCGTCTATCTTATTAATACATGACAGAAAGGGGGATTGTCACAGTGTACTTTGAAGTGGTGTCTCAGAGTTCATATACAACTAGTTAACTGATGCAGTTTTGTCTTTTAAATTGAGCATATGCCTTCTTGGTTTCAATTATGCCCACGACACAAAGTTCTACAAAACTTTTCACTTTATACATTGGAAATTGTTGGATATTTGTACGCACATGTACATCCGGGGAATAGTTAAACTAACTATTACAAGTGATCTAAAGGCTAAACTAAGGAGATCATTACAACATCAGATGCCTCTTCACTTACAATGTGAATACCTTAATGGAGGTTCATTGAGCCAAGTAAAGAATATGTGAACACACTCAATACAATGACCCACACAAGTTTCAAGAGAAATTCTTAAATTTCCGTCTCCAGATTCACTGCCCGGGAAGCGCCAATCAACCAGAGCCTTACTGCCCAGAGGGCGCCGCGGCGCTCCACGGCTCCGCGGTCTTATCCGAAAAGTTCCATCTTACACTTCGCACAATCCTTTCTTCGTTAACCAACGTGGAATATAGGTTATTGTCGACAATAAACGTCCATCATTCTATGTCTCAAACACGTTACTCTTACGTGTACCGATATCTCTTTCACTAAGGAAATTTACGATATTTAGCCCCACGTGTGTACGTGCGTGAAAACAAGGTTTCCGACGTGCTGCGCGCCTTATGTTTGATTCATAAATGACGGGATAAATTTATTCCCCCGTTAGTAAAATTTCCAACAGAAATCTTACTCATCTCATAGCAAACAAAATGCTGATATTGGAATTTTACATCTTAAAGCAACAAAATGCTGTAACCCTTAATACTTTTATGCAGAGATTGGGTTCTCAAGAAAGAGAAAATTCAGCAAAGAGGATGAGCTGTATGCCTCAAATCAACTACACACGAGAAGAGAGTAAACTGCAGTTATCAAAACCTTCGACCAATTATATGCGCAAGTGGTCAGTTCCTGAAAACAAATGTAAGTCATAATTCCATCACCAGAAAATACATGCTCTCAAATTCTGTTTAATATCTAAGGAAAATGTATCCAGTTTGGCGGACTAATTGCAGCTTGAATAATTGGACGAAACATGTTGATGAATTCCAATTTTGCTGAACAGGCCAGATTACTGAAGAACTTGAACACAAAATTGGAATGATAGAGACTTCATTAAGCAGGCAAGGAATGATCTTAGATTCTATTCAGGGTGATATTATGCAAGTTAACCGGGGAACAAAAGAGATATTGATGGAGAGTGAGTATTCACTGCCCTTTTAATTTAGGTGATGTGGCTAAATAATTAGGAACTCCAATGAGCCCATATCAATAGTTGAAAAAGTGTGGAATTTTGTCTTGAGATGCCTGCTGGTTCTATAAATTTTTACTTGCAAATGTATCTGGTGGATTTAAAAAAAGAAAATGGCAACAAAATCTAACGCATTAGTTTTTCTTCTGAAATTTCTTTCAGTGGAAAGCTTACGTCCGAAGTTAGTTTCTCATGAGGAACTGTTGCAATTGATGGTAACTATTGCTTAGCTGTTCAGCTTATGTCCAGAACTCAAGTGCCTGTTCGATTTATCATACTTCCTAATCCATGTGACATACAATATCCAGAACAAAGGGAGGGAAGATCTGAAAGCTAGCGTGGTGATGACCTTCAAACCCATGTTTGAAGAGCTGAGGGAGAATAATTATCAAGAGAACATCAGGGATCTTTTATCACTGCTTAGAGCTATGCCCAACAAACTTGAGATGTCCATTTTGCAACTTCAAACTGATTTGAGCAAGACTTTGGCTAAAGAGATTCAGGCAAGTTGCATATTGAAATTGACTTTTTAGTTCATATTGAGGCTTCCCTTTGTAATTGGGTTAATGCTGCTTCATCTATATTCCTATTGCTTGCAGATAATGAAAGTATATGTATGTCCTAGAAACAATCTGTATTAGGACACAATGTACTTTATACACATTCATATTTATATTAATGATGATTAATATTATGACAATTTGCATTTGTTGAATTATTAGTTGATTGTTTATAATATTCTATAAATGCATCCCTAGAGGTTACGTGTTTATTAATGATGTGAGAATTAATGTTATAACGTAACTCTTAAATTACCTCGACTAATGATCATCGAAATTGGGATATCGATGATATGCGATACGTCGACATATGGTCTGCATCATATTCTTAAGGGATGTAGTATGTCTCACTTGCTATGAGTTATGACAACTCGTGATGGACACATGGATACTTGTTGAAGTATTGGTACGCCCTGCTGATGTACTGTTTTGTTATGTGTCTATAATGTCATCGGCGTGTGGGAGATAAAAGTCCTTAGATTTGAGGTCAATATCATCTTGTTTACGGAGTAATGTACCTTGATCCTGTCCTAAGCTCAAATGCCTTATAGGCTGAGACGCGGCTTGTTTTGGGTGCATTACGAAGGAGATTAAAGGTGGTATGTGAGCCAAGAAAGGATTCATTTCTTTAATTTATATTCGAGTGAACACACAGATACTCATATGGTATTGGGTTGACTAAGTCATTGGCGATCTGATGGTATGCATGCCGTGGTCTGTTGTCAACTAATATAGATGAGTTATAATAATCAAGCCACTTTGATAGACACTTGACAAATTCTAAGCTTGATTGAGTGTGTCATGAATGAAGGGATTTTATCTTCTCACATATAGGTTCAGTTCACATTGTGTAGCTAAACTTTATATATTGGGTTCGTCTTCCGGCGCAGCTAGGAGTTCCGTGAAGATCCTAATGTAATTAGTGACGATATGTAAAGGCCTGAAGGGTAACACTAAGTCAAATGTTCCGTCGATTAAAGGATGTAATTAGAAGGAGATACCTAAATGTTCGGTTGATGACCGGGACATTAAAATGGGAAAGTGGGAAGAAAATAGGACGGAACCGCGGTGCCTTGATTCAGGACCGTGGTGCCAGGAACACGTGCCAGCATCGCGGTGCCTCTTACTGCGGACCACGGTGCGGGGCGTGGTGGCGATCCAAATTCTGCCCGATTCGTTTACTTTGGGCACGCCTCTGCGAAACCTTGAGCTCTTATTTTATCCTATAAATAGGAGGCTCTTCTTCTCATTTCAACACACCAAAACCTAAGAGAGGTCAATCTCTTCTAAAGCTCTGTCAGAATCCCTAGCATTCTTGACTTAGCAAATTACATCACAGTTCTCTGAACTTACAAAGGAACGTTTGCGTGCGCACCCTCGGACTACACAAATATTGAACATTCAACTGCTTGGTTGACTGCTTCCAAAATGTAAGTTTTACATTTACTTTGTGTTTATATTTTACATTACATATCATTCGACCGTCGTCGGGTTTGAAACATAAAATTTCAAATTCCGCTGCGTGTACGAACCCGACGTAAAGACCTACAGATAAATGCCCTCCACCCAGATTGTCATGGACAGAAACATGAAACTGCTCCAGTCGATCCACCAAAAGTACATTTTCAAGAACTTCTTCTCCTAATTCCATAAGATTTTTATTAGTATTGAGTTTTTGCAACTTCAAACTGATTTGAGCAAGACTTTGTCTAAAGAGATTCAGGCATGTTGCATATTGAAACTGACTTTTTAAATTCATATTGAGGCTACCCTCTGTAGTTGGGTGAATGCTGCTTCATCTGTATTTCTATTGCTTGCAGATAATTGCCCTCCGCCCAGATTGTCATTGTCATGGACAGAAACATGAAACTGCTCCGGTCGATCCACCAAAAGTACATTTTCAAGAACTTCTCATAATTTCATAAGATTTTTATTAGTATTGAGTTTTTGCAACTTCAAACTGATTTGAGCAAGACTTTGGCTAAAGAGATTCAGGCATGCTGCATATTGAAACAGACTTTTTAGTTCATATTGAGAGCTACCCTGTGTAGTTGGATTAATGTTGCTTCATCTAAATTCCTATTGCTTGCAGATAATTTCCCTCCGCCCAGATTGTCACGGACAGAAACATGAAACTACTCCGGTCAATCCACCAAAAGTACATTTTCAAGAACTTTTTCTCCTAATTCTATAAGATTTTTATTAGTATTGAGTATAAGAAAAATGCGATCAGACATCTTAGTGCATCTGAACATTTGTAGGGCATCAATGCTTGTAGCCCTCCCCGTGAAGTGAAGTTTCTAAAGAAGTAAGTTCTCAAACTCCTTCATTTGATCTTCCTTCCCGTCGCCATCGCTGCAGCCTTAGTTTTGAAATCCTTAAGTAGCAAGATTAATCAGTAGCTCTCCAGTATGCAAAGTTCATAATCACTTGATGGATTCTCTCAACTCTTTGCATCATTTTGCGTGCTATGCAAAAGTGGTAGTCATTTCACAATGCCCCTTGAGATGTGTGTATTGACACTTGAGAACACTTGCGGCTGGGATACACTCTCTGTCATCAGACATCAAGAAGTACTTAGTTGGAAATAGTTGTGAAGATTCACGGCGTAGTGTCTTTTGATCTATATCATAACCAGAAAGTGAGCATCTCCATTTCTCACATTAGCTATATGAAGGAAGAAAGGGAAAACAAAGGAAAGCACTCCCCTTCATCATCAAAAGCTTTAATGCAAGTTAGCATTCATGATAAGCCAAATGAAATAAGAAAAATTCTACTCCCTCTGTATTTATGTAACACACTTTCCTTTTTAGTCAGTTCCAAAAAGAATGACACATTTCCTTTTTGGTAACAATATCTTTTACGATTAACGAGATGATCTATAACCACACAAATATCTTTGACTTGTTTTAGACCACAATTTTCAAAAGTCTTCCTTTATTTCTTAAACTCCGTGCTCAGTCAAACTACATCACATAAATTGGTTTTTGTTTACAAAGTTTTGCTGATCTTTTTAACATTGAGCGACTTAATTCCTAATTGCTGTGTAATTTCAAGTCACCAAGCATTTCTTTGCACTTCTGTTTCAACAATGAATCACAGATATCAGAAAAGAACTATGCTGCCGAAGATTGAAATGGGAAGCTGGACTACAGTAAAAAATAACCAAACTTGTATGAAGCAGAAAATTCCCATCAGAAGTCACAAACAGATAGAAGCATTTCAACAGGTAAATCTCTCGTTGTCCTTATACAACAAATGTTTGTCGAGTTATGAGCAATAGTGGCTTCCTTTGTGGCATGAAAACATCCAAAACAGAAACAATGGGGTTTTAGGTGTTGTAGTTATGATATGTCATAGTCCACCATCTCTGAGGCCTTCACGTTGAAGTTAACAGAAACTGCTTTGTTCAGCACACCACATTTTTTATAACTTTTCTCAGAGCTGACAACTAGCTACCCATTTCAGGAAAGGGAACGCAGAATTACCATTGAATCTGATGAGGATATTGATGCAGGATTTTCCTGCTTGCTTGAAGAAAATGGAACAGGTAATTTGCACTTCTTGCCTGCATCATTCATTTTTGAGGATTTCACCATATTGCAGTTTGACAAGCAGTGATTTCTACATCCTGTAATTGATCAATGTGTTTATTGACCTAAAACTGTATTGTATGTTGAACTTATCTAATGAACTTTCTGTACTTTTAATGTATTGTATTTTGATCTCAAGACTCAGCACTTGAAAACTGTATTGTATGTTGATCTCAAGACTTAGCACTGACAACAATGAACTTTCTGTACTTTTAATCAAGCAGAGCACCTAAGATTTATAATATGAAATCAAATAAATAAAGTAACAAGAAACAATATGTTTAAAATCCTGAAGCATCTTTGTTACACTCCATATATTAAGTTTTTCACAAACCAAAGAGAACTGATAGCCCTCTCTTCCCTTTGTCAGCTGGGTACGGTAGGGAATTTGAACCTGTTCTCAGGTTTATGTCCCGAGGGGTCTTTTTCTCTGAAATAATCACATTTCGAGTCTCCTGAAATAAGAAGTGTTGAGCATCATAACTGCAACAACAAGTGCTTTTCTCAGACTGAAACAATAATTCATAGGAGTAAATTTTTTTTGTCGTTTGCGATAGATTTTGAGTGCTTAAACTGTCTTTCCCTTACAAGACACATGGATTCATCCATTAGATGATGCGGAGGAAGAGACTGCACGCATATTAAGGAAAGCAAGGAGGCGAAAGAGAAAGCATTCTAACACTATCATTATAGATTGAAGGTACACAGTGACAATTTGTTATCCGCTGAATTAAGGTCCTGTGATTTGATAAGCAGTAAAAAATGTATTATTGCTTCTTCTGTCTTTCCTTAGCCAATGTAGGACATGTTTGCAATTCGATATTTCATTATTATTAGAAAATCCCCGACTGATCATTAGATAGCAAGCAAAATCTGTGATGTTGCTGCAATCCGCAGTCTTGAGGTGATTGTATACCTTTCCGAGGGGATGTCAGCAGACTCAGCATCCATAAGAATATGTTATGCACCAGATTACGTAAATAATCACTAGCAAAATGAGTACGACGTTTTAATTTTGAATGGCATAAAGTTGGCCCTAGTTAGGTCATTGCATCTTTTGCATACGATGTTTTATTAGCTAATGGATGTAAATATTATGCTAGTAAATTTTCAGCGTGGGATGTTATACCATGATAAAAATATATAATATGGAAAAACGAATCCTTTTCAACTGGTTGAATAGAACTTAGAAAAAGCAAGTCATCACTTTCATGAGAGAGTGAGCATATCAAGCGGGAGAGAAAGGAAGGTCTAAGAGCTTTTATTAGTAATTCTTGGACTTGGATGGTCAGTATATCTCTTTTTGTGTTTACATCCTGTACTTTTCTTCTGTCAAGATACTGAAGCCTAAATAAAAGAACTGTTCTCCCTGGTAAACCCATTCACATAATTTTCTTTAGAGCCTGCATTACGTTTCTTTTGAGTCAATGGTCTATCGGAAACAACCTCACACAGATAGAGGTAAGGTCTGCGTACATCCTACCCTCCCAGACCCACTTGTGGAAATATACTGGAAATGTTGTTGTTGTTTATTCTTTAGAGCATTAATATTGTGTGGATTTTTTGCTTGTTTGCTCAAAAGAAATCCATAGATCATCCGTCATGTTCCTTGCCTGTTATTTTCGTGGTGTTACTTATTAGCTAGGTTCCTTATTGACTTAGTAGAAGATTAGCCTAAATAAATAAACAATAGAAATTAAAAAAAGCTTACTAGAAGTAGCAGGCATTTACTAGCCACACAGCATTGCACTCGTGGTTTGTTTTTCTATGATAAGAAGCATGCTCGCTCATCTGCACAAATCCTCTATAAATGATGGATGCGTGGGTGGGTTTCTTTGTAAAAGCTTACCTGCACTCCATATTTACACCAAACCATACTATTTTACCACGAGTAAGTAAAATATTAAGGTTAGAATGTCTATTAAATATGATGATTTAGCAATGAGAATGTAAGTTAAGACATGTGTCATGTATTCATTGGATACTGTAAGAACCGGATGCGGGTAAATTTCTTTTCCTTTTTGAATATCATCCAATTGGCAGAGCAAAGTTCGCTGGCTGTCACAGGAAATTTCTCTTCCTGCAGTCACCTACTACTATACTACGATTGTGGTTATACTAAAACAACAATTTGTGTTATAGTATATATAGTGAAGTTACTTCCTATAATATGGTTATATATTTTACTTTCTCTATTCCCATTAATCTAACCTGTGACTTTTAGGTAGGCAAACAGAGGACTTTAAGTTAGATTACTTCTCCCTTTTTGAATAAGAATATCTTATTCATGAAAGGCTTAGGCTTTGCAAGTATTTATGTTGACTTTTCAATCATCTTGCCAAAATTCTTCCCTCGTTAGCCAGCCCATTATACGTACTGGTCGTGGTTCTTGCCAACTTTTCCTTTTTCCCCAAATTAATTAGTTTCCACTTGAATAATTGTTGGTTGAAATATTTACTTTTTCCAATTGGTCAGTCCTAATTATCCGTCTTCTCATTGCATGTCACACGATAAACGACTAGGATTTGCTAGTCTTTTGTTACACATTAACCAAACGTTTTGATCTTTAAAAAAAAAATACAATGATTTCCTTATGGCGTAGGAATAGTAAAAGGGCAATTCGCACTATTCCCTCTATTTGGGGGGAGGGGGGGGGGGGGCTTTATTTTTTGTCGCACAAATTGAATGGTTTTTAAATTTTGTCTTTCGCTTAAAAAATTTATCAAAAATATCTCTGAGATTCTGGATTAGAACTCCAACAGAAAAAAAAATCGCAAGACAAGATTTTGATTGAAATTATACCTATTCGCGAAAAGGTACATGAAAACTATGTCTTATCTAGCATAATTTTTATGAAAATTTGTCTTGCAAATTAATATTATATATTTATGCTGGACAAGACATAGTTTCTATGTACCTTGATAGAAACTATGTCTTATCCGGCATAGTTTCTATGAAAACTTGTCTTGTGAAATTATTATTTTTTACTCTGTTGAAGTTCGAACTAATACTCTCTGATTTCGTAGTTTATATGTTGTTATATAGAAATTATGCCCTTAGCATAATTACATAGAAAATTAAATTTATGTCATGTGTGGCTAGTTACATAGAAATTATGTCTAAGGGGCATAATCTCTATACAATTTTGGACGAATAGACATTGTTTCTATAAAAATTTTGACTTGTAAAATTATTTTTCTTTTTCTCTGTTGGGGTTTGAACTCAGACTCTGATTTGTAGACCAGCGAATTAAGAGGATTTTAGCCCATAGTTTTTCATTAAATGAGAATTAGAGACAAAAATTAAAAACAAGTGATATGAGGGGCAAATATTAAAGACTATCTCAAACGAAAGTCAATCCACGCAAAAAAAAAAAAAAAGATGACAAGTTCTGATGATATCAGAACGCACGATGAACTTGTCGAAACAATTCACGGCAAAAACTTTTCATTTTCCAAAATAAATGTCTAATATTCTTCTGTTACTGAAACTTTTCTTAGGACCAGTAAAAACTTGAATAGTTGAGGGCGGAAAAGTAAAAGAAATGAGATATTTTGTTGGTATTAGAACTCAAGATGGACCTGCATATGCCCTCCAGTTTAGTATAGTAACATTGGGAGAAAAAGAAAAAAAAAAAGGAAAAAAGAAGCACCTTTACAAAAGAAAGGTTTAGGTCCAGAAGGATTGTTCCTTTCACTTTTCTAAAGAATTGAATGATTTTGATCTGTTCTACTGCATCATGCACTTTGCCATATATATATATCTGCACATGCTTTGCTCCCCATGTGTAATATTTTTAGCTTGGGTGAAATGATAAGTTTGTCTAAACTAGTCACATATTAACCTTCATTTTTCTTCTCCAAAAGCCTAACCATTTTGACAATTACACTGGATTTACCCCTTTTTAATTAGATCCGTAAAACTCATTTTTAGTTCTAGAAAGTATTTAAAAAGAATAATTTTGTTGGATTTGGGATATGTATGTGGTGAGTGGATGGTTCATGTGCTTGTCCTATTTTGTCTCCGTAATGATTTATGTAATGTCTCACTTAAGTCATCTCGTTTCTTTGAGATCTTGATAGATAAAGTTATTTGATATCTATAATGGTGCGAGCTAATAGGATCTTATGAAATTAGTTGAATTATGCATAAAGTTAGTTCAAACACCACAGTCATTAAAAATGTACTTTGTCCCGGTTCAAATATTAATACTTTTCATTAACAAAATTTATCTCAAAATATTTGATATTTAAAAATTAAGAAATCTTTTTCAAATTTATCTCTATTGTTTCAATTAGTAGAGTATTAGTATGCGGTAATTGAGATTTATAAGGAGAGTATAAATTCTTGAACTACTTTGTCCGTGAACCATGTTTTGGATGCTTGATTTAAAAAATAAAACTATAGGTCGTGTATTTATAAATCCAAATAGATACTGTAATCATTAATCGATGAAAAATACAAGCGAATGATTGATTACATTAGAAGAATTTGATTCTGGTATTTTATATAATTCCATCGAATCGCAAACACTATGTCCTACAAGTACACACAAATATGAAATACACACTTGGTGATGAAATATTTTTATCACTTAGCAACTTTGATTTGTCAATATTATCATCAAATTCTATATGGATAAAGAAACAAAACTCAAGTTTTTTGCTGATTGTTTAATTACGTTACTTTGTCTTGTGTCCTTTTCATCTATCACTCTGATTCCTACTTTAACGTTGGATTCCTTGCTTAGAAAGATGTATTATAAGTTGATTTATTTTAAAATCTAAACGTATCTGAACAGTAAGAGAATTTTATTAAATAGCCCCATTTTTTGGTTTTATTAACACTACAAAAAAATTACATGAGGGTACACTTTGTGGGTGGCAGTTGTTAGGCCAAAGTTGATTTATTTTAAAACAAATCATCATTCCATTGCATCTTTATACCTCCAACTCATAATATCTAATAAATTATTGTTGAAAGAAATAATTCCTTAATTATTTTCATTAATGAATAATGTATATATATAAGTTACAATTTTCAAATATGAAAAATTCTATTCATACTATACTTCTAAATTCTAATCATACTTGTACAAGAATTTTACAACTATGATAAGTTTGTACACTAGTTTAATTACAATCCTAATATACACGGTATATTTATCACACGCCCGCAGTCATAGCGGGCGGTTGTCGTACGTTGAGACTGTCCCTAAAATCTTGAAATAAAACCGAGGGAAGTCCCTTAGTAAAGATGTCTGCAATTTGGTACCTGGAAGAGACATGAAAGACGCGTACTTGTCCACAAGCTACATTTTCGCGAACAAAGTGGATATCTATCTCGATATGTTTAGTGCGCTGATGTTGGACCGGATTACTAGAAAGATCGACTGCACTAACATTATCACAGTAGACCAAGATAGATTTCTGAATGAGAAAGTGAAGTTCTAACAGAAGATTATGCAACCAACATGATTCAGTCGCCACATTGGCTACCCCTCGATACTCGGTCTATACACTGGATCTCAATAACGTAGCCTGGCATTTTGCGGACCATGAGACCAAGTTATCACCAAGAAACATACAGTAACCAGATGTCGAGTGTTTGGTATCAGGACATCCACCCCAATCAACATCTGTATAAGAGCCAAGTGTGAAAATGGACGAATGATACAAATGCAAGTCATAATCAAGTGTGTCTTGGATGTATCGTATAATGTGTTTGAGCGCATGCATGTGCTCAATTCGTGGATCATGCATAAACAAACACACCTGCTTAACTGCATACGTAATGTCAGGCCTTGTGAAAGTTGTTACGCGTATTTTGTATACGCTTTTTGAGTCATTTTTAGTTAGTATTTTTTCCATTTTCGTTTAAATAAGTGTCGTGTTAGGGTCGTTTTTCTTTCTTTTGAGTCACAGCGATTCAAAAAGGCAAAATGGCGAAAATGAGCGAAAAGTGGACACAAAAGGAGGGTCCCGAGGCAAAAAGGACGAAAATTGACAATTCAGGACAAAAGACTACAGCACCGCGGTGCCGTTCATACATGACCGCGGTGCCATTATTACTGAGAGGTTGCAGGACTTTCGGCACCGCAGTGCCATCCTGCAGAACTGTAGTGCCAATGCGAGAAATTTCATATCCGAAGTAAATTTAGCCAAGGACAGAAGGGTCCATAGGTCACGAAATTTACAACATACTTAAGACCTAGGGATTATTCTTGTTATACCCCGTAGTTCTGGCCATGTGTATGAGAGCGTACGAAGGGATTAAGACTTAAATTTTAGAAGGATAGGTTGACGGATTGTTTCGGACGGGTTTTTAGTCAACTTTGAGGCGGGTTATGACCTGTTACACTGAGAGTTCCTAGGTGTTTCAAAGGCCTAGTACGTAGTTCGTTGAGTCTAGTTTCCAACGCAACCAACCGTTCGTCGATAGGACATCGGAGTAGAAAGTTATGGGAGTTACAAGTTCAGGATGTACTCGGACAGAAAAGTATTTCGGTCAGGGGCCACAGGGCCGCGGCGCCAAGTGTCTGAAAAGTTATTTGGAGTTCTGTGTGGCACGGAGTTCCGGAGGGTCTCGGCTGTTTAGTGCTGCAGTGGCCTGGCCGAGCGGGTTCTGCGGTGAGTGGAAAAATCTGAACTGTTTTATTTTAAAAAAGGCCAGGGGAGGGTGACAAGTGTCCCCCCCCCATCTGATTTTTGCATGCACCCCCCATCTGATTTTTGCATGCACTACTTATTGATCAAGTCTTGAAGACTTGGTCATTCTTCAAGCTCTCCTCTCTCTCTAAATTAGAAGCTCTTCCTTCTCTCTAGAAAATCAAGAGGAAATCAAGGATTGAGAAAAATCTGAAAAGTGTGGCAAGAAGGAAACTTGTTGGCAAGCTTGTAGGAGTTATTGTGGTGGTGTTTGTGGAAAGGAGGCTAGCAAATTTGTTGGATTAATTTGGCTAAAACTCTAAGGTAACAATTCTTTCTCTTGTTGCTACTTTTTGGTGTTGCATGTGAAGAAGAAAGAACTTGTAGTTGAAAATATTGCTCTTAGATAAATTGCATGTAAGAAATATGGTTTGGATATGAAAGAATTGGATGAGAAGGTTATGTAAGCATGTTGTAGCCAAAATACTATCTTAAACTTGTTAAGTTATTTGGTATACATTGTGGGGCAGAATTTTACACATCCTAGATTAGGTATGTAATCCCCTTTGAAATGTTTGGATTGTTGGGCCTTAAAAGTGGCGTTTGGATGTTGAATTCGGCCTTGAAAAAGGTGGCAAAGTATGTAGAAACAAAGGAAATGCTACCCGATTTTCCATAGAATTTAGTGACTTTGCACTTGGAATATTCTACGTTGAAACTAGAGGTTAATAAACGTATTATGGTCATTATAGGTCGACATACTACGTGCGATATTTTGGACTTAGCAAATGGATTGACCGAAGTGGTATGTGGAACCTTCCTACCTCTTGAGCATGAATAGTTGCATCTATGTAGTACGGTAGACGTACAAAGGCTTTGGTATCCCTTACTTGCTTTAATGATGTCTTAAGTTTTAAAGTTAAGGGACTTGGAGTGTTTTAAGTATATGATACTTGTTTCGTTTAAAAGTATAAGTCTCTTAGATATAGGGAGATGTGTTTGACTAGTGTATAATGGTAATATAACGACTTTATGGGAAGTTGGTTGTATTGGCTTTATGGAAAGGTTAACAAAGAAAGGTTTACTCCAAATAAAATAAGTACGGATGAATGATTTGAATTTTGAAAGACAAATTGTTTTTAAGGCATTAATTGCCTAAGGTTTTAAAAGAAATGAGGTCACTTGATTTAGAAGTTTATTGTATTTTTAAAGGTAAACGTGACTTGTCTTGAAAGGTAGTAGTGACTTGATACTACGGTTATTAGTATCTTGAGAGTTTTACATTGAAAAAGGAGTCATTTTCTTAAAAGGTTTAAGGTACGTGGTACTCGGGTTGAATTCCCGAATTTTCTTTTAAAAAGGCATGTTAGTGCCTTAAGTAACTAAAATGAGAGGATATACTATTAATGTTAATAAGAAGTTAGGGGATATTCTTAACTTGCTTACGTTATGATAAGCCGGTAGCGCTTATGTTATGTATGATAGTCGGTTGTGTTGAGTTATGTATTATTATTATTATTATTACTACTTATGCCATGGATTTGTTACCCATGATGCGAGTGCGGCGCTTGTACTCATGCGGGCCCACCGGGTCCATGCGGGTGAAATAGTCTCATGCGGGTGAAATAGTCTCATGCGAGGCGGATGACCTCATGCGGGTGAAATAGTCCCATGCGGGTGAAATAGTCCCATGCGAGGCGGATGACCTCATGCGGGTCCACAGGTGGAAGCGGGTGAAATAGTCCAGGAGTAGGATTGCTTAATGATACTACGGGCGAGAGACCCTGTTTTGATCATGAGCCTCCTATTTTTATGCAGTAAAGTTTATAATTGTTACTCTCATTGTTAGTAAGGCACAGTGCAATGTAATTTGATTTTCATCCATGACTCCAGCTTATTTAGACTATGATATTATTACACTATTTTTCCAGTTTTACATACTTGGTACATATTGTATCGACCCCCTGGCTGCGTTAAATGCCGCGAGTAAGGGTAGCGGTGGTGGATCCTCATTCTTAGGATCTTGCTCAAGTGTCAGAAGCTCCATTTCTCCGGAGGCTCGACTTTTGGTATGATTCTCCCTGGCGTTGTAGATGTTTTGTACATTCAGGGGTATGACGGGGTCCTGTCCCGTCATAGTGATTACTCATTCTTAGAGGCCTGTAGTCCTGTTATAACTTGGGTTGTTAAGGATGTAACTGTTCAGCTTTGTTATATTTAGAGGTAGCCTTTTTGGGTTAGCCTGCTTATATTCTATATGGGTTCTTGTTGTGAGTTTATTTTCCGCTGGTTTTCTCTGATGTTGTATCGCAAGGGTGCCCGGGGTAAGGCACCAGTCACGGGTCCGTGGTCGGGTCGTAACAATTCTAATGAGGAGAGTTGGACATTCTATCACACAACACAACTCAGGGCAGATTTGAAGCTACAATTGGAGACTTTAGTTCACAGTACTTTCTTTCTTTCTTTTTAATTCAGTTTATGTTTGGAATTGTATTAGTTCTTAGTGTGACTATGGCTAGGAGCTAAACACTTTATTAGGGCTTTCCTTTTGAATCGCTTGAAACTCTATCTCATGACTTAATGCATTAGTTTGATTTCTTCTTCACTTGATTAAGATTTATTCAATAATTGGTATGAATGCTTGATAGTTAATTGATCACTAATTATCATAATCTATATGATTTCGAATCAAGAACCGAGAGGAGAGATTTGGATATGCTGTAATTGAATAGACATAGGTTAAAATCGCGGACGAAAGTACCCCGATACTTGTGTAGCATTATAAGTTACTGTTCTTAATCCTCCTATGTGGTAAATCCTATCATAGAAATATAGAAGGGTTCTGCACTGGGGTTGAGCGATTATATATCCTAACCGGAATATAAGACAGTCTAGTTAACCGCTATCTTAACGTAGAAGAAGAAGTCACTCTAGTTGCATTAAGGATTGAATAGAGTGGATAGTCGAAGATTTTGGAAGCCCTAATTTCTTTAAAACTGATTACAACTTCAGCATTTTAGTTAATTCTTGAAATTATTCTAGTAGTTAGACAAAAACCCAAATCAAATGTCGTTTGCCAAATAGATAACCTAGAATAGATGTTCGGTAATTAGAAACCAGTCTATGTGGATGATAAACTCGATCTTACAGACTATATTACTTGTGAACGATACGTACAATTGCGTGAGCAATTGGACACGGTCCTAACAAGTTTTTGGCGCCGTTGTCGGGGACTGACGTACTTCTAATATCGAATCATCTATTTTTATTTCTACTTTGACTTTATTTATTTATTTATTTTTTTACTGTTAGAATCATGTTGCCTTGATTTGTTTGTTGATTTTGGTCTTTTTCAGGGTTTTAGTGCATGCGAAGAAGGAGAGAAGCAGATACACTCGTTCCCTTCAACCCTGAAATTGAGAAAACATGCAAGCAAAACAGGCAAAATAAAAGGATAACTGATTCAGTGACCATGGACAACCAACCACTGAATCATAATGGGGCAAACAACGAGGTTCATGAACATGGAGAGGAGCCAATACCGATCCCAGTAGAAAGAAGCTTGGGAGATTATATTACGCCCGATTCTTGGTGCGTGAGCGTCATCGGGCTCCAAAGATAGGGCATACAACTTTGAGATCAAACCAGCCATCCTGAGCATGGTGCAGAATACAGTACAGTTTAGGGGATTGCCATCTGAAGACCCCCACATGCACATTGCCAACTTTCTGGAGTTGTGTGCCATTTTCAAGTACAATGGCGTTACTGACGATGTCATTAGACTGAGGCTCTTCCCGTTCTCACTTAGGGACAGAGCCAAGAGCTGGTTGAACTCATTTCCTGCCAACTCTGTCACCACATGGCAGGACCTAGCCCAAAAGTTTCTTGCAAAGTTCTTCCCTCATTCAAAAACGGCAAAGTTAAGGGGAGAGTTAAACAATTATTATCAGGTGGATGGTGAGTCACTCTATGATGCATGAGAGCGATTTAAGGATCTGCAAAGGAAATGTCCACATCATGGCATAGAAAAGTGGATGTTAGTCCATATTTTTTATAATGGGCTGAGTGGTACTATTTGTACCATCATTGATGCTGCAGTAGGGGGGAGCGTTCATAAGAAAGAGTGTCAATGAGACACATGAGTTACTGGAAGACATGACTGCCAACAATCATCAGGGGACTGATGACATGTCAGTGAATAGTAGGAAGACTATGGACATACATGAATTAGATGTCATCATCGCCTCGAATGCAGGTGGCCGCCGGCTAAGCAGCTGCAGAACACTATGTATGTGAATGCAGTCCAGATGTCGGTAAATTGTGAGATTTGTGGTGGACCGTACTCCTTTGACAGATGCACAACGGTGGACCCTAATAATGTGCAAATGGAGCAGGTTCAGACAGTTGGGAACTTTCAGCGGCCTTATAATTCCAACACATACAATCCAGGGTGGAAAAATCACCCTAACTTTTCGTGGAGGAACGACCAGGCCCAGAAACAACCATATCAAGGTAATTACCAGAATCAGCAAGCACAGAATCAGGCTACCTTATACCAGCAGTTTAGACCACTTACAGCGAGAAGCTTTGATGGTGAGTCTGCATTCTTACACTCACCATCGCGAGAATCGGTTCATATGCGAGATCGGTCTCTCTCAGAACACGGAAACGCGAGTTGGGCAACTGGCGAAGATGGTAACCAACAGGCCACATGGTACTCTCCCAAGCAATACAGAGGTCAATACACGAGAGCAATGTCAGACAGTGTTGTTAAGGAGTGTAAAGCGATTGGGCGGTGGCTCCCAACCCATGATAGTTCATGAGAAAGAGGGTGAAAGCGGTTGAGGAAGTAAATGAAGTCACGAGGACCACCCTACTGTTGAAAGCTCCACAAAGACCATATGAGGAATACACGATAGAATCCCTTACCCTCGGAGGCTCGAAGAAGGCCATATACTGGCTTCTCCAAATTCTTGGAGGTATTTAAGAAACTTCATCAATATCCCGCCGTTGGCGTTAGAACAAATGTCTGCATACTTCAAATTCATGAAGGAGATACTTGGGAAGAAGAGAAGGTTGGTGGATTATGAGATAGTAGCGCTGACAGAGGAGTGCAGCGCCATCTTACAAAAGAAACTGCCTCATAAGTTGAAAGATCCAGGAAGCTTCACCCTGCCCTGCACTATTGACAAAGTAACATGCAACAGGGCACTTTGTGACTTAGGGGCTAGTATCAATCTCATGCCTCTGTCTGTGTTCAAGATATTGGGTTTGGGGGAAGCCAAACCAACCACAGTTAATCTGCAGCTGGCTGACCGAACCGTGGTGCACCCCAGAGGCGTAGTGGAAGATGTGCTTGTCAAGGTGGGAAAGTTCTTCTTCCCAGCAAACTTCCTCATTCTTGACATGGAGGAAGATGATGAAATATCCATTATTTTGGGGAGATCATTCCTTGCAATGGGTAGAGCCCTAATCGATGTGGAGAAGGGAGAATTGAAACTACGGGTTCAGGAAGAAGAGATGGTATTCAAGGTGTTCAAACGCACCATTGAGTCTCAGGCCAGCAACAAGTGCTTCGCAGTAAGCAAAACTAACACAGCAGTTCAGCAAGCACAGACCAAGACTATGGAGATCATTCCTACAGCTGTGAACCTATAGGTTAGTTTGAAAGCTGCAACAAAAGTTCATGACATGAAAACTGACAAATAGGTAAACCTTACTTAAACCCAATGATGTGAAAAAGCAAATAGAGTGAGAAAGAGAAAAATGTTTTTTAAGTGTATAGATTGTGGGATTAATTCACCCCAATGATTTGATAAGGAACCTGCGTCTGGCAAAAAGACGTTAAAGACAGCGCTACTTGGGAGGCAACCCAAGGTTTAAATTATGCAATTAGTTTAAATAGAACAGTCTAACTTTTGGTATTTTTGTTGTGTTGTGATGACAGGTGAAGAGATCGGAGACTAAGCACGAAGAAAAGGGTGAAAAACACGAAATCGGGTCGGGCATTATATGATTTTGTTGAGAATCAAGAGATGATTTAAGGTGCACATGGTTGCTCATGATAGCTATTCATGCTAAGTATTGTTATTTCAGTTTACCGCGTCCCAGAGAGGGTCGGGCTGTATATGACTATATGTTTACCGCATCCTTCACTTGAGGGCCGGGCAGTATAGGTAGATGATGTTTACCGTGTTCTTCGCTCGACGGCCGGACAGTATATGTATATAGGTTTATCGCTTCCTATAAGGGGTCGAGCAGTAGATATATCAGAGTTTACCGCATCCCAAAAAGGGTCGGGCAGTAGATGTTTATGTGTTTACCGCGTCCTTCACCAGAGGGCCGGGCAGTAGATGATTCAGTATTTACCGCACCCTTCACTAGAGGTCCGGGCAGTAGATGACTAAGTGGTTATCGCGTCCCTGAGGGGCGGGCAGTATATGTTCACCAGGTCCTTCACCAGAGGGGCGGGCAGTATATGTTCACCGCGTCCTTCACTTGAGGATCGGGCAGTATATGTATGATGATTCCATGGGCGATCTTGATAGGCGAGTACGATTGGCTCTTATTTTATATGGCACAGTTGGATCTGGTATTTGATTTTCATACTTGTCCCTGTCATCCTTTGGCCAGTTATGATATCATTTACTGTACTTATGGTTACATACTTAGTACTTGTTGTACTGACCGCCTTCTGGGGGCTGCGTTCATGCCCGCAGGTATAGGTACTCAGTTGGTGATCCGCGAGCTTAGGATCATTGCCCAGCTGTTTAAGATAGCTCCATTGTTCCGGAGTCTAATCATTTTGGTACAATTTTGCTATTACAGGCTTATGTACATTCAGGGGTACGGCGGGGCCTTGTTCCGTCATAGTTGTTGTTATAATCTTAGAGATCTGTAGTCATGTGTGGATTGGACATATACAGTTGTAGTTCATTGGGTATTTTCTATGTACAGTGACAGCCTTGTCGACTTCCCTGTTTTTATAAAATGAGTTTTTTTAAGCTTCCGCTGTTTATATGTGATGTGTGGGTATAAGGGTGCCCAGGTAGGGACCAGTCGCGGGCCTGTCGGTTCGGGTCGTGACAAAGGTGGTATCAGAGCAGTTAGTCCTCGGAATATCTACAGACCGTGTGCAGTAGAGTCTTGGTTATCGGTGCACCCATAAACAGGAGGCTACAATACATTTAGGATTGGTTTCTTTTCTTTCATCTCATAGGTCGTGCGATAGAGCTATGTTAGTAGGATAATCTCTCTGACGTATTATTGTGTTACAACTATGCCTCCGAAGAGGGCAACAGTGGCCCAGAAGGACAAATCAGTAGCAGGAGCTACTAGTGAGACATATAGAGTTACTAGGGCACATGCCCAGTCTATACCTGAGGTTGTGCGCCAGTCGGCGAGTTCGGATACACCTCCATCACCAGAAGAGCTTAGAGCAGCTCCAGAAGCCCCGATACTTGAGCCTCCAGTTCCTCCGCCAGGGGCAGAGGATAACGCCATGAGAGATGCAGTTCAGCTGTTGACTAGAATAGTGGTAGGGCAGAACCGCAGGCAGGGACTAGGAGTTGACCCTAAATCCGACAGTTTAAGGGTTCGTGATTTCTTGAATTGCAACCCTCCAGAGTTTTTCGGGTCACAGCCCGAGGATGACCCGCAGGAGTTCATTCGACAGATCCAGCACACCTTGAGGGTAATCAGGGCTTTGGAAACTGAGTCTGTGGAGTTGGCATCGTATAGGATGCGGGATATAGCTACAAACTGATATGAGTCTTGGGAGTTGTCTAGGGGAGAGGATTTTCCTCCAGCTACATGAGATAAGTTTACAGAGGCATTCCTTGGTCACTTCTTGCCTCCAGAGATGAGGAGGGCTAGAGTTGACAGATTCCTACAGTTGAGACAGAGTTACAGGACCATTCGCGAGTATAGCCTGGAGTTTGATACATTGTCTAGGTACGCACCCACTATAGTAACGGATATGGCAGACATGGTGCATCGCTACGTGATGGGGCTGGACCACTATCTGATCAATGGGTGTTTGGCAATGGTTCTTCAGCTGGGCATTGATATTGCTCGTATCCAGGCATATGCACAGGGAGTAGAGGACCGACATAGAGGGCGTCAGTCTGACAGTGACCATGACGGGGGCCAGTAAAAGAGGGCTAGGTCGGCTGGACATTTTGGGGAGTTTAGAGGCGTGCAGCCTCAACAGCAGGCTAGATATTCTTCCCAACTAGTACAGAGTGTACCCTCACAGTCTACAGGCAGGAGGTTCGATCGCACAGGGTATTCGGGGGCTGGTCAGAGCTCCGGGGTTTCGGGTCCGCAGACGTACAGGGGTCCTAGCCAGTCGAGGCCACCTTTGCCTCAGTGTACGCGGTGTGGTAGGCCCCATTCATGGAAATGTCGTTCTGGTACAAGTTCTTGTTTTTTCTGCGGTCGTCAAGGCCATATGATGAGAGAGTGTCCCCATAGAGGTGGTATAGGTAGGATGACTCAGCCTACTGGATCAGTTGCTGGTTAATCACCTTCTATAGCTATGCGCCCCGCAGGGCAGGATTTCGACAAGAACGATGAAGGTGAATAAAATTATAGTTATACAGATAATTCGATTTCTTACTTGGCTATATAGTTTGGTGAATAATACATGTGTATATTTTGGCCTTGTGAGACACCTTTGTATTTACTGAGTATAGATTGATAGGTATAGTTAAAGGAGACTACGCCGAAATATTTGTAGTTTGAGACCTATTATGAACATTCGGGGACAAATATTTCTAAGGGGGGAAAAATGTTACACCCCGTAGTTCCATGGCATGTAAGTGAGAACGTAAGTTAGGATATAAGGTTGAGGGTTGGAAAGAATGTATAGTTACATTTTCTCATATGGAAATTTTTTTGATACAACAAACGTGACGACAAGAAGTAGTACTGGTATTGAATTCTCTTCAATGGAGTGTGGACATAAGAGGAGCTCCCGAAGCAAAAAGGATGAAAGTTGGAAGTTCGGGACGAAGATCGCAGCACCGCGGCGGAGAAGCGTGGCCGTGATGAAACTTCGAGGTCGCAGAACTTAGGCTGAAACTTTGCAGGCGAAATTTCACGAAAATTGCCAAGTGTGGAAGATATTTTTATGACAAGTGGGGTCATGGTCCCCCATCCACTTGTCCTACAAGCTCCAAATAAGGCAAGTCTTGCAAGACTTCACCCCACAAAATATCTTCATCCAAACCCTCATATCCCTTCCCTTCTCCTCCAAGATTTCGAAAATACCATAGCCCAAGGTGAAGAACAAGAATTATCTTTCCAAGATTAAGCTCATTAACCTAAGTTCTAAGCCAAGTTAACTCTCCCAGAACTTTAAACCATGGTTTTGGCCTAGAATATTGTCTTGAAGCCATAATCTTGTTATGAACTTTTTGGAAGAAAAACATAAAGGCAAGATAGACACAAGCTTGTAGAGGATACATGTGTGTTGTTGTGACTTGAAGAAGTGGAGCAAAGAGAAAAACTGTGAGCCGAGAACTTGTGGACTATTTTGGCTAGTTAAGGTAAGGATTCTTCTTCCTATAGAGATAAATGGAGTTTACATGTTGTTATAAGTAAGGGAGGAACTTGAGTTAAGTAAAATGGAGAATAAGAATGCATGTCACAGTTTTGGCATGTTAGCCGAATCAGTTTTTAGTATATTGGATTCGTTGGTTTGTTGTAGTTATCGTCACGTATTGCATGTTAAAATGAAGGAATCTTGTTATTGAAAGTCGATATGATTTATATTAAAGTGTTGAAACTTGAAATGGATTATTATAAGGCATTATGAAAAGGGCTTTGGTATATTAGTTGTTGGCTGAGATATTGAAAAAACTGTTGGATATTGAGGATTGTTTTAATGTAGGATTAAAAGGTTGTTTTACGTGAGAAATAGGTGTGTGAATTACCTTGGTTAACTGTTTGGTTGTGCCCTAAATTGGTGCTTGGTTATTGGTGTAGTTGGCCTTAAATGTAAGGTGGAAACGTATGTATAAATGGGGGAAGTGCTGCCCAAATTCTTATATGAAAGGAAAGTCATTATGTGGTATAGCGTATCCTAGTATTCATAAAGTTGATAGAGGTGTTATTGTTATTATAGGTTGAAGTACCTATTTGAGACGTATCTACTTATCGTGTTGGTGTCGCCGATAAGGTATGTGAACCTCTTCCTTCTTTCTTTCTTTTGGCATGTTCTACGTATGAACCATAACAGTGGTATTGTTTCAAAAGTTATTCTACTCTTAGAAGTTAAGGAGTATTCATGTTATTGATTCTATGCTGGAAGCATGTCTAAATTATTCCTAAGTCCTTACCAAGTCTTATGGGAGATGTTGGTAAGAGTTTTTGTAAGCATTGGAGTCGAGTTGACCTTGTCAAGTTACAACACTAATAAGTATTAAGCGTTGAGACTGATTTTGGTAAACGTGTTAAAACAAGCCATTGCAACGTTAAATGAAAAAGGTATCGACAATCAATTATATTGAAATGATTAGACTTCCATCTGCATAGAAACTAAGATATAACCAGTTCGTTTTACATTTTCTAGTTCACAACTGATTAGATAAGATCATTATAAATATATAACCTACTAACGGCTCACAAAATGAATGAATTTGGCAATTCAGATCGATTATCATCATGCAAATGTTTCCATAACGTTAGCCAGAGGAGCGAGACGAATTTAGATTATCGAGTTGGTACAAGACAAAAAGAGGTATGTGAAACTATCATTTTCTCTTTGGCACGATGTTTATATGAAGTAAGTGTACGACGGATGTACAAAGTTCTTTTGGATCCTAATCCTTAATGATACATGACATGATAGTGCCTTGAGTTGTCTAAATGAAAGTGAATATATTTATTCTGGTGAGAGTCCAGAACGATTTCACCATGTCCCAGAGAGGGCCGGGCAGCATATGATTTTGTTGAGAATCAAGAGATGATTTAAGGTGCACATGGTTGCTCATGATAACTATTCATGCTAAGTGTTGTTATTTCAGTTTACCGCGTCCCAGAGAGGGTCGGGCAGTATATGACTATATGTTTACCGCGTCCTTCGCTTGAGGGCCAGGTAGTATAGGTCAATGATGTTTACCGCGTCCTTCGCTCGAGGGTCGGGCAGTATATGTATATAGGTTTACCGCATCCCATAAGAGGTCGGGCAGTAGATGTATATGTGTTTACCGCGTCCTTCACCAGAGGACCGAGGAGTAGATGATTCAGTGTTTACCGTGCCCTTCACTGTAGGCGGCGATAGATGACTAAGTGGTTACGCGTCCACGGCGGGCGGCGATATGTTCACCAGGTCCTTCACCAGAGGGGCGGGCAGTATATGTCACTGCGTCCTTCACTTGAGGGTCGGGCAGTATATGTATGATGATTCCATGGACAGGCTTCCATGAAGCAGGTACAGTTGGCTCTTATTTTATATGGCACAGTTGGATATGGTATTTGATTTTCAGACTTGTCTTTGTCATCCTTTCGCCAGTTATGATCTTATATACTGTACTTATGGTTACATACTTAGTACTTGTTGTACTGACCCCCTTCGGGGGGCTGCGTTCATGCCCGCAGGTATAGGTACTCAGTTGGTGATCCGCGAGCTTAGGATCCTTGCCCAGCTGTTTGAGATAGCTCCATTGTTCCGGAGTCTAATCATTTTGGTACAGTTTTGCTATTGTAGGCTTATGTACATTCAAGGGTACGGCGGGGCCTTGTCCCGTCATAGTTGTTGTTATACTCTTAGAGGTCTGTAGTCATGTGTGGGTTGGACATATACAGTTTTAGTTCATTGGGTTGGCGGCCTTGTCGGCTTGGCTGTTTTTATAAAATGAGTTTTTCTTAAGCTTCCGATGTTTATATGTGATGTATGGGTATAAGGGTGCCTAGGTAAGGACCAGTCGCGGGCCCGTCGGTTCGGGTCGTGACACATACTTCTTCTGTGATAAAAATATATCACTTGAATGACGAGTGACAACAATACCCAAGAAATAACCCAAGGCCCCCAAGTCTTTCATAACAAATTCTGCACTGAGAAGTGACATGATAGACTTGCATAGATCATCAGAAGAAGCAGTCAATATAATATCATTTACATATAATAAAATGTATGCTAGAGAAGTTCCACGACGATATATAAACAGAGAATGATCAGACCTGTTGTGAGAAAATCCAATATTAGATACACAATCTTCAAACCTTTTATACCAAGCCCGTGGGGGTCTGCTTAAGCTCATACAAGGACTTCTTCATCAAACAGACATGATGAGGATGATTAGGGTCTCGAAAACCCAAGGGTTGATGCATATATAATGTCTCTTTAAGATCATCGTGTAAGAAATCATTTTTCACATCCACAACTGATGAATGGGTCATGCTTTTGAGAGAGTCAAACTGAGAATAGTGTGAATGGTAGCTGATTTGACCACTGGACTAAACGTCTCACCACAATCCACTCCAACTTGTTGAGTTTTACCATCACCTGCAAAACGAGTCTTATGTCTCTCAAAAGAACCGTCAGAATTTTTTTTATGAGTAAAAATTCACATAGACCGAATAATATTAACACCAGATGAACGGGGTACTAACTCTCATGTCTTATTTTCAATAAGAGCATTATATTCGTCAGTCATAGTCAAGGTAGAATTGAGTGGATTATGGGCAGTGGGTGTGCTGGGACGATCGCCGGAAGGCAATGGTCACGCCCAACACGTGAATCGAATCGAAACTATACCTACCGGATCGACGAATAGCATCGAGATCGGTATTGGATAGCGACATCGCCCACCGGGCACTGTAGAACCACCGACACGGAATTTGTGGCCAAGAGTGGGCTGGGCGGATTTTGGTCATGGGACAAGTCGAAAAAATGATGTATAATATACGGTGAGACCCCGTCATCCAAAAAATTATACGAACTAGGCACGAAACTACACAATTTAACAAACGAAAATTGAGTTTCATCAAAAATCACATAGCGACTAATTATGATTTTATTAGAGGATAAATCAAAATACTTGTAACCACGGTGATTAGATGGGTAACCCAAAAACATACAAGGGGTAGATCGGACTTGAAGTTTGTTAATTATAGTGGATGAAAAAAGAGGATAGCATAAACACCCAAACACCCTAAGATGAGAATACAATGAATGAAATAATGTCTTGATTATTTTCATTAATGATTGGGGTATATATACAAGTTACAATCTTCAAATATGAAAAATCATATTCATACTATACTTCTAAATCCTAATCATACTTGTACAAGAATTCTACAACTATGATAAGTTTATACACTAATTTAATTACAATCCTAATTCCTAATATACACGGTATATTTGTCAATTGTCATCAAGATTACACTTTAAAATCTTACTCATTTTAGTCAATGTGACTGTTCTTCCAAGGCGCATGTCTCAATTTTGGTGGGATTGGAGTTATAGTTTGAATCGCAGCTTTACTGTCCACAAATGGAGTTCGTTGCTTAAACGATCAATGAATATTAAAGATAAGTGAATAAAGTTACCTTTTATTATATAAAAAAAGTCACTTACTTTTGCTATTTGACTCAAAAAAGTTATTCAAACCAAAAAAATGGCATATATGTTCTCTTTTTAATGATGTGACCCTAGTTTTTTTAAGTCAAAAAATATTTAATCGAACACATTTTAACCAAAATCCTCCGTAAAATCTCATTATAAGCTAAACAAGTGCCAAAAAGGTCTAAATGTGAAAAAGAACAAAATTATGGTAAACTCATACTAGACTATTGTAATGTAACGACAAGTAAAACATAATTTCATATAGTTTGGAGTTATTTATGTTGTCCATGGCATGGACAACCCCACCTCAAAAGTATTTTAAGAAAAAAAATCCCAAATACGATGATATCATCATATAGGGCCAATACCTTAAGAAAATCATATAAACTCCAAAACGTTTCTCTTGGAAGTATTAGCCACCACCCACCCACCTACAGATCAAGACAAGTTAAATAAACAATTAAATAAATAAAATACTAGTTTGGTTTTGTCACAACTCATAATGTTATTTAGATAGTTCCCCACAACATCAACTATGACTTCTTTCGTGGAAAATCATAAATAAATAAATTGGTTGGGAAATAACAGTACCAACCAATTCTTGATAACATCATTTGAACAGCTTCCCAACGAAGAATCTGATGCTGCATTAATATTAAATGAGATTTCCTTCTCACAAGAAATAATTAGGCTATATATAAAAATTATCATAATAAGGTCAAAACCACATGAAACTAACCAAAAGGGGATTGAATTTCTTAAAATTAATGCACCTCTCTTATTCAATTTAACTAGTAATCAACCATCAATTAGTGTTTATCCATTTTGTTTGCATTTGTCTATTAGGCAAATCCACAACACTAATTAATTAAGCTGGAATCACAATCTTATAATAAGCCTGCTATCAACAACGGATCAAGAAATCAAATTTCTACGAATTTAGGATGTCATTTTACCCACTGACCAGCTATTTGAGTTATTTAGTTCGAAATTTAACATTAGTACATATTTAATAGATTTTTTGACACATATACAAGATCTAATCGAATCATATTTGATTTGGCTGAACTTGTAGCTAATACTATATAGTATATATACATCTGCCTTGATTGTTGTGATCATATAAACTCTATGAATGAATGGATTAGATCGACTTAAAATAAACATATTTGTAGTTAGTTTTTGTGAAGGAAAAAATTCATATGCAAGTCGTTTTTAAAATGTCAATTTCTTTAAAATTGCCATAAATAATATAAAAAGAACTTATTTATTTTTGGAAATTAGACAAAATTATTACAATATCGTTGACCTAAGGGTTGTATTACAAATTCGAACCTAGAATAATACCAATATTGAACTAAACCATTAAGATAATTGAAACTGACTTGTTATGTGCCGATTTGGTAAACTTAAGTTGCACCAAATTAATCATTTATTGTAACAAAGTATTGGTTAGAGATGAAAGTATTGAACAAAATGACAGAATTAATATCTCAGATTAGTTCAACCTTGAAAGTTATAGTCACACATTTATTTTGGATTAACAAACAATATACGGATTAACATATATATAGTACTATTAAACTCGATAAAAATTTATTCAACGAATCTGATATTTCATTAAAATAATGTATATATTTTACAAACATATACTCATAATCAAAAGACACATATTATACGATTATTAATTTAATATAAGGATCAAATACGAATATATTTTTCCCTCCTTACACCCTTTGTCCTCCAATTGCACAAAAAAAGGCAAAAAGGGTCTTGATTCAATATGTATAAAGTTTATTTCATTTATTAAAAGCTAGATTAAATATATACTCATTTCTTGTTCAAATAACTTGATTTCTTTGTTACAATTGGGTCAAAAAGATTTGTTTTTTTCGCTATCTCATTTTATTTATAGCTAAACTATTTTAGTTCAAAATATTTGATTAAGAACAAATGTGTGTAATTTTTTAGCTCAAAAGTTTGACAGGTCAATTTGAGTGTAAACTCATTTTGATCAGTCCTTAATTACGTCACTCTTTCAATGTTTCAACTTATCGAATTTTATCCGAAGCCCTAGACCAGTTGGTCTTGAAGGCAGAGGGTATCCTCATTGGGTGGTGTGAGAGAGTTTGGTCACAAGTTCGAAACCCCAGGGTAACGTCTGACCTGCCTTCGCCTCTTGGGGGAGCTCACACCGGGCTGCCAAGTGTGGTTTAAGCGGGTGGCGTGGTTTGCGCTATTACGTCCGGTCAGAGTTTACTGTCTTGCACTCGAAAGAGCAGCGGCTGCGGGTTCCTTCGTCAACAAAAAAAAAAAAAACTTATCGAATTTTAAAGGACATGTAAACTTGCTACTTACTTACTCCCTTCCTTTTATGATAAGTGGGGTTTTAGGCTTATGCATACCGTCCTTAAGAAATGGCCCACTTTTAGAAAATTACGAATATTTTTACTAATTTATTCTTAATTAAATATCTAGAAAAGAAAATCTACTTATGATTCTTGATTATGTAGATAAGGATAGTTCTGGAAGGCTGAAACCAATTTCTTCTAAAAATTCTAGAACGCAACTTATCTAAAAATTCACCTATGAAAAAGAGGGTGTAAGATTTTAGCAACTTTATGCTCATACTCAAATTAATAATTTCAAAATTAATTGCATTTAAGTACAATCATGAATCAGCAAGACTTTAAGTTAATTAATACATTTATGTTAGTTCATACGCAGGCTTAATAAGATTTAAGTTTAGATAGACGAACAAGCAAACCGTGGGCAATTTCTTAGCTATATAGATGTGACAATTAGGGTCTGTTTGGAAAGCCACCTGCTAATTGGAATAGGTGTAATAACTATCGTATTAATTACACAATATTATAATTATAAATGTCTGTTTGTTTGTCATAATGTAATTGCAGTGTAATTATAAACGTATTGTTTGGTTGCATAAGTGTAATTACACATTTAATTTAATTTAAAAATAAAATTAAAATAAATTAAAAAATATGTGCCTTTATAAATGATATTAAATTAGTTATTTAATAACATATTATTTCTTGAATATATATTAAATAAGAATTATATATTTGTAACTAATATTGTACAAAATATTTGATATATATATATATTTTAAATTAATAATATTTTGATTTTAATTAATTATAAAACTTAAAAAGATACTTTTTTTTGTGAGAACATCATGGATTGGATGTTTGACTAAAAATAATATTTATAAATATAATGCCATAATATTATTCAAATGTTTGACAAAAAAATCTATCAAATGTAAGTGAAAAATAAACAACATTCAATGTGAAATAACAAGTCAATAGTACTAAAGCAAATAAATTAAAATTGAATATATAACCTAAATTCAAATCCAAAAGAAAAAATTTAACATAATACTCTTATGTCAAATTCCAACATTACATAAATAAGTTCCAACGTAACTTAAGTAAATAATTCAAAAGAAAGGAACAATATAATTCTATAACCTCATTCAAACTTTCAAAGTAAAATTATACTTTAATAACATCATTCATTATATGTCAAGTTTCTTAATGATTCATTATTTCTAATATTAAGAGTAGTTTAAAAAATTAAAATAATAATACGGTTATGCTAAATGAATAAAAAAAAATACAAGCAATTACATGGAACCACAAGAAGTAAAGGTTAGGAATGAGAAGAAATAAAATGAAAGAAAATAATATATAAAGAAAAATACATTTTAAAAATAGAAATAATTTAAAAGTAAAAATTAAAAAGAAATTAAAATGATAGAAATAAAAAATAAATTAAAATAAAACAAAAAAACTAAAAAGTAACCATATAATTACAGGATATAATTACACTCAATTCTCACACCACCACCCTTGAAAATTGAAGAATGTAATTACACCCTCTCAATTACACCTAATTTCCATTTAACTGTGTAATTACTTGATCAAATAAACAGACAAAACTATATAATTATACCCACTTACACCCAATTCCGATTACGTGGGTGGCTTTCCAAAGAGGCCCCAAGTGAAAAAGGGGAAGAGGTGGAATAATTGAAAACGTAGGCCATCTCTAGTCCCCTACAAGTTTAATTAATACCCATTGATTGTATGTTATTTAACCTTAGGATGTCCACATTAATTCGACTTTATCGATGGGACTCTTTGGTGTCGGACAAGGGTTTATTAGCTAATTTCGAGTTTAAAATACTAATCCATAGCTTAATTAAGACAAGAGAACCATATCCATTTTCTTTAAACATAATGAACATGTACTTAGAGGGAACTTAACTAGAATTAGTAGCTGTGCTTGGATGTAATACAACGAGTTCAATTTTTGACCTCTTGGCAACCGTGTATCTTGTTGGAATATATTCTTCTTTTTCATGGTCAAAATATTGGAGTTCCTTGAGTATTTTGGAATGTATTCTCGTCTTCTTTTAATGGTTTCTCTAGCTTCATATTATCCTGGATGTGGTGGAATGAGTATATTCTCGTCCTTAATCAGAAATCTACCATTCAAACTCTGGGAATGAAAAATTTATGATAGTGTTAAATATACACATAAAATACACAAGATACACGTGTATATTCATGAATATTAGGTCTCAGCAGAATTGGTTCTCGGGCCCACGGTTTGGGCTGAATGATTTTGTATACAATGTATATTAGTCTTGTACATTAATTAGTCGTATATTCTTATCATAATTGTATAGTTAGTCTCCAAATAAAATAGGATTTTAGATGTAGAATAGAAAAAGGATGTTCCTATTATGGAAATATGTAACATGTATATATATCCCTTTCATTAATGAGAATAATCAAGAGATTATTTCTTTCATGGTATCACAAGTCTAGATTATTTTTTCCTTGCTTCCGCTATTCTCTAATTCTCGAATTCTGTGAAACCCCCCCCCCCCCCCCCCTTCTCGATTTTCTTCCAAAACCCGAGACATCCAAACAAATCCCTTATCCAAAGCTTCTTATTCTATTCACTATGTTTGATAAGAACATTTTCATCGTGCCCTAACGGTTTCTAACATTAAGAGTGTTCTTCCTATTGTTCTTGACTTAGAAAACGTTCAATATGGGACGTGGACAGAGTTGTTCAAAATTCATGCATTAGCAGATCAAGTCCTCCATCACATAATCCCTCCGACTCCTGGTACGAAGGGGGTGCCCACTAAGGAGGAAGATCCAAAATTATGGATTAATCTTGATGTAAAAGTTCTCCAGTGGATTTATGACACTATCTCTCTAGGCCTCTTACAGACGATTATGGAACCCAACTCTACAGCTATGGCTGCTTGGAATATATTGCGTGATATATTCTAGGATAACAGTCATTCCCGCATTGTCACCCTTTCACATGAATTTTCTCAAGTCGCTATAGAGAATTTTCTGAACGTTTCATTTTATTGCAAACGCCTCAAGGAATTGGCGGATCAACTTCGCTATGTGGGTGCTCCTGTTAGCAATAGTAGTCTCATTCTACAGATGGTTGCAGGACTGTCTGAGGCCTATAACGACATTGTTTCGATCCTTCGACAAAGTAACCCTCCACCACATTTCTATCAAGCCCGCTTCATGCTTACGTTGGAAGAAGTCGGTTTGACTAAAAAGGAGGCTACTACTGCTAGTTTCGTGGTCATGATGGCGTCCTCCAAAAATTGGCATGATTTTGCTAACAATTCCGGCCAAAACCGCAACGTCAAAAGGGGTCAGAATAGCAAAAATAATAGCAAAAATCAAGGCGTCAACCGAGGAGGACAGAATGGGGGTGGCAATGGGCCTCGGGGCAGTGGGCCGCAAGCCCACTGGCCACAGCCCTGGGGCCCATGGCCGTCCAACTGGACCAATGGGCTTGGGCAGTAGCTACGATTTTTCGGCACCATCGCCCACCAAAGAATGGGCCTGGGCCGATCAGCCCAACAAGCATGGTGGAACCCGAGACCAAGAATCGGTCGTGGCACTAGGTCGGCGTGCTTGGGCCTTGGCCCCACAAGGCCCACCAAGCAGCGGCACTGACTCACACTGACATCACGCCGCAATGCACACACTTGGATTAACTCAACCGGACCCAAATTGGTACATGGACACCGGCGCAACTACCCACATGACATCCGATCAAGGTACTCTCACGTCTTATTCCAATTTGAGCAATAATTGTGGTATAATTATTGGTAATGGTAATTTAATTCCAATTCAAGGTTATGGTCATAAAACGTTGTCTCCCCCACATCCACCCATTGTCTTAAAAAATGTTCTTCATGCCCCTAAATTGATTAAATTTTTAGTGTTTGTTCGTAAATTCACCACTGATAATTGAGTTTCTAATGATTTTGATCCTTTTGGATTTTCTGTGAAGGATTTAAAGACAGAGATTTCTCTCATGAGATGTGATAGTAGGGGAGATCTTTATCCTATCACACTCACGTCAAGTCTTACCATCTACTTTTGCGGCTATTGCTCCTTCCATGTAGCATGCACGTCTCAGTCATCCGGGTCATCTATTTTATCTTCCTTAGCTAAAATAATTTTATTTCTTGTAAGGTACGCGTAGTACTCCGAATTGTCAAGCTTGCTCTTTAGGGAAAATTTGTTAAGTTACCATTTGTAGAATCTAATAATCATACTTTAATGTCATTTGATATTATTCATAGTGATCTATGGACGTCTAATACTCTTAGTCTTTGGGTCATCGATATTAGGTTCTTTTTTTGGATGATTATTCTAAATTTTATGGACGTTTCTGATAACGAAAAAAATCTCAAGTTGTTTCCATCTTCCTAAAATTTAAAACATTTATTCGAACCCAATTCGAACGGAAAATAAAAAATATTCAATGTGATAATGGCAAGGAATATGCTAATAGAGTGTTTCGAGAATTTTGTGCTAATAATGAGATCAATTTTCGGTTCTCTTGTCCTCATGCTTCTTCACAAAATGAGAAAGTCGAATGCAAAATTCGTACCATTAATAACATTGTCCGAACTTTATTAATTCATGATTTCGTACCCCGTCTTTTTGGCATCATGCTCTACAAAAGGCTACATATCTTCTTAACATTATTCATTCCAAAGGTTTGGCATATTTGTCCCCTCTTCAAATTTTATATCATAAGACTCCCTCGTATTCACATCGCAAGGTCTTTGGATGCTTATGTTATCTGTTGTTTTCATCAACCACAATTAACAAACTCCATGCCTGTTCTAATCCCTCTGTATTTTTGGGTTATCTGTCTAATCATCGTGGTTATAAGTATTTTGATTTATCGTCTAATAAAATCATCATTAATCGCCATGTATTGTTTGATGAGTCCCAATTTCCATTTTCTAAGGTTAATAATCTCGTGTCTAGTTCGTATAATTTTTGGATGATGGTATATCGCCATATATTATTCACCATTTTTCGGACATGTCGCACTGAAATCCAACAATGCCCACTACCCGGGTCCATCTGCGTCGAACGCCATCGCTCACGGCAGTGACTAGGGCTCTCGATATTAAGCCACTCATTTCAATATCGAAACTGTTCCAGTCTCGGGAATTTCAAGTTACCGTGTTGGGCCAGCTGGCTAGTCTGTCACGTGTCCCGATCCTTCCCAAAATTTCCCTAATTATCTCCTGATTCATAGACCAGTCACTCACAATCAACAGGGTATTGTTAAATCGAAAAGACAATTTAATTTAAATTCTAATGTTCTTAAACTATCCTTAACCCGTAATCCTGTGTCTGCTTTAAAAGATCCGGATTAGAAAATTGTTATGACCGACAAATATAATGCTCTTATTGATAATAAAATGTGAGAGTTGGTACCCTGTCCGTCTGATGTTAATATTATTCGGTCTATGTGAATTTTTGCTCATAAGAACAATTCTGACGGTTCTTTTGCGAGGCATAAGACTCGTCTTGTAGACGATGGTAAGACTCAGCAGGTTGGTGTGGATAATGGTGAGACATTCAGCCTATTGGTCAAGTCAGCTACCATTCGCACTTTGCTCAGCTTGGATCTTTCGAAGGTGTACCTCATTCATCAGCTAGATGTGAAGAATGCTTTCCTACATGGTGATCTAAATGAGACTGTCTAAGGGGGAAACTAAGATGTAAAGGTTCAGTTGAGCGCTTCGGTGAAAGCAAGAGCACTTCGAGTTATGATTTATGTAAGGAACATTAACCCAAGGTCGTTCCTGCGATAGACATTAAGTGTTATATGCAGTGTGAGTAGAGGTTAAGTTTCCAAAACCTTAATGATCCTCAACAGTTAAGGTTAGGTTTGGGGAAACTTTTAATGGTTCCTAACACCTGTGAAGTGGGGGTATATCAGAATACTTTGTAGGAGACCACCTATTTAAGTGTGAGGACAAACCGCCTCAAATGAACACACTTAAGAATTCAAGAGTGTCCACGGCCACAACAGACAAAATATTAAAGAAGAATAGAGTAAGAAAAGTTGTTATATTGGTACCGTTGACTTGACTTACACTAAACAATGACGGTTCAAGACATCACGTTCACCGCACAGTAAGTAAGTCCGATGGTATTCAACTAAGGAAGGTTCAAAGCGGAAGCTACCTCTCCTGATGCAACATCGGTCCGCTGAAAGATTGCTATAAATGCTCCTTGTGAGTGCGCCAAAATCTCTTTCAAGAGGAGATTGTTGGAAATTTATTAATGTGGAATAAAATTTATCCTATTATTTATTACTTGAACAATTGAGGCCCCACACGTCGGAAACGTCATTTCCACACACGTGCACTCGTAGTGCTATATATCGTAAATTTCATTAGTGAAAGAGATATTGGTACGTAAGTAAAATGTTTGAGACATAGAATGATGGACGGTTGTTGGTCAAATGACAAGTTGTTACATCCCGTAGTTCAGGTCATGCGCATGAGAGGGTACAAAAGGGAGTAAGACTTAAAATTTTCAAAAGATAGGTTGACGGATTGTTTCGGATGGGTTTTAGTCAACTTTGAGGCGGGTTATGACCCGGTACATTGAGAGTTCCTAAGTGTTTCAAAGGCCCGTATGTAGTTCGTTGAGTCTAGATTCCAACGCAACCAACCGCTCGCCGATAGACGTCGGAGTGTAAAGTTATGGGAGTTACAAGGCGCAGACTTGACGTAAATGCGTTTGTGCAAAGGCAAAGGCCGCGCGCCGAAGCACCGAGGGGTCGCTGGCAGTGGCCGCGCGCCAGATGTAAGCCGCGCACGAAGTTCGAAGAAGTCATGAGGTTTCAGGCCGCGGGATTTTTCGGCGGAAAAACTTAGGAAAATCGATTTTCTCTTTTAAAAGGCCATGAGGGTGACAAGTGTCCCCCCATCTGATTTTTCAGCATGTTTTATATTGACCAAGTCTTCAAGACTTGGTCATCTTTCAAACCTCTCTCTCTCTAAATTAGCTCTCACTTCTCTCTAAAATTCCAAGGGTAATCCAAAGCCTAAGAAAAATCTGAAAAGTTAAGGACAAGAAGGAAGCTTGTGGCTAGCTTGTAGGAGTTGTGGTGGTGGTGTTCTTGGAAAGGAGGCTAGCAAAGTTGTTGGAATAATTTTGGCTAAAGCTCTAAAGGTAACATTTCTTCTCTTGTAGCTAGTTATTGTGTTGCATGTGAAGAAGAAGAGATTTGTAGTAGTAAATAATGCTTTTAGATTCATTGTATGTAAGAAATATGGGTTGGATATGAAAGAATTGGTTAAGAAGATTATGTGAGCATGTTGTAGCCTAAAAACTACCTTAGACTTGTTAAGTTAGTTGTTTTACCTTGTGGGGCAGAATTTTACACACCCAAGTTTAGGTGTGTAATTCCTTTTGAAATGTTTGGATTGTTGAGCCTTAAATGTGGCATTTGGATGTTGAATTCGGTCTTGAGAAAGGTGGCAAAGTATGTAGAAACAAAGGAAATGCTGCCCAATTTTTCATAGAATTTAGTGACTTTGAACTTAGATTATTTCTACATTGAAATTAGAGGTTAATAAACGTATCATGGTTATTATAGGTTGACATATTACTTGCGGTAGTTTGAGCTTAGCAAGTGGATTGACCGAAGAGGTATGTGGAAACTTTCTTACCTCTTGAGCATGAGTAGTTATAACTATATAGTACGGCAGACGTACGTGTTTTAAATGAAGTAAATCCTTTTGTTATACTTGACTTGTTTTAAGAAAATGTCTAAGTGGTTGGGTTAAGAAGTTAACCCGTTTGTTCTTGAGGAGTGGTTTTATCTTAAATAAGGTAGACAAGGATTTCTTGACATAAAGAAGTATAGAGTACTTGGTGTGAAAGTATTGAGTATTGAATTATTCTAAAAAGATAAGAGGCTTGAAGTATTTTTGAAAATTGTGTAAATTTGTTTGAAGTATAAGTCTCTTGGTTAGTACAAGAACGAAATGGTTTATAAGGAGTTATAACGGCTTTATGGGAAGTTAGTTATAACGGCCTTTTAAAAGGATAAGAATGTCTTAATTTCTAAAGCATAAAGTTAGTATAACGGCTTTATGGGAAGTTGGTTATAATAACTTTATGGAAGGTTAAGAAGGTTGTCTAATTCGATTTATGAGCATAAGTTGCCTAGATTGTGAAAAATTGAAGTTACTTGGTTTCAAGCTTTGAAATGAGTTTTCTAAAGGTGTAGTAGCTTACTTTGAAAAATAGACACGCCTTGATAGTACTTTGGCTTGTTTAATCGAGAATTATTCTATTTGTAAATGCCTTGATAGTACTTTGGCTTGTTTAATTGAGAATTATTCCATTTGTGCCTTGATAGTACTTTGGCTTATTTAATTGAGAATTATCCTATGTGTGCCTTGATAAGTACGTTGGCTTGCTTAAATAAGGATTGTTTTGGTTTATGTGAAAGGAAGGCATGGTAATTGCTTTGGTTTATGTAAGGACATGGTATTGCAATTCGAATTAAAAGCATGTAGTTATGAGTCTATTTGGGCGTACCGTCAGTGATGGAGGATTCCACGGGTATGCGGCCATGATGAGGGTTCGTTTCGCTGATGTGATTATTCCATGGATTAGCTCTCCGCAGGGTCTTTGATCACGCAGGGTGGATCTAGTAGTTAGCCCTCGTACTTGCCCCGGTCAGAGACGTGATGCAGGGTGGATCTGGTAGTTGGCTTTCGTACTTGCCCCGGTCAGTGTTAGGGCGAAGTTGTGTGATGCAGGGTGGATCTGGTGGTTAGCTTTGCGATTTGCCTTGGCCGATGCGACGCAGGTGGATCTGCAGAGGCTATCGTACTTGCCTTGGCCGACCGTGATTCGTAATTAGTATTGTTGCAGTGGATCCGTAGCCGGCTTTCGTGCCCGCGATTGAGGACGCAGTGGATCCGGTAGCTATGCTCGCATTTGCCTCGCACGGTTCTTATGATACAGTGGGATCTAGTATTCATGTGTACTTTAGTGTTGTTATATCATGCCGTGATGATGAAGGAATTCCACGCACGATTGATATTATGGGCATGAGACCTATGGTTATATTTGAGTGATGACTTAGAGGCGTGAGTCTACGACTTGACACGGTCGCGTATATGTTGTGTAATCGTAGTTTGGCTATCATACATGTCTCCCGCTTTACATATGCTATTATGATTTCATTCTGATTTTCGGTTCACATACTTGTACTGTTAATCGACCTCCTTCGGGCCGCGTTACGCCGCAGTCGAGTTACGTAGCTTGCTGATCCACACTCTTAGGATCACAGTTCAGTTCTTGGAAAGCTCCATCCCTCCGGAGGCTTTGTCTTTTTGGTATGATTTCCCTGAGGTTATAGATTTTTGTACATTCAGGGGGTATGGCGGGGCCCTGTCCCGCCACAGTTGTTATTCCTAGAGGTCTGTAGTCACGTTTGTGGTTTGTAAGAATAAGTTGTCTTACGATTAAGTATGTTTTATGGCGCACCTTATCGGTTGGCGATGTTTACCTTTTATAAGTTATGTGTTATGTATGTTCATTGCTATTCTCCGATGTATACCGGCGGTGCCGGTAGGTACCGCCGCGCCCGGTCGTCGTGACACGTTGTTCGCATTGGTAATTGAAGGAAGAAGTGTGCATAGTGTAAATATTGGAATGGATCGGAAAATGGTCGCGGAGCCGAGAAGGGTCGCGGCGCCACCCCACCAGGGCCGCGACGCCTCCATGGCTGAGCCGCGACGCTAATTCAACCTCGAGCTACTGGAGCCGCGGAGCCTCCAAGGCCCAGACGCGACGCTACCCAGCCAGAAAGTCAGAAACAAAAATCTAATTTTTGGTGATGTTTGGGCTACTCACAATGACATTCATTCCAACAGTTTTCAGCCATTATTTGGATGATAAATGAGTGTCGTTACTTGGGCAATTCATTGTCATTACATGGGTGATTCAATGTCATTACTTGGCACTTGAAGAGACATTTTCTTACACTATAGTTCTTTGACTCAATTGTTAAACACTTGCAACACTTGCATTTTCAGAAAATCTTCTTCCTCTCTAGCATATCTAAATACTCAAAGTTCTCCAAGAGAAACACTTGAGTTTTCTTTGCTCAAGTGTTTAGTAGTTGTTTTATCTTGGAAGACTATTGTCCATCAACGTAAAAGGATATATATATGGGTCAATCTTGTCTTAAAGACAAAGTGTTATCACTCGACTCAAAACAGTTGTAACCCTTCTTGTTTTAGTGTCTCTTGATTTCAGATTATTAAGATTCAAAAAGCTTTCTGCAATTGATACAAAAATTCAAGACTGATTCAAGAACTCAAAAATCTGATGTTGCCACAATTCTTATTCACAAGAAGCTTGCGGCAATTATAACTTTAACGGTTTGTTTATCCTTTCGAACACTTGTAATATTTATTTGAATATTGCATTATTTTCCAACAGAGATGTCTTCTCAAAATATGAATTTCTTTTAGGAAACGCTCAACTTCAAGAATTTTCCTTGCACATTACCCTTTTTATCTGGTTATTTTAATTTCTTCATTACTATTTGCAAAAAAAATCTTTCTAGTACTCTAGTGCACGAATCTTACACTTTTAGAACGTACAATTGCAAATCTACTCAGTATTAACTAATGAGTTGTGATAGATCCTATATATTAAGGAACTTCAAATCAAAATATAATAACAACTAGTACTCCATTAGTTAAGCCCCTAGATTCAAATCTCAATATTCTATTTTTTTTTAACATCAGCATGAGGGGAACAATCATAATTATTACCACCATTATAAGTTATGATCTCCTAATTAATTTATCCAAAATTGTACAAAGTAAGTTAGGAATATCCGGTCCAAAAAAAAGTGAATTAGAAAAAGGGGAAACAAAAAGGAGGGGGGGTGGGGTGGGAGATAGGCTGTTTGTCTCATATGGACCTTCAAGATTAGACACTACAATTTACATTTTCAGGGAAATTATGGGGGTCCAACTGTTGAATTTAATGTTTTGTGGGGCATTTCTGCAATATTGAATCCTTACCTAACAACACTTTTTTTTTTGTGAAGGCGAACTGGCAAACGCTTCTTTCGTCACAGTGCGATAAACCTGACCGACGTGAATAGCGCAAACCACGTCAGTAGCTTAAACCACACTGATGCCCATGACAATGCGCCCCAAGAGGCGGCTGAGCCAGACGTTACCTCGCTGAACTCATGACTGCTCTCCCACACCACCCAATGAGGATACCCTCTGCCTTCAAGACCAACTGGTCTAGGGCTTCGGATACCTAACAACACTTTTGATTAAGACTAAAACTGGTTTTGTACTAATTGACATGCAGTGGGAATTGTTGTGATATTTTCATTCGTAATTAATTGAATTTTTTATTTTGTAAAGAGCATTTTATTCTGTCGTTGTTGAGTTAAAAATTTAAATTAATCATGCTAAGTACATAATGCTTAAAAAAAATATACATAGAGTATTTACAAAAGTCATACTCTGTTTTATAAATTATTATTTTTATTGAATAAAAACGATGATGTCATTTAGGTGCAATGTTGCATATGGTAGATAGGATAGGAGTAATATATTGAACTCGTATTTGACTTTTGAATTTTAGATAGTGGTCAATTGCTATCCATTTTTGAGATCATAAAGATGTTGCTTTACAACTCAAATTAATGGGATCGACTATATAACTTCAAATATATGTAAATTGCTTATTGATCACATTCTTTCTTTTAAGTTTATAAATGCGATAGATAAAATGTCTTTACATTTAAGAATCTTTCTTGTTTCTTCTTCTTCCAAAATCAAATTTCTGAAGAACACATAAAGTAGATTCGCCAGATGTAAATTTCTTGTGCTAGAACTTCACTTAGATAGTTATATCCTCAAGACAGACGTCCGGAAAACTGCAGTACAAGCGGGAACAAATTTTTATCTTAAGTCACTACATTTGCAGGCCTCTATCTACAAATCAAGTTAGTACGTGTTTATGCTTTGTTGAATTCATTGTAGTTGATTTCAATATTGTTGGTTCCTTATTGTTGTTGAGTTCAATTATTTGAATTTCGTTCATATAATATTGTGGTTAAACATTGAAGGTCTAGATTGACACTAACAATCTAAGACAAAAATTCTCAGAAAAATTTACTTTTCTGACTGTGTGAAGCTTGCAAAATTTTCAGAGAACACACTTTCCTGATTTGAAAAAGGATGGATCAATCTGGATCATCAATGGTGAAGAACCATGTGGAGAAACTCGAGAAATTCAAGGGTGCTGATTTCAAGTGTTGTCTTCTGTTTGTTCTATTTGACAACACTTCACGTGGCAAACGTGTTGACTGCTGAGGCTCCAACGACACTACCGGAGGGAGAAGGAGAGAGTGTTCCAACTGAGGAGGCAAAGGCCGAAAGGCTAAAGACGATTAAGACTTGGTGGACACAAGAATTTCTATGTAAGAACTACATTCTCAATGCCTTGGATGATACTCTCTATGACATATACTCCACATTCGGGACAACACGGGAGTTATGGCAGTCACTTGAAAACAAGTACAAAACTGAAGTTGTTTGTTCCAAGAAGTTCGTAATCGGAAAGTTTCTAAACTTCAAGATGAGCGATGCAAAAGCAGTTGTCAAGCAAGTGGTGGAACTCCAAGTTATTGTTCATGAACTGGAGGTTGAAGGTATGGGCCTTAAATAATATTTTCTTGTTGGTGTTATTATTGAGAAATTACCTCCTTCTTGGAAGGATTTTAAGGTTTATTTGAAGCATCTAACGGAGGAAATGAGTTTTGAACAATTGGTTCTGAAAATTTGTGTTGAAGAGGACAACCGGAAGAATGAAAGGGCCGATGTTGTTTCATTGGAACCTAATGCCAACATGGTAGAAAACAATGCTTCAAAGGCCAAGTTTTAGAAAGGCAAGGGCAAATTTGTTGGTGTCAAGCCATATTTTGCAACCGAGAGGAATGCACTAGCCCCACAAAGGAACAATGCATTCAAGAAATCACAACTAGGCTTATGTTAGGTATGTGGAAAACCGAGGCACAGGGCAAAATATTGTCGCCTTCTCAAGAGTCAAGGTGATGGTGTTGGAGGTCCGAGTAATGTCAACCAATCCAACCAGGTTGAAACTAAGAATCAATTCGTTGGAGTTGTGGCTGCTCAAGAAAATCTGATTACAAATTCAACCGATTGGTGGATGGACACAGGTGCAACTATGCATGTATGTTCAGAGAAGGATATATATTCATATTACCAAGCCATCAAGGATGGAGAACTATTGTTTGGTGGGAATGTTGCTTCTGTGAAGGTGGAAGGCAAAGGGAAAGTGACGTTGAGGCTCACTTCCGGCAATTATCTTGTACTCACCAATATTCTACATGTGCCTGAAATTTGTAAAAATTTAATTTCTGGCCCTGTTCTTAGCAACAAGGGCTTTAAGTTAGTTTTTGAATCTGACAAATTTGTACTCACCAAAGGTGGGGTGTATGTAGGCAAGGGCTACCTCACTGAGGGGCTCTTGAGCTAAGTATTATGCGTCTTAAGGCATTTCGTTATTATCGAAAACGCAGCAATATCAACGCTTACGAGTATGTGATTGATTCCCTTTCTTCTTTATGACATTCTTGATTAGGCCATGTAAATTATCGTTCCTTACAAAGAATGATAAAGATAGACATGTTGCCAAATATTCCATGAACAAAATAAACAAATGTGGGGTATGCATAGAGTCTAAATATGCAAGTCATCCTCACAAATCTGTTGTGAAATCAAATGAAGTGCTTGGTTTGATTCATAGTGATTTATGTGATTACCAAGAAACCTCTTCTCGTTGAGGAAAGAACTACTATATATCGTTTATCGATGATTGCAGTAAATTTTGCTATGTATACTTAATACATACCAAAGATGAGGCTTTGAACATGTTTAAAACATACAAAGCAGAAGTAAAAAATCAACTTGACAAAAGAATTAAGATTCTAAGGTCAGACCGAGGTGGTGAATATAAATCTAATGGGTTCAAGGAATTCTGTTTCACTCATGGTATAATTCATCAAACCACTGCGTCATATACTCCACAACAAAATGGAGTTGTCGAACGAAAAAATAGAACATTGAAGAATATGATAAATTCAGTGTTGGTTAGTTCGGGTGCACCTTTAAGTCTATGAGTGAGGCATTAATTACTGCGAATATGATATTGAATATAATTCCTCAAAATAAAAGTGATCAATCTCCATACGAATTATGGAATGGAATATTGTCTACTTTCAAAAAGATGAAAGTGTGGGTTGCCTAGCAAAAGTTCAAGTTTCCTTACCAAAGAAAACTAAACTTGGACCAAAAACAGTATATTGCATTTATGTTGGTCTTGCCAATAATAGTGCGGCATATAAGTTTTTGGTGTATCATTTTGTTAGCGATTTTGCTTATGCTTTACGCAAGTGCACGTATCGCTCAAGTAATATAGTCTTGGTAAGACCGAATATCATCCTCAGGGACTGGTTTTCAATTACCAAACATCTATCCTAAGTTATCTATTTGACTATCGATATTTTGTTTTGGTTTTATCTATAAACTACTGAAGTAATTGCAGAAATTAACTTTGCTCACTTATTGCTCTTCGCCACTTTACCTTTTTAGACCACTGTGACTCAAAAAGAAAGAAAAATACCCTAACACGACACATATTTGAACAAAAATGAGCAAAATACTAACTAAAAATGACTCTAAAATTACATATAAAATATGCCTAACAAACACCCCAAACTTAACATTTGCTCGCCATCGAGTAAAGATTAAAATAGAATCAAAGACACAAAAAAAATAAAAGACTCAAAAACTCTGTTCAACTTGCTGCACAAATGTCACTAGAAAAATATGAATGTCAATTGGGATAATATGAAGGAACAAATATAGCATGAATTCAGAAATCTAAAATTTTAAGTCAGATATTTCGCAAATTCATTTCAATCATGCTCAATAGAATGTCAACATGCGTCTATTATTGAATTCACCCGACCCCTGACTCATTGTACTAGTTACTGCTATAGCTAGTGCTAGTGTTGTATTGGTGTATTGCTAGTGAACTTACAGAGCGAGCTGTAAAGGTAGAAAAAACAGATCAATCAAGAGATAGTAGTTCGGTTTTTTCCTAAGCAAAGACGGATATGGAAGTATGAATACATAACCTATGCATGTCAATTTCAAAATTCTATGGCATGTTCACTTGCTATTCTCCACTAGTCATAGACATACGTACTAGAGATCTTCAGGACTTTTCAGGGTTGTAATGTAGGCTTAGGCATGGGTAGGTAAAAATAGGTATTTAGGCTCAATTACGTACCATAAACATTTTCATTCAACTCCTTCTTCCCCCTTCTTGAAATTCTTTTTAATCTCATACCTATTTTTTTCCTCTTTTATTTTGAGAGAATGAGATACATTATAAATAACAGACACCCCAAACTTAGGCTTTTGCATATTCTTCATTGGGGTGCACCAAATTTTTCAATTCTCTTTTCGTTTCTTTTTAAACACTTTTCATCCTAAGAGTTTTCAATTATCACTTATGACACAAACATGGAATCATAGGGTGTTAAATAAAGATCTTATTTAGGCTCATAGGGACTGACTAAGGATGCAATTTATTGTCAGGGATAAGCAGTGAATGGTAAGAAGGTCTAACAAAGAAATGCATGAGTCATCTCCCTAACATGTACATCCTAACTATTTCACCTCAAATAACAAGCAAGCAGACACCTAGACCTTATCATTGACAACGCATAAATTAAGCACATGTACCCCAAGTAATTTGATTTCATGAATTCTTGGCATATCTAGCTCAAGCATTCAGATTTTTGCTTCTAATTCCATTACATTATCCACTTACTTCACTAGGCGTTTCAAGTGACTACAACATGCATGATCATAAAAAAAAATTGACTCATATAGAACACAAAAAGACTCAAAACTGGATGGACACACAAAAATAGAATAAGATAGAACTCCCCCCAAACTTAAATGACACATTGTCCATAATGTGTACAAGACTCAAAATAAAAAAGACGGGACGACTTACAAACTTTACGATTTAAAATGGTGGCGGTGGCGGGTAATGCATGGTCCATTGATCGAACCTGGAGCTCAAATCATCAACACGTTGGGTCAAGTGTTGTTGACCCTGCATCATGGTGTCCAGGCTCTGCATCATCCTCTGTTGATTCATGAGCAGTTGCTCCATCATTGACACTGGAGGTTCCAAGGCTAAAGGTAGTTGGTGGCTGCTGTTGCCTACCTCATATTGAGCCGTTGGCTCAGGCTCTTATGCTTCCATGGCAGCCTCTTATACTGCTGCTGTTGGGCCTCTTCTCATTGTTGCTGCTGCTCTAGGGACTGGTTCGGAGAAAGAGTGCACTAAACCATATGTCACATGAGGCTGACTCTTCTCAAAAGTATCAGTAACGAAGGTTGAGACTCCATGCCTAGCACATAAGGCACAAATGAGTGATCCATGTCCCAACCCACCAGTGGTGGCCAACCTGCTGATCTCCCTAATACTCTGCACTATTTCATGCCCAATGTCAATTGTCTTTCCCGTCATGATTACATATATCATCTTAATTCTATCTCCAGACACTCTGGTGAAGTGTGTCGATGGAATCAGGCGAGCACTTACAAAATACAACCAACCGCCGGTCATTATTGAGCCCGACACTGAATCCCTAGCTCCATTGCGAGCAAATTCATACTCAGCCCCTGGGCCGCATAATGTCTCTACGACTGCGTTCCACATGATGTGGCTGACATCTCTAGACCAACTTCTGAAATGGTATGGGTTATAGCCCTGGTTTTCAACATTAGTTGTCCCCAACACTGCATTCACCACTTCAGAATTTACGGACACATATTGCCCTCTCATAAATCATCTTCCATATGTCTGCTCCGGATAATTAGCATAGAATTCTCTTACCATGCTAGTGTTCTGCGGTGGAACCCTTTTTAGATTGGTGAATATTTTCCAACCATTCACCTCGATCATAACCCTAATTGGCTCGTAGGCATCATCATCATCAAACGGCTCTCTCTGGTAGTCCATGTCTCTTTCTGGTATCAAGGTCCTAGTACTTATCCGGTTATACCGCTCATCCGCTTCTTTGCTAGTGAACCTAGTAATATCATATTCAGGAGCTGATGTAGATGGAGAAGCCCTGGTAGTTCTTTTTCGAGAAGACATTAGAGAGTCGTTGGAAAAATTTCAGCAGCGTTTCCTTTATTTTCTTAAGGTTTTCAAGCAACTATCAACTCTCTCAAGCAACAATTAATCAAACCCAATCCACCAAAATAGTTCTTTCACCACTAATCAATCCCCCATACAACACTTCACCCCAAAATCACCAATATTCAGCAGCAATATCACACAATAATCACCCACATAACACCCAAGATCCCAATCTATTTTCTCCACTAGCTTTTAAATCCTTAAGAACAACAATGAAGGTTACCTTTTAGAGTGCTTGTTCTTTCCCGCTTTCTTGACCCAAGTGAAGAATAATGTTATGGCAAAGATGCTAGGAGTTATTATTGGTGATGGGTTGTGAGAATTTGAGAGATTTGGTAGAAGATGCGGTAGATTTCTAGGTGAAGAGGGAAATTTTTCGTGGGTTTAGAGAGGAGGGAGAAATAATTGGGTTATTTGGGGCGTGAATTGGGGAGTTAGGGTTTTATTTTCAAAAATCCTGCTTAGGCGCCGCGGTCCTGCAGACCGGCACCACGGCGCCGCGGTCCTGCAGACCGGCACCACGGCGCCCAAACTTCTGCAAGTCCTCTGATAAATAAGCACCGCGACCCTATTTTTTTTGGCGCCACGGCGCCCAAACTCCTGCACGTGTTCTGGACTTTCAGCGCCGTGTCCCTGTTTCTTGGCGCCGCGGCGCTGCACCGATTTTCTCCCTTCTCGCTTTTTTGTGCTCTATTTTCAGCCTTTTACCTGTCATCACAGCACCACAAAAAAATACCACACGTGAGACTGTTCTAACTAAGCTAAATTGCATAAGTTAAAACCTTGGGTTGCCTCCCAAATAGTGTTGTCTTTAACGTCTTGTAGCCGAACGCAGGTTCCTTATTAAGAATTATTGGGGTAATTTAACCCCACAACTTATCCATTTCAGGGTCATTCTTCTCTTTCGCACTCTGTTTTTCTTTTTCTCAAGAGGGGGTTTAGCAAGACTTACTTGTGTTGGCGGACTGATCTCCCTGGCTTTGGCTTTCTTGGCTCAGCTCAATGTCTTTGTCTTGGCTGAGACACTTGTTGATGGCTTGAGATTCAATGTTGTACTTAAACACCTTGAATACCATCTCCTCTTCCTGGACCCTTAGTCTCAGTTCTTCCTTTTCTACATCAATTAGGGCTCTCCCAGTTGCTAGGAAAGGTCTCCCCAAAATGATTGGTATCTCATCATATTCCTCCATGTCAAGGATGAAGAAGTCTGTTGGGAAGAAGAACTTCCCCACCTTGACCAGCACATCTTCGATTATGCCTATGGGGTGCACCACAGTTCTATCGGCCAACTGTAAATTAACTATGGTTGGTTTGGCTTCACCCAAACCCAATCTCTTGAAGACAGACAGAGGCATTAGATTGATACTAGCCCCTAGATCACGCGATTGCTGCATTGCGTGTCACCTACCAATAGTGCAGGGGCGGTGAAACTCCTCGATCCTTAAGCTTAGGAGGCGGTTTCTTTGCGAGGATGCACTGCACTCCTGCATATTAAAGACAACATCTCATAATGTTAGCCTTCTCTTTTTCCCCAATATCTCCTTCATGAACTTGAAGTATGCTGGCATCTGTTCTAGCGCCTCAATGAAAGAGATATTTACGTGCAGCTTCTTAAACACCTCCAAGAATTTAGAGAACTGCTTATCTACTACCTTCTTTTGTAGCCTCTGAGGGTAAGTGATGCGCAAAAAGATGCACACACTTTAACGCAAGTGCACGTTATCGTGACAAGTAATATAGTCCTGGTAAGACCGAATATCGTCCACAAGGATTAGGGTTCAAGTATCAACTGTCTATCTTTTGGTATCTATTTGGCAATTGATATTTGGATTTGTTGTTTATAACTAAGAATTATAAAGACTAATTTAACTAATGAGTTTACTTCAGATGTGATGGGAATATAGCTTCCATGTCTCTTCAACTATCCGCTTATGTTATTTATTAATGCAATGAATTATGGTCTTCTCTGGAGAAAGCGAGTTCTGAAATCGTTTTATATTCCCGTTAAGGATATATAAACACTCATTGATGTGCATCTTACCTACCTTTCGGTGATAAGGATAACTCTATAGGAGGATTAAGAACAAAAACCTAGTTAACCGTCACGCACGCGCAAAAATTAGGGTTTTTAAGCCTCTCATTAACGCTACATAAATAATTGAGGTATTTTCATCCCCAATCCAAGAATGTCTACCCAACTTACAACATATTCAAAATCTCTCCTTTCGAAGTAAATTAGAAATCATATAGTGATAATTAGTTGTCAATTAATTACCAAGCATTCAACGATTATTGGATAAATCTCTCAAAGAAGAATAATAACCATAAACACGTTAATTCATAACATAAGTTTCTAGAGAATTAACATGGAAAACCTATAAGAGAATTAGTTCTAGCCATTGACATGAGAACTAATTCAAAAGTCATCATACAAAGCGAAATAAAGAAAAGAAGAAGGAAAAGAAAGTACTAAATTATGGTCTCCAATCTCAAGCAAGAATCTTGAGTTGTGCGAAGGGAACCCTTAAAATCTGCCTAGGGTTCTCCTTTTATAGGTGAAAACCGCCCTTAACTTTTCCTGCAGGCTGACCGGAAAATCGTCAAAACCACGATTTTCAGCGTCGCCGTGCGCCGAACTCGTGATACTTCGGGTGAATTGGCGCGCGATCTGATTCTCTGCATGCAGAGGCCGCGGCCTGCAACTCAGTAGCCTCTCGATGATTAGCGCCGACTCGCACTGTTGACATGAGGCGCGTACCTGGTCTTCGCCTCTGCGGATATTGGCGCCGCGTATCTGCGAGGCGCGGCCATTGATCTGGTTCGCAATTTCTCATTTTTTTTTAGCTCTGGAACCTCCTCTTTTGCCCTCTTTTAGCTCTTTTTCTGCCATTTGGCCATTTTAACCACTTTGACTCAAAAGAAAGGAAAACTACCCTAATACGACACTTATTTGTACAAAAAGGGACGAAAGACTAACTAAAAATGACTCGAAAAGTGTATATAAAATACACCGATCAGTAAGGAATTCTCTCAGTGTACTCCCTCAAAGGTGCTGATGGAGCTTTCTCAACTATAGGGTGGTCCTCAGTGACCCCCTCATTTTCTACCTCAACTACCTTCTCACATTCTTTTTCATTCACCACTGCAGGTTGAGGAGCAACTTGTTCCAGTTGTTTCTCACTTCTTAACAACACTGCCTGACACTGCTCTCTAGGGTTTACCTCTGTATTGTTTGGGAGAGTGCTCTGTTGCCTGTTATTCACCATGTTGGCCAACTGCCCTACCTGAGTCTCTAAATTCCTAATGGATGACCTTGCTTCTGTCATGAATTAGTGAGTGTCAACAAAGCTACCCTCAATTCATCTGGTTTTTCATGTGGGGCATATGGACTAAACTGTTGTGAGGATGAGGCCTGATTAAGTGGTGGTTGATTCTTATATTGGCCTCTGAACTGAGTCTGCTGCCCTTGGTCACTCCTCCATGAGAAATTTAGGTGATTTCTCCACCCTGGATTGTAAGTGTTAGAATATGGATTATTATGGGGCCTTTGGAAGTTACCCACTGCTTGACACTGAGCTTGATCCATAGGAATGTTGTTAGGGTCAATAGTTGGGCATCTATCGAAAGTACGTGGACCCCCACAAATCTCACAAGTCACTGGCATATGGACCGCGTTTACCGACATAGTATTCTGCTGGAGCTTCTTGGTTAGGAGACCAACTTGTGCATTCAATGCTGTAATGACGTCTAGCTCATGAACTCCTATCGATTTTTTTCCACATGCCCCCCTCTCATCTGGCAAGTGATTATTGGTGGCCATGTCCTCCAGCAAGTCAGGGCCTCATGTGCTGTCCTTCTCATAAAAGTACCACCTGCAGCTTGCATCAATGATAGTCCTTGTGGTCCCACTCAGCCTATTGTAGAAGATGTGAACCAAATTCCATTGTTCCAGGCCATGATGTGGGCACTTCCTCTGCAGATCCTTAAACCTTTCTCAAGCTTCATATAGTGACTCTCCATCGGTCTGGTAGAAGTTATTCAACTCTCCTCTCAGCTTGGCTGCTTTCGAAGGTGGGAAGAACTTCGCAAAAAATTTATGTGCTAGATCCTGCCATGTGAATATGAAGTCTGTTGGCAGGGAGTTCAACCAAACCTTCGCTCTGTCCCTGAGTGAGAAAGGGAAAAGCCTCAACTGAATGACATCATCAGTAACGCCATTATACTTGAATGTGGCACATAACTCCAGGAAGTTAGCAATATGCATGTGTGGGTCTTCAGATGGCAACTCTCCGAACTGGACTGTGTTCTGTACCATGCTTAGGATTGCAGGCTTTATCTCAAAGTTGTTTGCTCCTATTGCTGAGAGTCTTATGCATGTATGTGCCCCAGTAACTCTTGGCAGAACATAATCTCCCAGGCTCCTCTCGGCTTGGACCTGAACTCGATTTTCTACATCTATAAGCAACTCTGGGGGCACTCTTTGGTTGGGTTGATGATCACCTATCCCTTCATTCAGCTCATTATTGTTTTGCAAATTCCCCACTGCTAACAATTCAACAATCCTCTTGTTTCTCCTGTTCTGCTTGCACGTCTTTTCAATTTCAGGGTTGAAGGGAACAAGTGTGTCTGTTCTTCTTCTTCTTCGCATAGACTAGATCCGTGTAATAGATCAAAATCAACAAGCAAATCAAGGCAATAGGGCTCTAACAATAAAAGAAAATAATAATAAAAAGAATAAAAGCCAAATTAGAAATTAAGAATAGATACTTTGATATTGAAACTACGTCAATCCCCGGCAACGACGTCAAAAACTTGTTAGCGATTTTGCTTATGTTTTACGCAAGTGTACGTATCGCTCAAGTAATATAGTATTGGTAAGACCGAATATCGTCCTCAGGGACTGATTTTCAATTACCAAATATCTATCCTAATTTATATATTTGACTATCGATATTTTGTTTTGGTTTTATCTATAAACTACTGAAGTAATTGCAGAAATTAACTAAAATACTTTATTTGAATCAGTTATGGTGGAAATAGGGTTTCCAATCACCTCGACTATCCACTCGCTTTAATCATTAATGCAGCAATAAAGGTTCTTCTTCTATTTTAAGATAGCAGGTTAGCTAGATTGTTTTATATTTCGGTTAGGATATATAAACGCTCAATCCCAGTGCAGAAATCTTCTATATTCTATGATAGATTTTATCACATAGGAGGATTAAAAACAATAACCTATGAAGCTATACAAGTATCGGGGTACTTTCGTCCACGATTTTTAACCTATGTCAATTCAACTACAGCATATCTAAATCTCCCCTCTCGGATCTCGATTCGAAATCATATACGTGATGATAACTAGTGATCAATTAATTATCAAACAATCAAACCAAATATTGAATAAATCTTAACTATACGAAGAAGAAACCAAATACTGCATTAATTCATAAAGACGAGTTTCAAGCGATTCGAAAGGATAACCCTAATTAAAAGTTTAGCTCCTAGCCATAGACATGCTAAGAACCAAAGTAATATCCAACATGAACTAAATTGAAATAAAGCAAAGAAAAGAAAATACTTTGAAACAAGTCTCCAATCTTGTAGCCTCCAAGAAAACTATGTTGTGTTGTGAAGAAATGTTGAGTAACCCTTTAAAAAAATCTGCCCAAAGGACTTTTTATATGCTCCACAAACGTGTACCCTGGACCTCCTTGCCTTTGTCCAATTCCCATTCGGATCTGGATAGTTTTCCGCCTCGGCGTTGCGGCCCTGCTGACTGGTGATGCGGCGCCTTAACTCCTGTAGCCTCTCAGATCTTTGGGCGCCACGGCCCTGCCTTCTTGCGCCGCGGCTCTGCTTCTGCTTTTGTCTGGATTGCCAACTTTCGTCAATTTTGGCTCGGGAACCTCCTTTTCTGCCCACTTATTGCTTTTTTTTCGTCACTTTACCTTTTTAGACCCCTGTGACTCAAAAACAAAGAAAAATACCCTAACACGACACATGTTTGAACAAAAATGAGCAAAATACTAACTAAAAATGACTCTAAAAGTGCATATAAAATATGCCTAACACATTTCGATGTTGAAGGTATTCACAAAAACACATTTATGAAATCTGCTGAAGCCGAATTTTTTGAGGATATTTTTCCTTTTAAAGACAAGGATAAAAGTGTTCTTAATTCTAAGAAGAGGACACTACCTCAAAATGATGATAATCTTACTTCATCGGTTCAAGAAGAAATTCTGAACCGATGAAAAGTAAACGTGGTAAAATGGCCAAAGCTTTTGGACCAGACTTTATGACCTTTTCCATTGAAGGAGAACCTCAAACGTATAGGCCTGCTATGGAATCATCCGAAGCACCTTATTGGAAGAAGGCCATCCAAAGTGAAGTAGAATCCATTGTACAAAATGATACATGGATATTGGTTGATCTTCCTCCGGGACAAAAACCAATAGGCCATAAATGGATCTTTAAATGGAAGTTAAGACCTGATGGAACAATAGAGAAATATAAAGCTTACATAGTAGCCAAAGGATTCCGACAAAAGGAAGGTGTAGATTTCTTCGATACCTACTCACCAGTGTCTAGAATTACGTCTATAAGGACGCTAATTGCTATAGCAGCGATTCACAATTTGGAAATACACCAAATGGATGTGAAGACTGCATTCTTAAATGGTGAACTAGATGAAGAAATATATATGGAACAACCCGAAGGGTTTGTTATGAAAGGTCAAGAGAATAAAGTCTGTAAGTTGGTTAAGTCGTTATATGGACTTAAACAAGCGTCAAAGCAATGACATGAGAAGTTTGATAATACATTATTATCAAATGGTTTTCAAATAAACGAATGTGACAAATGTGTCTACATTAAGGAATGTAATAATGCATATGTCATTATATGCTTGTATGTGGATGATATGCTAATTATGGGAACAAATAAGGATGTAATTCATCAAACTAAGAAGACGTTGCATGCCGCTTTCGATATGAAAGTTATGGGAATAACGGATGTCATTCTTGGTATTAGAATTCAAAGGAATTCTGAGGGTTATATATTAACTCAATCCCATTATGTAGAGAAGGTCCTTAGAAAGTTTGGACAATATGATGATAGATCGGTGGTTACGCCATTTGATTTCGCTTGTCACCTTAAGAAGAATGAAGGTGAAAGTGTGTCTCAATTGAAGTATACGCAAGTTCTTGGAAGCTTGATGTACATAATGAATTGTACGAGATCGGATTTAACATATACAGTGAGTCGTCTTAGTCGATACTCACATAATTCTGGAAATGATCATTGGGTAGCGCTAATAAGGGAACTACGATCTTTAAAGCATACAATGAACTATGGATTGCATTATACGAAATATCCCCCTGTATTAGAAGGATATTGTGATGCTAATTGAATTTCCAACCATTCAGAAAGTAAGTCCACAAGTGGGTATGTATTTACACTGGTGGAGCATCGGTATCTTGGAAATCATCAAAGCAAACGGTAAATACGAGATCAACTATGGAAGCAGAGTTTGTAGCCTTGGATAAAGCTGCCGAAGAGGCAGAATGACTAAGAAACTTCCTAGAAGGTATTCCGTTGTGGACAAAGTCAGTGACCGCCATTTGCATACATTGTGATAGTATGGATGCCCTGACGAGGGCAAATAATCAAATATATAATGGCAAATCAAGGCACATAAGGCGACGTCATAATACAATACGAAGCTTGCTGAAGAATGAAATAATTTCCATTGATTATGTAAAGTCAAAGGACAATATAGCGGATCCTTTGACAAAAGGCCTTACACGAGAGCAAGTCGTATTTACATCGAGGGGAATGGGCTTAAAACCAATACAATGAGTTGTGAACTGGTGGAAACCTTACCTATCATAATTGGAGATCCCATGGTTTAGGTTCAAAAGGCAAACTAGCTGAGGAAGACTCAAGGAGCGTAAAACACACATATGCTCGTTCCTATGGTGTACTAGTGTGTTAATCCGTTGACGATAAAGGGCTGAACTTTTGTTCTTAATAATATTAATAGCTTTTATGGTGGGATAGTACGGACTATTCTTGATTGATATTACCTATGTGAGATTGATGTGGGGTCACATCTGGGAGAACCGAGATGGCTAAGTTTTCTAAAAATTCTCATGAAGATAGGAGTTGTTCATGACCGAAACGAACACAACTATAAGAATGAAAATATGTTGATATGATATGTGTGATGCTTGTTGTCTCGGTTTACTACAAAACGTGAATAATTCAAGGCATTACGTTCACTACTTCACAAGTAGACCCGATGGGTATTCACTACGAAAGGTTCAAGTCTAAAAGACATCTTTTCCGATGCATATCGTGTCTCGTTTGGCAGAAATGACGATAAGTTCATTTTATCTTATTTTCTATCTACATGTGGGGTATTGTTAGATGTGTGAATAGAAAATGTGGGGTATTGTTGGAAGTTGAACTTGTAGAAGAAGAAAAGATTAAGTGATTGCACTGTGAATTTAAGGCACAGCGTCGCGGTGCCCAGGGCGAGGCGCGGTGAAACTCAGAGCCTCGGGAATTACGGCGTCGCGGCGCGATGCGAGGATCGTGTGACGTAACGGGATTTTCCAGTTTGAACCAAAAGTTACAACTCTTCACATAGAGTCACAACCTTTGATGAATGGCTGCTTAAGGTCGAAAATAAATGCTATATAAGCATGATGATCACTTGTTAGAAAAAAAACACAATTAACAAGATTGATCTTCATATTTGAGAATAAAAATCATTTTGAAGAATCTTTCTTGTTGCTTCTTCTTCTTCTTCCAAAACCAAATTTCTGAAGAACACATAAAGTAGATTCGCCAGAAGTGAATTTCTTGTGCTAGAACTTCACTTAGATAGTTGTATCCTCAAGGTAGACGTCCGGAAAACTGCAGCACAAGCGATGGCGAATGTTTGTCTTATGTCACTGCATTTGCAGGCCTCTATCTACAAATCAAGTTAGTATGTGTTTATGCTTTGTTGAATTCATTGTAGTTGATTTCAATATTGTTGGTTCCTTATTGTTGTTGAGTTCAATTATTTGAATTTCGTTTATATAACATTGTGGTTAAACATTGAAGTTCTAGATTGACACTAACAACATCTACGTGTCAGTGTTACAATATAGTCTGAATCAGGCCGTCTTTGGGCCCGTGCGAGGTGTGCTAGCGCACAGGGCCCCGGAAAACGAAATATTTTAGGAGCCCTTTTTTTCATTTTTTATTAAGTAGTATTAACTAGAATTTACTGTAAATGTTCATAATTCGCAGGTCTTAGCTCAATCAAAGTAGTGTTGATTAACTTGAAGTTGTATTGTGTTGTTATTTACAATTTAAAATTATTTCTAGTTATTGAAATTGTATATTGACTTATATTAAGGTCTCACCTTTACGAATTAGAACAGAGCCCCCAAAATATTTGAGACGGCTCCGATCTTGGGGGCAAAAGGCGAAATCCCTTGTCCGCAGGGCCCTTACTCTCCGGCCTGACAGAGATTAGTGGAGGAGGTAAATTATGGTGACTCAGCGGTCCACTACGTGAGAGGCACAATGTTTGGTACCCATAAGGAGTCACACCTCTAAGGGAGGAATGAAATTTTTACACTACAATTGTCAAGGCTCAAACGTGTCTATTTAGGGGCAAACTACCATCCTGAAATCAAGTGAGTTACATGGGCCAAGGATCTTCCTCTCATGCGGGGTGGAAGTACTAATTTCTAAACATATAAGAATATGTCCATTGCCTCCACTTAAGAGAATCAGTTTGAATTCTAAGTTACTCATTCAACGTAATTATCATTATCATCATGGCCATCTCATAAATCAACTTTAGACGACTTTTTTCTTCTCTTTTTCTAACAAAATGATAAAAAAGATTGAAAATTAAATAGTATTCTTATCTTTGTTCAATGAAGATTTCCTTTCCTAATTACGTTTCCCACTTTCCTTCTTTCTAATGCAAAGTGAAATTCTTAAATTCTTTTTATTATTATATTTTTAATATCAATCAATACTTTACCAACTTGTCATAATATAGGTCTTTTATGAGTTTGGTAGAGTATCTCTACTAAATTCAATGGTATACAGAGACTGTAACAATTCTAGAAAATAATTCATTAAATGACAATATTAGATTATGAAAAAACTACTATAATTAGAGACTGTAACAACTCTAGAAAATACTCACTATTGTGATTCTTCTCATATCAATATGGTGAAAAATATATCATAAAATATTAATCAAAGTTCACGTAATTTGATTTTTGAAAATCGAAATGTGACAAGTATTTGAGACGAATGAAGTATTAGTTTAGTTTAGGAAAAAGTATCAAATCCATATTAGTTAAATTTATAACATTTGCATCAGATTTTTTTTGTCTGCTTAAGAAATAAAATAAAATAAAATATAAATATTTGCTATCACACTATATTCCAGTCTTTACCCTTGTAGCTTTTACATAATTCCACATATATCCCCCACTGTCGGCCTATCCCTATCATCTACAGCTACCTGTATAGTACATGAAAACGAATACAACTAGAAGTCAATTTCTACCAAGAAAAAAGCCTAAAAATTTTATCTTTTTCTCTCCCTCTATCTCTTTCATAGTGTGATAGTGTTAAATATAGCAGATTTAGACGAGTTGAGCAACAATGGTGATTCATTTACTGTGGGACTGAAATGAGAGAAGAGGAGAAAGATATTTTTGTGGTAGCTTTTCTAATTTTCTTAATCCAAACATATAGCACTAAGTGCTTATTTATACAAGTGAAAGGATCAACTAACTAACAATTCTAGAAGCTACTATTTTAACAACTTGACTAACTCAATATATCTCAACACCCCGTAAGCTAGGAGATCTGAAGATATTTTTTTCATTCCTAGCTTGGACGTGAGTTACAGTGAGCAACAACACATTGAGCAGCAACGAAACGAAGAACTCTTCGTTCTCTAGTCACACTCGAACTAAAAAATCCATCAATTCTCTAGTCACACTCGGACCGGTCACACAATAATTTTCTATAAGTTTATGAACGTGGAGTAGAAATCCTGATTTGGGGAAAAATAGACTGAAAAATTCAAGAAACAGACAACTTTTTCCCACTAAGGAAAAAAGAAGCTCCATTTTTATTGTGGTTGATTGGTCCCACCTTTCGACTAGATTGTTTTTTAATTTATTAGTATTATATTTACATTTTTTCCCAGGTGGCGTTCTTCTTCTTCTTCTTCCTCTACATTATTATTATACCATCATCAGTTTAATTGTCCACCACCCTAAAAAAAGCCTAAAAATTAAACCTTTTTCTCTCACACACATACACACAGTAGCATATTTACTTTTCAGTTTCAAGATTGCTTTTTTTCTTACCTTCATTGGTCTTTAATGGCAGCCCCACAAGCCACGGCTAATTTTCTCTGTGTAAATACGTGGGTCGGTGTTTTATTCTTCTGGGGTTCTCTCTTTTAAGTCTTTTTGGTCGGTATTTAGCTACCCTTATAGCCCAAAGGAAAAAAGTAGAGTTCCAAGTATTGAATTATTGTTAGGTGCTTGCTCTTTTTTTGACCCTTGATATTGTTTTTAGTCTATGATTTTTTTATTGTCTTCAAACGTGCCAAAGGGGAAGAAGAGTTTGTGTTTCTGATTGTTACCTGTTTGGTTTGGTTTGCTTTTAATTGCATGATTTATGTGACATGAAAAAGATCCAATCTTGGTGAAGATCACTTTGTGGGTGCCTCTTAATTGATGAAACAAAGGTGAGTTTTTTTTATTGATAAAAAAAGAGTGGTTTTGGGTTTTTCATGTTTCTGCCGACAAAAAAAGTACAAGGATGATGATATGTTTGAGGTCTTTATCACTTGCTGATGCCACATTCTGTGTGTGAAACAGTTTTTTCAATAGTTGAAGGGCCATTGTTGGTTGGAGAAAAGTTGGAATTTTTTGTTCTTTGTATTGAAGGAAGTATTGGAGTTTTTGGTTTGTGAAAAACAAGGTTATAAAAAGTTGATCCCTTTGAAGAATTTGGAGATATCCTTGGAGTAGTGAAGGCAAATTGCTTTCTATGCAGTGTGTTTTTTGGGGGAATTGCACTGGCCTTATTGGAAGTAGTGTTAAAGATTGTTCTTGAAAAGGGAAAAAGCCAATTTTTTGATTCGTTACCAACTAGGTAAGTCTACAGTTCCTTTAACTTTACTCTGTTGGGGAACTAGTGGAGTTAGAAGAGGGACATTGGTTTTCTTGTAAGTACACTTTGCTGCATATTTTATGTCTCTTTTTCCTTGTTTGCTTCTGTGGGTTCCAAAATTTTGGTCAAAACTTTCCATTGTTTCCTTTATCAAACATTTTCACTACTGTAACTGACATGATCTTGGAAGCTTCTCCAGTTAGCTCCAGTGAAATTCCACATTTTGTATATTAGTAAAATTTCATGATCCTTCCATTATGTTTTGTACAAACTTTTTATTGCTTTTACTGGAAGAGATCTGAAGGTGAATCTATTTATACAATTCGACATTGCCTGGTCCATTGGAAATAATTATTTGATGTTTCTAACTAGGATCTTTATTGTCTCTTTAGCAGCATTCATTTCAATGCCCTTTCTTGGATTCAGAAGCTTAGGGGGTTTAAAATCATATGTCCTTGATCTAAGTTTTTTTCTTTCTTGAGCAGATAGGCTATTGGAGTATCAACAATTGAATAGAGTGCACTGAAGTTAATAAGTTCGCGAACATGGCAAAGAGATCACAGCGACACGCTCTGAGATATGAGAAGGATCGAGCGGGTTGCATTTGGGGTTTGATTAGCATCTTTGACTTCCGTCAAGGTCGAACCACTAGAAGGTTACTCTCAGATAGAAAGAGAGTAATCAAACCAGTTGTTGGTAAGAATTGAATCAGTCTCTGATATTTGCTTGCAGCTTTCTACTATCCCGCTGTCAGTTCTCCCATCCGCTCCCCTTGTCCAACAAAATCACATTATTTTGTCTTCAGCAGGTTCTGCTTCTTCAAGCTCTATGCAGGAATTGTCGAATCTCAGTGATAATAGACTGAATATTGAGGTACGTTATCAGGCTACTTTTGACTGTATTTTGAAATATGATTCTTTTGGAACAAAAAGCTTTGCAGGGGAAAAAATACGAGATGCTTAACCATTTCGGCTGATTTATATCCATATGCTGGCAGCCTGGCATGATAAAATTTATGGCATTTATGAATTTAGGATGATGAAGAAAGTGAGGTAGTTGTACCTGATCCTAGAACAAGTGTAAAAGAGCTCATGGAAGAAGAAATGGTTAATGAGCAAAGCCCGAAAAACCAGGGCAATGGCTCTGAAATAGATGCAGAAGAGTTTAATTCAGAAAAGTCATGGCGATCAAGAAAGAACAGCAGGCGAACACGCAGACCAAGTAATACACACTTTCCTGATTTGGATGATGCAGGAAATTTGAGGTCTGAAGCACCTTGTTGTCAAGATTCTGGAGGGACGGCCCTCGATGATCTGGACATTGTAATGGACGAACTCCGCCAGATTCATCAGAAGAATCGTAAGTTTGTGAAGCTCCGCCAAGGTTTACATAATGATCATAACAAGCAGTCCGATCAGTCGCACCCGGTTGTGGAAGAAAAGGTAAATGCAGCGATTGAGGTGTTTATCACTCAGAGATCAAGAAACAATAAACAATTGGGAGAAGATAACAAGACCCTCCAATCAAAAGAGTTCATGGATGCTCTGCAGACACTAAGTTCAAATAAGGACTTTATTTTGAGACTCCTACAAGATCCAAACTCAAGGCTGGTAAAGCAAATTGGAAGTTTGGAGGATGCTCAGTTTGAGGAAAAGCAGAAACCTCACTTGATTTCACAATCCAATATGTCAGAACAAAATCGAGTTCATGCAAAAACAGATGATGTCATAAACCACAAACAACGCAAATTTTTCAGGAGGAGGAGCAAGTCTCAAGAAGTTTACCCTCCAATGGAAGATGAGACACCCCGGCCTTCAAGTAAAATTGTCATTTTGAAGCCTGGACCAGCAAGCTTGCAATCACCCAGTGCTCAAATCCATGTTAACATTCCAGTGCAACGTACTATGCAGAATAAGAGAAACACGTCCCAGTTCTCATTTACAGAAATTAAAAGAAGACTCAAGCATGCAATGGGAAAGGATCGTCATGGGATCTCTCCTGAAGGAACCATCCGTCAATTTCCCTCTGAACAGCTGAAGCGGAGTAACAGTGACAGAGGGATCTCTGGAGAAAATTTAGGATGGAGCTCTCCTAATAGAGACCATTTTTATACTGAAAAATTTGCTAAATCCCCTCTGGGAATGAAGAAAGGGGATAAGATTGTCAAGCCAAAAGGTATTGAAGCAGTCACGCCGACTGAAGCATCTGATTTTCCCAGGCCAGGAATGTCTAACATCTACATTGAGGCAAAAAAGCACCTCGTGGAGATGCTGGACAATGAAAATGAGACAACAGAGGTCAGCAGTGGACAGTTGCCTAAATCCTTGGGGAGGATACTTTCATTTCCCGATTACAACAGTTCACCTGGCTGCAGCCCGAGAGAAAAAAGCAAAGATGGTATGCTACCTTCCCAAAAGAGGGAGCCTCATACTGACCCTATACAGGAAGAGTATGATAACAGACTTCAACATGTACAAGAAGACCATGTTACGGGTCCTGGTCCATCCAGCCAAGACTCAGTGATAGAATCTAGCTGTTCTGACAAGTATCCTAATGAGTGCACCATGTCTGCTAGCACAAATCTAGAGGTTCCAGTTTTAGATGAGAATGCAGCTTCAACTGGTCATACAAGTCCTGAAGGTATATTTCTCTTGATCATCTCTAGAATCTAGGGAACATTTCATTTGCCAATTCACTTGTGGCCTCAAAATCTACTATCATGTAATCAGTATCTAAATTATTGCAGGAGATCTAACTGAAGCAATCAAAACCAGATGCCAGGAAGAAGGTGAAATGTTGAGCGCTCCAACTGACAGAGAAATCCAAGTTGATGGTGATGCTACCAATGCAGTGGATGATGGAAGCCCTTCCCATGGATTTGAATTGTCATTTGACTGCTTAAAAGAAGTAAGTAGTGCTTGCTAGTACTTTTGTCGCCTACTATTTGGTATTGCTAGTGAGCATGCATATGCATTGCACATTGTAATAACTGCAAGTTTAACATTATTTTCTTTTGTTCAGTTTTGATTAAGTATTAGTTATATAATATTCAAATAAGTTACTCTACTGGAATATCACTGAAGAAAATGATTTATGAGAGCTTTCTTATCATACAGTTTTGTTTTCTTCACCTCCTAATGGTCTAGTTTCTCAGCATTTTACAAAATGAAAAGGTTGTAACATCTAACTGTAGTTTTCATGATAACTCTTTTTCTCAAATTTCCCGGTCAATATCTGCACCATATTTCTTTATATGATAACAATTTATGGTCACAAATAAGATTCTAAAAAGAGAGTACACGCTCTTGTTGTACTCTTTTTCTTACAGTAATTCCTTTCTATATATATATAGGTCAATTTTTATTTTGGTTGTTTACCTTTCTCAATAACTAGTTTGTCTTAGGGTAAGATCTATGTCTTCTTGTGGTGGTGATCATTAACTTAAAAGACTACAACGGTGCTAAAACTAGATCTACTTATTAAAGTCCCACTGTTATGAGATGTGAACTAAAACACTACAGTGGTGTTATGCTAAATTGGTGGGACTTTAATAAGTGGTGAAAACAACAAAAAGGAAGCTCGTGCAAAATCCCCTCTCCCCTCCTCCTTGAAAAATGATAAAAAAAGAATTTTCCCTTTTCTTTGGTGCTACAATATCTAAAATCTTGAGCTTTTTTATTTCAGCATCCATCTGGTAAGGATAAAAAAACTCTATCTTCTCCACCAGCCTCACCTGCAAACTCTTCAAGCCCCAGGAAAGTTGAAGATCCTGACAGTGCTGTTGATAGAAGGGAGCTACCTAGTCCCGTATCAGTACTTGAGTCATTATTCACAGAGGATGATGTCAGTCCTGCAAGCACCATATGCCGACCAGGTTAAACTTGTTTTACCAAGATTTGCTTAAACCAAGATCTATCATTTGTTTATATGCTCACCAACCTTAAATGTAGTTGTTCAATTGCATACAGTCGATCCAGAAATTCAACCACGGAAAATCCATTTTGAAGAACCGGTGTCTTCCATCAGTGAACAAGATTGTCCAACAGTTTGTTTCGAAAATGGAGAATCCGCTTTTGAATACGTAGAAGCAGTTCTTCTAGGTTCAGGATTAAGTTGGGATGAGTTTCTCTTGAGGTGGCTTTCTTCTGACCAGATTCTTGACCCATCTTTATTTGACGAGGTAGAGTTATTTTCAAGTCGTTCTTGTCATGATCAAAAGCTCCTTTTTGATTGTGCAAATGAAGTCCTTAAGGCAGTATGTGAGCGCTATTTTGGCTGCAACCCCAGAGTGTCACTCGGTAAACATAACATCCGACCTGTTCCAAAAGGGATGGACCTGATAAATGAAGTATGGCAGGGAGTAGAATGGTATCTTCTCCAGTATTCAGCTCCTCATTCTTTGGACCAGCTTGTCAAAAAAGACATGGAAAGATCAGGGACATGGATGAATATTCGATTGGATCTTGGACATATCGGTGTTGAGATGGGGGAGATTATTCTGGAAGAGTTGGTGGATGACACAATTTTGAGCATTTCTTATGATACCTCGGAGTGTGCAGAAGATGTTCTCTTCCCAGCCAAGATTGAAATTGAGAGTAGCGTGGACCAGTAACCAGAGCCGAGGAGGCTTCCCTAGATTCTAGATAACGAAGTAGACCACGCAGCTCCTGAGCATGAAAAATGGCCCAAAATCTCGACATACTCAACTAATCAATTCACCTCTCATCTAGCGTATTGCTTGGAGTGCTTCAAATACGCTTTCTTCTCCTAGCAAACACACTTACTTTTATGACAATAGCATAACAGACTTCCATGCAACAGCTAGGCCAATAAAAGTATAATGTGTGGCACCAGGGATCAGAGAACTCCCTTATTTCTTTTTAAGAAATCAGAAGGTGCTCGTTCCTCCTGGGGAAAACCTCATGACATGTAGAATGTGTTTTGTGTGGTTTGTTAACGTATGTTTTACCTACATATTTAGATTTTCTTCCTTTTCTTTTCGTGGCAGATTGGTTGTTGAGGATTTGGGCAGTTGTCGTAAGTCATCCTTTTTTGGTCCCTCTTTTTTTCTTGGATAGAGTTTTCTCTTGTAAGTACAAAGTGATTGTAACTGAAAATTACATCGAAGTAGAAAAGAAAGAAATAATATCTTGACATGGTTGTTGTATCAATCCATGATAGCTTGTGTGTGTTTCAAGCTACTGCTGTCAATTTGTTTCAATTCCAGTAGTCATATCTTGGTATCTTGAACCAGAGTTGCAAAAAGTTTCTGATCGTAAAAGGGTGAAGGAACTCTTGACTTGCCCACATAATTTTAGTGCCCCTTGAGGATGCTAATTGCTACTTTGATAGTACTTGGTTCTTAAATGATGGATTTTCATTGCACTTGCAGAAATCAAAGTTAGTCTCTATTTTAATATTATTTCACTCCATAAGCTTCAGCACCCTGTACAATTTCCCTGTTATAGTTGTGGGTATTTTTATCAAAATATCATTCCCGCCTTAGAAAGTGACTTCTGAAAGACCAACAGATTAGGGTACTCAAAATTCTGCTGGTTAACGAAGAACGATAACAATTAGGGCTCGTTTGGTACATCGCACGAAACTGTACTGTCCAAATTAATATTATTTCACTCCATAAGCTTCAGCACCCTGTACAATTTTCCTGTTATAGTTGTGGGTATTTTTATCAAAATATCATTCCCGCTTTAGAAAGTGACTTCTGAAAGACCAACAGATTAGGGTACTCAAAATTCTGCTGGTTAACGAAGATAACAATTAGGGCTCGTTTGGTACATCGCACTGAACTATACAGTCCAATGTATTGGACTGTATTAATATATAATGGACGGTATTAGAGTATTAATATATAATTGAATGTATTTTTTTTATTTTTAGTACAGTCCAGGGGAGACTCACCTGCTAGATGGGTAAATGGCAGTTGGACTGTATTATTTTTAGAAATAATACAGTCTAGTGCATCTGAAAACGTCCACTATTATTTTTTTGTCCAGTACTGTCCAGCTTAATACAGCGTACCAGACGTGCCCTTATGGTTATGGGTATGAAACGCTGTGCAGATAGTCCAGTGATTTATGAAGTTCTCAAAGTGAAAGCTCATAGAAATCCATTAAATTAGTTTATCAGGTAATAATTGGAACATGCACTGCTTTTATGAGATTATGTGCCATTGGGAAGCCGATAATTCAAAGACCAAGAAAGCCAATGCTTGCTGGAAGAACATCAGCTGCAGACAAACTAAAATTTCAATCAGACAAAATAAACACCTAATTTTTCTGGCAGTTGTAAAATAGCATCCGAAAGAGATACCTATAATTCAAAGCAAAATGACACCTTAAAAGAGAAAATCAGGTTGTCGACAATGACAAGATGGTGATATAATAAAAAAATTCATCCTATTTCAGTTGACATGATGCCACAATTCCCCCAAACCAGATGTAATATCTCTTTAAAACATGAATAAAACGCGCAGTTGTTTTGTTTTCTTCAGAAAAAAAGAAACTCTAGTTCAACTACTCAGAACTCGACATTTAGAAACACCTCAAACGAACTGCACCTTGCAAAATGGCCACAAGAAGAACTCTAGCACATCTCAAAGTATTCATTGCTAGCTGATGCGAAGTCACTTCTTCTTTTTTGCTTGCAGAGACGAGGGGAAAGCAGGCCTCTTCTTGGTAAACGCTTTTGTTTTGCTTTCTGATTCCTCTTCATCGCTTTCTTCATCAACTATCTCATCTTTGGACGAAATTGTTGATGCTTCAGAGCTCTTCAATTTTCTTCTTTTCTCAGCATCCAATTTAGCACGTAATCTTCTTTCAGCGGGGTCATTTGAGAATACAGTTTGTGATTGACGTGGAACTGCAGCACCAATTCCAAGCCTACGAGGACCTAAGAAATTAACCCCAGGTCATTAAAATCGTAGCGATGTTAAAGAATATTTTTACCTAGGCGGTCGACTCTCTAAAACAACCTCATTTGGTTTAGCATCATCTGAAGAGTCACCCATACTGTTAACCCATTGCTCAGCCTGCGAATGAATCAACATATTCAAACAACAACAGTTTATATTCATTAGTTATGCATAACAGTAACCTTATGGATGCTACAGAACAGAACTTCCTATTTTTAGTGCCTATGCATCTTACACTTGAAAGAGTTACCATTCAAAAAGTTAAAACCGGACATATTATCCACTCATAGCGAATTAAACACGGCTTCCATCATAGATAATCTAAGAAAGGAACTCTCACCAATTTGAATGCCCTGTTCAACACAACCAATTGAGGACGTGAAGTCTTCTTTGATGCCTCTTCCAAACTCATTGTCATTTTAAACCACCTAATCATCACATCAATCGTAACTGCAAAACATATTAGAACAACCTAAAAACAAAGTACGTCAACAGGAAGAGAAGGAAACCATACCAGGTAAGATACAACAGTGAATGCCCTATAAGTTACTCCACAACGAGTTCGAGATCACAACCAAGAAAAGCTTTTCTTCGCCCTGTATAATATGATGACATTCTCAATGGGATCAATAATCCTCAAAGCAAGTTAGTCATCACCAAAAATTCATATACAGCAAATGCAGAACGCCTGGCCCTTCCCTCTCCCCTCCTTTCGCCCCACAAAATCTTCTCTCTTCCTATGGTTTATAAAAGCAAAAAAGAAAAGGGAGAGATAGAACTTTTCAGAGGCCAATTATTTTGTAGACAAGCAGGGTGATCCATTTGCCACAACACTTAAATACCTAACTAGCAGCTGTCCGAATACAAGGTTTGTCGGACATGGACATGCAGACACAAATTTGAAATGAAGGGAAGAAACAAGCAGTGGATGATATCATGTACAAATTTGTATTGCCTAAAACTAAAGGAACCTGCACTCCCCTAATAAATATTCCCCCTCCGTTCTTTTCTAATTCATTAACATATTTTCAAAGGGATTTTAAGGCATGAACATGTTTATGTGAATTCGTCAATCATAACATATTAAATTATTCACAGAGCAAAACATAGCACTCATGTAAAATAAATAACTAATAAGACATTATAACGTAGGAGAGAGCCAACAGAAAGAGATAGAAGAAGAAACGGCTGATTCTGGAATATCATTAATCCCATGATTTCTATTGGATCTTCAGAATCGGCATGTTTCTGCAATATATCACATAATTTAAATTATTCACAACAAAAAAGTAGCATGCATGTCTACTATAAAATTCAATAGCAGCACAGCAGCCGGCAGCAAGCCTGGGAAGGAGGAAAGGCTAATCAAGCCTACCGCAGAGAAGCAATGAAGAAAAGAGAACCGAAAAAACAGCACAACAAAGAACTGAAGAAGCAAGCAGTGAACTGAAGCTGAGATCAAATAAGCAATCTCTACTTATTCTTATGGGCCAGATTCTCCTCTTCTTCAAATAGAGATATTGCCTAACGAATAGAGTTGAATTTGTGTTTGTTGTGTGTGGCTGTATGCAACTGAAAGTATTGTGTTAACCTTACCTTATAAAAAAAAATCAGTCTTCAAATAGAGATTCTCAGATGTCATGGTTGTATCATCAAAGTTTTCTTGTCTTGCTTTAAGCCCCTGATTTTCTTCTAGAAGTTTAACTTGGCCTAATAAGTATCCATTTGTTGTCCACAAAATACAGAAAGATAAAAATACATGTTCAGAGTGTGTCTTATGCATGAACCTTGTCCAACTACACTGCCCTAAATCTGATGTTCATGCTTCATAGGCGAACATAAGCACAATGTTCCCCTCACATTCCCAATTGCCTCGAGTCTGATATTACTGTAGCTGTCATAAATACAGTGTACTTGCTGGTTGGAAGTCGCAGTGGTTAAATGCATTTTCGTAGAACGTTCATTTTGCATAACTATCGATGCAACCTAGATGCTAACAAAGTGGTCCACTGTAGAGACAAAGCATATGACTGGTGCTAATATCCTATGCCTGCTACCTTATCAAAAATATCATATGCCTACTGATATGTTAGAATATAGTTTATTTTTTGAAACCCAATATATGGCATAACTCTGAAGCATTGTGTCTTCGTCTCTTCAAAGGATTCAAGTTAGGTGAAACCTAGTTTACGCTCACAAGATGGTCTGGACAATGAACTCCCAACACAAATCATTTTTCTTTTTTGGTTTAACTAGTGAACCGTTTATTTCTAATCAACTCCTTTTTTCCCCTAAGTATGACTCTCTTCCATAGAGTTTCTTTTTTCAGTAAGATTCCATTTGATACAGCTTTGTCGGTAAAAGGTTTTATCTTTTTCCCCCCTCCCCCTCCTTTTGTAGCTAACACATTGATTCTCCCTAAAGTATCATCAAATAGACGATATGATCTGAAGACAGATCACAAGCTTAAAAGATCAAATTTTTAATGTGTATTAAACAGAAAATGCATATCTAGATACAAAAGTAAGAACAAAAAAAAAAGTGAAGACTATCAGACTTGAGAGGAAATTCACAAAGTAGAATGATCTCGATCACCAATGCAAAAATCCGCTTGTACTCCCAGTGCTTGATAAAATATTAAGAAGTAATGCTAGCAATTAAACCTATGATATTCCATAAGCCTTAGAATAAGGGATAAAAAAAAGTAACTAGATCAATCAACTATGCCTCAATCCAAACTAGTTGGCTATATGAATCCTCTGTACCCCATCATACGTTGTTTTAGGCCCATGTAGACAAGTCCTATCAAGAACAGTATTCAAAGGATTCATCATAGTTAGACTATTTTTCACACTGGTAGTGTACCTGCGGCAGCCCTCTCTTATGCGAGTTTGGGTCGGACTGTACTTAACGAAGCCCGCATAGAGATAAAAATATCTCAGGATTAATTATCCAGGGATTGTTCTCCCGCCCTCCCATAGGGATAAAAATAACACTACAATCACAGGATTAGTTATACGGCGATTATATCCCAACCAAATGAGGGATAAATTGATCTCAAATTTAATCCTGAGATTAAATATCCCATACCCCTCGTACCAAACGAGCCCTAAAGAAAACAACAACAAAATAAGAATAAAGAGTGTCAATACCCTAATTTACTCATAGAAACGTTTTAAGAGAAAACATCAATTGCAGCCGAAACATAACAAAGATAGTGCGACGACACTCTACATGAATGTTTCACAATAAAAGGTAACTATAATATGCTTGTTTAGAATCTTGGAACTTCCTATATACAAAATAAAACACCCCCTCGTAAATTCTTCACAAGAACTTTGAGAATAATTTGCTTCTTAAGTTATCCCTATGCAAAACTTTTCTGACACCTTTTTTAAGAAACAACAAAAACAAAAAAAGAAACTTGCTTTATCCATGCAACTTCACTCAGGTTGTTAAGATATGAAAGAATTCACAAATTGATAAGAGGGTTTTTGCCCTTTTCAACCCAATAATTGTACAAAGCAAATAAATGAACTTTGGGGTTTCAACAAAAAAGAAAACAAACTCATGAAGATTAAAGATACAAATAAGAGTGACTCTAAGTTTTAACCTGAGATACAGTGATTGCAAACAGGGCTGGGACAGCGAACGTAGTGAATCAAGTCCGTTGTTGTGTAAAAACTCAAAAGTACTTTTTAGTTTTATGTAGTTGTCGATTTGATGTGAGGGTGCTTACATTATTTATGTCTAGAGGTAACAGTAAATTCGAATCTGCATCCGAAATTTCATATTAGAAGGTATAATGTATCCTAATAAAAAAGAGAGAAATTTGTATATATGTCCATCAAAATTTCTTTTTTTTTTTTAGATATATCTTCGTCACAATTCTAAATTTAGTTATATCCCATCAAAATCAATTGTATTATTTATATTTTTAATTCTTCATTTGACCTCTTAAAATTTATAGTAAATATTTGTTGGTCGAAATTTACATGGATTTATTGAACGTGGTTGTCTCGTCTTAAGGTTGTTTTGTTAAGTTATAATGATGGGATATAAGTTATGACTTGTTATTGGTTTGTTGAGCTTGTTGGTTAACTGTGGATATGCGTATAAACAGGGGAAGTGCTGCCCGAATTTTTGTGGAACAGAAAGCTGTCATATGATATAAAGTATACTAGTAATCCTAGAAATTGGCAATCATATTACCATTATAATAGGTTGAAGTTCTAAGACGGGGCGTATTCTGATATTGAGTTGGCTAGTACGACTAAAAGGTATGTTAAGATAACTCTTTATTTCTTTTGGCACGTTCTGCGTATGAAGATAACTATGATGTTATTCCATCAGTTATTCTACTCTTAGAAGTTAAGGAGTATTCATATTATTGATTCTTTGCTAAAAGCATGTCTAAATTGTTCATAAGTCCTTGTTAAGGCATATAGGGAAGATGTTGGTATTCATGAGAGTTTTTAGTAAGCACTGAAGCCAATTTGACTCTGCACATCCAAAGTAACTAATAAGTATTAAATGCTGGAACTGGTTTAATAAATAAGAAGGTATATTTTTAATGAACATGTTAAAATAAGTCATTGCAGCAACAAATGAATAAGGTATCGACAAAACAATTATATTAAAAATGATTAGAATTTCATCTGCATAGAAACTAAGATAGAACCAATTTGTTTTACATTTGCTAGTTCACAGCTGATTAGATAAGATCTCTATAAAAATATAACCTACTAACAACGCGTATAATGAATTAATTAGGCAATTAGGATTTATTATCACCAACCAGATAGTTTTTAACCAAGAAAAGCAAGGACATTATTGTCATCCAATAAATTCAGAAAATGTTTATTGTCATTCATGCATTCATATTTTACCCAAGACGATATGATATGAGTTGATACAGACGACAAGCGCTATGTGAAACTCTTCCTCCCTTTATTTTGATATGATTTATATGAAGTGAACATACGGCGGACGTACATGATGTCTATACAGAAATTCCAAATGATACGTGACACGATAAGTGCCTTGAGGTTCCAAGTGATGATTAAAAGTGATATATAATATGATAGTGCCTGAATTCCTAAATGATAGTTCGTCTTAATTATTTCATCGAGTCTCCACTGATGATTTAAAATACATATGATTATTTGAAATGCATATGATTGTTCCATTGAGTCCCAGATGATTTACGATGTGTATCACTTATGATTCTCGCGATATTCTACTTGTGTAAGTTGTGACTATACGTTATGAGGACCGAGTTCCAGAATGGGCCTGGTAGCTATATTTATAGAGTATGAGGACCGAGTTCCAGAATGAGCCGGGTAGCTATATGTACATAGTATGAGGATCGAGTCCCAGAATGAGCCGGGTAGCTATATTTACGGAGATGTCCTTGATTATGATGATTGTTAGACATGCATGACTTTCTTTTCATATGGTACAGTTGCATTGGTATCTCTGATTTTTCATATATGTCTCGTGTTACCGCCGCGATTTATCTCTGTGGACATGTATACACGATGCGGGTATATATACCCATGATAGTATACGTATGATGATTCCACGGACAGACATTCATGATGCGGGATAGATACCCAGGATAGTATATGTATATATATATGATTATATGGACAGACACTCATGGTTTTGATATGATTCTCATTCGTATATGACACAGTTGAAATGGTAATTTGATTATTATATTTATCTCCTGTTATCTCGCCTGCTGTTTTGATCTTATTCACGATTTCATGTTTTACATACTCAAGATATTATTTCGCATCGACCCCTTTCCTCGTGGTCTGCGTTACGCCCGCAGTATGCATTCTCGCCAGTGATCCTCAGGCCTAGGACTCCTACTTAGCTGGTTGGAAGGCTCCATTGATTCGGAGCTTAGTCAGTTTGGTACAGATCTTTAATCTTGGACCTACGCATATTCATGTCATTATTGTACTTCTAGAGGTCCAGAGACATTGTGGTCAGACGTATGTAGACGTGAATCTATTTTTGGTATATGTCTTGTACTGCTTTGGGAGATTCGTATATAGTGATGATCTTTACCACCTATTTTGATTGTTTCATTTATGTGATGCTATTTGTGGCAAATTTAGTCGGCTAGCCTATTGTGACATGTTGGTTAGTTGTGTAAGGCAGCATTGTCGGCTCGCCTACTTTGGGCATATGTTATAGATGCAGAGTTATGCTGCCGAATTTTCTATTACCCTTAAGTGTCAGTTGATTATGTGACAGGTTAGTGTAATGGCGTCCAATTAGGGTGTCGGATCGCGGCCCGTCGGGTCGGGTCGTGACACACACCTAGGTCCTCCCTCCTTCAAACACATGGGTTACCCCTTGGGGTCCCAATCTTTTATTCAGTTTTGAGGCTAATATTATGAACAATTCTTCCTTTTCCCACCGATGTGGTAGATTTGTCTCACACCACTTTTTCATGTCTCAAACACTTTACTTCGCGGAGCAATATCTCTTCCATTTCTCAATGGAATTTGACGATCTGGCCCTACGGTCATCTACTCACTTAGTAGATTATGCACGTGTGAAGAACAAGGGTCTCCAACATGTGGAATCATGATGTTTAAGTCATTGAAGATGGCGGACCCAACCTCAACCAAAGACAAATTTCCAACAAATTATACCAAAATTGAAAGAAAAAAACCCGAAATGATTGGGATACTTTTGCAAAGTATAAGTTGGTTAGACATAAGAGAGTAGCCAAAACATTGATATGATATAATTTTTTAAAAATAACCGGCCAAATCGAACTATTAACCTTAAGTCGTTTACACCCGTTGTGACAAAAGTTGCTTCAAACGGCTGAGAATTTTATTGCAAAGTCAGTTTATCCAAATTATTTATGTCTGGAAGTGAAGTTTTGCATCCGAAGCCTTACTACCACTTGTTATTAAAATAAAAAGATATGTTTATGTAGTTGTTTTAAAAGAAAAATATGCACTCCACGTCATGGAGTAAGTAAATAGATTGAAATATCTCATAGTACATGAGTATTTGGTTTTAGAGTACTTTTTTGTGGATTACATAAATCAATTGAGTTAATTTCTCAAATGATCATCAAACATAGTTTTTTCTACATAAATCACTAAACTATTGTTTGTCATTATAAAGTCATCAACTTATAAATTGTGAGTCTAAAACTCCTTTTGATGTACGGAAAATAGCAAACTACTATTACAAGTGCTAGGAAAGGATAATTAATTATGTGTTACAATAGACTTGATGCCAACAAAAGTTGTGGCAATAATTATGTTTGATGGTCTTGATCTTTATACTTGAACTCATCTTTAATCTTCCGCCTTGGATCTTCGTTCCAGTTTCAGCAAGCTCCTTGAATGTTGGTAATCTGAAACTGATACACTAAAAAATTGGGTTGCTGAGTCGATTGAATTCTCAATCTTTCCTTAAGACAATATTTTCCGTATACATGCTTTGTACGGATGAGTTGCAATTTGTCTCCCAAGATAAAACAACATAATATCACTTGTGCAAAGCAAACACTCGTGATCATGGCGAAGATACAAACACGAAACAATTGCTAAAGAATAAAAAAGAAGAATTTGTTCTTGAACTAGGAAGAACTTATAGAAACATGTATTCTATGTGTGTTCTTCCTCTATTTTTTGTGTTTAGTATTCTCATGTTGTGTAGTGTATATTATCTCTACTTAAATCTGAAATAAGGAATGATTATATAGTGTTTAAGGATGAGAGGTGTTAATGGAGTGTTAAGAGGGTTGTTAATGGACACCATAAAGACCATAAACGTTGTGGCATAAGTGCCAAACGTTTTAGCAAGTAATGGCCATCAATTCTGACTTATTACCATTGCATGGGAGCTCACTGGACAATTTGTGTCGCGACTTTGGTCACGAGGCACCCGGCCCTTGCAGAAATTATCTTCCAGAAACTTCAGGGACCAAACTGTAAATATAATAAAGTCTGGGGTCCAAAATAATAATATCAGAAGAAGCCCAACAGCCCCGCAGCCTGCGACCCGACCCGGTGGTGGTAGCGCGCGTGTGGGCCTAGTCGCGAACCCAAGCACACCTAGATCCTCCCTCCTTCAAACACATGGGTTACCCCTTGGGGTCCCAATCCCTTATTCAGTTTAGAGACTTATAACATGAACAATTCTTCACTTTCATACCGATGTGGTAGATTTGTCTCACACCACTTTTCCATGTCTTAAACACCTTACTTCGTGGACCAATATCTCTTCCATTTCTCAATGGAATTTGACGATTCTTGGCCCTACGGTCATCTACTCACTTAGTAGATTACACACGTGTAAAGAACCAGGTTCTCCAATATGTGGAACCATGATGTTTAAGTCATTAAATATGGGCGGACCCAACCTCCACCAAAGGCAAATTTCCAACAATCCCCTCTTGGAAGAGATTTTGGTGCACACACATGGTGCTTTCTTTCAGCAATCTTTCAGCGGATAAATATTGCATCTGGAGAGGTAACCGGAGCTTTGAACCTTCCATAGTAGAATATCATCAGACATATTTACTGCGCGGCGAACGTGATGTCTTGAACCGTCAGTATTTAGTATATGCCAAGACAATGATACCAACACAACAACTCTTCATTACTTGTATTCTCCTTATAGTTGTGTCCGCTACTGGCCATGGACAATCTTGGATTCTTAAGTGCGTTCATTTGAGACGGACCTTTCTCGCACTTAAATAGGTGGTCTCCTATAAGGTATCCTGCTATACCCCACTTTACAAGTGTTAGGCACCATTAAAAGTTCCCCCAAACCTAACCTCAACCATTGAGGATCTTTTAAAGGTTTTGGAAACTTAACTTTTACCCACGCTGCCGGTAACACTTAATGTCTATCACGGGAACGGCCTTGTATTTGAACCATTATCCGAAGTGCTCTTTCTTCCACCGAAACGCTCAACTGAACCTTTACAGTTTAGTTTTCCCATTGAACCTTATTCCTGGGATCTCCAGTTTGTAAGGTTGGGTGTCCATTATATCAGTTCGTATTGATTGGGTTTTAAACCATTCCCCTAGACAAGCAGAACTCTTGATCTTCGGGTATCCCTTTTGTCAAAGGGTGTGCTATATCCTTTGATTTTGTAATCAAGGATGCGTTACCCGATCAATTGCCATACGGTCTTATGTCTGCGACATATATGTCCAGACACCGTCATTCGTGCTCTCACAGTGTCAAACTAGAGCAGTCAGGAGTTACTCCCAAGATGGTGTTATACCCCGTGGTTCGGATCGACCGCTGTCGGGTCTCAGCGCGCGCGGAGGCGTGGCCGCGCGCAAGGCGCGACGATTGGCCGCGCGCCAAAGCATCGGCGGTCGCTGGTTTCAGCGCCGCGGCGCAGGGAAGCAGGGACGCGGCGCCGGAAGATCCGAGGGATCGCAGGAGGTGCGGCGCCGCGACGCCGGGAAGCAGGGCCGCGGCGTCGAGGCGGGAAATCAGGCGGAAAAACTTAGGAAAAATCAGATTTTTTATTTTGAAAGGGCCTGAGTGGGGGACAAGTGTCCCCCCCATCTGATTTTTACATGCAATATATTGACCAAGTCTTAAAGACTTGGTCATTTGTCATCTCTCTCTTTGAAAAACCTCTTCCTTCTCTCTAAATATTTCAAGCTCCTCCTTCTCTCTAAAAATCCAAGAGTATTCTAGCCTTAAGAAAAATCTGAAAAATTAAAAGACAAGAAGGAAGCTTGTGGCTAGCTTTTGAAGGTGGTGGTGTTCTTGGAATAGAAGCTAGCAAATTGTTGGATAAATTTGGCTAAAGCTTTAAGGTAATGATTCTTCCTCTATTATTAGTTTTTAGTATTGCATGTGAAGAAGAAAGTACTTGTGGTAGTAAATAATGCTATTAGAGTCATTGCATGCAAGAAATGTGGGTTGGATATGAAGGATTTGGCTAAAGAAATATTATGAGCATGTTGTAGCCTAAAAACCACTTTAGAATGGTTAAGTGTACTATTATAACTTATGGGGCAGAATTTTACACACCCAAGATTAGGTGTGTAATCCCCTTTGTGTTGGTTTGGATGTTGGGCCTTAATGAGGCGTTTGAGTGTTGAAAATCGGCCTTTGAAAAAGGTGGCAAAGTGAGTAGAAACAAAGGAAATGCTGCCCAATTTTCCTTAGGAATTGGTAACTTGAATTTGGAATTTCTACATTGAAATAAGGAGTTAATAAACGTATTATGGTCATTATAGGTTGACGTATTACGGGCGATAGTTGGAATTAACAAGTGGTTGGACCGAAGAGGTATGTAGAGCTTTCCTATCTCTTGAGCATGAATAGTTGTATCTATGTAGTACGGTATACGTACAAGATTTGATAATCTACACTTGTTTTAAAGTATATGATGCTTGTTTCATTTCAAAAGTATAAGTCCTTTGGATTTAGGGAAAATGTATTTGACAAAGGAATAACGCTAATATAATGGCTTTATGGGAAGTTGGTTATATTAGTTTTCTTGAAAGGTTCACAAGGAAAGGTTTACTCTAATTAAAACAAGTACGGGTAAAGGATTTGAAACTAAGAAAGGTGAATTGATTTTTAGGCATTGGTTGCCTAAGGTTTTAAAGGAAATGAAATCACTTGATTTAGAAGCCTATTATATTTCTAAAAAGGAAATGTGACTTGTCTTGAAAAGAAATCGTAACTTGATACTATGGTGATTAGTATCTTGGAATCTTTGTATAAAAAGAGTTTTTCTTAAAAAAGCTAGAAGTACATGGTACTTGGGTTGAATTCCCGGATTTTCTATTAAAAGACATGTTAGTGCCTTAGGATACTAAAATGAGAGGATATATTAATAATGTTAATAAGAAGTTAGGGGATTTCTTAACTTGCTTATGTTATGATAAGCCGGTAGTGCTTATGTATGATATGATAGGCCGGTAGTGCTTATGTTGTGATATGATAGGCCGGTAGTGCTTATGTATGATATGATAGGCCGGTAGTGCTTATGTTATGTATGATAGTCGGATGAGCTATGTTATATATTTGTATTATTACGGGGTAAACCCCGGGTTATTATCTATGCCATGGATTTGCTACCCATGATGCGAGTGCGGCGCAGACTCACGCGATCGGACCATAGGATCCATGCGGGTGAAATAGTCACACGCGAGTACGGCGATGGTACTCACGCGGATCCACGGGATCCATGCGGTGAAATAGTCCCACGCGGGTGAAATAGTCCCACGACGGCGGATGACCTCATGCGGTCCACAGGACCCACGCGGGTGAAATAGTCCTGGGAGTAGGATCGCTAACGATACTACGGGCGAGGTACCCTGTTTTGATCGTGAGCCTCCTATTTTTATGCTATAAGTTTTTATACTTGTTACTCTCGTTGTTAGTAAGGCACAGTGTAAGGAAATTGGACTTTATCTATGACTTCAGCTTATATTTAACTTATGATATTACTACGATTTTCCGCTTTACATACTGCACGTCACAGATCGACTTCTTCCTGCCGCTCACGCCGCAGGTGGAAAGCAGTGGTAGATCCTCATTCCTGTGGATCTTTTACTCAGGTGTCAGAAGCTCCATTTCTTCGGAAGCTCGACTTTTGGTATGGTTCTCCCTGGTGTTGTTGATATTTTGTACATTCAGGGGCATGACGGGGCCCTGTCCCGTCATAGTATTACTCATTCTTAGAGGCCTGTAGTCTTGTCATAACTTGGTTTGTTTAAGGATATAACTGTTCGGTTTTATGTACTTTTGGGGTAGCCATTTTGGGCTAGACTATTTATACCATTATGGTTGTTTTATTTTGAGTTTATATTCCGCTGGTTTTCTCTGATGTTGTGTCACAAGGGTGCCCGGGTCAAGGCACCGGTCACGGATCCGGGGTCGGGTCGTGACAAAAGTGGTATCAGAGCAGTTAATCCTCGGAAAGGGTCTACAGGCCGTATCTAGTAGAGTCTTGATTATCGGTGTGTTGTGCACCACATCTATAATCAGGAGGCTACAGGATATTTAGGATTGGTTTCCATTTCTTTCACTCTAAGATCGTGCAATAGAGCTGTGTTATAGGTTGAATTTCCTCTGACGTAAACTTTGTGTGTATCAGTTATGCCTCCGCGCAAGGCAACCGCGGCCGTGGCGGCAAGGCAGCGGAGGGAACTACTAGTGAGACACCGAGGGTTACCAGGGCACAGGCCCAGTCCTTACCAGATGAGGTGTTTGGGACGGCGAGTTCCACAAGGTCGTCAACCCCAGCAGAGTCCGGAGCAGCAGCAGCGGCTACTGAGACTACGGTACCTGAGCCTCCACCAAAGACCTGTGGGCAGAGGATATGGGCTACGGAGATGGCCCGATTATCGCCGAGATAGTGGCTAGGCAGGACGATGCGAGGCGGCTTCCGCTATACCCGTAGTTCCTCCCAGATCTGATAGCGTAAAACTTCGGGACTTCTTGAGCCGCGCGCGAGTTTTATGGGTCGAGGTTCGAGGATGACCTCGGGAGTTCATCCGGCGACAATGGATCATGAGGGTGATCAAGGCCTCGGATACCGAGTCAGTTGTGTTGAGTTCGCATCGGCTGCGTGATACCGCAGTGGACTGGTTTGATTCGTGGGAGCTGTCCCGGGGGGAGCATGCGCTTCCAGCTGTATGGGACGAGTTCTCGGCGGCATTTCTTGGTCATTTCTTGCCTCCGCAGATGAGGGCACAGCCGACAAATTTCTCGACATCGAGACAGTGGGCGGACGGTCCGAGTACAACGTCGAGTTTGACTCATTGCTCGATATGTACCCACTTTAGTAGCAGATGGAGGACAGAGTGCACCGCCACGTCACAGGCTCGCGACTATTTGGCGAGAGTTGCACGGAGTGGCTCTTCACCGGCATGGACATTGCCCGCACGCAGCATACGCACTGGGTGCGAACGTAGGGCCCACGGATTGACAGTATCGCCAGGAAGGCGCCAGACAGCAGGTCCTCTCGTAGTTTTAGGGTAGACAACCCAGATGAGACCAGATTTGCACCACACGGTCCAGGCGCTCCTTCACCATCTTCGGACGTCTGAGTATTCAGGAGCAGGACAGTGGTTCCGTGGCTTCGGCTCAGAGGACGAGTTCCGTCGACGAGGCCACTTATGCCTCGGTGTGGCCGATGTGGTGATTGCCATTATGGGGGGTGTCGTGTTCCTCCAGGAGCTTGTTACTCTTGTGGCCAACAGGGCCATTTGAAGAGAGATTGTCCGACCAGAGGCGGCGGAAATGCTATGGCTCACCACCGCAGCTTGACGGGTCTTCATCTTTAGTTATGCGCGCCGAGGCGTGGTGTTCACGGGCCAGCAGGCCGCGGCAGGGGTCGTGGCAGGGGTTCTAGTTCCAGCGGTCCTCAGAACCGCATCTATGCTATGTCCAGTCGTCAGGACCAGGAGGCGTCACCCGATGTCGTCACAGGTACATTATTGGTTTCTTGCTGTGATGTATATGCTTTGATAGATCCAGGTTCTACCTTGTCCTATATATCTCCTCATATTGCTGGTAGAATAGGGATAGAGCCCGAGTCCATAGAATCTTTTGAGGTGGCTACGCCGGTAGGTGCTTCGGTGGTAGCTGAGCGGGTATATAAGGCTTGCCCAGTGACCATAGATGGTCGTCAGACTCTAGCTGACTTGATAGAGTTGGATATGACAGACTTCGATGTGATTATGGGTATGGATTGGCTAGCGTCTTGCTATGCCAATGTGGACTGCAGAGAGAGGGTAGTTCGGTTCCGGTTTCCTGGTGAGCCGGTTATCGAGTGGAAGGGGAATACTGCATCGCCGAGGGGTAGGTTTATTTCTTACCTCAAGGCTAGGAAGATGATACGGAAGGGGTATATTTACCATTCGTTCGTATTCGACATCGAGGTGAGATACCTGACCTTGATCGGGCCGGTTGTTAGAGAGTTTCAGACGTATTCCCGCACGAAGCTTCCGGTATCCTCCCGAGAGGAGATTGAGTTTTGCATCGATTTGGCGCGGACACTGACCGATATCTATTCCGCCATACAGATGACACCGCCGAGTTGAAGGAATCAAGGACCACTGAAAGATTTGGGAGAAAGGCTTTATCGGGCCAAGTGTTTTTCCCCGGGAGCGTCGGTGTTATTTGTAAAAGAAGGATGGGACGCCAGTATGTGTATTTATTACGAGTGCAAACAAGGTAACTATCAAGAATGTATATCCTCCCGTGATTGACGATTTGTTTGACCATTGCAGGTGCAAAGTGTTTTCAAGATAGACTGCGTCCGTTATCATCAGTGCGAGTTAGAGAGATAGACATCCCAAAGATCGCATTCGGGACCTTATGGGCACTATGAGTTCAGTGATGTCTTTCGGCCGACCAACGCCCAAAGAAGATTCATGGATTTGATGAATAGGTGTTCGTGCCATTCTTGGATATGTTCGTTATAGTGTTTATTGATGATATCTTGGTGTATTCGCGCACGCAGGAGGAGCATACAAATCATTTGAGCGACGGTATCGAGTCCTCCGAGACCGCGATTGTATGCCAAGTTCTCAAACGCGAGTTCGTTAGCTTCAGTGGCTTTCTTAGGGCATGTTATCGGGCCATGGTATTCGGTTGATACAAACTAAGATTGAGGCCAAGACTTGGCCTGCACTCCACTACACCGACGAGTGCGCGGCTTTTGGGCCTTGCAGCTATTATCTGAGGTTTGTGGAAAAGTTTGCTTCTATTTCAAAGACTTTGACTAAGTCGACTCGGAAAGCACTATGTTCGTGGACGGATACTTGTGAGGAAAGTTTCCAGTTGCTAAAGGAGAAGTTGACAACCGCCCAGCTTCTACTCTTCCGGAGGTTTAGATGGATATGTGGTTTCTCGTGACGCGTCAGTGTCGGCTTGGAGTGCGTCTGACGCAAAGACGGCAGAGTTATAGCTACGATCTCGACAACAGGAAGCATGAGAAGAACTATCCCACACATGACTTGAGTTAGCAGATGATTCATGCCTCAAGATCCGGAGACATTATTTATATGGAGTTCATGTGACATTTACACGCATCACAAGAGTCTCCAAGACATCTTCACGCAGGAGTCGAACTTGCGCAGAGCGGTGGTTGGAGCTACTTAAGGATTACGATGTTGATATTCTATACCACCCGGGAAGGCCAATGTAGTTGCAGATGCCCTTAGTCGCAGATCGATGGGTAGTCCGTCGATGTTCACCGCAGAAGAGGGATATGGTCCGAGAGTTACGCAGAGCGAGCCTCGGGGTTCGCTTGGTTGATTCCGATAGTGACGAAATTCGGTTCAAGAGGTCCGAGTCTTCCATCGCCGGCGAGGTGAAGAGGCGACAGATGAGGATCCGATTTTGGCACGGCATCGAGACGCAGCTCTCCGAAGGAGAATGGTCTATTTGAGGTAGATACCACGGTGCTAAGATTCGAGGGCGGCCAGGTGTTCCCGATGCGGACAGACTTCACCCAGATTTTGGGGAGACACACGGTGCTCGTTATTCTATTCATCCGGATCGACTAAAATGTATCGTGACCTCGGTCGTGTATTGGTGGGATGGCCTAAAGAGGACGTTGCGGAGTTCGTGGCACGCGCCAATTGTCGCAGGTTAAGATTGAGCACGAAGCCCGGTGGTCATTGCGAGATATTGATATTCGACTTGAAAGTGGGAGGTGATAAATATGGATTTTATTACGTGACTACCTACCACTCGAGGAAGCATGATTCCATTTGGGTGATTGTCGACAGTCGATTTAAATCAGCCCATTTTCTTCCTCGTAACGACGTTTCACCGAGGACTATGCCGATTATATATTAGAGAGATTGTGAGACCGCACGAGTCCCTGTCGATTATATCAGATAGAGCCCGCTTCTCGGCTAACTGGAGGTCCTTCGGAAGGGATTAGGACACGGTGAGTCTCGATGCGGCATTTCATCCTCGCATCGACGGACAGCCGAGCGCACTATCCGCATACACTCGAGGATATGTCGCGGGCTTGTGTTATTGATTTCGTGGGTACCGGAGGATCATTTGCCTCTTGTGGAGTTTGCTTACAACAACTACCATTCCGGATTCGGGATGGCGCCATGAGGCCTTATACGAGGAAGTGCAGTCACCTATAGGCTGGTTCGAGGTGGGAAAAGTTCGATTAGTCGGGCGGACTTAGTTCAAGAGCGATGGATAAGGTGAAGCTTATCCAGAGCGCTGGCGCTCGTAGTCGGCAAAAGTCGTATGCAGACCATCGGCGTCGACACTTGGAATTTGAGTTAGATGATTGGGTTTTTCTAAAGGTATCGCCCATGAAGGGCATGATGAGATTTGGAAAGAAAGGGAAGCTTAGCCCAAGGTACATTGGGCCTTACCAGATTGTCCGGAGGGTAGGCAAGGTTGCTAATGAGTTGGATCTGCCGTCCTATCTAGAGGCAGTACATCCAGTGTTTCATGTGTCTATGTTGCGGAAATGTATTGGAGACCCATCTAGAGTACATCCGATTCATGAGGTTCAGGTAACATAGGAGTTATCGTATGAGGAGAGTCCCATAGCGATACTCGATCGTCAGGTTAGGCGATTACGGACAAAGGATGTGGCTTCCGTCAAAGTCTTATGGCGGAACGAGAACAGAGAGGAGATGACGTGGGAAGCAGAGGATGACATGATGAAGAAATATCCTCACTTATTCCCTATACCTCCAGGTAACCCACGTTCTAAAATTGTTGGTCTTTAAATTTAGTATTTATGCTTGAGTTTTGTTGTGGCCGTGTGAAGCGTCTTTATTTGAGTCTATGCCGATATTGTATGAGTAATTGGAACATTCGACGAATGTTCGGGCAGGGAAGAATGTTCGCCGACCGCGGCCGGGCTGGACGCGCGGGCGAGGGCCGCGGCGCAGCGCGCGCGCGAGGCACGCGCGCGCGCCGCGGCGGTGATTGAAGACGAGAGGTCGCGAGCGAGTGGTCAGCGCCGCGCCGGAAGCAGGCCGCGCGGAAGATCCAGGGTTCGCAGGAGTTGCGGCCGCTGCGCAAGCGGCGCGCGAAAGGCGGAAATCAGCGGAAAAACTTAGGAAAAGTCAGATTTTTATTTTGAAAGGGCACAGTGGGGACAAGTGTCCCCCCATCTGATTTTTACATGCAATATATTGACCAAGTCTTAAAGACTTGGTCATTTGTCATCTCTCTCTTTGAAAAACCTCTTCCTTCTCTCTAAATATTTCAAGCTCCTCCTTCTTTCTAAAAATCCAAGAGGATTCTAGCCTTAAGAAAAATCTGAAAAATTAAAAGACAAGAAGGAAGCTTGTGACTAGCTTGTGAAGGTGGTGGTGGTGGTGTTCTTGGAATAGAAGCTAGCAAATTGTTGGATAAATTTGGCTAAAGCTTTAAGGTAATGATTCTTCCTCTATTATTAGTTTTTAGTATTGCATGTGAAGAAGAAAGTACTTGTGGTAGTAAATAATGCTATTAGAGTCATTGCATGCAAGAAATGTGGGTTGGATATGAAGGATTTGGCTAAAGAAATATTATGAGCATGTTGTAGCCTAAAAACCACTTTAGAATGGTTAAGTGTACTATTATAACTTATGGGGCAGAATTTTACACACCCAAGATTAGGTGTGTAATCCCCTTTGTGTTGGTTTAGATGTTGGGCCTTAATGAGGCGTTTGAGTGTTGAAAATCGGCCTTTGAAAAAGGTGGCAAAGTGAGTAGAAACAAAGGAAATGCTGCCCAATTTTCCTTAGAATCGTAACTTGAATTTGGAATTTCTACATTGAAATTAGGAGTTAATAAACGACATGGTCATTATAGGTTGACGACACGCGATAGTTGGAATTAACAAGTTGGTTGGACCGAAGAGGTATGTAGAGCTTTCCTATCTCTCGAGCATGAATAGTCAGATCTATGTAGTACGGTATAATGACAAGATTTGATAATCTACACTTGTTTTAAAGTATATGATGCTTGTTTCATTTCAAAAGTATAAGTCCTTTGGATTTAGGGAAAATGTATTTGACAAAGGATTAACGCTAATATAATGGCTTTATGGGAAGTTGGTTATATTAGTTTTCTTGAAAGGTTCACAAGGAAAGGTTTACTCTAATTAAAACAAGTACGGGTAAAGGATTTGAAACTAAGAAAGGTGAATTGATTTTTAGGCATTGGTTGCCTAAGGTTTTAAAGGAAATGAAGTCACTTGATTTAGAAGCCTATTATATTTCTAAAAGGAAATGTGACTTGTCTTGAAAAGAAATCGTAACTTGATACTATGGTGATTAGTATCTTGGAATCTTTGTATAAAAAGAGTTTTTCTTAAAAAGCTAGAAGTACATGGTACTTGGGTTGAATTTTGATTTTCTATTAAAAGACGTTAGTGCCTTAGGATACTAAAATGAGAGGATATATTAATAATGTTAATAAGAAGTTAGGGGATTTCTTAACTTGCTTATGTTATGATAAGCCGGTAGTGCTTATGTATGATATGATAGGCCGGTAGTGCTTATGTTGTGATATGATAGGCCGGTAGTGCTTATGTATGATATGATAGGCCGGTAGTGCTTATGTTATGTATGATAGCGGATGAGCTATGTTATATATTTAGATTATTACTGGTAAACCCCGGTTATTATCTATGCCATGGATTTGCTACCCATGACGCGAAAGCGCGCTTGCACTCACGCGGATCCCACCATAGATCCATGCGGGTGAAATAGTCCCACGCGAGTACGCGACGATGGTATCATGCGGATCCACAGATCCATGCGGTGAAATAGTCCCACGCGGGTGAAATAGTCCCACGACGAGGCGGATGACCTCACGCGGGTCCACAGGACCCACGCGGGTGAAATAGTCCCGTGAGTAGGACTACTTAACGATACTACGCGAGGTACCCGCTTTGATCGCGAGCCTCCTATTTTTATGCTATAAGTTTTTATATTTGTTACTCGCTGTTAGTAAGGCACAGCAGTAAGGAAATTGGACTTTATCTATGACTTCAGCTTATCTTTGACTTATGATATTACTACGGATTTTCCGCTTTACATACTGCACGTTGCAGATCGACCCTTCCTGGGGCTGCTCACGCCGCATGTAAGGAAAATGGTGGTAGATCCTCATTCCTAGGATCTTTTACTCAGGTGTCAGGAGCTCCATTTCTTCGGAAGCTCGACTTTTGGTATGGTTCTCCCTGGTGTTGTTGATATTTTGTACATTCAGGGGCATGACGGGGCCTTGTCCCGTCATAGTATTACTCATTCTTAGAGGCCTATAGTCTTGTCATAACTTGGTTTGTTTAAGGATATAACTGTTCGGTTTTATGTACTTTTGGGGTAGCCATTTTGGGCTAGACTATTTATACCATTATGGTTGTTTTATTTTGAGTTTATATTCCGCTGGTTTTCTCTGATGTTGTGTCACAAGGGTTCCCGGGTCAAGGCACCGGTCACGGATCCGGGGTCGGGTCGTGACAGATGGGACATCCTTTAAGAGGTCGTGAAGTTACTCAACTTCTTGTCATGCTTTGTGCAAAGCCATGAACTCTGATTCCATCGTGAATCGTCCGATGCAAGGTTTTCTTAGAGGATTTTCCTTAGACACACCATGCACATTGGTGTTCTTCAGGTCTTATATCCAGTTTACATCATTTTGTTCTCTCAAAACCACTGGACATCCAGACTATCATAAGTTATAGATAAGGGAATAGTTCAGATGTCGTCACATCTGATTTAACGCCTTCTGTTGATCATTTCCAGAATCACAAGTGAACCTTAGTTACACTGATCTTCTTTTATGAACCAATACCAGGTCAATTGCAGTGTGACCTGAGCATATCCCTCCTGGCATATGGGTGCACCATGATTCCAATTAACTCTATGATTCAAATCCATTGGTGACTTCAACGAGACTGTCGAACTTGTCACGCCCCGACTTTTCCTATGCCTTTACTTAGGGCGTGATGACACCTGGACAATTATTTCCCACCAGGAGCACCATTTAATTCTCTTTATTTAGAAACTTAAACTTATATTCAAATACGGAGCTATTAATAAAAATAACAATAAATAAATCTGTTTATGACTTTATTGAAAACATAACGCGAGCCTATGCTCGTGCAAATATTATTTCTACATAGACATACTGACAAAGATTATTCTAAGTTGGAAGGGAGATTATTCTAAGTTGGAAGGGAGACCATTCCACATGGGCATTTCCCGAGACATCAGAATCGACATTCGAACTCGACGAGTACTGTGCCCAAGAATGGACTTGCATGACAAGAGGTCGAGACGATCGCTAGACTTGGCGTGGAGCCTTTCTCTATCACGCTTTTCCAAACATGTTAATAAAGAGTCACCTACCATCCAATGAGTGAGAACCTTACCCTGCAATTCAAAGCAACACCACAATATTCCAAGTGCAATCACATTATAACGTAATAAGCATATTACAAAAACATATCAGGTTACAACATTTTTAAATATGCAGCAACTCCTCATAGGAAATTATCAGTTTAACTAACACTTCATTTTATCTCGTATTATACGTTAGGACATTCCCCTGCATTTCCATATGTTTGTTACATTTATATATTTGTGAACGCGTATTCACTTTTCATATTTATATATAGGTGAACATGTATTCATTTTTCATATTTGTCGGCGCGCAACCCGATCCATTATATTTACGTATTTGTGAACACGTATTCACTTTACGCTTTGTTGCGCGCAACCCGATCTATTATGTTTACGATTTGTGAACACGTATTCACTTTACGCTTTGTCGCGCGCAACCCGATCCATTATGTTTACGTATTTGTGAACGCGTAATCACTTTACGCTTTGTTGCGCGCAACCCGATCCATTATATTTACGTATTTGTGAACACGTATTCACTTTGGCGCTTTGTTGCGCGCAACCCGATACATTATGTTTACGTATTTGTGAACGCGTATTCACTTTACGCTTTGTTGCGCTGCAACCCGATCCATTATATTTACGTATTTGTGAACACGTATCACTTTACGCTTTGTTGCGCGCAACCCGATCCATTATGTTTATATTTATATATTTATGTGAACACGTATTCACTTTTCATATTTTTCAGAAGATCGAATAAATAATATTCTCTTTCCTAACATTCTGTCATTCATACTTGTAACGATTATAACTTTTTAACCATAACTCCAACTAAGGTGTTTCTCAAGCGGAAACTAAGGTAAGACGGGGATATTTCACTGTACCAAATTTCATTTAAAACTACTTTGGGTAACTAACACAAATTTATCCTCAAAACAGTCACATGAAATTTGTTTCGGCAGAATTTTTATTAAACAGACCCCAATCTTAGAATAGTCATAACTCCTAATCTGTAAACCCGTTCAAGCCCCATAAAATCTCAAAACGACGAGAACAGAGAGCTACACGTCTCCATGTGAACCATCCTTTCATATTCTGTACCATTTGGTACAGTTTTATACTTTTATTCGCTGCCCTTCCTGGATCTCGATAGATCCGAGGTAGAAACTTTAAACAGCGATAACTCTCAATCCGTAAGTCGGATAGACCCCAGTAAGGTCTAAAATTGTCTACAACAGAGATATATAGAACTTTCATTTAGCAACAATTTTCATATTCCCCACAGATTAGTACAGTTTTACGTTTCAACATCCTGCCCTTCTGGATTCCGATAAATCCGAGGCAGCAACTTCAAATTACAATAACTCTCAACTCGTAAGTCCGTTTTAATAAATCTTTATCTATATCTGTCCGTAACAGAGGGATTTACAACCATGTAAATTTTCACATAATTATAATAAGTAAAACTCAATAAAAACAGTCCGTAATTATTCATTTCCGAATTTCGGCCAAATCTAAGGCAGGAACTTTGAACTATGATAACTTTCAAACCGTATGTCCACTTTACCTCATTTTTGGTTCTATATGATCATATTAGAGAGGTGTACCACTCTTACTAATTGCATCAAATTCTAACAATTATAACTCAGTGAGAACAGTTCGTAAAATTCATGACGCAACTAGTTGTCTAAACAATCAAAAGTTCAATATTTATTTTCAACACCCAATTCTTATTCTAACATGTATTGAACTTAAAATAGAGGATGTTACCAAGAATTTCTGAGTGAGAAAACTCACCTTGTAAGTGTGAAGATTATTGTTGTGTGGTTGCTAAAATTATCCTTACTCTCTAGTATTTTGTTTCTTGTTCTTCTTGCCCTCTTGGTATTTTTTCCTCTTCTTTTCACTTGTTTTTTTCTGATTTTCTAACCTTTATGTTATGTACTTTGTTTGTGTGTAAATACAATGTATAAGTGGAGAGTTTTCTATAACCTATGAGAGGTGAAATGACAAGAGTTGGAGGGGAAATGAAAAGAGGGGAAGCAAAGATGTACGTGCATACTGCACTTTTTTTTCTTTTTTTCTTTTCCTTTTGTTTTTCTTTTGTTATCTTATTTTCATTTCATCTATCTATTTATCCAACTTTAACACTAACTCTATCCCATGCAATTTATTCTTCGTTTTCTTATATATATATTTTTATTAACCCAACCACAACTATATATTATTTTTATTTTTTTCGGATTTCACATTCTCTCCTCCTTAAGCAACATTCGTCCTCGAATGTGAATAAGGTCGTAACATAATCACATAGACACAATAATGTTTATTGTTATTGTAACACTAATTTGAGGCTTCACATTCTCCCTTCCTTAAGAAGCATTCGTCCTCGAATGAGAATAAGGTTGTAACACATGCATATAGACACGCAAATGGCACACATATGAAGTACTATGTAATGCATTTTTTTACCTTAGTCAAATAGGAATGGATATTTGACTTTCATCGCCTCTTCCGCTTCCTGTGTGGCTTCCTCTCAGGAGTGATTCTTCCATAGGACTTTCACTAAGCAATATCTTTATTTCTAAGGCGTTGACCTTTCTATCAAGTATTTCTACCGAGCCTCTTCATATCAAACTCTTTATTAAGAACTATCTCCGGGAAGGATGGCGTGACTTGGATCGTGCAAGTATTTTCGTAACATTGACACATGAAATACCGGATGCACCGCCTCTTATGGAAGTGCTAATGTGAAGCCACATTCCCCACTCTTCGCAAGATCTCATATGGCCCAATAAACCTTGGGCTCAATTTCCCTTTCTTACCAAAACGCATCACTCCCTTCATCGGGGACACTTTTAAAAATACTTTCTCCTCTTGAAATTCAAGATCTCTTTACGATGATCCGCATAAGACTTATGACGACTATGAGTCGCTTTGATCCGCTCCCGAATCATCTGCACCTTATCATTTGTTTCTTGAATGACTTCAGTCCGAACAGTTTGCCTCACCCACCTCGAACCATCCAAGTGAGACCTACATTTTCGTCCATATAATGCTTCTAACGGGCCATTTGTATGCTAGAGTGAAAACTATTGTTGTAGGCGAACTCAATTAGACATAGATGGTCCAACCGCCTTCCCGAAAATCTAACACACAAGATCGCAACATGTCCCTCAAGTGTTTGGATTGTTCGCTCGCTTGCCCATCCGTCATGCGGGTGGAAAGTTGTGCTTAACTTAACTTTTGTCCCGAGACCTGCTGAAACTTTGCCAAAAGTGCAGGTGAATCGGGAACCCTATCTCAAATAATTTGTAAGGGAATCCTGTAATCGCACAATCTCCTTCAAATAAATGCAGGTATCGTGGTGCGCGATACGTAGTCTTGACCGGTAAGAAATGGGCTGACTTTGTAAGTCCATCAACAATCACCCAAATAGAATCATACCCTTCTCGAGTTTTCGGTAGACCAGTTACAAAATCCATATGAATCGCCTCCCATTTCCACATGGGGACCCCAATGTCCTGAAGTAATCCGTCAGGTTTTTGATGTTTAGCTTTCACCTGCTGACATATAAGACACCTCCCGACAAACTCCGCAACGTCCATCTTCATCCCGTCCCACCAGTAATTTGCCTTGAGGTCCTGATACATTTTTGTTGACCCTGGAATAATGGAATATCTTGTGTTGTGACCCTCATCTAAGATCTTCCCCCTTAGATCCTTTACCTTAGGAACACATAACCTACCCTTATACCGAAGGGTTCCGTCATTATCTCCCAATGTAAACTGTGAAGGTTTTCCCTGTTGGATCCTCTCCCGAAATCCAACAAACTCCGTATCCTCAAACTGACTTTCTTTTATTTTTGAAGCTAAGGCAGACTGCGAGGTATCATGTACCACCACCCTACCTTCACCGATCTCAGTTAAGCTAACCCCGAGGTTTCCCAATCTTTGTACCTCCCGAACAATACCCCTCTTTTGTATTGCCAAATGGGCCAAGCTTCCCATTGATCTCCTACTGAGTGCATCAGCCACCACGTTGGCTTTCCCAGGATGGTAAAGAATACTAAGGTCATAATCTTTAAGCAACTCTAACCATCTTCCTTGTCGGAGATTCAAATCCTTCTGCGTGGTTATGTACTGCAAACTCTTATGATCTGTAAATATGTCCACATGCACACCATACAAATAATGTCTCCATATTCGTAAGGCAAACACCACCGCAGCTAATTCCAAGTCATGAATTGGGTAATTCTTCTCATGTATCTTCAATTGTCTAGATGATACGCAATAACCTTTCCAAATCGCATCAAGACACATCCTAACCCAACTCGAGGCATCGCAATAGATCGTGAACCCTTCTTGTCCCGATAGTAAGGTTAGGATCGTGCAAGAGTCAACAATTCCTTTAGTTTCAAAACTTGTTTCACATGCTTCACCATCGGTACTTAACCGCTTTTTGAGTCAACCGGTCAAAGGAGCAGAAGACTAGAAAAACCTTTACGAATCTTCTATAATACCCACCAAACCTAAGAAACTTCTAACCTCCGCTTGAGTGGTCGGTTTTGGGCTTCTTCATCGCTTCTATCTTCCGGGGTCTACCATAATTTCATCCTCGACACAACATGGCCCAAAAAGACTACCTTTTCCAACCAAAATTCACACTTTGAAAATTTAGCATATAGTTTCTCCTGCTTCAAGGCTCAAGACTACCTCGACGCTCTTCATGTTCTTCAACACTCATCAGAATTAGGATATCATCTATGAACACGATCACGAACAAATCTAGGAATAGTTTGAAGATTTTGTTCATTAAATCCATAAAAGTTGTCAGTATCGTTAACCCAAAAGACATGACCAAGAACTCATAATGGCCAGACGGGTTCTAAAGTTGTTTCGATATATCATCCGATTTATTTTCACCGTGATATCCCAACAGAGATCAATCTTGGAAAAATAGCTAGCTCCTCAAGTTGGTCAAAAGATCATCGATTCTTGGTAATGGGTATCGCTTCGATCGCGACCTTATTGAGCCGATAATCGATGCACATTCGAGCAATCCGCCTTTCTTTTTCACAAACAGATCGTGCACCCTGCGGGAAACACTAGGCCTTATAAAGCCTTTATCCGTAAGATCCTTCAATTGTTCTTTAACTCCTCAATTCACCGGGCCATTCGACATGGAGGATAAAACGGGTCTTGTACTTAATTAACTCTATAGCAAACTCCACTTCTCTATCCGGAGGAAGGCCCGAAGATCTTCAGAAAACCTCCTAAAATTTTGAACAATAGAACATCATTCACCGTTGGATTCCTTTGGGTATCCACTATATTAGCCAGATATGCATACTCCACTGTGACTTCTCAATAACTTTTGAGCCCCAAGGTAGGAAATAAATGCACTGAGGATATTCCAATCCTACCCTTATAACAACTTCTCGGTTCTCCGAAAAGTTAATCTCACTATCTTTCGACAATCTAACATGGCATAACATGCCGACAACCAATCCATACCCAAAATGACGTCGAAGTCTACCATATCAAGTAGTACTAGGTTCACCATTGTTCCCCTGCCATTCACTTCTAATGAGAAATTATTTACCACCCGAGAGGCCCAAATTGACGCCCCTACTGGTGTCATAACCTCAAAAGGTTCACTTAAATAAGAAGGTTCTACGTGTAAATTCTTAGCAAAGCCCATTGACACATATGAAAATGTAGAGCCGAGATCGTATAATACAAATGCAGGAATACTCGAGACTAGCAAAATACCTGTGACCACCGCATTAGATGCTTCTGCCTCATTCCTCTGGGGCAAAGCGTAGAGCCGATTAGAATTGTTGGGTTGTTGACCTCCCGACTCGCGGGTTGGTTTCCCTGATTTCCCCTGTAAGTAGCTGTGGTTGCTTCTGACCTCCCCTGAATAGATTGAGTTTGGGTCCTCTTCTTGCAATCCCTGGCATAGTGGCTTGACTCTCCACAGTTATAACATGTCTTCGTTAAGAGTCGACATTCTCCATTGTGTTCCCTTTGACAAATCTTACAAATCGGTTTGTCACCTCCTGTGTTAGGGTTGGTGGCCTTGTCCTGCTACCTTGGTAATTAGACCAACTGCGCCTTAGGCTTGAAATAAGATCGCCCACGATTGGTTCGGTCCCTCAAGCACTCTTACTAAACTCCCGCTCGATTTTGACTCGTTAAATGATCCTAACGTCCAAATATCTTCGCGAATATTCTCTTTTTGCTTTAGCGAAACCTTCTACCCTCAAAGCCATATCGATAATCAAGATAAGTTCGATCGTTGGCTAACGCCACCACCTTCTCTCGCTATGTTCGTTTAAACACTCTACAAATCGCTGACTCTATCCATTTCGTAGGGACGACATACGTGTCAGATGCCGATAACCTCACGAATCGTATCATGTTCTTGTACACTACGGTCCACCTTGCTTCAATTGTTCAAACTCCCGCCCGAGCGCATCCTCGCGCTGTATTAGGCATAAATTTCTCAACGAACGCCGCCTCAACCTCCTCGTCATTGGTGGTGACATCGGGGACGATTTTTCCTAAAATTCCTCCACCACACCCCAAAGATCATCCACTAGTCGCGCTGCATTAAGTTGACGCCTGCGCTCCACGCATCCCAATGTGAACATTAAGTCTTCAACTTCATCGAGGAATACTATCTGCCTACTGGGGTCCTTCCTCGCGCATGTGGTTCTCTTCTCTCATAAAATTTTCCCATAGCCTATCGTGCATCGCTTGAGCTTCTACACTCTCGGTCCGTGGTGCGCCACAATCGGTCCTCGGGCCGCCTGCTCGTTCGTTCGGGGCTATGACAGACACTAGGCGCGGAACCATGTGTGGAATCTGCACTGCCATTAACTCTATGAGTCTATCTAGTTTTTGTCCCACCGCTTTCTTGGGCCATTTGACTCTCGTTTTCCAACATTTTCTCCGACATTTTCTCTCGCTTCCTTCAGACACTACTACGCCAATCGGAGGTACATGAGCTTCGTGATTTAACCTCTCGAGCCCCACGATTTGTGAATTCACCATTTTCTTCCGAGTCCATCTTACGACGCATGAACTTCATCCAACTCTCATTCCTTTGCATGTTCCATGAGTACTTCCTCTTTGTTGAACTCGCTTATAATCGCCATCTACACAATTCATATTAGTCAAGATAACGTTGTACAATCTTTTCTAACCTCGTGTGAAGGAGGTAGTACGAGAAATCAAGTCTTTGAAAAGACTCAAGGTAGGCACGGAAGAGTACGAAAGAAGGGAAACTTAGGATGTAATTCGCTCACTTATTACTGGCGCGCGCGCACACCGCCGCAATAAGTAACCGTTCAAACACCCAACTCGAAGAAAACTTCCTAGAATCTCTTAACCTGGTTTAGCTTTGATACCAACTTGTCACGCCCCGATTTTTCCTAAGCCTTTACTTAGGGCGTGATGGCACCTGGACAATTATTTCCCACCAGGAGCACCATTTAATTCTCTTTATTTAGAAACTTAAACTTATATTCAAATACGGAGCTATTAATAAAAATAACAATAAAGAAATATGTTTATGACTTTATTGAAAACATAACGCGAGCCTATGCTCATGCAAATATTATTTCTACGTAGACATACTGACAAAGATTATTCTAAGTTGGAAGGGAGACCATTCCACATGGGCATTTCGAGACATCAGAATCGACATTCTCGACTCGACGAGTACCAGGCCCGAAGCAATGGACTTGGTATGACAAGAGGCTGCGAGACGATCGCTAGTCTTGGCGTGGAGTCTTTCCTCTATCACGTTTTCCTGAAACATGTTAAATAAAGAGTCAGCCCTACCATCTGGGGCTGAGTGAGAACCTTACCCTGCCATTCAAAGTAGCACCACAATATTCCAAGTGCAATCACATTATAACGTAATAAGCATATTACAAAACATATCAAAGTTACAACATTTTTAAATATGCAAAGAACTCCTCATAGGAAATTCTCGCTTTAACTAACACTTCATTTTATCTCAGATATACGTTAGGACATTCCTGCATTTCCATATGTTTGTTACATTTATATATTTGTGAACGCGTATTCACTTTTCATATTTATATATAGTGAACATGTATTCATTTTTCATATTTGTTGCGCGCAACCCGATCCATTATATTTACGTATTTGTGAACACGTATTCACTTTACGCTTTGTTGCGCGCAACCCGATCCATTATGTTTACGATTTGTGAACACGTATTCACTTTACGCTTTGTTGCGCGCAACCCGATCCATTATGTTTACGATTTGTGAACGCGTATTCACTTTACGCTTTGCGCGCGCAACTCGATCCATTATATTTACGTATTTGTGAACACGTATTCACTTTGCGCTTTGTTGCGCGCAACCCGATCCATTATGTTTACGTATTTGTGAACGCGTATTCACTTTACGCTTTGTGCGCGCAACCCGATCCATTATATTTACGATTTGTGAACACGTATTCACTTTACGCTTTGTTGCGCAACCCGATCCATTATGTTTATATTTATATATTTATGTGAACACGTATTCACTTTTCATATTTTTCAGAAGATCGAATAAATAATATTCTCTTTCCCAACATTCTGTCATTCATACTTGTAACGATTATAACTTTTTAACCATAACTCCAACTAAGGTGTTTCTCAAGCGGAAACTAAGGTAAGACGGGGATCTTTCACTGTACCAAATTTCATTTAAAACTACTTTGGGTAACTAACACAAATTTATCCTCAAAACAGCCACATGAAATTTGTTTCGGCAGAATTTTTATTAAACAGACCCCAATCTTAGAATAGTCATAACTCCTAATCTGTAAACCCGTTCAAGCAACATAAAATCTCAAAAAAACGAGAACAGAGAGCTACACGTCTCCATGTGAACCATACTTTCATATTCTGTACCATTTGGTACAGTTTTATACTTTTATTCGCTGCCCTTCCTGGATCTCGATAGATCCGAGGCAGAAACTTTAAACAACGATAACTCTCAATCCGTAAGTCGGATAGACCCCCGTAAGGTCTCAAATTGTCCACAACAGAGATATATAGAACTTTAATTTAGCAACAATTTTCATATTCCCCACAGATTAGTACAGTTTTACGTTTCAACGTCCTGCCCTTCTGGATTCCGATAAATCCGAGGCAGCAACTTCAAATTACAATAACTCTCAACTCGTAAGTCCGTTTTAATACCTCTTTATCTATATCTGTCCGTAACAGAGGGATTTACAACCATGTAAATTTTCACATAATTCTAATAAGTAAAACTCAATAAAAACAGTCCGTAATTATGCCTTTCCGAATTTCGGCCAAATCTAAGGCAGGAACTTTGAACTATGATAACTTTCAAACCGTATGTCCATTTTACCTCATTTTTGGTTCTATATGATCATATTAGAGAGGTGTACCACTCTTACGAATTTCATCAAATTCTAACAAATATAACTCAGTGAGAACAGTTCGTAAAGTTCATGACGCAACTAGTTGTCTAAACAATCAAAAGTTCAATATTTCTTTTCAACACTCAATTCTTATTCTAACATGTATTGAACTTAAAATAGAGGATGTTACCAAGAATTTCTGAGTGAGAAAACTCACCTTGTATGTGTGAAGATTATTGTTGTGTGGTTGCTAAAATTATCCTTACTCTCTAGTATTTTATTTCTTGTTCTTCTTGCCCTCTTGGTATTTTTTCCTCTTCTTTTCACTTGTTTTTTTTCTGATTTTCTAACCTTTATGTTATGTACTTTGTTTGTGTGTAAATACAATGTATAAGTGGAGAGTTTTCTATAACCTATGGGAGGTGAAATGACAAGAGTTGGAGGGGAAATGAAAAGGGGGGAAGGAGGGGAAGCAAAGATGTACGTGCATGCTGCACTTTTTTTTTTTCCTTTTCCTTTTGTTTTTCTTTTGTTATCTTATTTTCATTTCATCTATCTATTTATCCAACTTTAACACTAACTCTATCCCATGCAATTTATTCTTTGTTTTCTTATATATATATTTTTATTAACCCAACCACAACTATATATTATTATTATTATTATTTTTCCGGATTTTACATTCTCTCCTCCTTAAGCAACATTCGTCCTCGAATGTGAATAAGGTCGTAACATAATCACATAGACACAATAATGTTTATTGTTATTGTAACACTAATTTGGGGCTTCACAGAACTCATCACATATGAGTTTAGAATAAGACCAGTCTGTTAGATGTCTTAGGGATTCCAACTCCTAAGATGTCATATATAGTACCCATATCCTTTCATGTTGAAAACATATATTTGAGGAGATTCCATGCCAATACTTTGGGCTTGTTTCATCCCGCACAGAGATTTGACAAGCCAACAGACTTTCTTCTCTTTCCTGGAACCACAAACCCCTCGGGTTGTTCCATATTCCTTTCTTATTCCACTTTTGGATTTTTGGTTTTTTCAACTGTTGGCTTTCTAACTTCAGAATCAATGTTTCTATAGTCAGATTCATTGTTTATGTTTTATCTGAAACTTCCAGGACCAAAATATAGACATTTCCGGGACCATAAAGGAATTTCAGGAATAAGCCCAACAGTCCTCAAACCCAACTCTCCGGTTAGGAAGGCTGTCTTAACATCCATGTCATGTAGGACTGTGTTGGCTCTGAATATTAAGCTATTCACATAGGAATACATGTCCTGGTAGCCGAGGCCTTATACTTGTCAATAGATTCATCTAATGTATACTCAACTCGAGTATCCACTTTTACATCCCAAAGGTTCTTTTTCCGGAGGAAGATCAACCATAACATAAATATGGTTCTATCTGATGGAATCTATTTCTCTGTTTTTAGCTTCTTTCCAAAGCGATGCTTTTGGAGTTGACAATTCTTAGTTAATTGTTCATGGTTCATTCAACTATACAAGCTAGAAGGCCTGAAGCAAGTCTTTGTCCCCTCTTTTGCTCCGGTTTGGTTCAACATCTAGAATCCCTGAGTTCTGTAGATCTGGAACATTAAGTTCCGGATAGTCAAGAACTTCGAGTCTCAGAGATTTGGAACGCCTAGTTTCAGATAAACTGCACGCTCTTGGGTTCTTGTTAACCTCGAGCAAACACTTTTGTTTCCTTCTTAAGGAAAGATCACTTCAAAGAGTTCAGCATTATTTGACACCAAGGTGCGACACGCACTACTGTTATTTGCAGATCTAGTGGATATGCAATTTACAGTCTTTGGTCCAACTTGACCTATTTTGGCTTACGTGTTTCAACCCTTTTCCACACCATCCCATATCACAATATTTGTAAATGCGATTTTTTCCATGTATCACATGGAGGGTTATTCTTATCCTTACGCGGAGTTCTATTAAGAATCGCATTAGCGGTAAGGATCTCCTTGCCCCACATGTCTTGGGTGTACGGATCTGCGCTTGGATAACACCGTTAGTCTGATGTGAATAACGAGTAATCTTTTGATCAACGATGCTTCGCATTCTCCCCCTCTATCACTACGAATTTATTAATCCGTAGAATTTTCAACTTCTGCTTCCAAAGCTTTGCGGCCCTGCCTGAGAGGCGACGCGACTCCTGATTCTCAGTAGCAATCCAGGCTTTAAGAGTCGCGGCTCTTGGTGGAGGCGCCGCGGCGCTTCCCATCCAGTAAGCTACTGGAACACAAACGACATTTAGAGTTGTGGCCCTGTAGAGGGGCGACGCGGCTATGGCAGGAGGCGTCGCGGCCCTTAATGGCTCCTCGGCATTTTTGACTCGTTTCATCTTTGTTCTACAACAAAGGATACAATACGTTGTATTCTCATCAATAAAGATCACAACGTACTTGTCTCCCTCCTCTATTTGTGCAAACTTTAACTCACCCATGTAGGTGTTACTAAGTTATAGAGGAGCGTTACTTCTTTCTCTATTTCTTCGACAGAACAAAAAGGTAATTTTGTCTCTTCGCCTACATCACATTCATTTGATGGTTTATGTCGACAGACGACACCAATTTCAACTTCGTTAGCTTTTGAACGACTTTCTATTTAACGTGTCTTAATCTATGATGACATAGATGAACGGATTACAAAATATATCATCCACTTGGCTACAATTTTACTGTACCACGTTTGGTTGTTATCGACCTGTGGGACATGAGGTGAAAAACTCAAGCCATATTGTCCAACAACGTCCTTGACACCAAGTTTAGGACATGTATCACCTCGTTTAAGAGTGATCCCATTCCTTAAGTCCCTTTGAGGACAACCTCTTCAACTTCTTCTAGTTTGAAGGTAGCGTTGCTCACATGAACAACCTCTTACCCGTGGTTAGGGCGTAACTAGATCATATGTGATCTAGACTCTCTGGCTCATTCTAGTTGCCTTGGCGGACTGAGTGTCCAATTTCTTTTCTGTCTTTCTTTTGGCCTTCAGATCTATTGAGATCTGGTAACTCTGAACCACTCCAGTCACCCGTAGGATTTGTATGACTGAGTGTCCAATATCGTCATGTCATGTGACGGATTTGGCCCACTCCAATCGCCCGTAGGCTTTGTATGAATGACTAAGTGTCCGCTACTATCCTGTCAAAAAATGGATCTTCTGTCGTAGATGGTGACAGGATTGTCACTAGTACTCTGGTCCTTGTATTTAGTCCTCTTCCCTTGCTTAGGATTGTCTATAAATTTAATTTATTACAATCTAAGTCCATATCTTTTAGGTCGTTGTTTATAACAGTCCAATATTTAAATGGGAAGGAAAGTGAGATTAAACTCCTGAATTTAAGGCGTAAGGAATATAATTTTCTTGAAACATTTTCATCTTAATATCCTTACTTTACTCATTTTATTCAGGCGTGGTTTAATCTCCTTATTGACAAAGAAGAAAAGTTTACCTAACTCATCTTTAGATTCCTTGTCTGGGACAGGTGTAGCCCTTCGTCTATGAGATATACCATCATTTTCAACCTTCTCCTTTTGTCCAGTTGATGTCCTACATCTCTCGTGGGCGCTCGTTTCCACCATTCTCGGGAGCGGTGACAACAACTCTTCTTTGATCCTTAGCCTTGCCAACATGACTATCATCAGTATCTTCAAGTTCAGGATCACCAACAGAGATCTCCCTTTTGACAGAAACAGATTTGTAGCTATCGTCAAAGAGAGATCCAAAACTAGGACCAGATCTGTTGACAGAGACAGTTTTTGAATTGTTTATAGAATTGTCAACGGAACTGGTTTCAACAAGAAAGCCACAATCAGATTTGGAGTATATCTGGTGGCAAACATCTTTCTAACACTATTACAGATATTGTCTTAAGCTTGTGAGTCTAAAACTCCTTTTGATGTTCGGAAAATAGCAAACTACTATTACAAGTGCTAGGAAAGGATAATCAATTATGTGTTACAATAGATTTGATGCCAACAAAAGTTATGACAACAATTATGTTTGGTGGTCTTGATCTTATACTTGAATTCGTCTTTAATCTTTCGCCTTGGATCTTCGTTCCAGTTTCATCAAGCTCCTTGAATATTGGTAATCTGAAATTGATAGACACTAAAAAAAATTGGGTTGCTGAGTCGACTGAATTCTCAATCTTTCCTTAAGACAATATTGCCCATATACATGCTTTGTACGAATGAGTTGTAATTTGTCTCCCAAGATAAAACAACATAATATCACTTGTGCAAAGCAAACACTCGTGATCCTGGCGAAGATACAAACACGAAACAATTGCTAAAGATTGAAAAAGAAGAACTTGTTCTTGAACTAGGAAGAACTTATAGAAACATGTATTCTATGTGTGTTCTTCCTCTATTTTTTGTGTTTAGTATTCTCATGTTGTGTAGTGTATATTATCTCTACTCAAATCTGAAATAAGGAATGATTATATAGTGTTTAAGGATGAGGAGATGTGTTAAGAGGGTTGTTAATGGACACCATAAATTCTGACTTATTACCATTCCATGGGAACTCGCTGGACAATTTATGTCGCGGCCCTTGCAGAAATTGTCTTCCAGAAACTTTAGGGACCAAACTGTAAATATAATAAAGTCTGGGATTCAAAAAGATAATATTAGAAGAAGCCCAACAGCCCCGCAGCCTGCGGCCCGACCCAGTGGTGGTTGCGCGTGTGTGGGCCTAGTCTCAAACCCAAGCACACCTAGGTCCTCCCTCTTTCAAACACATGGGTTACCCCTTGGGGTCCCAATCCTTTATTCAGTTTAGAGATTTATAACATGAACAATTCTTTCCTTTCCTACCGATGTGGTAGATTTGTCTCACACCACTTTTTCATGTCTCAAACATCTTACTTCGTGGACCAATATCTCTTCCATTTTTCAATGGAATTTGACGATTCTTGGCCCTACGGTCATCTACTCACTTAGTAGATTACACACGTGTAAAGATCAGGTTCTCCAACATATGGAACCATGATATTTAAGTCATTAAAGATGGGCGGATCCAACCTCCACCAAAAACAAATTTCTAACATAAATAATCTCTTAAACAATAACTGTGCCTTAAAAATCAACTTTAGTGTGAACTTAAAAAAATGGAAATGGAGAAAGAGGGAAGCAAAAATATACATGAATTTCTCAAGAAAAAACATTTATCTGAACTTCAATAAGCATACAATAGATCCCTTTGTTGTTCGGCCTTTTTCCGAACTCCGCACATAGCGAGAGCTTAATTCATCAGGCTGTCTTTTTTTTTTTGTAACTTCAATAAGAAAATTCTTTTTATTTTTAGTTTTATTGTTGGTGAGAAGTTCCAGTATGGTTCATGTTTTAAGAACCATCTGACTGAACCTCAATATTTTATAACATATGGTCAGAGAATATATACCACATGAGATGATCAGAGAAAATAAGAGTTGCAAGCACGTCTACCACTAACTTACTTCATCGTTAGAGAATGATTCATCCCTTTTACTCCTATTTTTTATACCGTTTTATTCAATTCCTCCATAGTTATAATGTTATTTTTCAGAACTGCACAATTATATAGATTTATTAAGTTATATTCACATGCCTCATTGCTTAACTTCCGACAATATTAACTACCCTCTCATATTAAATAGGTACTTGTCTTGAGAATTCCTACTTTGTTCTTCTTCTTCTTTTTTCTTTCAATTTTCATTATTATTAATTTTTAGTTTTTTTTTTCCTGTTCTCCTTTTTAATGCAAATTTTATATAATCCGACCTTTCATAAAAATCACAATTTCAATAGAATATTAGTGGCAGAATATTTTGTGGGAGAAATCCTCATTGAAAAAAATCGAGCTAATATTTTGTATTACCTTTAATTGAATCATAATATTTTTTTGGTACGTCGCACTATAATGTATATTTTTATATGGACTGTATTGTATTGTAATGGATTGGATTGTATTAATATATAATAGACGGTGTTAGAATATTAATATATAATAGATTGTATCTTTTTTGTATTTTTTATTTTTAGTACAGTTCAGGAGAGACTCATTTACTAGATGAGTCTTAAAAATGGCAGTTGGAGTGTACTATTTTTAGAAATAAGATACCCAAATTCACTAAAATGCCCATCAAACGTCAGATTATTTTTTTGTTCAAGATACCCAAATGCATCAAACGTGCCCTAAGTGCGAGCATTTCTCTAATTTTGAAGCTAATTCAAACTTTGTATATAAACCAAATAACAATATTACATCTAATTAACTAAATAATAATCAACTAAATGCCAGCATATCTCTAATTTTAAAGCTAATCCACACTTTGCAAAATTTATTAAAAACCGCCCCACTTATTCAAATTTCTTGAATCCATGATTCTCTTATTTAAGAAAAATCCCATTTTGCTTTTTGTGAACAAGAATTTGATTTTATATCTTTAATAACTGAAGTAAAGACAAACTCTTTATTTTCTTTTTCTCTTTTTTTATTTCCCACCAAATCTAATTTTAAATTCTAATTGACCTTAGCAAATACAGCCTTTGAGTTCAAGGAAGCATCCCATGGAGCACCTCATTCATGTGTACAACATTAATATATTTATCATGCATTTGAAAATTAATATAACCATATAAATTTTAGTTTATTAATTAAAATAATATATACCATGTATTAATATATATCTCACTACCATATAATGCATGCCTCATTGTACATTTTCAAGAAGAAAAAACCAAAACTTTATAGCCATTTTCAGCAAAAGGGTGTTCTTTGTTTGATTACAAGATTTACTTTTGTTTTATAGATTAAGATAAGAAAATTTGAGGAGGGAACAGTTTCAAACTTATTAGCTTTGCCTTCAACTGTTCAAATTCAAAAATCTGTGACTGTTAAAAGGTAACATAAAAAAGCAAATGGTTTACCGTTGGCTTTAAATGTTTAAATTTCAGTTTTTTATCTTCATATTCAAGATTGCTTTGTAAAACAAACTTTGCTGCTTGCTTATTCAGAGTTATATAAAGTTGCAGTTAACAATGACATATGCTGTTTTTCTTTTGCTTTTGTCCCAAAAAAAAGTATAAAACATTTCACTTTTTCTTTTAGCTGTAGATTTTTGTGGTATTTATTTCCCGAGTAGTTTAAAAGTTGTTGGATTTGAAAAATCCATCAATTTTCTTGAACTTTTTGCTTACAAATCTTGAAACAACTTTGTTGATTGTTATGCAGATTTGACAGCGGAATTTACTGTGAGAGAGGCTCAAAATGGAACACATTTTAAGTCCTGATGTGGGATATGGATATCACCCATCACCTTCTACTGAAATAATAGGTCTTTCGACGTTGAGTGGAAGTTCATTCGCGTATTGCAGAACAAACTCGGAGACCTCAGCTTTTTCTGAGCATACAGATGAAAATAGTTGCTCTGAGATGGCTTCTCCTTTGAGCTCGCAGAGTCTGAAAGTGCTTTCGAGACTAGGAATGAGGCAACACAAGACAATTGCAGATGATCCTGAGACTGTAGATTTTGGTAAGTTTATATTGGATAGTAAAATGGATAACAAGTTTAAGTTTCATCTGATTTTGTTAATTAACGTCGATATTGAAAACTTGGTAGAACTTGAACTGATGAAGGAAAGATTTTCAAAGTTGTTATTGGGAGAGGACATGTCAGGAGGAGGAAAAGGGGTAGCAACAGCAGTGACAATCTCAAATTCCATCACAAATCTTTATGGTAAGTTTCTCAACTGCACTTGGTAAATCCCATTTGTGTTCTATTTTGTGTTTACTGAATTGTGTTTTTTCTTCAGCATCTGTGTTTGGTCAACACCAAAGATTGGAGCCTTTACATCCTGACAAGAAAATAATGTGGAAGAGAGAGATGAATTGTCTCTTATCTGTATGTGATTACATTGTAGAATATGTTAGTACATCACAGAAGCTACAAGATGGAACCACTGTTGAGGTGAGAAAAAGATTACATTAGAAGAATTACTATCTTTTCACTTCTGCTTATCTAACACAATGTCGACACTTTCAGGCATTGTCAAGCAGGCCGCGGTCAGATATTCACATCAACCTTCCTGCACTGAGAAAACTCGATGCCATGCTCCTCGTAAGACCACAACTATTATCTCTCTAAATCAAAATTGTCCATTCAAAAACTAAAATTGAGATCTTTACAGGAAATCTTGGACAGTTTTGAGGCCACTGAGTTCTGGTATGCTGAGCAAGGAAGCATGTCAAACAACTCAACACGTGTTGGATCGTTTAGGAAGGTTATTCAGGTTCAGCCTCAGCCTCAGCGCAAGGAAGAGAAATGGTGGTTACCAGTTGTTTGTGTTCCTTCTGGTGGCATTACCGAGAAGGGAAGGAAGCACTTGAGACACAAGCGTGATTGTGCCAACCAAATTCATAAAGCAGCAATGGCCATCAACAGCAGCATCCTTGCTGAAATGGAAATTCCAGAATCATACATGACATCACTCCCTAAGGTACAAATACTTCTTATGCTCAAATTAAAATATACACAAACATGGAAATTGCAGTACTAATGAGGAGGTAAATTTTGCTACAGAGTGGAAAGGCGAGCGTTGGAGACTCTATCTATCGCCACATGTATTCAGCAGAGAAATTTTCACCTGAGCATCTCCTTGACAGTCTACACATAAGCTCTGAACATGAAGCACTAGAGCTTGCTGACAAAGTTGAAGCTTCAATGTATACATGGAAACGTAAATTATGCATGCCTCAAGCGAAATCATCATGGATCATGGTAAAAGATCTTGTCTCTGATGATCGGACTGATAAGAATCATGTTTTAGCAGAACGAGCAGAAAGTTTGTTGTTTAGTTTGAAGCAAAGGTATCCCGAACTTTCACAAACAACATTGGACACAAGCAAGATTCATTTCAATAGGGTAAAGTTTCATACAAACTTACATACTTGATCCAACAATGTAATTGTTATACCTTACACTTGAATATCGTTCTTGAATAGATAAGTGAACAATGAAATATTGATTCTTGCAGGATGTTGGTAAAGCAATCTTGGAAAGTTATTCTAGAGTACTGGAAAGTTTGGCATTCAACGTTGTTGCTTGGATCGAAGATGTTCTTTTTGTAGATAAGACCATGAAAAACCAAGAATAGGGATTGCAGTAAGCAAAGCCTTTTTTGATTTCTGCAAATGGGAGTCATATTTTAGCTCCTGTAACAAAGGATCATTATTGAATAGGATAGGACCAAGTCAGAACTCGAACAAATGGAGGATCAATTTCACTATGTGAAAACCAAATTGATTGTGTAATTTGAGAGTAGTACTCAAACTTGGAATATTTTTTTCTTCATGGTTTTGTATATTTATAACTTATATCCAAGAACCAAATTCTGTAGTTTTCTATTCTTTATTCTGTTAGATCTTTCAATGAGGACATGTTGGGTCCATTCATGCAATGCTGACAGAATACCTACTACATTGATAGAATGGAAAAATATAAAAAATAAAAATAAAAATCCCCTTTCAGAAAAACTGTTTAAGCCTGAAATTGGAATATGTTTTGGTAAATGAGAAATAAAAAAGCAGACACATTACTTGAGGATATAGCCTAATGAAAGCTTTCATTCACCCAACTACTGTCATAAGCACGGTTTCTTGATTCCCTACTTAGAACTTAACAAAGGGAAGAAACAATAAAAAGAGAACAACCAATCCAGAATTCAATATCATAGTTTTCATCATCATCCTAATTAAGCAACTAGGCAGAATTCAACATTTGTCCAAAGATTTGTTTTTTTAATATATCATTTTTTTCTCAAAAGATTAGAGCTTTTTACACATCAGTCCAAGAACCAGCTTTGATCCTAATTGGTCTATGTGGTCTGTTTGGCCTACTTCTTGATGATGAAGACTTGAAAGCTTCAACCAATGACTTGCATTTAGCATTGTCCCCTTTGTTTTCCTCCAAGCATTTCTTAAAGGCTTCAAGATCAGTCACCTTCTTCTCTTCAACCCCACTCTCTTTTTTCTCCTCATGATCCATATCTTCAAAATTCAACCAAGAAATCACTACAAATTTCAAGAATTGATAAATGGGGTCTAAAAAAAGAAAGATTTTTTATGAATGGACCACGATTTTCAAAAAGTTTTGTTTTTTGGGTTGATTGAACCCTATGTATAGAAGTGAAAATTGGTCATGAGAGTGAGGATTTGTGTCACTAAACTAAACTGCAAAAGAGCAGCATAGGATCTTTGTGGCAGCTTCTGTTTTGGATTCTTTTAAATGTGGGACCTGAACAGACGTGATTGACATGGATCTGACTTATTCGATCACAACTGTACTTTGAAGTGAATTTTTTTCTAGTTTATGAAACTTATAAATTTACAATATACTCCCTCCGGCCTATAAAGATTAGCCTAGTTTTACCTGACACAGAATTTTTTGAATCCACAATATATTTATTTATAATTTACACGTAAGACAATCCTTTTGCCTTGGTTGCACTCAGTTAGCCTTTACTGTTGTTTTCTAGCAGGTAACACGTTAAAACATATACTTGTGTTCTCCTTTTTTGGCATTTGCATATTCTACTTCTCACAACTCTTTTAGATCTAATTTGTTCTGACTTATATATTTAAGAAGTATAATAAACATGATTATCCAGCTTAGAACTAAATGGACAAGTTAAATCCTCCCTCCGGCTCATAATAAGTGGTGTTTTTACATGTACTCACTTCTAAAAAGTAATAAATAATTTTACTAATTTACCCTTAATCAAAATGCCTTGAAAAAGAAGTAGATTTTAGTGATTTTTTTAGTTATGTAAAACTCTATTTATTCAAATAAAGATAAAATTGAAAGAAAAGAAAAATTAATGTCATCTTGATTATGTGAAACACCACTTTTTTGGTGAAAGATGAAACAACCACTTATTTTGATGAAAAGATAAAATTCGACTTGTCCGCATGGACGTAGCTCAGTTGATTTCGGGTGGTAGATTGCCCCAAAATAAAATTCGACTTACTATTTTGAAACGGAGGTAGTAGTAAAGACATGATAGATTAATTTCTTGAAAATGAAATTCAGTAATATGAGCGAGTATACCTGCTTTGGGACATACTATGCAAGAAAACTCAACTATTAAGACTTCTTTTATATTTTTTGCTCTCAAAATTATATTTTTCAATGGACGAGCTGTGCAATATATATGTACATAAGTAAAGGTATCCAAACCAGACCGAAATAAGTTAGGATAACTCTACTAACTCATCTAGGGGTGTTCATTCTTGGGTGAAAAATCGACTCAAACCGAAATCAATGAAATAAATTGATAGTTTTTGGTCTTAAGTTTTATAAATCTGATAAAATTTTGACTTGATTTGATTTTATAAAAAAATAAACTAAAAAAAGCGAACCAAACCGATAAATTATACACAATTTTTGCAAGCGTTTATATATAAGAGAGAGAGAGAGAGAAATAAGCATGCACCTCTTCTTAATTATACTTTCTTGATATTTGGTCACCTCATTCTGCAAATCTATTTTATCTGGACTCGACAGATTACAAGTATGCTTTCAAAAAGTCACCATACAGAAAAAATTCCACCCATACTTTGTGAGAACTGATAAATGCATGTAACAAGTATAATTAATAATAGAAACAGCTTCAATCACAGCTTGAGATGAATTAACATCACTTCTTTTGGTGAAGAATTTCTACTTTGAATATTTGAGATTTGCCACTTCACATATTTGCCAATTATATTCACATAAACTACAACATTAATCAGCATTGAGGTCTCTTTGCTTAGATTTACCTTCAAATAATCTGCAAAAAAAATTTCAAGTAATTACAGTCAAGTGATGAAAGTTTAAGAAAATGCCTTTACCGGAAAACTTTCTTTGCCTCCTTCCCTGCTACCCAACAGAATCATGAAACCCACCAACCAAGAATTCTTACAAACATCAAAAGAGAGAAAAAGTTTGGAAATCAAAACTTAATAAAATAATAAACCCGGATTCCCCTTACACGTTCATCTTTGGCAGTAACTAATAGAAAAGCCCTGTGTAATCTGCAGAGAGAATAGTAGTAGTCGTGCACTAAACTAATAGTAAAAACCTCAAACCCAAGCAACATCGACCCTTCAGACAACCCTGGCATACAAAACATAATATCCTAGCCACAATGAACTTACACAAGCATTTGGGACTGATATATTCAATAATATTTGCAATTTGAAATGCAAGTGCTAATCAACAGCATAGAACCTTTTTTCGTCCTTGCATGTGTGTGTATGTGTGTTTTGGGGGTGTGTCTGGCAGGAACGACAAGATCAATTAATGAGAGCATACAGATCGTTCTCAAGGAATTTACTCTAATTTTGAGGATATAAAATGACTTTGCATATCATGAAACAACTACATATCGTTCCTTTGAATATTCTAATCAGCTCAACGTAAGGAAAACAATAGTTCCAATATGTACAACAACCACCGAAGAGCGCCAAGATTTAGGCAATCTAGGAAGGGGCTTAACGAACAAGTTAGTAGTCGAGCTGGACTCTAGAGCAGTTGGAAGGGCAGGCTAGAGAAAAGCTGTGTGGTATGTCTGCAACCCAATGCCCCAGAAAAGAATGGGCCTCCTAGCAGCTTCATATGCCGCCAAAGGCAAACAGAGCAATGCTCTGACATGGTGATTCCAGACACCAAACAAGTGCATAAGGGTTAGTTAATGAAAGACCTGTCTCGGCTCTGCTCCTCACCCAATTCAAAAAGAAATTATGCAACTCATATCAGCTGTCATCATCTACTGCACCTATATATGTGAGATCTGTCCTTCTCACCCTTACAGTGCCTTTAAGCCAGTTGGATGCCTTCAAATTGGCATGATCACCTCCGCCAACCAAGGGAGAGTTACTTGATAAGTGGCTTGACCCAGCCCCGTCCTCTAAAAGAATCCATGGATCTACCTCAAGATCATTCTCTTGCTGTGATGATACGTGTTTGGCCTTCCCAGCCACACTCGTGGCTGTTCGTAATAATGAAGCTGGATTCCTCTGAGTTTGGTTTGGGCCGTTAGAAGAGTGTAATACAGATATTGGGTTGCTGGGTAGAAGAGAACTGAGAGCAGCAGGTGCTACTGATGGGGGCTGACAAGATATTGAGCACTGAGAAGAAGGGAAAAGAATTGGCATGGCGCTTTGGATGCGCCATCTGACTGTCTCAGGAAGCTGCATCCGATCCAATTCATTCTGCACCAATCAACAATATAATGGAGCACCGTCATGTAACTTATTGACAAATATACATCAGAGCCAGTCAAAGAATGGATAACTTTAAAAATAAATACATTCTAAAACAGTGGCTAAATTTACATACAAAAAGAGAAACAATGAGAGCAAGAGAGATGGAGAGAGAATCTTTATCATACAAATGACATTAAGGGTTGCTTTAAGTATACGCTGGTGGTGGCTGCATCCAAGGTTCTTTATAAAACGAGCCAATGAGTAAACCCCATAGACAAAAGGAGTCATCATTTACAAATGAAGTCTCATTGTACTATTATTTATACTCCCTCCATCCCATTTTATGTGGCACCATTTCCTTTTTAGTTTGTCCCAAAAAGAATGTCACCTTTCCTTATTTGACAACTATTTAATGGCACCGTCCCTATTTTACCCTTGTTGGATCCCACTTAATTTTAAAAGATACACTTATTTTGAAGAAAAGTCAACAAAAGTAAGCATTAAAGTAAGGACAATTTGGTAAACATAACAAAGTCTTCCTTTATTTCTTAAACTCCGTGCCCGGTCAAATGGTGCCACATAAATTGGGACGGATGGAGTATATTTTAAAAAGTATATAATGGCTGCTTAATATGGAGAGGAAAGACAATAATATTATTTATATGTTTTTGCACAACATGAAGTTGGACCTGGAAATTTACGGTTTTCCATTTAGTATGGTGTTTCCATTTAAAATATTACCTTCATCATAAGGTTACTAACTCAAGATACAGATGTACTATTTAATTCTACCAGACTTTGCATATTAAAGGTCAAACAAAAATCAGACCTGGAGATTCTCGGCTGCCTCACGTTCAAACGCAGAGTAGTCCTTGTTAGATTCACTGGGTGACTTAGAGCTAGATTTCCACTTGAGCCAGCCTGGTTGGTAGCTACTCAACAAACCATGCAATAACAGTAATAAACGATCAAAGAGACTTTCTAAGGACATAACCACAGAAGCAGTAGCAGAAGCCTCCAGAAGTGAATCTACTTTTCTCTTCGAACTATAAGCTTGATTAAAGGAGTGACTTGCATCTTCATGCACAACCCTGCTTCCAAGTATACGTAATATAACTGAGGCAAGCATGTATCTCATATTACGCGCTGATGGCTCCCTGACACGGCCAAAAATGACGATTAGCATTATATAGACAAACTTCCTGTTACTATAAAAGATATAATCTGCATACCACAATGGATCTATTCCCTAAAATCAGCAACTAATGGAAAGCAAGTATGCGAGTTGCATAAAATTAATTTACCACCGTAACACTTATCAATACAGTAGAGATTAGCTGCAACCCTAACATAGAAACTTTATTTAATCGCATAGAACTACAGTTGCATCATGCATGTCAACTAATCACCATATTAATTTCTCCGGTCATATCATATGCAAGTATTATATAGTGGGGACTTCCATGAACAAAACCAGAGGACTGTCTGACACAGCTTTATTTACAGATGGTGGTGGTATGATTGAGCAATGGCAAAAACGCAGCCCACGGCGTATTCTTACCTATCTGCATATATTATAGGGAATAGTCTCAGGATGAACTGCAGACGCAATGACAAGGATGCTCGCAATGCCGTAGGTGAAGGTGGTATTGTTTCTGCTGGACCAGCGGCTCGTCTGGCTAACCCAGGACTACTACCTCTCGTGCCCTTGCGGCTGCTTTTAGTTGTTGGACTTTCAATTCCAGAAGCCAATGTTCCAGCAGGCTTGCTTGCTTCACGAGTAACTGCATTGATCTGTTGCTCAATGTGGTTCATCTGTTTGATCATATCAGTAGCAAATGTGCTTCGTGAATCATCTGAAGCTTGATCCAGACAAGGGAGAATTAGATCAACAAGAGCTCTCTCAGTGACATGCTGCTGACTGACAAGGAGCCCTTCAACATCAACAGTATGACCAGACCGCTTTACAGGCCGCTTCAAGATAGTCCCTTCATCCACCACTTCTCCTTCTTCTATGGAGGAAACTTCAGATTTGAACTTATCTCTCTTGCTTGTTGTGGAATCAGTGTTGGAAGTACACCATCCCCACGGCTTCCAATATTGAGCTCTAGTTGAAAGACCTCTACTTACAGCAATATTATTGAGCCGTTGACGAACGGATTTCCTTCCAAAAAGAACATCTTGGCCTCCTAGAAACCATTTAGCCTGTAATAGCATAGAATCCTCAAGTGACCTCCCCAAAAGATGTACAACTTCAGAAAAAAGCGGAGCAGCATCAGGTCTAACAAGCAACCTGGTAAGGATCATTTCAATAATGTTGCTCTCGTTCTCTGAGACTGATGCTTTGTCAGTGTTGGGAGAGAGGGATCTTAAAGCTTCAACTAAAGAGAGATCATGGGCCTCCAGCTTCTCAATTACAGCTTGCTCGTTCAAGAGGAGCCTGAGCTCAACCCATTGCCAATGAAACTTGGCAGGCTGCAAGGTATCCAAAATGTATACAAGCTTATCAAGAAGCTTTGTCTCATTTTCAGCGCAATGTAACTTTGACTCTCCTTGTACTGCCACCTGATTTCCATCATTCTGTTTAGCAATTGGCTGTGGTATTCTACAATCAATAAGGGCATTCAGGAAAAGCCGTGAGCGGAGTGGCACAAAAGCAGAAGCCTTCGAACGCAAGTCAACACCACTTGCTTCTAGCAGGGATGCAAAATCAGAATCAACAGTATCAGCAGCTATGAGGTCATAAAGGCTGTGTGTGTGTCTCAAACATACTTCACGAAAGGGCAAGTGCTTTATAACATCACCAAAAGCCAACATTAAAGAGTGATGCAAGTGCTGAACCTCATCACGTGTCCCAGAACTTGCATTGAGAATCAATGGCCTCCATAGCACAAATGCAAACATTGAATATGCAGGAGGGAAGACCAAGTTCAAAGGTAGCATCCGCTGCATTCTACATAGAGCTAAAATAGAAGCTTCACCTAGAAGGTCTACAATAAATCCGTCTGAAACTGTTCTACAGTTCCCCACAAGCACCCTAAACCAGTGGACGGAAACTTCAGCCAAACTATCTGCTTTTAATGTCCCAACTGATCGTGCATTCCCATTTGAATTGGACCTCATACTCCTCAAAAAATGGACAACGTCCAACCCATCCTTCAATCTAAAGAGGGAGACCATCCTCTCCAGGCTAGAAACTCCCTGAAGAATTGCCCCAATAACAAGTGCAGACACAGCTGCAGATATTTTTGCAGCCCGCCCAATGGCTACCCTACTTGAATTGTTTAGAATATCACTGGACAGATTACAATCATTCGATTCCGGAGATAGCTGAAACTGAGAACGAGAAGCTTTTCCAGGAGCAGAAAGCTGCACAAGGGCAGAGGATGTTTCTGTAGCAAGAGCAACTTCAAAGACACGGCTTTGACGCTCTCCAAGAGCTTCCTTAAGTATACAAAGACATATCACATGAATGCGTAAGATGCATCGTGAAAACTGCAACGAAGTAGAAGTGGACGAACTCATGTGATTATTACCGGCAGTCAGATCAGGAATCTTTGCAATGACTTGCCCAACATTACAAACAATTGCAGATATAGCAGAGGAAACCAATGTCGGGTCTCCTTCCTGAGCTGCACCGCCTGTCTGCCTCATGCAATCCATTAATCCCATTACAATCTGCTGACCGATCTGATACACATCTTCCCATTTTTGGAATCCAGGAAGTCTTCCAGAGTTGGGCCCAAAAAGCTTTCTGTCTTTGCCATAGAAATAATTAACAGCTTCATCAACCTTTTTTTGCACAATGTCTCTCATGCTCAAACCAACCCTAGATACCCGAACACCAGTTATCTTCTGCCGGAAGTAATCATCTGGATCCTGCACGCCCACTGGGACGCCAAGTGGAAATCCAAACTCCCCCTCCACCAGTCTTCCAGATTCAACTTCAGAAGCAAGTCTCTTGTCGAAGGTTGACTTGACATTCTTTTCCCACTCAGTAACACTCCCAACACTGCCATACTTCTTCAAGAGGTACCGCGCATAGATTACGGCTGGTGAACCTGAAACTCTTCCATTTGATGTCAGAATAGCTTGAGCACGATGCATTACCCCTGACAATGTTTCAGGAATAAGGTCTGCAGCAACAATGATGCCTTCATACCTGAACCAAAGACATAACAGGAGGTAAGAATAAAGATGGTCCAACAGTTCAACCCTATATCAGAGTGCAGTTCGACAGTTGGCTAAACAGAAGAAACCACAGAATAATTCAACAAGATAGCAGAAGTGAATCAAAAAATCTTGTGACAGTTACAAGAGATGGTCCAATAGTTTCAAGCCAATAACCTAAGGATGCCCTCCAACCGTTAACTAAATAGAAAAACCACAACATAATTCAACCAGAAAAGAGAACAGGAGCAAATATCTTATGACACTTGCCCTAAATCTGACTCCAGTAATAAAGTAGCTACTAAAGCAGGCTAAAATAGGTATTTATTTAATTAAGTACAAAAGTTCCGGCTGATATGTAACAAGTAGAAAACAAAATTTATCTGCACATACTGGACTCCACCATCCAAATTGATCTACCAATACGAATTTCAAAATAATTGTGTCAAAAGAATTTGAAGGCATTATACATATGAAAATAAGAGAATCAATTTATTGCGGTCATCTTATTATAATTGACTCTTCACATCGAGAAAATGTAATTTCTACCATCTACCTAAGATGCAGCCAGAGCTACAATACACATGTTACCAATCAACCAGTACTGACAATGGCAACATGTTCAAAACCTGATGACAAAACAACTGCAGAAAAAGAACTAATGTCCCTATCTTAAATGACAAAAATAGAGAGCTCACCTCCGCATAGATGATAGAAGATATGCTTCACCTACTTCACAGACATTGTTTTCTGTGTTCTTAGGAATTGTTAGAATGTTCCTACTACCATGAACTGTAGCACTGCAGCTGCCGAGAACCCTAGGTAACAACCACAGAAGAAACCTGGCTGCCAAAACTAATTCATCACAAGAATCAATCAGATATAACACTGCTGATAGTTCATCTTCACCAAGCTTCCATCGCGCACAACCCCGTTCATCAGCAGCAGAGAATGGTCGACCATATTGGCCAATCTTAGTCACAGTCTTCTCGGACTCTTCCACTAGTTCCTTTACAATACCTATCAACCACACAGTCATGGTCCTTTTATCTACAAAACGCAGCCGCTTCAAAACCTTCCCAACAGAAACAACATCTCCATTAGGCATTCTGGTACCATCTGCTGACTTGGGAACACTGCCTTCAATGCCAGGCCTGTGATGTGGGCAGCTAACCTTACTATCACAAACATGGCTAGTGGATGCTCCCTGACTACCTTCAATTCTGGCTGCAGCCAACTGTGCAAGACTCTGAGTTTTACGGACAATTTTTTGCCGACCCCTTGAAGCTGTCTTGGCTGGTTTAGGAGGTGGCTCTGCTCTAAAAGACTCAATGGACTTCTGGCCTTTTCGCATCCACCAAATCTCTTCATCATCTGATGGATTTTGTGGATAGATCTTCCTGTAAGAGCTTTTCTCTTCGCTTAATTTTTGTTTCTTTTCCCTTCTGCATTCTTCACACCCAGGTGTTCCTTCACTGTTATCCATACCATTGCTACCATAAATAACAGCCTTCTTAAAACTTACCTGAGACTCATCAACTCCAGTATCTGTTGATGAAGAGCTTGGAAATTGCAGCAATGCTGTAATCGACCCTTTTAACTCTTCAAGCTCAATACCTCTGCTAACATCTTTAGACAACGGAAAGGATCCAGATTCAGAAGATCTCAACTGATCAATGGAGGGTGCGGATAGACTCTCACCAAAGTTAGGACGAGCCTTATGCTTATGGTAAGAACTTCCACAGGCAGTGTTGTAGTTATCAATCATCCCATGAAAGACTAGCTTACGTTCATTGCGGTAGACATTAATTACCTCTGAAAGTACAGGGGATTCAGCAATTCCAGCTTCTTCTAAAGCATCACGAACATAAGAACCGGGTAGGTGCTTCAAGATTTTACAGTGTCTTTTTTGTTTCATGGGATCGGAAAGAGGTCCATCCCCATCCATTATTCCACTAACAATCAGCTGCCTCACATATGCTTGTGGGTAAAAAAATCCAGCTCGGATAAGTTCGACAATCAGTAGTTGAAGACGCTTGAAGCCTTCTGTATTTTGCACTTCATGCTGATCTATCCAGCACACAAGAATATCATGCAAAGGGCTTGGGCTATCAAACATATCTAGGAAATCACCACATTTCTCACGTGCATGCCTTGAATTACAGAGAGATTCAGAAGCACCACTAGCAGGACTCCTACCAGCATGGTTAGTCAGCTGGCCAGGATCTTTTCGAAGATGGTCATTCTTTACAATTTTGTGGTCCCTGAGCCTTGATAAAATTCCTGCCTCTCTCATCTTCAGTTTCAAAAGCCTTACAGCAATATATATAGCAGAGAAATCTTTCCTCCCAGTGAACTTCATTCCACGTGGTGGTGCATAATGGAAATCCCTGAAATCACAAGTTGCCCATTCACAGATGAAGAAAATGGAACAAATAGATGACAAAGTAACACCCCGGATATACTTAAGCGAGGAACGCAAACAGGAGCTGACTTCTGCAAACCAACAATCATCAATAGAACTCTCATGAACATTCTCAAGAAGAAACTTATATGCCTCTCTCAAATCCCCATGCGCAAGGGCCTTATCCAAGGCATGTAAAGCTTTGACAGCCCTTTGCCCAGGATGACCGGGTCTTGCAGCCGTTGTAAGATGCTGCGCTCGCTTCTGAATTGAAGATACAACACGACTGATGGAATAAGAATCAGACCGAACCTCCGGGCCTTTATCTCTAAGAAAATAAGCAACTTCAAAAGGGCCATTTTTTACCTTTCTAGTATCCTCTGTTACCTTCGAGTAGAGACTCCCATCAGTCACCACATTGGTCATCACACATGGTGGCATAGGAAAACAATCCAAAGCGACAAAAGTATCAGGCACAGCTAGCATCAGATATTGAAGCATCTCAATAAGGGCAGCCATAGTATAAGCCCTACGAGAGTTGTCAACAAGGTCAGATCCACCAGGAGAAGGTTCTTGGATGAAACGAATAGCTATTCCCACCAGACTGCGCACATAGGACTGAGATAATACAACAGTGTCTATGAAACCATAAATTACAGGTAATAACAACTGCAGAACCCCACGCAATTCCTTTTCCTGAAAAGCGCAAGATAGAAGACAACACAATCTCAGCAAAAAAAAAGGGCAGATAATAACTAGCCAATCATTTAACATTTTTATTGAGATTGAAACACGCGTAGCAGACAATACCTGTAGTTGGTTGAGCACCCAATCAATAATGAGTGATGGCATAAGCAACCCTTCTCTGTGATGCCATTGTAAAATACGCACAACATACCACCATTTAAAATGCAGAGAAGGCTCCTCACAATCGACGGTCCCTAAGGTTGGATCATTCTTGAGCTGAATTGATCCTGCATAAACCATTTGGGGAGACCGGTCTCTGATATGTAAAGCTGAATGGACACTGTTTCTTGAAATAACTTCATCCAACAAATATTGCATGTAATCAATAACATCTTTCGTCCATTGTTCAGACCGAGAAATATGTGTTTTGTCTGGCACCCCAGATGATATACTGGAAGAGTCAGGGCGAACCTGCAAGAATAAAGTACAATCTGATCCTTCCCATGGTAAAACTATTCAAACTAGTTTAAATCTAGTATCGGCTATCAACCAATATTGTTACCTGATTGAGATAAGTTACTTTGACAAACCATGTTGCTCTTAGTAATGGCACGTTATTTTTGATAAGGACTTCAAAAAGCGACTTTCTCCTATAACCGTGGGGAACATGATCAGCCAAAGACTTTAGCCTTTTATGCTGTTGGGATAAACCCTGTGAATAAGTGCAAATTTTCGTCGTCAATTCCGGTTAAATTTATCGAATAACTGTTTGTGCAAATAGTGCATCAATTATTAAATCATAAAATATAACAAGTGACTTCAAACAAAACAACTGAAAGACGAGTAACAACTGAGCTTCCACATCAACAACATACACACTTTTCTTCAAGCAAAACCTTTAAAAGGGTGGAAAATGTCTATGGCTGCACAAGACGTGGTAGATGAAGTGAATATCTTAAGTGTAGTAACAGCAATATAATGCCAAAACTAAGAGTACGATCCAAGTCAATGACTTCGGCAATATATTCTAGTAACTTCTGGTTGGTGCATAAACCTAGGAGTCAAGCCAAATGAGCAAGTAAATGTAAGTGATACAATATAAACTTGACAGATAATTATGAACTTGTACTCAATTTCTCACATTAGTTTCTTTCTCGGCCAAGGATGTAAGGTAAGTGTTGTTGCATCCACATTGCCTAAACGCTAAGGACGGGAAGAAAGTAAGGTAAGTCATCACATCAAAATATTGCATCCAATACACAAAGAAAATGATGAATAATAACAAAATGGAGAGACTCGGATTTATGTATTTTCCTCTGGCTGCTGAAACCTAAAAGCATGTCCTTTTCCAGTCTTCAGAAAAGAGAAACTTAATCACGTAGAGAAAGAATGCCGACTGCATGGGATTAGATGATATATAGGTTCGGACGATCTTCTCTAGCAAGAGAATGCCTAGAAATATTTCAGAATTCCAGACCCAGAAACTTCACTAGAAACGCTAATCCCTACGGAAAAGGAAGTAGAAGGAAAGAAAAATAAGGAAATAAGATGGGCCAGAGAACCAAATTCATTCATATACGTACTTCACCCAACTTTGAACTACCTTAAATCAGAACAAGACCAACCATGATTCTAGTCCTAACTTCTTGGTTCTCGCTATACTCCAAGGAAAAAAAGGGGGCTGATCACAATTCCCCAAGAGATAAAATCTCATGGATAGGAAATTTTCATCCAGTTTTTTTCTTTTACATAGAAATTTCCATCCAGTTCATGAAAATACATTCAGTTTAAGCTTTAAATTGACCCCATCCATACTCCATGGACGCACTTCAGAGAACCTCAACTCTTAGAGAACCCCTAGTTTGTCTTAAAAGGATAAATTGTTTAGTATTGGAATGGACTCAAACAGAGCTGAATGGTCACATATATTCATATAGCTGACCTCAACTAGTTTGGGACTGAGTAATTAATAATTTCTAAGTGAAGATGCTATACTCCAGAGGGATGCAGTAGTCTCCAATGAAATTAACACGCACAGGAGAAGACATGTATGATAAAAATAGCTACTTGTCCCCCTCTCCTTCTCTGTGAACAAAGTCTAAACCATACACATGTTTGCCTTGATAGTTGATACTACCTGAATTAATAAGATGCTTCAGTAAATCAGTTTTACAATCATAAGTCATAACAGAGAATGGATAGTATAGGAAAAGGCCACCTTTAGCTCAAAGCCATCTGTAATTTTGGTGAAACTCATCTATGTTCTACCCCTAGAACAACTTGGAGGGTGAAGATTCATTCGACCAACGAAACTTGCTTGGGATTGAGGAATAGTTATTTTTATCCATGTTCAACAAATCACCCCGAGTAGATTAGCTAAAAAATCCAAATCCTTCTTTTGTATAAGTTAAGATTTTATTAATAAAGTACCAAGCTGGTACAAAAGGAAACAGGGTTCATACAAAGATCAAGCAGACAAACTATCACTCTTTCTCTCCTAACAATTCCAGAAAATCCATGTATTGGTCCATACTAACTAACAGATTCCTATTACACCAGGAAAACAGACTAACACTGATTCTTGACTCTAGAGATGTGAATTTTAAGTCCTTCAAAACATGCTTTGTTCCTCTCCATGCTTTGCTCCTCTCCAGACATAGGGTCCAAAAAATGCAAAGTGGGATGGTCTTCCAAATTTGCGTTAGTCTTATGGGAACCTTTTGAAATTTCCAACTATCTAATAAACTCCTTACATCTCTGATCTCTGGGCATTACCTATAAGATGCCCCGAGGTTTAGAAATAGTTTCCAGCATTGTCTAGAAAACCTGCAGTGAGGAAATAGGTGATCTACTGATTCCAAGTCATATTCACATACGTAACATCTGTTGCATAAAGAAAAAACCCTCTTCTGCAAATTGTTTTGAGTTAAACATGCTCCCTGGGCTGCAGTCCATCCCACACAAGCTGCCTTCACTGGAGCTTTCGTTTTTCAAATCATCTTCCAAGGCCAAGTATTATCCCAATTACCTGACTCCTTTAACAGTGTAGTGTAGCAACTTTTAACTGAAAATTTCTTATCTTTACTGGCTGTCCATATCAAAGAATCCACCTGACTTTGATCTAGCTGGACTGAGTATAATACTATAATTGTTGAAGTATTTGACAAAAGTCTTCTATTTCCCAATCATTCAAATTCCTTCTAAAATTGAAATGCCAACCTGAATCTGAATGAAACTCAGCAATAGAACCACTCTTATTAATAGAACAATTAAACAAGATAGGGAATCTATTCTTTAGGCTATCATCTCCCACCTAAATATCTGTCCAGAAATTTATTTTGCACTCGTTCCCAACCTCCAATTTAGCATGTTTCATAAACTCCTCCCATAGCCTACAAATATCCTTCCAGAGTCCACTTTAGCATTTGGTTGAATCGGAGAACTCCACCCAACTTTTTTTACCATATATAGCATAGATCAACTTCTTCCGGATATCATTACCATCCATGTAGAATCTCCAAAGTCATTTGAGTAACAAGCTCTTATTGTGTAATTTTAAATTCCTGATCCCCAACCCTCCACCTTTCTTATATCCTAGAACCACTTGCCATTTTACTAAGTGTATTCTCCACCTGTTGGCATTGCCATCCCATAGAAACAGATTCCTGATTAAATTCAATATTTTTCCACCGCAACAGGCATTGAGAACAGGGACATTAGATAAGTTGGCAATCCATCCAAGACAATGTTAATGAGGGTGAGGAGTCTACCCCCAAAGGATAAATATTGTTTCTTCCATGGAGTTAGACAGTACTCCTTGCCAGATCCTTTGGTCATTCCTTTTTGCCCCAAGTGGAAAATCCAAATAGACTAGGAAATTTTCCACCTTACAACCCAGGATATCAGCTAATTCCTCAACGCAATCATCCGCATTAATACTGAAAATACTACTCTTTGCCCAAATTAATTTTCAAACCTGTAACTGCTTCAAACACTAATAGAACTCCTCTAAGATAAAGTATTTGTTCTTTTTCAGCTTCACATAGAAGGAGAGTGTCATCGGCATAGAGAATATGAGAAATTGTCACATTTTCAGCCGCATTTCTTCCAAATTGCATACCTATAATCCAGCCCAAGTTCACAGCCTTATTTAACATCAAAATCAATATCTCCATCACCAAGGTAAATAAATAGGGCGACAGTGGATCCCCTTACCTCAATCCTCTTTGTGAATCAAAGTAACCATTAGGGTTCCCGTTAATTAATAGAGAGAATCTAACCGTGGATATGCAGTACCTGATCCAGTCAATCCATCTATCACCAAAATTCATCTGTTTTAACAAATTTAGCGGACAAGTCCAACTGACATGGTCATACGCTTTTTCAATATCAAGCTTACAAGCAACTCCCCTCCTCTTCATCTTAATTAAATGATCAATACTTTCATTGGTCACCAAAGCTGCATCTACTATTTTTCTTCCTTTGATAAAGGCATTTTGGTTGACTGACACTAACTTATCATAAATTAGAAATATTTTTGTAGACACTTCCAAGTAAACTAATGGGCCTGAAATCTTTAACTTCCACTGCTCCCTTCTTCTTTGGTATTAATGCAATAAAGGTGGAATTCAGACTCTTAAGAAAAGTGCCTTTTTGATTAAATGACTCCACTGTCTTCCAAACATCATCCTTGACCATGTTCCAACATTTTTGGAAGAAATGCAAGTTAAAACCATATGGGCCTGGGGCCTTATCTCTTCTGAATGACTTTATTACATTTTCTGCTTCCTCCAAAGAGAAGGGTCTCTGCAGCCAGACTGTCTTCATCGGAAAGTTTCTTTAAGTTTACATCCTCCCAAGTTGGTCTCCAATCTTCAGATTCTTTAAACAACTTTTCATGGAAACCTTGTATGTGCTCTATAATAAGCTTCTCATCATCAATAAGTTCCCCATCAACCATTATCTTGTCAATACAGTTAAATCTCTTATGAGCATTGGCCTGTTTATGAAAAAAAATTGTATTCCTATGACCTTGTTCAATCCATAGACACCTAGAATTTTGTCTCCAGGAGATCTCTTCAGCTTTTGCCACTTCTTCCCGCTCTCTTTTGATAATATTTCTTTCTGTCTCAATCTGCTCCTCACTTTGATAAATCATCCCTTCGTGGTCTATTTCATGCAGTCTAGCCAAAGTCTTACTTTTCCTCTCCTCTAATTTCCCAAATACTTCTTTGTTCCATTTCTTGATGTCACTTTTCGGCAACCTCAACTTTTTTGCAAGAATAGCATCTAGTTCACCTTGTATATCATAGGCCTTCCACCAACTTTCTAACAATTCAGTGAACCCTTGTTGTTCAAACCACATGTTATCAAACTTGAAATAACATTTCCCTATTTTCCATTCTCCGCACTCTAAAAGAATTGGAAAATGATCAGATGTGGTCCTGGGAAGGACCCTTGATAGTAGAAATCTATCTATTCTGGAGAGAGACACAGTGTTCATGCTTCTAAACCGTGTAAAGGAACCCCCGTGTAATGGAGGATCACTTAGAGAAAGGTCTTGTATAAAATTTGAAAATTCTCTCATTGCTCGTGTTTCTAGCTCTCCCCCTTTTCTCCGCTTTTGATACCCGCATTTTCATACGCTTTAAAAAAATTGACGCTTTGCTTTTGCTTGAGCCGATGGTCTCTCGGAAACAGCTGTTCCACCTACCAAGCTGCGTACACTCTACCCTCTCCAGACCCACGTCGTGGGATTTCACTGGGTATGTTGTTTTTTTGTTGTCCCCAAACTTACTTACTCGTGGCAACCTTCCGGCCGCCCAACGACCCCCATAGCAACTGGGGATCAAAAAGCAGTCGAAAAGACTAGCAGCATTTGTCCACTTCTCTGACTTTGAATACTTTCTTTCAGCAGGTGGCATCTATTCCCCCATTTGAGACAGTTGAAGCAGATTTTGTAACAACCGATTCGTTAGCCCTCCAAAGCGGACAAAGAGGTGGATCATCTGATCTTGAAATAGGTCATCCCGGCTATCCCGAGCTTTTATCTGTTCATTTCGTCAGGTATAATCATACGATTCTGAGGATTCTGCTTTTCACATTCATTCTACAGGACCAAAACGAGGCCTTTCCTCCGTTGCGCGTTAGTGTTAGTAACGCGCATCCGTTTTTTTGCTTCAAACTCTTCTAGTTAATAAGGTTAAGCAACGACAAGCCAATCATTCCTTAGTCTCTCCTATATCCTATTGCTATTCTAGCTGGGATATTCGGAGTTTCCCTGGGGTTGGTAAGGCGAAATGAGGTTGTCCTGGGAATGAAAGTCCATTCCCTCGTGCTCTGGAACTCTAACACTTGGGTTGAACAAAAAAGGTTCAATCTTGTTGAAACCGTTTCAAGGCCTACGTCTACCCGTATGGAGCCACCATCATTCGCAAGGCTTGCTTTACATTGGACCCGATGTTGAGCCCAAAAACGGAGTTGATGCTCCTACATTCATAGCATGAGTCGCTAGCACAAAATGCTCCCACAAACACGCATGATAAGGGGGTGTGGGGACAACCAGGCCACCACTTTTACCAGATATGGGTCCGGACGACCGAAGAGCCCGCCACTAGAACCCAACCCTTAAGAGGCTAAGGTCCATGGGGCTACCGAAGGAAGTAAGCTTCACCTCTAACCTTAAGGAATACAGAAAATTACCCCCCCGTAAATATTCTCAGGTAAGAAAGCAGAACCTCACCTCTTTCTTGTAAATCTAATCACATTAAAATCTTCTTCCATTGTCCATGGTTGAGACACATTGCTGCAATTTCTATCCACAATTCTTTTCTGGCTTTCCTATCGCACGGTCCATAAACTCCTGTGAAAGCATATTGATGACCAGAACTGCCTTCTTCCAGCAAAATAGTGACTGAATGCTGACCCAAATATTTGTCCAAACAATTCCATCTTCTTTTGTCCCGGTAAACAAGAATTCCACCACCATTTCCCTGTGCTTCCAACTCAACCCATTATGTCCATCTTGATCCTCCAACTTGGCTGATACAAGATTGATCTATTCCTTTCATTTTCGTCTCTATCAGACATACTATATCGACATTCCATTTACGTAATAACAGATTCACCATGTTTCTCTTTTTTGCATCATTGATACCCCTGACATTCCAGCATATAATTTTCAGCATCATTAATCAGAAAGATGCCCTCCTGCCCTTACCTCTGCCCTCATTACTTGGGTTGCCCCTAAAACCAACACCAAACTCCAACAGCTTTAATTCACTCTCACGTTTCTTGCTGGGTGAGACACGTACTGAAGATGCCGGAGCTGTTTTTTGGGGTCGAGCACTATCGATTCGCAGAAACACCATTAGCTTGTCACGATCATCACTCGATTTTATCCCCAATAGCTTACTGATCTTTGCCATATTTCTTTTCATCCATATCGAATCTGCTGACTGATTTAAATTAATTTGCATATTCAGGATTCTTTCCTCTTGCCAGGGAAGCATCAAAATATCCTGTGCCACATCAATTTCATTTTGCTCGTTTTGACTGGTATATGGGCCATCCTCCTGTTCACCAATTGAGTAATTACCTGAAAATTCTCCCATCACGCCATCATACTTATATTCTGGCTCTTGTTCTGATAACAAATTTTCAAAATCTTCATCTGCTCCATTTTCCAAGTTGCATGCAAAATCAATTGCATATAAAGTTTCACACCTTCCTCCCTGGTTGTGGTTGTTGAAAGTCACCAACTCTGTTGAAGAGTTTTTATCTGAGAGATTTGCTTCTATCTCAACACACAGGGGATCGAAGTAATTAGAAGTCTCCAACATTTCTGTATTTTGAGGAATATAGGACAATGGGTCTACTAGTTTGGGTCTATAAAAGTTTTCTGACGCATTTTATTCCAATACTCTTACTTCTAAAGAAACCTACTGGGCCAGTTCTTCTTTTAAAAATATTCTCCTTTTTCATAAAGTCCAAATGAACTTCGTAATCCAAACCGAACGGGCCCTAGCTCTTTGCCAATTATCAACCACTATACGTGATAATTAGCCAGCACCTATGTGAAGAGCTTAAACTCGCCTCCTGTGTTTATATATGACAGAACACCATAAGCACACAAATGGAGAAGACATGGCAACTGCTTTGCTAGTCGTAATAAAGAACCTCATCACATACACTACATACATTTCTGTATCATTTTGAGTAACTACATACTGTATTTTTCCTGTTCGGATTCAATGCTGAACAACTACATGTTTGACAATCAATTAGGACATTCAGATGTCACATTTCGTCAGAAACCCATTTCAGGAATGGGTTCCTGGTGAGATGGAAGCCTAACCTCAATCCACTTCTTCCTGAACTCTTCTCCGCATGATCTTTGATCTGGAAAGATAACAGGTTTCGTCAACTGTAAGCCCTCAAGAGGAACTCCATAAACCTGACCTGCCTGTAACGTGAATAAATTCATGTAATCACCAGGTTAGTGTCATGCTTTTTGAAAAATACATGTTATGTTACATGGAAAAACAAATATTAATTCATGTAGTTCTGAAGTAATCAAGAGAATTCAAGCAAAAGACCCGATCCGTAGCAAAATAATACCATCAAGACAAGACATTTTACCTTTCGCTTCTGAGCCCGAGACTCATTGATAGCCCTGTGACATTTTCTAATTGCCTGCAGAGAGACGGAGAAACAGCTAATCAGTAATTTAAGAATGGCAGACCTACCAACTTCAAACAAGGAATGAAAACCCAGGAAGGCATATATACAGTTTTTGAAATTGAAAATAAGGCATATATACACGAGAAGAGTCACTAAATTGAACACAAAAGGCAATGCACAGTCCAAATATACATTCTCAAAAGTTTACCTCCTTGCACTTAAAGATAACAGGCTTCGTAAAAGACTGAACCTGAGATAATGATATCTCTCTGGCTTCCTGGCAACATGACAATCAAAAAACCAATTAGATAATTAGTCTACAACCGATCGGGAAGAGTCAAGGAAGCACAAGAGCTGTAAGGCCACAAAATAAGAGAAAGAGGAGAAATGAAGAAACAGAAAAACGCATAAGAAAAGATCAAAGAGAAAATTCAATAAAGAAGAAAACAGAAGAGGATACTGGTGAGGGGAAAAGTGTGGGTTTTGTAGTTGATAGAAAAATAGAGGCATGAAAAAACTACTGGATTTTATAATCACCTACTCTGCACAATAGATGCTTATAGTTCTATTCCATTCGAAAAACCAGACCAAATTTCTAGAATATATTAAAGAGAATTTTTTTTCTGATATAGCAATATTAAAGAGCATTCTTAACTGTGACAAATGCCGAATGCTTTCTATACAGGCTTGGGAGGGGCCGGGAACATAAAGCACCACACCAAAAACTCGCCTCCACGGAACAGTTAGGCGTGCCGATAGTATTACCCAATTACGGAACTAGATCACACATTAATCAGTCAACATAAAGTCTAACGCTTGGTTACGAATAGGCAAGGAGCTCTTTCTGGAAGGACATATTTCTTATTTCAAGCCGTGGAAACAGCCTCTTGCAGAAATGCAAGGTAAGGCTGCGTACAATAGACCCTTGTGGTCTGGCCCTTCCCCCGACCCCGCGCATAGCGGGAGCTTAGTGCACCTGCCCTTTTATTATGAGCTATGCCCTCATTGTGGTCCCGCTATTACAAATTCACTAGAAAATACAACTCTTCATGTATTCTTTTACTAGTGGGCCAAGAAAAAACTAAATGCTAACTTTCAAAATCCTTGAAAGACGCATAATGCAGATATGTATTTATTTTGGGGGAGTGGGCAGGAGGAAGAAAGAGAGGATAACTTGTAAAAATTGTCATGGTGAAGCTCCTTAATGTTGTTTTAATTAACAGAGCAGTTAGCTTAAACAAAGATGAACATACAGAAAACAAGTTGAAAAAGTTATATTCATGCAATTACAAAAAAAAATGAGTAGCGCAGAAGGGATACCTCAAGACCTTCAACGGTCTCCCGGTAACCGGATTGGACATATTCTTTTGTCAATGTCTCCTCGGGGCAATTAGGAGTCTGAGGAAGAAAATCAGGTGGTCCAAGTCTGCAAGGAACTACAAAATTAGCAAATGGTACCATCTAGACCGAGCAGTACTCAGTTTTCACGATTTATATTCACCACGTTACCTGGAATTAAGATGTTCCTTGTCACACTTCAATTTGTACGGGGTCAGTTGTAGTAGCCGTCTGCAAGAACAGATCATGTCAGATTAGTTCTTTTTTTAATAAAGTAAAAAACTTATTAAACGTAGGGGCATGAAAGTTCCGTATACAAGAAGTTATACCAAAAATCAGAAACCCTACAAAAAATATGCACCAAATAATCTATACATAAAGGAACCTCACAGGTGCACAAAAAGAAACAAGGGCTAAGATGCTATTCCTCATTTGTACAAAGTTCCATCTCAACATCTTCAGCTTAGTCTACCACTTGAGGGAAAATTAAGCAAGAAAAAGAGAAGATTTTACATAGCAGGCCCTCCTGGTAATCCAACACAATGCTTTTGTGCTTAAAACATAAAGTATTCCAAATAAGCTACTCAAAGAACCATTAGATAAAGATTAACTACGGATGCATGCAATCCATAAAACCTAAAATTTGAAAGAAAACTTAGGTCTTACATAGATACGGTCTATATTTCTTCTTTTTTTCCTTTCTCATTTTTTTTTCATATTTGCAATGTGTTGTGCGGTTGTGCTTGTGCCAATACATGGGAAAAGATGATCAACAAATTTTTTTCACATGTGATGATTATTATGAAGACATCCAAGAATTGAATAGAAATGTGAACACGCCTACTTCTGATGAAACAGGCAATAATAAGGTGAGTTGCGTATATTTAATTTTTTCAACTTATATTTCAAATAAATTGCCCAGTGGAATGAAAATCATCATAGGAACACATAGATGTCGTCCTGTCAACCAAGCCATGATATCCAACTTTCTGATGGCCGTCTAGGAAGTCTGACTTGTTAGTGAGGTAGTGAAAGCATGAAAGTATGACGACATGCAAGTATATGCACCTCGAGGCTTAAATACAAAAAAGGTTCAAGACACAAATTGTCGCACAAGGTAGATGTCTTACTATAAGGACTCGGGGGGTCATCTTCATCAAAAATAAGGGCTCGGGGGATCATTCGGGGTCATTTGGTAACCTGATAGATAAAGGAGTAGATAATATAGGGAAAACCTACCCTGCTAATTAGTTTATTTTTTGAAATCAACAAACCATCCTACTAATTTTTTTGCTGTAAAACTATTGCAGTACAAGCCATCCTACTAATTCACATATTATATTCCAAAAGAAAAGAGAATCAGATAGTAAAAGACTATTTTGTACATACATATGACCAGGCAACCAATTGGTTCATTCATTTCATTTCCCCAAAACCCTAATGTGACCACTCCATTTTCTTCCCCATCCCTTGAGGCAACCTCCAGCACAATCCGCAACCTAATCTTGGCAGGGGAAGTCTTTGAACTATACATATTTGATATTTGATATTTGTTATTTGACAGGATGTTTAATTTCATCTATCTTTTCCTACTTCTTGTGTTCCCTTTGTTATGCTTGCCATTGAGATGCATTTGATGGACGGAAATCGTATTTGGGATGACAAATCAACTGTAGATAAATTTTCTTGACGAGTTTGCTCTTAAATAAGTTGAACAATCAAATGACTATGAAACATCAATTTGATTTAAGGGTGGGGGGAGATCCAATTGTTAGTCCGTAATGCCAACTGTAAGACATTGCTTTTCAGGCTAAACTGGCTAGTAAACCTACTAGTAACCCATCATGATACACCATTTTCCCGGGATTCTGATGCCAAGAGAGTAGAAATTCCACCATTCAATCCCTGAATTCTCAGAAATTAATGCAAACAAACACTGCAAACCAAGTACACGTAACAAAAGGTAATTCAATTCACACTTATGATCCATTCTGGTCACTTTATAAAATAAGTGATAGAACTAATGAAGGAGAAAGCGTCAAACATGTCGGCTTCTATTAATTATCTTAGTCTGCACTCCATGGTTTTGAATTCCCCACTAAATGCTCCCTTTTACATTGATTTCACCTACAGTTCCTCCCAACTTGATGAATACGTAGATAAAAATGAAGTGACCAAATTCAGGGTCATTCTTTGACTTCACCTGCAGTTTATCCTGCCTTGATGAATTCATAAACAAATATAAGGTGAAACTCACGAAGATAGTATGTCCAACGCTGTCACAACCAGATTCTTTTACATGTAAGGCTGACATGTCCAGATTGTTGAAACTGGCAATCATTTTATTAACTAAAGCTCATTTCTAGTATTGTTATGCCTAGAGCAAAAGGGAAAGACCTGTGTTAACTTTCTCCGGAAGTATTAGTGAAATAAGCTTCTGGCATGCTATTAAAAGCATGCCCACACTGTTACTCCTGAAGAATTTCCACGTTACAAGAGATATTACCTGGAGAAATTAGGCGGAAGGGAGGCTGATTCCACCCGAGATGAATCCCTGGTTGATGGACCCCCAATAGTGCTGTTATTAACTGCACTAGTGCAGCTGCCACCATGATACCTTTGCATCCCTGCAAACTATCACCTGCATGCTGCCTCCAGCATTGGACAACAGTAGGATGTATTCTAGTGGTACTGCAAGAACTGTTACAACAGTAATTACAAAATATGTAATAAATAAATAAATAAATAATAATGACAACAAGAACAACCAGAGCTAGATTTCAAATAAGGCAATATTCACTGTAAAGAAATGCACAATTGGGTAAAAACATAAATACAAATAAATATAGTGTGTGTGCAAAATATATAATGATAACATGTATGTGTGTATGTACACATACACAAGTATGCATATACACACACACACACATATTGGAGTCTGAGGCACATAACACACACACACACACATATTGGAGTCTGAGGCACATAACACACACACACACACATATTGGAGTATGAGGCACATAACACACACACACACACACACACACACACATATATATATATATATATATAAAAGGCCAGAGGGCAGCCCGGTGCACTAAGCTCCCGCTATGCGCGGAATATTACATTACTAGCAGTCTCCTATCAAGTATCAACACTTTGAACAGCCTGCTCCCAATCCTTCTATACAATTGAATCCAACCTTCAAAGAAATTGCCTTCAAAGGGCAGTCTCTGTCCTATGCTGAAAATCATGTATAAAAATAACAAATCAAAGCAAAAAAAGTTTCAAATCCTATTCCAACATAAATTTGGAATTTAAAAGATCTCTGTAGTAGCTACGTATAAAGGTATATTAGCAGAAGATAATGGACATTTATTCTATTTTACCTTACAAAGGTACTTGGGCAGAAGATCGTTGATTTCTAATTCGTAGATTTATTATATCTATGCACATACATAAATTTTGCTATTGTTAAGAGAACTGCAAATTTCACTATATGCTTTCGGAAGCTTAAGTTTTGCCATATTTACTAACTTTCACTTGGAAATCTAATAGACACGTTGGTCCACCAGGTGATTCCAAAACCATTTACACCTTAAAGTGGACATCAATTTTCTTTTATAGGTCTAAAAGAGGTCCTTGTTCTACAAGGAATCACCACATTTATTACCGACTTCCATGACGATATTCAAACTCCATCCTAAGTCCAGATTATTCAACTAACAGACACCTAGACAACAAGCAATTACAAATAATACCTGTTAGTTAACTATAAAATGTCACTTCAAAGCTAGACCTTAAAAGCAAAAATAGTAAGTCATTTTGATTGAAATGGCTCCAAAAACTTCTGTTTAAACGATGTCCAAGTACATCCACCTAATTGACCTTCTCTACAATCTTTGAACTGAATTTAGACAATTTCTCCAACAAAAAAGTAAGAAGTATACACAAGTACACATACAAGCTATGTATAGACGTAACATAACCACAATCTTGTTACTATTTTTTATTTGTAATGCTAACAATAAGTTATTTGTAACTTCGTATACTTGCATGATTAATAAGTAAAAACGCACCACCCTAACCTGCTGGACCGAAGGGGATATGAAACGAAATAGACCATAATAGATTTCTAAGGGCTACTATAGCATCATCAATAAGTTTGGGGAAGCAAGAGAACAATGAAGCTGATTGCTCTAGCTTAAGTAATTAGCAATGTGGAACTCAGATAAAGATGATATTGTTGTTCTTAACTCAGGACGGAAACCATTTACAAGCAATCACATATTACAGTACATTCAGAAACAGGCTTCAATCGAGGCTTCAAATTGAAACTAGGGTTTGAAAATTCACTACAGTTTTAAAAAAAACACCGTTAAGTGTAGTACCTTAGGCCTACATGAAAAGTTTACCCATACCAGAAATTGGAGCAAGCGTAGTAATTAGTAAATTTGACTTATTAACCATGCACCCAAAAATTAGCATTACACTACTGAAATAAGAACTAAAAAGAATGTTAGTCGATGATCTCCTAAAATAGAAAGTTTGCAGTATAATAATTTAAAAAGTCAATAAAAGTCCAAGGAACCAACTTACTTAGAAATCCTACAACTAATGCAAGCTGAACGACTCCTACGACCGTTTTTCGACCATTTCTCAACCATCCAAATACAGTAACAAATCCAACTACACCACATTACACGTCTTGCAGTTGTCAAAGGCTCATTTAAAGCGCGCTTAAGACCTAAAGCTCACAAAAGCTCAGGGACGGCGCTTCGCCTCGCTTAAGCGGCGCTTCAATGTAGGCAAGGAACTAAGGTGTGCGCCTCATTGCCCATGAGTTCTATCTTGAATCAAGTTGTACTAAACAAAAAATACAATCAGCAAGTAAGTGTATTAGTTGTTAAAGAAAACATTTTTATAAGGTTAAAAAAAACATTATCAATGAATTTGTTACTTTCGTTTTGAATTACATATATATCTTTACTTTTTTCCTTCATTGCGCCTTTTCTTACTCAATCCCACAATTAAATTGCGCTTTGCGCTTGAAGCCCCAATAGATGTGGTTAAGAGCTTTTCGCCTTTGATAACACGGGCAGTCAAAAGATACAGAGTGACCCGACTAGCCACCATTGATAGTCTGCAAAAGTAAGAGAAAGAACTAGACCACCAGCAGTCGACTTAAGAGTTTTGAATAAAGCAAAAAACCTACAGATTCTAAATCATTAATGAGATCCCTTTTCCCAAACTGGTCAGACATTTCTCTCAATGTTTCAAAAACCCTACATTTCTCACTAATGCCATACGATAGTGAATAAAAAACAGAACGTCCAAAATAATTACCCACTATTACATTAATCAATCAACTAGGCCTCAATCCCAAACTAGTCGTGATTGCCTATATGAATCCTTTATATCTATGCCACTCTATTTGAGCCGATTTCATTCCAACTATAGATAATCCTCCATATCTTTTAAAGGCAAATTAATAAGAGGTTCTCTAAATAGCACATGTACATCAAGGGTTTTGAGTAAAAAGCAAAAAACCCTACATATTCTAAGTCACTAATGAGATCCTCTTCCCAAACTGGTCAAACATTTCTCTCAATGCCGAACGATGGAGAATTAATAACAGAACGTCCAAAATAATTACCCACTGTTACAGTAATCTCAATTAATCAATCAACTAGGCCTCAATACCATACTAATCGCGATTGACTATATGAATCCTTTATATCTATGCCATTCTATTTGGGCCCATTTCATTCCAACTCTAACTAATCCTCCATATCTTTTAAAGGTAAATTAATAAGAGGTACTCTAAAGACTTCAAGGGCTTTGAGTAAAGCAAAAAAAACTGACAGATTCTAAATCACTAATGAGATCCTCTTCCCAAACTGGTCAAACATTTATCTCAATGCCAAACGATGGCAACTAAATAACAGAACGTCCAAAATAATTACCCAAAATAATTACCCACTATTACAGTAATCACAATTAATCACTCAACCAGGCCTCAATCCCAAACTAGTCCGTGATTGACTATATGAATCCTCTATATCTATTCCACTCTATTGGGGCCCATTTCATTCCAACTATAAATAATCCTCCATATATTTTAAAGGCAGATAAATAAGAGGTTCTCTAAATAGCACATGGGCAGTCGATTTCAAAGGTTTTGAGTAAAGCAAAAAAACTACAGATTCTAAATAACTAATGAGATCCTCTTTCCAAACTGGTCAACCGTTTCTCTCAATGCCAAACGATGGCGAATTAATAACAGAACGTCCAGAATAATTACCCACTGTTACAGTAATCTCAATTTATCAATCAACTAGGCCTCAATCCCAAACTAGTTGTGATTGACTATATGAATCCTCTATATCTATTCCACTCTATTTGGGCCCATTTCACTCCAACTACAATTAATCCTCCATATCTTTTAAAGGCAAATTAATAAGAGGTTCTCTAAAATAGCACATGTACATCAAGGGTTTTGAGTAAAGCAAAAAACCTACAGATTCTAAATCACTAATGAGATCCTCTTCCCAAACTGGTCAAACATTTCTCTCAATGCCAAACGATGGCGAATTAATAACAAACGTCCAAAATAATTACCCACTTTTACAGTAATCTCAATAAATCAATCAACTAGACCTCAATACCAAACTAATCGTGATTGACTATATGAATCCTTTATATCTATGCCATTCTATTTGGGCCCATTTCATTCCAACTCTAACTAATCCTCCATATCTTTTAACGGCAAATTAATATGAGGTACTCTAAATAGCACATGTACGCTTACATTCAAGTCCTACAAACGACCACCAGTATTACAGTAATCTGACGCCAAAGAAAATCAATACTCTTAAACCCAAACGAGAAACAAAGTAACGAACTATTACAGGTTAAAATCAATGCTCAACCCTCCAAGTAACTTCAGTAGCATTAGCTAAATAGACAACTATCTACTAAAATGCACAAATTTCCATAATTTCGAAAAAAAAATCTAACTCAGTTAACCATACCCAGAATATAACAAACAAAACCCAACATAACAAAGCTCCAAAAAATTCAAATTTTAAAGCAGTTATTTAATTACCCAAATTAGATCACCTGAAATAAATCAAGAAACACCGGAAACCGTGGAATCTACCACAGCCAATCACTTCTTAATTCTCAAATTTACTGAAGGTTTGTAAAAATTGGGGGTTTTGAAGCTGAAAGTGAAAGCTAGGGTTTTGGTCCCCAACTCAACAAATTCGAAAATTACGAAGCAAAAAGATTCAGATTTCAAGTGGTTTTGAAAGATTTAGGGATTGGAATAAGGATATTTTTATCGAACGAATCGTATATAGATGTCGTACTATTTTTGTTGTATGTATAGGTTTGATGTGTATAGATATATAGATATAGAGAGAGAAAGGAACAGATTGAGTTAAATGTTGTGTAGTGAGAGAAAGAGAGAAGGGTCTCGTGGATGTGGGGGTGGGGGTGTTGACTCTTTAGTCTTTACTCTTTAGTTGATGACGATGGTGTGTACACTTGTGTTTTTTTGTGCTTGCTATGTCTATTATTGGTAATTTTAAGAATTATAACTTGTGTAAGAATATCAAAATATTACTATAACAAGTTTTGTAAATGTTGGAATTCTTGAGATGAGGTAAGATTTCTTTGCATAAAGTACATATAATCTAGTTATGACATTCTAACCATGCATAAAAATGATCATAATCTTAGAATTTTTAATGTATAATATTCGCGCAACATTAAGTTAAAGTAAAAAGATAGATTTTGAGAATAATGTTATGATCAACATTTTAACTAAAATCAAACTTCTTGTTGTTCGTTGGGAGCACTTTCGTTATGCAACACACATACTTAAAAAAAATTGTGTTTTTTTTGAGAATTCCTACGGAAATTATTGATTGTCTTTATTTTATTTTGTTTTGACATTATTAGTTTAACATTGTTTGTGTTTACATGTTCCTTAAGTTTTACATGTAATCCTTAACCATCTGTTTCCAGTGTAATAATTTCAAAGCTTAAAGAAGCATAAAAAGCTAAACGCATACCTCTAAAAATTTGTATTTTATTTGCTATCAATTTTACCACGTAAAAGAAAAATCTGAAATTTGAAAATACAAACAAAGGAAAAGGATATTCGGATTCAGTACCAGCTCAAGTATGGCAACCAGGGGTAGAAGACAACTCCCTTCATGTCTTCCATATTGGCTGGCCATGCATGAAGTACTTTTCCCTGTGCCGAATTGGGCATTAAAGAATATTGGGACATAAAGTTTTTTAGCAATTTTGGATGTGATATATTGATGGAAGGAAATATTTTCCCTAATGATTTTATTTCATAATGTCATCTTATATATCAGTTTACAAGCCCTAATTTATGCTATAATTATGATAGAATATACTAATAATATACTGAGAATATTTACACCTAAATATAAATTATTTACATTGATTATGGCATTCCTCCCGCAATCTTACCGGAAGGTTCTCATACGTTGTAACTGTCCCTGAAATCATTAAAGAGTATCCGCGGAAGACCTTTTGTGAATATATCAGTTATCTGATAGCGAGTCAGGACATTGAGAACATAGACTTGTCCACGTGCAACCTTCTACGGACAAATAAAATATTTAACTTGATATGTTTAGTGCGTTGATGTTGTACGTGGTTCCCTGACATATATATCACATTCACATTATCACAATAAAATCACATTTGCCTTTTTTCGGACATGAAGCTCCAACAACATATTACGGAGCCAACATTCGTTACCCCCCAATATTCGGCTTCAACACTCGACCGAGAGAGCGTAGGTTAGCGTTTGGACGACCACGAGATCAAATTGTCTCTGAGAAATACACAATAACCAGAGGTGGAGCATCTGGTATCTGGGCATCTACTCCAATCAGCATTGGTATAAGACGTGAGATTGGAGATGGCTGACTTGTAGAGATGTAAGTCAAAATCAAGAGTACCCTAAATATACCACATAATTCGTTTGAAAGCACCCATATGTTCCTCCTTCGGGTCATGCATATGTAAACATACATGTTGAACATCATACGAGATATCTGGTCTCATAAAAGTTAGATATTGCAATGCCCCTGCTAAACTGTGGTAATGTGTCGGATCACCAAGGGAGACCTTGAAAAGTTACTCAACTTAGCCTTGGTATCCACCGGTATAGGTGACGACTTACATGAAGACATGCCGACTTTGTCAATTATCTCTTCAACATATTTTTTTTGGCAAAGAAATAGACCACTTGTATGTTGAGTTACAGCAATGCCCAAAAAATAGTTTAAGGGACCCAAATCCTTCATAGCAAATTTAGATGCAAGTAGGGAAATAATTGATTGGCGAAGAGAGATCGATGACGTTGTGAGAATGATGTCATCCACATAGAGAAGAAGGTATGCCATGTCATTTCCTTTCTCATATATGAACAAAGACTGGTCAGATTTGCTATGTCAGAAACCTAGTGTGGAAATAAATCCAACAAACCTGTTATACCATGCTCGGGGGCTTATTTGAGACCATATAAAGATTTATTCAACGAGCAAACATAATCAGGATGAATAGGATCTCAGACCCCCAAAAGCTGGTGCGTGTAAATTGTCTCTTGTAGGTGTCCGTAGAGGAATGCATTTTTTACGTTCAATTGATAGATGAACCACGATTTTGACAGAGCTAAAGTGAGAACTATCCGGATAGTTGTTGGTTTAACCATTGGGCTAAAGGTTTCAGCATAGTTGTAAGGCATATTTTGTATACACTTTTTGAGTCATTTTTAGTTAGTATTTTACTCATTTCGTTTGTATTTAGTATAGTATTAGGTATGTTTTTCTTTCTTTTGAGTCGCAACGGTCCTAAATGGAGAAATGGCAAAAAGTAGATGAAATGAGCTTAATTGAGGCGTAATTGCACAAGAAAAGACCAAGAAGTGAAGCCTAAGAAGTCTCGGAAAGCATAGAAGAAATTTGACGAAGTCCGGACGAGAAAATGACAAAATTTTGGAAAAACAGGCTGAAGACGTCACAGGCATCGCGACGCTAAAGATCTTGCGAGGTGACTTTTGCTCAGGACTTCCGGAGCTGCGGCGCCGAGGCAGAAAAATCCAGATCCGAGGCGAAATTGGCCAGGGGCAGAAGGGTCCAAGCCACACGATTTTTGCCGCATATTTAAACCATTGGGAGAGATTTTATACGGGAGACCGTAGAACACACATCACAAGACAAGAATTGGAGAACACAATTGGAGACTACATTCAAGTTCTTTTTCATTCTTTATTTCAATTCAGTTTATATTGGATTTTGTATTTGTTCTTGACATGACAATGTTTAGGAGCTAATTACTTTAGTAGGTTTTCCAATTAAATCTTCTTGAAACTCTTTCATATAGTTAATGCATAGTTATTAATTTCTTCTTCAGCAGATTAAGATCTATTCAAGATTATTTTCATTGCTTGATAATTAACTGGTCATTAATTGTCATCACTTATATGATTTCGAATCGAGATCCAAGAGGGGAGATTTGACTATGTTGTAATTGTCTAGACATAGGTTAAAATCGTGGACGAAAGTACCCCGATACTTGTATAGTATTTAAGGTTATTGTTCTTAATCCTCATGTGTGGTAAAATTTATCATAGAAATATATAAGGTTTCTGCACAAGGTTGAGCTCTCGTATGTCCTAACCGGAATGATGACAGATTAGTTAACCTGCTATCTTAATAAGAAGAAGAATCATTAGCATTGCATTCACGTGAAAGAGTGGATAGTTGAGGAGATTGGAAGCCATATTTCCACCATAACTGATTTAAACCAAAGCTTACTTAGTTTAATTCTTGCAATTACTCTAACTAGTTCATAGATAAAACCCAAACAAACTATCGTTAGCCAAATAGATAACATATAGTAGATGTTCCGTAATTGAAAATCAATCTTTGTGGACGATATTTGGTCTTACAGACTATATTACTTGTAACGATACTTACACTTGCGTTAAGCATTTGGAAAATCGGCTAAAAAGTTTTTGGTGCCGTTGTTGGGGACTGTCGTACTTTCAATATCGAACTATCTATTCTTATTTCTACTTTAGTTTTTATTTTTATTTTACTTCTTTATTTTAGAACATGTTGTCGTGATCTGTTTGCTTATTTTTTATCACTTGCAAGAAGGACAAGGTAATTGCTAATCCTTTGTGCAATGAGAGATTAGCGAAGCAATAATTTGGTGGATGATGAGTTACCGTCTGTCTTAAGACAAGTCTCTGCAGAAAGGAGCTTGGGGGATTATGTGATGCCAATTATTACAGGGGTGCAGACTTGCATCAGGCTTCCAGCTGTTGAAGCCAATAACTTTAAAATCAAATCAGCCATATTGCACATGGTTCAAAGCTTAGTTCAGTTTGAGAGATTATCGTCTGAAGATCCTCATGTGCATCTAGCAAATTTCCTGGAGCTATGTTCAACCTTCAAATACAATGGTGTTACTGATGACGTCATTCGGTTGAGACTTTTCCCATTCTCACTCAGGGATAGAGCAAAGTGCTGGCTGAACTCATTACAGGCGAACTCCATCGCTACATGGCAAGACTTAGCCCAGAAATTTCTTGTCAAGTTCTTCCCCCAAGCTAAGGCAGCAAGGCTTAGGGGAGAATTGAACAATTTATATCAAATGGATGGAGAGTCATTGTATGATGCGTGGGAGCGGTTAAAAGATTTGCAAAGAAAGTGTCTACATCATGGTCTTAAGCAGTGGAACTTGGTGCACATTTTCTACCATGGTCTAAGTGGGACCAGTAGGACAATTATTGATGCAGCTGCAGGTGGCACCTTCATGAATAGAACAACACATGAAGCCCATGACTTGTTGGAAGACATGGCCACGAACAATCACTTGCCAGATGATAGAGGAACAGGTAGCAGAAGAGCAGTTGGGGTTCATGAGCTAGATGTCATCATTGTACTGAATGCACAAGTTGCTCTCTTGACTAAGCATCTCCAGCAGAGTACCATGTCCGTAAAGCGGTCAGATCTGGCGGTTAGCCATGATTTGGGGTCCACACACCTTCGATAGATATCCAACAACTGATCCCAACAACATTCCAATAGAGTAGGCTCAATGTCAGACTGTGGAAAATTTTCAGAGGCCCTCTAACAATGCATTCTCCAACACATATAATCAGGGGTGGAGAAATCACCCAAATTTTTCATGGAAGAATGACCAAGGGCAACAACCACAGTTTCAGGCCTCATCTTCACAGCAGTTCAACCCACCAGCCCCACAAGAAAAGTCAGATGACATAAAAACAGCATTGTTGACCTTAGCCAACTCTCAGACTCAATTCATGGCGGAAACCATGTCCTCAATTTCAGTCTTGGCCAATACCCAAACACAATTTATGACAGAGACCAAGCAGTTCATGACAGAAACAAGATCCTCTATTAGGAACTTGGAAACTCATATGGGACAGTTGGCAGAGAAGTTGAATGAAAGACCTCAGGGGGCTCTCCCCAGTAATACAGTGATGAATCCAAGAGAGCAATTACAGGCAATCAGTTTGAGAAGTGGGAAGCAATTAGAGCAGGTTGGATCTCCACCAGTTAGGGAAAATGAGAATGAGGCGGAGAAGACAACCGAGGTAGAGAAGGAGGTGGTTACTGATGACCGCCCTATTTTAGAGAAGGCTCCACAGGCAGTCATGAGGGAATATGTAGACAGAATTCCTTACCCTCAAAGACTGCAGAAGAAGTCCTTAGACAAGGAATTTTCCAAGTTTTTAGAGATCTTCAAAAAGCTTCATATCAATTTCCCGTTCATTGAAGTTTTGGAGCAAATGTCAGCTTATGTAAAGTTCATGAAAGACATCCTGTTTAAGAAGAGGAAGCTGGCAGTATGAGACAATAGCGATGACAGAGGAGTGTAGTGCTATCTTGCAAAAGAAACTTTCCCCCTAAATTAAAAGATACAGGGAGTTTCACCTTACCTTGCACCATAGGGAATGTGACATGCAAGAAAGCCCTGTGTGACTTGGGGGCAGGTGTCAACCTTATACCCATTTCTGTGTTTAAAAAGCTTGGTTTGGGGGAAACAAGGCCAACAACAGTCCACTTGCAACTAGTTGATCACTCTATTGTGCACCCTAGAGGGATAATTGAAGATGTGTTGGTAAAGGTGGGCAAATTCATCTTGCATAATGATTTTCTCATTCTTGATATGGAGAAAGATGAGATGATACCAATGATCCTTGGGAGACCATTCCTAGCCACAGGGAGGGCCTTGATTTATGTTGAAAAGGGAGAGCTAAAACTCAGAGTTCAAGGTGAAGAGATGACCTTTAAAGTGTTCAAGCCATCACCTGAGCCAGAGATGACCTTCAAAGTTTTCAAGCCACTCACTGAACCTCAAGTTATGGATAGATTTTATACTATCGATAGTTGACGCGTCAGGCTCGAGAAAAGTCTCACGAGCATCGATGCTCGGGATACCATTAAAGCAAACAGATGTCACGACCGACCCGACGGCCGCGACTAACGCCCTAATCGACGCCACATCGGCATGTCACTCTTAATCCATTTAATACGATATCCACAGAAATTTCGCAAAGACAACGCCGCTTTTACAACATATCCCTAAACGCGAGCGACAAGGCCGCCAAAACAACAACAAAATAATACCATAATAGGCTAGCGACTAGCCGCCACCAACCAACATCACGCGCACAAAGGCATAAATCAAAATAAGCTGGCAAGGCCGCCACTAGATAACAACATCAAAACCCAAAATAAGGTACAAACGCCCAACCTACAATCGCTTCATGCACTTAAGAGCGACATCGACATATGACGACAGGCCCCGTCGTGCCCAAAATATGCATAAGTCCGAAAGATGAAGATCTGTACCAAAATAGTTGGCTGCAACAGCGAGTTTCCAACCGTATGTGAAGTCCTAAGCGAGGGTCACCTATTCAACACTGAACTCGCGGGCATTTAACGCAAATTTCGAAAAGGGTCGATAGATGTACCAAGTATGTGGAACTGGAAAATATTGTACTAGAAATCATAACAGTTCAACGTAAAACAATAGGCAAGTAGAAATTCAACTTAACTGTATAATTGTACTCCATCAAATGAGAGTAATGAAAATCAGTTCTTCTCTTTTCAAAATATGCAAGTCAGGCCAAAATCATGAACTTCTATCCTCGGGATATAATAGCACGGGACTCGAACTCGTCTAGGTACATATATATCATGGGACTCGAACCCAAGTAAGTAAGTATATATTATGGGACTCGAACCCAAGTAAGCATGTATATCGTGGGACTCGAACCAACGTAAATATATGGAATAATATAATGTCATGGGACTCGAACCCGCATCATGGAGAGCTAATCCATGGAATAATAATAAATCGGGAGTTGAACCCGCTTGGGACTCGAACCCAAGTAATATAATAATAATAGCCGGGACTCGAAACCGAACATACTATATAGTCTGCCTACATGTGAGAGACTCGGTGAATGCGTAATAGGACTCGGCACGAGTAGATATCATGAGCAACTATATGCAATTTGAAATCATCTTTGACTTTCGATAATATCATCATAATACATTTTTTACTGAAATCATAGGCACTTGTCATAACAATTTTCCTTTAAAACTAACTCTATAGAAAATCATGTACGTCCGCCGTACTTTTATTAAAATCAAGTCAAATGAAAGTTTTTCACAAGGTCGTGCCAAAAATAGGGAAAGGGATTTTCACAAAATCATGCCAAAGAAAGAATAGTCTCACATACCTTTTAAGCGAGCAAATTAACTAAATGCTAAGATATGTCTCGTCCAGTATGTCAACCTATAATGATGACAATACGTTCGTCAATTCTACGGTCTCTAACGTAATTTATTCAGATAACGGCTTCTTATTTTTATAAAAATTTGGGCAACACTTCCTTTGTTTATGTGCGTATCCACAATTTTGCCAATAATTCAAATCAACCAACAATTCAACTCCAACTAACAATTCAATTCAAACCAACAATCTAAATCAACCCAATGATCCAAATTAAACTAATAACCACTACCATTTCCATATGTAGTCAAAATTATCTAAACATTCAATTTATCAACTTTAATAACCAAGGGAATTTATACACTTACCTCTCAGGTTAGTCAATCATTTAGTCACGTTAACATTATCATGGGGCAATCCAATCTCTTAACGACATCGCCAATTCAAGAATGTGAATTTAACATTTTTCTATACTTTAATCCTTTCGAAGCATGTATAGATAATTGTCTCAATAAATATGCATGTAGTAACTTATATTCACACACTAATTCAGTCCGTAATACATTATCAAAATTTTCAACAATTTCTATCACCTTTCCGGTCATGTCAACATTTTACAATTCCAAAGCTTTTTCCAAAATTCCTTACTTTTCAATTAATCTCCCAACAACTTCAATTAACAACTTTAACTTTAAACATCAAGGTTTCATCTAAATTTTCACATGCAATTAGTAATAACATATCAACACAATTACTCAATTCCAACGTACGCCAAGAATATGTTCTAAATCGGTTTCGACATCTATCATTCACATGCATTGTCTTCTTTCCCTTTCTTCTTTGACATAGATAATTCTCTTAACTATAATATCAATTAATCTATCAAACATCAAGTAAAAGGGATACATTTTCACCAATAGAAGAAGAATTTCATACCTTAAAATTTTACCAAAACAGTCCCCAAAAACGTGATTGTCCAGATTTTTAGCCACTGCTTCGTCAGCTGAACTTGTAACGTCGATAACTCTCTACTCCAGTGTCCTATCGATGAGTGGTTTGTTGCGTTGGAAACTAGACTCGACGAACTTCATTGTAGACTTTTGAAACACCCAAAAACTTCTAATATGCTAGGAGATATTCCCTTTCAAATTTGACTAAGAATCTGTCCAAAACAGTCCCGAAAATCTGCCCACTGCCCAGTCCGAATTTTCCCACTGATTTATTGATTTTTATTCACCAATCTTCCTCCTTCCTCACTCCAAATCGTCATGCATGAATCCCCCAATGTTAACCCATCATTGATACATGTTTTTCTTTCCAAAAATCTGAAAATTTCAGGCCTAAAATCGGTATGAACCCACTGTTTGGGTATTAAATTTTGCTTCTAATTTTTAGGATGATTAATCATGGAATGGAGGTGGATTGAACCTTAAGTTTGCTAAAGGAATGGTATGTTTTTCGTTTGAGGGAAAGGGAGTGTTTTCTTCTTGAATTTCTAAGTGAGGAAGACAAAATGAAAGTTTTGAAAAGGGTTTTAAGGAGAAAAAAATCTGAAAATGTAAAACAACACTTTGGTCCCTAGTTCTATAATTAACTTAGTCCCTCAAGTATTAATTAAAGCTTAGGTTCCACTTCTTCTAATTCCCGAAAATTCCATAAGGTCTTGTATCCTCAATGTCATAATTTATAATACAATACTATTCCATAATCCATTGGGACAAATTCAACTACTAGGATTAATTCTCGTCGTCACATTTATAGTACTTAAAAAAATAATCTCGGGATAGCACCCGTTTATACACTAATTTTCCATATTAGCATATGTAAGTATTCTTTATATTAAATATCTGAATCTTACTTCCTTAATGACGTTCTTAATTATCGTCTTAAACTTACGAGGTGTAACATCATTCCCTCCTTAGAAGCATTCGTCCTCGAATGTTCATGCTAAGTCTTATGCTAGAAAAATTTCGACAAAGTCTCCTTTATAATTATGCATATCCACCTATATTCAGCAAACCAACTGGTGCCACACAGGGCCTCAATATACATCACATATATCACTCACCAAATCATAGTTAAGTAAGGAATCAAATCATCTGCGGATATTCAACCGAATCTTATGTAACATCTTGAACAAAGTTAAAGAGCCTTCATGTAGTACTATATTCCTTCATTTACAAATTTGCCACAATATTCAAGCTGGTATGACCTTGTACACTTGCTTCAATTTGTAATGGCATATATTATTTCACCATATTTGTACTGTATGCTTAACACGACGTCAATTCATGTGTATACATGCTGCATTGTTAAAATAGCTTCATATAGATTTGACAAACTCCCTTGTAAGAAACAAGTGATCTATCATTTCTTGATGTAAAACATTATATCAGCAGCATCTTGATACAACATTAATTCTAATATTTTTCAGTACTTTTCCCACTGGAATTTTAGATTTTCACATCGTCCATAGAAAGAAATATATCTTGAATGACATTCTTTTAACCCACATTTACCTATATACCTCAGAAGGATAGGATCTTTATCTCAACAAATTCCATGCACTTGACACAATAATTTACTAGAATTCCTCATTATCCACAGGGTATATACCAAATATGTAGTGACATGTGAGACAATGTCACCTGGCAGATACTTTCCTAGCCTTGACAAACCTCATCAATCCCCACGTAGCAGTTCGTTGACATCTTCCATTCTTTCTTGAAAACTCTGATAGTATTACATCGTGTAATGTTACCAATTTGGTACGATTATCAATTCAACCACTCTTTGTTTTCTCACCAAATTCCTTGTTTAATGTTATCATTTACCTCAACACCCATCTCCAAGGCCTGAGAATCATCTTCCCGTTGCACATATTGAGGGTAATGCTTCAAAGTACATGTTCCCTAGAAAGTTAACCCATAGAGAGTTGGTGGTCATAGATTTCCATCATAGCTTTTTACACAATGCATTTAATATATCCAAAATGAGGTCTGAATCCCAATCCACTATCATCCTTAGGCAAGTACATTTTAACCATGTAAACCAGTGCTTAGCCTTAACATAATCCTTACTATACACCAGAAGAAAATTACAACTATTTGTATGTATATCTTTGATCACACATTTTGCAAGTCTTATAGCAGGCAATATGTGTATAGGCACACCTGTGACACACTAGTAATCAACACCGTTTTACCTTATGGTAACAAAAAAATTTCTTCTCAAGCATGTAACTTGTCTATAATCTTCTTAATTAATTCAGCATAGTCTATCTTCCTCTTTCTAACATGAAATACTGGATATCCTAAATACATGAATGGAAATGTTCTCCTTGGGAAACCAGTAATACCTTTTTCTTGCTGAATCAAGTTACTAGGAGTCTTAACATACATATAAACAGAACTCTCCTTTTATTGATCAAATGGCCAGAAACTTCTTCATACTATTTCGAAGTCTGCCTTAACTCTTTGTAAAATCATTCTATTTGCTTCTGTCGGAAATTCTTCAAACAACTCCTCTTTAAATCTAACAATATCCTCTCTAAAACTTAGTTTCTTAAAAACATCTCCAAAAGTTTCCTTACTCCATAATAATAGGGCAGTCTTGATATTCTTCAGTTTCGGTATAAAAGAAACGAAATCATCTCAATCAAAAACAGTGTGCTAATTTTGATTTAGTGCTTAAAAGAATGCTTCATATTCTGTCCAAAACTTGAGGAATCTAAATGGTCTACTCACATGCATAGATTGACCACCCTAAGTTAACAACTATGGGGCATGGTCTAAACTTGTTCTTATTACATGTTCCACTTCCACTTGTCCATACCAAGCTAAAATAAATGTTTGTCAACATTCTATCGAACCTCTTAAAAGTACATTCATTATCGGCTCTTTCATTCCATTATTTAAAAAGACTCCCTTTAAATTCAGTTTCAAACAGATATATATGAAGACCGCCTATTGTCCCTCTTCCATTTAATATCACTGTGTTACTATTATTAGAGTTGTTACCATTGGTACACACTTCCTGACCCTTGTCGACATTCCGCTCCTCATTAATTTTTGTTGCTACAAAAGTTTCTTCAACCTGTTCTTTAGTAGTAAGAGTTACTTTTGATTCTTCTATCAATTGTGGGTCCTTAATGAGTTGTTTTACTTCTACCACCTTACCATCGTTGTCTTCCTTATTCTATTATGGTCTGTAGAAATTCCGGATTCAACCTTCACCTATTAAAGTATCTGAACTTATACTAAGTCTTTATGTCTACTTCTCACTTAATTAAATCAAGAGAATGTTCATATAGGCCTGGTTTCATGAAAGACACCTTAGAAGCAGGTAGGTTATCATCTCATTCTTAATTAGTAAGTGCTGCGATACACCATGATTGCCACTCATTTCACCATAATCCGCTACCTACTGCTTAAAATCTCTTATCTCAGTCTTAGTGACATGACACTTCACTCTTCTATTCCATATTAATGTCAAGTTGAAATCACTCATTATTACCTATGGTCCTTGCATCTGGCCATGTAACCTTCCAATATCTATCCACAGTTCCTTTTTAAGAGTCATATCATTAAACGCATTCACCAAGGTCATATGAGAACTTTTATTTATACCTCTATGTGTCACCCCGCAGTGTTCCAACTATTATGTATAGTTTTTAATATCTACCTCGTCGAGATGAGGCTTCCAAGAGATCAAATAACATCATCTTAGCATTCTGTGTGAACCAATGCATTGAAACTGTGCACAAATACATACTTCGATTACCAATCCTTCAAATAACTTCTTAACCGAAAAATATGAACTCCAGAGGTTACAATAGTTAAAATGTTTGACACAACTATACACTAATAGGATGCTCATCATTCCCACGTTCTAAGTCATTTGCGAAAGAAACTCAATTAATCCCTATGTCCAATACTTCCCAACATTCGGTCCAAAGTAAGAAAAATGCTTTCATCCTTATATATCAATCTTATTATTCCAGAAGTAATAGCCCCTTCTCATTTTTACATGGGAACAATATTCTTTTGCAGTTCCCTATCTTCACATAGTCAAACAACATGGTATACCGTAAAACAGTCACAGATTCTAACAATTAGCGCTCAAAATTTAATTAGAGGTATGAAGGAGAAAAGAATCAGTAAGCTTCATTTTCTATCTTTGGAAGGAAAAGTTCAATCTCTGTAACTATAGAGCAGATAACGTAGCATAACAGAGTACCAATTTGTAAGATAGAGGCTATTGCAATTTATTTCACAAGTCAACACATCATTCATGGTCTGAAAGAGATCTCTTCACTATTCGTAATTATAAACAACTTCATTTCTTACTTGTTGTACTTTCCATAATTCCAACATATTCTAGTATACATACGTAACCTCGGACACTGCTCCTGGTTCCAATCCCTGATGATACCATCCCTTAAGTGATGAATTGTTAAATTATTCTCTTATTTGGTACGTAAAAGATTCTAAATAGTTACCTTACATGACGTTGACCTAGTATCTCCAAACCTAGTCATCATACTTCTACCCAAACTCTTTCACTTCCCTTATGGCTTGACGCACCAAGTCAAGTCCGATTTACTCTGATTTTACCCTTCCGAGCCACTGTCGCTGTCTTTTGGAACATAACTGCAACCACAATAATTATTAGGAAGAGGGGGGTTATCCTAATGACATAGCTCTATTGCACGATCTACGAGATGAAAGAGTAGAAACCAATCCTAAATGTCCAAATGACCTCGCAGATAGGTATGGTGCACAACATACTCATACACAAGACTCTACTAGACACTGGCCTCAGACATTCCGGCGACTAATCGCTCGATATCACTTTTGTCATGACCACCCGACGGTCGCGACTAACGCCCTAATTGACGCCACATCGACACGTCACTCTTAATCCATTTAATACAGATATCCATGAAATTTCGCAAAGACAACGCCGCTTTTACAACATATCCCTAAAGCGGCGAAATGACAAGGCTTCCAAAACAACAACAAAACAACGATATAATAGGCTGGCCGACTAGCCGCCACCAACCAACATCACGCACAAAGGCATAAATCAAAATAAGCAAGCCGCCACTAGATAACAACATCAAAACCCAAAACAAGGTACAAACGTCCAACCTACAATCGCTTCATGCACTTAAGTGCGAGCATCGACATATGACGACAGGGCCCCGTCGTGCCCAAAATATGCATAAGTCCGAAAGATGAAGATCTGTATCAAAATAGTTGGCTCTGCAACAAAGCGAGTTTCCAACCGATGTCTGTAAGTCCTAAGCGGAGGTCACCTATTCAACACTGAACTCGCGGCATTTAACGCACTTCGAAAAGCGGGTCGATGCGATAGATGTACCAAGTATGTGGAATCGAAAATATTGTACTAGAAATCATAATACCAACGAAACAATAGGCAAGTAGGAATTCAACTTAATCAGATAATCCATCAAATGAAAGTAATGAAAAATCAGTTCTTCCCTTTTCAAAATATGCAAGTCAGGCCAAAATCATGAACTTCTATCCTCGGGATATAATAGCACGGGACTCGAACCCGTGTAGGTACATATATATCATGGGACTCGAACCCAAGTAAGTAAGTATATATTATGGGACTCGAACCCAAGTAAGCATGTATATCGTGGGACTCGAACCCACGTAAATATATGGAATAATATAATGTCATGGGACTCGAACCCGCATCATGGAGAGCTAATCCATGGAATAATAATAAATCGGGAGTTGAACCCGCTTGGGACTCGAACCCAAGTAATATAATAATAATAGCCGGGACTCGAACCCGGAACATACTATATAGTGCCGACCCTCTATGTGAGAGACTCGGTGAATGCGTAGGATTTAGAAACTGAGGATCTTCTCTAGCGGAATAGAGTTGGATTGGAAGAGTCAGCCTGCGGGGTCCCGTTCTCTATTCCTATTGCTTTGGGTGGTCTTGCTGTTGCCGGTTAGGACTCGGCACGAGTAGATATCATGAGCAACTATATGCAATTTGAAATCATCTTTGACCTTCGATAATATCATCATAATACATTTTTTACTGAAATCATAGGCACTTGTCATAACAATTTCCCTTTAAAACTAACTCTATAGAAAATCATGTACGTCCGCCGTACTTTTATTAAAATCAAGTCAAATGAAAGGTTTTCACAAGGTCGTGCCAAAAATAGGGAAAAGGTGTCGCGCCCTTTTTCGACCGCGACATTTTTTTTTCTAAACTCCTGCTTAAAATGCAAGGTTAGAAAATAAAATAAAATGCTAAATATTTAAAAGAATGCTAACAAATATTAAAGTGCTAAAAATGCAAAAGTGCTAGGAATGCAAAAGTGCTAAGGGTTCGCGGAGTCGCCACCTAATTAGTTTGGGTGAATTAGGACACCTAAATGTTTAACTAGTTTAAAGTAAAACATTAACTCCATTTTAATGGTCTGCTAAACTTAATGAGGTTCTGGATAAGGGTTCTTTATTAATCTAGAGGGAAGGGGTTAGGCACCCTCTAAGATCCGCTAACTCATGGTTGTCCCGCCAAACCAGTGGTAATTATTATGTTTAAAAATGCAAAATAAAAGCTCCTCCTGATTAATAGAAATGCTGAAGTTAAAATGTTTAAAAGGTGCTTAAAGTATAAAAAGGGCAAAAGGTGCTTAAAGCATAAAAAGGGCAAATAAAAGATGCTAGAATGCAAAAGGTTGCTAGGGAGTACTAAAATGCTAAAAGAGTGCTAAAAATTGTTAAAAAGGTGCTAAGGGATTAATTTTAAAATAAAGGATGCTAAAAGTGCAAAAAGGTAAAAAAGGGGTGCTAGAATTGCAAAGAGTGCTAAAGGGTGCTAAGGATGCAAAATGCCAAAACGTGCCTAAAGGCTAAAGGGTTGCTATATGCTAAAGTACAAAGAATGCTAGGGAGGTGTTAAAATGTTACTAAAGTTTAAAGAAGGGCTAAGAATGCAAAAATGTTAAGATGCTAGAAAGTGCTAAATGCTAGGGTGCTTTATAGACTAATTATGTGTTCACGCAAAGGTTATTTACGGACTAGTTAGGTATACTGCTATCTAAATTAATCTTGCTTAACCTGCGCGTAATATTATATAAAAAATGCTTAAGATGATTTTTTGTTGAGAGTTTAGGAGAAAAATGTTTATGGATTTAACAAATTGTTGGTTTTATGATGCATGTTAGATTATTTTGGCAAAATTTAGACATGCATGACAATCTTAAAAAAAAGCAAGTAAGTTTAAGCGATGAACTTTAAATTACCTTCCCCACTTATATGTTTAAAGACCTAATTGCTAGAAGTTCTCCTATTAATTACAAAATTAAATAATAAAATTACAATAAATAAATAAAGGCATAAAAACAAGATAAGAAAGTTAAGAGAGTGAAGGGATTGGAGCGGATGACTCCGTCTTATTTGTTTTTCTAGGAGTTTCTGAAGCGGGAATGCGAACGCGGATACGGGTTGCCATTTGAAATGGCTTGCGATGAGTCTCGCCGTGAGACTCTTTATTTTGCTCCGATGCGTGCCATGTAAAAATAAAGAAAGATAAGGATTAGTGTATGCTTTGTATCAGCTTATCATATAATGAATGAATGGGCATTAAATCTAAACATATAAATTTCATGGCGACAACGAGACGAAGAAGCAGGCAAAAGGCTTGGCCCAGACATAAACTTCGCAGGCCCAACATGGCGGACAGAGACATACATATAACTATATGAAGGCAGTGTGAAAATTATATAATATGGACTGGCCCCGTAGGCATGCGCAGGGATATGCTCAATTTATGATGACCCACTTAACACAGAATGACAAGTGCAAATATCAAAGCAGGGGTATTTAGAGTTGTATCAACATGCTAAATATTCAAATGCAAACTAACCCAAATCCTTTCATTATCCAAGAGTAAACACCTTTCATTATCCAAGAGTAAACAGAGAACTACTATGCGCGAGATTCGACACAATTCTACACTTGGGCAGTAGATGAGCAGCAACAGACCCACGAGACAGCCCCCAAACAAAGAGATTTTCAGGTTTTAAGAGAAAGGAACAAAGGCAACTCGGATATAGTTTTAACATGAGGCGATCAAGATTCTGCTGCAGTAAGTGCTCTGATATGGTCTAAATAACCGATCGGATGCAAGCGAGGGTAGAAACAAAAGTGAGAAGCAAAACAGGGCATATGGTGGTGAATACTAACATTCCTCTGCTCACCATTTTTAAAGAAAAGGAGGACATCCTTACGCTTTAATGCATTTTAACTCAAGGTACCAGACAAGCATGGAATTAGTCAAGACAAATTTATTAGACTTTACTAATACAACTAAATAGACATATAGGATTGGGCAAAGAAAGATTTAAGTTCTTATGTATCTAGACCGGATATAATAAGCATACAGACGAATCAAACAATGCTAATCGACTACTAATACCCCCAGGAAGAAAGGGAATTCAGGGACGTCTTCTAAGCATACTGGAGTAATTGCAAATGGACTGATTATTAAAGCATAATATTGGACTCAACAACCATTCTGCAATTGTTATCTTTTCCTATTTTTTTCTGAATTTGCAAATAACAAGCTTATCACCTCGCCAAATAGGGAAACTCGGGATGCTATAAAGTTATAGCATATGACAGACACAACATTATATAAGTCATAGATGGATTTAAGTTTGTGTCTGATTAACACTGAACAACAAGACAAACACACATTAAGCTTTTAACTTAAGTATTCCCAGACTAACATGTGATCAATCCAGATATAAATCGAGGCCAGCGAAACCTATTCAGATTCATATAATGACACTAACAATCATAGCCAACAAATATAGAACAGAACACACGAATTAGCATAAAGGAACGAGATTCGAAAGGGATGATAGATTTACCTTCTCCGCGCGAACCGAGGCATCAGACGTGTCGGCCCAATCGACGGGTTTTGGGGTTTTGCGATGCGAATGAAAGGTCGATCGCCCCGACTAAAAGGCGTCGACTCTCTTATCGCCTCAATTTCGACTCTGTGTGTTCTTAACTGCTGCTAAGGGTCTCCGATGCCTTCTGAGTTGCTGACTATGGCTAAGGGTTCTAAACTCTGCTCCCTAAGCCCTTAATCGATCCTTAAATTGCTATGTGGTTTCCCTCGACTCCGCTCTGAATTCCCTCTCCTATGCTCTGCTCTGCCTGGATCGATGCCATCTCCCCTGCCTGAGCTCTCTTGCTCTCGATCCTGGATCTTCTCCTCACTCAACCCTGCCCTCTGTTTCCTATTGCATGTCGTTTATATACCCTAACTCTAGGTTCTAAAATTGGTAAGTAAATAAAGGCTGAGAATGGGCTAATATTGGTGCTGATTCGACGAGATTTCGTACTGATTCTAGGTGTGATTCGGTACTGATTCGAAGGGATTTGTGGAAGATTTCGCGATAGGAAGGAAAGTAGGTAATGGGTTCATGGTAAGAAATCTCTACCGCGTGGGAAGCTCCCGGATTCTCCGGCGAGAATCTCGGGGCTGCGATGGGAGTGAGGTGCGGCGGTTACTTAGGTTTTTAGGGTTTGTTGTGGGCTTCTTTACGTTGAGGACGATGAAGGTAAGACGATGGCAGCGGTCGCCTTAAAGCGGTACCGGGTCGATAAGGAATGAAGCGTGGCCGGGTCGCGTACGCGCAGAGGTTAATTAACGGGTGATTGGGCTGGTAGATTAATTAGGTATTTTAATTTTAGGAGTTAATTAATTAGTGGGTTATTAGTGTTAGTCTTAGGTGCTATTTAATTAGTGTTAAATTAATAAATTGTGCTCAAATTATTTAGGTGCTCCATTAATCTAATTGTTATCAAAAATAAATGCGGGCGTGCTATTTAATTAATGCTCAATACTTTAGACCGCGGCGCTATTATTTAAAAATCTTATTATCATGCATTATTGCGAAGTTAAATTAAAATTGAATTGAGTTTAGATTAAATTATGCAAGTATGATATTTAAGAATTGTTTAAAGCTTTTATAAATGTGACGCTATTAAATGCATGTATTAGATTAAAATTGATTTTAAATGATTATGAAATTATCCTGCGTATTAATAAATGCGGCTATGCTTCTTGACGCGACGTCGTTGCTAAATTATTTATTTTATGTATTTATTATTAATTAAGAATCCTGACAGGGCTTAAAATCAATTAACGCGGACGCGGGACTCTAAGTGCTTAAAACTCTACGTAAGATGCGATGTCATTATTAAATTGTTTATTTATGCCTGTATTTATGTTTTATCGCTGCATTTTATTATAAAAAATCATAAAAATTATTTTACAAAATTAGCCTAATTTTATAGTTAATGACTGGACGGGAGGGTCAAAATTGGGTGTCAACAAAAGGATTTTCACAAAATCATGCCAAAGAAAGAATAGTCTCACATACCTTTTAAGCGAGCAAATCAACTAAATGCTAAGATATGTCTCGTCCAGTATGCCAACCTATAATAATGACAATACGTTCGTCAATTCTACGGTCACTAACGTAATTTATTCAGATAACGACTTCTTATTTTTATAAAAATTTGGGCAGCACTTCCTTTGTTTATGTGCGTATCCACAATTTTACCAATAATCCAAATCAACCAACAATTCAACTCCAACTAACAATCCAATTCAAACCAACAATCTAAATCAACCCAATGATCCAAATTAAACTAATAACCACTACCATTTCCATATGTAGTCAAAATTATATAAACATTCAATTTATCAACTTCAATAACCAAGAGAATTTATACACTTACTGTAACACCCCATTCTAAACCGGAGTCGAAAACGAGATTCTAGCGAACCCTGCTTAATAAAAGTGTTAGAAAATAAATAAAAGTGTTAAATGTTAAAAGAATACTAAAATTTAAAAGGGTTGCTAGGAGTCGCCACCTAATTAATTTGGGTGAATTAGGACACCTAAATGTTAACTAGTTTAAAGTAAACATTAACTTCATTTAATAGTCTGCTAAACTTAATGAGATTCTGGGTAAGGGTTTTTTATTATCCTAAAGGGAAGGGGTTAGGCACCCTAAAGGATCCGCTAACTCATGTTGTCCGCTCAAACCTAGAGTTATTATTGCTAAGGAAATGCGTAAAAAGGTGTATTTGAAAGTTGTTAAATATAAACTATAGAATTTGTTTAAAATGTAGGAGTTAGTTTCGCAAAAGAGGAAGATGTGTTCAATGAATAGCATGCAAGTATTCTTTTATCATTCCGTGCGTGTATTGACAAGAGCATGGTTTTAAGAAGGTTTTAAATAATATTCCAACTTATTATGCAGGTGTAAGTGTAGATTATTAAGTGGTTTATTATAACTATCAAACTAGGCAAAGCAAGCTTGGAGTAATTGACTTAAGGTAAGCAAATCAAATTAGCTATTGATTCAAGGTTTAGCTATTCTAAGTGCTAATTAATTAGTATAGCGTTAGATTAATTTTACAACAAATAGATAGGGAAAAGATATGAATCAATAATGGTTGACTCGAAGAATGACGATATCCTTTCGCCGTGGTTTGAAAGTTCCTATGCGAGATGGATGCACATAAACGCGCCTTTGAAGTATGACGAGTCTCGTAACGAGACTCTTTGTTGCTCCAATGCATTTCATGTAAAACAAAGAAAGATAAGGATTAGTATGAGCCCAAATATTGCCATGTATGAATAATTAAAACATTAGAAATACACATCAGTCATAACAATTAAATCAAGTCAATAGGCCTCATTAATATAATCCTATATAATACTTAAATGGTCGACAGTGATGTAACTCATAATGGGCGTAAACTAACTGATACGCCTATTAATTCTCTAATCTTTCAGGCGTTGGAAGAGAAAAATAGAAGGGTCCAACCGATGATTATCAAGAACATGCCAATCCAGACCTTGGGCCATAGATACAGATAATATGCAAAAAGTGCAAAACAGGCCCAAAACGTGGAATCCTTCCGAAAAAAAGAAAAGAAAAAGAAAAACTAAGCATGTCCAGTACCTACGACAACCCAGTTAACAATATATATGAGCCCACATTTACAAGGATATATATAAGGGTGACATACACACAATATTCAAATAGTTGCCAACCATATATCACCCAGTAGCTTAATGAACAAGACAGGATACAAAATGACTAAAATATTTCACATGTTGATATTTAACACTTAGACAAGTAATGCAAGCATATTATGAGTTAAGTTGGTATGTAGACATAGGAATGGTCATGTGGCTAGTCGGCAGTGGCATGTCAGAGATGCCAAACCACCTAGAGTACTTTACATGATAGTATGAGATTATTCATTTAAACAGGTAGGATGAATGTGTAACCAGCTTAGTATACATATAGACAGGAAGATATTTAAACAAATAATCCAAGAGGTCATTTGGATACACATCAGATATATATTAAGATATATGTTCCTGATACCATTTGATCTTACTGTAAATTAAAGAAAGGAAAGATAACTAATTGAAACAAACTCACATATCATCAAGAACAAATGAATAGGTAAAACATGAAATTAATTAACCACATCCTTCTCCAAATCTTTTAAGCGGTCTCGATTATCCTAACCACTTTCTACACATATTTGCAAGAAGAAGCAAGATTACAGTTGAGTTATGTACCACGATAATCGAATTTAACTCGCCATAGGCATGGTTTCATCGCACAATATGCTAAATCAACTCGCTTATTCTTCATACTATAGAGAGATCGATGCATATCAGAGGCCATCCTAGTGGCAGTTTTAAGATAGGAACAGACTGGAAAACATCAAAACAATTTAATAATCAAAGTATGACACAACATTATTCTAAAGGACTTGACATGCTAGTATGGTGGCATTTTGAGGCTTGAGCAGGTAACATGAATAAAGGTCAAAATAATTGGTAGAACATATGCAAATGAAGGACAAACATACATATATCAGAAGTATGAAACCCTAGTAATGCCTAGACGATCACTTTTATACAGTCCCTTTACAATATGAAATCAAGCCAAATGAGTAACAGAGTTTCATTCATGCTTCCCAACTGAACACTGAGGGGCTACTTAGGAGATGAATTAAACAAATTCCCTAGCTCCATTTAACTTAAATTAGGCTTCGATCTTAAGTGTGATATGATTAAAACCCAAACAAGGTATATATTCTTCGAAATCCTTAGTATATCACATTGAACATACAGTTAACTTATAACTCAACGAACAAAATGAGCTTAAAACCTGTTAACAGATATATGAGACGACAGAGACAGTCCAATAACCATTTTCCGATAGCATTTCAGATTAGCAGGATTGGTTAGGCTAAACTAAGCATACTCAAGCACATTCATATTGTCCATCGAGTAGAAAGGCGCTTCAAACAGGATATAGTATTTGTCGAGCAGATCTTAAAATCAAATCATTCTCGTAACATAGTTAATTTAACTGAACACTTATCCGGATAATAAATTACTAAGTAAGCATTGAGATGACATACACATTATGCAATTTCTAATACGTCATACAAAGGCGTAAATAGACAAATAAACAAGTAACATTGCAATGTACAACTAAGCAACCTCACAACCTTCTACCAATGTCGAAACTCAAACTACACTCTTAAACTCATCATGAGTAAACCGAATTATACTAACCAAATTAAACAAAGTTACGACAATCAAAAGACAAACATGATAATGTAATATAAATCGAATGGAAAATCAAGGGCGATGAATTTACCTTCTCCTGACAAATAACCGGCGTATCAAGTCGTCGACTCGCCGGTTTTGGTTTCGCGATGCGCGAATGAAAAGGGCGTTTTTGTGCGATTTACGGACTAGTATTTAAAAGGCTTCAAGCTCGTTCTTGCTCGGGTCGCTAATTTCGAACGTTGAATACCTAACGCCGAGGTCAAGGTCGCTAACGCCTCTATGTCGACCGCTTTTGTTAATTTGAAATGGAAAGGAGGTTTGATTCTTGCCACCCTTTGCTCTCCTCCTCTCGATGCTCGCCTCCGGGTTGTTGATCATCGCTAGAGTCTCCAATCGATGTCAGGTCTTCTCCCGACTCCGCCTATCAGACGCAGATAGCTTCAGATTTATAGCCCTAATTCGGTTCTAAGTTGGTAGGTTTTCAATGCCGATTTTCATGCGATTTGTACGAATCTTGGCGATTTAGTATTGATTTTATCATATGGTAAGTTTGTATTTTGGGGCGCATTCGGAAGATTTGGTGCTGATTATGGTGAGAAATCGTTCATGTTATGGTCTGGTGAGCTTTTATTATGGTTTCCATTTGGTGTAGATTTGTGGTGTGTCTTATGGTAAGAAATCGTTGGAGAAGGAGAAGGTAAGGGAGATGAAATTTTGCCTGATTTTCTGGTCGATCTCGACGCTTTTGGACCGATTGGGAGATTTGACTTGTTTCGTAAGTTTAGTGAGGCGATTTGGAATGGATTTAGGGTCGATGTTTTGTTCTTATGGGTTTGTCGATGCGGATGAGGTTAGCGGCCGGCGGTGTGTCATGGGTGTTGGGCTTTCGGGTCAATGGTTTAATTTGGGAGAGAGATGATGGCAAGGGACGGCTGAGTGGAAGTAAAGCGGTCGGTAATGGGGCGAGAGAATGGTGAAGGTAATTGGGCCGCGGGTTAGGGAATTAAGGTGTGGGCTGGGCGATTTTACTAAGTGGGCTGGGTAGAACTTAGGTGTTAGTTTTAAGTATTAGGTATTTAATTAGTATTAATAGTTTTAATTCATTAGTGATAAATTAACAAATTGTGATTAGATTATTTATGTGCTTTGTTAGTCCGAGTTTGAGTTTGAAATTATTACAATAATAAATGCGGGTGTACTAATTAATTAATGCTTAATATTTTAGAATGCGGCGCTATTATTTTAAAATCTTATTATTGTTGTATTTTATTATTATAAAATTGTTTTAAAATTAGTGTAATTTTATAGTTAATGATCGGATGAAAATCAAATGGTGTCAACATTGTCCTCTTTGTATGGAGACGATGGAAGAATCTTCGACAAAGACGCTGACTCATAGTCAATTTTGTCTCGATCCTCGAGTTAAAAATGTTGGGCAATACCAGTGCGAAGACGCAAAATCAAATTTGTCGGTGTCGAGTTATGGCGACTATCGCTACATGGTCAAAATACCAAAGCCGCTAACGCGACTCAATTGTCCCAAGGTCGAGTTATGACGACACCGGGCTTCATGGAAAAACACCGCTGGCTAACGCTCAATTTGTTTGTCCTGTCGAAGTTACGACGACACCGGGGTCGCAAAAAGAATAAAAATAAAATAAACGCTTGAACCGGGTGTACCGCCATGACGCTGGTTTTACGGTGATGCGAACGAGCGACCGACGCTGAGGTCGCCGCCATTTGTCAGCGTCGCCCCAACAAATTGCCCCGTCAGAAGAGAAAATCCACGCCAGGTTCCCGCTTCCCGCACGCTAAGACTTAAGTTAAATCGCATGGCGTACGGACGTAATGATGCAAGGCAAGATGTACGAATGCGGATGTTCGTCGTTGTATCACGAGATGCGACGATGCGATGTTCGTTGTCAGACGGACGAGTGCAGATGTTCGCCGTTGTACGGACGAGGCGCAGATGTTCGCCGTCAGATGGACGACGCAGATGTTCGCTGCCAGATGGACGACGCATGTTCGCCGTTCAGATGGACGACGCAGATGTTCGCCGTTGTACGGACGAGATGCGATGTTCGCCGTTGTATGGACGACGCAGATGTTCGCCGTCAGTATGGACGACGCAGATGTTCGCCGTCAATGGACGAGATGCAGATGTTCGTCAGTATGGACGAGACGCAGATGTTCGCCGTTGTATGGACGAGACGCAGATGTTCGCCGTTGTATGGACGCAGATGCAGACGCTCGCCAGTACGGACGACGCAGATGTTCGCTGCCAGACGGACGACGCAGATGCTCGCCGTTGTATGGACGAGACGCAGATGTTCGCTGCCAGATGGACGACGCAGATGTTCGCCGTCAGACGGACGATGCAGATGTTCGCCGTCAGATGGACGACGCAGATGTTCGCCGTCATGGACGAGACGCAGATGTCGCCGCCAGATGGACGACGTAGATGTTCGTTGTATGGACGAGATGCAAATGTTCGCCGTCAGACGGACGACGTAGATGTTCGCGTCAGATGGACGAGACGCAGATGTTGCCGTCAGTATGGACGAAACGCAGTGTTCGTCGTTGTATGGACGAAATGCGACGTTCGATTGTATGGACGAAATGCAGTGTTCGCTGTCAGATGGACAAATGCGATGCTCGCCGTCAGACGGACGAAACGCAGATGTTGTATTGGAATGTTATTGTTATCCTTGTTCCCGCTGACCGCAAAATTCACTCAAAGAAAAATGGTGAGTTCGTATGGGCCTGACGGTTTGTGTTGCTCTTGATATTTGCACACGTTGTCTTGTCCGACCATGTAACCCCGCCCGATTTCGAGTCTCTACGAAACATTTGTTGAAAATATTCTATCTTGAGAAAATATACTAGTAGGAAATTATGTTGATTTTTGAATAGTGACATGTCAGGAAACAGAGCGAACATCCTTATTCAAATCGCGATATTCTCCCATACTCTGCTCACGCCACAAAGTTCTCTTTAAAATTTGTCCCGCTTTATGTCGATCTTTCGAGCATATGGAATCATATTTGTCGGTGTCCTTTCGTGGCGAAGTCCTTAAATTGTCCCGCTGATCGACAAAATCGAGTCGAATATATGTCGCCGCTCGACATACGCCGATAACGCCGCTCGGACGTGCCGCCGCTTCCTCGTAGAATAAATGCTCACGCAAGCTAAGCTCGGAAGACGTTAGTGTATACCGCTTAAAAATGATAAGTACATACGAGAAGTGCAATTTTACGGATAGAGATATCGCCCCGATATGCGAGATAAGGCGAGGCGTCATTCTGCACGACGCGTTAGACGCCGCAAATGATGAATCGCTATGACGCTTTGTCAGCGCGATGCGCTGGTTGCCAATTTGACTTTATGCCCGAGTTGACGCGCTTAGGTTTTGTTGCGAACTCAACTTTGATCGCTGATCGTTGATGCCCTCTTCGCCGCTTTTGCCGCGACTTTGGATTGTTGTCATCCTATGCTTTTGCTGCTTTTTGCTGCTTCTGCTAATACGAAGAAACCTTTCGCCGTATTTTCTGTTTCGGTTATTGCACTTTTTGCTTCTGTTAATATGAAAAGACCTGCGCTCAAAGAAAATTTGTGAGTTTTGGGGGGGGGTCGATTTGTACTTGACTTCGCCATTGTTCGATATCCGCGCGTTCGACCTATTTGGACTTGCACTCGCCCGTTTCCTATATTGTCCCGCCAGTGCGGTGTCCGCCTAAAGCTGGTCTCGATGTAGTCGCCAGAGGCTATGTGTATTCTTGTCATTTTCGTAACGGCGGAAAGTTTCCTAACGCGCGACCGGCCGATTTAGCCGCCACGATCCCCACGAGGAATCAGTCATGACGTAGTTCATTACAAGTCAATATCGGGTAAAATTCTAGCGGACCGAGGCCGATATGGCCGCCACGATCCGCCAAGGGAATCAGTCGAACGAGTTCCAATTACACGCAGTTAACAATTGGGATTTTTCTAAAAGCGCGCGGCCGATGCGTGGCCGCCACGATCCGCCAAGGAATCAGGTCAAACGTAGTTCCAAATACAAGCAAAAGAGAGGAAAACATTATTAAAGCTTAAATATGAGTCTTGAATTATTCTGCTAAACTAAATTGTTCTTTCTTATCCGCTCTAGGCGCACTGCAACAAAGTGCAAATCCAACCAATACGCCTTCTTGCTCGCCACGGCCGGCCGGGTCTTCATGCTCGCTATCAATATCTTCTTCTTTGGCTTCTACGCGGTGCACGCCGATAAATGATTGATTCAGCGAATGAGCATGGGCAAGAGAGTGTATTCTCATCTAAGGTTATCGGTGCACATCGACGTGCCGTGGTTTGGCGCGGATTATCATACCCATTTAGCGCACTCCTTCACCGAATTACCCTTCTTTGATCAACGCCGATTCGCCCCCGAGGAGTAGCACTTTCCGCCGCCCCTCGACATCGGAGTGGTATGCACAATGTTTGGTTTTATCGTGCCCTCGAGAAGTAGGCCCGGGATATTTCGGAATCGGCCGAGTATTTCGCGCCACCTCATACACTGGGCTATGGGTTTGGTTAAAGGTGTATAGTTCGCTGGTTTTCAGCACCTACGCTGGTTCGAATGTGTTTAGTGAACCGCATTCGGCCGGCGCACGACGACGGGTATCGTAAGAGTTGTCGACGCATTGCAAAAGTTGGCTCGCGCGCTTTGGTTTGTGTTTGCCGAGCATAATTTGGTTTTGCGCGATGTATGGGTGCATCGATATCGCTGAACGTGATATGTAAAAGAGGGTACCGTAGTAATTTGGAGGATTTTGACTGCTTTGGTTATTTGCAGCGATGAGTACTTCATGATGCTTTCAGACTTCTTATTTCGCCCGCAGTTTGCTATTTGTCGCGTATTTGGGCGAGCCGCCGACCGATCTATGCGCTTTCTTCTTAGACTGCTTTGCCTATAGGAACCAAGACAGTTCCGACTGCTCCGCCAGATGCTCGAATCACCACGCCATCGACCGTGCCTTTGATCTCGTGATATCGATGTTCGCCATTGTTTAGTCAAATACAAATCGACCTTTGGGAGATGATAAATCTTTCTAAAAACGCAACAAACTGTTAGCATAAAGAACGTAATTTGCGTGTATGTAATATATATCGCACATAGCACATTCAAACGCTTCCTAACACGCAGGGGACCTCTTTATGCCGCAGGTAGCCTAAACGTCACATATACGAGGCCATGATAGATTTGTCCAAGTCGCCCAACTATAATGCCTTTGTTGAAATGGCGACCAAACGACGGTGCACTTTTCCCAATTTCGCATGTCATGATTAGGCTTGATTTGTCTGTCATCACCATGCTACACATAATACGCCGTTGGTCGTCATTGGGTCGAGAAACCCGCCGACAAGTTCGGTGTCTTCCTAATCGCGCGCCGATGCCAAGGACCGACCCACCTAAGGTAAATGACGCACGCCCTAAAATAAAGGGTGGTATAGCTCTATCTTATGTTTCTAAGATTTGGCTTTTCTAGACGCAAGGTTCCCGAGCGACAACTCGAGCGGTAAGGCTACGCGACCACCGGCCGACCTGGATTCTCCGCAAAACACCAACTCTCTTAATTTTGGGTGTTTGAAAGAAATTTGCAGGTGCGCAAAGCACACCCGCGTGTGAGTATGTGATAGTGTGAATTTTCCAGAATGGAAGAAATATGAGCGGAATGCCAGTTTAAGGAAAGCAGTAAAGCATGTAGCAATTAAAATGGATAAACAAAAATACAGCACACAAAATTAAATGCAAAAAGTAATGCCAAATAATAACCCTAGGTTTGTTGTGGTTAAGAACCTAAAATCCCCGGTGGAGTCGCCATCTGTAACACCCCATTCTAAACCGGAGTCGAAAACGAGATTCTAGCGAACCCTGCTTAATAAAAGTGTTAGAAAATAAATAAAAGTGTTAAATGTTAAAAGAATACTAAAATTTAAAAGGGTTGCTAGGAGTCGCCACCTAATTAATTTGGGTGAATTAGGACACCTAAATGTTAACTAGTTTAAAGTAAACATTAACTCCATTTAATAGTCTGCTAAACTTAATGAGATTCTGGGTAAGGGTTCTTTATTATCCTAAAGGGAAGGGGTTAGGCACCCTAAAGGATCCGCTAACTTGCGGTTGTCCGTTCAAACCTAGAGTTATTATTGCTAAGGAAATGCGTAAAAAAGGTGTATTTGAAAGCTGTTAAATATAAACTATAGAATTTGTTTAAAATGTAGGAGTTAGTTTCGCAAAAGAGGAAGATGTGTTCAATGAATAGCATGCAAGTATTCTTTTATCATTCCGTGCGTGTATTGACAAGAGCATGGTTTTAAGAAGGTTTTAAATAATATTCCAACTTATTATGCAGGTGTAAGTGTAGATTATTAAGTGGTTTATTATAACTATCAAACTAGGCAAAGCAAGCTTGGAGTAATTGACTTAAGGTAAGCAAATCAAATTAGCTATTGATTCAAGGTTTAGCTATTCTAAGTGCTAATTAATTAGTATAGCGTTAGATTAATTTTACAACAAATAGATAGGGAAAGGATATGAATCAATAATGGTTGACTCGAAGAATGACGATATCCTTTCGCCGTGGTTTGGAAGTTCCTATGCGAGATGGATGCACATAAATGCGGGCCTTCATTTGAAGTATGACGAGTCTCGTAACGAGACTCTTTGTTGCTCCAATGCATTTCATGTAAAACAAAGAAAGATAAGGATTAGTATGAGCCCAAATATTGCCATGTATGAATAATTAAAACATTAGAAATACACATCAGTCATAACAATTAAATCAAGTCAATAGGCCTCATTAATATAATCCTATATAATACTTGGGCTGGGAGTGACAGGGACATAACTCATAATGGGCAGAAACTAACGGATACGCCTATTAATTCTCTAATCTTTCAGGCGTTGGAAGAGAAAAATAGAAGGGTCCAACCGATGATTATCAAGAACAGGCCAATCCAGACCTTGGGCCATAGATACAAATAATATGCAAAAAGTGCAAAACATGCCCAAAACGTGGAATCCTTCCGAAAAAAAGAAAAGAAAAAGAAAAACTGAGCATGTCCAGTACCTACGACAGCCCAATTAACAATATATATGAGCCCACATTTACAAGGATATATATAAGGGTGACATACACACAATATTCAAATAGTTGTCAACCATATATCACCCAGTAGCTTAATGAACAAGACAGGATACAAAATGACTAAAATATTTCACATGTTGATATTTAACACTTAGACAAGTAATGCAAGCATATTATGAGTTAAGTTGGTATGTAGACATAGGAATGGTCATGTGGCTAGTCGGCAGTGGCATTTCAGAGATGCCAAACCACCTAGAGTACTTTACATGATAGTATGAGATTATTCATTTAAACAGGTAGGATGAATGTGTAACCAGCTTAGTATACATATAGTCAGGAAGATATTTAAACAAATAATCCAAGAGGTCATTTGGATACACATCAGATATATATTAAGATATATGTTCCTCAGATACCATTTCACTTTACGTAAATTAAAGAAAGGAAAGATAACTAATCGGAAACAAACTCACATATCATCAAGAACAAACAGAATAGGTAAAACATGAAATTAATTAACCACATCCTTCTCCAAATCTTTTGCAGCCTCGCTTATCCTAACCAAATTTCTACACATATTTGCGTAAGAGAAGCAAGATTACAGTTGAGTTATGTACCACGATAATCGAATTTAACTCGCCATAGGCATGGTTTCATCGCATAATATGCTAAATCAACTCGCCTATTCTTCATACTATGTAGAGACTGACAGATATCAGAGGCCATCCTAGTGCGCTTTTAAGATAGGAACAGATCGAAAACATCAAAACAATTTAATAATCAAAGTATGACACAACATTATTCTAAAGGACTCATACGCTAGTATGGTGGCATTTTGAGGCTCGAGCAGTAACATGAATAAAGGTCAAAATAATTGGTAGAACATATGCAAACGAAGGACAAACATACATATATCGTAAGTATGAAACCCTAGTAATGCCTAGACGATCACTTTTATACGCCCCTTTACAATATGAAATCAAGCCAAATGAGTAATGAGTTTCATTCACGCTTCCCAACTGAACACTGAGGGGCTACTTAGGAGATGAATTAAACAAATTCCCTAGCTCCATTTAACTTAAATTAGGCTTCGATCTTAAGTGTGATATGATTAAAACCCAAACAAGGTATATATCCTTCGAAATCCTTAGTATATCACATTGAACATACAGTTAACTTATAACTCAACGAACAAAATGAGCTTAAAACTCATTAATGTATATATGAGACGCACAGACAAACCCAATAACCATTTTCCGATAGCATTTCAGATTAGCAGGATTGGTTAGGCTAAACTAAGCATACTCAAGCACATTCATATTGTCCATCGAATAGAAAGGCGCTTCAAACAGGATATAGTATTTGTCGAGCAGATCTTAAAATCAAATCATTCTCGTAACATAGTTAATTTAACTGAACACTTATCCGGATAATAAATTACTAAGTAAGCATTGAGATGGCATACACATTATGCAATTTCTAATACGTCATACAAAGGCGTAAATAGACAAATAAACAAGTAACATTGCAATGTACAACTAAGCAACCTCACAACCTTCTGCCAATGTCGAAACTCAAACTACACTCTTAAACTCATCATATGAGTAAACTGAATTATACTAACCAAATTAAAACAAAGCATTACAATCAAAAGACAAATGCATGATAATGTAATATAAATCGAATGGAAAATCAAGGGCGATGAATTTACCTTCTCCGACAAATAACCGGCAGTATCAAGTCGTCGACTCGCTCGGGTTTTGGTTTTGGCGATGCGAATGAAAAGGGCAGGTTTTTGTGCGATTTCTGGACTAGTATTTAAAAGGCTTCAAGCTCGTTTTCTTGCTCGCCGCTAATTTCAACGCCGAATACCTAACGCCGAGGTCAAGGTCGCTAAATGCCTCTATGTCGACCGCTTTGTTAATTTGAAAAGGAAAGGAGGTTTGGATTCCGCCACCCTTTGCTCTCATCCTCTCGATGCTCGCCTCCGGTTGTTGGATCATCGCTAGGAGTCTCCAATCGATGATGTGTCTTCTCCCGACTCCGCTCTGCCTATTGCATGCGTATAGCTTCTGTATTTATAGCCCTAATCCGGGTTCTAAGTTGGTAGGGTTTTCAATGCTGATTTTGTGCGATTTGAACGAATCTCGCGATTTAGTATTGATTTTATCATTATGGTAAGTTTGTATTTTGGGCGATTCGGTAAGATTCGTGCCGACATGGTGAGAAATCGTTCTTGTTATGGTCCGTGAGCTTTTATTATGGTTTCCATTTGGGGTAGATTTGTGGTGTGTCTTATGGTAAGAAATCGCTGGAGAAGGAGGTAAGGGATATGAAATTTCATCGATTTTCCGTCGATCTGACGCATTTTGGGACCGATTGGGAGATTCGGACTTGGTTTCGTAAGTTTAGTGAGGCGGATTTGGAATGGATTTAGGTTGATGTTTTGTTCTTATGGGTTTTGTCGCGGGATGAGGTTGTGCGAGGGCGGTGTGCGGGTGTTGGGCTTTCGGGGTCAATGGTTTAATTTGGGAGAGGATGATGGCAGGGATGAAGAGTGAGTGGAAGTAAAGGTCGGTAATGGGTGAGAGCTGGTCAAGGTAATTGGGCCATGTTAGGGAATTAAGGTGTCATGGCGATTTTACTAAGTGGGTTGGGTAGAACTTAGGTGTTAGTTTTAAGTATTAGGTATTTAATTAGTATTAATAGTTTTAATTAATTAGTGATAAATTAACAAATTGTGATTAGATTATTTAGGTGCTTTGTTAGTCCGAGTTTGAGTTTGCAATTATTACAATAATAAATGCGGGTGTGCTAATTAATTAATGCTTAATATTTTAGAATGCGGCGCTATTATTTTAAAATCTTATTATTGTTGTATTTTATTATTATAAAATTGTTTTAAAATTAGTGTAATTTTATAGTTAATGACTGGACGGGAGGGTCAAAATTGGGTGTCAACACTTACCTCTCAGGTTAGTCAATCATTTAGTCACGTTAGAATTATCATGGGGCAATCCAATCTCTTAACGACATCGCCAATTCAAGAATGTGAATTTAACACTTTTCTATACTTTAATCCTTTCGAGGCATGTATAGATAATTGCCTCAATAAATATGCATGTAGTAACTTATATTCACACACTAATTCAGTCCGTAATACATTATCGAAATTTTCAACAATTTCTATCAACTTTCCGGTCATGTCAACATTTTACAATTCCAAAGCTTTTTCCAAAATTCCTTACTTTTCAATTAATCTCCCAACAACTTCAATTAACAACTTTAACTTTAAACATCAAGGTTTCATCTAAATTTTCACATGCAATTAGTAATAACATATCAACACAATTACTCAATTCCAACGTACGCCAAGAATATGTTCTAAATCGGTTTCGACATCTATCATTCACATGCATTGTCTTATTTCCCTTTCTTCTTTGACATGGATAATTCTCTTATCTATAATATCAATTAATCTATCAAACATCAAGTAAAAGGGATACATTTTCACCAATAGAAGAAGAATTTCATACCTTAAAATTTTACCAAAACAGTCCCCAAAAACGTGATTGTCCAGATTTTTAGCCACTGCTTCGTCAGCTGAACTTGTAACGTCGATAACTCTCTACTACAGTGTCCTATCGATGAGCGGTTTGTTGCGTTGGAAACTAGACTCGACGAACTTCATTGTAGACTTTTGAAACACCCAAAAACTCCTAATATGCTAGGAGATATTCCCTTCCAAATTTGACTAAGAATCTATCCAAAACAGTCCCGAAAATCTGCCCACTGCCCAGTCCGAATTTTCCCACTGATTTATTGATTTTTATTCACCAATCTTCCTCCTTCCTCACTCCAAATCGTCATGCATGAATCCCCCAATGTTAACCCATCATTGATACATGTTTTTCTTTCCAAAAATCTGAAAATTTCAGGCCTAAAATCGGTATGAACCCACTGTTTGGGTCTTAAATTTTGCTTCTAATTTTTAGGATGATTAATCATGGAATGGAGGTGGATTGAACCTTAAGTTTGCTAAAGGAATGGTATGTTTTTCGTTTGAGGGAAAGGGAGTGTTTTCTTCTTGAATTTCTAAGTGAGGAAGACAAAATGAAGAGTTTTGAAAAGGGTTTTAAGGAGAAAAAAATCTGAAAATGTAAAACAACACTTTGGTCCCTAGTTCTATAATTAACTTAGTCCCTCAAGTATTAATTAAAGCTTAGGTTCCACTTCTTCTAATTCCCGAAAATTCCATAAGGTCTTGTATCCTCAATGTCATAATTTATAATACAATACTATTCCATAACTCCATTGGGACAAATTCAACTACTAGGATTAATTCTCGTCGTCACATTTATAGTACTTAAAAAAAAAAATCTCGGGATAGCACCCGTTTATACACTAATTTTCCATATTAGAATATGTAAGTATTCTTTATATTCAATATCCGAATCTTACTTCCTTAATGACGTTCTTAATTATCGTCTTAAACTTACGAGGTGTAACAACGTAGAACCTGTGAGTAAGGCCAATGAAATGGTGAAAGATGTCAAGATGGTAAATGCTTCTGAAAATAACACTGTGAAAAAAAAGAGGGGGAAGAGGAAGCGATTGGTGCTGAGATGGTTATGTGGAGGGGATACTCTACCCCATTGATTTAGTAAGTGAACTGCGTTCGGCTAAAAGACGTTAAAGACAACGCTACTTGGGAAACAACCCAATGTTTTAATTATGTTATTTCAATTTTTATTTTAGTTTGTTTTATTTTGACTTGAACAGTCTCACGATCTGGTATGTTGTGTGTTTGTGGATGACAGATAAAAGCAGGTATTGAGAAAAATGCAGAACGAGAAACAATCGCACAGTACGCGCACAAATGTGGGTCGCAACTCGTAACTTCGAGAATAATTCCATCAAGGGCCGCATGCATAGCGTAGGCGCCAAAAGTTCAGAGGGTCCCAAGCTGTGCAATTTCAAAAATTCTTCCCCCAGACCTCCGTTGTAACCATTATTTTGTGTCTGTAAGTTGTCCCTTTAATTTTCAGTCTTTACACATTAGGGACAATGTGTCAATCAAGTTTGGGGGGATCTTACTTTGTCTTTTGTTTTGAGTCTTTTCGTTGTCTTTTTGGTTGTTTGTTTATGTGTTTTTGAGTCGTAATTTTTTTTTATGGATCAAGCATGTTGTAGTTGCTGAAGATATCTAATGGATTAAGTGGGATAATGTAATGGAATAGAAAGCAAAAATTTGTGTGTTTAAGATATATATGCCAAAAAATCATGACATCTAATTATTTGAGATATTTGTGCTTAGCATATGTGTGTCAGTTATGGAAACAAAGGTTGAAAAAATGTCTAGAAAATATGTTTGCTTGTTATTTGAGGCGAAATAGTTAAGATGTACATGTTTAGGGAGATGATTCAGGCATTTCTTTGATAGCCCTTATTACCATTCATTACCTACCCTGACATAAATTATATCACTAGTCAGCCCCTTTGAGCCTAAGATAATATAGATTCTCTAAGTTATGTCATAAGTCAAAAGTTGAAAATTCTTGGGATGAAAAGTGTTGAAGAAAGCAATAAAAAGAGAGTAAAAATTTGATGCACCCCAATGAATTGCAAAAGCCTAAGTTTGGGGGTGCTAGTTATTTATAATGTGTCTCATTCTCTCAAAAGAAAAGAGGGGATAAAATAGGCATGAGACTGAAAAGAAAATCACAAGAAGGAAAAGGAGTTGAATGAAAAAATGCTTACGGTACGTAATTTGAGCCTAAATGCCTACTTTTATCTACCCCGGCCTAAGCCTACATTGCAACCCTTGAAAGTCCTGATGATCTCTAATGTGTATGTCTATGATTAGAGGAAAATAACAAGTAAATAGATCTATAGCATTTTGGGAAAGATGAAATGAAATTGACATGCATAGGTTAGGTGTTTATGTTTCCATTGATTATAATACAATTGAATTTGCAAAATATCTAACTTGAAATTCTAGATTGCGAAATATTTATGCTATGTATGTTCTAACATATTATCCAACTTTCATCCATGATTTTGAAGAAGCATTGTTATAACTACTTGATCAATTTCATAGAATCCTTGTTTTTGTTGTGTTTTTGTTTTGATCTTTACTTGAGGGCGAGTAAATGTTAAGTTTGGGGGGTATTTGTTAGGCATATTTTGTATACACTTTTTGAGTCATTTTTAGTTAGTATTTTATTCATTTCGTTTGTGTTTAGTATAGTATTAGGTTTGTTTTTCTTTCTTTTGAGTCACATCAGTCCTAAATGGAGAAATGACAAAAAGAAGATAAAATGAGCTTAATTGAGGGGTAATTGCACAAGAAAATGCCAAGAAGTGAAGCCTAAGAAGTCCCGGGAAGCATAGAAGAAATCTGACGAAGTCTGGACGAGAAAATGACAAAATTTTGAAAAAACTGGCTGAAGACGTCACAGGCATCGCGACGCTAAAGATCCTGCGAGGGTGATTTTTGCTCAGGACTTCTGGAGCCGCGGCGCCGAGGCAGAAAAATCCAGATCCGAGGCGAAATTGGCCAGGGGCAGAAGCGTCCAAGCCACACGATTTTTGCCGCATATTTAAACCCTTGGGACAGATTTTATACGGGAGACCGGAGAACACACATCACAAGACAAGAATTGGAGAACACAATTGGAGACTACATTCAAGTTCTTTTTCTTTCTTTATTTCAATTCAGTTTATGTTGGATTTTGTATTTGTTCTTGACATGACAATGTTTAGGAACTAATTACTTTAGTAGGGTTTTCCAATTAAATCTTCTTGAAACTCTTTCATATAGTTAATGCATAGTTATTGATTTCTTCTTCAGCAGATTAAGATCTATTCAATATTGTTTTGATTGCTTGATAATTAACTGACCATTAATTGTCATCACTTATATGATTTCGAATCGAGATCCGAGAGGAGAGATTTGACTATGTTGTAGTTGTCTAGACATAGATTAAAATCGTGGACGAAAGTACCCCGATACTTGTGTAGTATTTAAGGTTATAGTTCTTAATCCTTATGTGTGGTAAAATTTATCATAGAAATATAGAAGGTTTCTGCACAAGGTTGAGCTCTCGTATGTCCTAACCGGAATGATGACAGATTAGTTAACCTGCTATCTTAATAAGAAGAAGAATCATTAGCATTGCATTCACGTGAAAGAGTGGATAGTTGAGGAGATTGGAAGCTCTATTTCCACCATAACTGATTTAAACCAAGACTTATTTAGTTTAATTCTTGCAATTACTCTAGCTAGTTCATAGATAAAACCCAAACAAACTATCGTTAGCCAAATAAATAACATAGAGTAGATGTTCGGTAATTGAAAATCAGTCTCTGTGGATGATATTCGATCTTACAGACTATATTACTTGTAACGATACGTACACTTACATTAAGCATTTGGAAAATCGGCTAACAATAGTCCACTACAATCTGTTGATACATGCCATCACAAATAAAACGGGATTTGTGCCACTCAAAAGACTCATCAGATTTCTCTTTATGACAAAAAATCCATACAGACCGTATTAAGTTTACATTTGACGGACAAGCACCAACTCCCACGTCTTATTTTTAATAAGAGCATCAATTTTATCTAACATGACGACCTTTCAATTCGGGTTTGATAGAGAATTTTATGGGTTACGGGGAATCGGGGATGGTTGAATAGAGGATGTTAGATTATAATGTCGCTTAGGCTGGAAAATCTCATGCATTGCTCGAGTCTCGACTGATTGGATTGAGGCCGAAGTGAGTTGCTGGGGCAGTGGGGTCAACTGATTGTGTTAGGCTGACTAGGTATCGGTAGAGGGAGCAGTGGGCTCCCTTATTTGGGTTGGCCCAATACTGCCACTGACTTGGACCGAGGGAGAGGATGAGGGAGCCCCTCATTTGGTTCGGCCTATTTTAGGCGTTGGACTGTACCGAGTGGGCGAGTGAGGGAGCAGTTGGCTCTCTCCTTTGGGCTGGCCCAATGGGGTTGGTTTACTGGACTGATGGTGCGGGTGAGGGAGCAGTGGGCTCCTTCATTTCGGCCTGATTATTTGGGCCGTGTAAATGGTATTGTAAAATGGGATGTAGCTCAGTGTCCAAAAACTCATACGAGGGTGGAGAAGACTTGTGTATGTTGGCAAACAGGAATTTGGATTCATTAAAAATAATGTGACGAGCGATGATAATTTTTCCACTAGACATATTATAATACTTATAACCCCTATAAGTTTGTGGATATCCCAAAAATACACCTTGAGGGTAACAAGCTTGAAGTTTGTTTATCATTGTGGAAGGAAATAGGGGATAACATAAACAATCGAAAACCCTTAAATGTGTATAGGAGGGGACACAATGATAGAGAATTTGTGTGGGTGAGCAGTTTGAAAGTAGCTTGTTAGGAAGAATGTTTAAGAGATATGTGGTCATTTGAAGAGCATGATGCCAAAATCATGGTGGTATGGACGTGTGAGCAAGAAGTGTGTGCATTAAATTATTTATCGCTCGTATTTGTCACGACCCGAACCCGGGCCCGTGACTGGTGCCTTACCCCGGGCACCCTAGTGATACAACATCAGAGAAAATCAGCGGAAATAAAAACATGAACATGAATTAAGAGACAAGATAAATAAACAGGCCAACCAAAATAGTTGCCTTCATCATATATATACATAAATACCCGAACAGTTATCCTTTTTACAAACCCTGCCCACAACAGTGCTACAGACCTCTAAGATTTTTACAACAGCTATGACGGGACAGGGCCCCGCCATACCCCTGAATGTATAAGAATCTACAGACTCAGGGTAACATACCAAAAGATAAGCCTCCGAAGAAATGGGGCTTCCCGACACTCTGAACTGTGATCATATGAGCGAGGATCCACAACCGATGTACTTCCACTGCAGATGAACGCACTTCAAGGAGGTCAGTACAACAGGTACCAAGTATGTGAAACTGTAAAAGACTGTAAATGAAATCATAATAGTCTATATAAAGCAGGAGACATGTATGATAACCAGATGAAATACGTGTCCCGGCCCATCCCGTGGGACTCGGTGAATAATCAGATGGAATACGTGTCCCTGCCCATCTCGTGGGACTCGGTGTATAATCAGATGAAATACGTGTCCCTGCCCATCTCGTGGGACTCGGTGTATAATCAGATGGAATACGTGTCCCTGCCCATCTCGTGGGACTCGGTGTATAATCAAATGGAATACGTGTCCTCGCCATCTCGTGGGACTCGGTGTATAATCAAATGAAATACGTGTCCTCGCCCATCTCGTGAGACTCGGTGTAGAATCGCTCATAACAAATCAACCGCCCTCCATCGAGACGCGGTACAGAAATACAACAAAGGCTATCACAACAAGCTTAGGCAAGTTTCACAACAACAAGCATAGGCAAGCTTCACAACAACAAGCATAGGCAAGCTTCACGACAACAAGCATAGGCAAGTTATACACAACTCAAAGTACTTTCATTTTATGCCAAAGTCCGGGTTTAACTCCTGTACTACGTACGTTAAATTCCTTTTAAAGATCTATTTCTTTTACAAAGGTCACCCGACACCCGTAGTATAAAAAAAATGAGTGACTAACATTGTTAAGTAAACCAAAATGATTTCCTTTGTAAAATCAAGTAACAACCTTATTTTCCAAACGTTCAATTTTGCCTAATTTCAAATGCTCAAGTTTCTCATTTTAGAAAAAGGTTTCGTAGTTCATAGTTTTAATCCTTTAAAGCATAATTCTCCTTTAAACGTTTTGAGAAACATATGTCTTATATGTGAGTAGGTTATTCTTGTTTATAATCAATCTTATTAAGCAGCCATGATCTAGGAAATGTAATATAATTTTGTCTCATCTTAGCTTCTATGCAGATGGAGGTTTCTACTGGTTTTAATACCATACTTCATTATTCAATACATTTTCCTTTATTAACGCTGCAGTGGTTTGTCGATACTCATTCGATTCAAATCAAGAAACATTATTCCTTTTAAAACCAAGTACTCATTACTCACGAATGAGGTTTCACACTTTTAACAAAATTCATATTAATACCATTAAGTCAAGTCTCTTATCTTCTAAAAATCAGTAAACCATTCTTTTTATCACTCTTAAGACGTTATACCTAACTTCCCATAAAGCTAGTACAACTCTTATGTTTTCAAGCCAAGTATTACTCTTCTTTCAAAAAGGTCTTTTTGAAACACTTCAAGTTCTTTGTTACTACACATCAAATCCGTTATAAGTCAAATCAGTTACCCATTGAAACCACAAAGCATTTTCTTACCTACATAAAGCTGTTATAACCAACTTCCCATAAAACCGTTATAATACTTTATGTTTCAAACCAATCAAATACATTAAACACATGTACGTCTACCGTACTACATAGTTATACACATATCATGCTAGAACAGATAGGAAGAGGTTCACATACCTCGCGACGATTATCGACTAATAGCAAAGTGCTCCAAGTACCTCAAACCGTCGGCTACTCCTTAAGCCAAGTAGATCACGCCATACGTAGTACTTCAACCTATAGAGGCCACAAGGCGCCTATTAACATCCTAGATCTCAATGTAGAATATTCTACAGAAAATTCGGCAGCACCTCCCCCCCGCAACAGCGTAATCTCCTCCTCTATCGAGGCCGGCTACCAAGCCAACCAGGGGGGGTTTGCACGTCTAACAGGACGTGTACAATTCTACTCACGAATGCTACACAAGTTCATGTCTGAATACACCCTATGTAATTACAGTTCAGTTCTCTTATTTAAATTCAGGCTTAAGTCGCAAGACATTGCCGTAAGTATTATTCAGGCTTAAGTCAAAAGACATTGCCGCACAACTATGTTCAATTCTATATATAGTATACTTAACTATATACTCCTACAACATGTAATTTCCAAATACCACGTAAGGTTAAGAATGTTTACCTCGATAAGCCCAAAATTATCCGAGTTTATATCGATCTGAGCAAGGTTTAGCTCCTACTCAAGGCGCCCGACTCCGCCCAACCAACCCTTAGAAGTTCTAACCAACTTCTACTTATAACTTCAACTACGGTGAAGATTTACTTAGGAGTTTCGTTTTTGTGATCGAGGAAGTATAATAGTATTTTCTGGCTTTTGTATAAGTGTAACCTTGGGAATACTACAAGATATTTGGGCCAAGGTATTTGGGCATTATAACAATACTGAGAGTATTTCTATACCACAAACGGGGTATTATACGAAGACAACTAGGCTAGTGGGGTACCTACCGCTAACCTCTACAAAGGGAGGATACTTTCTGCCGGGCCTTCTCAAAGGGGAGGGGTGTGGTGGACGAAAGAACAAGAGGAGGAGGAGTATTTTGAGACTTAGATAGATTGCTCAAGTTTGGATGAAATAACTCTTCAACTTATGGTATTTATAGTCAAGGAATGGCCAACCAACGGCCAAGATCCATCCAAGTGTTAGGCAAGTGTAAGGCCAAGATCAAGCCAAGTGCACCTTATCCATCTACCACCAAAATATCCTACCTAACCCTTGACCAAGAATCAACACAAAAACGTGCCATCGATGCCTTTGCCGCCCACTTCACGCCAATGCGAGGTGACACACGCCACCCTCCCGTTGGTCCAAAATGTTTCGCCTCTAAAAATCCGCAAAAATTATAAATGACATAGCCGAATTTTCCTACGAAAGACGTGGAAACGCTTCATAAAAAACGACTCCTTTTGGTAGATATGTACAATTTCGAACCTTGCCTAACTTTAAGGCTCAAATTTCTACGTACGTCCTCACGTACATACCCTGGAAATACGGGGTATAACATTCTCCCCTCCTTAGAAACATTCGTCCCGAATGTTCCTTCTAAGCCTCAAAACAAACACGCCAAGATAGTCTTCACTACTATATTTACGAGAACAAATCCGCCACACCGCCACGTAAACACCCGCAAGAACTACTTACATCCAAGTCCACGAGGAAACACCTCTAACATCACAAACTTTTGTCACTTTGCCGCGAGGTTCTAATGTCACTCCGGTGACCCAACAAATGGTACCGATCGCACGCGATCCCCGAGGTCTAAAATATACATCCTTCGCACCTTCTCCCTTTACAAGAAATGATCATATCTATGCTCGCAATACACGCCGCTTCTACCCTTACTCGTCGTACTTTCTTCGAACACTTGAACTCTTCTAGTATAATGCATCACACTTCGCTTTCCAAAACTTTGGAGTCACTACCTCCAAACTTGGTCATCTTACTAGCCTCAATCTTCCTTAAGGCCATTCCCGCCTTCACGACCGCTCGTCGAACACACCCACGAACTCATACGATGGTCAACTAAACTGGGCCTAGCACCTCGTGACCCTACCACCGCGACCACCTGCAGCTGACCCCACCTCGAAACAGTCGCGGGTTGGCCCGCAACACGGCCCCAACCCGACCCACTTAACGTATCACGCCTGCTTTCCGATCCGAACAATCTTACCTATACAGTCGCGAAAGCTACCACTTCCATTTTCACACTACCCATGGACTTATCCCAGAACACATTTATACGCAAACCAAGTATTTCAACAAAGACTAACCGTAAAATCTTTTATTCAAGATGACCTTACCTCTAAGGTCTCAACACGAAATATTCTAAGGTTCACTTTCCATGCCCCATACATATCCTTTCAACTAACCATGCTTTCTAACTCATAACCAACATAACGCTATCCGAACGTAGCACACAATAAGAAAGTCATTATATCATGCATACAAATCTCTGTAGGTTAAGGATATACCGAATCTACCGCCCACTCTAATCATAAGCTCGCCGCAGGCGCATAGTCAGTAGGCGCATTTAACTCGCCATCGACCCGTAGCCGAGTCATTCTGCTTGCATCCTTCCTACTAGACGCTTTATACGTTCGACGGCCAAGTAGAAAACAAGCACAGAAAAAGACGACATTCCCGATGACGCTCGCTACATCGCACACCGAGGAAAACTCAACCCGATCGCTAGAACCCATATATTCGCGAACTAAGCCCCGGAGCTCGACCACTCTCGAATACCCCGAACGCCCCGACGATCGCGGGGACCACTCAGACCGGGTGGAGGTACATAACTAGATCGGGCCAGGCGGTCCGCCTCGAAAGTTACCAAAGGACCTCGCTGCTCGCCCTCTTCGCCGATCTCGGCCATTCCGGCCGACCTCTCCGCCTCACATCCTAGCGCATGAAGCCAGACGCGAAATGTCCATGCCCGGCCAAAGAGCTACACCTGCATAAGCCTCGCCAAGTAATCATCCAGCCGACGTAGCGGTGTACTGGCCCTCCATATCGCCTACCACAATGGAACATACCGAGCTAATGAGTCGAACTCCACATTGTACTTCTAACCGCCCGCCCGCCCCGCTCAACGTCAAAAATCTGCTTACCGAGCCCTCCTCATTTGTGGGGCAAGAAATGTGCAAGAAAAGCCTTGAGAACTCGCCCCATACTACCGGAAGTGCATGCTCTTCCCGACAACTCCCACGACCAAACTACCAATCGCAGATCACGCAATGATGCGAACCCAATACCACCGACGCCTCGAGACTGGATCACTCACGATCCAGTGTCGCTTGATAAACTCCCGAGGGTCATCTCGCCTCGATCCATAGAACATCAAGTGCTACACTCGTAAAGTCCCGTAGCCTCAAACCGCTCGCCGGGTGAACTACGGTGCGCATTGGGCCGGAATCACGATTCAAATTATCTCATATTCGCCACGACTCGCCGCAGAATCGCCATCTCCTTGTACCCCATCTCATCTCGCTTCCAGCCGTGGGACCGGAGGCTCGTGTATCAGTAGTCTCAGCAGCCACCGCCGCGCTCTAAACTCGCTGGCCGTGGTGTCGCGAAACTCGCCGCCTAAGCACTGCTCGTGCATCGACCGGCTCGCGCTGCATCTCTCAGATCTCACTAAGCCTTCGATCGCTTGCCCATCCGGGCTCAAGGTTTTACGCGAGGCATAATCGTAAAGCGAAAGGAATACGCTGGAGGGCCCAACTTATCACACACTTCAGGGCACGATCTCGTAATGAGAAGAATGGAAACCAATCCTAAATGTCCTATAGCCTCACGACATAGATGTGGTGCACAACACACCGATAATCAAGACTTACTAGACACGGTGCAGACACTTTCCGAGGACTAATCGCCTGATACCACTTTTGTCACGACCCAACCGGGCGTGGATCGTGCCTTACCGGCACCCTGGTGATACAACATCGAGAAAATCAGCGGAAATAAAAACATGAACATGAATTAAGAGACAAGATAAATAAACAAAGCAACCAAAATAGTTGCCTTTCATCATATATATACATAAATACCCGAACAGCTTATCCTTTTTACAAACCCCGCCCACAACAAAGCATGCACTTAAGATTTTTACAACAAATATGACGGACAGGGCCCCGCCATACCACGAATGTATAAGAATCTACTGACTGGTAACATACCAAAAGATAAGCCTCAAGAAATGGGCTTCCGACACGCTGAATCGTGATCATATGAGCGAGATCCACAACCGATGTATTTCCACTGCAGATGTAACGCACTTCAAGCGAGGTCGATAACAGTACCAAGTATGTGAAATCAGAAAAGATCAGAATGAAATCATAATAGTCTATATAAAGCGAGACATGTATGATAACGATGAAATACGTGTCCGCCATCCCGTGGGACTCGGTGAATAATCGGATGGAATACGTGTCCTCGCCATCTCGCGACTCGTGTATAATCGATGAAATACGTGTCCTCGCCATCTCGTGGGACTCGGTGTATAATCGATGGAATACGTGTCCTCGCCATCTCGTGGACTCGGTGTATAATCAAATGGAATACGTGTCCCTCGCCATCTCGGACTCGGTGTATAATCAAATGAAATACGTGTCCCTGCCCATCTCGTGAGACTCGGTGTAGAATCGTTCATAACAAATCAACCGGCCCTCCATCGAGAGACGCGGGGTACAGAAATACAACAAAGGCTATCACAACAAGCTTAGGCAAGTTTTACAACAACAAGCATAGGCAAGCTTCACAACAACAAGCATAGGCAAGCTTCACGACAACAAGCATAGGCAAGTTATACACAACTCAAAGTACTTTCATTTTATGCCAAAGTCCGGGTTTTAACCCTAAGGTACTACGTACGTTAAATTCCTTTTAAAGATCTATTTCTTTTACAAAGGTCACCCGACACCCGTAGTATAAAAAAAATGAGTGACTAACATTGTTAAGTAAACCAAAATGCTTTCCTTTGTAAAATCAAGTAACAACCTTATTTTCCAAACGTTCAATTTTGCCTAATTTCAAATGCTCAAGTTTCTCATTTTAGAAAAAGGTTTCGTAGTTCATAGTTTTAATCCTTTAAAACATAATTCTCCTTTAAACGTTTTGAGAAACATATGTCTTATATGTGAGTAGGTTATTCTTGTTTATAATCAATCTTATTAAGCAGCCATGATCTAGGAAATGTAATATAATTTTGTCTCATCTTAGCTTCTATGCATGGAGGTTTCTACCGGTTTTAATACCATACTTCATTATTCAATACATTTTCCTTTATTAACGCCGCAGTGGTTTGTCGATACTCATTCGATTTCAAATCAAGAAACATTATTCCTTTTAAAACCAAGTACTCATTACTCACGAATGAGGTTTCACACTTTTAACAAAATTCATATTAATACCATTAAGTCAAGTCTCTTATCTTCTAAAAATCAGTAAACCATTCTTTTTATCACTCTTAAGACGTTATACCTAACTTCCCATAAAGCTAGTACAACTCTTATGTTTTCAAGCCAAGTATTACTCTTCTTTCAAAAAGGTCTTTTTGAAACACTTCAAGTTCTTTGTTACTACACATCAAATCCGTTATAAGTCAAATCAGTTACCCTTTGAAACCACAAAGCATTTTCTTACCTACATAAAGTCATTATAACCAACTTCCCATAAACCGTTATAATACTTTATGTTTCAAACCAATCAAATACATTAAACACACGTACGCGTCACCGTACTACATAGTTATACACATATCATGCTAGAACAGATAGGAAGAGGTTCACATACCTCGCGACGATTATCGACTAATAGCAAAGTGCTCCAAGTACCTCAAACCGCTTCCACTCCTTAAGCCAAGTAGATCACGCCATACGTAGTACTTGAACCTATAGAGGCCACAAGGCGCCCATTAACATCCTAGATCTCAATGTAGAATATTCTACAGAAAATTCGCAGAAGACTTCCCCGCACAGTAATCTCCTCTCTCTATCGAGGCCGCTACCAAGCCAACCGTGGGGTTTGCACGCCTAACCTGGACGTGTACAATTCTACTCACAAGAATGCTACACAAGTCCATCTGAATACACCTATGTAATTACGATTCGCTTCTTATTTAAATTCAGGCTTAAGTCGCAAGACATTGCCGTAAGTATTATTCAGGCTTAAGTCAAAAGACATTGCCGCACAACTATGTTCAATTCTATATATAGTATACTTAACTATATACTCCTACAACATGTAATTTCCAAATACCACAGAAGGTTAAGAATGTTTACCTCGATAAGCCCAAAATTATCCGAGTTTATATGTCGATCCTGAGCAAGGTTTAGCTCCTACTCCGTGCGCTCCGACCCGCTCCAACCAACCCTTAGAAGTTCTAACCAACTTCTACTTATAACTTCAACTACGGGTGAAGATTTACTTAGGGTTTCGTTTTGGATCGAGGAAGTATAATAGTATTTTCTGGGCTTTTGTATAAGTGTAACCTTGGGAATACTACAAGGTATTTGGGCCAAGGTATTTGGGCATTATAACAATACTTGGAGAGTATTTCTATACCACAAAGGGGGGTATTATACGAAGACAACTAGGCTAGGGGGGGTACCCCACGGCTAACCTCTACAAAGGGGGAGGGGGATACTTTCGGCCAAGGGGCCTTCTCAAAGGGGGAGGGGGGTGTGGTGGACGAAAGAACAAGAGGGAGGGAGTATTTTGAGACTTAGATAGATTGCTCAAGTTTGGATGAAATAACTCTTCAACTTAGAGGGGTATTTATAGGTCAAGGAATGGCCAACCAATGGCCAAGATCCATCCAAGTGTTAGGCAAGTGTAAGGCCAAGATCAAGCCAAGTGCACCTTATCCATCTACCACCAAAATATCCTACCTAACCCTTGACCAAGAATCAACACAAAAAACGTGCCATTGATGCCTTTGGCCCACTTCACGCCCGATGTGAGGTGACACCCACCCTCCCGTTGGTCCAAAATGTTTCGCCTCTAAAAAATCCGCAAAAATTATAAATGACATAGCCGAATTTTCCTACGAAACGTGGAAACGCTTTAAAAAAAACGACTCCTTTTGGTAGATATGTACAATTTCGAACCTTGCCTAACTTTAAGGCTCAAATTTCTACGTACGTCCTCACGTACATACCCTGGAAATACGGGGTATAACAGTATTTTTCGTTCAACTTTCCCATTTTGAGGAGAAGTGTGCGAACAAGAGAGACGAAATACCATACAATTTTGGTGACAAAACATCTTAAATTGGTCATTTATGAACTCCCTCCCACTGTCACATTGGAAACACTTAATAGATTTTTCAAACTAGATTTAGATGAACACACTAAATTGCAAGAAAAAATTGTGAACTTGTGATTTCTTTCCAATGGGAAATGTCCAAAGAAAATTAGAGTAATCATCCTAAATAAGCATGTAATACTTATGACATGCAGAACTTAAAACTGGGGATGTCCATAAGTCAATATGAATGATAACAAATAACATAATATTGTTTGAAGTAGACAGAAAAAGGGTAATTTAACATGTTTTTCAAATACGCAAGACTGACAAACATGAAAACTCAAAAATTGTTTATAGTCAATAAACTTATTTTTCCTAAGGGAGTTTAATACATGCGTTCCCGGGTGTCCCAACCGATTATGACATAACTGAGGAGAAAGAGTAGCAAAAGTTGATGGAGATGTGGCTTGGTTGTTGTTGGTGGTGGTGATGGGATACAAATCTACAGTGCTATCACATCTCATTAGTGGCATCACCGTCTAAAAATCCTTCACAAAAAATCCAAACATATCAAAGTTAACAAACACATTGTTGTCAGTGGTGAAACGACGCACAAATACCAAGTTTTTAATAAGTTTGGGTGCATGTAAGACATTGTTTAACTGTAAAGGTGGGTTAGGGGTTGGATTTTTTATTGCCTAATACCACAAATTGAAATTTCTTGTCTACTGTCAATCATAATATTTTTATTACTGCTTATATTAAAATAAGACGAGAGAGTATTAAAATAAGACGAGAGAGTACCTTGAGATGCCTTGTGAGAGGTTGCCCACGTGTCCACATACAATTTGTCGTCGGGAACATTGAGTGTCATGGTTAGAGATGACAGTGGATCTTGGACCCGGTTCGGATCCGGTGGATCCAGATCCGTTTTATAGGATATAGATTTTCAAAATTTGGACCCTACGGATCCGGACCAGACCCGGATCTGTTTCTGACGGCTCAGAACTGGATCTGGATCTTGTATTTGAGATTCGTATCCGGTCCAGATCCGACCCATGGATCCATTTTTTATTAAATATATCCATAACCTAGAATGTAATTTTATAAGATGTAGTTTTTTAGTTTATTTATATTTTAATCATAAATATTTATTGAGATGAATTTTTTTAGTTATCTTTTTTTAATATGATTGTTTCTTTGTTATTTTAGGATGTTGATGACGTTGATACATTAAAATATTTTATCCAGCAAGTTGGTCAGATATTAACAACGTTAAAATTAATATGTTGTGCAACAAAAAGTTGTTTTAGTTGCTACAACATATAGACAGAATAAGATTACAAAAATAAGAGGTCAATATAGTAAGAGTTAAGTGGATTAGTGGAGTGATCAAATTTCAACAAATTTGTCTTAAAATCTTTAGTTATATACACGTGCACCATTATTAGGAAGAAGTAAACTTGATTACAGCTATTATTTGACGTGATTTGTGTTAAAAAGACATTTAGTTCCACCAATATAACGTTGAGACTGGATAAGGACCTATAATCCATATTCGATCCGTGTATCCGGTGAATCCTGGTCCAGATTCGATGCGTTGTCATCCCTAGTCATGGTCTGCATGGCTTGCTCGATGTCTGTCAGAGCGTAACTTGAGGGAGATGGTCCATAGCCTGTAAATGCTTGGTGTGGATGACTACCAAGAATTTCGGACTGCCGAGCGAATGGAGGTGGCCTAGCCCATGGTGCCGTAGGTACAGTGGGCGGGGAACCATGCCATCGTGGTCGCCAACCCCACGGCGGTACTTCCCACCGCCCGCCACGGAAAGTTTTATTGCTACCAGTGGGGTCGATTATGCCCCTGCTGGTCGCGATTGTTGCCGCCACCGGATTGTTGTCTGCCACCATGACCCCGTCCCTTTCCATAATTATTTTTTCCTTTGTTATTATTGCGATTTGACCCCATTTTGGTCCATTATTGTTTCAATTTGTACCACCATATGAACCAAAATTTTGAGGGCCAAAATCACCGGTATACGTGTTGGTGAAAAGAAGGGCAGTGCCGACATTGTTTGACGCCGTCGCAGCCTGTTTTTGTTTTCGGGGTTCTTCAAGAATCAATCTCGAACGAGCCTCATAGAATGGTGGTAACGAGTTACTTTGTTGAATGAACGTAGCAACACCATCATATTATTCATTCAAACCCGCAATTAATTGGAGAACTAATCTTTTATTCATCACCAGTGCACCAACATTTGATAGTTAATCGGCAAATATTTTCAACTATTGACAATATGTGGAGACGTTTGGAAAATCATCCAATTTGTCATTGATTTTCTAGATAAACCTCATGAGAAATTTTGTTATCTTGAAAAATATTTTGCAAACGCTCTCATGCTTGTTGCGCCGTCGAATTCGGTTCTAATATGATGTGCAAAAGATCATTTGATATGATGTCGTAAATTCATTGAAGGACTATAGCATCCAAGTGGGACCATAGTGTCATATCATTGTTTTTCTCCGTGACACCGGGGTGAGGTTTGAGAGGTAAAATATAGTCGATGACTTGGTATGCATGACAGTGGATTTTGAATAACTCAGCCCAAGATGAATATTGCCATTTTTCCATTTCGAGAATCCCATGGATGGAGTTCTTGACGTTGTTAACGGCAAGAGCAAGATGTAATTTTTGTTGGTCGGCCATTGTTGGAGGATAATTCGAAAAACACGAAATTAGGGCAAAGCAAAAACCTTAGGCTTTTTTTGAATGGAAACTGAAGAAGAAGGGTAGGGTTTCGGCGGGGGGAATAGGGTGTGGTTGGCGGCTTAGGGCTAGGGCTTGGGGGGTTTAATTTTTAGCTCTGATACCATGAATAAAATATTTTTCGTAAAGATTTTATTCCATAATGTCATCTTATATACAAGTTTACAAGCCTTAATTTAGGCTATAATTATGGTAGAATATACTAATAATATACTAAGAATATTTACACCTAATTATTTTCATAATCTATTATTGATGTCTGGTGACACATGATGTGTTGCGTGACTCGCTTGACTTGGTGACATGGTGCAGATTGAATTTCCACATATCTTATTTTGTGTTAGTAGGAATACAAATAAACTCTTTTTTCATGTTGAATATAAATATCATCAACTATTATGTCAAGGAATATTCATTTCTATCATTTAAATAATTGTATTTATTTTAATAAAAATATATTTTCTTTATATAAATTATTTATTAATCCACACAATACACACGAGCAAGCAACACACGTACCTTAAGACTAGTTAAATAAAACATTGCAACACACTTGATAGTTAACTTTAATGTATAAGCTAACAATACTATTATAAGGTACTAACAAGGTTTGTGAAGGAATAAGTACACTTTTGTTTTAATCTAGAAGTCTCAGATTCGAATTCTTCTTAGTACGAAATCTTTTTTAGAGAAATTTATATATATCCTCATCAAAACTTATTTTTTTTAGATATATCCCATCACAACTCTAAATTTAGTTATATCCCTATCAAAACTCAATTGTATTATTTATATCCCAAATTATTCATTTGACATTTTAAAATTTATAATAAATATTAAATAAAATATTTTAAAAACTGTTTTGCCCTCCATCAAAATTCGGTATTAATTCCCTCCCTTCTTTTTTCTCGGTGGTTCTTTCTCTTCCCGTTAAAACTTCATTTTTTTTCCTTTTTTGTCGCGTTTCTACTCCTTGTGTGAAACCAGGGCAATACTGCTTAGTTTTGCAAGTTGATCTGGTTTACCAGGCATCGGGTCATTAAGATCCATGGGTAGCTTCACAGCAATGCCTAGCAGTACCAGTGTTACATCATTCATCGAGAAAATTTACATGGAAACCATGCTCTTTTACTTCTGATGTCGAGGATGAGATCAGTAGCCATTGTAAGTGAGCATATTATGGATATGAGTGTTATATACAAGTCAATCCATGGCACTGGTTCATTATATTTGTCGACATCCCCCATCTATCCCTATATGTATTATACGTTGTTTCTCATTAGTGGTGAAGTTTGTGAGATGAGTGAAAGTCCCTAGTGTCTAACAAGCTAACCAATAGAAACGCGACAAAAAAGGAAAAAAAAGAAGAAAATGAAGTTTTAACGGGAAGGGAAAGAACGACATAGAAAAATGAAAGGAGAGAATTAGTACCGTAATTTTGATGGAGGGCAAAACAGTATTTAAAATACAACAACATAATTCCATATTTTCTTTCTTAACTTCTTAAGATACACTTCATGTTCCAGCATTCTTATGTAAACCATTACTTCCTTTAAATATCAAGACTCCTCTATTTTAACATGCAATTTGTGATAATTTTAACAATAACGACAATCAACCCCAAGGTGTCCAAATCAGTCCACAATCGGCAATAGCGCCCAAACCTTCACATGCATTGTCTAAATTCCAAGTTTCTTCTTAACACAAGTCCATTACTTAAACTACAACAACATGCACCTCTAATTATTTAATAGGAAGAAGAATTTTATACCTCAACGAAGTCAAAACAGTCCCAACGTCGAACCCACTGCCCTTATCTGAATACCCACTGTTTTATCGATTTCTCTTGCTCAATTCTTCACTTCTTCAACTCCAATTCAACATGCATGAGTCCCACCATGTAACCCATCATTTATACACGTTTTTATTCCCTAATTTATCTCCAAAAATTGAAGAAAACATGCCCTAATTTCGGTCCAGTGAGGACCGAACTGCTCACAGTTTTGTCAGCTGAACTGGTAACGTCCATAATTCTCTACTACGATGTCCTATCGACGAGCGGTTTATTGCGTTGGAAACTAGACTCGACGAACTTCATCTTAGGCTTTTGAATCACCTAAAAACCCGTAATATACTAGGATATATACCCCTCCAAAGTTGACTAAAAATCTGCCCAGCAGTTTCTGATTTTCTGCCCCAGTTCTCTCGGTTTTTGCCCACTGTTTGGGTGTTGTTTTTGGTTCCAAGTTTTGGTGAACAATGTAGTATAAGGAGTGGGAAATAAACTATAACTTTTGCTATGGAGGAGCAAAAATCGGCTAGGGAGAGAGAGAGGTGAGGGAGTTTGAGGTTTTTTTTTAAGTGGGGAAGATGAGTTTTTGTTAGGTTATAAGTAGATTTTTTAGATTTTTATTAATACACTTTGGTCCCCCTAAATATTACACTTTGGTCCTCAATTGTCTATTTACATTAATTCAATTCCCCAAGTAATAATTCTTAATCACACTTCTATTAATCATAACTCTCGTTGCCTTAAATTCTCGTTGTCGTCTTATATACATCACCAATCCATAACAGATATATAACTATCATTAAAGAAATTTTCAGCGTCACATTCGTCATTACCAAAATTATTTCGTATTAGCATGTAAGAATATACTTAATTTCCAAAATTCGAATCTTATTTCTTAATGACGTTCTTAATTATTGCCTTAAACTTACGAGGTGTAACAATGTGCTTGGGTTCGAGACTAGGCCCACCCGCCCTGTCCGGGTCGGGTCATGGGTCGCTGGCTGCAGGGCTATTGGGGTTTTTCTGATATTATCTTTTTGGACCTCAGACTTTATTATATTTACAGTTTGGTCCCTAAAGTTTTCGTGGCGAAAGTGACTGCGCCGGCTACCATGGCTAGAAATGCAGCCGCTTAATGACCATGGTCGCCAAAACGGGATATTGATGGCATTAACTTGCTGAACGTTTTGCACTTATATCAAAACGTTTCTAGTCGTTATGGGGTCCATTAACATCATTCTTAACCCCTCCTAATTGTCATTAACACCTCTCCTCATCCTTTAAACTATAAAAGGATGCCTTATTTTCAGATTTGAGAGAACACAAGATATAATACAAAAACAGTGAGGAAAACCACTGCAAAGAACAAGTTATTCTTTTCCGTTATTTAGTAATCGTTTCGTGTTTGTTTTCTTCGCCAAGATCACTTTTATTTGCTTTGCACAAGTGGTATTGCTCCGCTATTTTACCTTGGGAGACCAGTTGCAATTCATCCGTACAAAACATATATACGAACAATATTGTTTTAAGGGAAGATTGATAAATCAATCGACTCAGCAACCTAGATTTAGTGTCTATTGGTTGCAGGTTGACAAGATTCAAGGAGCTTGCTGAAACTGGAACGAAGATCCAAGGCGGAAGATTCGGTGCGGTCCTCGGTCCTTAGAATTTTTTTTTGTGGTTTTCGGTCCGGTCCGGTCCAGGTTCTGTCAGGACCGAATTTTAAATATATATTATATTATAATATATATAATTTCTAATATATATAATTTCTAATATATATTGAATTATATAATTTCTAATATATAATATATATAATTCCTAATTTTCTAAATTCCTAATATATAATATATATAATTTCGGATCGGGTTCCGGGGCCCGGTTTTTTTGTGTTTTTTTTTTAAATTGAATTTCCAATACTGAAATTGACATTCTCGGACACATTATCACGAAATTTGAACGTTGAAATCTATTGTATATCGCGAGATATTTAGCTTTGAAAAGAGAAAAAACGTAACGATTTGGGGGGAAAGTGAAATTGATTGCCAAGAAGGATGTTTTTGGAGAAATTGGTTGAAGTATAGTCCATTTTGGATGGCTTCGTCTCGAAAAAATACGCTAAATCAAAAAAAAAATTAGATCAAACGGACGTCCGAGCGCAAAGTTATGACAATTTAAAGTTTCACTAATTTACAACCTATATTTGATATGTCAATACGTTTGAGGCAGCTAAGTGAAATTTGCTGTTTGGGGCTGGAAGTCTGGAACCAATGCATTCGGTTCATTCGGTCCAACTAACTGATGGACGAAAATGACCTAAACCGACGATAAATTCGGTCGATCTGGATCTAATGTTTGATTTTTCGGTCGCCGGTTGATCGATTTTAACCTTTTGTGCAGCCCTAGCATTTTAATTATCTTTTCCTAGCACTTGTAATAGTAGTTTACTATTTTTCGTACATCAAAAGGAGTTTAGACTCACACAATTCAATTAATTTTAATTTATTATTAAAGTCGGTGAGAATCAAGCTATTATTAGAATGTCTCTGATAAAATATTGTATATATCCTATATTAATTAAAATTATAGTCCAATTGTAATTAGGAGCATTGCAGTATCTCACTTTCATTAGACCAGATATATCCTATGTCGTGCAACAAATATGCTTACACATGCACAACCCGACGGATGAACATATGAATGCCCTCAAACGTATTTTGCGATATGTGCAAGGTACACTTCATTTCGGCTTACACATGTACAAGTCCTCACTCTCCGACCTCACCTCTTATTCTGATGTTAACTGGGGTGGATGTCCTGACACTCGTCGATCCACATCGGGTTACTGTGTGTTCCTCGGAGATAACTTGCTTTCTTGGTCTTCTAAAAGACAACCTACTCTGTTTCGATCCAATACCGAAGCCGAGTACTGAGGTGTAACGAATGTTGTCTCCGAGTCTTGTTGGATACACAACCTTCTCCTGGAACTTCACTGCCCCATCCATAAGGCTACATTGGTCTATTGTGATAATGTAAGTGCGATATATCTTTCCGGTAATCCCGTTCAACATCAGCGCACTAAACACATTGAAATGGATATTCACTTTATATGTGAGAAAGTTGCTCGTGGACAAGTTCGTGTTCTTCATGTTCCTCTCGATATCAGATTGCTGACATATTTACTAAAGGGCTTTCGCGCATACTCTTTGATGATTTTCGAGTCAGTCATAGCGTACGAGAACCTCCCGCTTCGACTGTGAGGTATGATAGAATATTGTACATCTCCGATATTAGGTAAAATTGTAGTCCAATTGTAATTAAGAAGTGTAGTTCAATTGTAATTAGGAAGTGTAGTTCAATTGTAATTAGGAAGATTAGTTACTAGTTTGTAAAAGAGTAGATAATTATGTAACACTATATATATTGTATATAATGATCAATGAAAGACAAGGAACATATTCCTTTAGTCTCATTTCTTGTATAAAACAATAACACGATTTAGCATAAAAACATTAAATATAGATTGATAACAGTATTTGCATTACATTGTGTATAATGCGTGTGATAGAATGTGCACTAACCTCTGTCCACTTTAAATTTCTATCAGTATCACTTTAATAATAGATACAGTTACTCAAAAAACTTTAAGTTAGACTATACATGAGCAAGATGTAAATATCGTCGACATTCTAATACTGCTCACCGCAATCACTAAGAGTACAATATGTTCGTTGAGTACAGTTTTTACTACAAGAGTTTGTATACATATGCAAAATCATGAAAGAAAAAATCTAAGTTTAGGTACTCTCAAATTACACTATCAATTTGGTTTGCACGGAGTGATATATCCTCCATTTGTTCAAGTTCTAGACTTGGGGCTATCCTAGTCAGTAAAATTAACTTGTATTACGGAGCAGCTAAAATTTGACTCCCATTTGCAGAAATCAAAACAGCCTTTGCTTACTACAGTCCCTATTCTTCTTGATTTTTCATGGTTTTATCTCCGCAAAGAACATCTTCAATCCAAGCAACAATGTTGAATGCCAAACTTTCCAATACTCTAGAATAGCTCTCCAAGAGTTAGCTGAGTAGCGACCAACCACGCTGGCTCAAGTGGAAATCTAGCTCTAAGTCACTCAGTGAATCAAGTAAGGACTACTCTGCGTTTGAACGTGAGGGAGCCGAGGCTCTCCAGGTTTGACTTGAGACCATTTAGCCTCCGTAATTTCATATGCAAAATCATATCCAACATGTTGAGCTTAAGACTGGCCTCTATTATACGCTAAGCTTATATCAGGCAATCAAAGTGGCTTTGTCGTCGAAGATCCATTTATGAGAATGTCATGTTGGGTCAGGAGATTATACATGGTATCAAGAAACATAACAAAGATGACAATGTGGCTATGAAGTTGGATATGACGAAAGCCTACAACAGGGTGCCACGGCTATACTTATGCGATGTCTTGAGACACATAGGTTTCTGTGAAGTTTTTAATGACATGGTCTGGCAAACTATTGCTAGCAATTCGTACTACATTATCACAAAGGGAGTTAAAAGAAGGTTTGTTTACTTCTACCAGGGGGCTAAAGCAAAGTGATCCACTATCCCCTTCTTTATTTGCACTAGACTGAAGTACTATCCATGTTACTTAACAAGCTACACTGCAACAACCAATTTGTGGGATTCCATATGAAGGAAAAGGGAACACAGATCAATCTCTCAGTTTAATTGATGACGATCATATTCACATCAGGAAGTTCAAAATCTCTCTCTATGGCGATGAAGTAACATGAGGTGTATGAAGACATGTCTGGGCATCAAATTAACTGATATAAGAGTGCATTTATTGTATTTGAGAAGGTCAGAGTCCAACAAGAGTCACAAAACCAAAGGGGATCATTGGTTTTTGTCAGAAGGAGTTCCCAGTCATTTATCTGGGATGTCTTTTGTATATATTTTGCAGCTTTATTGAGAGAAGATCACGAAGAGAATGCAGGGATGGCACGGAGGCTCTTAACTGATGGAAAATCTACCATTACTAAACATGTCATACTGGCAATGCCAATTCACTTATTATCTCCACCTAATAGTCACGATTCAGGTTGAGAAGCATATGGCTAATTTCTTTTGGGGCTCTACTCAAGGATGGATAATTATCACTGGGCGTGTTGGATGAATTTCTGCTACCCATGAAATGAAAGAGAAATTGGGTTCAGAAGAATTGGGGAGATCAGCAATGCAATGGTGGATCCTTAGAAAAAAAGATACATTGTCGGGTGATTTATATAAGCTAAATATTGTTAGGAATCACATTTAGTTCCAAGGGATTTGGAAGGAGGCCACTCGCAAATGTGGAAGAAATTGATTGAAAACAAGTATGAGGCAGAGGAGCATTTGCTATGGAGAATAAACAAGGAGAAGTATCCTTTTGGTTGGACAATTGGACAGGCAATGGAGCATTTGCAAATATGATACCTGATGGAATCGGGCCAAAGCCAAACAAAGCAACAGCATCACAGTTCACTAAAGAGGACAACTGGGATCAGAAGATGCTACAACAGACTCTATCAACTAATTTTTTGTCAAGGATACTTGAAGTACTGATACACATGACGATGTCCCCGATGAACACTATTCAGGCAGGTAATTTTACCTGCTCTCGGCTTGGAAGATGATCAGACAATTCAGAGGGTCTTCTTTCAGAAACTAGATGATTTGGCACAGAATTCAAATGCTCATTTCTGTTTCAGTGAGCTAAAGCAATAAGCGTTTGGCAAGTCTCAGAGATTTCAACTGATACACGAGTGTTTCTACAACCAGCAAGCAGAGTTCCCCATATCCGCTTATCAGGCTCAATAGGCATGTTGTTGATGAATTCAAGAGCTTCTTCTATATTGCCTTGACGACTAAGCATATCAGCCATGCACGCATAATGTGCAAGTTTTGGAGTAACACCGAATCTCTCTTCCATATCATGAAACCGGTTCCACCCCTCATATTCAAGAAGACAATGACTGCATGCAGATAGAACAGAAATGAAAACAACATCATTTGGTTTAATCCCAGACTTTAACATGCCTAAGAAACACTTAAGAGCCTCATGTCAATGCCCATTAATGCCATAACCATTGATCATTGAGCTCCAACAGATAAGATCTTTGTTAGGACATTCACTGAAAACTGCCTCTCCTTGGCTTATGCATCCCAATTTGCAATACATGTCTATAAGTGAGGATATCAAAAATACATTTGATGTATTTCCCGATTTTATCACTTGCGCATGTATCCCTTCTCCAATCTCTTCAGCAGCCATCGAAGAACAAGCCTGTATTAAACTAACATAGATGATCTCATTAGGCTTCTCATTTGCTGATTGCATCTGTTGATATATATCAAGCGCATTACTGGGACACTCACTTTGGGCATATGCTGCAATCATCGTACTCCAGGCAATAAGATCTTTTGGTTTCAGGTGATCAAACAGACTCCTAGGCGACTCAATATCACCAAAACCACTGTACATGTGAAGAAGAGCAGTCACTACCGAAACACATCCCAGATATCCCTGCTTGAGCACAAAGCTGTGAAAACATTGTCCAAATTTTAATCTCATCCAATTTTGACAATGCTCCAATTACTTCACGAATAACACTCTCATCTGGTTCAAAGCAACAATATCACATCTCAGAGACAAACTTAAAGCTTCATTGAAACGGCCATTTTCCACGCATCCATGAATCATAGTCCTCCATGAAACAAAATCCTTCTTCTCTATTCCACGAAAAACAGTAACGGAAGCCTTCAAACTCCCATATCCCAAATAGAGTAAACACCAACAAGAGCCGTTACAACGGGTAGTTCCAATTCAAATCCCATCTTAATTGTAAACCCGTGAATTCCTCTCACCATAGGCTGCCATTTTTCGGAAGCTCTTATAACGCTTAAAACTGTAACGTAATTCGGCTTGTTTTCATTTCTTAGCATTGTTTTGAACAAGTTGATCGCTTCTACCGATTGATTTTTCTTCACCAAACTGGAAATATGTGATGTCCATGATCTCACATTTTGTTTTTCAGCAAACTTAATTGGGTCCACGAAAAAAGAGTTTTCACGAACATTTAATAAAATTCTAGACGAGTAAAGTAAGTCTCCTTGACATTTTAGCAAACACCTTGTATGCATTTTCACCAATTGAATTCATTTGCCATTCGCCTACTTATCTGAAGTAAAAAAGAGCTCACATTACTAGCTAAATGTAAAGAGGGGGTAAAATAAATGCAGATTCGTTCAAGCTGAAGTAACCTTCTGCTTTAGCTTCCTGAAGGGAGAAAAGAAAAAAGGATTAGCTTTGGTCCTGTTAGTATTATGTAAGTGGCAGTTTAATCCCTTAATTATTCCTAATAACCCTTTTAATCCCTGGACTAATGTCTAATAGCTACTCACTCTCGCGCCCCTCTCTTCTGTTTCTTTAGTATTTTATCTACCTTATTTATAAGATTGAGTTTCGATTAATAATTCCTGCATGACTGCCAGTGTCTATCGGGAATAACCCTTCTGCCCCACAAAGATAGAAATTAGGTTTGCTTAACTCTCCCAGACCCCATCTTGTGGGACTACATTGAGTATGTTGTTGTTGTATTCCATTGTAACAGGAGCTTGTGCCTGTTACTATTTTGGATTCGCAGGGAAGGAGAAGGGAGAGAGAGAGGATAGAGAGAAGGAAAAGTTATGTATATTCTGAATAGCCAAAACCTAATACAAGTTAAAGCAACCTTATATAGTTGTCCTTAATGTTCAGATACAAACTTCAAGGACTAAGTAGTAAAATGTCAATAACATAACATAAGGACTAACTTGTCTTAATCAAAACTTAAAAGGCAAATATCTATATCTAAAAAGTAATCACAAATAATGACTTGTGACACTCCACTCCTCTTGAAAAACAGCTTGAATTTCCTCGCATTTGCAATTGACTTCAAACTTCAAAATTCTGCAATCTCTGGAAATTGTGACTTAATAAAATTGTAATCCTCCCAAGTTGCCTCTTACGCGACAAATTTGCCCATGAACTAGGATCCGTGTTCTTTGGTTTGTTTCCTCGACTAGCCTTACATGCAGTATCGCAGAGTTCCACCTGTGGTTGACCTTGGTGAAACAGTATGGAGGATCAACTGTTGGTGTAATATGTTCCCCTACTTTCTTCTTAAGTTGAGAGATATAAAAAAACAGGATGAATCCTAGCTGTTGCAGGTAAGGCCAATTTGTATGCTACAGCCCCCACCTTTTGGATGATCTGGTAAGGTCCATAAAACCTCGAAGCCAACTTGACACTTCTCCTTATAGCAATAGAAGTTTGTCTATAATGTTGCAACTTTAGAAAAACCCAATCACCCACAACAAACTCCCTTTCTGTCCTCTTTTTATCCTCATTAGTCTTCATTCTGTTCTGAGCTCTCATCAAGTTTTCCTTCAGTACTTTAGACATCATTTGTCTTTCTTGCAACATTTGATCAACAATATCTAGCTTAGTTTGAGCTATGAGCTCAAAAGTAATTTGGGGAGGTTCATAGCCATACAACACCTTAAAATGGCTTTTCTTAAGGGAAGTGTGGTAGTTACTATTGTACCAGAACTCTGCTTGAGCTGACCACTTATGCCAGTTCTGTGGTTCGTGACTGGTCATACATCTTAAATAGTCCTCCAAGCACCTGTTTAACCTCTCAATCTGGCCATCTGTTTGTGGATGGTATGATGTACTGAAGTATAGCTGGACTTGTAGCAACCTAAAGGTTTTCTTCCAGAAGTTGCTCACAAAGATCTTGTCTCTATCAGATACTATACTCTTAGACAGCCCATGTAGTTTATAAATATTATCCATGAAAACTCTTGACACCTGTCCAACAGTGAAGGGATGAGTAAGGCTCAGAAAATGGGCATATTTACTATATCTGTCCACTATTACTAAGATAGTGTCCTTATTTTCTGATTTGGGCAACCCTTCAATGAAGTCCATTGAAATGTGTTCCCAGGCTCCTGTAGGAATGGGTAGTGGTTGCAACAATCTAGGATAGGCTACATGTTCTACCTTACACCTTTGGCACACTTCACAAGTTTTTACCATTTCTTTAATCTGTTCTACCATTCCAGGCCAGTAGAATATTATCTTAAGCCTCTGGTAAGTAGCCCAAGCTCCTGAGTGTCCTCCTAAGCCAGAACAGCTTGTGCCTGTTACTATTTTGGATTCGCAGGGAAGGAGAAGGGAGAGAGAGAGGATAGAGAGAAGGGAAAGTTAATGTATATTCTGAATAGCCAAAACCTAATACTAAGTTAAGGCAACCTTATATAGTTGTCCTTAATGTTCAGATACAAACTTCAAGGACTAAGTAGCAAAACGTCAATAATATAACATAAGGACTAACTTGTCTTAATCAAAACTTAAAAGACAAATATCTATATCTAAAAAGTAGTCACAAATAATGACTTGTGACATCCATGACTTCAGTCATAGGTGGTGGATGCAAATGCAACAACGATCACCTCTGACTCAAATTATATACGTGATGTACATATAAAATTTTGTAAAGCATGTTAATTCTCACTAATTACGAGTTTCATGGATTTTAGTCGAGATACTGGAAACTTTATTGGGTGCCTTTTGAGGGACCAAATATGTCTGCCACAATACCTAACATTGCTTATTGGAGAAAGAAAAAGGGTTGGCCAAGAATTGAATATTTTTTTGGTCCCTACTACAAGTAAGGAATTGGATTAACAAAATATTAATCATTTGCTTCCTTTCTTACATTGGCTGCTTTATAGTTAAAACCATAACTTTTCAGTTGGTAAACTGGACATCATTATATAATAGACATGTTAATTCTCGCGATTTTTGGATGAAATTGTAAGAAGAAAAGAAAAAAGGGAGTCTTGGAGTAACTGGTAAAGTTGCTATCATGGGACCAAAAGGAGGTAAGACTGCGTACAAGGCTACTTCCCGAACACCCGAAGAGCAAGAACAGTTCGAACACAAATTTGGGATTTGAAAAATATCTTCTCTTAATCTTCATGCTTACAATGTACAAGTATATATAGACACACATCCATCATCTAATCTAACTAACTCCAGCTCAACATGAGCTGTCATAATTATGACCATTGAAGATGTTCTTATAGCAAGTACCTATGTTGAACCTTAGTAAAAGCCTTAGTCAGCATATCTGCCAACGTTCTGAAGAAGCCAAGAATACCAAATGAACCTTCAACTGCACCTTTTCTCTAATGAAATGACAGTCTATGTTAATATGTTTGATCCGTTCATGAAATACTGGATTAGCAGCTATTTGAATTGTAGACTTGTTGTCACAATGGATAGGAACAGGTAGCTGAGGGAAAACACCTAGCTCTTTGAACAAATTGATGATCCATACAAGCTCAGCAACAGTAGATGCCAAGCGAATATTCTGCGCAGAACTTTTGGACATGGTGGATTGCTTCTTTGATTTTCATAAAATAAGTGATCCACCAAACATAACAAGGTAGCCAGTTAGAGATTTTCTAGAATTAATGCAAGAAGCCCAATCAGCATCATAGTAGGCCACAAGTTGAGAGGAAAAATCTGCAGGCATGAGTAAGCGAAGACCAGGAGCCTGTTTGATATACTTCACCAATCTAACTGCAGCAGCCATGTGATATTCCTTAGGAGAATGCATAAACTAGCTAAGACTTTGCACAGAGAATGCAATGTTTGGCCTAGTATTAGTTGAGTACAATAATCTACCAACTAGCCTTTGATATTCACCAGGATCTAGTAATAAAGGATCATCACCAGTAGGAGGAAAATACAGATCAAACTCTGAAGTAGTGAGCTTGTGGTTGAGTTCCATATGAGCACCTGCAGGTCTAGCTCCTGCTAATCCCAAGTCTGATATGAGTTCCAAGGCGTACTTCCTTTGATGCATAACAATTCCTACACTGCTTCTAGCAAATTCTATGCCCAAGAAATACTTCAAATCACCTAGATCTTTGATTTTGAAAGAGGACTGCAGTCTATTTTTAGTATCCTCAATCAAAGTAGTATCATCACCAGTAATAAGCAAATCATCAACATATATGAGCACCTACACTGTATGCACTCCGCTGTGCTTAATGAATAGAGAGTGATCAAGTGCATACTGTACAAAACCATATGAGACAAAAGCTGTTGTGAGTTTGATATTCCCCAGTCTACTAGCCTGTTTGAGGCCATACACAGATTTGTGTAATCTGCAGACCAGTGAATTGTCTGCTTGTTTCTTAAAACCTGGAGGCAAATCAATATAGACTTTCTCACTGAGATCACCTTGCAAAAATGGTTTCCTGATAATCAAGTCCTTCCTTCTTCTGATTATAGCCTTTGGAAACTAACCTTTCCTTGAACCTTTCTACTTCACCAGTGGCCTTGTACTTCATCCTATACACCCATTTACATCCTATTGCCCTTTCTCCTGGTGGTAAAGACACTATAGGCCAAGTTTTGTTGTCTTCCAATGCTTGAATTTCTGCTTCCATTGCTGTGATCCACTTAGGATCCTTGAAAGCTGAGGAATATGAATGAGGCTCAGTATCAACTGAAACCTGAGAGAGAAAACTTTGATACTAGGTGATAAGGAACTATAATTCACAACATCTGATATTGGATAAGAACATGAAGAAGCACTAGGGGCTTCCCTATGGGGAGTAGGAGCTGTGATATACCTTATGCCATATAGGAGGTCTAGTGTTCCTAGACAGTCTAGAAACTCCTGCATGAGCAACTCCTTGTGGGATCACAGCAGACTGTTCAATAAGAACATCTGCTGGAGGCACATCATACTGCTCAGCAAGAACATTATCTGCTGAAGATGCAACATCAGGTACAACTGGTGAGGAACTCTCACTAGGAAGATCATGTGACACAAAAGACTCATCATGAGGCAATGGTGAAACTACAGGTGATGAATCAATAGGTGTAGTTGGTAATATAGAGTCAATGCACCATGCATTGGAGACATAGAAATAGTAATATGGACTCCACAGTTGTCTTCTCTGACTTGTTGGAAAGGAAACACCAATACATGAAAAGTGACATCTCTACTTATAAAGCACAGTCTATTTTCCAAATCATATAATTTATACCCCTTTTGATAAGTGACATAACCAAGTAAAACACAAACAACCAATGACCTAGGTAATTTTGTGGCATAACACAAACAACCAATGACCCTCAAATGAGCCAAAGAAGGTGATCTTCCATATAGAACCTCAAAAGATGACTTATGTTTCAACCCTGAGGAAGGAATCCTATTAAGAATATATGTTGCAGCTTCTACACAACATCCCTATAATTTATCAGGCAAATAACCTTGAAATTTAATGGCTCCTTTCCACCACCCCATTTTGTTGAGGGGTGTATGGACAAGAGCTCTGATGAATGATCCCATGCAACTTCATAAGTTCACCACAAGAATGATTGAAAAATTCTGAACCATTGTTTGGTCTAAAGGATTTAACATTCCTGTTAAACTGATTAGCAACCATAGCAATAAAAGATTTCAACAAATCAACAACATCTGATATAACTCTCAATAAGAAAGTCCAATTCCATCTAGAACAATCATCAACAAGAGTCAGAAAATAGTTCATTCTATTGTAAGTAGAAGTCTTATATGGTCCGCAAACATCTATATGAACCAATTGAAAAGCATCTGTCATTCTACTGTCACTTCTACTAAAAGGTACTCTTGTTTGTCTAGCTAATGGACATATATCACAATGATCTAACATGAAACCAGTCTTATTCTTGAAAACAAAAATTCTTCTTAGTACTCCCATTGACACATGATCCATTCTCTTACGCCACAGTGTTGGATCAGTGGATGCTGCTACTGTAAGTGACTTGTCCACCTTCACTGCAGCTTTATTGAGGTGTGAAAGTAGGACATAGAGACCATCTTCTTCCCTACCAATCTCCTTCACTTTTCCAGTGAGGAGGTCCTGAAATATACAGAATCCAGGAAAAAAAATCGCATTGTATTTTAGTTCTCTTGTCAATTTAGAAACAGACAGAAAGTTAAAGCTTAAGGAGGGAACACACAAGACATCCTTGATCACATCACCTCCATGAACAATTTCCAGTGCGTGTAACCTTAGTAAATTTTCCTGTAGGCATTTGCACCTGTCCATTATTCCCTACTTTGGTTTCATACAACAACAATTGATCATTATGAATCATATAACTAGTAGCTCCACTATCAACGATCCATTTAATGACTTCATCTGTAAACCTACTATTATCAGTAGAAGAAATACCTGTCATGAAAGCACTTGTGTTGGTTGTGTTAGGAGCTGAATTAGGACCTGAATTACTCATCCTTGCTGCATTGATCTGAAAGTATATTTATGTCCTAGAGACAATCTATATTAGGACAAATGTACTTTATACACATTCGTATTTATATTAATGGAGATTAATTTTATGGCATTTGCAATTATTGAATTATTAGTTGATTGTTTATAATATTCTATAAATGCATACCTAGAGGTTACGTGGTTATTAATAATGTGAGATATTAATATTATAGCGTAATTCTTGTAACAACCTCGACTAATGATCATCAAAATAGGGATATCGATGATATGTGATAAGTCGACATGTGGTCTGCATCATATCCTTAGAGGATGTAGTATGTCTCACCTTCTACGAGTAACTCATGATAGACACGTGGATACTTGAGAAGTATTGATATACCCTGCTGATATACTGTTTGTTATACAATGTCTAAAGTATGATCATCGTGTGAGAGATAGAAGTCCTTAGACTTGAGGTCGATACGCACCTTGTCTACAGAGTAATGTACTTTGATCCTGTCCTAAGCTCAAATGCCTTATAGGTTGAGACGCGGCTTGTATTGGGTATATTATAAAGTTGATTAAAGGTGATAGTTGAGCCAAGATTAGGATTCATTCCTCGAATGCATCTTCGAGAGAACACTCAGATTCTCATATGGTATTAGGTTGACTAAGTTGTTGGCCAACGCAGTAGACATATCTATGATATGGTCTTGTTGTCAGCTAATATAGATGAGATATAATGATCAAGCAATTTGGATAGACACTTGGCAGATCCTAAGCTTGATCGAGTGTGTCGTGAATGAAAGGATTTTATCTTCCCACATAGAGGTTCAGTTTACAGGATTCGTGTAACTATACTTCACATATTGAGTTCGTCTTCCGGCGCCGTCTAGGAGTTCCGTGTAGACCCTAATGTAATTAGTGTCGATATGTGAAGGCATGTAGGGTAACACTAAGTCAATTGTTCCGTCTATCTAAGGATGTAATGAGAGAGAATATAAATGTTCGATTTATGATCGAGACATTTGAATGAATAATGATGATTTAATTAAGTCGAGATTGGATTTCAGATTTAATTAAAAATCGGAGACGAGGCAAAATTGGACAAGGGCCTTGGAGTGGGCATCCCGACTGGCCCACCTCGTCTTGATTTCTGGGCCTGGCCCACGTGGGAACCCTAGTTGCATTTCACAGCTATAAATAAAGTGTTCTATCATTATTTTTATACACTTATTTCATTAAGATTATTCTCTCTCAAAACTCTGCCGGATTTTCTAGCTTCCCGAGAGAGGAACTTGCAATAGAGGAACTATTGCGTGCTCACGATTAACATGTTTGTATGTTTATATCATTACATAATCATAACATAATCATCCTGCAGTTCGTCCGTCTGTCGGGTTTGAAACACAAATTTTCAAATTCTGCTGCGTAAACAAAACCCTACATGATCATGTTGAGAATTTAATTATATTGGTCTGCAGTGAACATGCAAGTAATATTCTGCTGTGAAACACTGCTGCTAGACTTCCCATGATACCAGCCACTACCATTTGATGTACTAGCATGAGGTGCACTGTTGCTAGATTCACCATGATACCATCCACTGCCAGTTCCTGTCTGTTGCACATTTTGAGTCATTCCCTATACCATATATCCACTTCCTTGCACCATGTAACCATTCCCAGTAGAAGCTGATTTCTTCTTTGACTTAAAATCAGCAGGGTAATCAATGAGTTTATAACAATTCTCCTTCAAATGTCCCTTTTGGCAAAAATCACATTTCATCAGTTTGAAACAACTTTCTCTTGTATGACCCTTCATGTGACGAAAATCACACACAAGACTGTAATCTCTTCTAGGCCTCTGAACATCATTCTGAGATGCATTTCTAGAAGTAAAAAGTGCAGTAGGGTCAAGCTGTGGTGCTAGATTGTTAGCTACATTTCTAACATTAAACACATTAACATGATCCAACTGTGGTGTCACTACACAATTACCACCTGCCATCATCCTCTGGCTTTCATCTTGAACCAACATAGCATATACCTGATTTATACTTGGTAAATGTGATTTCATTAAAATTTGACTCCTACCCTGACTGTATCTTTCATTTAATCCCATCAAAAATTGCAACATCCTTTAATACCGAAGGTTTTCAAGAGATGACCTTGATTTCTCACAATCACAAGGTCTAGAAGAATGATAGAATTATACTCATCCCACAAGTCCTTCAATCTAGAGTAATACACTTAGATAGAGGATGTACCTTGAACATGAGTAAAAATCTCTTTGTGCAATTGGTAAATTCTCGATCCATTTACCTTGTCAAATCTTTCCTTAAGTTCCTTCCATATCAGATAAGCATAAGAACAGAATAGTATTCCATTCAACATCTCATTTGCCACATTCCCTATAAACCAAGATACAATGATCGCATAGCAACGGTCCCATTGATTGACTTGAGTAGCTTCATATGTGTCTCTTTTGATAGATCCATCAATAAATCCCATATTGTTCCTTCCCAGTAATGCAAGCTTCATTACACGACTCCACAAACTGTAATTCTCCATTCCTACCAGTTGAATTCTCACTGAGAGCGAACCTGGTCCATCAGAGGCATAAAGATATGGATGATTATAATCCACTGTTATCTCCATCGCTCCTTGTTGCTGCTCCAAATTCTGAGTTTCACTTGAATCAATCGTCATGCAATGTTAGTTTTGAATCAACAATTCAATGCATATATCCATCTAGTGCAATCGATTCAGAAAACAATCAATCAACACACAAAATGATCCAATGTAACAGTACCAAATCTATAATATCAGTAAATCGAAGAAATCGATCATAATGCACATCCAAAATCTTCAAAAAACTATGAATCGTAACAGAAAACTCGTTAATTCTGCCAATCAAGACTCTGATACCATGTTAATTCTCATGATTTGGATGAAATTATAAGAAGAAATGAAAAGAGAAAAGAGAAAGCAAGAACAGTTCGAACACAAGTTTGGGATTTGGAAAATATCTTCTCTTAATCTTCAAGCTTACAATGTACAAGTATATATAGACACATATCCATCATCTAATCTAACTAACTCCAGCTCAACATGAGTTGTCATAATTATGCTAAAATATCTACAAAACTAACTACCAACAGCCTGTTAACCAACTAACCACTTCTATGACAAACTAACCAACTTGCTGACTAGGCTAGTGTACTGACGTACAATTAACTAGCTCTTCTACAATATGGCCATTATATTTGTTTCTGGAAATTTCACCTATGATATTGGATGCATAAATGGTTTTCACGTATTGGTGTCTGAGATTCTGGTGTTTGAACAGATTTTGTTCTTGTGTGCTTCAGAGATAATGCTATTAGAGGCTGATATGGCTTGTATTAGAATAAATTTGAAACCTGATGCATCGTTATTAAACTGAAGCATATTAACTGCTTTATATTTTTAGTTTTTGGTTTGTTTAGATTTATTTTGGTTACGGGATTTGGAGAAGTACGTACAGAGCCAAAGCTTTCTTTGATGACTGTAGGATGAGGAGAATCTTACTATCAAGTGATACCAGTTATTGTTAATTACATATAACATTTTCACCTTATTTCCTATCGTACAAAATGTTATAAACAGCTTCCCCTTTTTAGGAATGGAAAGGAAAGACGAGAGGGTATTCTAATATCTTAAACACAATTAGTACAATCAATTGTCAGTTGTCTCTTATTATTTCCTAATCAAGATTAAATACTTATGCATGCCTTTAGAATGATGGATGACACTAAAATTTTCTAAGAACTAGTTTAGCATTGCAGGTATATTCTTGACAGAATATACCGTGAAATACACTGCTTATACAGCAGTGTATATCACGTGTATTCCAGCAGCTTTGAAATACACGTGATATATCGTGATATACACTGTTGTATAAGACGTGTATATCACGGTATATTATGTAAATTCTAGTTCCTCGTGAGCTCAAATTATGCATGACCTTGAAGTCTCACAAGTGCAATTCTAGTTGGTAAAGGGAGAGTCTTCCTAATCTCATTCTTGATCATTGCATTTAGTTGGTCCTTAGGATTAATCTTTTCAATGTATCAAGTTTCATATTTTTATGGAGGTATTGGTTTTAAGTCACCCTCCCACCTGTAGCGTCTCTTTTGCCGAAAATAAACACGGTAAGGTTCCATGCCAAACCCCCCACCGCCACGGGAGGTGAAAGCCCGGGTGGATGGCTTGAATTAAAAAAAAAGTGCAATTCTTGAGGATTGTCAAAGTCCATATAAGGAGTTCATGTTCTCATTTCATATCCGATGTGGGACTCTTAACACTCCCCGCACGCCCACACGCCCAGACCTTGTTAACTGGAGTGTGTATAATATAATTTGGGGGCCCAACATCGGTGAACAAATAATTGAAATGGGTCTGATAAGATGTAAAGAGTGGATCTTGGGCCTAACTCAACCCCAAAAGTTAGCTTGGAGGTGAGAATGTCCAAGTCCATATAAGGAATCCATGTTCCTATTTGTGGAACTCTTAACAGTTTGTTATAGGATCAATCTGATTGTTCTGGATGTTTCATATGCATTCGTCTTTTTCCTGGTATGTACTTTTGAGGAATCAATTTGGATTTTTTCTGCATAAGTTCTATTTTCTATGGGCCAATTAGGTGGATATCAGAGTTTCTTCTGTAATTGGATACTTGGTTCCGACCAGATTCTGTGTATGTAATGATTGTTTGTTATATCGAAATGCTTAAAGCTATAAAATATTTCACTTTGTATTGAAGTTTGACTACTAAGAGTATGAAAGGAAAGGGGATAAAAAGAGGGGGGTAGAAAAAGCAAGAGCATGCTTTAACGAAGCAATAACACTAGAAAGTATTTGTTGTTTTCTTCTTTGGTGCTACTATCCCTAACAGAATCAGAAAGTACTATTTACTCATATAATTTTTGTAACTAGACCTACCTAATAAAGGAAATAGGAGGAAACATATTTAATAGTGAAGCTTAGTGTTGACCATTAATTTAACAGCTCCTGAGTTACTGAGCTCTGTCAACCTAACAACTCATGTTTTTTCTTGACAGATCAAGAGCTTTTTGTTTTGGTTTCAAAAGAGCAACATATTATATATTTAGTAATAGTACATGCAGTAGTACTATATTACATAGTTCCTAATCTTTCTGTTCCCAAAACATCCAAGACAAACAACAACTCATTTTACTCTCCAAGTGAACAGATTTGCTTATGTCCACCTAAGAATGGACAGTTACATGTTTAAATGCGGATAAGATAACCTTTTAGTATCTTTGTCCCTTGTGAAACATGAAGAGGTGAAGTTTGTTCCTATGCATCTATGTTAAAAGCTAATGTAAGAAAACTAGGTGTCTAAAACTCTATATCCTTGAAATACTGAACCAACAACAAATCATTTTTTTATTTTTGTATTGATAAGTCGAACTGTGGATTGACCATGAATTCAAACATGACTTGCTTGTTGCTGCAACAAGCACCGGATACTTGAGATTCAGATTTAAAAGGTATCAATACTTTGAATTGACTTTCACAAATATGCAAAAGTCATCCTTCAAGCACAGGAACATCTATTATGGCCTAAGTACCATTGTCAATCAGTTGTGAACATACTTTTTAATTGAGGCTGAAAAAGACTGCCACAGGTGTCACATCCCCTCGCATAATATATTCCACCAAATGGAAGTTAAAAAGTTTGAAATATGTGTGTTGCATGCATGTATGTATGTATGAGATAAATTATCTAGCCACTAGAAAGAAACTCTTTTCTGAAATTAACTTTAATGAAGAGTTACATGTCCTTTTAAAGGTTTGATTAACCAAGCAACATATTTAGCATCATCTAGAAAATGATTCCTGAATCCCAATCACCAGTGCAACTTCCTGTTTTGGACATTTCCCAACCATTAAACTCGTCTACTCTATCTTCTCTTGCCGCTGCCTGCAAAGAATGGGGCTTCTTTCATGTTACCAATCATGGAATCTCCAATGATCTTTACAGAAAAATTAATTGTCTCTCCAAACACCTCTTTAACCTCCCCTCTGAGACCAAACTAAAAGCAGGTCCTTACTCATCTCTGAAAACTTATACTCCTCATTTCATTGCATCTCCATTCTTTGAAAGCCTTAAAGTATCCGGACCAGATTTCTCTGACTCCGCTAAAGGTTCTGCAGAAACTCTAACTGCTGAAGGGATTTCCGAATTCAGGTAATGCTCTTTAAGAAGATTTAGATTCTCCTTTCTCTAATATCTCTAAGGTTGATATAATTCTCTGATAAATGGTATTCTTCTTAGTGAGATACTGCAAGAATATGGAGGCAAAATGACAGAGTTAGCAAAAGTCATCCAGAAAACTGTCTTGATGAGCTTGGGAGAAGAGCTTGGGATGAAGTATTACATCTCAGAATTTGCTAATTGCCATGGATACTTGAGGATAAATAACTACTCGCCCCCGGATAGTTTAGAACAGGAAGTTGAAGGTCTTGGTATGCACACTGATATGAGCTGCATAACAATTGTATATCAAGGTGAATTAGGCGGCCTCCAAGTAAGATCAAAGGATGGGCAGTGGGTGGATATTTTGCCATGTGAAGGAACTCTTGTGATAAATATTGGTGACATGCTGCAAGCTTGGACCAATGACAAGCTAAGATCCTCTGAGCACCGTGTCGTTTTGAAGAAGCCAGTGAATCGGTTTTCTTTAGTTTTCTTTTGGTGCTTTGAGGATGAGAAGGTGATCTTGGCACCTGATGATGTAGTTGGTGAAGAAAATTCAAGAATCTACAAGCCATTCATTTGCTCTGACTATTTAAAGTTTAGAGTGAACAATGAGAAAGGTAAATTTGAGAAAATTAGTTTTACAGTTAAAGATTTTGTTGGGATTGAAGCCAAGTTAAAGTAGAAGCATGGTTGTCATTCTTTGAGTAGTTAGTTGATAAGCTTGTACATCTCCTCAGGTTCCATCATTGCAACATAGGTATCTAAGGGTTCTGTTTGTGTGAGAGTTTGTTATATAATATTCTGTTTTGTTATTTGATGATATTGTTTGCAAGCTACTTGTAAGTGCTTTCAGTGAATGATAAGAAGATGTATCCAGAAAGGCTTTGACTTGATATAGCTAATAACTGAATGCATGTATAGTTGAAAGTCCAACTTCCAACTCAGACTTCTATTAAAATTCTATGTTTGCCCACTTGCCATGTTTGGTTTTATTAATTATCTACATATTTTATTAGTTATCTACATATGCAAAGGGCATATTCTAGAAGCAGAATAAATGATCAGTTAATTTAATTTTCTGAAATCTAAATAATGGTCTGTGAAGAGGGATGGTCAAATCATACCCTCATGCCTATCCAGGATTCAGGTTCTTAACACCGGACTCATTATACTTTCAAAAATATGCGTTCATAATTTAATATTTGTTGACATTTTAGTGGTCCTCTCTATTTCTCTACTTCTCGCAGATACACAAACAATATAGGAAGATATTGGATTCAATTGAACTCATTAAATATAGGCTCCATCTACCTCTGGCCGCCCGAAAGAGCTCATGGAGATCCAGAAAAGTAGGCAAATCCTACCTAAAGGTCTTCTTTTTATGCTGATAGGATATAAAGAATGAATTAGGCGGTGATTGACCAAACTTCTGAAAGTGTTTCTGTTTCTCAGAAACATTTTTTTTTCAGAAGCCAAAAAGTGTTTCTAGATGGAAAGAAAAGTAAAAACACCAATTTGGTGCTTCTGGAGAAGCCATTTTTGTTCATTTATTGAATTATTTTTTGGACTCATTTATCATTTTCTTTTCACAAAATTCCTTTTAATCTCATTAATATCCTCGTATAAAATAGAAATTTGGGAATAGGGGTAGGGTGGGGTAGGGCGGAGGGGTAAGAAAAAAAATCATTTTTTTTATAAAAGTAACAAAAAATATGAAATAGAAATTTGATGATGGGTAGGGGTAAGGTGGGGTGGGGTAGGGGTAGGGGTAGGGCGGGGGTAAGAAAAAAATTCATATTTTTTTATAAAAATAACAAAAAATATGAAATAGAAATTTGAAGATGGGTAGGGCAATGGGGTGGGTGGGGTAGGGGTAGGGCAGGGTAAGAAAAAAATTAATATTTTTTAATATTTTTTTTTTTATAAAAGTAATAAAAAATATGAAATAGAAATTTGAGGATGGGTAGGGCAATGGGGTGAGGTGGGGAAGAAAAAAATTCATATATATATTTTTTTTATAAAAGTAACAAAAAATATGAAATAGAAATTTGAGGATGGGGTAGGGCAATGGAGGTGGGGGGTAAGAAAAAATTTCATATTTTCAATCATTTTTTATAAAAGTAATAAAAAATATGAAATAGAAATTTGAGGATGGGGTAGGGCAATGGGGTGGGGTTGGGGTAGCGCAGGTAAGGGGAAGAAAAAAATTCATATTTTTTATAAAAGTAAAAAAAATATGACATAGAAATTTGAGGATGAGTTGGGGGTAAGTGTGGGCAGGGGTAGGTTTGGACATATTTGAGTCATTGACTATCATATTGTCGTTACATTTCTTATGAACAATATAATATTTTTTTTTTATTAAATATTGCAATTAAATAATTTTAATTTTTTTTATTAAATTGTAAAGATATACTAATTTTTAGAAACATATGATATAAAAAAATATTTTAAATAGTTTTAATTTTATTAAAAAAAATATTCTAGTAAATTTGCATAAATATTGATTAGCAGGAATTTACATTTTTTCTGAAGACTTCATAATTATATGTCAAACACCCTAACTGATTCTTCAGAAATAGTTTCTGCAGAACTACGAAACAGAAACACCTTTCCAGAAGCAAGCTTGGCCAAACAGACCTTTAGTAATCTTTCAAAAGATTACAGGACCAAAAGCTGGTTATCATTCTACCATTTTGGAATTTTGTCCTCTAGTATTATATAAGCATCTATCTGTTTAATGTTGATGTGCACCAGGAATCCTTTACTGCAACTTATTGTGTTTATTCCTCTAGTAGTAAATATAGACTGTATAAGCATCTAGCTGTTTTAAAGCATAATATTGATATGCACCAGAAAAAGAACTTTTTACTGCAACTTAGAACACAACCTATAATTTATCAGGGTGATACATTTGGATACATTCTGGAAAAAGTCATATCATATGCTTTAATAGTGGATTAACTGTGTGGATTCGACGAATCATCAGGGGGGTCTAGAAAGTTAAAGTGGATTTTGCTTGTCTTAATACTATTTATGCTAACAAGATGGAATTGCATTACTATTAATAAATAATAATGAAGCCATAAAGTTGTGTACTGATAAAATAGTCAATTAGAATGATCAATTTGCCACCAGTCAATTGTCCAAAAAGTTACTTTAATCAAGTTGTTTATTTTAATAGGTGATGATTGTAACTCACATGGGTTTGCTTACGCATCCTAATTGCTTGGTCCCATTTTTTATTTTTATTTTTTTATATCGAGGTTCGCCTCGCACTGCATCAGTCGCGGAGGTAGTAATCTTGATCCTCAACAGGTAAATCGCGGGATGTCTTCCAATAACGGGGTCACTCAAGGATCAATTCAGGAAGAGCGAGAATCCCACCTAAATCGATCTCAAGTGTCTCTCCTTTGCCATTGGATTGTGCCCGGATAACTGATTGGTCCCATTCTTTCTTTGGCTGGATCTCTGGGGGCTTTACTTTTTTTTTCATACTTATTACTATGTTTTTAGGATACATAAGGAAACTATTCGTGTTCCTCATAGGTTTGTCTGGAACCAAATTCTCTACCCCTTAGATTTGTCACTCTGTCAGACGTCTTTTCTACAAATTGTCAAAAGAAGACTAGGCAGAAAAAGAAGGTTATGTGTGATACAGAATTGTTTTCTGATTTTAGAACTGAAATTATACTTTTTGTTACTAATAACCAAGAAATTCCTATGGTCAATGGGGCACAATTTGAAACTCAGTGAATTATAGACCCGTACCTCTACCTTGGTCTCAAGCCGTAGAAACAACCTCTTATAAAAATGCAAGGTAACGTTGTGTACAATAGACCCTTGTAGTCTGGATCTTCCCCGAATTCCGCGCATAATGGGTGCTTAGTGCACCGGGCTGCCCTCTACCCTGGTCCATTTAAATATCAGACTTTTGTCTATGGCGTGATTCAAACCCATTTAATTGCACGGTTTGTCTTTCAAATAGGCTGGTATTTAATTTTTGCCCCTGAAATGGAACGTATGCCTATTGGGACATAAGTTCTTTAAAGGATCCAATACAAGTTGTGTCGGATTCATTAACGAACTTATGCCCCAATAGGCATAAGTTCCATAGGAGCAAAAATTAAACACCACCAGCACAAAATAGGAGCAAAGTGCAAATGACAACGTGCGTCTAATCCACACATCACAAATTACGCTCTTACCATTTACCCAAAGCCCGGGAGCAAAACTGCAACTATATTTTCGATGTGGTTTAAACTTGAGATACATCCACGTACTATACCAAGATTTTGTAGACGACCCAATTTTTAGTTGCAAATAAATATATTTTTTAATAATGAGTAAATGGCATGTGTTTGTGTAGTTTATGGAAGTTTAAATATAGAGGAAGCCACCATATTTCCAAGTTGGGAATAATTGGAAGCATGGGCAAAGTGATACTGAAGAATATCCATGTTAGAATCCAGTTGGAATTGGCAAACACATTCCTGTTCATACTTGTAACTTGTAAGAGATCTCTACTTGTAACAACCATTTTGTTTTCTTAATGCTATTCTTTTACTTTTTAATGTATTTTTTGAAGTTTTACACTGTATAGTCATCTATCAAAATAATATCCGATATATATATTTGCTGTATTTATTAAAATTAATATACAAACTTTGGGTGAGATGTGTGCATTGTTAGTTTGTTACTATATAAAGAACAATTTAATCTGGGACATGGAGCCAAAACAGGCATCCTGCTTAAGAAAATATTTAAGAGAAGAAAATATTTGAGGCAATTGGATACAACTATGAGCATTATAGGGAGTTATAAGAGTTCAATATTCAGATTTCAGAAATTCTACAAGGAACTTTTCCAAAAGTCCTATGGAGGAAACTTGTATGCAATAACCTGGATGCTCCCAACTGGATTTTTATATTTAAAGTGACTGCATTGTATACCAAAGATAGGTTAGTAAAATGGGGTGTTCTTTATGTCCTAATGGGCTGGAAACTCTAGATCACTTGTTCTATTTATGCCCTTACTTTGCCTATGTCTGGAGGAAGCTATTGAATTGGTAGAATAATATTGATAGACAACCCCGAGAATCGAAAGCTGAACTGGTATGGATGACTAAATGGAGAGGAAGATGCAGAGATTTTTAGAATGGCGGTTGCTGAATGTGTATACCATCTATGGAAGGAAAGGAACTACAGGCAGTTCCAAGGAAAAGCAAAAGCTCCTGATGAAGTGATTAAAACTATTATACATCGAGAAACTATCAAGGTGAATATTGAAAGGAAGATAAGGACTCTAAACTTCTATCAGGTATGAGATGCTGCTGAACTGATAGGGATTAGAGTTAGCTTTGTGAATTGGATGTTTGTTCTGGAAACCGAGGTTGTTGCTTGACTAAGGTTGGTTTGATATCTGAAGTTTTTTTTTTCGTGCTATAAAATCTCACGGTCAATAAAATTAAAAAATATATATATACGAAAAATATACATATTTTATATATAATGATATTATTTTTATAGACTTTTACTAGCAATTGTAATTATTTTTTACCATCGAGCCAAATATGAAAGACAAAACAAAGCTGAGTGACTATGATGACCAAAATTACCTAATATTGAGTGATCATCCAAACTTCTAACTCTGATCAAGAGTTACTCGGTGAAGTGTCTAGTATATTTTTTTTGAAATATTAAAAAGTTGAGTAGTGAGTCAAGGAGATATCAACCAAGTCTTGAAATTATTAGAAGTACTAGTCTCTGTACTTGTTTAAATTATTAGAAGAAGTGCTAAGTCGTGACTTGGAATCATTGAAAATGATAGTATCTTATTATGCCTGACATAACTTGTGCCTAGGTGAGCACATTCCAATAACATTTGTATTATAAGAATTCATCATCAATTAGACAAGTTCTACACTGAATACCACTATTATCACAACCCTCCTCCTATATCCGATTTGGCACCGGTAATAAGAGCAAGTTCACACCCGCAGAGTTAAAACTTAAAAGTAATCTTCTATGTGATGGTTAAAAGACATTGTGCGTTAAAGAAAATTGTATAATAATAGAATATATTTGGTATATGATCTACGTATATATTTGATGTGTACTTAGCGTTTTAATATTTCTATGGCATATATAACACTCTACCCTCCCCAGACCCCACATTGTGGGATTTCACTGGGTATATATGTTATTGTTGAAGCCATAAATCGCCCAGTGTTAGCATAAGTGGCTAAATGGAAAAAAGAGAAAATAATGCCATGAGAAATAACAACTTCAATTCACCAAATATCTCCACAATTAAAGAAATACTACGATCAGACCATGAGCATTAATACACAGAGAAATATTGGTAAAATAGGAGGGTCAATTTGGAGTGAAAAATGGATATAATGAAGAGATAAAGGGGTTATTCTATAATAAGGATTAAAATTGATCCTTTAATTTGTGGGACAATTAAGGGTAGAAGCCGATCTATAATTTTAAGTTATGGGTTTTCAACTCACATCGCTTTTGGCTTATTAGCTTTGTTAATCGGATGTAGCAGGTGTTGGGATATATACTATTAACGATGTGTTTGGATATAATATTTATTATAGAACAATTGTTTATTCAATTTTAATAAAAAATTAAATAGATCATATATTAGTATGTGTGTTCTTTACTTATATAGTACATGATTTAGTGTATAGAGTTTAACTTATACACGGAAGATTAAATCATCGATTCTTATAAGTATAAAGTTCGTGTTCATAATCTAAGATGAAAAATGGACAAAACTATCGGTATGATTGTAGCACAAGAATAAATATAATGTATCTTCATTATGGGAGCAGTATAGTTTCGACTTCTTGTGCTAGTACATTTTGTATGTATTGAACGGACCAAGTATAGATAAGTGTTTTTGTACTGAATATGTAAAACAACCTCTCTAGCTCATTAAATGTACTTATACTCTTAATCTTGATATGATTATTATGATCAATATGATTTGTTTATTATTTTGATTTATCAAAATGTACGACTCTATCGGGAGTCAACATATCTGATAGGTTGGATAGTAACAAATAACATTTGAGAAATAATAATTAGTTTATAGAATCCATGTCTCGACTTTGAGATTGATGATATCCCTTTATGGATGCTTATAAGTTTCATTTCTGTCAGATGAAAATAAGTTAAGCGGAAGTATAAAGGATTAAATTAATTAATAAATTAAATTGTTAGTAATTTAATTTATCTTAACATGGGAAGTTAAATAAGATTTAATGAAAGATTTCGAAATTAATTTAAGGAGTGCAATTGCAGGTTTTTAGTGGAATAATCTGTAATTTACTGTGGCAGAATTAATTCATTCATATTTAGAATTAATACCGCAATTGGAAGCCTCGTTATTTATTTTGTGGTTCATGCTATGCCTAATTAATTGATGAACTTGAAAAATAAATTTCTTGGAGGAAAAGTAATCTAACACGTTTGGACTGGGGTTTACACCCTAAAACGTGGTTATAAATAGAATGATTTTCAGTCCTCAGAGCAAGACCTTTTCATGAGCCATAATACTTGCTCACACGAGTATTCTCTCTAATTAGGTTATATAGCAGAAGACAACATACCATGAAACTGAAGGATGATCTCGTGGATAGTTTTTGCTCGTGATTGAAGATGTCGTTGTCACACTTCAAAAGATAAGTATCAAATTTATATTTGATTAAAACCTGCGATTATTTGTTGTCTATATTACATGTAAATTCAATCCTGACTATTTGCTTCCGCGTTGTTTACCCTTTTGAAAGATTTGTTTTCCTCTTCATATACATGATAAGGATTTGAGCGCGACATTTCAGAAAAAACGCAACTTATATCTTTGCCACCAAGGTCGTTCAACAATAAACCGTTACTTTTTACAGAGTTTCCTGTTGATAGAAATCTGTAGAACATGAATTAAACCAAGAAATGACAAGAGTAATGATAGGTCCAATTGTTTTTAGCCGTCTGAAAGTCAGCAATGTAACAAGTTTAAGCAAATACTGTTGAAATCTTCTGTCTCGCAAAATTCAAACTCAAACTTGTGATATGAAATACCACCTTTACATCGTTATGATTTATTGTATGGCCAGCTCAACATAACCCAATTTTATTTTGATGCCATCTTTCAGTGGTCAGGAAATGTCAACTGAATTTGTTTCGCAACACAAGCAGATTAAGAGGTTTACCTTTTGTGGCACATCAGAACCACAAGGCGCTATGACTTCAAATTCTATATTGTGTCTGGTTAGACCGTTCGAGGAGAACAAAGGATTAACTGGAGACTTCAGGTCTTTTCTGTTCTAAGTTTCCAACTCTCTCAGCAAACAACTGTAACAAGTTCTTCACAATTCTTTTCTGTTATCTTTTTCCGCTTTAATATTAGTGTAAACATGGTCAAAATCACAATAGCGAATGCCATATAAACCAAAATAACAGGAGATTGTTTCTCAATTTCGGTGACCTAGAGGGTGGGTGAAGATCAGCTTTGGCAGGCACAGACCCTAACTCCTTCCCAAAGCCGAGCCACAAAACCAGTGTCCTTTTCCACAAAATAATCTACGAACTCATCTACTCACTCACCAGATATAAAACTTACAAATTTCTTTTCCACACGAGACTAATAAAAGAATCCTTTCCAGTACTACGCCTTGCAGTAAATTATTTTCCCTTCCATTGGAACACCATCCACTTCTTCCCTCACCAAAAAATGGCATCAATCAGCTAGGTCTGTCATAGTCAGATCATTTGTCATGCATGCTTCCATTCTTATGCGCTAAGTTAAGTCTTTAGAAAGTTTTTTGATGAGCAAACTCTTTTACTAAGCCTGATACTCATATTTGGCATAAAATTTCAAGTGAAATCAAGAAATAACTCAGTACTTGGCCTCGGCAGTCATTTTTGCCATCTAGAGAAGGAAGAAATAAAAGACCCAAGCTGCATATGCCAACATCGTCTATCACAACTGAAGTCCTCATTCAGTCATCAAATAGTCGCAGTTTTAATATTTGAAAGAAACGGAGAGGAAGAGACAGATATTGTTAAGTACATCAGTTTAAAAACTCCTATCTCGCAAAGTTACAGAACTCTAGCAAAAACCGACAAACATTGAGTGCATACAGCATGAAGATCATCACCAGACCAGCTCAACATAACTGAAATCGCCTTAGCCCAGTGAATCTTGTAACAGCACCATTCACGCATGCAGGATAAAATATGACTAGTTGACCTTTACAGTAATAAGCCCTACACTGCTCACAGAGAAACAATACAAATGAGTTATCATTCAAGCTGGACCAGGAACACAGCCAAGAAATAAGAGGTAAGGAGAGAACAATTCTTGATTAAACTACTGGAGAATCACTTCACTAGAAAAATTATTTTTTCTAGTAATGCAAGAAAAGGAGTCGCACACATTAGCTATCATGATAGGGTAGTAAATCAATCATATATTTTGTGGCTAATCCTTTCCATGTCAAGTAGTACAAATTCTTTTCCGAGGTATTTTATCATAGTAACAAGCAGATGTACGTCTCTAAGCAGTAGCATCATGCTTTCACTTTCCTAAGTAACCATTAATTTGTATGTACACAACGAGGGAATAAAATTTGATGATATTACGAGGGAAATAAGATCATCAGTGCAATATGAACCAGTAAGCAACCTAATCGGACGACATTTGGTAAAAAGATTTTTGAAGAATTTGATTGGTAAAATAGTTCATGGAAGTTGATGTGTTTGGTAGTAGTAGTAGTAGTAGTTTTTTAAAAAAAATTATTCCTTGACAATTTTTTTTTGCGAATGGAAGAAGAGGTTATGGGTGAACACAACTCCTCGACACTTCTTCAACTTCAAAATAAAATTTCAACATCAAAAATTTGAAACACATCCTGTTTCCAGAAATATAAGTTCACTTTTGCCAAAAAGTTACATAAACAAATGGCAACCTATATTATTAAATATCAAAGGTTTACACAAACAAATGTCAACCTAGATAATTTAATATCAGAGGTCAACTATGGCATTGATTGACCGAGGCATGTTCTGTGATAAGCAAATAACGTCAAACAAGAACCTCAGGGCATCCAAAAAAGGTGAGCCTAACAAATACAGATGACATAGAACCAATCTTATTGCATACCACCACACAATTGAAAACAAGAGAAAAAATCTAACTATAACAAGAAAATGATAAGAAAGTATATTTCTAAAAGAAGATAATCATTATCAGTTGAATAGTAGCCCAGCATATGACCTACAATCATACATCCAAAAAGAAAATGTCCTCAAATAACTTTATATAAGAATTCATAAATGTTGTGTATTTCCTTCTTAATTTGATAGCAAATAAGTTCAACCTAAACCTTTGAAAGAATCACGGATATGGCAGCTAGTTAAACCAATCATGTTTTGTCCTTTTCTGGTCCAATTTATAAGATGAGAAAAGGACGTTATAAATATAGTATTGGCATGAAAACTAAGGAGCCTTTAATCAAATTACATTGCAATGCTTGAGCTAAACTGCGGGCTATAATATAAAAGTAGTAATGAATATTAAAAGAGCCTCCAACATATATCTTTTCTCATACTTCCAAAAAATTCCTGTTTGAAGTTAAATAGGAAAAAATACTGAAGACATATAATTCTTCTACATGAAGAACTAGAAATTGAGCTAGGATAAGCACTACAGAACTAAAATCAATGTTTGATGTAAGACGGTAACAAAAGTATATAATACTAGCCATATTTTCAGTAATCCCACTTTTCCAATCACCTAAGCACAATATTTTAGCAAGAGTATCTAAATTCCTACTCCAAGGATCAGTACACAGAACATAAACTAGATTTAGAGAACTATATTTGAAGTTTGAAGTTAGATTGCAGTATATGAAATTGGAACTACTTAAACATGTCCACTATCATATTATACTCCCTCCGGCCTCCACTGCTTGAAAGCGTTAGTTCATAAAAAAAAGTATACTCCCTCTACTACAATGTTACATGACACTACCTTATGTAATGTTGACATCGTTCCATTATTAATAATATTTTAAATAATATCTCTGTAATCTCCACAAATTCCTATCTATTAAGCTTTTTAACTTAAAAGTTAGGGTTCTTTGAGAACAGCCTCCCTACCTTCACAAAGTAGGGTAAGGTATGTGTACTCCTCAAACCACATTTGTGGGATTACACTGGCATTGTTGTTGTTATTGTTTCTAGTTCTATATCAGCTAAATTTTCAATTTGTATTACATTACCACCAATATAATAATAACTCAAATATCAAACTCGAAACTTCGTAAAAATTTAACATAAAATGAAACAGTACGCACCGGTTCTACTACTGCTGCTGATTCTGCTGTGGAGGAGCATTAGGCGGTGGCGGCATACCAGGACGAGGAGGTCCATAAACAGGAACCTGACCACCGGGAGGAGGTGGTGGCATACCCGGACGAGGTGGTTGACCAGGAGGACCACCATGCATTCCAGGTGGAGGTGGACCCCTCATCATGGGTGGCGGTGGAACCATGGGACGCTGACCAAACTGCGGTGGAAATTGTGGTGGACCACCAGGCCCAGGCCTGAACTGTGGTGGGCCCCCAGGTCTTTGCATGTGCATTGTCATTGGTGGCCTCATAACTGGTGGTGGATAATTAATAGGTGGAGCAGAAACTTGAGGCATTGGAGGCCGAGATAATTGAGGCTGCATCATACCCGGAGCAGGCCCACCAACGCCCCTAACAGGCCCAGCAAGTCCAGGTTGTGCATGAACTAAAGGCCCAGTAGGAACACCACGACCAGCGGCACGACCAATTCCTGGACCGGAAAGAGCAGACCCGGCAGAAGTAGACTTGACCCGGGATTCATCAGGAGGTGGTGGGCCCTCAACAGTCATGGAAATAACCTCTTCACCACGGAGTAGTACGAGACCAAGTGTACGGCGATCTTCACGTTCTTCTTTTGATCCTTTTGTTGGAGGAAGCTTACGGAACTCTTCGCAATCGCCCAGTACTAGGTTCATGTGTCGGTCGAAAGCCATGAATTTTCCGATAAGTTGACGACCGTCTTGGATTGTAACACGCATACGGTAATTGATGTATTGAAGCATTTTTGAACTCTTTGACATCGACATTTTCAACGGTGTTTGGGGAATCGGACAGTAGGAGGAAGAGATAGGGGTTGAGGACTAGGGTTTTATGAGGCGCCCTTTAATAATACCAATTTGGATCCTTATTTGTCTCACAAATTTACACTAAATTTTATGCTTTCAAATAAAAATTTATGTAAGCTAATAAATTCTTTTAAATATATAATTATGTGAATACTCTATTATACTAATTTTAATTTCTAAAAATAGTAATCTTGAGATTATTGTAGTATCATTATGATATTATTTCACATCACAATTAACGTGAATAATAATAATATTGGGTTAAAAATTAATCTATCGTAGTAGATAAACTTGAAGGTGAAAGAGACAAAACTTTCAACTTCAGGAGAAAAAGAGGCATTTACCTATTACAAACATGGTGCGATTTGATTATTTTTATTTCATATTTATTCATTTCTCTCAGTCTTACGAGGAGAAAAACACGTGATTCGAGAAAATTAATTTTTTTTTTGCCTAGTCTCGATTTAAAGACAGTGGAAGAATCCATCCATCAGTCTTTCTATCTCCACAGCGTTGACTTGCACTTTCCACCTAGTTCACTTCAATCTCTTTATTCTTCCTAGTCATCCACTTTCATCATTATAGAGCCAAAAAAATGACAAAACAAAAACGACAAAGGTAGTTTACTTTTTCTTATCAATGATTTTTGGGAGAAATCCTAGACACCCTAGACACCGGATCCTCGGCAGGACTCTTATTTGATAGTCATTAGGGAATTTGCAATTATGAACTCCACGGAACTTTATCAATTTCAACGCAACTTATCCTTTTGGAAAAAGATTGCAGTCAGTTTGATAATGATCGAGTGACATTGCTTCTTCGGCCCGAACCGAGGTCAAACATGTATAGGAAAGTCCAGGAATTACAATGCTGAGACTTCACAAACCGAAACCTTTCTTGCTCTAGTTTTCGCCTCTGTTGTTGAAAAATCAGGACCCGTTGAGAAATCTATTCTAGACCCGTCTGCCGGCCCTAATCTAAGTTGGGGTCTCCGCCAACTTACCCATCTACAGTAAACGATTACTAAAGGACTTTGAATACGAATGAGATCAAAAAGGCTTTCGCTGTCTATTATTAGAAGAAGGAAGGGATGAGCGCACTAGCGCGAAAGTCGTTGCGCAACAAGCAGCGGATGAGCGCACTAGCGCGCTTCTAGTTTCCCTACTCTAGTTGATATTACTCATGCCACTAATGCAACGATTTAGAATAGTTCAATTATTTAAATAGAACTATTCTAAGCATAGCTGTTCTAAGAAAACTATTACTATAAGTTGCTTTCGAAAGGTGGTTCGGATTTTGATTATCCGTAGCTCCCCTTTGACAATGATCGTCAACTTGACGGCTCAGGGTTTATTTTCTCGAGTGAGGTAATTAAAGCTAACGAGTAGCTCCTTTCTTTTCTAGGGGGGATGGATTCCACGTGGTAGTATCTAGTTGGGGCTTTGTGGTATAATTCTTTGCCGAAAGAGGTCTCCGCCGACCCAACGACTTTCCGATGTGATTGACAAGCAGCGGGGGTTGGACCGCCGACGCGAACACATTGGTCTCTGACCAGGACCATGAACCAATTCGAATTTGAATCTTGACGTAACCTACTACTAATGTATGTAGACCAAGGACTTTCCATTTCAACGGGATTTTCGTCTTAAGTGCATTTCCGCCAATCACTTCAACAGTGCCAAAATGCCCTATTCCTTGAGTCACTAGAACCGCTGACCCAGTTGTTAGGTCTCTGGCCTCACTCCTGTCCTGTCCGGATCAAGCCTTTCCTTTGACCCGCTTCTTCAGAGGCAAGGACTTCTGAGCAAGAGGATAACTCATTCCCCTGCCCTTTTTTCCTAGCATTGAACCTTACTTCAAAGACTGTTTTTTGCTTTTAGCTCTTTTCCCTGCTACATAAAGTCAAGTGGCTTCTACGCCTCTCTTTCCTTAAAGTATAGTGGCGTAACTTTCCACTCTTCTCCTTACAGTAGCACAGGAAGGCAAGTGATTTATAATACGATTCAGAATAAGAAATGTATTAACTTTAAGGAAGGAAAGGCGTGGAAAGTAGAACTTCCTTTGAAGCCATGTCTTTCTTCTTTTCTTTAAAGCCTGAAGTTGGACTTCTTTTTCCTGACTCAGCTTAAGAGATACTAGACCGAGTGCGAGAGGAAGGGATGTTGCTATTGGTTCCGCCTTCTCCTTGCCGAGTTCTGTTTTTGGTCTACCTCAAATTCCTAAAATGCTCCTCTAGTCCCGAGCTTGGTAAATAAGGCCGTGGGAAATTCTCCCGACGGATCCAATAAATATATCAAAAATCTCAGTTGTGAAGGTGAGTTAGAGCGTAAAGTCTTAACATATTCCAAAAAAGAAGTATACATGTCTCTCCCTCACGGATATTCTCCACAGGGGAGAACTCAGTTTGTCGCCTGAATCGACGATCCCCAATAAAAAAAAAATGGATTTTTGTTCAAGAATGGCCCACAAGTAGGCTGCTTTTTCCGGAAGGGTTTCCGCACAGATGGATGTTCTTCTTATTTCTTTATAGTCAAGCAAGTGCAAATAGCTTGGAACGCCTCTCCTTTTTTCAGCTCCTTTCCTTAGCAGGAAAATGACTTTCGCTCCTCTCTTCTCTCGAATGACGATTCAATGCCTTGTTATAATAGAATAGTTCAATTATTTAAATAGAACTATTCTAAGCGTAGCTATTACTATAATTTGCTTTCCCCGCATTGTGATTTCATTCTTGATTTAGAAAAAGTCGATGTTGAAGAACCACCAAGATGAGAACATCTTTAGAAAGCCCGTTTTGTGTTCAGTGAAAGAAAGCGAGACTGTATCCGAAGCCCTACACCAGTTGGTCTTGAAGGCAGAAGGTATCCTCATTGGGTGGTGTGGGAGAGCTTGGTCATAAGTTCGAAACTCCAGGGTAACACCTAACCTGCTTTCGCCTCTTGGGGGAGCCTGTCACACCTGACTTGCCAAGTGTGGTTTAACTAGCTGACGGGGTTTGCAGGCTATTACGTCAGTCTGTGGTTTACCCAATGCGCATCTTCGGATAGCGACTGCAGGTTTCACGTTAAACAAAAAAAAAAGAGACTATAGGTTGGAATCTCCTCAACAGATGTCTTTCTCTAAAGCTCTTATCTCGAACTAGAAAATTTTGAATTTGTTGGATGGGCGTGTGTGTGTATATATATATATATATTATCAATAAAAATATAGTCATTAAATAAACTTAACATTATTTAACAATGTGTTATAATTTTGATATTATAATTCACATATATAATTTATTAACCAATCAAACGACTCTGTATATATATTAGTATAAATTTCACGAAATACCTTATTTGAACATAATCATTTAACTTGTACTTAATTAAACTTTTAAAAATTATGTAATTTGTATCCAGTTTTGAAAGTCAAAACACGCATTGCCTCCTTCCCTTATGAAAAATAACAAAATAAAGTAAGTATTGTTGGAATTTTTTTAAACATTGGCAAATTACTACTGTTGCAAAATATATGTGTTAATTTTTTTTTTTTTGATAAATTGATTATTGATGTTTTTTCTTTGTGATATTTCAAATTCATGTTTCATTTTAAGCTCAATTAGAGTAGCTTTTGGCGTAAAATTATTGAAATTCAAAGAACAAGTTATTTTCGGACAAAAACTGTGCACCAATTATATGTAGCTAAAGTTGAACGAAAAATGGTAGGACTTCACTTATACTTGCTTGAACTTCAAGAAAAAATGTCTGATCATTTGTGCTTGAAGGTCATGCATAAATAACTGAATTTCGATTGTTATATATGCATGAACTTCAGACATAATACTTAAATTCATTTTTTTGTGAGGAATTCCTTCAAAGGTTGGGTTGATCTTTAATTTTTGCCCCTCAAATTTGAAATCTTTAATTTTTATCCTTGATCTAAAAATTTATGAGTTTCGGATTAGAATCCCCGCTCAAACAATTTTTTTTAAAAAATTGCAAGACAGAGATTTGTAGCAAAAATAGGCATATCCTGACAAAATTAGGCCTAGGAGCGAAAGAAGCTCTTTACCGGCCTTAGCCTAGTTGACTTAGGAGTTCTTCCTGAATGACTTTCTTCACATTCAACACGGGTAGGAACCTTCTAACCCTAAGACTCTCACATTCGTTCGAGTGGCTTCGCTTCTCGAATTCTGAATCAAGGATCCCTACTTTCTCATAGAGACTAGTCTCTATACTATATCGTCAGAAGTTTACCTTAAGACCTAATTTTTTGTAAAAGTTTATTGGCAAACCTCCTAACCGGCCTAGTTTTACATGAATATGCATATTTTTGTTATAAATCTCCGCCTTGCGAATTTTTATCTGAGAAGGAACTCGAATCGAGAACCTCGGGGTATTAGGCGAAGGCCAAAAATTAAATATTTTATATTTAATGGAAAAAAAATTAAAGACCGTTCCGAAATAAGAACATTCATACGAATTGCCCGCTTAAATTTCAATCATAAATGACAAAAATTCAATTTCAGACATTTTATCCAAAATTCAACTTAGGATATAATTTAAAAATAGCCCGAAAATTGATATAAGCGTACTTCCCCATATATATTATAAACATTTTAGATTAACAACCACGTGTAGTCCTATTTAAATCATTTTAACTTTCAATCACATTATTATAGTAGTCCTATGTTCAAACATTTTCCAATTAATTGGTAATTAACAAAACGTGTGGCACGTTAAACTTTTACGGAATCATCATGGATACTGAATCAGGTAAATCTTTTTCAGAGTTGGAATGAATTCTTGGTGATGTTATTATAATTCTGCAAGAAAACCCATGTAAATATTTTCTTGTGTAGTGATTGAGTTCTTGGGTGATGTGCCATTGTTGCAGAGACTGCCTAGTTCTTCCCTCATAAAAATTGCCCAACTGGTCAAGGTTAAACATTATGGTAATTTCCTCTCAGGAACTCAATATCTTGTTTGTTGTATTAAAGATTTATCATTTGATTAATCAGTTTATACTAGTCAATTGAGTACAGAGGGATTATATCAGACTTCCAGCTATTGACTTTCTTGAGTCCCCATAAATTTGACTTTTTTTTTGAAATGTACAAGATGTGGAAAAAGAGAAGAAGGATTAACAGTACAGGGGTATGAAAATCATTAATAGAAAGGGGTTATCTGGAAAAGAAAATTCAGGATAGAGGAGCGTCGGCGGTAAATACTAAGCCAACCATTAAGTTTGTTTTCTAGTGAAACAAATTAAGAGGGGAAATCTAATTGCACAATTTGCATCCATTCCGGTCAATTTTGCCTGAATAATTGCAACCCCTTTCTTCGAACAAATATTAGCATAATTGGCGTGTTAAAGTATCAGTTGATCAATTACTCAAAAATTTTGCTATATCAATTTTGTTAGTCGTAGGGAATAGCATAGTGATGAATAATTTAAAATCATAAGGAGTCCAGTCCAGGGAAGAAATCAATAGGAAATACTATTTGCTATGTAAGAATAAGAATTCACTTTTATGAAATGAAAGAGTTTCACATGCATTGACTTGGTAATAAAGGTCAATAAGAACCGAGTATCTATTTGCTACAACTGAAGTTTTTGCATTGTATTCTACAATGATGGCCTTTATTATCTCGTTCATATTCCAAGTGAAGAAAGAATAATGCAGTTTTATGTAATCTTTGCATCTGCTAGATACCTTTTAAATATTATCAATTTCATAAAAGAAAAAATATTTCAGTTTTATTCTACCAACTATCTCTTTGAAGCAGATAGTTCACATTTTTATTCTAGAGATACTGGAAAAGTCAACTCAACTTTCCCTTATCTTATAGTTTTTATCATTCTTGTCGTTCATTGCTAATACTCTTGACCTTGTCCATTTCTATTTAGTTTATGTTATTTGCATGAGGTTCCTAGGTAGAATAGTATTCGAAAGGGAAAATATTTAGAGGCTTGTATTGCAAATAAAGATGGGACTGAAAAGCTCATTTATTTTGGTGGATGGGAGGTTGTCACAGATTTGTCAAAGAAAAGGGAAACTAGCTCCACAAGAACCGCATAGACTTTTGTCTGCAGTATTCTCTGTGGGAAAAGGTGCGCTTAAAAGTCTTATTGCTTGAATGTTATCTTAAAACAATTTTGCCACCCACCTATTTTTGTCTCAAATATGGCGCAAATTGTGGTTGATAGACCGGATTTACTTCGATTCTTCAAGCACCTTGGGCTCTTCATAAGAGAGCATTAGGTTGTAACACCGAAAAATTGTGCCTGTTATATGTGTTTGTTAGAGATTATATAATTTATTTTATGAAAGGGAGCCTTGGAGTAATTGGTAAAGTTGCTGCCATGTGACCTGGAGGTCACGGGTTCAAGCCGTGAAAACAACCTCTTGTAGAAATGCAAGGTAAGGTTGCGTACAATAGACCCTTGTGGTCCGGGCCCCGCACATAGCGGGAGCTTAGTGCACCGGGCTGCCCTTTTTTTATAATTATTTTATGGTTAGTCATAAGATAGTAGAGGAAGATAAGATGCTGCTCATTGTTCTTTTTATATCAATTAGGAAGTTACTTTTCATGACTGTTTGTACTTCATGGTGCAGTAAGGTGACTGAACTGAACCCTGTTGTTCTTGTAATATCAATTCACAAGTAACCTTTGGTAGCTTTTCCTACTTTGATGGTTCAGTAAGGTGAGTGACTCAAATCCCAACCCCAAACTCACCAACCCCTAAGAAGAAACGAAAAAAATTAAAGGAAAAAGGGGGTAATGACAAGAGTTGGGGCATTTGCTTCTGGTCATGTGGCATTTATCAGTTTGAGAATTTGTTTTTTCTGGTTGTCTTCTGGTCATATTGCTAGGATTCAACAAGCCTAATAAAAGATATAAGATCATGGCTGACTACTTTAATAATGATGTTATTTTCCAAAATTACGACCATGACTGTCTGGTCTCCTTCTTTCAATTTATTTTGTGTTATCATTGCAGATCGTGGAGATTATGTTATCCGAGAAGGGGAAGCTGGGGATGGAATTTACTTCATATGGGCTGGAGAGGTAATTCTGAGTGTTATTTTTGCTTTAGTTGTACCGAATGTATGTGAACATAAATCATGAGATTGAACTTTTCTATTGCTATGGTTATCTTATTTCTAGGCTGAAGTCTGCGGTTTCAGCCAAGCTGATGATGAAAATCGTCCTGAATTCCAGCTGAAACAATTTGATTATTTTGGTCATGGTGAGATGCTCCTTGTCATCTTCGTATAATTTTTGCCTCTCGGTTTTCTCTTGATCCAAACTTCCAAAAGCTTAGGAATTTTTTGAATTGACTATCTTGTCCTGTTATGGCCTCTACTCAGTATTTTAACTTTTTGCTGTATAAATTTTTATGTGTCACTTCAGGGTTTAGATTCAGAACCTCTCTGTAGGTCTCTTTTTGGCCTCTGTTAGTAGCACAGTCATGTTTTAGTGCTTTAGACTTTCAATCTCACGTGTTGGGTGATTACAAGGTTCAAAATGTTATGGCAGGTTTGGCAACACCTACACAGCAGGCTGTGGTGATCGCATTGTCTAAGGTACTGCCTCTTCCCAACCATGGAACAGTTTTCTTTCCCGTATTAATTTCATGATGTCCAGGGGGTTCTGCATCTAATTTTGTAGTTATGTTCTAACTTTATCTAATAGCAGCTGACCTGCTTAGTGCTGCCTCATGAGCATAATAATCTGCTCCAGCCCAAATCAATTTGGAACGCAGACAAAGAAAGAGATACATGCCCACTTGTGGAGCACATATTGCACTTGGAGCCTATTGAGGTATGTTATTTCTGCCTTCTGTAACCTAATCATTGACCTCCCATTTCTTTTACTTCATATGTTGACCGTAAAGTTTCTGTTCTTTCCTTCTTTATATTTATTACACTCAGTCATCTAAGCCAGTTTATGTACCAATACTTGGGTATGTGGCCACCTATGACATACTATGGTCTTTAACAAAATTTGGGAGTTTAATCTCCATTATATTTCTGGCTTTGAAACCCGTACCACTGATACTCAACACTTAAGCATTCTCTCGCCTTTCCTCCTCCCCATTTAGAGATATGGTTTGCACCTGATAGCTGATGGTGTTAACTAGTGAGTAGTTCGGTTTGTAAGTCAAATGGGTTTCGTTTCATGTTAGCGAGTAGAGACTTAATTGACTTGCATCAGGAATATACTGCTAATAAGTGGTGTTGACATTCTTAACTACTTAGGCTAAGAAATGATCCTTTTTTTAACTACTAGGAAAAACTACTAGTGAGTTTCTTTTGATTTTTTTTTTTGCCAAGAAATGATTTCATTCAATAGACTGCAGCACCGAGGAGGTAATGAGTGTATACAGAAAACTCACAGGACTTGACTCCTCTATGTGGCCAAGGAGTCAATGAAGTCCAATGCAGGAAATATGTTTGATTTCCCCTCAAAGCATTGGTAATATCTGCCTAACCTATTGTCGGCAGTATGCAAAAGAGGAACTTCTTGGTGCATAGCTGGTGATAATATTTCATTCTTTACCGTTGCGCATTGAACACTGAGTCACTTGTCTTTCTTTCGTGAGATCATGGTTCCTTTTATTTTATATGCTTTCTTTAGCAAGCTCTGTTAGATCTTTTAAGGATTCGATTTGCTTAAGAAATAAGATACTTGTTATCCGCAAGGGTGGCTCGGTTGTTGAGCATGGGGCTTCCATAATGGAGGTCTCAGGTTCGATAGACAACATGGGATTTGCCTTTTGGGTCGAGCTCGTCACACGGGGCTTGCCTAGTGAGGGTTATCTCTCCCGTGTGGTTTCGAGCTATTACACAGGAGCAGGGTTTACCCTGTGCACACCCAAAGGGTAGCAGCTGCGGGTTCTCTTGTCATAAAAAAAAAGAAATGAGATACTTGTTCTTATGAATGCTTGAATTTGTTCAAGATAATTTGGTAGATCAAGATAATTGCTAGTCTATCACCATGCACTTGCAGATTGTCTGTCTTTGGAACATTTCTTTTCTGAAGTATTGATGTTTCATTGTGTTCCCAGTTCAATATTCCCTTATAAAAGAGGAATGTTTGGGAGTTCTAACATAACTGTTCTGTTGAAGGTGAACATTTTCCAAGGTATAACATTGCCAGATGCCCCTAAATTTGGAAAAGTGTTTGGAGGTCAGTTTCTTGGGCAGGTAAAATTGAAACGTCCTCTTTCTCCACCATGCCGTGGATCACTCACTTTTGTTGGAGTTTAACTTCAGATGACTTGGGACCTCGTTGTGAATAATTACTTCATTCTCTATGCTCTAATATGCAGGCATTGGCTGCAGCATCAAAAACTGTCGATTTTCTTAAAATTGTTCATAGTTTGCATGCCTACTTCCTTCTTGTTGGGGATTTTGACAGTAAGCAGCTTTCTACTTTATTTGTTGCTTTAAGCTCCTTTTCCCCCCCACCTTTCTAGTGTTTAATGATGCATAACTGCCAATGCTATATCTGAAAGATAGACAACTTAAGCTAATGCTCAAATCTTTGAATTCTTTGGAATCCTATGCCAGAGCGCACAACGGTATGATTTGATGAAACTAGTTCGTATGTGGGTATGTCTGTTTAAGATAATTGTCACATGCAGTCTTTTCATTGTGGGTGTGTGGATGCAACAATAATATTAACAACAACAACAACCAACAACAATAACATACCCAGTATAATCCCACACGGTGGGGTCTGGGGAGGGTAGAGTGTACGTAGACCTTACCTCTACCTTGGGAGGTAGAGAGTTGTTTCCGAAAGAACCTCGGCTCAAGAGCAACGGTAATATTAAGCTTTTCAAATTTCCATTGTTTAAGAGAACAATTAATGGACAAATGAGGAATCATATAGCCGACCCCAACTTGTTTGGGATTGAAGCATAGTTGTTTAAGAGATCAATTCTATGACTTCTAAATTTAAGCATACATCCTAAAATTGAGGATTTCTCCTTCCTATTAAATCAGAGAAATTTAAGCTAACCATTTATCTAGTGTTGTTTTGGAGAATCAGATATTCTTCCCTATTTATGAACGGAAGAGCGTAAAAGAATTTATATCTGTTTGTGTTCAGTTTCCAAGAGGTACAATGTGTGCGCAATTACGGGTTTGCATAATTCTGAACAGAAAAAGAGATTTTTCTATGTTAATAACCTTAACCATCTTTTAATAAGTAAATATAACATATTATGACTTTCAGTTTCTTAGTATTCTCAAAATTTGAACACCCTAAACATTTGGAACAGAGGTCGAATCAATACTACTGAAGAAAAGAATCAACTTGCAATGGTAAAGCTCTTTAGTGCGCACTCAACAACTGCACAAAATTTCTTATCCAGTTAAATCTTTTAGCCGGTTTTGGTTTCCTTTCTCCACTTATAATATGTGATAAGGTGGAGGTTAGAACCTAGATGATTTCCTTGCACCCAACCCCCAAAGGGAAAAGACACAGAAAGAGGATGAGAGGTCCTGTGTGGGCTGTGTGTTACTGTAGGCATGTTGCCTCGGTGTTGTATCGGACAAATTGACTTTTAATTGAAGGGGAATCAGACAGGTAATTGAGCCACTGCACTGCCTTTGCCAGTCATTAACCCCCATAACTAACTGATCCCAGGATGCTGGTAAGATGTATAACAAGCTGGCTAGGGATGACAACTTTTGGCAGGACTCTTTCCCACCTACACAACCACCACCTCTTCGCTACACCATATGAGAGCCCTTCTTCTATATGCAGAAAGTGGCTTGATGGAGTTGAGGCCCAATTTCTCAACAAAAGCAAAAGGTGGGGTATACTGGAGCTTCTGTAGATTCAAACAGCCCTATTCCCATTCTTGAAGTCTAGATTTCTACCACATTCTTCACCCTCAGTTCTCTCTCCATCTTATTCTGCAGGGCACTTATAATTATTACTCCCTCTGTCCCAAAAAGAATGACTCACTTTCCTTTTTAGTCAGTCCCAAAAAGAATGACATATTTCCTTATTTAACAATAATTTAACTTTAAACTTTACCTTCTACGCAAAATGAGATGATCTATAACCACACAAATATCTTTGACTTATTTTAGACCATAAGATTCAAAAGTCTTCCTTTATTTCTTAAAGTGCGTGCCAAATGAAAGTACATCACATAAATTGGGACGGAGGGAGTATCAATTATCTTCTTACGGGTATAGGTTAATATTATGGAATACTTTGTCATAGTTAGGGATTCCGGTAATTAGGGAAGTTTCCTTGATCTAAACTTTTCTTATTTCATGTAATCTAAACTGGCCTTATTTCTACTAGCCTAAACTCCATATAAGGAGCTCTAAAGAGCAAATATCTTTTTTTTTTTTACTTTATCAAAGAAAAAAAACTAATATCTTTATTTTCACGTAGTATAAGACCTATTACAATGTTGGTTAAGATTTTAGTAGCTTGGGCCTGCCTGAAAGGGGCGTTGTTGGGACAAAGTTTTTCCTTCTTCTCAATCTAGTTTTGTTTCTTTTCAGTGGCGGCTATAGCGATGTCACTCTTTTTTCTTGTTATTGTTCCAGAGGCACTGCCTTCTTTCGGTGGCACATATCTGTTTCCTGACTACTATACATGGCATCTCTTTCAAGCCAAACATTCCCAATACTTCTTTCTCTTCCTTGTATTCAAGTTATCAGTTTTCAGGTGTCAAGTCCCTCCTCTGAACATTAATTTTCAGTCATTGTCCTGAAAAAGTCTTTATTTTTTTCCTTCAAAATATCAGAGTTTAGGTATTGACTTCCTCCCTTGAACAGTGAGTTTCAGGTCACTTTTCTAGAAAATTCTTCTTCCCTTCTTTTTTTCATGGAACTAAAGTCTATCCTCTAAACCGTGTATCGATGGTCATTCTTCCGACAATTTTTTTGGCTGCTCTATAGTTGTCAATTGAAGTTACACTGATGATGTCTTGAAGATTTGCAACACTATACTTCTTTCCGGTAATTGAGAATATAATTTTTTACTTGTGTGGTGTGTAAAAAGCTTTCTTTCATTGTGCAGTTACTAGTGATTCTTTGGAGGAAATAATTCTAGTACCACTTCTCTTTTTGAAGATTGTTCACTATTCAGGCACCAGTATTTCGACGATATTATTTAAATGACTGTTCCTGCAATAGTAATTTTCTCTGACATACTTCCTCATAAAAATAAAAACAAACCTTTCTCTGACATACTTGGCTTGACTTTCCAAATTTGGTTGGCAAACTCAAGTTGCTACTAACTAAAGTCTGATGGAGCATGTTAAAAGTCAAGAGAATTGATGGTGTTGTATGTTAGAAAATATCAAGGTTGATATTGTAGAATATTGCATCATAGTTAATAATTTCACTAACTAGTAGAGTTTCTTTTTATCTGATGCAGTCTAGAATTTTCTTATGTCATGTGGTCTAAATTTTGCCGTATTGCTAGAAGCCTAAACTCCTATATAAGGGGCCTATTAGGTACTATCTACAACCAATTCAAGACAAGTTCTCTTTTCTTCTATCCTCAACTTTCACTTTGTATATTTCTATATAAGTACATGCATGTATGTCTATAAAAAATAGGGCAGCCCGTTGCACTAAGCTCCCGCTATGCGCGGGGTCCGGGGAAGGGCCGGACCACAAGGGTCTGTTGTACGCAGCCTCTTCCACGGCTTGAATTCAATAAACTAAAAAGAAAACAGACTTGGTAGTAGTGCTGCTAACTTAGTGTAGATCCTTAATGGAGCTTAAATCATTCTTTAATGTTTACAATTATAACCAAAAGTTGTCCACCCTGATTATGTCTGTCACAAAAATATCAGTGCTGAAGATGAAAAACATCCAATCTTTGTAGGCATTAGGCATTTTCGAGTAGCTCCAAGTTCTGCTTATTCATCGGATTGCCACGTGCTTTAAATGAAGGCATCAACTGCCTTGCTGCTGTCAGTTAAGGAAGTCTAAAGCCCTCAGAATATTTTTAAGCTATAGCCAGTTATTGAAGTAATACAAATCTACATGAAATCGAGAAAGTATTACTAGTATTTTTGTAGTTTGAACTTCTAATAAAGGCACCAGTGTGTTCATATTTTGGGGTCTGCTAGTTCTAGTGTGTATCAGCTTGCTGAGATTTGCTGACTATTTGAGTTTCTAACTTTGCTTCTCTTTTCTGGCTCTTTTGTTTGTTGCCAAAATATAAGAATCTTCTTCACAAGCTGTCCTTGAATACTAGATTCTATATGGTTTTCATGTTGTCATTGCTCCTATAATTACTAAATAATTGGCTAATATTTACTGGATTGAAGCTTATCATGCCTTGAGGTTGATGGGTTGTAGGATTTAAAACCTTCAACAATTTATGAAATACGTTTTGCTTATTGACTTACTAATGATTGTCGTTAGATTGAGGACAGTTTGCTAATATGGCTTAGTTATCCTGGTACTTTCTCATGTTTTCCTGACTGAGGAGTCAGTTCAATGTGGTAAACCTCTTTTTCATGTACCAATGTAAATCTGGTTGACCAAAAACTTGTATCTTAATTCTTACCCAGTCCCACGCTTATGATTGCAGTTCCAATTATATATCAAGTTTACCGTGTACGTGATGGAAAGAGCTTTGCTACACGGAGGGTGGAAGCAATTCAGAAAGGGAATGTCGTATTCACATTGCTAGCTTCATTTCAGGTGATTATCAACCTTTCATCAAGTTGGTCACATCTTAGGATACCCTTTTTTATGGCTCACTTTGTCTGAATAAAATATGTTTCTTAAATTAATACAATTGTATATAGCAAGTTGATTAGATATGCATGCTACATAATGAGGGTTTGTTGTATAAATACTGACTCTGAAGAAATGCATTCAGGAGGAAGTATCAGCATATGAAGCATAGTTGTGAATGAATTCAACATAACTTATTCTCATCTGTGGATATCATGTTGGCATCACATGTTGATATTGATTTTTAACCTTCTAATCTCACGTAATAGGAGGTTGTGGAGGACACAGATTAGGGTAGAAGGTTAGTAGGTAGTAGAGCGTTGTCACGCGTATCCTTCCATACTAGTAGTCGTAGTATTTCGGTAATTCTTGTCCTTCCATTTTTGTTATTATTTGATATTCCTTGTCCTTTTTCGAAATGTTGTCTTGCTTTCTATAGTATCTTGCCAGGATTTTATCACTTTCGTTATTTCCTTTTTTGACCTGCTTTCTCTTGAGCCGAGGGTCTATCAGAAACAACCTCTCTACCTCCCAAGGTAAGGGTAAGGTTTGCGTACACTCTACCCTCCCCAGACCCCACTTGTGGGATTACACTGGGTATGTTGTTGTTGTTAATCTCACATAATAACGAAGAAAGTTGAAAGCTGGCAAGCTTCACTAGGGAAGATAATTGGATCGGCTCATCAACTTTCAGTCATTTCTGAAATGCTTTGTTCTGCTCGTTTTGAAATCCTACAATGGAATACCCTATTTTGATATTTTCTTGATTCAACTGCCGCCCACACAAAAAAGCCTAGACTTACAATGAGTGAATGGGTTTTTGATGGATCGCTTGTTTTTGCCTGGAATATTGCAGTAACTTTCTGGTCAGATGCAACTTTCTGTGATGCACTTTTATGTTTTCATTACACCATTATTTTATTTACTGGTTGTTATGTTTGTAATATTTTGTTTGAAACTGCATCTATTAATGGGAAACATACGCATATGTACCTTCGGCCAAACTTAATTACCGGCAGTAGCCCAAGTATACAAAACCTATGCACTGAGATGTATATTATATGTGTAGTATACGTATACATTTGCTGGCTATTTTGTAAACTAGACCACCCAAAGGCATTGGGCTATAATTTTCCCTTTATTATTGGTATACAACGTGACAGAAAAATGAAGATGGATTTGATCACAAGGAAGCCGTAATGCCTAATGTGCCTGATCCAGAAACGGTAACCTACATACAATTCCATTGTCTCTGCTATATCTGCAACTCTGCTCCGAGCCTCTTCTTACGCTTTTGTTGAAACTCAATTACAGCTTTTACCAATGGAAGATTTGAGAGAAATGCGCAAGACTGATCCTCGGCTTCCCAGGTCAGATTCTGCTTGCTGTTATGGCATCATACTATAGTGTTATAAAAATTTGTTTGGAATTTTCATGGCCAACCACTGATTTTCAAATAAAGTGAACAGTTATTCCTGAAAAGTGAATAATTTTTATGGTCACGGGTCTTTATTTGTTTTTTGTTTTGATTCTTCTGTCAAAAAGAAAACACAACAAGTTGGAATTTGACCTTTTTTTAATTTGAATTCAAAGCATTCATTAGCTGCCATCTTCTGAAAGGCATCGTGACCTGGGGAAGTAACAAAAAAGCATTCATTAGCTGCCATCTTCTTTAGCACGGTTTAATTAGGAATAAACAAGTCATACTTGATCTCGCACACTAACTTAAGCCTCAAATGATTTTTGACAACTCTAGATTTAATCAATGCGAGGGATAACAGCATTATCAGGATTAAGTGATTGCATGTTTTCCTACTATGTCCTGAGATATGAAACTTTGAAGCTGCATAAAGCCTTTTTATTATGTTTATGGTTACTTATTTTTTGGATCCCTGGTTTGGTCATACTAACTTTTTGCTTTATCCTGAGCCGAGGGTCTATCGGAAACAACCTCTCTACCTCCCAAGGTAGGGGTAAGGTCTGCATACACGCTACCCTCCCCAGACCCCACTTGTGGGATTATACTGGGTGTGTTGTTATTGGTTAGGTGATCTAACAGTGAGTTTTGACAGGACATACCGAAATAAGGTTGCTACTGCAAATTTTGTACCCTGGCCAATAGAAATAAGGTTTTGTGAACCTAATAATTTTACTAATCAGACCAAGTCTCCTCCAAGGTTAGTCATGCTTTCAGCTATTAACTAAACTGATAGTTCATGTTATCTTGTATATTTTCCTCATCATGTTTGCATCATCTCTTTTCTATGTAACACAGTTTGAGATATTGGTTCAGAGCAAAAGGAAAACTTTCAGATGACCAGGCTTTACATAGGTAAGCTATCAGTTCTGTCATCTAATTAGCTGAGCTCGTAATTAAAAGAAGTAAAGCAGGCTGTTTAGCAGCCTCATCTTATCTCAACGAGACTCTCATGAGTAGATTTGTTATTGAGCCAGAGAAAGAGTTCTAAAGGACCTTGGGGTACACAAATGAACACGAGTTTGTTATCTGCACTTCTTTGGGTATACTCCCACTGGGATCGTGTATAACTCAGTAATAATTAATATCTTCAAAATTGTATATGTGTTTTCAAAATCATGTTTCTTCCTTGTAGGTGCATATTTACCATCAAAAGGGAACATAAAACAAATTAAATCAGGAACATGTACTCCTAATTTCTTAGCACACAGAAGTTTTTACATTTATGCAGAATGAGGTCATAGTGCAGTCTGCATCTTTTAATGCAATATTTATGCTGGTTGCAGATGTGTTGCAGCATATACATCAGATCTAATCTTTCTTAGTGTCAGTCTGAATCCTCATCGAAAGAAGGATTTGAAGACAACTTCTGTTAGTCTGGATCATTCGTGAGTAACAACTTTTTGACCATTTTACTTTTTCGTTGATGTACCAGCTTTATATTTTTGGGGAATATGTCAATGTTTGCCTGAGCAGCTTACATGGATGCACTGATACATGCTGTTCCATGATAGCTTAATGAAGTTCTTCGGAAATGGTTCCCAACTCTTAAAACGTCAGGCTTTCGTACTTCCTTTTGGCCCTTCAAATGTCAAAGTCCAATACCACTCCCCCCCCCCCCCGGGTGGGGCGTGGGGGAGGGGGTGGGGCATGTCTAACTACATAGAGAGATAACCGTGGTACATCTTATCTCTCACTTTTTTTCCTTTTCTCCTTCTTTGGGCACGTTGGTTCAAATTAAGAAGCTGACTCTTATTTATTTATGTGAGAAATATAGTGTATTAGTTAAAAGGGTGATAACCAGTCACATTTCATCAGAAAATACATTAAATCAGGTGAGAAAATCTAAACCAAACAGGGTTGGAAAAGCACCACACATCCCTATTACATCAGCCTACACACAAATGCACAAGTTTTTGAAGAATAAGAGAGCACAAAAACTCATATGAGTATGCAACAATAATAAGTACGCTTCGGTCCCAACATAGTTGAGGTCGGCTATGTGAACCCTAACTATGTCGCTCTATCTAGACCCGTATCAATCCAATATTTAAACATTCAGGTACAAATATCAATGTGAGTATAAAGAAATAAAAAGGTTGAGCCTCGAGTAAACAAAACTAAATGGTCAAAGAAATTAAACAGAAAAAATAAGGTGGTGCTTGGCCAAGCTTCTGGAAGTGTTTCTGTTTCTCAGAAACACTTCTTTGGCCAAACACCCTCTTTCCAGAAGTAGAAACACTTTTTTCAGAAGCCAAAAAGTGTTTCTAGATGGAAGAGAAGCAGAAACACCAATTTGGTGCTTCTGGAGAAGCCCTTTTTGCCCATTCATTGAATTTTTTTTTGGACCAATTTATCATTTTCTTTTCACAAAATTCCTTTTAATCTCATATAATATCCCCATATAAAATAGAAATTTGGAAATAGGGGTAGGGTGGGGGGGCAAGAAAAAAATTCATATATTTTTTTATAAAAGTAACAAAAAATATGAAATAGAAATTTGAGGATTGGTAGGGCAATTGGGTTGGGTGGGGGGTAGGGGTAGGGGCGGGGGATAGTTTTATTTTTTATTTTTTATAAAAGTAACAAAATATATGAAATAGAAATTTGAGGATGGTTAGGGCAATGGGGTGGGGTGGGGGTAAGAATTTTTTTTATATTTTTTAATATTTTTTTTATAAAAGTAACAAAAAATATGAAATAGAAATTTGAGGATGGGTAGGGCAATGGGGTGGGGTGGGGGTAAGAAAAAAATTCATATTTTTTAATATTTTTTTTACAAAAGTAACAAAAAATATGAAATAGAAATTTGAGGAGGGGGGGGGGGATACGGGGTAGGGTGGGTTAAGAAAAAATTTCATATTTTCAACCATTTTTTATAAAAGTAACAAAAAATATGAAATAGAAATTTGAGGATGGGGTAGGGCAATGGGTTGGGGGTAGGGGGGTGGGGGATAAGGGGGAAGAAAACAATTCATATTTTTTATAAAAGTACAAAAATATGACATAGAAATTTGAGGATGGGGTGGGGGTAGGTGTGGGTAGGGCGGGGGTAGGGTTGAACATATTTGAGTCATTGACTATCATATTGTCGTTACATTTCTTATGTACAATATAATATTTTTTTTTATTAAATGTTGCAATTTTTTTTTTGATTAAAAATGTTGCAATTAAATAATTTTAATTTTTTTTATTAAATTGTAAAGATATACTAATTTTTAGAAACATATGATAGAAAAGAATATTTTAAATAGTTTAAATCTATTAAAAAGAATATTCTAGTAAATTTGCATAAATGTTGGCCAAACAAGAAACTGTTTCTGTTTCTCAGAAACACTTCTATAATTATAGACCAAACACCCTAACTGATTCTCCAGAAACAGTTTCTGTAGAACTACTTCTAAGAAACAGAAACACCTTTTCAGAAGCTTGGCCAAACAGACCCTAAATTGCCAATAACCACTTATTAAGGAATTTTGACTAAATTGTGTTATTACTTATAACAAGGTGCATGTCAAGAAATAGGTGGAGGAAATGAAACATTGGGTTCTTCACTTAATACCAGAGCTTAATTGATCTAGAGATGTTTGAAGTTGGTGGCCTGTGATACTTACCAGTACACCAACCCCCCAACTCCAAATGAACTAGGTGATGTTTGGTGGAATTAAAGTTGTAATAGGTGTGATTGTTGAATTGTGTGAACTACCTCATAAAATTTTAAATTGTTGGAGAGGAGGGCATTGGTCGCATAAAAAATAGTAGCACCAGTTGCCAAAGATATAAATGGTGCTTGAACTACATTGGAGAGAGAGATTGGCGCCTAACTATCATCAAGGGAGTAGGGGCGCCAATTGCAGGAGAGAGGAGCGGCGGCGGGCACAAAATAGAGGAACAAAACAAGAAAATTGGCCTAGATGTACTTATATATAAGTTTTAGGCTATGTAGAATATGTTAGGTATTCAATCCTATGCTAATAAGTAAATGGTCTATAATTAAATATAGAATATCCTAAGGTATCCTGTAGAATATTTTATAAGATTTTTCTTTCAAGTATAATGAATCTAGAAGTTTATGAATCTAGACCATAGTTTTAAAAGGCGAGCGCCTTGTCGCCATGGCGAGGCAGTAACTCCATTACAGGTGCCAAGGCGAGGGTTTCCCGATGGAGTCGCCATTGCGTCGCCATTCTCGCCTTTTGGGCTGTGGCGAGGCGTCGCAATGGCGCGCCTTTAAGAGAAATCCGTTTATAAAATCACAAATTATAAAGAAATCGATTGAATTAAGTACCTTACGATAGAAGATGAACCCTAATTTGAAGCCACCAACATCAGATCTGCAAAAACAAAAGCACAACAAATCTGAAAAATCAAAATCATGAAGAGAACACTAATTTGAACCCTAATTCTATGTTATTCCACAATTTCAAAGTCAAAATCAATCTTAACCATAGAAGAAAAATGGAGATAATAATTTTGTAAATTATGGTAAGGATTTCGTAGAAAAATGAAGTCCCTAATTGTTTGTTTGCATGTTGGAGATGGGTTAGTCTTCACTTTGAGCTATTGTAGAAAAATCGAGTCTCTGTTGTTTGCTGTATTCGTAGAAAAATTACTATAATTTTGTAGCTTTTTTTTAGAGGTGGAGGTTATAAACCGCCGTTAAAAATTATTATAATTTTCTTGTTTTTTTTTCAAGTTGTGGAGGTTATAAACCTCCGTTAATTACATAATAATTTTATGTGGGTTTATAACCTTCGTAAATTGTTGCAATTAGGGAGGTTACTAATACCCTCCGTTAAAAAACCTCCACAAAATACCATTTTTTGTAGTGAATATAATTCAAAGTGCATTTGGCTTCGAAAACGTTTGGACATTATCAATTATTTATAGGGGTATTGAATAATAACATGTAAACGATTTGCGTGAGAAAGAATAATTATAATTAAAACCTTGGCTGATGTCGTTTGGCGGCTTGTATTTATTAAAGTTGAAATTTATATCTTACTAATAAAACAAGTTCCTATTTCAACTAGCTTGCTGGAAATTGCGTCTTATATTGTTTGTAAGACTAAATTTTATGATATTTATAGCAAATTAGTCTTTATAATATTTTTATTTTATTACATATTTCATTATAATACTATTATTCAGGTAAATAGCGCCGCAGTCCAAAAGGCGAGCGCCGCGCCGCTATGGCAAGGTGACACTTCCTCGCCGCGGTGCGCCGCACGCCATTTAAAACTATGATCTAGACCCATATTCACTTGATATTCTTTTTTTGCTAAGTAAGTGAAAATTTTAAATTTATCAGCATAAAGGGTATGCTGGTACGAACAATTGAGTAGCACAAAAATAGTTCTCACAGATTATGTAGAGAACTGATAAAGTTGACTAAGGCCTCCACATTGTAACAATTATGTATCCCTGCCTTTGGTTGGGAAAATAAATAGAAAGGTTTGACAACATAAGATGGTAGTGGAGGGAGATGGTTGTTGGTAGTGTAAGTCCAAAATTAGCTTTTACTTTTACTGATGGGTTAGTTGCTGAAGGGCATTGAGGCATTGAAGTGATGACGAGTCATTCAGAATGCGCTAACCTGTTCCTGATGGTCTCAGTTGGACCTCTTTTTGCTAATTACAACTTATTGTAACCAGGGGCGAAACCAGGATTCCGGGCTAGGGGGAGCCTATTTATATTTAAGGGGGAGTCCGAGCTAGGGGGAGCCTATTTTGGTCCAGTTGTCCACACTTTAAAAGAAGAAGTGTAAAGAATTGAGGACTCTATTGTAATATCATGAATATTACTAGTAGTATACTAGGAAAAACTTAAATTTGAGGGAGAGCCCGGGCCCCCTGGCTTCGCCCATGACTGTAACAATAGTTTCTTATAGGATGGAAAATTAATGTCTCCAAATTAGTGATTTGTTGTGTTATTGACATGAAAGATCTGCAAATCAGAACTTGTCAGATTCTGATAGGTCTTTGATGGGATTCCCCCCTAACCTGCAGGTCAAATACCAATAGTTGAAAAGAGGGGCATGAAGTTACACGTGGAATTTAAAGTTCAAACTAGAGTTCAGGGTTGATATTTTACTTGAATCGTGTGTGTCATTTGACATGCAAATGTACTTACACTTTCACTTTGTTTCCTTTTACCAGGATGTGGTTCCACAGACCTTTGAGAGCTGATGATTGGATATTGTTTGTGGTAAGAAGGAAAAGCTAAAAGTACTTATGATAATTTTTAAGAATAGTCATCCCTTTACTAGTGGTTTCCATTACTTGCAGCCTTAGTTCTTACTGTTTATCATTTTATAGATCCACAGTCCGGCTGCTTATAATGCACGTGGCTTTGTCTCAGGCCAAATGTTTAATAGGAAGGGAGAGGTAAAGTACTAGATCTGAGAAGTGTTAATCTATGAGCTGCCAAAGTGTTTTACATTCGTTATATTTTCTTGCTTTGATGATGTGCTTATTTTTAATGCTTGTTGATCTCCAGCTCGTAGTGTCATTGACTCAAGAGGGCTTATTGAGGCCAGCCAGAAAACCACCTGCATTCCGACCAAAGCTCTAAATCATGCCAGGTTGAATGAAAAAAGAGGACTAGTTATTATATGTTCATTGACAGTACAACTGCAGAACAGCTCAAATAAGTCCTATAGAGGCCGCAAATGATAATAAAGATAGCTGCTTAACTTGTGGATGAGTCCAGATATAATTGTATCTATATTTTATTATACAGAACCACCTGCCATTGTGTCTGTACCTCTCACTTCACCTTTATATATTAGTTCCCCGCCAAAAGAGGCGTTGAAATTGTTACATTGATCGACCTACGATTATTAAAGTAAAATTATTTTTGTCAACAAGTTTCATCATATGCATTCACTATTAGAATAAAAATGTTGCAAACAATGCTTTGGTTAAATTTCTATAGTTTCACTCATTTATGGACACTCTCTTTGTTTCAGAAAAGTTCTTCACTGTAATTTCATGCATGATTGAGTTTCTGGGCTATTTAGAAGTGAGCTCTCACCTGTTTGCCTTATTCGTTTATAACTAACTACTCAAAGGCAAATTAATTTATCCACACTTTGCAGTGTCAAAACAAGAATCTGAATTTATTGTCAAACTCATATTAGATGTATTCATTTACCATTTTTCAAAACCATAAAACGAGCTCATTGCACTGGGATCTAATTAGTTTGGGATTAAGGTGATATTCATTGAATTAGCCGGAAAACAGCACTGGATTTTTTTTGTGTGGACAAAATCCAAGTTTATGAGTTGAAGTTGAATACTGAAAAGAAAATATTTGAAATACATCTCCAGACCAAACTACTATCTCCTCTCATTTTGTCGATTAGTAACAAGTAGTATTTTGTACATGGTATATACATTGAATTTCTTTATTAACTCCAAATCTATCAATTTCATAATTTCTTTCTAATTCATTTGAGGGGAAGAAGAAAACTGGAATCTATACATTTGATTCACAATTTTTCTATGCAATCAAAAAGTTCATGAAGCCAAATCTATTTTAAGGTTATTTTTTACGTATAACATGTTGTATAAAGATATATATATATATTACATATTAAACACGGTTATACAAATATATAAATAATGTGTTTGTATGTGAATCCACACATTCTTCTTTCACATTCCCAATTGGTTCATCAATTGTGATTGAATTCCCCAGCAAATTCTTAGTTACTTTTACATTAAGCAATATATGGAGTTACTATAGATATAACAGTTCCCTTCAAATTGATAAGCTTGTGGGTCTCTGATTTGTAGCGCACAAGAACAAACATGGAACCAGTGTATTCCGAATCAGAGAATTTTGTTGAGACAGAAAATACATTGGATAATGACCAGTCTGTTGAGGTTGAGGACAGTGGGTCGGGGGGAAATAGCGAGTTGGATGCAGAGGTATCATCATTAATTCCCGGGCTTCCTGATGACATTGCACTTTTCTGCTTGGCAAGGGTTCCTCGAAGGTATCATGTGCTTCTGAAGTGTGTCAAGAAAATGGAGAGACTTGATTTGTGGTGAAGAGTGGTACTCCTACAGAAATAAACATCATCTCCAGGAAAGTTGGATTTATGCCTTAGGTAGAGACAAGTCTGAACAGTTGTGTTGTTATGTTTTGGACTCAACTCGATTAAAAAGTGGATGGAAGCCCATTCTAGGACTTCCACATCGCTGCATAAGGAGAAAAGGTGTAGGCTTTGTAAGTGTTGGGGAAGAAACTATTCCTTTTCGGTGGATGTGGTTGGATTGAAGATGCTACTAACGAAGTCTATTGCTATGATGCTGCCATGAATAAGTGGAATCAAGCTGCTTCCTTGGTGGTTCCAAGGTATTTTTCCAACTTGTTTTCATGGGAGCATTTTGAGTTTTTGAGTTAACCTAGTAATATTCACTTGACAATTTTTTTGGGACTTCAATTTCTAAATGCCTGTATGTTCTTTTTCCTGAGAACATTGTTATTGTCACGTTTTGTCTATCTCCCACAATTTTTGTATATCCTTCTAGGATTATTAATCTTTACAGAAATTAGATCTGTAACAGAACTTATAGGTTAGGCCTCGGAAGACCTTTAGAGCATGCATGAGTTGATTGCTTAGTGCCATGAGAAACTCTTTGGCTCCTCTGCTTATGGGGTTTTTATCCACAGTGGTTTTTTGTTTTTCCTCCAAGCTAGGTGTCTTTCCCTTTTGGTGCATTTATACTGTTTTATAATTTTTTTCATGGTTACAACCAAGCAGCCCCGCCCTTATCCTACTGATGAGAATAAGAATCTTATCATTTACATATTAGTATGGTCATTCAAGTTAGCCTTCTGTTTTTCTTTCAGTTGCTACTGTGTATCTGAAGTTAGATGAAAAAATCTATGCAATTGGCGGCATATGGCCAAATTCTAGTAATTTACCTTCCTGGGAGACTTACAACGTGGAAACAAGAAGTTCGATTTTGCATGAAAAGCCTAACATTTTCCCTGATATTGAAGATTCTATAGTCTTGGATGGGAAAATTCACATTCGCGGCAGTTCTTCTTCTCTATCTTCTTTAGTGTCTGCATTTGTGCAGAAGAAGAAGAAGCTTCAGAAAGTTAGTAAATAAAATTCTGAGGAATCAAACGAATTTATAGCCTTGGAACTTGGAAGTACTGTTTCTGAAGGTTTGCAACCCTTCTGAACAGTCACTTTAAAACTGGTGGGAAAATAAATTTCTGGGAAAGAATTCCGCGTCGGCGCCGCGGCGCCAAATGTGCTGCAGCTTTCAGGACTTCCGGCGCCGCGGCGCCGTCGACGTGATTTTCGACGGTGCTTGCCTCGGGTCAATAAATAATAATTAATTAAGGACAATTTGATCCAAAAAGATCGACGTGATTTTCGACGGTGCTTGCCTCGGGTCAATAAATAATAATTAATTTAGTAATTAAGGATAATTTGATCCAAAAACATTATCAATCAATCAGAAAATTTGACCAAAGACGAAGCCGGGCGACGATGACATCGCGAGGGGAGACCCTCTTCTTAACCCTTTAGCAACAAGGAGTACTTCTACTTTTAAGTAGAGAACTTTTCTTTCCACTACCGATGAGGGACAAATGCTTATTTTAATAAACAAAAGGGACAACTCACTTTTTTCCCTCCCTCCATTTCCCATTTAACCTATCATTGAAACCCAACACAGTCTTCCGGTACCAGGTTGATGATGTGGCAAAGGGATATTAGGGAATGGGTGGCAGTGGGGAGATTGTCACCCCTATTGACAAAGCCTTCCTGTCGGCTTGTGGCTGTTGGGAATAATATCTTCATTATTGGGAAGGGCCTTAGCACAGTCGTCTTTAATGTTGTAAACGCAAGGAACATGGATGGTGTGTTAGTGAGCACTTCCATTCCAAAGTCAATATTTGATGATGATGTAATAAGTTGTAAAGAAATCACAATCTAAGTGTAGGAATATCAGAGTGTAACGGCTTGCTGTGACTTGTTAATGTTCTTTACTACCATCAGTCACACATCTGCTTCGCGTGTGATTCAAATTTATCAAAGGGCTCATAATCAACTGGCCTCATGGGCCGGACTCTCTCTGTAGTTATACGAGCAAAATCTGTTATATCTGTATTTAATGGATTTCATGCCTTGTACACATACTGCTGGATTTCCATTGAGAGCATTCAGGTTTGATGGGGAATTGTCTTCATTTGTATCATACTTGCTTCTCTAAAATGCTTTAGCTATTGACTGAAAAATGCCAACATGTTAACTTTGTAGCATGTGGCAGGGCTATAGATAGATTGCGAGCTTCATGAGTATCATATCAATTAATCAATATATTGCTATCTCTTTTATTCTGACTTTGCTTCATTAGACTCACATAGGCAGACTTTACTTTAATGAACTCATGAAGTTCAACTGTCCGAGTAACCTTCTTAATTACTATCATTGGCATCAATATGTTGGACCATTTGCAAATCCATCAGCCAACCAGCCTGACGACCACCATCGACTGGCGATAAAGCTGGAAAATGCTTGTCTAAATAGCATGGCAAAAATCATAATCTTAATAAAAGGGCTTATTTCAATACATCTTTCATTCACTAACCCTACTAACATCATCAAGAAATGATTATGATACAAAGCAGAAATCATGATCTTGTTGATTTTGGTCAGCAAAAGCTTATCTTTCCATCATGATTTGGCATGACAGTAAGTCATTTTCCGTGGAAAATGTTTTCTAATGTTGAAAGGTGATTTGATTAAAAATAAGTCATAAAGATTGATAATAATGTCTAAGTTTTAGTTGGAGCAAGTAAAATGAAACTAAAAGTTGAGTAAGAAAAATAACTCTGCCCATTTTCTCCATTTTGGTGGAAAATGTTTTCCTTGGAAATGACTTCCTACATATATAACCAAACACCTGAAAAATGACTTCTATCATCTAAAATTCTAAATACACCCTCAGTTACAATATAATGTGTCCCTTAAGTGTGGCTGCTCTTGGTTGGAACTCCGTTTCTTGAGAATAAGTCTCATGAATTTTGCAGCAGTTCGCTCTATTTAGCATAACCTAAGCTACATCTACGATACCATACCAAGCAGATTTATCAGGGGCTCATCAACTCGTCCTTTTCCTTTTAAAGGCAGGATGGATGACTCCGTTGCATGATTGTAGTTTATCGATCCTTCTCATACATTCCTTCATCCTATTCAATGCAACAGGTACGGCAGAAGATTCTCCGAAATCTTCTGTTTAAGGCGCTGTACTTTCTCAGCTTCTTTCTGCTCCTCTCCAGCTAAAAGGGCAATATTACCGGATTCAATTGGTCCTCCAACATCTGCAATGAGACCAAGATAAATGACAAACCAAACAAAGAGTTCCTGAATACAGTAAATTAGTGAACTATAAGGTAAACGATCTTTGGACAAGCACATTAAACTTTGTACAGCACGGTTTGATGCTCCTAGTAATGTCAAAACCTAATGAGAAGATTAATTTAGCACTCATTGCACCGTGTAAATAATTCTAGCCTTGCACGCTCAAACATATGCTGGAGAACTTGCTATGTGGAAGTAGTGAACAACCTAGAAGAGAATATTGAGCAACCATTCATTAATCCTAAAGGTACATGCCCCAGGGCTTTGGTTCACCATATGTGGGTTAAGGGCATGCCAAGAGCTCGAACTCTGCAACGGATAAAACCTGATATTTAATTGGAGAAATGAGAGGGTCTGAGCGATTCACGATCGAGGTTTGAACCGTGCAAGTAGCTCACCCTCGGGGATTCCTTGGTTATCCAAAAAAAGAAGTGCAAGAGATAAACACAGTACCATCTCCATTCTGCACAATGATTCAATGAGTTGGAGAAACACAGATAGAAAGTTCCAAAACAACCAAGATTCCTCTTTAACTATATTTCCGTCCAATCCAGTGTGTGGCACATTGATACAATGAATTACTAGATTCCTGAAGATCAAAATTTTAACGAACCCCTTTTCCAGGTTAACTATTCTTATTATGTTATGGGAACATGCTAACTGAAGGGTTTAATTATAAGAGGACTTCTCATTTAACCAGAAGCATGAGGAGACAACTTTTTATACATAAGGAGACACCTGATCCTCTTTCAAAGTCATTCAGGACGCCATTCTCCCCAATGTGCTTTGAAAATATTTGGACGATAGGGTTCGTCTTACACCACAAACATAGAACCTGAAGAAACTGTACCAGCATGACTAAAACGTAATCTCAGTTACTTAATATTTGTCAGTATAGATTTTGAACTTAAGCATGCCCTCATTTCTATAAACGAGTATCACTAAGGCTAAAATCATACGCCCCGGTCCGTTTTACTTGTCATTTTTTTCACTCCTTAGAAAATATCTAAAAAAATAATTTAACTAAGTAGGCATTTGGATATGGGATTTCAGCGTTCGGACATGCGATTTCATCTCACGATTAAAATTCCATATCATCCAAAAAGGCATGATTTGGGATTCCAAATCATAATTTCAAAATTTTAAAACGTAAAAGTTACCCATAAATTTACAACAACAACAACATACCCAGTGAAAATCCAACAATGTGATGTTTGAGGAGGGTAGAATGTACACACACCTTATTCATAAATTTATATTTTGTAAAAAAATAAATCATAATAAGTTGATAGATATATTTATCAATCATTTTTATGAACAATTTATATCAAATATTAAGAGATGTACAAGTTGGTAGTATATTTACAACAAATTTAGGAGGTGTATTCAATTAGGATTTTAAAAGACTATTTTGGGATAAATAAGTCTTGTGGTATTCAATTAAGACTTTTAAATAATCTAAACAAGTCTTGTGGTATTTAATCAAGACTATTAGGATTTTTCTAAACAGAATGTCCAAATCTAGTGGTATTAAATCAGGATTTTAAACAACAAAAAGTCTTTTGATATTAAAAAATTTGGTGATTTCGAAAGATTTTTTTCTTAATGGAATTTGTTGGACTTTTTAGTGGGAGTATAAATATCAAACCCTCTAAAAAATCTCATCCTTGTGGACAAGTTTTTTTTTCTCAAGACTGTTTTCTCTCTTCTCCCTCTCTCTTCTCTCTCGATCAGTCATCAACACAGTGACCAACAATGTGGAGAAGAGCTTTCTTTATACTCTTAAACAGACCCTTTTCTTCACAACCTGAAATACCCGGTTTATTTTCCTTTCTACAACCTTCAATTTTATCCTTAAAAAGAACACAATCACCCACAACAATCCCATTAACCTTAACACATGAACACAAATCCAATCTTGAACTCACTCTTCAAGATTCCATCAACAACACAGTGACTCAACTGGTGACAAACATAAGCAATTTAGGTCTCCAATTGGATGTTCCTACCTATGATGCTATAATTGAAGCGTCGATGTCATGCCAAGATTTTCAGTTTGCATTTTCTATATTTAGGGACATGAGAGAAGCAACAATACCTGACTTGCAAGGGAGTTACTTGACGATCATAACTGGTTTAAATCTATGCATGCAAGTTGTTCGCTGAAATACCAGTTAGAGAAATTAACATGGAAAATTCATGTGGTCTTTTCAAATCTTTATAAATCTTTTAAAATTCAAACATAAAAAAAAATCATTGTCTTTTAAAATCTGTTAAGTAATTACATTTTTAAATAGTCTTTTAAAATCCACTGGACTTATTTATCCCAAAATAGTCTTTTAAAATCCTAATTGAATACACCCCTCTTACTCTTAGTAACCATGTGTGAGGATTATATTAAAGAGTATTACACTACAACTCATGTTCAATTTTTCATCTTATTGAACTAAAGTTTGATCAATTGATGTTGTATTTTTTAGAAAGATCTTCTAGTAACGTATTATTAATTTTGTTATGAACTATAACTTACTTATTTGGTAAGATTGTATAAGAACTGAAAAAGTTTTGATGATTTTCACAACTTGTGAGTTTTTATGTTTATAAGAAAAAAATACAACTTAAGAAATCCAAATTGCATGTCCAAACAAAACTTCAACTTCAAATCATCATGATTTCAAATCATGTCCAAGCGTATCCTAAACTATCTTAATTTATTCTTTGATTTCATTTAATACTACCCTCTTTTCACTACATCTCTCTTCACATTTATAGAGTAAGTGTCACAACCCCGGTATGCTAAGTAAATTTTTCGCACACAAAAGGCGTGATGGCAATTGGCAAACGGTGGTGTGACAGTAAGAGTGAAGATGGAAACTAATAGTTAATTATATCTTAATTTTCTAAAATGATAAAAAAAAAAAATTACCATCTAATCATCTATTATTAATAAGATCGACAAGAAAAGTGAACCGGAAGAAGACAATAAGTTTGAATTAAAAAATAAGAAAGTTGGATGGACTAGCCACTTATTTCTTGGATCACTTTTTAATGTAAACTTAACAATTAAAATGTAATTGAAAATAATCATTTTTTTTGTTATAATGACCTTTTGTTCTTATCTTCTTCATTTGAAAGCGACAGATTCAACACTTTATAATATTTTGAGTTGTCACAATTCAATATTTAGTAGTTTTTTATGGAGTTTTGAGCTGAGTTTGAACTAATCAAACTTCAGAAATTTTTCATCAAGTTTTGAAGTGCAATTGTTCAAGCTCAAATATTATTTAATGAAGTTTGAATAGTATAAAGTTCAGAACTTCATGAAAATTTCAAGATATTTATTTAAAGTATGAATTAATAAGCTTCAAACTAAGAAATTTTCGTGAAACTTAAATTATGTAGTTCAAATTTCAAAAAATTTAAATTCTATAGTTTTATATTTGGAACCGGCAAAAGTTCAATATATTTCCAATTCAATTTCTATAGTTCGTCTTAAAGAATTATATGTGTCTCTAAATTTGTTTTTCGATGCAGGATATATGTTTCTTTTGTAACATTATGTTGGTGTTATAGTGGATTTATGAGAATAGTATATAACTATCACTAGTGCTTAGAAAGAATAATCAATTACAATTTTAATATAATAGACTTGAAGCCACATCAGTTGTCACAACATCAATAAGTGTTGATGATCTTGATCTTCGGTCTTTGATCCTTCCTTGAAGTCTTGAGATATTGGTTGAAACTGCAGCAAGCCCCTTGAAAATAACAATAACAATATGTTTAGAATCTGAAAATATAACAAGATAATTGGCTTGCTGAGTCGACCAAATTCTTGATCTATCATTAAGATAATATTGTCTCGTATATCCCTTCAACGGTGTAATGACAACTTATCTCCCAAGATAAAACAACAATCAAACAAATGAGCAAAGGGAACTCAAGTGTTCGCTAGAATAGAAGAATATTTGAGTGTGTAAGATTGCAAGAAAGGAAGAGATTTCATCAAGTATGAAATCATCCAAGTGTAGAGAGTATTTCTCTTATGTTCATTGTGTATATTGTGTCTCACTTCTCAAATCTGAAATAAGGCATGGATTATATAGTTTAAGAAGGAGGGGAGGTGTTAATGACTGTTAAGAGGGTTGTTTATGAGGCTCAATGAAGAGCTAAAACGTTCAGAAATAAGTGCCCAACGTTCCAACAACTTAATGACATTAAACCTCTGAAAAATGTCCGCCGCGCCTCGCAGATCTCCGCGCGCCTAAACTCCCGAGAGTTGCGCTGCCTCGCACTGAAGCCTCGCGCTTCCGTAAACTTCCGACCAAGCGTAATTATAATAAAGTCTGGGGTCCAAAAAGATAATGTCAGAACAGCCCCGCAGCCCGACCCGGACCGGGCGGGTGGTGATGGCGCGCGTGTGGGCCTAGTCTTGAACCCAAGCACACATAGGTCCTCCCTCCTTCAAACACATGGGTTACCCTTGGGGTCCCAATCCCTTATTTAATTTAGAGACTTATAACATGAACAAATCTTCCTTTTACTACCGATGTGGTAGATTTGTCACACACCACTCTTCCATGTCTCAAACACCTTACTTCACGGATCAATATCTCTTCCATTTCTCAATGGAATTTGACGATTCTTGGCCCTACGGATATCTACTCACTTAGTATATTACACACATGTAAAGAACCAGGTTCTCCAACATGTGGAACCATGATGTTTAATTCATTGAAGATGGGCGGACCCAACCTCCACCAAAGGCAAATTTCCAACAATCCCCTCTTGGAAGAGATTTTGGTGCACACACATGGTGCCTTCTTTCAGCAATCTTTTTGGAGGATCAATGTTGCATCTGGAGAGGTAGTCGTAGCTTTGAACCTTCCATAGTAGAATACTATCAGACATATTTACTGCGCAGTGAACGTGATGTCTTGAACCGTCAGTGTTTAGTATATGCCAAGACAATGATATCAACACAACATCTTTCCTACTCAATCCTTCTTTATCTTATGTCCGTCGTGAGACGTGGACACACTTGGATTCTTAATTGCGTTCATTTGAGGCATCCTCTCCTCGCACTTAAATAGGTGGTTTCCTACAAGGTATCCTGCAATACCCCACTTTACAAGTGTTAGGCACCATTAAAAGTTTCTCAAACCTAACCTCAACTGTTGAGGATCATTAAAGGTTTTGGAAGCTTAACATTTACCCCTTCTGCAGGTAGCACTTAATGTCTATCACGGGAATGGCCTTGAATTATGTTTGTTAAGAAACCATTATCCAAAGTGTTCTTGCTTTCATTGAAGCGCTCAACTGAACCTTTACCGTTTAGTTTTTCCATTGAACCTTATCCCTGGGATCTCCAGTCAGTAAGGTTGGGTGTCCACTATATCGATTATTATTGATTGGGTTTTAAGCCAATTCCCCTAGACAGGCAGAACCTTTGATCTGTGAAGGTCTACTATATTCTCATTTGATTAGTAATCAAGGAAGCGTTACCCGTGAAGATCAACTGTCATTCGGTCTTATGTCTGCGACATATATATTTAGACGCCGTCATTCGTGCTCTCACAGTGTCAAACTAGAGCAGACACGAGTTATTCCCAAGAAGGGACATCCTCTAAGTAGTTGTGAAGTTACTCAACTTCTCATCATCATTTGTGCGAAGCGATGAACTCCGATTCCATCATGAATCGGCCGATGCAAGATTTTCTTAGTGAATTATCCTAAGACACACCATGCACATTTGGTGTTCTTCAGGCCTTATGTCCAGTTTGCATTTTGTTCTCCCAGAACCACTGGACATCAAGAATATTATAAATCATAGGCGAATAATTCAGATGTCGTCACATCTGACTTAACGCCTTCTGTTGATCATTTCCAGAATCACGAGTGAACCTTAGTTCAACTGGTTCTTCTGTTATGAACCAAGACTAGGTCAATTGCAGTGTGACCTGAGCATATCTCTCCTGACATATGGGTGCACCATGATTTCAAATCCATTAGTGACTTCAACGAGACTGTCTAGCTCCTCATAGAGGAGTTTGGAATCAGACTAATCCGTTAGATGTCTTAGGGATTCCAAACCTAAGATGTCATATGCAATATCCATATCCTTTCATGTTGAAACATATATCTCAGGAGAAATGTTTTGTGCCAAAACTTTAGGCATGTTTCAGCCCGCACAGAAATTTGACAAGCAGACAGACTTTCTTCTCTTTCTTGGAACCTCAAACCTCACTGGTTGTTTCGTATTACTTTCTTCTTCCACTTCCAGACTTATGGTTTTCCAACTGTTGGCTTTTTAATATCAGAGTAAATGTTTCTATAGTCAGATTCATTATTTCTGTTCTATCTGAAACTCCCAGGAACAAAATGTAGAAATTTCCGGGACCATAAGGGATTTCAGGAAGAAGCCCAACAATACTCAAACCCAATTCTCCTGTTTAAGAGGATTATCTTAACATCCATGTCACGTATCCTTATGCGGAGTTCTATTAAGAATCGCATTAGCGGTAAGGATCGTCTTGCATCTCGACGCATAAGTCCGCAGCTAACACCATTTAGTCTGAGGTGAGTAAAGAGCAGTCGTTGGATCAACAATGTTTCACATTCTCTCCCTCTATCACTACGAATTTCTCAATCCGTAGATTTTAACTTCGCTCAAGCACCGCACTCGCCTCGAGGCGCGCGGTTCTCGAATTTGGCCTGTCAGCGCGTGGCCTGCAGGAGGCGCCGCGCCGAAACTCGAGAGTTTCTGGCGTCGCCGGCGCCGCGGCCCTGTAGGGAGGCGCCGCGGCATTTCTGACTCATTTCATCTTTGTTCTTCAACAAAGGATACAATACGTTATATCATCATCAATTAAGATCACGACGTACTTATCTCCCCCCTCTATTTGTACAAACTTTAAATCACCCAAGTAGGTGTTACTAAGTTATAGAGGAGCGGTGCTTCTTTCTCTAATCCTTTGATGGAACGGAAAGGTAATTTTGCTTCTTCGCCTACCTCACATTTATTTGAGGGTTTATGGCGACAGGCGACAACAATCTCAACTTCATTTTTTTTGAATGACTTTCTATTTAGCGTGTCTTAATCTATGATGGCATAGATGCACGGATTACAATCATATCATCCACTTTTCAACTTCGTTGGCCTTTGAATGAACTTCTGTTTTAACGTGTCTTAATCTATGATGACATAGATGCACGGATTACAAATATATCCATCCACTTGGCTACAGTTTTACTGTACCACTTTTGGTTATTATTGACATGTGGGACATGAGGCGAAAGACTCAAGCCATATTATCCAATAGTGTCCTTGAAACCAAGTTTAGGACATGTATCACCTCGTTTAAGAGTGATCCCATTCCTTAAGTCCTTTTGAGGACAACTTCTTTAATTTCTTCTATTTAGAAGGTAGCGTTGCTTCGCATGAACAACCTCTTGCCCGTGGTTAGCGCGTAACCGGATCATATGTGATCTATACTCTTTGGCCCACTCCAGTTGCCTTGGTAGACTGAGTTTCCTATTTTCTTTTCTGCCTTTCTTTTGGCCTTCAGATCTATTGAGATCTTGTAACTCTGAACCACTCCAGTCGCCCGGAGGCTTTGTATGACTAAGTGTCTAACATTGTCAAGTCATGTGACGGATCTTCTGTCGTAAATGGTGACTGGATTCTCACTAGTCCTCTAGTCCTTGTCTTTAGTCCTCTAGTCATTGTCTTTAGTCCTCTTACATGCTTAGAATTGTCCATAAATCATTTTATTACAATCTAAGTCCATATCTTTTAGGCCGTTGTTTATAACAGTCCAATATTCCTTTGAAAGATAAGTGAGATTAAACATTCTGATTTTAAGGCGTAGGGAATATAAAGAAATACTTTCATATTTTTAGCCATATTCAGTTCATTTTAATCAGTCCTATTTTAATCTCATTTTTTACAAGGAATAACTAATTAACTCACACCTTTGAGATTTGGCCCACGTTTGTCACGTGTCCAAATCCTCCTTACCATAAGATGGAGGCTTCTTCTTAGAAGATGGATGATTTCTGCTACAAGATGAACCATCATCTCCATCCTTCTCCTCAAGTTCCAATTGACATCCTCAGCCTTTTGTGGACACTTGTTTCCACCACTCTAGGGAGCGTTGACAACAATTCTTTCTTGACAATTAGCCTTGCCAACAAGACTATCAATACCATCTTTAAGTTGAAGATCAATGATTGAGATCTCACCTTTGACGAAATAGATTTATAACTGTCGTCAAAGAGAGATCCAAACTCGGACCAGAATTGTTGGCCCTCCTCTTTCTAGCACTAGTACAATATTATCTTAAGACTGTTGGTGTTACAGTGGATTTATGAAAATAGTATACAACTATCACTAGTGCTTAGAAAGGATAATCAATTACAATTTCAATATAATAGGCTTGAAGTCTAACATCAGTTGTCACAACATCAATAAGTGTTGATGATCTTGATCTTCGGTCTTTGATTTTTCCTTGATGTCTTGAGATCTTGATTGAAACTGCAGCAAGCCCCTTGAGAACAATAATAACAATATGTTTAGAATCTGGAAATATAACAAGATAATTGGCTTACTGAGTCGAACAAATTCTTGATATATCCTTAAGATAATATTGCCCCGTATATCCTTTCAACGGTGTAATGGCAACTTATCTCCCAAGATAAAACATCAATCAAACAAATGAGCAAAGGGAACTCGTGTTCGCTAGAATAGAAGGATCTTTGAGAGTGTAAGATTGCAAGAAAGGAAGAGATTTCATCAAGTCTGAAATCATCCAAATGTAGAGAGTATTTCTCTTATGTTCATTGTGTATATTGTGTCTCACTTCTCAAATCTGAAATAAGGCATGGTTATATAGTTTAAGAAGGAGAGGAGGTGTTAATGAGCGTTAAGAGGGTTGTTTATGAGGCTCAATGAAGAGCCAAAACGTTCAGGAATAAGTGTCCAACGTTCCAACAACTTAATGACATTAAACCTCTGAAAAACGCCCGCAGCGCCGCGGCCCTGCAGGCTGGCGCCGCGACGCCTAAACTCCTGAGAGTTGGCGCCGTGGCCCTGCAGCCGCGGCGCCTTCCAGAAACTTCAGGGACCAAACTGTAATTATAATAAAGTCTGGGGTCCAAAAAGATAATGCTAGAACAGCCCCGCAGCCCGACCCGACCCGGATCAGGCGGGTGGGCCTAGTCTTGAACCCAAGCACACCTAGGTCCTCCCTCCTTCAAACACATTACCTCTTGGGGTCTCAATCCCTTATTCAATTTAGAGGCTTATAACATGAACAAATCGTCCTTTTACTACCGATGTGGTAGATTTGTCACACACCACTCTTCCATGTCTCAAACACCTTACTTCGCATACCAATATCTCTCCCATTTCTCAATGGAATTTGACGATTCTTGGCCATACGGTCATCTACTCACTTAGTAGATTACACACATGTAAAGAACCAGGTTCTCCAACATGTGGAACTATGATGTTTAAGTCATTGATTATGGGCGGACCGAACCTCCACCAAAGACAAATTTCCAACACATTAATATTCGAACCAACTTACACGTACTTTAAGCTATAAATATATGTTTCAAATAATTCGACACAATAAAATTTAGAAATATAAGGAAAAAAGAATTTAGTATCTTCTATGTTTACCTGAATTTGAACCTTATCCCTAATTTTGTACCTACTTCATTGATTACGACTTCACACCCTTCTATCATTCTATGCACGTTACAAGTTGAAAACTTTTTGTGATTTTTTTTATATTAAAATTGTAAAGATTTTTTTTAGAAATAACAAATTTCTCAACTAATAAAAGAAGATGTGACTTGTGTTAATACTTATACCGTAAAACCTTTATAAATTAATAATATCGAAACCACGTAATCTTATTAATTTATAGAGGTATTAATTAATCGATAAATTAATAATTTATTAATTTAAAGAGATTTTTTCCGATTCAACGAACCTACATTATTCTTCATGAATAAAACATATACATTGTATTGACTAATTGAATGATGTTCATGTACAATGTGAATAATTAAATATAATACATCCCCTAAAAAAAGTTCATTGTAGTACACAATACTAGTTAAAACTTAGTGCAAGTTCATGTATGGTAAGGACATCAACCACTATATAAACAATATCAAACATTATCCTAGTTATATTTGTAATTTTCGCAATTTTTTGTTGCAGTATGAGAACGCAACACCGGAGCTTTTGGATGCAGTAAGAAAAGTTAGAGATGAAATACACCTAGATTTAAATTTAAAGAAGAAACAAACAACAATAGAATCATATTTTACTAAGTTATCCTAGATATATTTGTAATTCTATAGAATTATTAATTTATAATATTGAAGGGACCGTAAATTTATATAAGGGTCTTTCGAAAAATTATTATCTTATTAATTTATCGAAATTATTAATTTAGACCTTGGGCTCAAGTCGGGACCGAGAAAAATTATTATTTTAAAGAGGTTATTAATTTATTGAATATTAATTTATAGAGGTTCCGCGGTAATTGTAAGTATTGTTATCTTTCAAAAAAAAGGTCATTTTTCTTTCTAGAGGTAATAATGTAAGAGATAATTTCTCCACTTCTTCTCAGCAAACAAGTCTGGGTGGTGTAGTTGGTTATCACGCTAGTCTCACACACTAGAGGTCCCCGGTTCGAACCCGGGCTCAGACATTTTTTGCCTTTCTTTTTGTCTCCTACCACCAGTGTTTTCGCCATCGTTTTTGGTTTATCATCTACATTCGATAAAAAAAAAAATACAATTCTCCAACTCCTACCAACAAATTGAGAAGTGTGTTAAAATGTACTGCTGCCCACTCTCACCGTCTGCTCATTTTCTTTCTCCACAAACTTGTAAACATACTCAGTTGTTATTATATTCCTGTTATGCGATTGTTCATGCCTAACATACTCAGTACATCAGTACGACTGACGTCTCTTTTGTCGAGGGACGCTGCGTTTCATGTCCGCAGGTTCAGTTTAAAAAAATGACGGTTCACGCTGGTAGGTTGGTGGTTCAGTTGAAGGAGCACTCTATTTATTCCAGAGTTACAGTCTAGTCCCGGTATGATATTTTGACGTTTTCTTTAGAGGCTTGTAGACAAGTATACTGTGGATAGTGATTTTGTATGGTCTTGCCGGCCTTAGTAGGGATATGCATATACATATATATAAGATGGTTTTCTGAATAAGGATTTCATATAGCTTCTTTCGGCTCAGTCCGTGTTTAATTATGACTAGGGGTTGAAGGTACGAATGGCGGTACCCGGCGGGTGGGATTTGGGTACTCATCGCGGCCCTCCGATTTGGATCGTGACAATTAATGACTAATGAGGATCTGTAATTCAAAAAAAAATTGAAGAACGCTTTCAAAAAAGTATCGGAGATATATTGGTTTATTTGTAACTCATACATCTGAATTTTATTGGACTTAATTAGAAAAATATCCTAGACGGAGGCTTAGAGAGCTTTTCAATTATTTCCCCTAACATATACTCCCACATCCAATACATTTTCCAATATTAATTTTCAAAGGCCAAATAAAATTTTGAAATAAATAAATGCAGTATTCTGAAACGGTAAACATCTCGACATTTGTAGAGGAGTCTATTGTATTACAATATTTTATTATTTATATAAGATGGCGCAGAGAGAGGCAAAGCTAGCGGTTACGGCAGCGAAAAATAACGGTTTTTGAACGCCTATATGTGGAATTAGAGGAAAAATGTGGGGATAAGAATTTGTATAGCTTAGCCAAGGCGAGGGAGAGGAGGGCTCAGGACTTGGATCACGTGAGGTGCATCAAGGACGAGGACGACAAAGTACTGGTTGAGGACGCACATATTAGACGGAGGTGACAGTCTTACTTCCATAAACTCTTGAACGGAAAAAAGATAGAGACATTTTGCTGGGAGATCTGGAGGTAGGTACCAGGATTTTGGATATTATGAAAACGTTAAGGTTGAGGAGGTTCATGGAGTTGTTCGGAGGATGCGCAGGGGACGCGCGATCGGGCCTGATGAGATCCTAGTTGAATTTTGGAAAATCGCAGGTAAGGCAGATTTGGAGTGGCAGACGGAGTTGTTTAACGTCATTTTAAGACGGCGAGGATGCCTGAAGAATAGAGGTGAAGTACAATGATTCCTTTGTACAAGAACAAATCGAAGGGGAGGTGTCATGGTGTATGTTATTCGCAGAAGACATAGTCCTGATTGATAAGACTCGCAGCGGAGTGAACGCTAAGCTGGACGTTTAGAGATAGACTCTGGAGTCTAAAGGGTTCAGGCTGAGTAGGACAAAGACAAAATACTTGGAGTGCAAGTTCAGTAACGGGAGCGACCTTGAGACAAGCGTGGAGGTGAGGCTTGGTACTCAGGTCATTCCAATGAAATGAAGCTTCAAGTACCTCGGGTCTATTATCCAAGGGAATGGAGAGATTGATGACAATGTCACACATCGTATTGGGGCAGGGTGGATGAAATGGAGGCTCGCATCTGGAGTTCGATGCGATAAAAATGTACCACCAAAACTTAAAGGCAAGTTCTATAGGGTGGTGGTTAGACCAACTATGTTATATGGGTCGGAGTGTTGGCCGGTCAAGACTTCGCATACCCAAAAGATGAAAGTTGCGGAGATGGGGATGCTAAGATGGATGTGTGGGGTATACAAGGAGGGATATAATTAGAAATGATGATATCCGCGACAGAGTGAGAGTGGCCTTGGTGGAGGATAAGACGCGGGAAATGAGGTTAAGATAGTTCGGGCACGTACATGGGAGAGACACAAATACCCCAGTACGGAGGTGTGAGAGGTTGGCTATGGACGGGTACATGAGGGGTAAGGTAGGCTGATGAAGTATTGGGGAGAGGTGATTAGACGGGATATGGCGCAGGTGCGACTCACTGAGGACATGACCTTAGATAAGGGGTTATGGTGGGCACGTATTAAGGTAGAAGGATAGTAGGTAGTCTACCGTAGTCGTACCTACGCTTACAAACTGGAAGTTATAGTATAGCCTATCATACTAGTAGGCCCAGTATTGCCTTATAGTCCTTTGTCATTTGATTTATGCTGATATGTGTATTTTGTTTGTCTTATTTGCATTAGTTATTGCTTCTTTTTGCTTCCTTTTCTTTTTCATAATTTGATATCATGACTTACTCACTTTGTTTGTCTTACTTTGTTTGGGCTTGTACTTTGTCTTGAACCGAGGGTATCTCGGAAACAGTCGCTCTAGGTAAGGTCTGCGTACACTCTACCCTCCTCAGACCCCACATTGTGGAATTTAACTGGCCATGTTGTTGTGATTTTATCAAGTAAAAATTCAAATTTGACTTCTAAAATTATGAACTTGGAAAGGGGAATTGAAGACACAGAAATAAAAAAAAATGAATCAAATTAAGATGTGCCAAGAGCTGAATTTGCATTCATCCGTAGATAAGAAAAGGAGGAGTTATTACTTAAATGGTCATCCAAATTATGGAAATGACATATAAGTACTACTATTACTGTAACAACAACATATCTAGTGTAATTTTACAAAGTGGAGTCTGGGGGAGAGTGTATGCAGATATTACCCCTATCTTGAAAGGTAGGAAGACTGTTTCCAATAGACCTTTGGCTCAAGGAGAAAATAATTCAAAGCAGTTTTGAAAAAAAGATAAAGCAATATCAAAGCGGATAAAAGGAAAAAAAAAACAATAAATACAATAAAATAGTATGCTAAGTGAAGAACAAGAAGCAATAGATAATAACATAAATCGATGGATAAGAAACTATAAAAGAAATACTACGACTACTAATAAGGAAGGATAAGCAAGACAACACTCTACTATCTACCGACCTTCTACCCTAATATGTGTCATCCGCACCCTCCTAACTAAGATCATGTCCTCGATAAATTGTAACTGCATCATGTCTTATCTAATCATTGTTTCCCAATACTTCTTCAGTCTACCTCTATACATCTACCTCTCCTGAAGTCATTCATAGTCAACCTCTCGCATCTCCACATTGGGGTATCGTACATCTCCTCTTCATATGCCCGAACCATCTCAACCTCACTCTCCTCACCTTGTCCTCCATCGAAGTCACTTCCACCTTGTCCTGAATATCTTTATTTCTAAATCTATCTCTCCTAGTATGCTCATACATCCACCACTCATCTTATGTATGTGAGAGTTCTTGATAAGCCAACACTCCACTCCATACAACATAGTTGGTCTTACCACCATTCTGCAGAACTTACCTTTGAGCTTTGGTGACACCTTCTTATCACACAAGACTCCAGTCCAGATGCAAGCCTCCATTTCATTCACCCACACCAATACAATGTGTGACATCATCCTCAATCTCTCCATTTCATTTGATAATAAACCAAAGAAATGACATACAAAAGTCGTTTTTAAAGCTACACATATATGTGGATGTGTTAGTGCGTTCAGAAATCCTGGAAAGAGATTTCTAGATGCAATACTTCCGGGTGCCCTGATGTGGCTTTTACTCTTAGTGCGAGGGGCATATTTGAATTTTTTAAATGTTCAGGTGTATAGTTGAAACAAAAGATAACATTAGGAGCCTCTATGAGCCGATAGGTTAATAAAAGACAAATCACCAAGACTGCTAATTGTCTTTTTTTTTTGTTAAAAATATTATTCTTTTCGTCAAAGAAACCTTCTAAAAATAGCTTTGCCCAACTTTTGAAAGTCAAATGCAGGTAAGTTTTTTGAACAGTCACTTACCCTTAAATTTGATTGTTCATGTTAATTGGAACAAGTAATATAAAATTAAAAGTTTTAAGTTGTTGAAGAAGAAAAAAGACAACGAAAACAACTTTCTCACGGAAAACATTCTTACAAAAATGACTTCAGTCATACAAACACCCAATAATTTTGATTTTACTTTTAAGTATCTATTTATACATCAACTGAAACTAGTCATAACTCACCGTTAAGATCAGCTACGACAGCACATAAACAAATGGTGAATACAAAGAGGCAAACGAATCAACACCAACTACGCTTGAATATGGTGCTTTTCTCGGGTCAGTCGTGCTCTGAAAGACCCACAGAAAGTGTGATTCATGTGTTACAAAGGGTTTTTGCTAAAACGCTTTCTGAACTGTGATTGTAACTAGAAACGCCTAATGTCTTTTGGAGGCTTAAAGTGAAGAGGATGAGTTTCTGGCGTTGCATTTTCATCTTCTCTCCACATCTTGATGGTTTTATCAGCTTCACAACTGATCAGCCTTGAGCCAGTTACATCATATGTGAGAGCGTAGATGCCAGCCTCACTATCCAATGACCCTGAAACATGGTAAGACTAGAATAAACCTTTCACTATTTTTGAGCAAACAATAAGAGTAAACATCAAATTATCAACACGCATACCAGGTTGAACAATAGTTTGAGTTTGCTGGAAATTATGACCGCTTTTCCAATCCCAAAACCACATGCTTCCATTGTCACCTTCACAAGGAAATGCACAATGCATCAGCATACTACATCATTGACCTCCAGCTTAAGAACCAGAATGAGGAAAGCGGGGATTGGAGGAGTGGAACAAAAAATGAGGGGAAGGGTAGATGGCGTGGTGTCATTAACTATTTCTTACCTCCTGTGACCATTACACCATCATCATTAACCGCCATCGCATTGACAATGGTTTTCTGTTGGGAACTGGAAAAAGAAAATTTCGACATGATTTTAGATTCTAACTTTCTACGAAATAAGGATACTGAATATGATGCAAGATATATTAAGATGTAGATGTAAAGTTTTTATAGCGTGTCACGAAACTTACAGCATGTTGTGCATAAATTCTCCTTTTGGAAGGCTGAATTTTTTTATGTTGTCGGCTGATGCAGAAGCAAAACAATCCCTACAGCAGAATGAAAATAATTATTAGTAGTGTACTCTGAGGAGAAGGTAGTGAATCAGAGAAATAGCAGCATCTGTTATGTAAACATACTCCGAAGGATGCTGAGCCATAGCTCGAACAGATTTCTTGTGATGTGTGAGGGTTGCCATTGTCTTACCTGCCAGACAAGGACAATTAATAATCGTAGGAATTCAGAAACTGAAACTGTTATAAGAGAGAATAAAATCCCAGTAAAGAATTCAAGTTACCATATCTAAGGTCCCAGAACTTAATGGTACTGTCATGAGAGCCAGTTATAACCTGTGGATCCTGAAACAAAATGTCCCATCATGAAATCTGATTGATAAATGTTAGGCCATAATGCAACAATGATAGAGTCATTAACATATGATTATGACATCACCAAAATGAGACACCTTGCGTAATGTTTTTAGTAGAGCCATGTAACACTCCGTAAATCCGAGTTAGGTGTGAATGTGTTAAATGGGTATTAATATGACCTTTTAGGTAAATGAAGTACTAACAAGATGAGTTTGGGTGGAAATAGTTGAGTTAAGACCAAGGCGAATAGTGAAGTGCGTAAGATTCGATAGAATCGACTAAGTTTACGGTAGGTCTAACTTCCAGCTTATTTACGTGTAAATCCTTTGAGAATTAGAGAAACCTTAAAGTATGAAAGTTATAGCCCTTTGAAAAGTTATGACTGATTTACTGAAAGGACGCAAAGCAGTCCGCTGAACCGATATGCCTCGCAGATGGCATATGCGGCGCATTTCTGGACGCATTTTGATCCAAAATTTTCATGCATTCTGTTTGGATATGCGATGGGAAATGCTCTAGCATATGGGAATATTCGATGCAAACCCTAGGGCGGAACAGTCCCGCCTATAAAAATCCCCAGAACGTGATTTTTTCTCAAGTCTCTCATCCCACTTCGTTTTGGACGACTTTTTGAGAGAAAGCAACCCTAAAGCTTTCCCAAAACACCTAAGGTAAGTTTTTAATCAATTCTCATCAATCTAACATCAAAATCATTACTCTTTAACACTAGTTCATCTTGTCAAACCCTAGATTCTTGAGAATTAAAGGAAACATGAAGAGAGGGGGCTTGTGGGATTTCATCAAAAGGTAAGACTTCGGATTTTTATGAAATTATTATTGAAGTTTGGACTAGTATAGAGTAATCTAAAAGGTTAGAATCCACCAATGATTCCCATAGGATTCAAGAACAAGATTTAAGGCTTAGAAAAAAAATCTAGTTCCAAAATTTCAAGAAAACTTAAAGATACGAATGAAATTTTAATCTTTCTCATCTAAAACCATTGTAGTATGATTGTTGAACTTGGAGGAATACGTTTGAGCGGGAATTGAGGTATGTCTATATTCCAAAAGTCCTCTTTGATTGTTTGTATACGTGAACCCTAGTTTGGTGGTTGTTTTTCGTTGAACTTATTTTAGACAAGGTCATGCGTGTGTACGGTCAAGCCCACATCTTACCTTTTACGTAACATACTACTTTTATTGAACTTGTTTTGTACCATTTTGAGATGATTGAACTTATTTTCTATAGATTGAAGCTTTAAATGTGTTCCGCCTTTGAATGGTTTTCTTGAACTTTAAAATGAATAAGGGATTTGAACAAGGTTCCTAAATTGATTATGACTTGAAATACCTCTAAGAAGATGCTTGAGAAGTGAATTTGAATATAAGTCATGATTGATGATTCGGTTAATATGACATGACTTGTACTTGTTTGTGTTTGGGCTTGTATGGGCAAGCTGTGCTAGTCCAGAGGACGATTAGTCGTTATGGATCCTAACGTATCACAAGAGTATTGTTGTGTCAGACCAGAGGACGATTGACCTCCGAGGCGTGTAGCCCGGTGTATCAATGGTTGTGCTAGTCCAGATGATGATTAGCCTCCGTGGGACAAATCGGGTAGATGTTTAAAGTTTGGCTTTGCTACGTTTTATGATTTAATATCTACATTAGACTTCTGCTGATTTTATTAAGTTGAGCATGTTCATGTTTTAATCTTTATACGACTTGTTATAAATAGTTAACGAATTAGAATGATTGTTTAAATGTTTTAGAAAGTGCTTCTGATGTTGTTCATAGCATCGGATGTCTGGTACGTTCAGGGTCGAGTTTGGGGCGTGACAAGCCAGCTCCCGGGAGTTCTTTGCTTCTTAAAGTATCAGAATTTCCAGCAAAATTACCCTAATTGTGCTAATTATACAGAGACGACTTCTAAAAATAACAGATTACGTGGACGCATCAGTAGTTGCTAAAGTTTAACTGTCTCATGAAGGTGCATCCATTTGCATGGGCAGTCTGTACCGTGTTTCTACTATGTGAACCCTCCTTATCAAGAAACATCCAGCCATCACATTAGGGGTTAAACCAGAAGTATCCAAAAAGGTCATTTGAATCTTGTACTCACATAGATTTTAGCATAAAATCACAATTTATCTTTATATGAAATACTTCGCAGATTCCGTATGATTACCAGCTAGACCACCACCACCACAGTTGAGCATTTTCGTTTTCAAACTAAACATTTTGATTCAGAAAATCATTTTGTTTTATTATTTAAATAACACCAAAAACAAATAATAAAACAACCAGCAACCCAAGACATGTTTTATGTTTCCTCAAAAGGTCAGCCCCTGTGATTTTGACTTCTATAACTTTCCCTTAAATTTTTTAAATTGCACCCACCCTCTTTTCTCCCCCATTTTTAGCCAATACAGATCTAATGTCTTTATGTTTTTCTTCAACAAAAATTTAACAAGAAATACATTTTTTTTTCTGGAAAAAAATGGGTAGTGGTGTAGACAACTTAAGACTGTTAATGAGAAAAACATTTGGTACAATAAAAAATGTGAAGCCAGTCTTTAATGTATTAGTTTTACCCATTTGTGAAACTTTAAAATTAGATCAGCTTGAGGTGTCTGGATGAGAAACCATGAAGTGGAGGAGTCAAGAATAGGAATATGTGCAAGTACGAGTTTTTACTTGGGAATTAAGCCTAGTTTACATATTTAAATTCTTGAAAGTTGTGAAAGCTGTATGGAAATATAATGGTGTCAAACATTTTTGAATGTTCCAAAAATAAAAGAGTGAAAATATTTGAAACGGATAGAGTAACAAATACAGTAGGACATATTATGTGAAGTATAAAGTGTAATTTATAGAAGGAAACCTACATTTCTAGGATCAAAACTAAATCTAAATTACCTATTAAAAAACTAAATCTAAATTAAGTTTGCTCCTAACAGGCAGTAATCTCGACGTAGATTACTATTAGCTTCAATAAATAAAAGAAGAATTTGTTTATAATCACAGGGTGAATAAAATTGAACCTAATTTCAGACAAAGAAGATGAAAAAAAATAATCTGATAGCTAGGAAATTTACAATGAGTCTAAAAAAAAGGGCAGTCCGGTGCACTAAGCTCCCGCTATGCGCGGGTCCGGGGAAAGGCCGGACCACAAGGGTCTATTGGTCTATTGTACGAAGCCTTACTCATATTTCTGCAAGAGGCTGTTTCCACGGCTTGAACCCATGACCTCCTGGACACATGGAGGCAACTTTACCAGTTACCTCCAAGGCTCACCTTCGAAAGTTACAATGAGTCTATATAAATTAAAAAATAGAAGTTAATTGGGTACTGGAAATAGGTATAGGAAGTCATAAGGGGCAAATACAATTTCATGATATAAGGCTTTATACATGTTCATTTGCACTGCTCGCGGAGCAGTAAACCCCGAAAATCCAGAATCAAGCTCTTATTTGAAAATGATTGGGTCCTGCAGTGGTAGAGCCTTGAAGTTCTATTTTCCGACGTTGTATGGAGTTCACTCTTATAATTTTTGCTACTTTCTTTAGTTATTGGTATTGTCTCAGTCTAGTCAGTTAACTGATCCAGTTGTGAGTGTGTATAGTCCAATTTCTTTTCTTCTTGATCGGTAAGTCTGGTTATCCAATCTAGATTGAGACTCCAGAAATTTAGGATTTCGGCTAACCAAACTAGGGTTTCAAATCAGGATCAAATTGCTCCTACATCCAGATTTTTTAAGCTTCTTATCGTGACTTAATCTCCATACTATTGTACCTCTAAGTCCTAGGCTGTGTTATTGCCTCGTGCTTAAAACAATAAGTCATAGATTTAACATTAGACCCAACTATAAAGGAATGCTTACCATCGGCCTGGTAAAAACAGAACAAACAGTGTTATCATGTCCAGATAGGGCATGAATTTGCATTTTGCTACGAATATCCCAAACCTGAAATCATGATAAAATTCAAATAAAAGTCAGAACTGCACCAGTGTTAACATAGAAAATACAAAGGTAGAAAACTACTAAAAGATTCAGTACTAGGATCAGCTATGTAATGATACCCGGCAGACAGAATCACGACCCCCAGTGAACAAGATGTCAATGGTTGGATGAAGAGCCAAGCAATAAACACCACTGAGGTGGCCATGATAGGAGCGGATCACCTGAAAAAAACATATAAGACAACATGCACCCATAAAAAAACATTGACCCTGAGTTGTGAATGGCTATCAGCACTGTCATAATTACCTTATTTTGTTCCAGGTCCCAGCATTTAACTAGCTTATCATCACCAGCTGAGAACATGTATGTGTGTTTGTTGCTAACAGCAAGGCCTGCAAGGAGACTCCTTTCGTCACTGGTCTATATCTTACATTAGCACTCAATATCCTCAGACATTTCATAATATTTGATCGACTTTCTGAGCAAATAAAAGTTCTAGAAACAAACCTCGCACTTGTTCAATGTGCCCTGTTAAAGTGAGCTTCAATCTTCCACTTGCCAAGTCCCATATCTTATACCATGACAGAAAAAAGAAGATATACTTAGTGCGTGATGGACAACCAATTACAAATGCCTAATGTATGTGTAACCATCAGCATATGAAAATTAAAACTGGCAATAAATTCCCACCTCTAACAAAGACACAGGCAAAGAGGTGTTCCCACCAATTGCCGTTATATACTACATGCATGCCTTCGATAACTTAGGAATGTAGTAATGTTACTTTGTCTCGAGTACCAACTCTACAGCCTTATATCAAGTCACTCACAGATGTTCCAACTAACCTCCAAGATATTCAAGAGTCAAGATCAGAAGTGATACTTATAGGTAGATTGTATATAATTTCAGAAAAAATTATAATCTCAACTAAATCATCTTCATTGCTGGTCATGCATACCATAAATCTTTTTTTTTATAATGGTAATATTCAGTCATTCATACCATAAATCTTTTTTATGCAAAGTAAGAATCCAGGCCAATTCGAATAAAAGCTGCATAAATGTACACTAATTTTCACCTGAACTTGGAGAAAACAACCGGTACAGTTATCACGCTCTCAAAAATATATTCTGGTACCAGCAATACTATTTCCATTTTACTTTTACTTTTTTCTTTCTTAAATTGGTGCCATTTCAACTTTTTAGTCCAGGGTGATATGTATGTTTTTCAGTATAACTTTTTTATGATTGACCAATACTATACTGGCTGTTGATGAATGATGTGACGACCCCTTATCTGACAGTTTGGAGCTTGTAAAACTGGTGTAAGGTGCAGTGCACAAGCTGAAAGAATGTGGCTACATTCCAGAGCCATTACACCTTACGGACATTCTAATGGGAGTTTCTCCCCCTCCCCTGCCAGGGAAAGTTAGCAATTGTCCGATATTACAGCAGCTTTTAAATTAAAAATTATGGTCCATATGATAATTGTTTCATTTCTACTGACCCCTCCCCCCAAAAAAAAAGAAGAGAGAAACGTTTCATCTCTGCAAAGACTGGATTCTTGACCACTTGCATCTCCCCACAAAAAGGACATTTCCAAAGCGCCACTAACAGGTTTATTCCCAATATGGGAAATTTCCTGATACAATTGTTTTACCTTGATAGTGCGATCTGCTGACCCTGTACAAAACCAAGTATTACTAGGATCCACCGCGACGGACCGCACCCATCCCAAATGGCCACTGATAACCTATACAATAAAACAATGCCATGCATTAGAACTTAGATTTATAATATGACATGCCACATTGAAGACTCAACAGCATAAATAGTGCAGGTGTAAAGTATAAGATAATGGATACGGATTATTGACAGTTTTTTGAATGAACTAGACCCATTTATAGAGTTTATCCTTTACAGGACTAGTACATAACAAGAGGTCTCACGAGTCAAATTGACAGATGTATAAATTGTTACGAGGCCATCCACTATCTTGCTATTTTGACCAGACTGCACAACATAGCAGCTTGGAAGTCAAATCTTCTTAGAGATCAACTTTTCATTAGTTGAAAATTTAATCCAGTAAAGTGGCTCTAAAGTTTTAAACATTCAAAAATTACTGCATAAGTAGAAATTTTTGAACTTCTTAGGGATGATTTTTTTGGTAATCCAAAAGCAGGCCATAAGCACAAACCTGATGGAGGCAAATTTTAAGATATTAAGAGTAGGTTCCTACCCTCCACTAGATAAATGATATAGTTACAAACAAAACTTAAGGACTACAACAGTAACCAAATGACAATAGTAAGAAGGTGAAATTGATTCACACACACTGCCCTTCTCAAGCGGAAATATTATTTAGCTGGAGTCAGGTGCTAAAGAATAATTGAAACCACTACATGAAAACAAAATTTATTAAAAATAAAAACATAGAAATACAACCAGGCTTTAATCGGTGTACAATAATGCCCAGCCACTACAACAACAGAATTATCTTACCCTGTAATTTTTCCAGGGAGCACGCCATATTGGGCGAGGCCATCTGCTAGGTATTCTTTCCATGATTGCAGCAGTTGACAGATTTCTGAAGGAATAAAAGTAAAGAATTCATCGCATGAGTACAAGATATGATGGCTTAAAGAAGAAATTCTTTTGCAGCTTTGTCTTGGATGATAGGTCAGAGACACAATTTTGTTAAGAAGAAAGAACACATACACAGACGCACCCAAGGGTGTGGCCTGATGTTCAATTCAGAGGGTGTGTAAACCTTGAAAACCAGGGTTCGAATCCAATAAAAACAAAAAGCACTAGATGATTTCTTCCAATTTGACCAAGACTTGGTGGGAAGAGTTATCCGATACTTGTTCAGGTAAGAGGTAACATATACCTAGTGGAATAGGCGAGGTAAGCGCAAGTTGGCCTGACACCACCGTTATAGAAAATAAAAAGAAAAAAACACATACATAGACGTCATTGTGGCTCTGTTAAAATGGTAACATCCAGATTTTAACTCAAGCATCTAAACTGTTACACTCAAGATGAACTCTTGATATGCTAAATGCCAAGACTAGGTATGAACGTGAATTTTTGGAAAAAGATTTATGTCAAGGTACTGAATTAGTCGTACAAATAAGAACAATACATATTTCTATATTTCGAGTTACACATCACGTTCTTCGTGTCATTTGATTAAACTCCTATTAGAAGGGAATACAACAAAAAAAGATAATCAATTTTGAACTATCAGTTAAGAAACATGAAGGCTGAAATACACATTTGACACAGCCCTCCATCTAGTTCTGCATAGTTCCTTTCCTGTAGTATTTTGAAAAACAATCGTGAAATAGTGAAATACCATAAGCACAACATCAGATAGTTACTACTTAAGTGTCTATAACAAGATCTCATTACATGAGCACTGACTATCCATGATGATAACAGACATCACCAGGAAACCAACCCGCCAAGCTTATGGATACACAGTATCAAACCTGCTTAAAATTTTGAAGCCTTTTTTGGTGGGGCCCGTGCTTAAAACTTGAAGCCTTGTAAGTATCCATGCCAGAAGTTTATTCACTTCACAGAAAATTCTCTCTAAAATGCACCATATTTGAATGAGTTGGTAAAGAGTGCTACTTTATTGAAAGAGAAAAGGTCAACAGAATAAATAACAATGGAACTCATATCATGTTAACTACATCCACTCATCTCGATACTCTTATTTTAGCACGGGAAACAGCATGCAACTAGTTGAGTGGTCTTCTAAACACTTTCCGACTGCTAGTTACAGAGCCCTGCTAACCAGGTCCAAGTTTATTGCCCAAATTTGAAAATTACCCTAGTCCTATGTAGGGAGATGAGGCGAAACAGGGCTTAGTAGACAAAGTCACTCAACCAAAAAAAAATAGCTTGATACAATTCAAAAAATTACCAATATCTCATTTAATATAGTGAAATATAATAGGAAAGAAAGGCATGCATAACAACCTTTCAGATGAACCGTGAGAAGGAACAGCAGCATTGCTTTTCCCATCACTCCTGCAAAATTATTTCACAATATTGTAAGCATAAATTGGAGTATGGAAGGCCAAGCAGTCCCTGCCAACATCCTATCCCCCAATTAAATAAAAACCACCAAGATTTATATGGGTATCCGTGTGGGCTGCATGCAGGTGTCTAAAGAAGGACAGAAAGTACTTACGGGCCCTTCGTTGGTATGGATGGACCAAGAGCCAGTTCTTTTCCGGTTCCCTTGTCTCTTGTACTTTCAGGACCTGCCCAGAAAGCCAAATGTATATCATAAATGAGAGAAGAAATTTAACCAGAAAATTAGAAATATAATTCACTACGGAAGGTTCCATATTCCAGCAATATTTGTCCTTTAGAAAACTAACAGAATATTGTCAATTTGCATTGGCCTTAGAAGTGTATTTGGAAAAACAAAGCTCCAATGAAAGTGGAATGTTTTGCATGGTTATTGGCGAAAGGAGCTTGTCTCACATATGAAAATCTTCAGAAAAGGGGAATTAATCGATTCGGAGAACCTGCCAAGCAGGTTTATTACAGGAAGAGTTTCAGAAATCCTTTCACAATATGGAAGGAAAAAAACGATTCTAGGTCACTATGAAAATTCTTGATAAGTTGGTCACTATGATTATTTAACAAACAAATCTGAGGGCTTTATAGACTGAATGATTAAGCCATCAAATAGCTACTACTTTGGGTCAGGCTCTCCTATTCAATCTGTAACAAGAAAGTATAATGTAAGGTTCTAAATTGACGAGAACATCGAATACCTGGAAGAGTAAGGGCATTGGAAGGTGCAGAAGCTTGATTCTGTGCAGCCGCTTTGGCATTAGAAGACGGTTGGGCTGTTGTGCCTTTTATCCCTCCGTACTCAACATTTAGCTGTTGCATGTAAAACCCATATCAGTTTGAATCCCCAAAAATACATAACATAGACACCTAAGAATAACACAATTCCACATAACTTTAAAGCATGCCCACTAAAATCTAGTATTGAACTTCTTCCTTTCTAATCGAGTTAGCAATAAAATTATAATAATATATCAAAAAAAAACACCATAACTACTAACCTTATAGGTCGTTCGAATTTTGTTGCTGCACAAAGAGATAAACAAAAAAAGGCAAAAATCAGATAAAGCAATTATATTCAAGAAAATGAAAATTATGGAAAGAAAAAAAGAAACCATTTAAAAAAAGTCAATTTTTTAAAATATATATTGAACCCCTAGTTGAAAATTTAGCCTCTGCTATTGTTAATCAGACAAAGTTGATTGATTTGAGTTAAAGGGTACCTTTGAGGATCAGGAGGAGGGAAGTGGGCATGGAGTGGAGAAAATAGGTCAAGAGATCGTTTAAGGGATTTGAAGCTTAGCTTCTTCAGCGACTGTGGCTCCACTGCCACTTCCGATTCCATTACTTCTTCTGCCAACGGCGGGATGGGAGATTGGGCTCTCGACTTCAGTAGAGCTGGTAATAGTGCTACTTTGCATATGGAGTAAGCTTATAATCTGATCATATTACCTTATAATTATTTTAGGTTAGAAATTATTTGGAGTGTTTTTAAGTTAAGTTGTCACCGCCAACTTATGGTGTTATGTTTATAAACTTTTAATTTAACAAGATTTCTATAAAGTTATTCTGTAATCGCCAAAATATCTTTCTAAAATATAATATAACTAATTTTCTATTTTCTTTTTATTATTCATCTTTTTTATATAAAAAATATATTTATAGATTATACATTATCTTACCAAACATATTAATGACTTATCATTAAATTTAGATGTTTATGCAAATATGTTACTGTTGAGGGTAGTTAGATTCTTTATTATTTAGTTTATTACCATTTTACTATTTTACCCTTACCTAGTATTTTACTATTCTACCCTTATAGCAAAATAGTCTATACATTGTAATTGCATTTGTATTGTTCATTTTAACACTTCAGAAATATAAAAGAAAAGCTTCCACAAACTTCCATTGTCTTCCATTCCTCTCTTCCGCCATTGTTGCTCACAGGAGCTTCGATTCTTCGTCATAGCTGTATTTTAATTGAACAGTTTTATGGAGAACATCAACACATTTGCAGCAGATTCGGGTATCACAGTAGAGGATCAAATTTCTGGTTTAAATATAGCAGATCACAATCATCTCATGTTCCTAGGAGCATCGGACACAGCAGGGGCAATACAAATGGAGATTCAGCTAGCAGGTATGGAAAATTATACCTTATGGTGTAGATCTATGGTCGTTCATGACGAAGAACAAAATCGATTCATAGATGGTTCCATTAAGCGAGATACATTCGGTCTAATCAAGTAAGGCGATGGATCGATGTAACGCTGTAGTTATCTCTTGGATTATGAAAAATGTTAGTAAAAATTTGTTGAGTGGTATACTGTATAGATCCACTGCCTATGCAGTATGGAAGGATCTAAAGGAAAGGTTCGATAAAATAAACATGTCTAGAGTTTATCAATTGAAAAGAGAACTCACAATGTTGACTCAAGGAGTTTCACCTGTGTCGAGTTATTACTCTAGGTTGAAGGATTTATGGGATGAGATCGACTCGATTATTCATCCACCAATATGTGATTGCACAAGTCCAAGAGAATACATAGAGCATTTATCTAATCAAAGGTTATTGGATTTTTTTATGGGACTGAATGACGGATATAATCAGGCAAGGAGTCATATACTTTTGATGTCTCCTACTCCCAGTGTAAATCAAGCTTACGCAATGATTGCACAAGACGAGAGTCAGAAACATATAGCAGAAGGATATTCGTATGGAGGAGACATCACTGAGGCACGAGAGCATCAGACCGCTAGTCGATTTCCTCGAACAAACAAAGAATGAAAAGGCCATATACATTATGTGATTACTGCCAAATGAAGGGCCATACTAGAAAAGGATGTTTTAAGTTGATGCATTGCGATTACTGCAAAAAACAAGGACATGTCAAAGACAAATGCTATGAGTTGATAGGGTATCCATCAGATTATAAGGGAAGGAAGAAGGTAAATGTATTCATGACAGGTGTGCCCCAATTGGAAGGATCTGGAGGATGCAGACAGCTATCCCAGGACCAACAGGAGCATCTTAATTACCTGCTAAGGACATGTACCCCAGAGAAGCTTGAGGAGATAAAAGCTATGGTGTATCCAATGGAAACAGGACCACGTTATGGTCCTCCACCAGTTCATAAAGCTCATATGGCAGGTAAACTTGCACTTGACAAAGAAAGTTCCTGGATAGTTGATTCAGGAGCAACTAACCATATGGTAAATGATAGAAATATGATTGAACAACCTGATACATTAGAGAATGCAGGGAAAGTTCACCGCTTATCGTGACATCGCTTCCATTACGTGCATCGGGAATTGCAGGTTAACTGGAGGTGACCTTATAAAACATATGCTATGTGTACCAAGCTTCAAGTTTAACTTGCTTTCTGTTTCGAAGCTAACAAAAGAATTGAATTGTAGTGCAAGGTTTTTTCCTGACTTCTTTGTATTACAGGATCTCTTCACTGGGAAGGTGAATGAGATTGGTAGAGAAGTAGATGGTTTATACATGTTGGAGTCAAGAGGGAGAAGTCTTGATTGTATGAAGACATAGGCACACATTGCGATGTGAGACAGATTTGAATCACGCATCTTTGGCACGTATAAGACACGTACAACGAGTGTTATTAGAAAGATAGACAATTTCAAAAATAAGTCTAACTTCACAATACAACACTGTGGAGTTTGTCCTATGGCAAGACAAACCAGAATGAAATTTCCAGTTAGTAGTAGTAGAGCTAACAGTGCATTTCAGTTGTTACACCTTGATGTATGGGGACCATATAGGATTCCCACTTATATTGGTATGAGATATTTCCTGACTGTTGTTGATGACCATACTAGATGGACTTGGATTTTCCTACTTCATGTCAAATCTGATGTTGTTATCATTCTTAAGAATCTTAGTACAATGGTTAAAAATCAGTTTGGTGCATGTATTAAAAGTGTTAGGTCAGATAATGGTTCAGAGTTCTTTAATAGATCTTGTAGTGAAATTTGCACAACTAGAATTGCATCAGTTCATGTCCACATACTCCCCAACAAAATGGAGTAGTGGAAAGAAGACATAGACACATATTAGAAATTGCCAGGGCCATCAAATTTCAGAGTCATTTACCATCTAAATTCTGGGGAGATGTGTGGAAACAGCTGTATATGTGATTAATAGGATCCCATCTGTAGTAATAGGAAATGTTTCACCATATGAAAGATTGTATGGAATGATTCCTAATCTGTCACATCTGAGAGTATTGGGATGTCTTTGTTATGCCACCAACTTACAGAAGGATAAGTTTGACACTAGGGCCATCAAATCAGTATTGCTTGGATATTCATCTAGGCAGAAAAGCTACAAGTTGTTCAATCTCACTAATAATACTGTCTTTGTGAGCAGAGATGTAGCATTTTATGAAGATATATTTCCCTTCAGAGATCAATAGCAGGACATCATTACAGATATTAGCAGCTCTGTTCCTTCATTCTCTGAAGAATATATGGGTGGCAGAGGCCATCAAACTGTTTAGTCAGATGGAGCAAGCAAATCAGCAGCTCAGTATGAAGATACAAGTGTTGTTGCAGATGGAACCACATTAGATAATTCAGATGTTGTTGCAGATGAAACCATAGTAGATAATTCAGATTTTTCTCATTCTGAGGTTGCTTTGCCTGTTTCTCCAACTGCTCAGACTCCAACAATAAGGAGATCTGACAGGACTAGGAGACCCCCCACATGGATGAAGGACTTTATTCAGCCTACAATGATTCAGCGGTATGCAGTATACGTTTATATCCACTGTCGCAACTTTCAAATACGCAGGTTATCCTCAACTTATCACGCTTTTTAGTCGGAATCAAGAATGTGAACCACACCCTGACAGGCGATGAAAGAAAGAAAAATGGGTAGAGGCCATGAAGTCTGAAATTCAGGCTTTGGAGGACAACCATACCTGGGAAATCATGGACCTCCCTGCTGACAAAAGAGCTATAGGTTGCAAGTGGGTGTTTAAGATCAAGTACAAGACATCTGGTGAGGTTGAGAGATTCAAGGCAAGGCTTGTGGCAAAGGGGTATAATCAAAAGGAAGGCATAGACTATCAGGATACTTTTTCCCCTGTGGCAAAAATGGTCACTGTCAGGTTTGTCATCTCAGTTGCTGCTTCAAAGGGCTGAAATATATATCAAATGGATGTCTTTAATGCTTTCTTGCAAGGAGATCTCACTGAAGAAGTTTATATGACACTACCACAGAGTTTTAACAATCAGCAAGGAAAGGTTTGTAGGTTGTTGAAGTCCCTCTATGGACTGAAACATGCTTCTAGACAGTGGAACATAAAGTTGGCCACTGCCTTGCTCTCTTTTGGTTTTGTCCAAAGTCATCTGGACTATTCTCTGTTTACCAAGAAGGATGCTCACACTTGTCAGGTTCTGCTCTCATGTGGATGATTTACTTATTACAGGAAATGATCCACTCCTCATCCAGGAGACTAAGTTCTTGCTTCAACAGAACTTCAAAATTAAGGATTTAGGAGATTTACGATACTTTCTGGGTCTGGAGTTTGCCAGGAATAAAACTGGCATTGTAATGCACCAACGTAAATATGCATTGGAATTGATTACGACTTGGTTTCAAGGAGCAAGCCTGCTGGTTCTCCTTTGGAATTGAATGTCAAGCTTACTTCCTTTCTTTATGATCAACATGTACTTCCTGATTCTTCTGCTTGTGTGCACAGTGATCCACTTTTAGACGATCCAGTCAGCTATCAACGACTGATTGGTCGACTTCTATATCTGACTCATACTAGGCCAGACATTGCCTTTGCTGTCCAGAATCTGAGCCAATTTCTGCAAACACCCAAGGCTTCTCATCTTCTGGCAGCACATAGAGTGGTCAAGTATATCAAACAGGCTCCTGGATTGGGGATTTTCTTGTCCTCTGGAGGTTCTGTCCAGTTATCTGCTTACTGTGATGTTGATTGGGCGTCATGTCTCAATACAAGGAGATCCGTTACGGGGTATTTAGTCTTCTTTGGTGCCTCTCTTATATCCTGGAAATCGAAGAAACAACAAACCATCTCCAGGAGCTCGGCCGAGGCTGAATACAGAAGCATGGCTTCTGCCAGAGCGTAGTGGTCCGACTTCGTTTGTTCGCGGAACTTGATGTTTCACCGCTTCCGCCATTCCTCTTGTGGCCAGGTCCGCAATCCAAATTGCTGCGAATCCTGTTTTCCATGAACGTACGAAGCACATCGACATTGATTGCCATTTTATCCGGGAGAAGATACATCAGGGTCTGATTTCCACTGTCTATGTTCCTACTGAAGATCAACCTGCTGATGTGTTGACGAAGGGGTTGACTCAGGGTCATCACTCTTATTTGTTGTCTAAGCTCGGTCTGAAGAACTTATTTTCAGTACCTAGCTTGCGGGGGGGGGGGGGGGGGGTTGAGGGTAGTTAGATTCTTTATTATTTAGTTTATTACCATTTTACTATTTTACCCTTACCTAGTATTTTACTATTCTACCCTTACCTAGTATTTTACTATTCTACCCTTATAGCAAAATAGTCTATACATTGTAATTGCATTTGTATTGTTCATTTTAACACTTCAGAAATAGAAAAGAAAAGCTTCCACAAACTTCCATTGTCTTCCATTCCTCTCTTCCGCCATTGTTGCTCACAGGAGCTTCGATTCTTCGTCATAGCTGTATTTTAACAGTAAATACTTATTTATAAATATTATTTTGTGTTTACCTAAACATACTCAAATAAACTTATATGAGAATTAGTTAATCTTATAAATGAGAGAATTAACATGCTATATTTTATTTTTAAAACAAAACTGATATTTTTATAAATTTTAATATCAGAGAATTATGAATCCAAGCGGTATCAAAAAATTATGGGTTCAAACGGTCCATTGATTTATCAATATGTTTATTTTCGTAGCTATTAGTACATTATTTTGGGTTATACTCTTATAAATAATTGAGATTAATGTTTTAAAAGCCATTTTTCGGGGGTGAAATGCACTAAAAATGAACAGAATTGTGTTGGCGCCCATAAGTGTCAACATTCGGGACATTCCCCTAGGTGTAAATTTCATGTTAGATAAAATACTTCGCCTTTTAAAGTATTGATTGAGACTGATGCAAATATATTTATTTTCGTCAAAAATATAATTTGACTAATATCAATGTAATATGTACATGTAAGGCGGAATCATCTTAGCCCTTAGGTAAAGTGATATCGCTTGATTAAAAAATTATGTTAAATATATATTATGCCCAAAATATGAAATAGCTGATAGACATATATATATATATATATATATATATATATATATATATATATATATATTAGTGTGTGTTATGCAATTCATAGTCCAATTGGTCCAATTTAAATATCTCTTAAAACTTTCAGCCTCATTATTTAAAGGGAAGGGGTCATATTTGCCCTCAACGTTTAAAAATAAGTTTGTATTTGCCCTTCGTTAACGTTTGGGGTCAAATATGTCATCCGTTAATCCAAACTTATTGTATTTGCCCTTATTTAACAGATATGTCACGTCGGAGCCACGTGGACACATGACAAAGTGGGACCCACACCTTTACCCCAAAACTTTACCACTGTTGGCGTTGCCGCCACTGGTTGTCGGAAGTTAATATTTTGATCCAAAAAATTTGTTTGTTGCATTGTGGGTGTATTAGCAGTGAGAAATAGTCGGTAAAGGACTACACCACCTCGTTCGGAGGTTGTCCAATCACCGGAGACGACATAACCGCCGCCAGCTGAACAGAAAAATCGTCGAAAATGGAAATCAAACGATGAGCTTCAAAACGGGTGTAACTCAAGAGGATGATGAACACACCTGGCATCACCGCTTTGTTGTCGTTGATGTCGGATCTGACCGGAAAAAGCCAAAACCCCGTCGGAATTTTTGATTTGGTCGACCAGACGATTGGTGTTATACCCCGTAGTTCTGGCCATACGTGTGAGAGCGTGCTAAAGGGGGTAAGACTTAAAATTTTCGAAAGATAGGTTGACGGATTGTTCGGACGGGTTTTAGTCAACGTTGAGGCGGGTTATGACCCGCTACATTGAGAGTTCCTAAGTGTTTCAAAGGCCTAGTGCGTAGTTCGTTGATGCTAGTTTCCAACGCAACCAACCGTTCGTCGATAGGACATCGGAGTAGGAAGTTATGGGAGTTACAAGTTCTGCGCACGGATGTAAATGCGTTTGACGAAGCGGCAGCGCGCCGGATATTCTAAGGGTGGTGGCTGAAGTTGCAGCTGTCGCGCGGGAAGCAGGTCTGGCGCGGAAAGTCCCGAGGCAGAGTTTAGCGGCCGCGCGCAGGGCAGCCGCGGCGAGGTCTGCGAAGTTGAGTGGGATTTACCGCTTTGTTTTAAAAGAGGTCATGGGTGGGTGACAAGTGTCCCCGTGATCTGAATTCAGATGTCTTATATTGACCAAGTCTTGAAGACTTGGTCATCTTTCAAATCCTCTCTCTTTCTAAGCTAAAGCTCTCACTTCTCTCTAAAACTCCAAGAGGAATTCAAAGCCTAAGGAAAATCAAAAAAGTTAAGAATGAAGGAAGCTTGTGGCTAGCTTGTAGGAGTTGTTGTGGTGGTGTTCTTGGAAAGGAGGCTAGCAAAGTTGTTGGAATAATTTTGGCTAAAGCTTTAAGGTAACAATTCTTCTCTTATAGCTAGTTATTTGTGTTGCATGTGAAGAAGAATGAACTTGTAGTAGTAAATAATGCTCTTAGATTCATTGCATGTAAGAAATGTGGGTTGGATATGAAAGAATTGGTTAAAAAGGTTATGTGAGCATGTTGTGGCATAAGAACTACCTTAAACTTGATTAAGTTAATTGTTGTACCTTATGGGGCAGAATTTTACACACCCAAGTTTAGGTGTGTAATCCCCTTTGAAATGTTTGGATTGTTGGGCCTTAAATGTGGCGTTTGGATGTTGGATTCAGCCTTGAGAAAGGTGGCAAAGTGTGTAGAAACAAAGGAAATCTTGATTTTCCATAGAAATTAGTAACTTTGAACTTGGATTATTTCTACATTGAACTAGAGGTTAATAAACGTATCATGGTTATTATAGGTTGACATATTACTTGCGGTATTTTGGACTTAACAAGTGGATTGACCGAAGAGGTATGTGAAGCTTTCCTATCTCTTGAGCATGAGTAGTTGTATCTATGTAGTACGGTAGACGTACAAGATTTGGTATTCTTACTTGTTTTAAGTATATAAAGACTTGTTTCGTTTTAAGAAGTATAAGTCCCTTGGTTAGGGGAAAAGTATAATTTTACTAAAGTATAGGGTTAATATAACAACTTTATGGGAAGTTGGTTTATTAGCTTTATAAAAGGTTAATAAGAAGAGATTTACTCTAAGTAAGATAAGTAAGGACAAATGACTTGATTTATGAAAGACAAATTGATTTTAAGGCATCAATTGCCCAAAGGTTTTATATGAAAAAGAGTCATTTTTAAAGAATATAAGTATGTGGTACTTTGAGTTAAATTCCCGGATTTTCTTTTATTAAGAATGTTAGTGCCTTAAGTAAACTAAAATGAGAGGGTATATGAACAAGACTAATAATAAGTTATAAGCTTTCTTAACTTATTTATGATTATGATATGATGACCGATTGAGCTAGGGTAAGAGTATAAATGAGGGGCAAGCCCCAAGATCGTTATACCACCTTCTCCAGGGTAAGAGTATGAATGAGGGGCAAGCCCCAAGATCGTCATACCACCTTCTTCAGGGTAAGAGTATATCTGAGGGGTACATCCCCAAGATCGTTATACCACCTTCTTCAGGGTAAGAGTATATCTGAGGGGAACATCCCCAAGATCGTTATACCACCTGCTTGGGTAAGAGTATATCCGAGGTAAATCCCAAGATCGTTATACCACCTATTCCGTGGATTTGCTACCCACGACGCGAGGAATACCTCACGCGAGTCCTATGGGCTTACGCGGTGAAATAGTCCCACGCGCAGGGTATAGCCTATGCGAGGAATACCTCACGCGGTCCACAGGACCCACGCGGTGAAATAGTCCCGGAGTAGGATTGCTTATTGATACTACAGGCGAGGTACCGCTTTTGATCATGAGCCTCCTATTTTTATGCGAGATTATATATATACTTGTTACTCTCATTGTTAGTAAGGCACGATTATCTTGTATTTTGATTGTCTTTCATGACTCAAATTACTTTTAGACTTATGATATCATTATTACGATTTTCCGTTTACATACTTGGTACATATTGTAATCGAATTCTTCTGGCCATGCGTCACGCCGCAGGCAGGTAAGCGGTGGTGGATCCTCGTTCTTAGGATCACCGTCTGTCGAAGCTCCATTCCTCGGAAGCTTGTTTTGTTGCACGGTTTTTCCACGATGTTATAGGCATTGTGTATATTCGGGGTATGGCGGGCCCGCCCCGCCACGATTGTTATCCTTAGAGTGTGGTCACGTTTGGTTTTTTGGTAAGAAGAAGTTGTCTTGCTATACTTTTGATTAAGTATGTTTTTATGGAAGCGCCTTATCGGTGGCGATGATGTTTACCTTTTATAAGTTATGTTACGTATGTTCATTGCTATTCTCGATGTATACTGGCGGTACCGGCAGGTACCCGCGCCCGGCCTGGTCGTGACAAAAGTGGTATCATAGCAGTTAGTCATCGGAAAGTGTCTACAGACCGTGTCTAGTAGAGTCTTGATTTTCGGTGTGTCGTGCACCACATCTATAATCAGGAGGCTGCAGGACATTTAGGATTGGTTTCCATTCCTTCACTCTAAGATCGTGCAATAGAGCTGAGTTATAGGTTGAACCTCCTCTGATGTTTTCCTTTATGTATCAGTTATGCCTCCACGCAAGGCAACCGCGGCCCGAAGCGGCAAGGCGGTGAGGTGCCGCTAGTGGACGCGGAGGGTCACGAGGCACAGCCCGTCTTTACGAGATGGTGTTTGGCGGCGAAGTTCCACGACGCCGCCAAATTTCAGCGAGGCAGCGTGAGCGGCCATCGAGATCGCAGACGAGCCTCGATCCCACAATCAAGGGCTGAGTATAGAGATTACGGGGAACCGATCCGCTTATTGACCAGTATAGTGGCGAGCGGCGGGAGCAGAAGCCAACCCAGAGTCGGCGGTTCTGATTCGGGATTTCCTAGGTTGTCATCCACCCGAGTTCTATGTTTCGAGATTCGAGGAGGATCCGCAGGAGTTTGTGCGACAGTTACATCGGACCATGCAGGTGCTTATGGCCTCGGAGACTGAGTCCGTTATACTAGCTTCTTACCGGTTACGCGATATTGCGTTGAACTGGTTTGAGTCATGGGTGTTGTCGAGAGGTGAGGATGCTCTTCCAGCTGTTTGGGAGGAGTTCACAGAGGCTTTCCTGGATCACTTCTTACTTCCTGAGATGAGGAGAGCCCGCGTAGATAGATTCTTGACCTTGAGGCAGGACGGGAGGACTATCAGAGAGTACAGCCTGGAGTTTGACTCCTTAGCCAGGTATGCGCACACCATCGTAGCGGACATGGCAGACAGGGTTCATAGATACATGATGGGGCTAGACCGTCACACGACATCGCCTTTAGGGTGACTCTTCACCGAGGATGGATATTGCCAGGATGCAGGCGTATGCGCAGGGGATTGAGGACAGAGAGAGGCAGGATCAGCTAGACTTAGGTCAGCCCAAGAGGGCCAGGACAGCAGGGTCTCAGGGCAGTTTTCGAGGCGGGCAGCCTCAGCAGCAGACTAGGTCCACATTTCAGCCAGCACAGAGTGCTCCTTCTCAGTTTCGCGGGAGGTCCGATCACCGGTTATTCAGGAGCCGGTCAGGGCTCCAGGACTTCGGGGTTTCAGGGAGACATAGACCGTCACCAATCGAGACCACCCATACCTCGGTGCATTCGATGCGGTAGGTCTCATCCGGGCGAGTGTCGTATGGGTTCGGGAGCTTGTTACTTTTGTGGCCAGCATGGCCATCAGAAGAGGGATTGTCCGTCCTTAGGCGGCGGGAGTGTTATGGTTCACCCAGCGTGGTCGATTCTTTGGATCTTCGTCTTGGTGGTCGACGCCCGAGGCGTGGTACTCACGCGGCCAGCCGCGGCAGGTCGTGGTAGGGTCCCAGCCTAGCGGCCTCGAACCGCATCTATGCTATATCCAGCCGTCAGGACCAGGAGGCGTCACCAGATGTCGTCACAGGTACATTATTGGTTTCTTGTTGTGGTGTATATGCTTTGATAGATCCAGGTTCTACCTTGTCCTATATATCTCCCCATATTGCTGATAGAATAGGGATAGAGCCCGAGTCCATAAGACTTTTTGAGTGGCTACGCGAGCAGGTGATTCGGTGGTAGCGAGCGGATATATAGAGCTTGCCCGATGATCGTAGGCGATCGTCGACTCTAGCCGACTTGATAAAGTTGGATATGACGTGTCACGACCGACCGGCGCGACTAGTACCCTGTCTGGGTACCGTCGTATACATCGAGAGAATAGCGAATGAACATACATAACACATAACTTATAAAAGGTAAACATCACGCCACCGATAAGGCGACGCTTCATAAAACATACTTAATCGGAAGTACAATTTATTCTTACCCAAACCACAAACGTGACTACGCACCTCAGAAATAACAAGCGTGGCGACAGGGCCCGCCATACCCCGAATGTACAAAAGTCTATAACCTCGTGGAATCATACCAAAAGACAAAGCCTCCGGAGAGATGGAGCTTTCAAGAAATGAGCAGTAATCACAAGAGCGGACCAAAGAGTTACGATCTCGACTGCGGATGAACGCACTTCAAGCGAGGTCAAGACAACAGTACCAAGTATGTGAACGAAAATACGTAATGAAATCATAATAGCATATATATAAAGCGGAGACATGTATGATAGCCAAACTACAAGACACAACATATACACACCGTTGTCAAGTCGTGGACTCACGCCTCTATGTCATCACACAAATATAACCATAGTCTCATGCCCATAATATCAATCGTGCGTGGAATTCCTTCCTCACTTCCTAGCTATGATATAACAACACTAAAGTACACATGAATACTAGATCCCACTCAGATCATAAGAAATGCGAGGCAAAATGCGAAGCGCATAGCTACGAGATCCACCCGTGATCCTCAATCGACGGCAAGTACGAAGCGCTACGAGATCCACGTGCACCAACAATACTATACGAATCACGGCGACCGGGCAAGTGCGATAGCCTCTACAGATCCACCTGCGTCACATCGCCGACGGGCAAGTAACCACCGATCCACCTCGTGATCACACCACCGCCCAACCACGGCCAGGCAAGTACGGCCGACTACGGATTCACCCCGCATCACGTCTCCGACCGGCAAGTACGAGGGCTAACTACTAGATCCACTGCAGATCGGAGACTCGTGGAGAGCTAATCCATGGAATAATATCACAACAGGAAACGAACCTCATCATGGCCGCATACCCGTGGAATCCTCCATCACTGACGGTACGCCCAAATAGACTCATAACTACATGCTTTTAATTCGAATTGCAATACCATGCCTTTACATAAACCAAGACAATTACCATGCCTTCTTTTCACGTAAACCAAGAGAATTCTTATTTAAGCAAGCCAAAGTACTATCAAGGCACACATAGAATAATTCTCAATTAAACAAGCCAAAGTGCTATGTACGTACATTCTTTTCGAAAGCCTCCTTTTTATGTAAAATCCAAGATACTAACACCCGTAGTATCAAGGCGTGTCTATTTTTCAAAGTAAGTTACTACACCTTTAGAAAACTCATTTCAAAGCTTGAAACCAAGTAACTTCAATTTTTTCACAATCTAGACAACTTATGCTCATTAATCAAAATAGACAACTTTCATAACCTTCCATAAAGTTATTATAACCAACTTCCCATAAAGCCGTTATACTAACTTTATGCTTTAGAAATTTAAGACATCCTTATCCTTTCATAAGGCCGTTATAACTAACTTCCCATAAAGCCGTTATAACTCCTTATAAACCATTTCGTTCTTTTACTAACCAAGAGGCTTATACTTCAAACAAATTCATACAATTTTCAAAATACTTCAAGCCTCTTACCCTTTAGAAAAACAAGTTTCTTACCTCAAAAATTTAAGTCTCTTATCTTTTAGAATAATTCAATATTCAATACCTTCACACCAAAAGTACTCTATACTTCATTATGTCAAGAAATCCTTGTCTACCTCATTTAGGATAAACCATTCCTTAAGAACAAGCGGGTTAACTTCTTAACCCAACCAACTTAGACATTTCCTTAAAACAAGTTAAGTATAACAAAAGGATTTAGTTCATTCAAAACATGTACGTCTACCGTACTATATAGTTATAACTACTCATGCTCAAAAGATAAGAAAGTTTCCACATACCTCTTGGTCGATCCGCACTAAGCTCAAACTACCGCAAGTAATATGCCAACCTATAATAACCATAATACGTTTATTAACCTCTAATTTCAATGTAGGAATAATCTAAGTTCAAAGCCACTAAATTCTATGGAAACACGGGCAGCATTTCCTTTGTTTCTACATACTTTGCCACCTTTTTAAGGTCCGAATTCAACATCCAAATGCCACTTCTTAGGCCCAACAATCCAAACATCTCAAGGGGATTACACACCTAAACTTGGGTGTGTAAAATTCTGCCCCAAAAGGTAAAACAATTAACTTAACAAGTCTAAGGTAGTTTTTAGGCTACAACATGCTCACATTATCTTCTTAACCAATTCTTTCACATCCAAACCATATTTCTTACATGCAATGGCTCTAAGAGCATTATTCACTACCACAAGTTCTTTCTTCTTAACATGCAATACTAGGAACTAATTCTAAAGGAAGAAATGTTACCTTAAAGCTTTAGCCAAATCTATTCCAACAATTTTGCTAGCCTACTTTTCAAGAATACCACCATAATAATCTTCACAAGCTAGCCACAAGTTTCCTTCTTGCTTTTTTCTTTTCAGATTTCTCCTAAGGCTAAAATATCTCTTGGGATTTTAGAGAGAAGGAGGAGCTTGAACTTTTAAGAGAGAAGGAAGAGCTTTTGTCTAAGAGAGAGAGATGAAGTATGACCAAGTCTTGAAGGCTTGGTCAATATAGTGCATGCAAAATCAGATGGGGGAGGGGGGGGACACTTGTCACCCTCCCAAGGTCTTTTAAAAGAAAAATCTGACTTTTCCTAAGTTTTTCCGCCCAGAATCCCGCCGCGCGCGCCTGCTTCCCGGCGGCACTGAAACCTCCGCGACTTCTGAACTTCCGCGCCTCGCTTCCGGCGCATGGCGCTGCAACTTCAGCGGCCTCAAGATTTCCGGCCATTCTCGCATCCGGCGCCATGCCCGACGCCTTGTCCGAAACACATTCTGTCCGATCACGACCGAACTTGTAACTCCCATAACTTTCTACTCCGACGCCCTATCGGCGAGCGGTTGGTTGCGTTGGAATCTAGACTAACGAACTACGCCTGGGCCTTTGAAACACTTAGGAACTCTCAATGTACCGGGTCATAAACCGCCTCAAAGTTGACTAAAACCCATCCGGAACAATCCACAACCTATCTCTTGAAAATTTTAAGTCTTACTCCTTCAGATGCTCTCATGCGCATGACCTGAACTACTGGTGTAACATTCTCCCCTTAGAAACATTCGTCCTCGAATGTTCTTTTGAGCCAATCTACTATTCCTGTACATCCTCGCACTATATACTAATAGAACTTCATTACGCCACCCATGACCTAAGATATCGCACACGCATACCCATTCACCGTAAGTCAAGCGAAACGAACCCAAAATATGAACCATTACTACTTTACCGTTCACGCCAACAGAATTGCGCTCAGATTTACCACTCATTACATCACATGTACACGCCTCGATATCCTCTGCTCATAACACTAAATCATACAACAATCCTATCATGCATACTAATCTCTAAGGTCAAAGATATACCGTAATTATTGCTTCACATTCCCTCGCTGCTCTAATCATGATCCCGCTCGCACGCCGCATAACAAAAGAAGGCGATGAACCACCATCGATCCCGGCTGAATCTCTACATCCGTGCTATCTCTGGTCGGACAGTTCCTAGCATAATGGCCCTGCTGGCCGCATGTATAGCAATTACCCAAACTAGCACGACACTCCCCATAATGGGTGTTACCACATCGGCTACACCGAGGTAGAGGTGGCTTCCTCAGACTAACACCCTTACTCTCCCGAAAACCTGAACCCTTGGAGCCCTGTTGATCGGTGTATTTTATATACACCTTTTGAGTCTGTTTTAGTTAATCTTTTGTCCCATTTTGCACATATAAATGTCGTATTAGGATAGTTTTTCTTTCTTTTGAGTCAAAGTGGTTAAAATGGCCAAATGGCGGAAAAGGAGCAAAAAGAGGGCAAAAGAGGAGATGCCAGAGCTGAAAACAGAGAAAGTGGCGAACAAGGCTAAAATCCAGACCAGCGCCGCGATGCCTCCTGCAGTCAGAAGCACGGCCGCGGCGCCCATCATTCAGAGAAGGTGCAGAAGATCCAGAGCCGCGGCTTAAACTGGCCGCGCGCCACTATCGAGAGACGAAGACTCTGGCACGCGCGCCTCGAGACGAAGCGGGGCGCGACGCATAAACATCCGAGAGCTACAGAAGATACAGTGGCCGCGGCGCTCGCCGAACAGCGATATCGGCCGCGGCGCAAAACACCCGATGGATTGCAGAACTTCCGGCCATGGCTTATCGCAGGCGCGGGCCGACGCGGAAAAATTAGGTCTTTGACGGATGTTTGGGCGAACTGAGGGAAAAGAAGGAGGCGTTTTTAAACCTATAAAAGGAGAACCCTAGGCGGTTTTGAGGTTCCCTTCGCACAACTCAAGATTTTGGCTTGAGATTGGATACCATTAATTTAGTACTTTCTTTTCTTTTCCTTTTCTTTAATTCGGTTTTGCATGATGAACTTTGAATTAGTTCTTGCCATATTCATGGCTAGGAACTAATTCTCTTATAAGGCTTTCTATGTTGAATTTCTTGAAACTTATGTTATAAATTAATGACGCTTATGGTTATTGTTCTTATTGAGAGATCTATCCAATAATTGAGTTGAATTCTTGGTAATTAATTGACAACTAATTATCACTATATGATTTCTAATCGATTACGAAAGGGGATTGTGAATATCTTTGTAAGTTGGGTAAGCAGACTTGAATTGGGGATGAAAATACCTCAATTAGTTTTCAGAGCGTTGATGAGAGCTTAACAACCCTAATTTTGCGCGTGCGTGACGGTCAACTAGGTTTTGTTCTTAATCCTCCTATAGAGTTACCCTTATCAAAAGTTAGGTAAGGAACAATCTGGGTTTGGTGTTTATATAACTTAACGGAGTATAAAGCGATTTCAGAAACTCGCTTTCTCCAAAAGAAGAACACCATAAGTAATGCATTAGTAAGTAGCATAAGCGGATAGTGAGGATACATAGAAGCCCTATTCTCATCACATCTGAAGTAATTCTTTATATTTACTTATCTTTAATAATTCTTAGTTATAAACCAAACAATCAAACATTAATTCACCAAATAGATACTAGAAAATAGATGGGTACTTGAACCCTAATCCAGAGGGCGATATTCGGTCTTATCTAAGACTATACTACTTGATACGACGATAACGCACTTGCGTTTAAAAGTGTGTGCATATTACGCGCATCAAGTTTTTGGCGCCGTTGCCGGGGATTAGGCATTAGTTCAATATCAAAATTATCTATTTTTAATTTCTAATTTGGGTTTTATGTATAGTTTTTCTAATCTTTTCTGTTTGATGTATTTATTGTGTGAAAACAAGGGTGTCGTGATCCTTTGTTGGTTTTGATGTATCTCGGGGATCACGAAGATATGGATTACTCATCGATATGATCGAGCTCAACCATAGAGGAAGAGAGGGAGGAATTACGAGAAACTCTACTCAGTCTCACGAGGTCCCAAGCTCAGTTCATGGACGAAATGAGGTTGGGTATAAAGAAGTTGGAAACGCAAATAGCAGAACTCACGATCATATTCAACAACGAACAGCAAGTTGAGGAGCCTGAATCACAACCAACTATTGAGGAATTTGGTGAGATAGTTGGTGTAGAGAAGGAAAAGATTGCAGAAATCCAATTATTCACCTTCGATTACGTGGAAATTCTTTTCATGCACCTATCACGGAAGAAACACCACTAGCTATCACGAATGACTCCCAATTAGGAATTGCATACCATCAAGGGCAACCCGAGTCAAGAGATGTAGAGAATTTCACGGTTTCCTACAAATAATAAGCCTAAAAGACAAACTCATCTTGTGTGCTTGGGGATACTTGTATGTTTAAGGCCACTGTTTGAACAAATAGTTATAGGAAATTGAGACCTATAGCAATAAACTGGATTGCGATTCGCGAAGTATCCAATGGGCACTCGAAAGGTTAATTGCGTCCGGCTAAAAGACGTAAAAGACAACTTGTTGGGAACCCAACGCTTTTTCAATTATGTCATTTTAATTTCTTTTTAGTTTATTTTATTTTGTCTAGAACAATCTCACGGTCTTGGTTCTTGTGTTTGTCTTGTGAGTGATAGGTCAGGAATGAATCAAGGCGAAAAACGAAAGAAAGTCGATTTCGAAAAGCGTAAGCGTCGCGGCGCCGTAAGGCCGCGGTAGAATTCGAAAAGTTTGCAGAATTTAGCCGCGCCCGGGAGCGGTCGCGGCGCGAAAGCCCCGGCGAGCGCATGAGTTTAAGCGCCGCGGCGCCAAAAGCAGGGTCGCGGCGCCGAAGCGGGAATCCAGAAATTTAAAACGCCCAAAAATCAGATTTTCCCCAATTCCAACTTCCAAAACCTAACATTCCCTCTCCAAAAACCCACGAAATTTCAGAAACTCTCCCACAAATCCTCCACAAATCCAACCCAACCACAACCTAAACTCTTAAAGTCCCAAAAACCCCCAACTATCTCAAACCACACAGCTCCATTCCATAGCCTCAACCCACCAATTGAAACAAGAACAAGCTTGAATCTTCTCATCAAAAGGTAATCCCTATCTTTGTTCTTGAATCCTTTCACTGAAGTCATAGGAGGTAGTAGTTGGGAAGAGTATTGTAGTTGAAGTAGTTTGGGTACTGAAAAGTTGGTTGTGAAGTTGGATAAAAGAGTAGAAAAAGAGGTTGTATCATTGAAGTTGGGTGTTGCCGTACTAGTTGTTGAGTGTGTAGGAGACATTGTGCCACAAAAATTAAGGCTGCAGATTTTGTTTAAAAATGGCCACGAGAAGAGAAGAGGATCCACATCCACCCCAAACCCACAATACGATGAAAATAGATTTGTGAGTTACGGGCCTTCCAAAGATACAAAAGGCGATACTGACTGTAATTCGAAAGGGAATGGATTACCAAAGGGGATCATATGGGAGGAAGACATTTATGAGCCTATCAGGGCTATGATAGAACTAAGGGTGGAAGAGATTTGTCAATCCGGAGAAGATAACACCGATTAATACAACAAGTGCGGGAATTTTATGCAAACTTTCCGGAGAGGGAGAAGGGTGCTTTGTAGTGGGAAATTATATGTGTGTGGCGGAAGCAATAAATGCGACTCTAAAAACAAGTGGATGTTGAAGGAGGAATTGGTGATTGGAGCCATTTTAGAACATGGTCTAGAGCACCGACAACATCAATCGGGATATCAGAAACACCGCCTACCCCGAGCTTCTTTGAGATTGGAAGGAATGGATCTAGAGCACCGAGTAGGTGCCAATTCAACAAGCGACCAAGGCTTGTTGTATTTCGTCGATGCCGCGTGATTCCATCTACGCACTTCACGAGTGCGTAAGGCGAGATTAAGTTGATTTATGGAATTATGAGGCCGACAATTGATGTGGAAAAGAGATAGCAGAGCATCGAAGAAATCAACAGTTGGTGACAACAGTGGATTGAGACACGGCCGCTTATTACCGCCTATGCCACGAGTGCGGTCCCACAACTACCCACAGATACTCGTGAAAGAAACCAACCGCTGCGTGTCCCATGGGATAGTGCACTCTTTCCTGCACCCACCCGCCAGACGAGAGCACCACCACCAGCAGCAGCAGAAGCAACCATGGATGAAGATGAGCCTGAAATAGGGGCTCAATATGAGGCAGGACCTAGCCACCGGCCAACCACGTAAGCGGGACCTCGGTGCGATGATGGAGCAAGTGCTCGAACTGCAGGAGGATGATGATGCAACACGGCACATTGTTACAAGGACAAAATGAGTTGAGACAGGGGACAACGGGAGTTGCGACAAGCGGCAACAAGAAGTGAGGCGAGGAAGAAACCGCACCAAATGATATGACGAGTTGAGTTCCCTGTTCAACCAATGGTCGATGCATTATCCACCGCCACCACCACCATTTTAACCAAAGTTTGTAAGTGTCGTTTTCTTTTACTGTCTTTGAGTCTTGCACACATTGGGGACAATGTGTGATTTAAGTTTGGGGGTGTTTTATTTGTGTGTCATGTTATGTTTTATTTAAATCTTTTTATTTGTTTTATGTTTATTTTGAGTCACCAAAAAAATTTTCTTTCTTGAGTCATAATTGACTGTCAAAGATCATGTATGCTGTAGTTGCTAGAAACACCTAGTGAAGTAAGGTGGAATAATGTAAAAAAATTGAAGCAACTATCTAAACACTTAGGTTAGATATGCCAAAAGCTCACAGAATCTGTCTATTTGGAGTTTCTTGCTTAAGTTATGCATGCTAAATGATAAATGCTTATGTGTTATGAGTGCTTGCTATTTGAGGCGAAATAGTTAGGATATGCATGTTAGGGAGATGACTCAGACATTTCTTTGATAGTCAATTCTTACCATTCTTTTCTATCCCGTACTTTACAAATATCCCTAGTCATTCTATTGAGCCTAAATTTGAAACTTTTTCTTTGACACCCTATATTCCCACAAAATTGTGCCATAAGTGAAAATATGAAATAGTGGAGTACATTGTGTTAAAAAGAAGAAACAAAAAGAGTGAACAAGTTTGATGCACCCCAATGGAAAAGTAATAAGAAAGAGGCAAAAGACTAAGTTTGGGGGTGCCTATTAGTATAATACACTTCACTCTCCCAAAACAAAAGAGGGGAAGGATAGAATTGAAGTGAAGGAAAGAATCAAAAGGGAAAAATTGAAAAGCCAAAGAGCTTATGGTACAGAAAAATGAGCCTAAATGCCTATCTTTACCAACCCCTACCTAAGCCTACATTACAACCCTCAAAGTCCTGAAGATCTCTTTTATGCATATCCAGAATTAGTGGAGAATAGCAAGTAAGCATGTCATAGGAATTCTTGAATTTTTATGCATGATTTAGTATATTGACTTCCATTAAGCATGATGAACATGAGTTTGCGAAATATCTAGCTTCATGTGTTTAGTGTGCTGAAAATTTCATGCTATATGTTCATGCATATTATTCTGCTAACCTTCATGTTTTTCTAGTTAACATTTATGCAGCAAAAGTGATTAACGACAGGGAGTCTTTTATTTTTCGTTTCTTTGAGTCTTTTAGTTTATTTCTTTCTATCTTTGCTTGAGGGCGAGCAAAGGTTAAGTTTGGGGGTATTTGATCGGTGTATTTTATATACACCTTTTGAGTCTGTTTTAGTTAAGCTTTTGTCCCATTTTGCACATATAAATGTCGTATTAGGATAGTTTTTCTTTCTTTTGAGTCAAAGTGGTTAAAATGGTCAAATGGCGGAAAAGGAGCAAAAGAGGGCAAAGAGGAGATGCGTAGCAGAGAAAGTGGCGAACAAGGCTAAAATCCGGACGCGCCCCGCAGCTCCTGCGATCGAAGCACGGCGCCATCATTCGAAGGTGCAGAGATCGAGCCGCGGCGCTAAACTGGCCGCGCGCCACTATCTAGAGAGAAGACTGGCGCGCGGCGCCTCGAGACGAAGCGTGGCCGCGACGCATAAACATCCGAGGAGCAGAAGATACAGCGGCGGCTACCGAACAGCGAATATCGGGCCGCGGCGCAAAACACCGATGGATTGCAGAACTCCGGCGCCGCGCGCTATCTGCAGGGCGCGCGCCGACGCGAAAAATTAGGTCTTTTGACGGATGTTTGGGCGAACTGCAGGGAAAAGAAGGAGGCGTTTTAAACCTATAAAAGGAGAACCCTAGGCGGTTTTGAGGTTCCCTTCTGCACAACTCAAGATTTTGGCTTGAGATTGGATACCATTAATTTAGTACTTTCTTTTCTTTTCCTTTCTTTTAATTAATTCGGTTTTGCATGATGAACTTTGAATTAGTTCTTGCCATATTCATGACTAGGAACTAATTCTCTTATAGGCTTTCTATGTTGAATTTCTTGAAACTTATGTTATAAATTAATGCACGCTTATGGTTATTGTTCTTATTGAGAGATCTATCCAATAATTGAGTTGAATTCTTGGTAATTAATTGACAACTAATTATCACTATATGATTTCTAATCGATTACGAAAGGGGATTGTGAATATCTTTGTAAGTTGGGTATTGCACTTGAATTGGGGATGAAAATACCTCAATTAGTTTTGTAAGCGTTGATGAGAGGCTTAACAACCCTAATTTTGCGCATTGTGCGTGACGGTCAACTAGGTTTTGTTCTTAATCCTCCTATAGAGTTACCCTTATCGTGAAAGTTAGGTAAGGAACAATCTTGGGGTTTGGTGTTTATATAACCCTAACGGAGTATAAAGCGATTTAAGAAACCCGCTTTCTCCAAAAGAAGAACACCATAAGTAATGCATTAGTAAGTAGCATAGCGGATAGTGAGGATACATAAGCCCTATTCTCATCACATCTGAAGTAATTCTTTATATTTACTTATCTTTAATAATTCTTAGTTATAAACCAAACAATCAATCATTAATTCACCAAATAGATACTAGAAAATAGATAGTTGGTACTTGAACCCTAATCCTAGAGGACGATATTCGGTCTTATCTAAGACTATACTACTTGATACGATAACGTGCACTTGCGTTTAAAAGTGTGTGCATATTACGCGCATCAAGTTTTTGGCGCCGTTGCCGGGGATTAGGCATTAGTTCAATATCAAAATTATCTATTTTTAATTTCTAATTTGGGTTTTATGTATAGTTTTTCTAATCTTTTCTGTTTGATGTATTTATTGTGTGAAAACAAGGGTGCCGTGATCCTTTGTTGGTTTTGATGTATCTCAGGGATCCTGAAGATATGGATTACTACTGTCAATATGATCGAGCTCCAACCATAGAGGAAGAGAGGGAGGAATTACGAGAAACTCTACTCAGTCTCACGAGGTCCCAAGCTCAGTTCATGGACGAAATGAGGTTGGGTATAAAGAAGTTGGAAACGCAAATAGCAGAACTCGCGATCATATTCAACAACGAACAGCAAGTTGAGGAGCCTGAATCACAACCAACTATTGAGGAATTTGGTGAGATAGTTGGTGTAGAGAAGGAAAAGATTGCAGAAATCCAATTATTCACCTTCTTGGATTCTGTGGAAATTCTTTTTCATGCACCTATCACAGAAGAAACACCACTAGCTATCACGAATGACTCCCAATTAGGAATTGCATACCATCAAGGGCAACCCCGAGTCGAGATGTAGAGAATTTCACGGTTTCCTACAAAATAAGAAGCCTAAAAGACAAACTCATCTTGTGTGCTTGGGGGATACTTGTATGTTTAAGGGCCCTGTTTGAACAAATAGTTATAGGGAAATTGAGACCTATAGCAATAAATCTGTGGATTGCAAGCAGTTCGCAGAAGTATCCAATGGGCACTCGAAGGTTAATTGCGGCTAAAAGGCGTAAAGGCATAGCTTGTTGGGAAGCAACCCAACGTTTTTCAATTATGTCATTTTAATTTACATTTTTAGTTTATTTTATTTTGTCTAGAACAATCTCACGGTCTTGGGTTCTTGTGTTTGTCTTTGTGAGTGATAGGTCTGAGGAATGAATCAAGGCGAAAAAGCGAAAGAAAGTCGATTTCGAGAAAAGGGTAGCGTCGCGGCGCCGAATAGGCCGCGGTAGAATTCCAGAAAGTTTGCAGAAATTTAGGCGCGCCAGAGCAGGTCAGCGCAGAAAGCCCCGGGCGAGCGCATGAGTTTGCGCGCGCCAAAAGCAGGTGGTCGCGCAAGGCGAATCCAGAAATTTAAAACGCCCAAAAATCAGATTTTCCCCAATTCCAACTTCCAAAACCTAACATTCCCTCTCCAAAAACCCACGAAATTTCAGAAACTCTCCCACAAATCCTCCACAAATCCAACCCAACCACAACCTAAACTCTTAAATTCCCAAAAACCCCCAACTATCTCAAACAACAAAGCTCCATTCCATAGCCTCAACCCACCAATTGAAACAAGAACAAGCTTGAATCTTCTCATCAAAAGGTAATCCCTATCTTTGTTCTTGAATCCTTTCACTGAAGTCATAGGAGGTAGTAGTTGGGAAGAGTATTGTAGTTGAAGTAGTTTGGGTACTGAAAAGTTGGTTGTGAAGTTGGATAAAAGAGTAGAAAAAGAGGTTGTGGGCATTGTTGAAGTTTGGGGGTGTTCGCATTAGTTGTTGAGTGTGTAGGAGACATTGTGCCACAAAAATTAGAAGGCGCAGATTTTGTTTAAAAATGGCCACGAAAGAGAAGAGGATCCACATCCACCCCAAACCCACAATCTGATGAAAATAGATTTGTGAGTTACGGGCCTTCCAAAGATACAAAAGGCGATACGGACGTAATTCGAGAAGGGGAATGGATTACCAAAGGGGATCATATGGGAGGAAGACATTTATGAGCCTATCAGGGCTATGATAGAACTAAGGGGTGGAAGAGATTTGTCAATCAGGAGAAGATAACACCGATGAATACAACAATGGTGCGGGAATTTTATGCAAACTTTCGGAGAGACAGAAAGGGGTGCTTTGTAAGGAAATTATATGCGACGGCGGAAGCAATAAATGCGACTCTAAAAGCGATGGATGTTGAAGGAGGAATTGGTGATTGGAGCCATTTTAGAACATGGTCTAGAGCACCGACAACATCAATCGGATACACAGAAACACCGCTACCACGAGCCGCTTTTGAGATGGAAGGAATGGATCTAGAGCACCGAGTAGGTGCGATTGACAAAGCGACCAAGGCTTGGTGTATTTCGTCGTGCGCGTGATTCCATCTACGCACTTCACGAGTGCGGAAGGCGAGATTAAGTTGATTTATGGAATTATGAGGGGGCTGACAATTGATGTGGGAAAAGAGATAGTGCAGAGCATCGAAGAAATCAACAGGTTGGTGACAACAGGTGGATTGAGACACGGCTCGCTTATTACCAGTCTATGCCACATGAGTGCGGTCCCACAACTACCCACAGATACTCGTGAAAGAAACCAACTGCCCGTGTCCTATGGGATAGTGCACTCTTTCCTGCACCAGCCCAGCTGACGGAGCACCACCACCAGCAGCAGCAGAGGCAACCGTGGATGAAGATGAGCCTGAAATAGGGGCTCAATATGAGGCAGGACCTAGCCACCGGCCAACCACAGAAGCAGGACCCTCAGTGCCAATGATGGAGCAAGTGCTCCAGAACCAGAGGATGATGATGCAACACTTCGGCACATTGTTACAAGGACAAAATGAGTTGAGACAGGGACAACAGGAGTTGCGACAAGGGCAACAAGAAGTGAGGCAGGAGCAGCAACAGCTGCACCAGCAGTATGACGAGTTGAGTTCCCTGTTCAACCAATGGTCGATGCATTATCCACCGCCACCACCACCATTTTAACCAAAGTTTGTAAGTGTCGTTTTCTTTTACTGTCTTTGAGTCTTGCACACATTGGGGACAATGTGTGATTTAAGTTTGGGGGTGTTTTATTTGTGTGTCATGTTATGTTTTATTTAAATCTTTTTATTTGTTTTATGTTTATTTTGAGTCACCAAAAAAAATTTCTTTCTTGAGTCATAATTGACTGTCAAAGATCATGTATGCTGTAGTTGCTAGAAACACCTAGTGAAGTAAGGTGGAATAATGTAAAAGAATTGAAGCAACTATCTAAACACTTAGGTTAGATATGCCAAAAGCTCACATAATCTGTCTATTTGGAGTTTCTTGCTTAAGTTATGCATGCTAAATGATAAATGCTTATGTGTTATGAGTGCTTGCTATTTGAGGCGAAATAGTTAGGATATGCATGTTAGGGAGATGACTCAGACATTTCTTTGATAGTCAATTCTTACCATTCTTTTCTATCCCGTACTTTACAAATATCCCTAGTCAGCCCCATTGAGCCTAAATTTGAAACTTTTTCTTTGACACCCTATATTCCCACAAAATTGTGCCATAAGTGAAAATATGAAATAGTGGAGTACATTGTGTTAAAAAGAAGAAACAAAAAGAGTGAACAAGTTTGATGCACCCCAATGGAAAAGTAATAAGAAAGAGGCAAAAGACTAAGTTTGGGGGTGCCTATTAGTATAATACACTTCACTCTCCCAAAACAAAAGAGGGGAAGGATAGAATTGAAGTGAAGGAAAGAATCAAAAGGGAAAAATTGAAAAGCCAAAGAGCTTATGGTACAGAAAAATGAGCCTAAATGCCTATCTTTACCAACCCCTACCTAAGCCTACATTACAACCCTCAAAGTCCTGAAGATCTCTTTTATGCATATCCAGAATTAGTGGAGAATAGCAAGTAAGCATGCCATAGGAATTCTTGAATTTTTATGCATGATTTAGTATATTGACTTACATTAAGCATGATGAACATGAGTTTGCGAAATATCTAGCTTCATGTGTTTAGTGTGCTGAAAATTTCATGCTATATGTTCATGCATATTATTCTGCTAACCTTCATGTTTTTCTAGTTAACATTTATGCGAAAAGTGATTAACGATGAGTCTTTTATTTTTCGTTTCTTTGAGTCTTTTAGTTTATTTCTTTCTATCTTTGCTTGAGGGCGAGCAAAGGTTAAGTTTGGGGGTATTTGATCGGTGTATTTTATATACACCTTTTGAGTCTGTTTTAGTTAATCTTTTGTCCCATTTTGCACATATAAATGTCGTATTAGGATAGTTTTTCTTTCTTTTGAGTCAAAGTGGTTAAAATGGTCAAATGGCGGAAAAGGAGCAAAAAGAGGGCAAAGAGAGATGCCAGAGAAAAGCAGAAAGTGGCGAACAAGGCTAAAATCCGGACCAGTAGCGCCTCCTGCGATCGAAGCACACGCGGCGCCATCATTGAAGAAGGTGCGAGAAGATCGAGCCGCGGCGCTAATCGGGCCGCGGCGCCACTATCGAAGACAGAGACTTCGCCGCGCGCTACCGAGACGAAGCGAGGCCGCGACGCAAAAACATCCGAGGAGCTACGAAGATACTGGCGCCGCGGCTCGAACAGCGAATATCGGGCCGCGGCGCCAAAACACCCGATGGATTGCAGAACTTCCGACGCCGCGGCGCCTATCTGCAGGGCCGCGGCGCCGACGCGGAAAAATTAGGTCTTTTGACGGATGTTTGGGCCAGGCCTGCAGGGAAAAGAAGGAGGCGTTTTTAAACCTATAAAAGGAGAACCCTAGGCGGTTTTGAGGTTCCCTTCTTGCACAACTCAAGATTTTGGCTTGGAGATTGGATACCATTAATTTAGTACTTTCTTTTCTTTTTCCTTTTCTTTAATTCAGTTTTTGCATGATGAACTTTGAATTAGTTCTTGCCATATTCATGACTAGGAACTAATTCTCTTATAGGGCTTTCTATGTTGAATTTCTTGAAACTTATGTTATAAATTAATGCATGCTTATGGTTATTGTTCTTATTGAGAGATCTATCCAATAATTGAGTTGAATTCTTGGTAATTAATTTACAAATAATTATCACTATATGATTTCTAATCAGTTACGAAAGGGGATTGTGAATATGCTGTAAGTTGGGTAGACAGACTTGAATTGGGGATGAAAATACCTCAATTAGTTTTGTAGCGTTGATGAGAGGCTTAACAACCCTAATTTTGCGCATTGTGCGTGACGGTCAACTAGGTTTTTGTTCTTAATCCTCCTATAGAGTTACCCTTATCAGCGAAAGTTAGGTAAGGAACAATACTGGGGTTTGGTGTTTATATAACCCTAACGGGAGTATAAAACGATTTCGTAAACCTGCTTTCTCCAAAAGAAGAACACCATAAGTAATGCATTAGTAAGTAGCATAAGCGGATAGTGAGGATACATAGAAGCCCTATTCTCATCACATCTGAAGTAATTCTTTATATTTACTTATCTTTAATAATTCTTAGTTATAAACCAAACAATCAATCATTAATTCACCAAATAGATACTAGAAAATAGATAGTTGGTACTTGAACCCTAATCCTAGAGGACGATATTCGGTCTTATCTAAGACTATACTACTTGATACGATAACGTGCACTTGCGTTTAAAAGTGTGTGCATATTACGCGCATCAAGTTTTTGGCGCCGATTAGGGATTAGGCATTAGTTGATATCAAAATTATCTATTTTTAATTTCTAATTTGGGTTTTATGTATAGTTTTTCTAATCTTTCTGTTTGATGTATTTATTGTGTGAAAACAAGTGTCGTGATCCTTTGTTGGTTTTGATGTATCTCGGGATCACGAAGATATGGATTACTCTCACGATATGATCGAGCTCGACCGTAGAGGAAGAGAGGGAGGAATTACGAGAAACTCTACTCAGTCTCACGAGGTCCCAAGCTCAGTTCATGGACGAAATGAGGTTGGGTATAAAGAAGTTGGAAACGCAAATAGCAGAACTCACGATCATATTCAACAACGAACAGCAAGTTGAGGAGCCTGAATCACAACCAACTATTGAGGAATTTGGTGAGATAGTTGGTGTAGAGAAGGAAAAGATTGCAGAAATCCAATTATTCACCTTCTTGGATTCTGTGGAAATTCTTTTTCATGCACCTATCACAGAAGAAACACCACTAGCTATCACGAATGACTCCCAATTAGGAATTGCATACCATCAAGGGCAACCCCCAGAGTCAAGAGATGTAGAGAATTTCACGGTTTCCTACAAAATAAGAAGCCTAAAAGACAAACTCATCTTGTGTGCTTGGGGGATACTTGTATGTTTAAGGCCCCTGTTTGAACAAATAGTTATAGGGAAATTGAGACCTATAGCAATAAATCTGTGGATTGCAAGCAGTTCGCAGAAGTATCCAATGGGCACTCAGAAAGGTTAATTGCGTCCGGCTAAAAGACGTAAAAGACAGCGCTTGTTGGGAGGCAACCCAACGTTTTCAATTATGTCATTTTAATTTCTGTTTTTAGTTTATTTTATTTTGTCTAGAACAATCTCACGGTCTTGGGTTCTTGTGTTTGTGCTGTGAGTGATAGGTACAGGGGAATGAACTGAAGGCGAAAAACTGAAAGAAAGTCAGGATTTCCAGAAAAGCGGGTAAGCGCCGCGGCGCCCAGAAGCAGGGCCGCGGCGGTAGAATTCCAGAAAGTTTGCAGAAATTTAGGCGCCAGAGTGGCTGGCGAGAAAGCCCCGGGCGAGCGCATGAGTTTAAGCGCGCTGGCTAAAAGCGGTCGCGGCGGGAATCGAGAAATTTAAAACGCCTAAAAATCGATTTTCCCGATTCCAACTTCCAAAACCTAACCTTCCCTCTCCAAAAACCCACGAAATTTCAGAAACTCTCCCACAAATCCTCCACAAATCCAACCCAACCACAACCTAAACTCTTAAATTCCCAAAAACCCCCAACTATCTCAAACAACAAAGCTCCATTCCATAGCCTCAACTCACCAATTGAAACAAGAACAAGCTTGAATCTTCTCATCAAAAGGTAATCCTGTCTTTGTTCTTGAATCCTTTCACTGAAGTCATAGGAGGTAGTAGTTGGGAAGAGTATTGTAGTTGAAGTAGTTTGGGTACTGAAAAGTTGGTTGTGAAGTTGGATAAAAGAGTAGAAAAAGAGGTTGTGGGCATTGTTGAAGTTTGGGGGTGTTACGTTGCTAGTTGTTGAGTGTGTAGGAGACATTGTGCCACAAAAATTAGAAGGCAGATTTTGTTTAAAAATGGCCACGAGAAGAGAAGAGGATCCACATCCACCCCAAACCCACAATCTGATGAAAATAGATTTGTGAGTTACTGTGCCTTCCAAAGATACAAAAGGCGATACGGACAGTAATTCGAGAAGGGAATGGATTACCAAAGGGGATCATATGGGAGAAGACATTTATGAGCCTATCAGGGCTATGATAGAACTAAGGGGTGGAAGAGATTTGTCAATCAGGAGAAGATAACACCGATGAATACATGATAGTGCGGGAATTTTATGCAAACTTTCAGGAGAGGGCGAGAAAGGGGTGCTTTGTGGGGAAATTATATGCTGTGTGGCGGAAGCAATAAATGAGACTCTAAAAACAGTTGATGTTGAATTAGGAATTGGTGATTGGAGCCATTTTAGAACATGGTGCAGAGCACCGACATCAATCCGGGATCAGAAACACCGCAGTCATTACCGGAGCCGCTTTTGAGATTGGAAGGAATGGATCTAGAGCACTGAGTAGGTGCCATTCAACAAAGCGACCAAGGCTTGTTGTATTTCGTCGATGCCGCGTGATTCCATCTACGCACTTCACCAGAGTGCCAGAAGACAGGATTAAGTTGATTTATGGAATTATGAGGGGGCTGACAATTGATGTGGGAAAAGAGATAGTGCAGAGCATCGAAGAAATCAACAGGTTGGTGACAACAGGTGGATTGAGACACGGCTCGCTTATTACCAGTCTATGCCACATGAGTGCGGTCCCACAACTACCCACAGATACTCGTGAAAGAAACCAACTGCGTGTCACATGGGATAGTGCACTCTTTCCTGCACCCCACTTGACAGACGGAGAGCACCACCACCAGCAGCAGCAGCAGCAGAGGCAACCGTGGATGAAGATGAGCCTGAAATAGGGGCTCAATATGAGGCAGGACCTAGCCACCGGCCAACCACAGAAGCAGGACCCTCAGTGCCAATGATGGAGCAAGTGCTCGCGAGAACAGATGATGATGCAACACGGCACATTGTTACAAGGACAAAATGAGTTGAGCAGGACAACGGGAGTTGCGACAAAGCAACAAGAAGTGAGGCAAGCAATACCGCACTGATATGACGAGTTGAGTTCCCTGTTCAACCAATGGTCAATGCATTATCCACCGCCACCACCACCATTTTAACCAAAGTTTGTAAGTGTCGTTTTCTTTTACTGTCTTTGAGTCTTGCACACATTGGGGACAATGTGTGATTTAAGTTTGGGGGTGTTTTATTTGTGTGTCATGTTATGTTTTATTTAAGTCTTTTTATTTGTTTTATGTTTATTTTGAGTCACCAAAAAAATTTTCTTTCTTGAGTCATAATTGACTGTCAAAGATCATGTATGCTGTAGTTGCTAGAAACACCTAGTGAAGTAAGGTGGAATAATGTAAAAAAATTGAAGCAACTATCTAAACACTTAGGTTAGATATGCCAAAAGCTCACGTAACTGCATTTGGAGTTTCTTGCTTAAGTTATGCATGCTAAATGATAAATGCTTATGTGTTATGAGTGCTTGCTATTTGAGGCGAAATAGTTAGGATATGCATGTTAGGGAGATGACTCAGACATTTCTTTGATAGTCAATTCTTACCATTCTTTTCTATCCCGTACTTTACAAATATCCCTAGTCAGCCCCATTGAGCCTAAATTTGAAACTTTTTCTTTGACACCCTATATTCCCACAAAATTGTGCCATAAGTGAAAATATGAAATAGTGGAGTACATTGTGTTAAAAAGAAGAAACAAAAAGAGTGAACAAGTTTGATGCACCCCAATGGAAAAGTAATAAGAAAGAGGCAAAAGCCTAAGTTTGGGGGTGCCTATTAGTATAATACACTTCACTCTCCCAAAACAAAAGAGGGGAATGATAGAATTGAAGTGAAGGAAAGAATCAAAAGGGAAAAATTGAAAAGCCAAAGAGCTTATGGTACAGAAAAATGAACCTAAATGCCTATCTTTACCAACCCCTACCTAAGCCTACATTACAACCCTCAAAGTCCTGAAGATCTCTTTTATGCATATCCAGAATTAGTGGAGAATAGCAAGTAAGCATGCCATAGGAATTCTTGAATTTTTATGCATGATTTAGTATATTGACTTCCATTAAGCATGATGAACATGAGTTTGCGAAATATCTAGCTTCATGTGTTTAGTGTGCTGAAAATTTCATGCTATATGTTCATGCATATTATTCTGCTAACCTTCATGTTTTTCTAGTTAACATTTATGCAGCAAAAGTGATTAACGACAGGGAGTCTTTTATTTTTCGTTTCTTTGAGTCTTTTAGTTTATTTCTTTCTATCTTTGCTCGAGGGCGAGCAAAGGTTAAGTTTGGGGGTATTTGATCGGTGTATTTTATATACACCTTTTGAGTCTGTTTTAGTTAATCTTTTGTCCCATTTTGCACATATAAATGTCGTATTAGGATAGTTTTTCTTTCTTTTGAGTCAAAGTGGTTAAAATGGCCAAATGGCGGAAAAGGAGCAAAAAGAGGGCAAAAGAGGAGATGCCAGAGCTGAAAACAGAGAAAGTGGCGAACAAGGCTAAAATCGGACGGTAGCATGGCCTCCTGCGATCGAAGCACGGCGCGCGCCATCATTCAGAAGGTGTAGAAGATCGAGCCGCGGCGCTAAATCGGGGCCGGCGCCCACTATCGAAGACGAAGACTGTACGCGCCCTCAGAGACCAGAAGCAGGGCCGCGACGCATAAACATCCGAGGAGCTACAGAAGATACAGCGCCGCGGCGCCCTCAGACAGCAGATATCAGGGCCGCGGCGCCAAAACACCCGATGGATTGCAGAACTTCCGGCGCCGCGGCGCCTATCTGCAGGGCCGCGGCGCCGACGCGGAAAAATTAGGTCTTTTGACGGATGTTTGGGCCAGGCCTGCAGGGAAAAGAAGGAGGCGTTTTTAAACCTATAAAAGGAGAACCCTAGGCAGTTTTTGAGGGTTCCCCTTCTTGCACAACTCAAGATTTTGGCTTGGAGATTGGATACCATTAATTTAGTACTTTCTTTTCTTTTTCCTTTTCTTTAATTCAGTTTTTGCATGATGAACTTTGAATTAGTTCTTGCCATATTCATGACTAGGAACTAATTCTCTTATAGGGCTTTCTATGTTGAATTTCTTGAAACTTATGTTATAAATTAATGCATGCTTATGGTTATTGTTCTTATTGAGAGATCTATCCAATAATTGAGTTGAATTCTTGGTAATTAATTGACAACTAATTATCACTATATGATTTCTAATCAGATTCTGAAAAGGGAGGATTGTGAATATGCTGTAAGTTGGGTAGACAGACTTGAATTGGGGATGAAAATACCTCAATTAGTTTTGTAGCGTTGATGAGAGGCTTAACAACCCTAATTTTGCGCATTGTGCGATTTGGTCAACTAGGTTTTTGTTCTTAATCCTCCTATAGAGTTACCCTTATCAGCGAAAGTTAGGTAAGGAACAATACTGGGGTTGAGTGTTTATATAACCCTAACGGGAGTATAAAACGATTTCGTAAACCTGCTTTCTCCAAAATAAGAACACCATAAGTAATGCATTAGTAAGTAGCATAAGCGGATAGTGAGGATACATAGAAGCCCTATTCTCATCACATATGAAGTAATTCTTTATATTTACTTATCTTTAATAATTCTTAGTTATAAACCAAACAATCAATCATTAATTCACCAAATAGATACTAGAAAATAGATAGTTGGTACTTGAACCCTAATCCTAGAGGACGATATTCGGTCTTATCTAAGACTATACTACTTGATACGATAACGTGCACTTGCGTTTAAAAGTGTGTGCATATTACGCGCATCACCTGTCCCGCTCCCGAATCTCGAACGCCCCGAAGATCGGTGGAGTACTCGTCTTGGGCCGAGGAGCATAACTAGCTCGGCCGCTAAGGCGGTCCGCCTCAAATCGCCACGAGATCCTCGCCTGCCCTGGCCGTGGCTCGAGTCAAGCCGGCCCTCCTTTCTCTGTCCTCTATCCTCGCGCATATGCTGCATCTGGCGATATCCATACTGGTGAAGAGCTACTCCCAAGCACGCATAATCATACGACGGCCTAGCCCCATCACATAGCGATGAACTGCATGCACATGCCGCTACAATAGTGCGCATACATGGCCAAAGAGTCAAACTCAGTGCATTCTCACGATGGTCCTCCCATTCGCCTCAAGGTCAAGAATCTATCCAAGCGGGCTCTCTCAACTCGGGAGGCAAGAAGTGATCCGGAAGGCCTCTGCGAACTCCCCCCAAACTGCTGGAAGAGCACCCTCCTCTAGACAATTCCCATGACTCAAACCAGTTCAACGCAATATCGCGTAACCGGTAGAAGCTAACACAACGGACTCCGTCTCCGAGGCCCTAAGCACCTGCGTAGTCCGCCGCACCTGTCGAATAAACTCCTGAGGATCCTCGCACCTCGAACCATAGAACTCGGGTGGATTACAACTCAGAAAGTCCCGAATCCTTAAACTGTCGGCGAGGGTTAGCCACCGGCCGGGCGCTCGCCACGATGCTAGTCAACAACCCGACCGCTCTCCGTAATCCCTATACTCGCCTGCGGGCGGGGCTCGGGTGCACAAACCTCGAGCTCCGCCGCCTCGGCCTCTAATATCGCCACAGAATGAACTCGCCGACCCGCCTACTCCTCGGGCATAGTGCGTGCTCGAGTCCCGGTAACTCTGCGTACCACTAGCAGCCTCCGCCGATGCCTTGCCCTTATGGGCTCGCCGCCTCCGCGAGGCATAACTGGTACATAATAATAGGTCAGAGAGGACTCAACCTACTATGACAGCTCTACTGCACGATCTCAAAGAGAGAAGAATGGAAACCAACCCTAAATGTCCTGCAGCCTCCTGATTATAGATGTGGTGCACAACACACCGATAATCAAGACTCTACTAGACACGGTCTGTAGACACTTTCCGAGGACTAACTGCTCTGATACCACTTTGTCACGACCCGACCCCTGGGCCGCGACTAGTACTCTACCGGGGTACCCTGTCAGGTATACATCAGAGAATAGCAGCGGAACATACATAACACATAACTTATAAAAATGTAAACATCGCTGGCCAGCCGATAAGGCGGCCTTCTATAAAAACATACTTAATCAGAAGTACAACTTATTCTTACAGCCCAAACCACAAACGTGACTACAGACCTCTAGGAATAACAAGCGTGGCGGGCTGGCCGCCATACCCCGAATGTACAAAAGTCTATAACCTCGAGGATCATACCAAAAGACAAAGCCTCGGAGAGATGGAGCTTTCCAAGAAATGAACGATAATCCTAAGAGTGCGGACCCGAAGTTACGATCTCGACTGCGGCAGTGAACGCAGCCGGCGAGGTCGATAACAGTACCAAGTATGTGAAATCAAAATATCAGAATGAAATCATAATAGCATATATATAAAGCAGAGACATGTATGATAGCCAAACTACAAGACACACATATATACGCAGCCATGTCAAGTCGTGGACTCACGCCTCTAAGTCATCACACAAATATAACCATAGGTCTCATGCCCATAATATCAATCGTGCGTGGAATTCTTCTTCACCGCCGGCGATCATGATATAACAACACTAAGCGAGTACATGAATACTAGATCCCACTCAGATCATAAGAACCACGAGGCAAATGCGAAGGCATAGCTACGATCCACCGTGATCCTCAATCGATCGGGCAGTACGAAGCGGCCTACCGATCCACCCGTACAACAATACTATACAGAATCACGGTCGACCGGGCAAGTGCGATAGCCTCTACCAGATCCACCCGGCGTCACATCGCGGACCGGGGCACGTACGCAGGCTAACCACCAGATCCACCCTGCATCACACCACTTCGCCAACCCCGACCGGCAAGTACGAAAGCCGACTACGGATCCACCTGCATCACGTCTCCGACGGGCAAGTACGAGGGCTAACTACTAGATCCACTGCATCGTGAGACCTCGCGGAGAGCTAATCCATGGAATAATCATCAACAGGAAACGAACCCTCATCATGGCCGCATACCCGTGGAATCCTCCATCACTGACGGTACGCCCAAATAGACTCATAACTACATGCTTTTAATTCGAATTGCAATACCATGCCTTTACATAAACCAAGACAATTACCATGTCTTCTTTTCACGTAAACCAAGAGAATTCTTATTTAAGCAAGCCAAAGTACTTCCCATAAAGCCGTTATAACTCCTTATAAACCATTTCGTTCTTTTACTAACCAAGAGGCTTATACTTCAAACAAATTCATACAATTTTCAAAATACTTCAAGCCTCTTACCCTTTAGAAAAACAAGTTTCTTACCTCAAAAATTTAAGTCTCTTATCTTTTAGAATAATTCAATATTCAATACCTTCACACCAAAAGTACTCTATACTTCATTATGTCAAGAAATCCTTGTCTACCTCATTTAGGATAAACCATTCCTTAAGAACAAGCGGGTTAACTTCTTAACCCAACCAACTTAGACATTTCCTTAAAACAAGTTAAGTATAACAAAAGGATTTAGTTCATTCAAAACATGTACGTCTACCGTACTATATAGTTATAACTACTCATGCTCAAAAGATAAGAAAGTTTCCACATACCTCTTCGGTCAATCCGCTTGCTAAGCTCAAACTACCGCAAGTAATATGCCAACCTATAATAACCATAATACGTTTATTAACCTCTAATTTCAATGTAGGAATAATCTAAGTTCAAAGCCCCTAAATTCTATGGAAAAATGGGCAGCATTTCCTTTGTTTCTACATACTTTGCCACCTTTTTAAGGTCCGAATTCAACATCCAAATGCCACTTCTTAGGCCCAACAATCCAAACATCTCAAGGGGATTACACACCTAAACTTGGGTGTGTAAAATTCTGCCCCAAAAGGTAAAACAATTAACTTAACAAGTCTAAGGTAGTTTTTAGGCTACAACATGCTCACATTATCTTCTTAACCAATTCTTTCACATCCAAACCATATTTCTTACATGCAATGGCTCTAAGAGCATTATTCACTACCACAAGTTCTTTCTTCTTAACATGCAATACTAGGAACTAATTCTAAAGGAAGAAATGTTACCTTAAAGCTTTAGCCAAATCTATTCCAACAATTTTGCTAGCCTCCTTTCCAAGAATACCATCATAATAATCTTCACAAGCTAGCCACAAGTTTCCTTCTTGCTTTTTTCTTTTCAGATTTCTCCTAAGGCTAAAATATCTCTTGGGATTTTAGAGAGAAGGAGGAGCTTGAACTTTTAAGAGAGAAGGAAGAGCTTTTGTCTAAGAGAGAGAGATGAAGTATGACCAAGTCTTGAAGGCTTGGTCAATATAGTGCAAGCAAAATCAGATGGGGGGGACACTTGTCACCCTCCCAAGGTCTTTTAAAAGAAAAATCTGACTTTTCCTAAGTTTTTCGCGAGAATCCGCCGGCGCCGCGGCCGCTTCCCGGCTGGCGCTAAACCTCCGCGACTTCTGCGAACTTCGGCGCGCGCCTGCTTCCGGCGCATGGCTGCAACTTCAGCGGCCCTCACTTCCGCGCGCGACCTGCATCCGGCGCGCTCGACGCCCTTGTCCAAACACATTCTGTCCGACTGCGCACTGAACTTGTAACTCCCATAACTTTCTACTCCGACGTCCTATCGACGAACGGTTGGTTGCGTTGGAATCTAGACTCAACGAACTACGCCTTGGGCCTTTGAAACACTTAGGAACTCTCAATGTACCGGGTCATAAACCGCCTCAAAATTGACTAAAACTCATCCGGAACAATCCGTCAACCTATCTCTTGAAAATTTTAAGTCTTACTCCCTTTCGTATGCTCTCATGCGCATGACCTGAACTACGGGGTGTAACATGACGGACTTTGATGTGATTATGGGTATGGATTGGCTAGCGTCTTGCTATGACAATGTGGACTGTAGAGAGGGATTAGTTCGATTCCAGTTTCCTGGTGAGCCGGTTATCGAGTGGAAGGGGAATACTGCGTCGCCGAGGGGTAAGTTTATTTCTTACCTCAAGGCTAGGAAGATGGTGCGGAAAGGGTATATCTATAATATGGTTCGGGTATTCGATATTGAGGCTGAGATACCGGACCTTCAGTCAGTTTCGGTCGTTAGAGAGTTTCCAGACGTATTCCCAGACGAGCTTCCGGGTATCCCTCCGGAGAGGGAGGTTGAGTTTTGCATTGATTTGGCGCCAGATACTCGACCGATATCTATTCCGCCATACAGGATGGCACCTGCCGAGTTGAAGGAATTGAAAGACCAGCTGAAGGACTTGCTAGAGAAGGGCTTTATGAGGCCAATTGTTTCTCCCTGGGCAGCGCCATTGTTATTTGTAAAGAAGAAGGACGGGACGCTTCGTATGTGTATTGATTACAGGCAGCTGAACAAGGTAACTATCAAGAACAGATATCTCCTCCACAGGATTGACGATTTGTTTGACCAGTTGCAGGGTGCAAGGTGTTTTTCCAAGATAGACCTGCGGTCTGGTTATCATCAGGTGCGAGTTAGAGAGACAGATATCCCAAAGACTGCATTCAGGACCCGGTATGGGCACTATGAGTTCAGGGTGATGTCTTTCGGGTTGACCAACGCCCCAACAGTATTCATGGATTTGATGAACATGGTGTTCAAGCCATTCTTGGATATGTTCGTTATAGTTTTCATTGATGATATCTTGGTTTATTCGCGCACAGAGCAGAAGCATACAAACCATTTGAGGACGGTATTGGGAGTCCTCCGAGACCGGCAGTTGTATGCCAAGTTCTCGAAGTGCGAGTTATGGTTAGCGTCAGTGGCTTTCTTAGGACATGTTATCGGGGCCGATGGTATTCGGGTTGATACAGCGAAGATTGAGGCAGTCAAGACTTGGCCCAGACCCACTTCACCTGTTATACCCCGTAGTTCTGACCCTATGTATGAGAGCGTACGAAAGCATGTAAGACTTAAAATTTTCAAAGGATAGGTTGACGGATTATTCCGGACGGGTTTTAGTCAACTTTAAGGCGGGTTATGACCCGGTACATTGAGAGTTCCTAAGTGGTTCAAAGGCCTAGGGCGTAGTTCGTTGAGTCTAGATTCCAACGCAACCAACCGTTCGTCGATAGGACGTCGGAGTAGAAAGATATGAGAGTTACAAGTTCAGTGCGCAGTCGGACATAAATATGTTTCGGACAAAGGCGACAGGGCCGCGGCGCCGAAAGTGCTGAGAGGTCGCTGAAGTTGCAGCGCCAAGCAACAAGCAGGTCATGCCGAAAGTTCAGAGAGGTTGCGGGGCCGCGGCGCCGAGGCGGGATTTTTGGGCGGAAAAACTTAGAAAAGTCAATTTTTTCTTTTAAAAGACCTTGGGAGGGTGACAAGTGTTCCCCCCATCTGATTTCTTGCATGCAATATATTGACCAAGTCTTCAAGACTTGGTCATCTTCCAATTTCTCTCTCTCTCTAAAGCAAAAGCTCTTCCTTCTCTCTACATTTCCAAAGGAAATCCAAGCCTAAGAAAATCTGAAAAATTAAGAACAAGAAAAAGAAGCTTTTGGCTAGCTTCCTTGCCAAGAACACCACCACAAACTAGCCACAAGCTTCCTTTTCTTGTTCTTAATTTTTCAGATTTTCTTAGGCTTGGATTTCCTTTGGAAATGTAGAGAAGAAAGAGCTTTGCTTTAGAGAGAGAGAATTGAAGATGACCAAGTCTTGAAGACTGGTCAATATATTGTATGCAAGAAATCGATGGGAACACTTGTCACCCTCCCAAGGTCTTTAAAAGAAAAATCGACTTTTCTAAGTTTTTCCGCCTAAAATCCCGCCGCTCGCGCACAAACCCCGCAGCCTCTCAACTTTGGCGCCACTACTGGCTGCCGCTGGCGCTGCAACTTCAGCGACCTCTCAAGACTTTCGCGCCATGCCTCGCATCCGGCGCCGCCTGCCGCTTTGTCCGAAACATATTTCGTCCGATCACAGACCGAACTTGTAACTCTCATATCTTTCTACTCCGACGTCCTATCGATTTAACAGTTGGTTGCGTTGGAATCTAGACTCAACGAACTACGCCTAGGCCTTTGAACCACTTAGGAACTCTCAATGTACCGGTCATAACCCGCCTTAAAGTTGACTAAAACCCGTCCGGAATAATCCGTCAACCTAACCTTTGAAAATTTTAAGTCTTACATGCTTTCGTACGCTCTCATACGTAGGGTCAGAACTACGGGGTATAACATTCTCCCCTCCTTAGAAACATTCGCCCCGAATGTTCCTTCTAGGCTTACTCGAAACACAACATCGACATAGACCCTCTTAACTATCATTTTGCAAATAAGGAAGCTCCACGAGCCACAACATACTGAAGCGTAAATGCCAAGTTAAAACTAACAAGCAGGAAAGTGGGTTACCTGGAGGTATAGGAAATAGGTGAGGGTACTTCTTCATCATGTCATCCTCTGCTTCCCACGTCATTTCCTCCCTGTTCTCGTTCCGCCATAGAACCTTGACGGAAGCCACGTCTTTCGTCTGAAGTCGTCTAACCTGACGATCGAGTATCGCTATGAGACTCTCCTCATACGATAACTCCTCTGTCACTTGAACATCATGAACCGGGTGCACTCTAGATGGATCTCCAATACATTTCCGCAACATGGACACATGGAAGACTGGATGTACCGCCTCCAAGTCGGACGACAGATCTAACTCGTAGGCAACCCTGTCTACCCTACGGACAATCCGATACGGCCCAATGTACCTTGGGCTAAGCTTCCCCTTCTTTCCAAATCTCATCACGCCCTTCATGGGCGATACCTTTAGGAAAACCCAATCATCTATCTCGAATTCCAAGTGTCGACGCCGATGATGCGTGATACGACTTGCGACTCGAGCCGCTAACAACCGCCTCTGGATAAGCTTCACCTTATCCATCGTCACTGAACTAAGTCCGCCCGACTAATCGAACTTCTCCCACTCAAGCGACTATCGGTGACTGCACTTCCTCCCGCAAGGCCTCAAGGCGCCATCCGAATACCGGAATGGTATTGTTGTTGTAAGCAAACTACAAGAGGCAAATGATCCTCCCACTACCGAAATCAATAACACAAGCCCGCAGATATCCTCGTTGTGCGGATAGTGCGCCGGCCGTCCGTCGGTCCGAGGATGAAACGTCGTCATCGAGACTCACTGTGTCCCTAATCCCTTCGAAAAGACCTCGAAGTTAGCCGAGAACCGGGCTCTCTATCTCGATATAATCGACACCGACTCGCGGCCTCACAATCTCTAATATATAATCGCATAGTCTCACCGAGAACGTCGTTCGATCGGAAGAAAATGGGCTGATTTCACACTGTCGACAATCACCCAAATGGAATCATGCTTCCTCCGAGTGGTAGGTAGCCCGTAATAAAATCCATATTTATCACCTCCCACTTCCAAGTCGAATATCAATAGTTCGCAAATACCCCACCGGCTTCGTGCTCAATGTTAACTCACGACAATTGCGCATCGTGCCACGAACTCCGCAACGCCCCTCTTTAGGCCATCCCACCAATACACGACCGAGGTCATGATACATCTTAGTCGACCCGGATGAATAGAATAACGAGCACCGTGTGCCTCCCTGAACCGCCGACAAGTCCTCGCTACATCGGGAACACACAACCGGCCCTCGAATCTTAGCACCCCATCAGGCGCTACCTCAAATAGACTCTTCTCCTTCTGGAGAGCTGCATCTCGGTACCGTACCAAAATCGGATCCTCATACTGTTGCCTCTTCACCTCCTCGACGATGGAAGACTCGGCAACCTCTCGAACCCGAATTCCGTCACTATCAGAATCAACCAAACGAACCCCAAGGCTCGCTAGCTGATGTAACTCTCGGACCATATCCCTCTTCTCTGGCTGAACATCAGAAAGACTACCCATCGATCTGCGACTAAGGGCATCTGCAACTACGGTAGCTCCAACCACCGTCTCTGCCGCAAGTTCAGCTCCCTCTGGCTGAAGATATACTGGAGACTCTTGTGGTCTGTGTAAATGTCCACATGAACTCCATATAGATAATGTCTCCAGATCTTCAAGGCATGAATCACTGCTGCCAACTCCAAGTCATGTGTGGGATAGTTCTTCTCATGCTTCCTAAGCTGTCGAGATGCATAAGCTATAACTCGCTGCGGCCGCATCGACGCACTCCAAGCCCGACACTGACGTCCACAAGAAACCACATATCCATCTAAGCCCTGCGGAAGAGTAAGAATCGGGCGGTCGTCAACTTCTCCTTTAGCAATCGGATACTTTCCTCACAAGTATCCGCCCACCGAACATGGCCGCTTTCCGAGTCGGCTTAGTCAAAGGTGCCAAATAGAAGCAAATTTCTACAAACCTCCGATAATAACTGCAAGTGCCAAAAGGCGCGACTCCGGTCGGTGTAGTGGTGCGCAAGTCTTGATCGCTTCAATCTTAGTCAGTATCAACGAATACCGCCGCCCCGATCACATGCCCTAAGAAAGCCATCAAGCTAACTAACTCGCACTTCGAGAACTTGGTATACAACTGCTGGTCTCGGAGGACTCCCAAAACCGTCCTCAAATGATCTGTATTCTCCTGCTCTGTGCGCGAATAAACCAAGATATCATCAATAAACACTATAACGAACATATCCAAGAATGGCCTGAACACCCTATTCATCAAATCCATGAATACCGCTGGGCGTTGGTCAACCCGAAAGACATCACCCTGAACTCATGGCCCATACCGGATCTGAATGCGCCTTTTGGGATATCTGCTCTCTAGCTCGCACTGATGATAACTGCATCGCATGTCTATCTTGGAAAAACACTTTGCACTCGCAACCGGTCAAACAAATCGCCAATCCCGGGAGGGATATCTGTTTCGATAGTTACCTTGTTTAATCGTCGTAATCAATACACATACGCAGTGTCCCATCCTTCTTTTTACAAACAACACCGGTGCTCCCTGGAGAAACACTTGGCCTAATAAAGCCCTTCTCCAGCAAATCTTTCAGCTGGTCCTTCAATTCCTTCAACTCGGCAGGTGCCATCCTGTATGGTGGAATAGATATTGGTCGAGTGTCTGGCGCCAAATCAATACAAAACTCAATCTCCCTCGGGAGGATACCCAAGCTCGTGGGAATACGCCCGAAACTCTCGACAACCTAATCGATCGAAGGTCCAGACCTCACCTCGATGTCGAATACGAACGGATGGTAGATATACCCTTCCGCACCATCTTCCTAGCCTTGAGGTAAGAAATAAACCTACCCCCGGCGACGCAAAGATTCCTTCCACTGAGCAACCGGCCACCAGAAACTGAACCGAACTAATCTCTCTACACCCACGTTGGCATAGCAAGATGCTAGCCAATCCATACCCATAATCACATCAAAGTCCGCATAACCAACTCTATCAAGTCGCCAGTGGTCTGACGGCTATCTATAGTCACAGGGCAAGCCTTATACACCCGCTCGGCTACCACTGAATCACCTACTGGCGTAGCCACCTCAAAAGGTCTTATGGACTCGGGCTCTATCCCTATTCTACTGGCAATATGAGGAGATATGTAGGACAAGGTAGAACCTGGATCTATCAAAGCATATACATCACAGCAAGAAACCAACAATGTACTGCGGACGACATCCGCGACGCCTCGGTCGCGCCGACCGACATAGCATATATGCGGTTCTGAGGACCGCTAGAACTGGAACCCCTACCACGACCTCTGCCGCGGCCTGCTGGCCCATAAGTACCCTGCCCTCCGGGGCGTCTAACCATCGAAGATGAAGATCCAGCAACAGACCCTGTCGGCTGAACCGTAATGCTCCCGCCGCCTAAGGACGGACAATCCTTCTTCAGATGGCCCTGCTGGCCACAAGAGTAACATGCTCTCGAACCCATACGGCACTCGCCCGGATGAGACCTACCGCATCGAACGCACCGAGAGGTAGGTGGTCTCGATTGCGCCGGCTCGCCTCCCGAAAACTCAAGTCCCGAGCACGACTGCCTCGAATAACCTCGCTGATCAGACCTCCTGCCGGAAAACTGAGAAGGAGCACTCTGGCCGGGCCGGAATGTGGACCTAGTTCGCTGCCGAGTGCCGCCTCTAAAATCGCCCGAGCTCGTTGTCTCGCCTCTGGCCGCCCAAATCTAGCCGATCCCGCTCTCTCGCCTCAATCCTCGCAGCGTACGCTGCATACCGGCAATATCCATCCTCGTGAAGAGCCACCCCAAGCATGCAGAATCATACGACGGTCTAACCACATCACAAACCGATGAACCCCGCTCGCCATGTCGCCTACTATGGTGCGCATATTCGCCAAGGAGTCGAACCTGTGTACTTCCCGATAGTCCTCCCGTCCCGTCTCAAGGTCAAGAACCTATCTACGCGGGCTCTCTCACCTCGTGAGGCAAGAAGTGGTCTAGAACGCCTCGTGAACTCCTCCCAAACAACCGGAAGAAGAGCATCTCACCTCTCGACAACACCTATGACTCGAAACCAGTTCAACGCAATATCGCCAGAACGGTAGAAGCTAGTATAACAGACTCGGGTCTCCGATGCCCTAAGCACTGCATGGTCCGTCAGAATCGCCGGACAAACTTCGCGGATCCTCCTCAAATCTCGAACCATAGAACTCGGGTGGGGCGACAACCCAAGAAATCCGAATCCGAACCGCCGGCTTGTGGCCGCCGCTCGCTTCTGCGTGCCGCCGCCACTATGCTGTCGGGCGAATCGACCGTTTCCAGTAATCTCTGATCGACTCGATCGTGGATCGGAGGCTCCTGCATCGCGGTTCTCACTAGCGCTCGCCGCTTTAAATCTGAGGTGGCGACGACGCGAACTCGCCGCCTAAACATCATCTCTCGTTGGATCGGGCTGCGGCCTCGTGACTCTCCGCGTCCCACTAGCAAAGACTCTCACCGCTTTGCCCTTCTCCGGGCCGCGGTTGCGCGCGAGGCATAAGCGATACATACGGAAAAACATCAGAGGGGGTTCAACCTATAACTCAGCTCTATTGCACGATCTTAGAGTGAAAGAATGGAAATCAATCCTAAATATCCTGCAGCCTCCTGATTATAGATGTGGTGCACGACACACCGATAATCAGGACTCTACTAGACACGGTCTGTGGACACTTTCCGAGGACTAATTGCTCTGATACCACTTTTGGCAAGGAAGCTAGCAAAATCTTTGGAATAAGTTTTACTAAAACTTTAAGGTAACATTTCTTCCTTTAGAATTAGTTCTAGTGTTGCATGCTTAGAAGAAAGAACTTGTGGTAGTAAAATAATGCTCTTAGAGTCATTGCATGCTAGAAAATGTGGTTTGGATATGAAGAATGGGTTAAGAAGAGATTATGAGCATGTTGTAGCCTAAAAACTACTTTAGAATTGTTAAGTGAATTGTTGTATCTTATGGGGCAGAATTTTGGGTGTGTAATCCCCTTTGAATTGTTGGATTGATTGAGCCTTAAATGTGGCAATTGGATGATAAATTCGGCCTTGAGAAAGGTGGCATAGTGAGTAGAAACAAAGGAAATGCTGCCCAATTTTCCATAGAATTTAGTGACTTTGAACTTGAATTGTTCTACATTAAGATTAGAAGTTAATAAACGTATCATGGTTATTTTAGGTTGACATATTACTTGCGGTAGTGTGGACTTAGCAAGTGGATTGACCAAAGAGGTATGTGAAGCTTTCCTATCTCTTGAGCATGAATAGATGAAACTACGAGTACGGTAGACGACAAGATTTGGTATTCTTACTTGTTTGAGTATATAATGACTTGTTTCGTTTTAAGAATGTATAAATCCCTTGGTTAGGGAAAAAGTATGATTTTACTAAAGTATAGAGTTAATATAACAACTTTATGGGAAGTTGGTTTATTAGCTTCATAAAAGGTTAATGAGAAGAGATTTACTCTAAAAGTAAGATAAGTATATGAAGAGGCAAATTGGTTTAAGGCATCAATTGCCCAAGAGTTTTATGTATAAAGAGTCATTTTTAAAAGAGTTGAAGTATGTAGTACTTGGGTTAAATTCCCGGTTTTCTTTATTAAAGATATGATTAAGTGTCTTAAGTAAACTAAAATGAGAGGGTATATGAACAAGACTAATAAGAAGTTACAAGTTTTCTTAACTTATGTATGATTATGATATGATACGATGATTTGAGCTAGGTAAGAGTATATCCGGCGGGCAAGCCCCAAGATCGTTATACCACCTTCTCGCAAGAGTATGTCCGGCGGGCCACCAAGATCGCCATACCACCTTCTTCATGTAAGAGTATATCCGGCGGGCAAGCCCCAAGATCGTTATACCACCGCCAGCAAGAGTATATCCGAGGAAAGTCCCCAAGATCGTTATACCATCCGCCGGTAAGAGTATATCCGGCGGTAAGTCCCAAGATCGTTATACCAATTGCTCCGTGGATTTGCTACCCATGACGCGGCGAATACCTCACGCGAGTCCTTATGGGCTTACGCGGTGAAATAGTCCCACGCGCGGGTACACCTATGCGAGAATACCTACGCGGGTCCACAGACTCGCGGTGAAATAGTCCCAGAGTAGGGGTGCTTATCGATACTACTGCGAGGTACCGCTTTTGATCCTAAGGCCCTATTTTATGCAGTATTGTATATATATATACTTGTCACTCTCATTGTTAGTAAGACACAGTAAAAAGGTATTTTATTGACTTCCATGACTCCAGCTTACTTTTAGACTTGTGATATCATTATTATAGTATTTTCCAGTTTTACATACTTGGTACATATCAGGATCGACCCTTCCTGGGCTGCGTCACGCCGCAGGTAAGGTAGCGATTGAGGATCCTCGTTCTTAGGATCACTACTCCGGTCGAAGCTCCATCCCTCCGGAAGCTTGTTTATTGGTACGGATATTCCCTGATGCTATAGGTATTTTGTACATTCAGGGGTATGGCGGGGCCCTGTCCCGCCACAGTTGTTATCTTTAGAGGTTTGTGGTCACCTATGTGTTTTGGGCTATAAGAACCAGTTGTATTACTATACTTTTGTTTAAGTATGTTTTATAGAAGGCAGTCTTATCGGCTGGCTAGTGATGTTTACCCTTTTCTCTAAGTTATGTGTTATGTATGTTCCGCTGCTATTCTCTGACATATACCTGACAGGGTACCCCGGTAGGGTACCAGTCGTGGCCCCGAGGCTGGGTCGTGACATCACCGACGGAGGTGCGCAGCTTTTTGGGCCTTGCAGGTTATTATCGGAGGTTTGTGGAGAAGTTTGCCTCCATTTCAGCACCTTTGACTAAGCTGACTCAGAAAGCAGCTATGTTCCGGTGGACGAATGCTTGTGAGGAGAATTTCCAGTTACTGAAGGAGAAATTGATGCCCGCCCCAATTCTTACTCTTCTAGAGGGTTTAGATGGATATATGGTTTATTGTGACGTGTCAGGTGTCGGGCTTGGGTGTGTGCTGATGCAGCAGTGATTCATGCCTTAAAGATCTGGAGACATTATTTATATGGAGTTCATGTGGATATTTACACAGACTACAAGAGTCTCCAGTATATCTTCAGTCAGAGGGAGCTGAACTTGCGACAGAGACGGTGGTTGGAGATGCTTAAGGATTACGATGTTGATATTCTATACCACCCAGGGAAGGTCAATGTAGTTGCAGATGCCCTTAGTCGCAGATCGATGGGTAGTCTGTCTGATGTACAGCAAGAGAAAAGGGATATGGTCCGAGAGTTACATCAGCTAGCGAGCCTTGGGGTTCGTTTGGTTGGTTCTGATAGTGATGGAGTTCGGGTTCGAGAGGTTGCCGAGTCTTCCATCGTCGAGGAGGTGAAGAGGCGACAGTATGAGGATTCGATTATGGTACGGTATCGAGATGCCGCTGTTCAGAAAGAGAGGAGTCTATTTGAGGTAGCGCCTGATGGGGTGCTAAGATTTGAGGGCCGATTGTGTGTTCCCGATGTGACAGGGCTTCGTCAGCAGATTTTGGGGGAGGCACACAGTGCTCGTTATTCCATTCATCCGGGGTCGACTAAGATGTACCATGACCTCAGATGTGTGTATTGGTGGGATGGCACAAGAGGACGCCATGGAGTTCGTAGCGCAGTGCCCGAATTGTCAGCAGGTCAAAGTTGAGCACCAGAAGCCCGATGGGATGTTGCAGGCTATTGATATTCCGACTTGGAAGTGGGAGGTGGTAAATATAGATTTTATTACAGGGTTACCTTCCACTCAGAGGAAGCATGATTCCATTTGGGTTATCGTCGACAGGCTGACGAAATTAGCCCATTTTCTTCCATCGGACGACTTTTCTACCGAGGATTATGCTAGATCAGATATCGTGAGATTGTGAGATCGCACGGAGTTCCTATATCGATTATTTCGCATGCAGGAACCCGGTTACGGCTAATTTCTGGAGGTCTTTCCAGAAAGGATTAGGGACACAGGTGAGTCTCGACGGCTTCATCCTCGATCGACGGACAAGCCGAGCGCACTATCCGCAACACTCGAGGATATCCGCGGGCTTGTGTTATTGATTTCGTGGTAGTGGGAGGATCATCCGCCTCGTGGAGTTTGCTTATAACAACTACCACTCTAGTATTCAGATGGCGCCCATGAGGCCTTATACGGAGGAAGTGCAGTCACCGATAGCTGGTTCGAGTGGGAGATACTGGCTCGGGCGGACTTGGTTCAGCAAGCCATGGATAAGGTGAAGCTTATCCAGGAGCGGTTGTTGGCAGCTCAGAGTCGACAGAAGTCGTATGCAGATCATCGGCGTCGACACTTGGAATTTGAGATAGATGATTGGGTTTTCCTAAAGGTATCGCCCATGAAGGGCGTGATGAGATTTGGAAAGAAGGGGAAACTTAGCCCAAGGTACATTGGGCCGTATCAGATTGTCCGTAGGGTAGGCAAGGTTGCCTATGAGTTAGATATGCCGTCCGATCTGGAGGCAGTGCATCCAGTCTTTCACGTATCTATGTTGCGGAAATGTATTGGAGACCCATCTAGAGTATACCCGATTCATGATGTCCAGGTGACAGAGGAGTTATCGTATGAGGAGAGTCCCATAGCGATACTCGATCGTCAGGTTAGGCGACTTCGGACGAAGGACGTGGCTTCCGTCAAGGTATTATGGCGAAACGAGAACATGGAGGAGATGACGTGGGAACCAGAGGATGACATGATGAAGAAGTATTCTCACTTATTTCCTATACCTCCAGGTAACCTACTTTCTTGCTTATTAATTTGATTTGGCAATTTTGCTTAAGTATTGTTGTGGTTTGAGTAAGCCTAGAAGGAACATTCGGGACGAATGTTTCTAAGGGGGGGAGAATGTTATACCCCGTAGTTCTGGCCATACGTGTGAGAGCGTGCGAAAGGGGGTAAGACTTAAAATTTTCGAAAGATAGGTTGACGGATTGTTCGGACGGGTTTTAGTCAACGTTGAGGCGGGTTATGACCCGCTACATTGAGAGTTCCTAAGTGTTTCAAAGGCCTAGTGCGTAGTTTGTTGAGGCTAGTTTCCAACGCAACCAACCGTTCATCGATAGGACATCGGAGCAGGAACTTATGGGAGTTACAAGTTCAGTGCGCAGACGGACATAAATGCGTTTCGGACAGAAGCGACGGGGCCGCGGCGTCGGATGCAGGGCCGCGGCGCCGGATATTCTAAGGGGTCGCTGAAGTTGCAGCGCCGCTGAAGCAGACGCGGCGCGGAAAGTCTGAGGCGCGAAGTCCCAGTGGCAGTGGCCGCGCAGGCCGCAGGCGTGCGGTTCTGCGGGTTAGTGAGGATTTCACGCTTTTGTTTTAAAAGAGGTCATTGGTGGGTGACAAGTGTCTCCCCCCCATCTGAATTCTTGCATGTCTTATATTGACCAAGTCTTGAAGACTTGGTCATCTTTCAAATCTCTCTTTCTCTCTAAGATAAAGCTCTCACTTCTCTCTAAAATTCCAAGAGGAATTCAAAGCCTAAGGAGAATCTGAAAAGTTAAGGACAAGAAGGAAGCTTGTGGCTAGCTTGTAGGAGTTGTTGTTGTGGTTTTCTTGGAAAGGAGGCTAGCAAAGTTGTTGGAATAATTTTGGCTAAAGTTTTAAGGTAACAATTCTTCTCTTATAGCTAGTTATTTGTGTTGCATGTGAAGAAGAAGGAACTTGTAGTAGTAAATAATGCTCTTAGATTCGGCCTTGAGAAAGGTGGCAAAGTGTGTAGAAACAAAGGAAATGCTGCCCAATTTTCCATAGAAATTAGTAACTTTGAACTTGGATTATTTCTACATTGAACTAAAGGTTAATAAGCGTATCATGGTTATTATAGGTTGACATATTACTTGCGGTATTTTGGACTTAACAAGTGGATTGACCGAAGAGGTATGTGAAGCTTTCCTATCTCTTGAGCATGAGTAGTTGTATCTATGTAGTACGGTAGACGTACAAGATTTGATATTCTTACTTGTTTTAAGTATATAAAGACTTGTTTTGTTTTAAGAAGTATAAGCCCATTGGTTAGGGGAAAAGTATAATTTTACTAAAGTATAGGGTTAATATAACAACTTTATGGGAAGTTGGTTTATTAGCTTTATAAAAGGTTAATAAGAAGAGATTTACTCTAAGTAAGATAAGTAAGGACAAATGACTTGATTTATGAAAGACAAATTGATTTTAAGACATCAATTGCCCAAAGGTTTTATATGAAAAAAAATCATTTTTAAAGAATATAAGTATGTGGTACTTTGGGTTAAATTCCCGGATTTTCTTTTATTAAGAATGTTAGTGCCTTAAGTAAACTAAAATGAGAGGGTATATGAACAAGACTAATAATAAGTTATAAGCTTTCTTAACTTATTTATGATTATGATATGATGACCGATTGAGCTAAGGTAAGAGTATAAATGAGGGGCAAGCCCCAAGATCGTTATACCACCTTCTCCAGGGTAAGAGTATGAATGAGGGGCAAGCCCCAAGATCGTCATACCACCTTCTTTAGGGTAAGAGTATATCTGAGGGGTACATCCCCAAGATCGTTATACCACCTTCTTCAGGGTAAGAGTATATCTGAGGGGAACATCCCCAAGATCGTTATACCACCGCCAGGTAAGAGTATATCCGAGGTAAATCTCAAGATCGTTATACCGTTCCGTGGATTTGCTACCCACGACGCGAGGAATACCTCACGCGAGTCCTATGGGCTTACGCGGTGAAATAGTCCCACGCGCAGGTATAGCCTATGCGAGGAATACCACGCGGTCCACAGGACCGTGCGGTGAAATAGTCCCGAGTAGGATTGCTTATTGATCTACGGCAGGTACCTGCTTTGATCATGAGCCTCCATTTTTATGCAGTATTATATATATACTTGTTACTCTCATTGTTAGTAAGACACAGTGTACTGTATTTTGATTGTTTTTCATGACTCAAACTTACTTTTAGACTTATGATATCATTATTACAGTATTTTCCAGTTTTACATACTTGTACATATTGACCACTTCTTCGGTCACGCCAGGTAAAGTAGCGGTGGTGGATCTCGTTCTAGGATCATCGTCGTGTCGGAAAGCTTCATTCTCCGGAGCTTGTTTGTTGTACAGTTTTCCACGATGTTATATGCATTTTGTATATTCACGGGTATGGCGGGCCTCTCCGCCATTGTTATCTCAAGTGCATGCTTCACGCATGTGTTTTGGGGTGTAAGAACAAGTTGTACTGCTATACTTTTGATTAAGTATGTTTTTATGGAAGACGCCTTATTTATGTGTCACGACCCGACCGGCCGCGATCGTACTTACCGGTACTGTCCGTAAACATCGAGAATAGCGAATGAACATACATAACACATAACTTATAAAAAGGTAAACAACACTGGTCATCCGATAAGGCTGTCTTCCATAAAAACATACTTAATCAAAAGTATAGCAGTACAACTTATCCTTACAGCCCAAAACACATACGTGACCACAGACCTCTAAGGATAACAACGGTGGCGGGACAGGGCCCCACCATACCCCTGAATATACACAATGTCTATAACATCACGGAAAAACCGTACCAACAAAACAAGCTTCCGGAGGAATGGAGCTTCTGACACCGGAACAATGATCCTAAGAACGAGGATCCACCACCTGCTTACCCTTACCGCAGATTTAACGCAACCCCGGGAAGGGGTCAAGACACAATATGTACCAAGTATGTAAACCGGAAAATACTGTAATAATGATATCATAAGTCCAAAATAATTTGCCGTGTCTGGAAGAAAATCAAAATACGATACATCGTGCCTTACTAACAATGAGAGTAACAAGTATATACTTTACTGCATAAAAATAGGAGGCTCGTGATCAAAACAGGGTCCCTCGCCCGTAGTAACAATAAGCAGTCCTACTCCTGGGACTATTTCACCCGCATGAGTCTTGTGGACCCGCATGAGTCTTGTGGACCCGCATGAGGTATTCCTCGCATAGGCTGTACCCGCCCGCATGAGACTATTTCACCCGCATAAGTCCATATGACTCGCATGAGGTATTCCTCGCATCGTGGGTAGCAAATCCACGGAACAGGTGGTATAACGATCTTGGGGCTTGCCTCGTATACTCTACCCCAAGCGGTGGTATAACGATCTTGGGACGCACTTCGATATACTCTTACCCTGGAGAAGGTGGTATAATGATCTTGGGGATGTACCCCTCAGATATACTCTTACCCTGAAGAAGGTGGTATGACGATCTTGGGGCTTACCCCTCATTCATACTCTTACCCTGGAGAAGGTGGTATAACGATCTTGGGGGTTGCCCCTCATTTATACTTTTACCCTAGCTCAATCTGTCATCATATCATAATCATATATACAAGTTACGAAAGCTCATACTTTTTATTAGTCTTGTTCATATACCCTCTCATTTTAGTTTACTCAAGGCACTAACATATTTAATAAAAGAAAATCCGGGAATTTAACCCAAAGTACCACATACTTATATTCTTTTAAAAATGACTCTTTTTCATATAAAACCTTTGGGCAATTGATGCCTTAAGATCAATTTGCCTTTCATAAATCAAGTCACTTGTCCTTACTTATCTTACTTAGAGTAAATCTCTTCTTATTATCCTTTCATAAAGCTAATCAAACAACTTTCCATAAAGTTGTTATATTAACCCTATACTTTAGTAAAATTACACTTTTCCTATAACCAAAAGACTTATACTTCTTAAAACGAAACAAGTCTTTATATACTTAAAACAAGTAAGAATACCAAATCTTGTACGTCTACCGTACTACATAGATACAACTACTCATGCTCAAGAGATAGGAAAGCTCTACATACCTCTTTGGTCAATCCACTTGCTAAGCCCAAACTACCGCAAGTAATATGTCAACCTAAAATAACCATGATACATTTATTAACCTCTAATTTCAATGTAGAATAATCCAAGTTCAAAGTTACTAATTTCTATGGAAAATTGGGCAGCATTTCTTTTGTTTCTACATACTTTGCCACCTTTTTCAAGGCCGAAATCAACATCTAAATGCCACATCTTAGGCCCAACAATCCAAACATTTCAAAGGGGATTACACACCTAAACTTGGGTGTGTAAAATTCTGCCCCATAAGATACAACAATTCACTTAACAATTCTAAAGTAGTTTGTAGGCTACAACATGCTCATAATATCTTCTTAACCAATCTTTTCATATCCAAACCACATTTCTTACATGCAATGACTCTAAGAGCATTATTTACTACTACAAGTTCCTTCCTCTTCACATGCAACATTAATAACTAACCACAAGAGAAAAAATGTTACCTTTAGAGCTTTAGCCAAAACTATTCCAACGATTTTTCTAGCCTCTTTTCCAAGAACACCACCACAATAACTCCTACAAGCTAGCCACAAGCTTCCTTCTTGTCCTTAACTTTTCAGATTTTTCTTAGGCTTTGAATTCCTCTTGGAATTTTAGAGAGAAGTGAGAGCTTAGCTTAGAGAGAGAGAGGGATTTGAAAGATGACCAAGTCTTGAAGACTTGGTCATTATAAGACATGCAAGAATTCAGATGGGGGGGGGGGGGGACCCGTGTCACCCTCCCATGGCCTTTTTAAAAGAAGAAATCTGATTTTTCTAAGTTTTCCCGCCAGAAATCGCGCCTCGGCCATGCGCCTGCAAGGCCACGCTGAAACTTCCGCCACCTCACAGACTTCCGCGCCGCCTCGCTTCCGGCACGGCGCTGCAACTTCAGCGACCCCTCAGGAAAACCGGCGCCGCGGCCCTGCATCCTGCGTCGCGGCCCTATCGCTCTTGTCCGAAATACATTTATGTCCGACTGTGCACTGAACTTGTAACTCCCATAACTTTCTACTCTGATGTCCTATCGACGAACAGTCGGTTGCGTTGGAAACTAGACTCAACGAACTACGCACTAGGCCTTTGAAATACTTAGGAACTCTCAATGTACCGGGTCATAACCCGCCTCAAAGTTTACTAAAACCCGACCGAAACAATCCGTCAACTTATCTTTCGAAAATTTTAAGTCTTATTCCTTTCGCACGCTCTCACACGTATGGCCAGAACTACGGGGTATAACATTCTCTCCCCCTTAGAAACATTCGTCCCGAATGTTCCTTCTAGGCTTACTCAAATCACAATATCGACACAGACCCTCTTAGCAATTCTTTTTGCAATAAAAGATGCTCCACGAGCCACAACAATACTCAAGCAAAAATTTCCAATTTAAAAGTTGCGCACCTCTGTCGGTGTAGTAGGTCTAGGCCAAGTCTTGACTGCCTCGATCTTTGCCGTATCCACCCGAATACCATCGGCCCCGACAATGTGCCCTAAGAATGCCACCGAGGCCAATCAAAACTCACACTTCGAAAACTTGGCTTACAAATCACTGGTCCCGGAGAACTCTCAAAGACCGCCTCAACGCTCCGCACGCTCCTCGCTCTGAGCGAGAATAAACCAGATGTCATCAATGAATACTATGACAAACGATTCAAAATGGCTTGAACACCCGCTCATCAAATCCATAACACGCCGAGCATTCGTCAATCCGAAAGACATGACCACGAACTCATAGCGTTCGTGACGTCCGAACGCAATTCTAGGACATCCGCCTCCTAACTCGCACTGATGGTAACGGATCGCAGGTCTATTGGAGAAACACCCGCACTCGCAATCGTCGAACAAATCATCAATCACGGGAGGGGTATCTGTTCTTAATAGTCACATTGTTCACCGCTCGTAATCAACACATACGCAGCTGGCCCCATCATTCTTCTTCACAAACAATACCAAGGCCTCTCGGGAGAAACACTAGTTCGATGAAGCCGCTTCTCCAAAGAAATTTCTCACCGGTCCTTCAATTCTCTCAACTCGCGGTGCCATTACGTATGGCGAATGGATATAGGTCGAGTATCGTGCGAATATCAATGCAAACTCTATCTCCTCTCGTGAGGATACCCGGAGGTCGCCGGGAACACATCCGGGAACTCTCGACCATCGAATCGATCAAGGTCCGTATCTCGCCTCGATCAAATACCCGAATGAGATGGTAGATATACCCTTCCGCACCATCTTCCCGCCTGAGGTAGGAAATAAACCTACCCCGGCGACACAATATTCCTCCCACTCGATAACCGGCCTCAGAAACCGAACTGCATCAATCTCTCCTCATACCCACATTGGCGTAGCGAAGCTAGCCAATCCATACCCATAATCACATCAAAACTGTCATATCCAACTCTATCAAGTTTCCAGTGGTCCGACGATCGCATATAGTCACCGGGCAATCCCTAAATACCCGCCGCTACCACCGAATCACCCATCTGGCGTAGCTACCTCAAAAGCGGTCTATGGACTCGTGCTCTATCCCTATCCTACCAGCAATATGGGAGATATATAGACAAGGTAGAACCGGATCTATCAAGGCATACACGCCACAACATGAAACTAATAATGTACTGTGGACGACATCCGCGACGCCCCGTCCCGGCGGCCGACATGGCATAAATGCGGTTCGAGGATCAGCCGGAACTGGACCTTGCCACGACCTGCGCGACTGGCCGCCCACGAGCACTCGCTCCGGCGAGTAATCGTAGAGAGAAGACCCGGCGAAAGACCTCAGAAGCAACCCTACCATTCGCGCCGCTCGCTCTGATGGGCCGCAAATGACTCGCCGCCGCAAGTGTAACAAGCTCCCGGTATTACCACAACTCCGTAATGGGATCTACCACATCGCCACACCGGCAGGAGGTGGTCTCGACGGTTAGTACCTCGCTACTCGGAAGTCCAAGCCCGGGGCCTCGACCGCCTCAATACCGTGGATGTCAAGACGGTGTAGGAGTGCTCAGCCGGGCCGAGGTGTGAATCTAGTTCGCCGGTGCCGTCGCCCCGAGAGCTACCAAAGGACCTGCCGCCCCGGCCTTCTGGCGATATCCGACAACCCGCCGCCTCTACGCCTCACACCTAAGTGTATAAGCTGCGTGACGCGGCAATGTCCATGCCCGGCCAAGAGCTACACCCGAGCAAGCCTCGCCAAGTAGTCATCGAGCCTCGTGGACGTAGCGGCACTCGCCCTCCATGTTTGCTACTAACGCAGGACATACCGAGCCAACCCGAACTCCACGTTGTACTCCAACCGCACGCCTCGCCTCAAAGATCGTAAATTGCTTACCTGCGTTTCCTCATCCGCGAGGCAAGAAGTGGCTAAGAAATGCCTCCGAACTCGCCCCATACCGCTGGAAGTGCATGCTCTCCCGACAACTCCCACGAATCAAAACTACCAATCGCAGATCACGCATGACGCGAACCTAAGACAACCGACGGTCTCCAAGCTTGATCACTTACGATCCGTCAGAATCGTCGAATGAACTCCTGCAGATCATCCTCGTGCCTCACCCATAGAACTCGTGGGTCGAACTCGTAAAGTCCCGAGTCTCAAACTATCCGACCGCGAATCCACGGTGCTACGAATCGCTGTTTCACTTATCTCATGCTCGCCACAATCTCGCTAGTAATCGCCATCTCTCAGTAACCCATATCCTTCGCTTCGCCGCTGGATCGAGACGCAGTACCGCGGTCGCAGAGCTACCGCCGCGCTTCTAAACTCGCTGGGCCGTGGCGTCGTGGAACTCGCCGTCAGTAGCACCACCTCGTAAAGACTGGTCTGCGGCTCGTGACTTCTGCCCCGCTAGCGCCTCCCGCCGCCTTCGGGCCCGGTTGCTTTCGCGAGGCATACCGTACATAAGAATGTGTTAGAAAGAGTCCAACTTATAACACACTCTAAGGCACGATCTTAGAGTGGTAAGAATGGAAACCAACCTAAATATCTCAGAGCCTCACGATTATAGGTGTGGTGCACAACACGCCGATAATCAAGATTCTACTAGATACGGTCTGTAGACACTTTCCGAGGATTAACTGCTCTGATACCACTTTTGTCACGAACCGATCCCGGGCCCGTGACTGGTGCCTTACCCCGGGCACCCTAGTGATAATACATCAGAGAAAACCAATGAAATAAAATCAAAGACATGAAACAATATAGTAAGAAACAAAGCAACCAAAACGGTCACCTTTACAGATATATATAAAAATCAATAGCTACATCCTAAATTTACAACAGACTACGCACTTAAGAATGTAAACAACTATGACGGGACAGGGTCCCGCCATATCCCTGAATGTACATAAACCTACAATGACAGGGAAATCATACCCAAAAGATAAGCCTCCGGAGAAACGGGGCTTTCCCAAAAGCGTAAGCTGATCCTAGAGCGGGGATCAACAACCGAGTACCTCTACTGCGGCGTGAACGCAGCTCCCGGGGAGGTCAAGATAACATGTACCAAGTATGTGAAATCGTAGCATCAAATGAAATCATAACATTTTAAAACCAATTCACAAATACGCATTTAAACAACCCAATTTAACCGCACATAGTGCCACAACATAAACAAGAGCAAAATATATGTAACACAACTGTCTTTTCTAGGCCGCTAATGATCGAAGCAAGGCCATTCGCCCATAGTATCATTATGCGAGCCTAATCCTGGAACTTCCGCAGTCCGTGATAAAGCACCTAGGCCCGCATGAGGTATTCCTCGTGACGGGTAGCTAACCCGCTGCATCGCCCCGACTCCGCAATCCGCACGCCACATGGACCGCATGAGGTATTCTCAGACGGCACAGAATACACCCGAGTGATTCTCGAACTCCCGCAGCGCATAGTCACGTGGACCGATGAGGTATTCCTCGTGACGGGGTAGCTAACCCGCGCCAGAACAAGTCGTGGTAAGTGATATAATACCAGCACAACGGGCTTATTGTTAAACAACATAAGCACAACAAGAAAAAACCCCTTACACAAACGTCACAAGATACTAACACACGTAGTATCATAACATGTTTACTTATCAAACCAACTTACCACACCTTTAGAAATCATTACAAGGCTTTTATAAACAAATAAGTAAACCGTTCTTCTTATCTTCCTTAAGTCGTTATAACTAACTTCCCATAAAGCTAGTATAACACTTAAGCCTTTTTTAAAATCAAGTATTACTTTTCTTCCAAACAATGATTCATAACTTTTTTTGAAATATTCACGATTCTTATTATTTAGAACTCAAGTCCAAAGACATCAAAGTGAAACCCAATTTAGTTAACACACGTACGTCTACCGTACTATATATATTTCACAAATATCATGCTCAAGGGGATAGGAAGAATCACATACCTCATCGGCTAAATCCACTTGCCAAGTCGGATATGTCGCGCGCAGAGTGTCAACCTATAATAGTCAAAACACGCCTATCAACTTCTAGTTCTACGTAATTCTTCTAAGTAAGATTTCTTATTCTACGAAAAATTGGGCAGCACCTCCCCCGTTTCTACTCAATTTTCCACCTTCTTCAAGGCCCGATAATAGTAACCAACATGCCATATAATTTAAGGTGCAATAATTCAATAACTAAAGAAGAGGATCATACGCCCAAACGGACGTGATAAACAATCTTTCCCTTAACAACAATAACCATTAAAGAAGGGGATCACACGCCCAAACGGACGCGATAAACAATCTTCCCCTTAACAACAACAACAACAATGTAAATATAGTCCAAAGTAAATACAGTCCAAAGTAAATACAGTCCTTTAGTAAATACAGTCCTTTAGTTGGGGTCCTTGGCCAACTATTACAATTTCACTTATCCAAGTTGGTTAGTATGCCGGAATTACTTCATTAATATTTCAACTTATATTCCAATCTTAATATAAGTTATAGTTACTTTGTTATTAACTTCTTAGCAAGTAATGAATACGTTTTTACCATTTTAATGACTAACATGCCAATTCTCCATTTAACAAGTTAACAAGATCCAAAATTTTCCAAACCCTACTCCACATATCTTATACTCCATAATATACTTCCAATATACATAATATTCAACTTCACAAAGAGGACAAGATTCAATACCTCAAATAGCCCAAAAATATCCAAGATCTTAAAGTCGCTCCTAAGCAAGTTTAGCTCCAAATCCTAATGTTCCAATCCGCCACAAGTCACCCTTAGAAGCTCCTAACCAACTTCTCTTCAAGAATCAACTCCAAAAAGTGAAGAACACATAGGTTTCAAACATCACAACTCTCGGCCAAGGGGTGTTTTTGAGGCTAGGGGTGTGAAATCTTGTCTAACTCTTGGTTACTAATCTTCCTAATACATCAAGGAAGAACACTTAGAAGTTTAAGAATTATTGGACAACACTAGGTTATGAATTCTTGGTTTGGACGAGAACAATATGAAGGGAGAGGGAGGATATTTTCAAGTCTTGAAATAATACTAAGTGTAGAAGATTTCATCAACTAGAGGTGTTTATATAAGACAACCAAGGGCTAGGATTGAAACATGTGTATGGTATAGATTGGGGACATGTGTGTGTGTGGGTCCCTCTTGTCCACTTGCCCCACAAATATCTTGCAAGACTTGGCCACTTGCCTTGGCCACTTGTTCTCTAAAAAAACGTCCAACATGTCCACTTGGGGTGACACATGTCGCCCTCCTATTGGTCCAAAATATTTCACCTCTCGAAAAATCCATAATTAGTTAAAATATTGAAACCGTAAAATTTTCTTCACAAGGTTCGAAATATTTTCCATTGGAAATTCAAAATTTTCATCCTTGACCTAATTAGGGCTACACATTCGTACGTACGTCCTCACATACATACTCTGGAACTACGGGGTATAACACAAGGTTTGACCTATTCAGATTTTGATCTGCCCTGTCCTGCCCTGTTTAGCTTTATCCAAAAAAATGTCCTGCCCCGCCCCGTTTGTGTTTTTCATTCCTTTTAATATCTTGATTGTGAGATTTGTATTGCAGGCTCATCCATATTTTATCCTATACGAAATGCTGAAAGCTGAACCCACACTCACTAAAATATAGCATGCAATGGACCATATCTCCCGGTCTTCTTTTGCAGTCTTCATATGATACTGTGTGCTTGTTCTTAGATGTTCTCTGGCCAATTATTATAAACCACTCCTGGTTGCTAGTTATATCAGATAATTATCTGTATACCAGCTTTGGGTTAACTGTATTATTTCTTTTAGCTGTGTGAGACCTGAAAGAATAAGCAAAATTCAATTGTGTTTTGTTCTTTCCTGGTTTTGTTTTTTTTTAATTTTTGTGCTTTCTGAAGTTGTAACTGTATGAATTCTTTGTGTTCTTCTAACCCACCACAAAATTAATTTTGCCCACCAAAATTTTCTTCAAAATCCACCACATGTCATGCCCTATTTCAATTTTTAACAAAATTAATTTTGCCTTGGCCCGCCATGTCTTACCTCGTTTAAGTCTATCTCTGCCCCGCCAGCCTTGCCCTGCCCTAATTGTCATCCCTATATAGGAGTATAACTTTTTTAAATAGAGTTAAGTAAAGCTTTTATTAAAAAGTTATTAGGTGTTTGATTGTTAATAAAAAAAAACTTTTATATAAAAAATTAAATTTTTTAAAGCCAAAATAAGCCCTACTCCGAAAAGCCCAATTTTGAGCTTTAAGAATAAGAGTTTATTTTAAAATAAGCTCTACTCCTATTTTAAAATAACTTCAACCAAACACCTCTCAATATTTCAATAAGTGTTTATTTCAAAAAAAGAAACACTTATGGCTTAAAATAAGCTCAATCAAACACACACGAAGGGACATTATGTGGAAATTTATATACGGCTGAAACTTTAAAAAGTTCACCTTGTCCTGTAAAACCAAACAGGCCCTAGGGTTTAAGGTATTGGTAGAAGAAGCAAGAAAATCCCAGAGCGGCCACCGTCCCCAGAATGTCGAAGAAAAACGATTTGGGTCGCCGGAAAAGGCAGCACGAATACGATCTTCGAAGTACAATTTTTTACTTTTTATTATTCTCTCTGAAGTTCTTAATTTTGTGTACAATTTTCTGTAATATGGGTGTGATACTGATGGGTCTGATATTGATGGTGAAAATATAGGGGAAAAAGCAGAGAAAGAAAAGTTAGAGAAGAAGCTACAAGCAAAAAAGAATAAGATGAAGGTCTGTAAAATATGTATAGTTTCCCTCTTTGATTGCTGATTATGTCATTATTTCTCTTATGTATGCACTAATTTAAAAATTAAAGTTATTATCTTTACTGGGTAATCTTTGAGTTTTCGATAGTAGTTCTACACATTCATGTTTCCAGGAAGGAACATTTGGATGATGATGATAAAAAAATTGGGAAATTTTAAAAATATACAGCTTTTGAAAATTACTACGCCATGTAGCAGAATATACAATATTATACAACATTATATCGGGGGTTATACATAATGTATCAACCTTGTATAATAGTGTATAAAAGGTGTTTATACACAAATATGAGCTACATCGGGTAAAACTCATAGTATGGCTGTGGTGTAAATATTTTCGAAAATACACATAGAGCTAATTTTCCCTAAAAAAATTACTTTATCGAAAAAGAAGAAGCCTTTTTTTAACGATGATGGTTATGATAGAAGTTTAATTTAGCAAAGAAAATGAAAGAGGAACTAATTTGGATGATGTTGTGATTTAGGTGGATGGTAAAGACAAGAAGAAGAAAGGTGGAAGTGGATTTCAAGTGGGGAAGAAAAAACTGAAGACAAAGATGACTCCATTGGCCAAAGCTAAAGCTGCACAAGCAATGGAGATTGAAAAGTGAGATTATGCTGTAATTTATTCAGGTATTTGTTTAGGTGTATGTATCCGGATTATCAATCAGAAACTTTGATTGATTCTAGATAAGTAGATTAGTCCTCCTCATCTTCTTTCTCACAATTTGCTACGTGAAATTGAAGCTGTTTACATCTCTGCTATGTCATTAGTGATACAGATGATATTTGTCCATGTTCGATGTTGCTATTCTATATTCTTTCTCATGCCTTTACTCTTTTATTTCTCTTATGTCTTGCAATGTTTTGGGTCTTCTCTAGGCATTACCCTAATTAACTGAGTTTGAGTAGTTCAGCATGGAGACAACATGAATATTTGGAGTTCAGATCCCGAGCAAGCATGGCAGTAAAACTATTGATTTCTTTTCTTCTGTCCACGCCTTGATAGTCATTGTTCGATAAGTGTCTCATAAAATTACTTAAGATGCTCCCGAATATCCTAATTATAAAAAATTATTACTAGGACAAAAAATAAAGAAGTTCTTGTGTAGTGGGAAAAGAAAGTAGAGGATTATGATGTGGAATAGAGAGGGTAGCGCATGCGAAGTGGATGAATCTCAGATCCATATCCATATTGGCGGCTTTACCAAACGACCACTTGTTGGTGTTGATGAGACTTCACAACACTCCCACTTGTTCCAAACCTGGTTTCGTCATATCAATTGTCCCTTTCACTAGCCCTCGGCCCTACCCTTTTAAAGCTCTCACGCCATCCTACGCGCGTGGCTTTTGGAGACCCCGCATTTGGTCCCCTTACAACTTGTAAAATCATTATTTTTGGAGAGAGTTTGTCTTGCTTATAGCCTTGGGCTCGTTTGATACGTCGCATTAAACCGTACTAATTTTATTGGATTGTACTGAACTGGACTGTATTAATATATAATGAACTGTATTAGAGTATTAATATATAATTGATTGTATTTTTTTTAGTACAGTCCAGAGGAGACCCATCTGCTAGATGAGTTTCAAAAGTAGCAGTTGGACTGCACTATTTCTAAAAGTAAGATACCCAAAGGCGCTGAAAACGCCCAAGTTGTATTATTTTTCATTCAAAGATACCCAACTTAATACAAACATCAAACGTGCCCTTATACTACTAGCAGTCGTAGTACTCCTTCGATATTCTTATTTCTCAGAGTATGACCTTTGAATTATCATATTATTTTGTTATAGTTATTGTTTCATTTTCAAAATGTTTTGTCATGTTTTTTTTGTAGTATTTTGTCATAGCTTCTTCACTTCAATTGTTTCTTCTTTCCAAACTTCTTTCATTTATTTGTCTTGAACCGATGGTCTATCGAAAACCTCTCTACCTCTTCGGGCCTTACTTATGGGATTAATTACAAGCGTATGTTGTTGTTGAATTGTTATTCCAGATTAAATAATTTAATTATAAAAGTCATAAATAAAGTGCAAAATATGTATACTATACTTGAAGTGATAAAAGATTGTATTACAAGTTACTTCCTTATTTACAACTCACTACTGCAATTCATTTTCCAGTTAGATACGATGCTGGTATTATTGGAGGTCTGATGGTTAGAATTTGAGTGTTGTTTGGTTGATGTACTAATTATGCATTCACTGTTATAAATAATGTGATTGTTGTTGTGTGATTAATTAATATGCAAATCATAATGTTTTACCCACTTATTTCACTTATTTGGTGTTAAATTCAAATATATGAGGTTAGTAAATTTTGTTGAGAAAACAAAAAAAAGTTGACACAAGTTTGGTTCCCACAACTAAGGAGGACCTACACTGTCACATGGCCGGCTCAATGGCTAGGGAAGTAAGGCAAATTGCCTTAGGCATTCAATTGTGGGGGCCCCCAAATTTTACTAAGAATAAGTTATGTGGTAATTTTTCTTAAAGAAAAATCGAATATTTATGATAAAAAGCACAATATTTTTATAAATTTATATTATTTTAAAACCTTTATCAAATAAAAAAATCAAAAAAATGTTGTTTTGCCTTCTTACATTCAGTCCGCTAACACTCCGATTATTTTATTCTTCTTAACTCCTTTTATATTCTCTTTCTTCAAATCTCTTATAAGTTAGAATAATAACATATATCCCGTGAAATCTCACAATGTGGGGTCTGGAGAGGGTAGAGTGTACGCAGACCTTAAGGTAGAACGATTGTTTTCGAGAGACTCTCGGTTTAAGACAAAGCATAAGCATAAAGTAAGCAAAAGTAAAGCAAGAGAAACAGTCAGATCCGATCACTTTTTTTAAAAGCAGTATGAAAATGCTTGTATCAAAGCAATAAGTCATGATAGCGCATACTGAAAAAGTGAGCAGTAACTAGCGCGGGTAAATAAGCTAAACAAAGTACACTCTTGAACACATAGTAGCAGAAATCAAACTATCGGGGTCTATAAAGCAATATTTCGCCTATTAGTATGGTAGGCTAAACGGGCCTATAATAATAATATTATAAGCTGTATACTATTCTCATACATCCACTGTAATACTCACATTAGGTCAATGTACTCAGAGATAATCTGTATGAGTAATTGTTTACGTGCAATGTGCTTATAACGGAAAATAAGTTATCTTGTCTTAATGTTTGTTAAAGAGTTAGATACAAATTTAAATTTTGCTTTAAAAGGTGGAATCTCTCACCCCAAGAGCCCCCACATTCCGGTCAGACAAGTCTGTGAAGAAGGTAAATCATGGTGACTCAATTGATTTCAAAGGTTAGACCAGTACCACGCTGCACACAAGGGGACCTCCTTTATTTCAAGAAGAAACCCCACACTGCCACTGACGGAATTCGACCAAATGATCGACAAATTTAAATTTTAAACATATATTATACGAACAAACAAGAGATAAGCGGATAATATTTAGAGCTCAAACATGTAAATCCCATGTTAGCATAAATCCTTGTGTTATTTATCATATCTCTTTTTCAACTAAGTGTTACAACTTATTCCCGGTCTCAAAAGTGATTTTTAGAGTAAAAAGGTCAAAATCTAAATTTGGGTTAATCTGAAATTATGAATATGATTTCTCAATAGATTTTAGATCAGATTTTAAAAAAATTATCTTAGAAATATCTGTTTACCTTGAAATTTGATCAGATTTTAAAAGTTTATGTTCAATATATTTTCAAGTTTGTGGGAGAAAGAAATTTCACGTCCACTCACAAAAGTTCAAAATTTAAATAAAATGCATGTTCAAATATAATTTTAAGTTCAAAAAATCACAATTTCATAAACTTAAATTTTTAAATTTCAAGTTTCAACTTTAAAAATTATGGACAAACGGGAGCCTAGTAGACCAATTTTTTCACTTTAATCCACTTATCACTAATACAATATTCTTATTCCACTTTATGCCGCACAAAATACTACTTCATCCATCTCAATTTACGTGACACCATTTGACTTGATACGAAATTTAAGAAAGAAATAATTTTTTTAAAAATGTGTGGTCCAAAATAAATCTTATATAAATGTGTGATTGTAAATCATCTTATAAAGTTAAATTATTTATAAATATAGAAATGTAATATTTTTTTTTGGGACAGATAAAAAAGAAAATGATATTACATAAATTGGGACAGATGAAATATATAGCTTTACACATACTTTAATGTGAATATTGTTTAATACCGGAACCAAATGTCGCATAATAAAAAAATATTTTTTTTATAGGAGCAACCAAACAGTGCATGATTTAATATTGGAATTAGTTTCGCAATCCTTTTAAACAAACGAACCATAAGTGGCATGTTCACAAACTTCAGGGTCAAAGGTGAACATTATGACGACAGTTAGAAAACGGGTCTGCTGTCAACGCGTCACCAACTGCGCGTGGTAATGGACAAGCTTGAGAAGTCGTTATTAAATGATTTTACAAGCGCAATAAATATCGGCATTATCCATCTTTCAGGTTTGAGAGTGTGCGCTCTCTTAGAAATTCAATCTTCTGAATTTCTTTGCTCAACAAATTGGCATCACATACATACCACACAATGACACACACATATATATCTATTACACCTTCTCAAACAACACAAACAGAAACACCACCACATTTCTATTTCCCATTTTCATTTCAGATAAGGACTTGTCACAGGTTATAGTCTCTAACCTTTTAACTTTCCCCATAAGGGCCACCCTCCTTTTTGCATTTTTATCAAATTGGTGTCAGTTTCTTGGCTAAAAATATCATAAAGTTGTGATCTTTATTGAATTTGCAAATCAAGAATTGATTTTTGTTAAGAGTTTATGACTGGGGTTCTTGTTCTTATGCAATGTCATTGATTTCTTTGTTGGGTTTTGGCTCTTTCTGTTGAAATGTTTGTGAATTTTGACCATGAAGCAGAAAATTAGTGTTTAAGGTTTTGTTTTGAATGGTAAGGTGAGAATGGCCAGGCTAAGATATTGGTTCAATCTGTTTGTTTTGCATTTGTCTTCATTGTGAAGCCCTTTTCCTTTTCTACTAGGTTTTGGCAAGCTGTTAAAAGTTGTTGTATTCTTGCCTGTGCTAAAAATCTTAGCCCTTTTGCTTTGAGCTTGCATTTCTTTTCCTATGCACATCTTAGCTTTGCTTTTCCGTTGAAGTTTTAAACTTGGGAATTTTTTCATTTCCTTCTCCCACTATAGTGTGTTTTTACCTATATCTCTTTTGCTGTGTTTGTTACTATTTCTTAACTTACTTTGAGTCATTCTCTGACTTTACTTTTAAATTCTTTTCAGGTTTTGCATTTACTGGGAGGCGTAGTTCTTCAACGAGCTTTCGTTGTTATTCTCGTGCTAGTTGAGAGGTGAAGTTAAATTCACAGATAAATATGTTCTGGGGTTTAGGGAGATCTTGAATGTGCATAATAAAGTTCCCTTCAGCTTTTAAAGAAGTTCAGTCTTTTTTTGCCATTTTCTTATCCAAGGCTGCAACTTTTACTGGTTTTGATGTTGCAAAGACTGATCAATGCTTAGGATAAAGAGTTGCGACTCTGATTCCCTTTCCTTTGAGATTTAAGTCAAAGTTCGAAGGGGATTTATTGTTTACGGAGTTCTGAAAAAAGAAATAAATGTATGGATCAAAGGGACGCTATGATGTTACCTGGATCCGCTCCTTACTATATGCAGAGAGGGATGAGCGGGAGTGGGAATGCCCCTGGTTTACAGGGATCACCAAGCATTAATCCTTCATTACCTACTGCCCATATTCTCTTTCAATCTAGTAGTAGTGGTGCTTCGATTCCACAAACACTAGTTATGGATCCTTCATCAACAATATCACCTAGAGGTAGTATTGGTGCATCATCATCAGCACTGCCACAAGGTGAGCCTGTGCGCAGAAAGAGGGGTAGGCCTCGGAAGTATGGAGCTCAAGGGTCAATGTTGTTGGCATTGAATCCACCTCCATCTACTCAGGCAATGACGTTAAACCCAACTCAGAAGCGGGGTAGAGGAAGGCCACCAGGGTCTGGACGAAAGCTGCAACTTGCTTCTTTTGGTAATTTCTCCCTTTAGTTTGCATTTCAATAGATCCTGGGCAATTCTAGTAGTTTAATGGCAATGACCTGATATATTTGTTTAGTACTCTTAGTAGTTGTTCGTTATGTTCTTTGTTTCATCAATGACTTAATCTGATTGAGGAAATTTTACCAAATTGCTTTTGTACAGTCCTCTCAGGCCATATCATGCTCCTTTCTTGCAGTTGGCTATCCATCATTATGATTTTGTTTATCATTGTGTGTCGTCCTCAATAGTGAACGGAATATTTTTGCGAGAAAGCTACCTCATATAAGAGATAGATAGATATGTAGAAAGGATGATAAAGCATATTGTTCTGATAAGTTCACTAAAGCATATTAAAGTCACATAAGGGTTCAGAGTGGAAAACTAAACCACCAAATTTTAATACTTGTCTTAAAGAACATAATAGGAAGTAAAATATGCCTACTATCTCACTTAATCAAAAGAAAATTTCAAGCATTTTATAATGTATACCACATGTTAAAGTGGTTTATAAACGTCAAAACTATATATTCGCAGATTCATAGTGCTGCTATTTAGGCAACCAGTGTTTTTATATGGGGATTAGGTTGAATGTATGCCCCTTGTATATCGGATTTGATCAATGATGCTAAGGCAAATAAGACTCATTTTAATGAACCAAAACTTTTAAAAAAAAAAGACGGAACCATATTGTTTTATTTTTGGGTGACCTACTTCTTCCCTTTTAGTTTGACAAAACTTAGTGGGTCTCCGCTCTGGTTTGATCTCAGTGTTATTCATCAATGTGAGTATCCTTTTCTACCCATTGAGCATTTTGTGAATTTCCTGCACTGGGTTGCTTCTTTGACATACTTTTGGTTGCTGAGCTGCTGTTGTTGAGCCTTTCTATTTGATTGTCGCATAATTGGTTGATTCTCTTGCTAGGTGGATGGTTGTCCAATACAGCTGGAATTGGTTTTACCCCGCATGTCATCATGATTGCTGTAGGAGAAGTACGTAATTCACATGTTTTAGAGTGTGTAATATTGTATAGCATCACATAGATAGTATGACTGAAACTACTGTTGTATCTTTTTTTCCTCACTTCTACCATGCTGGCACATTACAGCTTTATGGGTCACTATATACATGGAAACTGTTAGAGCAAGGGAATTAACTTTTTCTCCCCCTTTTTATTTTCCAAGGTTAGACTTTCAAGGAACTTGAGCAAGAAGTAACATAATGAACTCAATGGCAAAGAAAAAAAAAAGAATAATCATTTAATTTTGGTGTAGATATCTTCATGAACCTTAGACTGATCAGTACATGAGTATGTGCAGTGAGATGGATCCTTTCTGGTTGCTATAGGCTTCTCTCTATCGGATTGGGGTGAGTTTGCTTTTGGAAAGGGGAGAAGGTAGATCAAAATGTTGAAATGCCTTGTATGCTTAACTATTGCGCTTGAACTTACTTATCATTAACTAGAAACAACTAAAGATGTTTCTTTACGGGTTTGCAATCTTAATATAAAGTATCTCTCAGAATATCTCCTACTACCATACTGCTGTTTATGGGTGCCTTCTTAGCTGTAGTTGGCTTAATGAATTGAGTATGTGCAATTAGTTATCCTTAGGAGGTTCCTTTCAATAGTTGAAACTTCAAAGACAAAAATCAATTTATGTCTGAATTAACAAATGAAAGGTAATTCTACACTTGATGTAGTAGCAGTTTGACCTTTAAAATTCCCTTGAGCACAATATAATATTATTATAACTTCAATTGGGAAAAACTGCTTGTGGCTTACCTTAATTGATATTCTTTCAGCCATTCAGTTACTTTTCTATTTTAATTTTAATTCTGGTACTAACAATAGTAATGGAATGGTTCATTTGCATTTTCTGCAGGACATCACAACAAAAATAATGTCATTTTCGCAACAAGGGCCTAGATCAATATGTATTTTATCAGCAAATGGTGTCATCTCCACTGTAACTCTTCGTCAGCCATCAACTTCTGGTGGCACTGTTACATATGAGGTCTGAAGACTAACATTAAATTCCAAAAATATGATTTATCAGGCTGATAACAGTAAGTTGCTAACTCCAAAATGGAGAGCATAAATGTCTATAGTTTAGACTAATTTGCAGGAAGTTGTTATCTTTTCTTGAGATGCAACGATGAAATTGAGTTGTTTGCTAATGGTTAGAAAAATAAAATTGCTAGCCTTTCTAATATTTGTTTGGTCTAATAACTTTACATGGATCTGTTAGTAATCCTGAAATAAGTTTGAGACTTATTTTAACACATAGGTTGACAAATTGAGGTCTAGACTTTAAGGTTGTTTTCTTGATTCTTATGTATAAATGTTTTAACTCAGTAAAGTCATTTTTTCTTGGTCTGACATTCAAACTGCAATAGTGAGGAAATCAGTCGTTTTTATCCATACCTACGATTGAGATTCTGGAACTTTTGTGCCTGTATCTTTTACAAACTCATTGACCAATCTTTTCTCAGTTGTCTTCTACACTGTAATATACCAAAATATGAATCAGTCTTTTGGTATAGTTCTCGGGGGTTGGTCCGGGAGAGGGGGACTGCTTATTAAAGTGGATAAAGCTTTCTCTGTATTAGGAGCTTGTAATCTAGTTAAGTACTGATTTAAGTATATTATTGCATATTACCTAATTTACCCCCTCATTCTCTATATTTTTTCTGCAAAAATGAACTTCCAAAAATACGTTCTTATCCCATGCAGGGACGGTTTGAGATATTATGTCTATCGGGCTCTTTCTTGGTAAGTGATACTGGTGGATCTCGGGGTAGGATTGGTAGCCTAAGTGTTTCTCTTGCTAGTTCCGATGGTCGTGTGATAGGTGGTGCAGTTGGAGGTTCTCTAATTGCAGCAAGTCCAATTCAGGTATCCTTTTCAATCCTTCCATCTTATTGAAATCTCTATTTGATGTCTTCAAACGGAAATCTGTCTTCTGTCATATGATACTGTGATGAACTCATTTGGAAAAAAGTATGAAACTATAAAAGGTTTTTAATCTACATGCACCTTGAATCTTAAAAAGGTTTGGCTGGTTTAGATTTTATATAGTTGTGCGATCATCGCTAAATATGCCGAAATAGGTCTTCCTAAAAAAACTGCTTGCACACGTGATAACATGGAGGCTAAGCCTTCTTACCTTGTGGCAAATTCAGATCCTTGACTTTTCACTTACCTGTTCAAAGCCTGAAATTGAAAGTGAATGACTTCAGGTAATAGTGGGAAGCTTCTTATGCTCAAGTTCAAAGGCAATGAAAAGAGCTGCAGAAAGCGTACAGAGTGCAGGAACTTCAGATCTTCAGACCACTGACAATTCCGTAAATCCGACTGATGCTCTTTCGAACCAGAATCTTACACCATCCTCTTTAATGGAAGTATGGCCTAGTTCAAGGCAGCAGATGGATCTACAAACTGGCCATATTGACATTGATTTGATGCGAGGATGACTACTTCAAATGTAGGTAGACAAGTGAGCACTGTATATATTGTGTTCTGATTTCTCCAGTCCTACCATCTTGAGCCACCTTAGATTGTAGTGCTATAGGAGTTCTTTTTGCAGTTTAACATGAATTTGCTTTTCTACTCGGTGGTAGTTCATTCATGCTGGAGGCTTTAGTCGGCGCGCGTGTAACATATTGTGGGTTGTCTTCTAGATACAGACTGTTCCATCCATTTGAGTAATTTTTTCTTGATCTTGTGGTGGAAGACATACTTTTATTATTTCTTGGTTTCATTGGACTGATATGTATGCTTGATTTCAATCTCTGATCCTCTAGGAGTGCGTTGGACGTGTTTTAATTTTCTGTCTATTCCATGGGGAAAACAATAAATTATGTAAATAGATGTATAAGTTTGCTATCTCATCTTGCACGAAAGTACAGAATTTCAATAGATTTTAATGCAAATATTAGAACACTTTTTGATCACTCTTACGTTTGTCACATTCTTATTTAAAATACATAAGGTCGACACAACACTGGACAGCAATAACTGATTACAAGTACTGAACAATTCTTGAAATCATCTTTTATGCTGACTTGACAAGGAAACATGCACGTAGACTTTAATAGCCCTCAGAAAAATGCAAATTAAGTGACACATTGAGATGAACTTAATAAAGTATAATAATCTGTATTTGGCTAAATAATGTTTCAACACAATCTGTTAATCACTTAGTGAAACAGATTACACGATATAAACATTACTTAACAGTAAATTGATCATGAAACAATAAACGAAAACAGAATTTGTTTTGGAAAATAATTTCAGAATGTAATCGAGCCCACTTAGTTCAAAGTGTGTTCATAAGAAAATTATTCCCCTCAAGTACTCGAGGTTAACGGAATATCGCCTCCCAGGATAGAACGATTATCTTACCAGAATAGTAGTACTCCAAATTCCGGTAGCAGCGAATCACTCAACGGCAGTATATCACACAGAATGAAGACAAAATATTTTTGAGTTCAAGAATTCAGGATTGAAAAATTGATTGAATGAATAAATTCTTGCAAGAATTTATGGGGTTGGATGTACTGATTCTGAATGTTTGCAACCATTCAGAATAGTCACCTAATATTTGGAGGGAAATTCGAAAAAGAGGAGAGCGGGCCTGTCATCGGTCGATTCGTTTGGATTTATTTTTAATTAAATAATTAATTAAATTAATTAAAGAAACGTTTGTCCAAAAAGATTATCAATCAAGCCGGCTCGCCGAAGCGGCCAGAAGCGGCAGCGGCAAGGGTCCTCTCAACCCTTTTAGCAACTAGAGAAGGTGTAATGTAATATATACACCTCTCTTTCCTTCTCTTTTTCCGATGTGGGACAAAAGAACATTTTACTCCCTTTAATTTTCATCCCATCATTTTTCATTAACCAATATCAAAACCCAACAATCCCCCACATGAATGGGGAATGGTTATAAGATAAAAGAATGTACAGACGAGTGTGATATACAAGCGAGAATTGATCGATCTGGATACGCAGTTTCCTTTGAACTTTCCGTAGTGAACTTATGTCGGATATACTCGATCAATCGGTAGATTTGATATCTTTGAACCGTCAAACTTTGTTGTATACCTAGACAACATAAGACACACAATCAACCCTCAACCGTTTATGGTTCTCACGGTTGTGTTCGTTTCAGCCATGAACACCGCATGGTCTCATGAGTGCATAAAGAATGAGCCTTTACTGTCATTCCCCTTTAAAGCGGCTTACACTTAACACTCACATAGGTGATTTCTAAACATGTGGTCCTATAGCCACATTATCCGTCATACATCGTTGCGATTTAGATAACCATTAAAAACCTTAATGCTTTATTAAGACGCACACACTTAAACGCAAAGTGCACGCATCGTATCGCGAGTATCTCGAGTCTCGAGAATAAGGCTTCTATGCCTAGTCGATCGTCACCACGCACAACGCGCAAAAATTAAGCCTCTCATCAACGCTTACATAAATAATCAAAAAACGTTAGTTAGCGTAATAATACGCAGGAACATATAGCAGAAATGCGAGTATCTCCCTAATACGCATATCCTAACTATTTCGCCAAATAGCAAGCAATTTATTCCACCTTTACTCACCTGTGTTTCTAGCAACTACAACATGCATGATCTTGACAGACAATTACATCTTCCCGCAAAGCGTGAAGCCGCACACGCGAGCAATCGACAAAATACACAACCAAGCCTCGACTCCTTGCCTGTCGCATCCGCTCAACGCTCTCGATCCATTACAACTATCTCCTACACACTCAACACTAGCAATGAATACAGAAATGGAGGCGAGGGAGTGTCGATTGCAAAGCAAAGCTGTGCCACGACACGCCTCGGGCTACTGGTATCTTACCGGGGTACCCGTGGTATGAACAATGATCCAAGTGATCAGCGTGAAAGCATTTACGATCTCGACTGCTGATGATAACGCAAAATTTCGAGAGGTCAAGAACACAATTACTTCACATGAAAAATCAAAATATCGTAATGAAATCACGATATACAACATACGCGCACTACAAGCCAAGTCGTGACTCACGCCTAAGCTTTCGCCGAAAGCGATCGCTATCACCGCTTCCACTCTTCAACCGCATCGCCGACATCGCTTCCTCTCGATTTACCTCCTCGATTGCTGACAACGCCGGTGGGCTGATGTTTGCTTGTTGAAGGGCCCGTATCGGGCTGTTCTATCGTCGGAATTTCATACCGATTTCGCCGCTCTGCGCCGGTTCTGCTCGCGCTTCTACGCTTCGCCGCTCCTTCGATGCATTGATTTCGCTGCCCCGATCCGTTCCAGAAATTTGGGGTTATTCTCCACCCCGGATTATGCTGCTCGAGTAGGGGTTTGTTCTGCTCGGTAATTACTTACCGCGCGACACTAATCGGCCCCGTTGGTATATTGTAAGTTCATGCAACGTATGAATCCTTTTCTTAGACCCTGAGCTTCATCTTCCCAAGCTTCATATGTGACTCTTGGTAGAAGTTATGTTGCTCAACTCCCCATAATTTGCTTTATTACTGGAAAGAACTTGGCTAGCTCGATAGTGATGAAATAGGGCTTCTATCTATCCATACGACACACTATATGTTGCAAACGGACAAAAGACTAACTAAAAGGTGTATATAAAATCATTTATTAACTCATTAACAAGCCATAAAGTCTTATCCTTATTTCGAACATTGTCTTCATCCGAGAATGGGTTGAGTTATTTGACAATGTTGAGCGTCGATCCTGACTTTGTTTGATCTCCTTGAACCTAGCTCTTGGGATCTCCAGTCTGCTAGGTAGAGTTACCGCCATGATGACTTGTCCTTGGCCTTAACCCCATTCCCATTGATGATCTACCAACTCCCTCTCTAGATAAGCCTTTTGTAAGCGGATCCGCCACGTTATCTCTTGACTTTACATAATCAATTGTGATAACACCACTAGAGAGAAGTTGTCTAACGGTATTGTGTCTCCGTCGTATGTGACGAGATTTTCCGTTATACATTACGCTCCCTGCCCTACCTATTGCTGCTTGACTGTCACAATGTATACATATAGGAGCCAAAGGTTTGGGCCAGAATGGAATATCTTCTAAGAAATTCCGGAGCCATTCAGCTTCTTCACCGACCTTGTCTAAAGCTATAAATTCTGATTCCATTGTAGAGCGGGCGATGCATGTCTGTTTTGATGATTTCCAAGACACTGCTCCTCCGCCAACGGTGAAAACATATTCACTCGTGGATTTAACTTCAAACGATCCGGTGATCCAATTTGCATCACTATATCCCTCAAGTACTGCGGGATATTTATTATAATGCAAAGCATAGTTTTGGGTGTGTTGTAAATATCTCAAGACTCGTTTCATTGCCATCCAATGAGTTTGATTGAGATTACTCATGAATCGACTCCGCTTGCTTATAGCACATGCTATATCTGGTCGTGTACAATTCATAATATACATCAAACTTTCCAAAACTCGTGCAAAGTCCAATTGTGAGTCACTTTCACCTTCATTCTTTTGGAGTGCAAAACTTACATCAATTGAAGTCGTTGCAACATTGAAATTTAAATACTTGAACTTGTCAAGTACTTTTTCAATATAATGTGATTGTGATAATGCTAGACCTTGTGGAGTTTTATGGATCCTAATTCCTAAGATCAAATCAGCAACCCCTAAGTCTTTCATGTCAAATTTGCTAGCGAGCATACGCTTTGTAGCATTTACATCGACAATATCTTTACTCATTATCAACATGTCATCAACATACAAACAAACAATGACTTCATGATTTGGAGTATTTTTAATGTAAACACATTTGTCACACTCATTAATCTTAAATCCATTTGCCAACATTGTTTGGTCAAATTTCGCATGTCATTGTTTGGGTTCTTGTTTAAGTCCATAAAGTGACTTAACAAGTCTGCACACTTTCTTTTCTTTACCAGGAACCACAAAACCTTCAGGTTGTTCCATGTAAATTTCTTCCTCCAATTCTCCTTTTAAGAAAACTGTTTTGGCATCCATTTGATGGATTTCAAGACCATATACGACCGCCAGTGCCACTAACACCCGAATAGATGTTATTCTTGTTACCGGCGAGTATGTGTCAAAGTAATCAAGACATTCTTTTTGTCTATAACCTTTGACCACAAGTCTTGCCTTATATTTGTCAATAGTACCATCAGCTTTCATTTTCCTTTTGAAGATCCATTTTGATCCTAAAGGTTTATTTTCAGGAGGAAGATAAACTAATTTCCATGTATGGTTGTTTAAAATTGATTCAATCTCACTATTGACTGCTTCTTTCCAAAATGTTGAATCAGAAGATGACATTGCTGCTTTAAATGTTTGAGGCTCATTTTCAAGCAAGAATGTTACAAAGTCTGGTCCAAAGGAAGTAAATGTCTTTTGACGTTTGTTACGCCTTAAATCCTCTTTGCTTGGTATACTTTCCTTTGGTTCTTCCCGCGGTCGTTTAGATCTCTCACTTGACGACTCACATTCAGTTTTATACGGATAGATGTTTTCAAAGAATTCAGCATTATCTGATTCAATTACCGTATTAACATGAATTTCGGGATTGTCCGATTTGTGAACCAAAAACCGACAAGCTTTGCTGTTTGTAGCATAGCCAATAAAAACACAATCTACAGTTTTTGGTCCGATTTTTACCCTTTTGGGCATAGGAACTTGGACCTTCGCTAAACACCCCCACACTTTAAAATATTTCAAGTTGGGTTTTCTTCCTTTCCATAGATCATATGGAATAGATTGTGTTTTGTTGTGGGGTACTCTGTTGAGTATTCGATTAGCTGTAAGAATAGCTTCCCCCCACAAGCTCTGCGGTAAATCGAAACTAATTAGTAAGGCATTCATTATTTCCTTTAATGTTCGGTTTTTTCTTTCCGCAATTCCATTTGATTGTGGTGTGTAAGGGGTAGTAGTTTGATGAATAATTCCATATTCCAAACATGTCTCTGCAAAAGGGGATTCATACTCTCCACCCATATCACTTCTAATCATTTTGATCTTTTTATTCAATTGATTTTCCACTTCGTTCTTGTATGGCTTAAATGCATTAATTGCTTCATCCTTACTATTAAGCAAATACACATAACAATATCGAGTGCAATCGTCAATGAAAGTTATAAAATACTTTTTCCCACCACGAGATGGTATTGACTTCATATCACATATATCTGTGTGAATTCAGTCTAAAGGATTTGAATTCCTATCAATAGACTTATATGGATGTTTAACAAACTTAGATTCAACACAAATTTCACATTTTGATTTGTTACACTCGAATTTAGGCAATAATTCTAAATTGATCAATTTTCGCAAGGTTTTGTAATTGATATGTCCTAAACGAACATGCCATAAATCATTTGACTCCAATAAGTAAGACGAAACTGAATTTTCATTAACACTGTCAACAACCATTACATTGAGTTTGAAAAGGCCCTCGGTGGGGTAGCCCTTTCCTATGAAGATATCATTCTTACTTATTACAATTTTCTCACTAACCAACACGCACTTAAACCCGTTTTTGACGAATAGTCCGGCTGAAACTAAATTCTTTCGAATTGTTGGAACGTGCAGAACATTGTTGAGAGTCGAGGACGCTCAGGAAGTCATCTTCAAAAGTATCTTCCCATATCCTTCAACCTTGGTCATTGCGGTATTTTCCATAAACATGACCTCTTGGGTCCAAGGAGCATAAGTTGCAAATATTTCTTTGCGGTATAAACATGTCGAGTGGCACCGTAATCCAGCCACCACCTTTGGGTTTCCAACCAAATTGCACTCTGACAGCATTGCACACAGATCATTCAGATCATCATTCATTTCCACCATATTGGCTTGTCTTTTTCCCTTGTCCTTTTTCGGGAGACGACAATCTGGGCTTTTGTGGCCAGCTTTCCCACAATTAAAGCAATTGCCCTTGAACTTTTTCTTGTTAGAACCGCCTCTTTCCGGAAGGTCTCTTTCTTTTTGTTCATTTTGAGCGGATCTTCAACGATGTTGGCCCCTTCAATTGGTGAACTCTTACGATATCTCTTCTCAGCGGTTTTGTTATCTTCCTCGATCTTGAGACGAATCACAAGATCCTCCAACTTCATTTCCTTTCTTTTGTGATTAAGATAATTCTTGAAATCTTTTCACGAAGACGACAATTTCTCAATCATTGCATCCACTTGGAATGCTTCATTCACTACCATACCTTCAACAATAAGGTCATGGAAGATAAGTTGAAGCTCTTGAACTTGGGTTCCAACGGTTTTCCCATCAACCATTTTATAGTTTAGGAATTTGGCAACCACAAACTTCTTCAAGCAAACATCTTCTGTCTTGTACTTTTTTTTCAAGTGCACTCCATAGTTCTTTGAAAGTTTCTACTGCACTATAGACATTGTACAAGTCATCTTCTAAGGCACTTAAAATGTAGCCTTTGCACAAAAAATCAGCGTGTTTCCAAGCCTCGTGAACCATGAATCTGGGTTGTCGTGCATGTCGGCGAGCACGGGAGGTCCTCACCGTGAACTTTTGCAAACCAAGGGTGGTAAGCCAAAAGAACATTCTTTACTGCCATCCTTTAAAGTTGGCACCGGTGAACTTCAGTTTCTCGGTGATGCTGCTGATGCGAGTTGTAGTAATGTAGTTGTGCAAGATTTGCGAGGTAGTTCCAATTTCAATTGCCATTGTTTGTCACTGTCAAATCGACAAACTGTTTTAATTAATAAAACCAAAATAGCAATTAATTCACAGACTTCAACGATGAAGATTTTATTTCTTCAAATCGCAGTCGAATTATAAACTTAAACGATGAAGATTTTATTTCTTCAAATCGTAGTATAATTATGAAACTTTAGTATTTCAACGAAGTTTTTATATCTTCGAGTCAGAATACTAATATTCATATGGAGTAGAAAACTACACAAGTTTTAATCTCCTTAAACAGAACGATGAAGTTTTTATGTTCTTCAAATCGTTGCAACAAATATCATACACAACGGCGAATATTTTATTTCTTCAAACCGAATCAATTTTGATAGCAACAAATATAATACACAACGGTGAATATTTTATTTCTTCAAACCGAATCAAAATTGCTTGAAACGAAGTGTAGTAGATTGTATGTTATATACTTGATGAAGTTTTTATATCTTCAAATCAAGTACCCAAATGAGTAGAAAGTTATGAAAACTTTAATCTCAACCGGAGTAGAAAATCCGAAGATTTTAGTCTCCAAACAACATACAAGAAAAACACTTTTTTTTTCTATGAAAAAACACTTTTTTTTCCTTCTGGAAAACACTTTTTCCTGGACTTTAATATTCCAACGAAGTTTTTATATCTTCAAGTTAGAATATGAAATTTCATACGGAGTAGAAAACCACACATGTTTTAATCTCCAAACCAGGATACAAATTAAAATAAAATAAACATAATTTCCTTAAGATTGTTGGTATAATAATCTGTATTTGGTTAAATAATGTTTCAACACAATCTGTTAATCACTTAGTGAAACAGATTACACGATATAAACATTACTTAACAGTAAATTGATCATGAAACAATAAACGAAAACAAAATTTGTTTTGAAAAATAATTTCAGAATGTAATCGAGCCCACTTAGTTCAAAGTGTGTCCTTAAGGAAATTATTCCCCTCAAGTACTCGAGGTTAACGGAATATCGCCTCCCAGGATAGAACGATTATCTTACCAGAATAGTAGTACTCCAAATTCCGGTAGCAGCGAATCACTCAACGGCAGTATATCACACAGAATGAAGACAAAATATTTTTGAGTACAAGAATTCAGGATTGAAAAATTGATTGAATGAATAAATTCTTGCAAGAATTTATAGGTTTGGATGTACTGATTCTGAATGTTTGCAACCATTCAGAATAGTCACCTAATATTTGGAGGGAAATTCGAAAAAGAGAGGGAGAGCCGGACGGGTCGGTCGCGGGTCGATCCGTTTGGATTTATTTTTAATTAATTAAATAAACATTTGTCCAAAAAGATTATCAATCCAAATCCGTAGCCGAGCGACGACAACAGCGCGAGGGGTACTTGCCCTCTCAACCCTTTTAGCAACTAGAGAAGGTGTAATGTAATATATACACCTCTCTTTCCTTCTCTTTTTCCGATGTGGGACAAAAGAACATTTTACTCCCTTTAATTTTCATCCCATCATTTTTCATTCACCAATATCAAAACCCTTGTCTTCTTCTTCTGGGTGCCATTGTTGTTGCTACGACATGGGCGCCCTCCATCGGGTAAGTCTTAATGGAAGATTCACCATGATGCAAGCATAGTGAGAAAATAATGAAGATGGCAAGTATAGCTGTGCTTTTCCCGGCCATTTGTTGTGTACGTAATGCTTCTTGCAGAGGTTACATATATATAGGGGGTTCCAGTATACGTGTGGGCTCAATTATATTGCTGTCGATGATATCATCGTTAATTTCATACTATACTATATTTTTATGTTCTCATTTTCTGGATTAATGTACCACCTACTATCTCCCACCACCATATATGTGAAACTCGTGCTCAAAACGATCATTGGTTGAGATTAAAAAGTCGCAATTTTCCAGCGTATTGCATACCAAACCTTCTTGGATTCAGCACAGCAGTACAATCTATTTCTGGTCTAGTGACTTGTCATTTGGCCTCAGAGTTCGAATAGGAGACGAATTCTCAACCTGAAAATGACGAATATCCTTTCAATTTCGTTCAAAAATAATTTCCAGTACATTTATGTTTTACAAAAATGTGTACTGCATGACTCGGCATTCAAGTGGGGATTGATGCAAAACATGTGTTGAGAAACTAATACTAGATTAAAGGATTTCCCTTCAAAATTCATTTGGAAAGAAAAAATATCTGGCCGGTTTTTTTTTTTCTTCAATCCTTTAATTTATCGATAAAAGAAATCTTTTGTCTATTTTTTCTTCTAATCTACTACATATCTTTTGTTTGTTTGTTTGTTTTTGGGATTAGGAGAGAGCCAGGGAAAGATCTAGTACTATAAAATAACCTTGTACCTCCGCATTTTTTTTTATTGATATTCAACTTCCCGGCTTACGCCAACACTACTACCAGTAAATCGCAGGATGTGCCTGAATGACCAGAGTTTTACGCCAGACCCTCAGCACTACTACCAGTAAATCGCGGGATGTGCCTGAATGATCAGAGTTTGAAAACAGAGCAACTGATATCACCTACAAGGTCATACCCCTCCCACCAGGATTCGAACCCACGTTGCAGACCTCCAGCTGAATTTTAAGTTTCCATCATTTGCCATTCAGTTATGATCCGGGGGACATACCTCCGCAATTCTTGTGTCACACTTGAATATGTCAATTATTGGTAGCTAATGCCTAATGTTATGTTTCCATCACTATAGTGTAAGGAAAAGAGATAGTCACAAAAGAATCACCCACTCATTAATACCAATCAAAAGAAACAAGGAGAAAAATCAAGAAAGAGGATATACTGAAATCTATCACCTTTTATATGTTTCCTTGTAGCAATTAATTATGTACTAATACGGATTATGTTTTTGAAAATCTATCATCACGTTGAAATAGAAAATTTATTGTTGAAAGCAAGTACAATATAATTAATGTCATGCATCTCCATGATCTTTTACTGGTGCCAGTCAATTGGTCAATATTGTAAACTTTTTACAAATTTGATAGGAATAGTATTTAGTTCAGTTCAAATACTACAGCCTTCCAAAATATGGAGTCTATAAGCTTCACTAATCTGGAAATAAATTGAAAGATAAATGGATTATTCTCTAGTCATGTGCGAGATTAGCGATAAGATCTCTGTTATCTTCAACCTGTACTTAAATTATTGGGACTTGAATTGCCTCGTTCATTGATTTAATCATATTTCAAATTATACAGGACACAATTGTTTAAACTAGCTTGTCTCTAAACATGAAAACCTTTATCCTAGCATCTGTATATATTTTATGTATATTGCAACATACTACAACCAACCTAGAGTTCATTTTAGTACAATCATAACAATCTGTCTTTTCCCATGAGATCAATTATGATATGATGGTTTCACTACATGTTTTTCCATGCATACTGCTCCATTTGACTTTAGGAAAAGAATATAGCACAGTAGAATAGAAAATAAGTCTTCAATTCGTCAAATTTTGATACTTCTTCTGTTGTTAGAAGATTTTTGCTGGTTGATTCATTGGAGGATTTTCCACCTGAATACTTATGCCACTGCTTTTACAAATGGATAAGATACTTAGTCGGAACCATTGTTGAACAGGCTTATGGTAATTGGATAGAGGGTTGAGGTTTTAAAGGTGCAATTTCTGCAGTTCTGAATTCCACATTATTGAGTTTAAACCAGCAAATGTTTTTTTTTTCTTTTACAGGGAGTGTGCGTCACTATAAAAGTTAAAAAGCTCAGGTTTTAATCATTTGAGGCCAATTCACAACTCCGTATATGTACAAAGTATAGCTGGTTCCACGTTCGGAAAAAAAAAGGAGTTAGTGTAAAAATAGTCTAGCTGATGCAGTCTTTACTAAAATGTAGTAGGTTTAGATTAGACACTGAACCAAGTTTTTTGTTTCGGATTTCATTAATCGTGTTTCTTTCATAGGCATGAAATTTCATATTACTATCACTTCAAAAGTCTATAATGAACAGAATTTCATTTACTGTAATTTCACAACAATATACATGCAAATTTACTTGCATCAAAGCCACATATTACACATAATCTGAATATGACCGCACTCTATCATCAAATTAGAACGATACAATAAGTACTTTAATGATGCACTAAGCATTAAACCATAAAAAAGGCAGTCCGGTGCACTACGCTCCTGCTATGCGCGGGGTCCGGGGAAGGGCTGGACCACAAAAGTCTATTGTACGCAGTCTTACCTCACATTTCTGCGAGAGGTTGTTTTCACGGCTTGAACCCATTCACATGGCAACAACTTTACCAGTTACTCCAAGGCTCCCTTCAAACTATTGGAAAACTAAGCATCAGACCATGTAATGTCATAATTGCCCCAGTCACCTTCAGGTATACCCAAGGCTTTCCACACTGCTTTAGAAGCATCAACAATGTTATTGGGGCATGGGGGCTGATAATCGTGTTCGTCATCACATCCCATGATTTAGTCACACTCGTCTACAACGTTAGCCTTCACACTTCTTCCATTAGCACTTATCGTGATAAAGTTATGGCACCTACCACCTCCACTATACCATCCGGTCGAAAGGACAACAACTGGAGTATCATCAGAATGGTATTGGTTATCACATTCTGATCGTCCACCACCATCTCCTCCTGTTTGGAAGCTATTTAGAGTTAAAACAGCCTTGGTATTACCAGTCACCAGTGGCGGATCCACTGTAGCCATGGTGGTGCAGTTGCACCACCAGAATTTCCAAAATTTTTTAATACAAAACGACGTCGTTTTGTACTCCCCCACCAGAATTTTCAGAATTTTTTTTATATATACAAACGACGTCGTTTTGTTGTCAATAGCCACAAAACGACGTCGTTTTGTACTCTACCCACATTTGTCTTGATTTTTTTTTTTTTTGATAAACAAAAAAATATTACTTCGAATGTTTGCACCACCAGAAAATGGTGTCTGGATCCGCCACTGCCAGTCACAGGAGGTGAACATTTGTAAGTGGTGTACATCTTTCCTTGTTTGCAACAATCTGAGTCATTTCCGAGGTTGCATTGTCCTGGAGGTGGCTTTATGCCCTCTGATTTTGCCACTCGGCTGGCAAGCCTGTAATCTTGCATCTAAGCAGTAAGTAAGAGTGGCAAAAATCAGCAATACCAAAAGAGATGTTCCTACTGTAGAGTTCTTCATGGTTTGCGTTCCTGTTTTCGTGTATGGTTTTATTTTCAAATGTTGGTTGTGTGGAGACTGGGATGATCTAACTGGTTTATATAGTGTTTCGGTCAGATAAAAAGCCAATATTCTGCTCAAGACATGAAACGTTTCTTATAATTAAGTATACATTTATTAAGTTTTTAGCACTCAAATTGTCTATTGGAGTGATTCTTTATCCTTTTAATTATAGTACTTTGCTATAGTAAATTTGGACATATTTGATTATATCTTCGTTACTTTCCTTGACGGTCACGGCCTTTGTTTTCTATCAGCGGACATCTAATTTAGAATTTTCTGCTTCCTAATGTAGAAAGGCATTCTACCACAACCTAATACGTAGGCATTCTACCACAACCTAATACGGCAAGAACTTGATGGAGTATTTTATTATCTTGGATTTTGATGTAAAGTATGAGTCCACCAAACAGAGCAGAGAACCTCGTTCTCTACTACTCTCTTAAGTAAATGCAGAAGGTAAATAAAACAAGATATTTATGTGGAAAATTCCTTGTTGGATTAAAAACCACGACCTATCAGTGTAGAATTTCTCAAACTCCACTATAACTGAGCAATGTTTAAATTACAACATCTTGCAATCTAGGAATTAAAACCTTAATCCCTCACCCCTTACAATAACTCTACTGCAATCTCTACAATAACTCTATTGCACAGATGCACTCTTGACTAACTCTAGCCAAATGTACAACTCAAAGACTTGAGAAAACAAACTATCCAAAGGTACAGTGCAACAACTTTTACAGTTGTAGAGTACGACCGTTAGGGAACCGATCACATCTGATCCTTACCTGGTTATGTTTGACAATCATCAAAACTCGAAATAGTAGGACTTATCAATTTCCCCTTTTTTGAGGATGACAAACCCATAATAGATATTCCCCCTGAGAATCAGACCTTTAGTCCTTACACTCCTAACTTGTTCCCCTGAGAATCAGCCCTATAGTCCTTTAATACCACATCACTTACAACATGTTAGAACTACAAATCCGCAGAGACACGAAAACTAATCTTCATGGCCACTCAAAAATGAATTTATGAGCACAAGAATAAAGAAGTTCAACAACATTACCTATGACCACTCGGGCAACACAACACAAGCAATAGCAGTGACAAGCAGTATAAGTACCATTGCACATAAACAGAGAAAATGCCCAAAAAGAGATAATTTAAACATCAGCAAGCAGTTCTAATCAGTACAGACATGAAAATTAAACAATTTAGAGTGCCAAATTCATCAAAATATAATCATTAAAATAGAAGGATTTCAAAAGATTGGAAAAGGGCTTAAGAAACAGAAGTATTTAGAAGAGAAGGGCTTAAGCAGGGAAGATCTTGAGAAGCCTGTCCACCCTCTCATTTGCAGTCCTCTAATCTTGGACTAGTTGCTCACGAAGCTCATCCACTTTTTGATTCAGCTGAGCATTAGCTTCCTCTAAGGTACCACTGGGATCTGGTTCTCTCCCCTTTTCAGCGAGCTGAGATTTTAGGATTGCATTTTCAGCCTGTAACCTCTGGATCTTAGCAGTGGCCTTTTCTTGAGCCTCAATCAGTTTTTAAATTGTGGAGTTGCTTCTTACACCTCCTTTCCTCGGCATACATTCACATTCTTCTAACGTAGTCAAAGTGAACATTTGCTTCTTGGTTCCCATGGTAGCTTTTCCGGTTTTGACATTAAATTGCTCAAAGACTTTTGTGAGAAAGAATCCATAGAGAAGAACATGTCTACCATCCTTTGTATTCATTACTTTCAGAATGTGCTCTATCATAAGGGCAGGTAATCTAATAGGGGTGAATTTCGCTAAAGCCTCGATGGCAATCAAATCAGAGATGGCTGCCATAGACCTTCTTTCAGCCCTAGGAAATAACACTTTATTGACAAGCTCAAACATGAGCTGATATTCGGGCTTGAGGAGTTTCTTGAAGATTATTGCCCCAATCTTCATCCCTTTTTGCTTCACAATTGTACTTAAGAATTTAGTCGAAGCAACACTCTCTTTAACAGTCTTATCCATCAGTTGGAACACCGAGGATCTTACCAAGTTTCTCCTCATCGATAACCAAGTCAGTTCCATTCACAGTTACCACCAGAGTATCATTATCAGCGGTAAATAAGCTCCCATAGAGTTGGCAACCTCTTCTTCAAACACACTAGGAACAAGAGGGATAAAGAGATGATTCCACTTCTGGAAATTAACTATCTCCAAAAGTTCTTTCATCCCACCTCTTCCTGCAAGTGTCAAAAACTCTCTCGCGCCTCACTTTTTGAGATTTAAGAATCTCTTTTCTCTCCCACCCAGACAGTTCTTTCCTTTGTTTCTTTGATAAGGAACCAAGTTCCTCTTCCACAATTCCGTTCCTCTTTCATGGAGAATGGGTCTCAGTTTTCTTCTTCTGAGACTCTTCAGCCTCATCATTTGGGTCAGCACTCTCAACAGACTTTCCCTTTATCACACTTTTCCTTTTGGAATTCTTTCTTACAAGTGAGGATTCCTCCACCACACTTTCTTCATTTTCAACAGTCATCACATTAGCATGTGACACTTCCTTCTCATCAATCAACAATCCTTTCACCAATCATTTATGTTTCTTTACGGAGCTTTTCTTATCTTTTAGAGAAGACTCTAGTTGGCGCTTTTTAGGCAATATGCTTCTTTTCATTTTCACTCAGACGAGCCTTAGAAGAGGCCTTAGAATTTCTTTTGAACACATCACTCAAAACTATTTCATCCTCAACAACCTGCTGAGAAAGACAAACAGAACCAGGTTCCCTTTTAGGGGAGAGCTCTCCTAGGGGTACGGTAATAGGGGCCACATGTTGAAGAATGATGTCCAGAATTGCCCTCGAAGAACCTGGTGTCCCATCCCAAATGGGGCCAGTCTTGAGCTTAGAAGATTCAGACGCTCCTTGGGTTGATAGACCAGTTCCTTATTTAGGTTCAGTCATAGGTTCCCCTTGAATGAGGGCACCAGTTCCTTTACTACTTAATCCATCCAGGGATTCTACAAAACCTGACACGATTTCAGCAGCCTCACATTCCAAGATGTTACCCCTTCCCTTTTCTCCCCCACTCAGACTACCATCAAACATATGATCAACATAGGACTAGTGTCCTTTGTCTGAATTAATTAGATTTATATCAGTAGAAGGAATAGTATTACCTGTTCCTTAGCCGATTCAACATATTTTATTTGATCCTCAGCAACATCAGATGAATTTGGCTCGAAATACTCACTGACTAATTTCTCAGATTTCTCCCCTGTATCGACCAGAGTTTTTGACTGTACAAAATTTATAGTTGAGGGTTGTCCCTTAATAATGGTGGAGGAAATTTCAAGCAAGGTTTTTTTGAGGGTTTGGTTCTTCGGACTGCACCGAAAAATGGATGAAAGGGGAGGAACTAGTGAAGTTCGAGATGATGGAGGGCATTTTTTGAGGGTTTGGTTCTCACACCAAGTATGATTCTCTGTTTATATATTGTCGTGGTACTTTTCTGGCATACATTTTATTATATGTAGATGATATTAGATTGATTGCATCTTCTGATATCTGCGCAAGTCTATCATGTCACTTCTCAGTTCAGAATTTTCTATGAAAGACTTGAGGCTCTTGAGTTATTTCTTGGGTATTGTTGTCACTCGTCATTCAGGTGGTCTATTTTTATCACATAAGAAGTATGCCGCTGAGATCATTGAGAGAGCTGGTATGTCATCTTGTAAGTCTACTTCCACTCTGGTTGATACCAAACCGAAACTGATTGCTACATCTAGCATACCATACGAGGATCTCACCCACTATCGCAGCCTTACAGGGGCACTTCAGTATCTTAATTTCACAAGGCTTGACATTTCAGCAGGTGTGTTTGTTTATGCATGATCCAATCACATGCATGCGCTCAAACGCATTATACGATACATCCAGGCACACTTGATTATGACTTGCATTTGTATCCTTCGTATGTTTCCACACTTGTGTCTTATACAGATACTGATTGGGGTGGCTGTCCTGATACCAGACGCTCGACATCTGGTTACGGTATGTCTTGGTCTCATGGTCCGCAAAACGCCAGACTACATTATCGAGATCCAGTGCAGAGGCCGAGTATCGAGGGGTAGCCAATGTGGTGTCTGAATCATGTTGGTTGCGTAATCTTCGGTTAGAACTTCACTTTCCAATTACATCATAATCATATCATTAGAATAATATCATATCATTAGGATATCATATCATTAAGATAATATCATATCATATCATTAGGACGTAAATATTATATCATAATATCCTAATCAGTATCATCCTAATGATTAATATTGATTTTGTCTAACAGGATTAAGGAAACAACTCTTAGAGATCTCGTCATTAATATTTATAAAAAAATCAAGTTGTTTATGATTCAGTAGTAGGAGGCAAACATTATGCTAAAAAGGTAAAAAACAGAACTTCCTTCTCTTTATTGCTTTAGACTTCATACTTGAATGTTATGCTAATTTCAAATTAGACAAGTACTACAAACACTACAGCAGCTTGCACTTGGCTGCTGCTGTCTTACTTGTTCCTTGTGGCAGATTCTGCAGCTTCATTGCTTCAACAACCTGCTGATTACCTTCTCTCAAATAAACGTCAAGCCTGCTCTGTAGTGTCATTAAGGCTGAAGTTAACTGGAAAAAGAGGTTGTATATGATGTACTCTCCGCAGGATACTACGGATATATTATCTTGAATATTTGTGAATTTGTTGTAGCTCAAACACATTCATGTTCACTATGCGGTTGTTCTTTTGCTGCCCTAGAGTGATGCTTGTTTATCTACTATAGCTATAAATATTGTGATAGTAAACATCATACACAAGCTTCTAATCTGGGGGTAGATGTATATACCTGACCTCAACTAATTTGAGATCGAGGCCTATTTGATTGATTGATAGATCTTGGTCATATTGTAGTAGGTTTAGATTAGCTACTGAAACAAGTCGTGTTTTTCTGACGTTCATTTAATTGGCGTGTTTTTCATATTACTATGTTTCAAAGTAGATATGAACAATATTTCATTATACTGTAATTCCACAACAACAAACATGAGAATACACTAGAGTGATGGAAGCACTAGACCACTTCAGCAAAGTTACAGGATTGGAGGCTAATTGTGATAAGTCCAATATTTTTATTGCAGGGGTGAATGAAGAGAACCAGAACAGAATACAGGAAAGGACTGGGTTTAAAATAGGCACTCTGCCTATTAGATACCTAGGTCTGCCTTTGTCATCCAAAAAATGGAGTAAGATGGAATGCCATCAACTGGTGGAGAAGATCACAAGCAAAATAAACAATGGATATTGCAAGAAATTATCATATGCAGGTCGGCTACAAGTTATTAATGCAGTACTTTTTTCAATATATAATTTCTGGACTACTGCTTTTATACTACCACAAAGTGTATTGAAGGAAGTGGACAGGAAATGTAGGGATTACCTCTGGGGAAGTACAATGGAGAAAAGGAAAACTCCCCTGGTAGCATGGGAAAAAAATATGTATGCCAAAGAAGTATGGTGGACTGAACATAAAATGTTGTAGGAAATGGAATATTGCAGCAGTAGGAAAACTGATATGGCAACTGGCAAAGAAAGAAGACATACTATGGATAAGATGGGTACATGGAATATATATGAAAGCAGGAAAAGACATATGGGAACATAACCCCCCACAAGACAGTAGTTGGTACTGGAGGAAACTGAATGCTATAAAGGAGCAAATGAGAGAATGGTACAGTAATGGGAAGTACATACTTACAGCGAATGGGGAGTACTCTATTGCAAAGGGTTATACAGAAGCACTGGAAACAATGCAAAGAATGCAGGAAGCTGACCTAATATGGAACTCTGTCATGCTACCTAGACAGAGATTCTAGCAAATAAAAACAAGTTGATGACAAAAATGAGACTACAACAGATGAACATACCATTAGAAGACACATCTTGCTGCTTATGCAATGCAGGTGCGGAGGAGAACCAGACACATCTTTTTAGAAACTGTGAATGGATAAAACGACTGGGAACTGAAGTTACTAAATGGTTGGGAATGACCATAAAGCAGGGAGAAGTACACAGTATCGTACAATGGATAAATGGGAAGCATTGGAGGATTTTCAAGAAAAAAACAGTGGCAACAATATGGGGAGCAATAATATACCATACCTGGCAAGCAAGGAATAGGAAGATCTTTCAACAAAAAGAGACGGAAACTGGATGGATAAGTATCCAAATACAAAAGGAAGTGAAAGAAAGAATAGGAATAGTTAGAAGATCAAAAAGAGCAATTAGATGCCAACGATGGATAGATAGAATTTGTCAATAGAGCTATACATGTCTTAATTGTTTTTTTGAGGTGTAGGTAGCAGTCTTACCTGTTGAAGAGGTAGGATAGTTACTACATGCTCCTTATTGTTTAAATATTTTGGAAGTAATGGTAACGATTCACAGTTGATTACCAAAAAAAAAACATGAGAATTTACTCAATTTAGTAGTATTTACACCACATATTACACATGATGTGCGTATGCACACAATCATCATATTGGAACGACACAATAAGTACTATACTGATGCACTAAGCATCAGACCATGTAATGTCATAATCGCCCCAGTCACAGGTATACCCAAGGCTTCCCACACTGCTTTAGAGGCATCAACGATGTTATTCGGGCACGGAGGCTGATAATCGTGTTCGTCATCACATCCCATTGTAGAGTCACACTCGTCTACAACTTTGGCCTTCACACTTCTGCCATTAGCACTTACAGTTATATAGTTAAGGCACCTATCTCCTCCACTATACCACCCGGTTGAAAGGGAAACTACTGGAGTGTCATCAGCGTGGTATTGGTTATCACATTCCGATGGTCCACCACCATCTCCACCCTTTTGGAAGCTATTTAAGGTTAGAACAGCCTTCGTGTTTCCAGTCACTGGAGGCGAGCATTTGTACTTGGTTACATTAGGGTCTTCACGGAACTCCTAGACTGCGCCGGAAGACGAACTCAATATGTAAAGTTTAGCTACACGAAACATGTGAACTGAACCTCTATGTGGGAAGATAAAATCCTTTCATTCATGACACACTCAATCAAGCTTAGGATTTGTCAAGTGTCTATCCAAATGGCTTGATCATTATAACTCATCTATATTAGTTGACAAATATCAAAGACATGTCCATTGCATTGGCCAATGACTTAGTGAACCTAATACCATATGAGTATCTGAGTGTTCACTCGAATGTACGACTATACATTCAAGGAATGAATCATAATCTTGGCTCACATACCACCTTTAATCTACTTCATAATGCACCCAAAACAAGCCGCGTCTCAACCTATAAGGCATTTGAACTTAGGACACGATCAAAGTACATTACTCCGTAAACAAGGTGATATTGACCTCAAGTCTAAGGACTTCTATCTCCCACATGCCGATGACATTATAGACATATAACAAAACAGTACATCAGCAGGGTATACCAATACTTCAACAAGTATCCACGTGTCTATCACGGGTTGCCATAACTCGTAGCAATTGAGACATACTACATCCCCTAAGGGTATGATGCAGACCACATGTCGACGTATCACATATCATCGATATTCCAATCTCGAAGATCATTAGTCGAGGTAATTTAAGAGTTACATTATAACATTAATTCTCACATCACTAATAAACACGTAAACTCTAGGGATGCATTTATAGAATATTATAAACAATCAACTAATAATTCAACAAATGCAAATGCCATAATATTAATCATCATTAATATAAATACGAATGTGTATAAAATACATTTTGTCCTAATACAGATTGTCTCTAGGACATACATATACTTTCAATATTCTCATAACAAAGACTACAGCTTGCATAATTTGAGTATTTGACCATCCAATAACTACACTCAGATCAAAGATTATGGTTGTTTGGAACTCTATTGACAGGATAACACAATCCTCAGTAAGCTAAAAGGAATTCTAGCCAGTACACATAATCTTGTTTCTTTTAAGCCTAGTCCTTAATGACACTGGAGCGTGGTACAATTCATTTACAATAATCTCATCAACTTCTTTCTGAGTATCATCGTCATGATGAGTATCCTCGCAATTCACAAATTTTACCTACCACAGTTAAGTTTAATGGTCAATCATCTCATCTCTGTCTTGCTCACAAACAAAATAGCTCATTCTGCGGAATGGTATAACCTCCTCTTGCAACATAAAAAGTAGGAGCAAGATCTTCATAGTTAACATAAATGAAAAATATGGCGTAAAAGGCTTTCAAAGTGTTCAACTTTAATGCTTTTACTAGGAACATGCTTGTCCTCCTCGGCATCCTTGTCAATGAGAAAATACATGTTCATCAGATGACAAAATAAATACAATATTTTTTCATATTCATTTCCTGATTTGGTGTAATATTAAATAGGTAACACTTCCTACTCTTTATTGATTTTCAATTCATCACCATTTATTCCACTTCTAATTTAGACAAATGACTAAAAAAGCAGCTTACGATTGGCAGCTACTGTCTTGCTTGTCCCTTCTTCCAGATCATCATCAAGCTTGCTCTGTGGTCTTGTTAAGGCAGACTTAACTGGCAAAGGAGATTGTACTTGAGGCACTCTCCGTTGAACAGGACCTATGTTATTTATTGTCTTGAGTACTTATATAGTTATATGGGCAGCATTGCTATTAGATATCAAGTTGATTCAAATCGACAAAGATTAATTAACACAACTAAAGTCAAATATAAGTATAGGACCCTTTATGGACCTAAATGAAAATTTGCATTTATGGACGTGCTGAATTTCATATTATTAAGTCTAAAGCAGAAAATGCCTTTCCTTTATTTCCAGGAAGTGACCATCATCGTATAAGTTAAAACAGCTTAGTTTTTAACCATTTGATCATTTGATGCCGATTCATATGTACGAAGTATAGCTGGTTCTGTAGTAGGATAAAGTAGGAGTTACCATAAAAAGTCTTTAACTTTGATGCAGCCACTTCTAAAGTATTTGTACAGCCTACGGCAACTAATTTAGGAGGTTTAGTAGATTGATCAAGGCCAAACTGTTGTAGGTTTAGATTAGCTACGAAATCCTTGTTTTCAGATGTTTCAGTAATCGTTTCTATATCGTAGGAATCAATTTCATATTACTATCAATTCAAAAGTAGATATGAACAGAATTTCATTAGCTGTAATTTCACAACAACAAACAAGGCAATCTGGTAGTATCTTCGCCATATATTACACATAGTCTGATTATGTACACAATCATCATATTCCAACGATATCGTAGATACTATAACTTAATGCATTAAGCATCAGACCATGTGATGTCATAATCACCCCAGTCACCTTCAGGTATACCCAAGGCTTTCCACACTGCTTTAGAGGCATCAACAATGTTATTAGGGCATGGAGGCTGATAATCATGTTCGTCATCACATCCCATGGTAGAGTCACATTCGTCTACAACTTTGGCCTTCACACTTCTGCCATTAGCACTTATGGTTATATAGTTAAGGCACCTATCTCCTCCACTATACCACCCGGTTGAAAGTGCAACTACTGGAGTGTCATCAGAATGGTATTGGTTATCACATTCCGATGGTCCACCACCATCTCCTCCAGCTTGGAAGCTATTTAGGGTTAATACAGCCTTCGTGTTGCCGGTCACTGGAGGCGAGCATTTGTAAGTGGTGTACATCTTGCCTTGTTTGCAACAATCTGAGTCATTTTCCGGGTTACATTGTCCCGGTGGTGGCTTTATGCCTCCGATTTTGCCACTCGGCTGACAAGCCTGTAGTCTTGCATCTAAGCAGTAAGTAAGAGTGGCAAGAACCAGCAAAACCAGAAGATGTGCTCCAAAGCTAGAATTCTTCATTGCTTTTTCCCTTTCTTTTATCTGGCTTTTGTTTCCAATTGTTGGTTTTGTGGAGACTGGGATGATCTAAGTGGTTTATATAGTGACTTGGTCAGAGAAAATGCCAATATTCTGCTCAAGGCATGAATTATTTTTTATAATTAAGCATGCAGTTAATGAGAGTTTAGCAGTCAAATGGTCTAGTGGAGTTCTCCGTTTTTAGTTACATGGCTATAGTAGATTGGGACATATCTGATTGTAACTTCTTTGTTTTACTTGATGATCATGATCTTTGTTTTCTGTAACTGGACATCTAAGTTGGAGTTTTATGTCACAGACTAATTTTACACCCACGGCTTAAGCCTAATCATGCTCCCCTGTTGCAGAAAGACGTTCCATCACCACCTAATATGATAAGAAAATGACGGGGTATTCTATTGTCTTGGATTATATAGTTGCTGAACAAATATTGTATTCTTGCTGTACAACAGAGGAGCACCACTGCAAAAAGTGTTAAATAAAAGCTTGGAATGCAAACAAGAGGTATATTGGCTAAAACAATTAACTTCAGGTTTGAAGATGATCAAAAATCCATGAGGGGATAGCTTCTCATAACGAAGATTACCACTTGCATAATTTGACCATCCAATAATGTCACCCGGATCAAATCTAAGATAGTCATTAATGACACTGGAGCGTGACTGCTTGCTTCTCCCTTCTTTCAATTCATCACCATTTATTCCACTTCTAATTTAGACAAATGACTAAAGCACTACAGCAGCTTACGATTGGCAGTTACTGCTTGCTTCTCCCTTCTTTCAGATCATCTTCAAGCTTGCTCTGTGGTGTTGTTAAGGCAGAGTATCTTGAGTACTTATATGGGTAGCAGTGCGACTAGATATAGAGTTGTTTTAAATCAACAAAGATAAATTAACACCACTAAAGTCAGATATAAGTATAGGACCCTGAAAACAATTATGGAACTTAATGAAAATTTACATTTATGGACTTGCTGAATTTCATATTATTAAGTCTAAAACAGCAAATCCATTTCCTTTGTTTCCAGGAAGTGATCATTATCATATAAGTTAAAACAACTTAGTTTTCAATCATTTGATGTCAATTCATATCAGGGTCGTCTCAACAATATTGGGGCCTAAAGCCAAGCTTCAAACAGAGTTCCTAATTTTTTTTAAAGGAAAGATTGTCATATATATTTTTATTTAAACGTCTACTTTTCTAGCTTTTTCAAATGCAAAGTAATTAATTACTGTTTTATAATCAATTTGTTCTAACAATTCCTTTTCACTTGATAATTGTAACACCCCATTTCGACCGTAGTCGGAAACGGGATTACCGCCACATATGGTTGGATTCCTAAAATGCTATTTAAAGGAGTCGCCACCTAATTATTATAGTGAATTAGGACACTGAAAATGTAGCATAAAATACTACGAATGATCTCCATTTTAAAGTGCTGAAAGTATCAGATTCTAGGTAAGGGTTCTTTATTATCCTAAAGGGAAGGGGTTAGACATCCTAAAGGATCCGCTAACTTGCGGTTGTCCGTTCAAACTTAGGTTTAAAATTATTGTGCTAACATGCAATCTATAATTCTAAAAGTGTTCTAATTATTAAACTAACCAAGAGATATTTAAACTAGGCATGCAAATATTTAAAATAGATATATTTTAACAAGATAGTAATAAAAGCAAATAATCATAAAAAATGATGTAATTAAGAGAAATTAGCGATATTTTGCTTTTATTTTATGCGAATGATTTAACTTTGAAGGCGCCCTAAAATTACAAAGACACTTAGTAGAAGAGTTAGTAAATGATAAATAAATTACCAAACAAACAACAATATATGTATATATATAGATATATATGTAAAATATATTGTAAAAGATATATTTTTTATATAGTGTGGGCTCAGCTAGTGTTATGCTAAGAATACTAAGACATGAGAAGTCAATATCGCCACGGCGGCGGTCGACTCGCCTCCTGGTGAACGATACTATGCATTCTCGTCTAATCTTTTTCACTTTCCTCCTCGCCCACATATTCCGTCTCGCTTACCACGGAGGCCTCCAGATCGACGGATAAATCCTTCTTTGGCCAGTGTAGTATCAAATTCAAAATCAGTTTAATGCCAAGTGCAGTAACTTGTTCAAAAATCAGTAAATACCAAGTGTAGTAACTTGTTCAAAATCAGTTTAATACCAACAAAAATGTTAAAAACAGTAGCAAGGTAACCAAAAATCAGTCCGATAATAGGCCAAAACAGTACAACATGACCCAAAGAATCAGTCCAAAAATCAGCGGATTGTAAGCAATTCTCAGAAATCAGTGGGCAACAAAGGGCGGCGAACAGTGGAATAAACGACAGTATAGCAACGAGAATAATCTAACATCAGCCCGGAAAACAACAAAGCTTCGCCGGAGTAAAACTCCGGCGTATTACCCAAACATGAAATCAAACCAGTCCGCCAACAAACAGACAACAGTACGCAATCAATCCAACACGCAACAGTAAACCAGCGAAACCAACGACCGCCGGAGTTTGAAGAACTCCGGCGATATTCAAAAATAAAGGAAATCAGTCCAAATAAAAATATGCCAATAAATCGAAAAATGGAACCAAACCCAGGCAGCGATGGTAGCGGCGTCACTTCCACGGCGAACACCGGAGCGACGCCGCCTGACGAACGCCGGGAGAGTGACGGGCAGTGGCGGGTATGATGGCGATGGTGTAGTTCGCTGGTGATGTGGGACAGTGGGGGTGTCGACGGACGACGGCGACGGTAAAGGTGAGAGAGGGTGTTCGCCGGTGATGTCGACGGAAGGCGGCGAAGGGTGGCGACGGGATGGTGGTAACGGGATGGTGGTAACGGGAGCAGCGGGGGGGGCGTACCTGCGGGGTGTTTAAAAAAGGGGGTTCGCCGGAGTTTTTTAGAACTCCGGCGAAGGGCGGCGGAGGGCGGCGAAGGGCAGCGGCAAGGGCGGCGAAGGGGAGGGCTGCTGAGGTCCCCTTTTTTTTTAAAATGAAAAAATGGTTCTCCCCCCTTCAAAATGAAAAGGGGCTGATCCTTTTAAAAAAAAAAATGCTGAATGTTCTGGGCCCTTAAAAAAAATGAACGTTGCTGCCCTTTTTTCAGAATTCTGAACGTTGGCTGCCCCCTCTTGAACGTTGTGCTGAATGTTGTCTGCCCCCCTTTTAACGTTGGCTGCCCCCTCTTTATTTAATAAAGGGGGGTAAGGTATTTTAGGGGGGAAAGAAAAGTGGGTTTGAAATTTAAAAAAGAGGGGGAAATAAAAGGGGGTGTTTGGATGAAAAATAAAAATGGTGTTGGATTGGAATGATTTGGATTGAGTTCTCTTTGATGGTTTGACAAAATCTGTGTGAGTTAATTATTTTAAAAGAAAGATTATTTAAAAAGATGCAAAATTATTAAAATGCAAATGCCGGCGCAATAATACTAAAAATGCAATTTTAAAGACATGTTTAATGCCTGATTAAAAGTAAAAATGCGGTGCCGATTAATTACTTAAAAAGATGCGAATATTATTAAAATAAAAACGACGGTATAACAATAATAAAAACATAATATTAACAACGACATAATGCTTAATTTAAAAATAAAAGATGCAATGCCATTTTTGTGAAGAAATAAACATAGAATATTATGTAAAAATATGCAAAATAACGATTAAAATGCGGTGTGCTAAAATACTTAAAATTGCACGAAATATACAAAAAAACGGGTCAAAATTGACTGTCAACAATAATATATCTAGTCCATTCAGTCTCTTTTTGATACATTACTGATCTTAGATAACGATTTTATCAATTTTAATTTTGAAAAACTTCTTCCCATTGAGGCAACAGTTTATATAGAAAATACATCTTTAAGGAAAAATTGGGGCCCTAAATAATTGGGGGCCCGAGCGATTGTTTTATTGGTCTTTTAGTCGAGCCAGCCACCCCTAATTCATATGTACCAAGTGTAGCTAGTTCGGTAGTAGGAGTTACCATAAAAATAGTCTAACTTTGATGCAACCACTTCCAAAGTACTTTTACCATAAAAGTAGTCCAACTTTTTGCAGTCATTTCTAAGTATTTGTATAGCCTACGGCAACTAATTTAGGAGGTTTAGTTGATTGATTGATCGAAGCCAAACTGTTGTACGTCTAGATTAGCTAGGAAATCTTTTTTTTCCAGATGTTTCACTAATCACGTCTGTATAATAGGCATGACATTTCATATTACTATCACTTCCAAAGTAGATATGAACAGAATTTCATTAGCTGTAATTTCACAACAAACAAGGCAATCTAGTACTATTACAACAACGACAACATACTCAGTGAAATCTCACAACGTGAGGTCTGGAGAGAGGATAGAGTGTACGCAGACCTTACCACTACGTTGGTAGGTAGAAAAGTTGTTTTCGAAAGACCATCGGCTCAAGACAAAACATAAACACAAGCAAAGCAATAGAAACGGTCAGATCCGAACAAGAGATTTAAAGCAGTATGAAAATGAAGTTAACAAAAGCGAATAAGCCACGAACAATATAGTACTAGGATTTTCGTCATATATTACACAGTCTGAGTATGTACACAATCATCATATTCCAACAATACCATAGATACTATAGCTTAATGCATTAAGCATCAGACCATGTGATGTCATAATCGCCCCAGTCACCTTCGGGTATACCCAAGGCTTTCCACACTGCTTTAGAGGCATCAACAATGTTATTGGGGCATGTAGGCTGATAATCGTGCTCGTCATCACATCCCATAATAGAATCACACTCGTCTACAACTTTAGCCTTCGCACTTCTTCCATTAGCACTTACGGTGATATAGTTAAGGCACCTATCTCCTCCACTATACCATCCGGTCGAAAGGGCAACAACTGGAGTATCATCAGAATGGTATTGGTTATCACATTCCGATGGTCCACCACCATCTCATCCCGCTTGGAAGCTATTTAGGGTTAAAATAGCCTTGGTATTATTGGTCACTGGAGGTGAACATTTGTAAGTGGTGTACATCTTGCCTTGTTTGCAACAATCTGAGTCATTTTCCGGATTACATTGTCCTGGAGGTGGCTTTATGCCTCTTATTTTTCTACTCGGCTGGCAAACCTGTAACCTTGCATCTAAGTAGCAAGTAAGAGTTGCAAAACCAATTACACCAGAATTGATGTTTCCACAATAGAGTTCATGGTTTTTGTTCTCTGGCTTTTGTTTTCAAATGTTGGTTGTGTGGAATTTGAAAAATTATATAGGGGTGATCAAATTATGATTTTTGACTATTTAGACTTACAAGCACTTATGGTGTTTAAGAAAAAGCTTAAACACCAAATGCCATAAGCCGTTGTGGTGTTTAAAAAACACTTAGATAAGTCAACAAATGTCATAAGCTAGTAGGCTCATTTTATAAGCTTGTGCCAATAACTCTGGATTACCAATAATTCTTTTTTCAAGTGTCATCTTGATGATGAGCATATGCGCAAAAGTTCCCCACCTATGGAGTGAAATTTTGTTGGTAATGACCTTGAGCATCCCTCCTTGCTCACCAAACTAAATACTTCATGATGTGGTATGAAATTACCTCTATATGTTGAGCTCGTGCAAGATCTTCAATATTAAACATTGACGAGATAAGAAGGTGCAGCCGAAGCTCTCAAATTGTTAGACGGTTAAGTTTAAATCAGCAAACGTTCTTTTATTTGGACAATGGAGAAAAGATTTATATAACTGACCTCAACTAATTTGAGATAGATGCCTAGTTGATTTATTGATTGATCTTGACAAAGCTGTAGTAGGTTTAGATTAGCTACTGAACCATGTCCTGCATTCCAGATTTCACTAATCATGTCTCTTTCATGAGTATGAAATTACTATCATTTCAAAAGTCTATATGAACAGAATTTCATTATACTGTAATTTCACAACAACAAACATGAGAATTTAGCATATTACACAGAATCTGACTGTGCACACAATCATCATATCCTAATGACAAGGGTAAAATACTATAATGATGCACTTAAGCATCAGACCATGTAATGTCATAATCGCCCCAATCACCTTCAGGTATACCCAAGGCTTCCCACACTGCTTTAGAGGCATCAACAATGTTATTCGGGCATGGAGGCTGATAATCATGTTCATCATCACATCCCATTGTAGAGTCACACTCGTCTACAACTTTGGCCTTCACACTTCTGCCATTAGCACTTACAGTTATATAGTTAAGGCACCTATCTCCTCCACTATACCACCCGGTTGAAAGGGCAACTACTGGAGTGTCATCAGCGTGGTATTGGTTATCACATTCCGATGGTCCACCACCATCTCCACCCTTTTGGAAGCTATTTAAGGTTAGAACAGCCTTCGTGTTGCCAGTCACTGGAGGCGAGCATTTGTACGTGGTGTACATCTTGTCTTGTTTGCAACAATCTGAGTCATTTTCCGGGTTACATTGTCCCGGTGGTGGCTTTATGCCTCTGATTTTTCCACTCGGCTGACAAGCCTGTAATCTTGCATCTAAGCAGTAAGTGAGAGTGGCAAAAACCAGCAAAACCAGAAGATGTGCTCCAAAGCTAGAATTCTTCATTGCTTTTTTCCTTTCTTTTATCTGGTTTTCGTTTCCAATAGTTGGTTTTGTAGAGACTGGGATGATCTAGTGGTTTATATAGTTTTTTGGTCAGATAAAGGGCCAATATTCTGCTCAAGGCATGAAAAGTTTATTATAATTAAGTATGCAGTTATTGAGAGTTTAGCAGTCAAATGGTCTAGTGGAGCACTCTTTTATCCTTTTAGTTATTTGGCTCTAGTAGGTTTGGACATATTTGATTGTAATTTATTTTATTCGATGGTCACAGCCTTTGTTCTTGATATGTAAGTTGGAGTCTTCTGTTTCAGACAACTTTACACCCACGGCTTAAACCTAATCATGCTCTCTTATTGCAGGAAGGCATCCCATCACCACCTAATATGAAAAGAAAATGACGGGGTATTTTGTTGTCGTGCAACATGGATTACATAGTTGCAAATGCTGTACAACAGGAGCACCACTGCACAAAATAGTGTTAAAGAAAAGCTTGGAATAATGCTGGTTAAAATTAAAAATGGCAAATGAGCCTTATATTGGCTAAAACAATGAACTTCAGGTATGAAGATGATCAAAAGTCATGAGGGGATATATTCTCATAACAAAGACTACCGCTTGCATAATTTGAGTATTTGACCATCCAATAACTACACTCAGATCAAAGATTATGGTTGTTTGGAACTCTATTGACAGGATAACACAATCCTCAGTAAGCTAAAAGGAATTCTAGCCAGTACACATAATCTTGTTTCTTTTAAACCTAGTCCTTAATGACACTGGAGCGTGGTACAATTCATTTACAATAATCTCATCAACTTCTTTCTGAGTATCACCGTCATGATGAGTATCCTCGCAATTCACAAATTTTACCTACCACAGTTAAGTTAAATGGTCAATCATCTCATCTCTATCTTGCTCACAAACAAAATAGCTCATTCTGCGGAATGGTATAACCTCCTCTTGCAACATAAAAAGTAGGAGCAAGATCTTGTTAACATAAATGAAAAATATGGCGTAAAAGGTTTCAAAGTGTTCAACTTTAATGCTTTTACTAGGAACATGCTTGTCCTCCTCGGCATCCTTGTCAATGAGAAAATACATGTTCATCATATGACAAAATAAATACAATATTTTTTCATATTCATTTCTTGATTTGGTGTAATATTAAATAGGTAACACTTCCTACTCTTTATTGATTTTCAATTCATCACCATTAATTCCACTTCTAATTTAGACAAATGACTAAAAAAGCAGCTTACGATTGGCAGCTACTGTCTTGCTTGTCCCTTCTTCCAGATCATCATCAAGCTTGCTCTGTGGTCTTGTTAAGGCAGACTTAACTGGCAAAGGAGATTGTACTTGAGGCACTCTCCGTTGAACAGGACCTATGTTATTTATTGTCTTGAGTACTTATATAGTTATATGGGCAGCATTGCTATTAGATATCAAGTTGATTCAAATCGACAAAGATTAATTAACACAACTAAAGTCAAATATAAGTATAGGACCCTTTATGGACCTAAATGAAAATTTGCATTTATGGACGTGCTGAATTTCATATTATTAAGTCTAAAGCAGAAAATGCCTTTCCTTTATTTCCAGGAAGTGACCATCATCATATAAGTTAAAACAGCTTAGTTTTTAACCATTTGATCATTTGATGCCGATTCATATGTACGAAGTATAGCTGGTTCCGTAGTAGGATAAAGTAGGAGTTACCATAAAAAGTCTTTAACTTTGATGCAGCCACTTCTAAAGTATTTGTACAGCCTACGGCAACTAATTTAGGAGGTTTAGTAGATTGATTGATTGATCAAGGCCAAACTGTTGTCGGTTTTGATTAGCTACGAAATCCTTGTTTTCAGATGTTTCAGTAATCGTTTCTGTATCGTAGGCATCAATTTCATATTACTATCATTTCAAAAGTCTATATGAACAGAATTTCTAATTTCACAACAACAAACATGAGAATTTAGTAGTATCGGCATATTACACAGAATCTGACTGTGCACATAATCATCATATCCTAGTGATAAGGGTAAAATACTATAATGATGCACTTAAGCATCAGACCATGTAATGTCATAATCTCCCCAATCACCTTCAGGTATACCCAAGGCTTCCCACACTGCTTTAGAGGCATCAACAATGTTATTCGGGCAGGGAGGCTGATAATCATGTTCATCATCACATCCCATTGTAGAGTCACACTCGTCTACAACTTTGGCCTTCACACTTCTGCCATTAGCACTTACAGTTATATAGTTAAGGCACCTATCTCCTCCACTATACCACCCGGTTGAAAGGGCAACTACTGGAGTGTCATCAGCGTGGTATTGGTTATCACATTCCGATGGTCCACCACCATCTCCACCCTTTTGGAAACTATTTAAGGTTAGAACAGCCTTCGTGTTGCCAGTCACTGGAGGCGAGCATTTGTACGTGGTGTACATCTTGCCTTGTTTGCAACAATCTGAGTCATTTTCCGGGTTACATTGTCCCGGTGGTGGCTTTATGCCTCTGATTTTTCCACTCGGCTGACAAGCCTGCAATCTTGCATGTAAGCAGTAAGTGAGAGTGGCAAAAACCAGCAAAACCAGAAGATGTGCTCCAAAGCTAGAATTCTTCATTGCTTTTTCCCTTTCTTTTATCTGGTTTTCGTTTCCAATAGTTGGTTTTGTAGAGACTGGGATGATCTAGTGGTTTATATAGTTTTTTGGTCAGATAAAGGGCCAATATTCTGCTCAAGGCATGAAAAGTTTATTATAATTAAGTATGCAGTTATTGAGAGTTTAGCAGTCAAATGGTCTAGTGGAGCACTCTTTTATCCTTTTAGTTATTTGGCTCTAGTAGGTTTGGACATATTTGACTGTAATTTATTTTATTTGATGGTCACAGCCTTTGTTCTTGATATGTAAGTTGGAGTCTTCTGTTTCAGACAACTTTACACCCACGGCTTAAACCTAATCATGCTCTCTTATTGCAGGAAGGCATCCCATCACCACCTAATATGAAAAGAAAATGACGGGGTATTTTGTTGTCATGCAACATGGATTATATAGTTGCAAATGCTGTACAACAGGAGCACCACTGCACAAAATAGTGTTAAAGAAAAGCTAGGAATAATGCTGGTTAAAATTAAAAATGGCAAACGAGCCTTATATTGGCTAAAACAATGAACTTCAGGTATGAAGATGATCAAAAGTCATGAGGGGATATATTCTCATAACAAAGACTACCGCTTGCATAATTTGAGTATTTGACCATCCAATAACTACACTCAGATCAAAGATTATGGTTGTTTGGAACTCTATTGATAGGATAACACAATCCTCAATAAGCTAAAAGGAATTCCAGCCAGTACACATAATCTTGTTTCTTTTAAGCCTAGTCCTTAATGACACTGGAGCGTGGTACAATTCATTTACAATAATCTCATCAACTTCTTTCTGAGTATCATCGTCATGATGAGTATCCTCGCAATTCACAAATTTTACCTACCACAGTTAAGTTTAATGGTCAATCATCTCATCTCTATCTTGCTCACAAACAAAATAGCTCATTCTACGGAATGGTATAACCTCCTCTTGCAACATAAAAAGTAGGAGCAAGATCTTATGATTGGCAGCTACTGTCTTGCTTGTCCCTTCTTCCAGATCATCATCAAGCTTGCTCTGTGGTCTTGTTAAGGCAGACTTAACTGGCAAAGGAGATTGTACTTGAGGCACTCCCCGTTGAACAGGACCTATGTTATTTGTTGTCTTGAGTACTTATATAGTTATATGGGCAGCATTGCTATTAGATATCAAGTTGATTCAAATTGACAAAGATTAATTAACACAACTAAAGTCAAATATAAGTATAGGACCCTTTATGGACCTAAATGAAAATTTGCATTTATGGACGTGCTGAATTTCATATTATTAAGTCTAAAGCAGAAAATGCCTTTCCTTTATTTCCAGGAAGTGATCATCATCATATAAGTTAAAACAGCTTAGTGTTCAATCATTTGATCATTTGATGTCAATTCATATAAGGGTGTCTCAACAATATTGGGGCCTAAAGCCAAGCTTCAAACATAGTTCCTAATTTTTTTTAAAAGAAAAGATTATCATATATATATATTTATATTTATACGTCTACTTTTCTAGCTTTTTTAGATGTGAAGTCATTAATTACTGTTTTATAATTAATTTTTTCTAACAATTCATTTTCACTTGATAATATATCTAATCCATTCAGTCTCTTTGATACCTTACTGATCTTAGATAACGATTTTATTAATTTTAATTTTGAAAAACTCCTTCCGATTGAGGCAACCGTTTATACAGAAAATACATCTTTAAGGAAAAATTGGGCCCCTAAATAATTGGGGGCCCAAGCGATTGCTTTATTGATCTTTTAGTCGAGCCACCCCTGATTCATATGTACTAAGTATAGCTGGTTCGGTAGTAGGATAAAGTAGGAGTTACCATAAAAATAGTCTAACTTTGATGCAACCACTTCCAAAGGAATAGAAACAGAAACTACAGGATAACAAGCATAGGATACCCGCTTTAGTAACTAAAGGAATAGAAACAGAAACTACAGGACCCTAGTAGCAGATAGAACAATAGCTCCAAAAGGATAGTAGCCTCCACGCATAGCAACAACAACCTCCTTGTTTGAACATAATACTTTATAGATGAAGACTCATCCATCTTTTGATTATATAAGAAGACATAATTCCTTCGGGTTAGAATGTTTAATAGAAAGGAATAGTTGCGTCAAAGTATTAAGAATGAATCTTAAGGAATTAGAGTATTATGAAACTGCAAAACCTGCAGAAGGTTTAGATAATTATACCCAGATTATAATTAGACAAGTAATCATTAATAAAATGGTTGAACTCTACGAAGAAAATGTTAGGTTAAGGAGGCAGATTCGTTATCTAAAAACGAGGGAATCTAACTCTAAATTCTTAGTTGAACTCACTTTGATTCATTATTAATGATGAACGAAATCAACAGTGAAAACTTAGCAACTTCAAAGATTGCTAAAGTTGAGAAAGACCTACAGAACTGGAATATTCCAAAAGAATCTTTCAGATCTGTTTATGAAACAGGAAAGTTTGACTTTATAAAGAATTATAATATCAAGACTTGTGAATCTACTATGGCTATTAATAACTCGAAAGAAATTATTAAGCTATTATCTACCCAAGATATAAACAGATATAAAAAAGATTTTAACTTTCTACATATAGGACTAGTACAAATTGTTGTTAAACCTTTGTATCGTTTGGGTTTAGATACCCCATCCATGCTTTACTAAGAGATGCGGGCTATTAAACTTTGTGATTCCTTACTTGGAGTCTTACAAAGTAATCTAGCGAGGACGATTTATTTTAAGCATTGCGAATTTTCAGTCGATATTAATGATCAAAACGTTATGGATACCCTAACGTTAAACAGTAAAACCAAAAATATGAATAGTAAGATGAACACGAGAAATTGCTATAATATACAGAGTCTATTACAGGCTAATGAAAACAACCTTAGCCCCAAAAGTTAAATTAGTTAGCAGTAAAGGTGCTACCATGCTTATGGAAGCAAATCAGGAACATAGCAATACCTTTGTTCCTAGAATGTTAAAATGGAATGAAATTTTAACAAAAGATGAGTGGCACTTTGATGCCATCACCCAACCAAAGATAGAACCAGAGAGTTTTAATATTGAGCAAATAATTCAGCATTTAGATGGTTCAATTGATTTAAAAATTTAAAAATCTAAATCTAAATCCTCAGGAAGATACTCCTTAGGAGCATCTTCTTCTAAACCCCGGGAGGATGAAGAATGTTCTGATAATTCTGGCGAAACTATACTTGAACGAAAAGTTCAGGGGATAGACTATTCGTCGGCCATACCCAAGGTCTACTATCAACCTATCGATAGGAAGGCTTGCAGTCCCACCAGAAGCGAAATGCATGGTGGAGATAGTCTTGGCACTATTAAACAGGACATATGTTTTAAAATTGATTTTAAAACCCTTGACAAATTATGGGTAGACCCAGAAAATGCCATTAAAAGAAAATTGTACGTAAGCACTTCCTCGCTCAAAGAAAGAAGGGTGTTTAGAGAACAATGGATCAGTGACATGAACAAGATTAATGCTAATATAGAATTTTTTAGGTGGTTTCAAATCACTGATAAACTCAATAACAACAGAGAATCATTAAGTAATATTGTAAAAAAGTGGTTTACAGGCGAAAGAACCTTTGAATCCGTAACTCCACCATTAGAAAATATAAAAATCCCAGTAGACGGAGAAATCTTAACAACATCTCCTTTTAAAAGAGATATAAAAGGTACTAGATTAGTCCCCCACATAGAGGATATTAATAAAATCCTCCAACAAAACAACTACACCAATCAGTTGTTACATGTTGTTTCTAACCAGATTGCTCAGGCAAGTAATACATCTACTTTTAGAAGTGCACCAGTCAGGTCGGAAGAAAGAACTTTATCCGAACCCCTCTTTAAAATCCCACAATTTTCGGTAAATAGCCACCCAAGATTTGGGAAAGAAATTGAAGATAACCTATTAGACAGAATAAGTAATAAGTTTAAATAACTAAAAGTATCCGAGGAATCTACCTCTGGAAAACCTAATAATTCAGTCAAAGTACTAAGCGAAGGTTCTAGTTCAAAGAGTAAACAAGATGTGAATAGAATATCGAAATTTGCTGGAGTAGGAGCTAAAAACTTCTACAAAGGACCCATATATGGCTTCATATTCTGGAGATGAAATCCATGAATGGAACATAGATGGAATGTCTGAAGGTCAAATAATCAAAATACTTCATGAAATGGGAGTTTGTATCACCAGTTATAAAATAAAAACACATACTGATGATGCCCAACTAGCCCCAATCCTAGTTTCAGGCTTCACTGGAATGTTAAAAAATTGGTGGGACAACTACCTAACGGAAGGAGTAAGGTGTAGCATCATGGAAGCAACCACCACTATCCAAATAAAAAACATCGATAACAGTTTTAGTAATGAGGTCCAGAAGGACGCCACAACAACTTTACTATATTGTATAGGTAAACACTTTATTGGAGAGCCAAAACTATTCCAAGATAAAAGCTTAGAAATTCTTAATAATTTAACTTGCCCAAAGTTACATGACTTTAAATGGTATAAAGACATATTCCTTAATAAAGTTATGCTAAGGAGCGACTGTAATCATGATTATTGGAAAGAAAGATTTATCAGTGGACTGCCTAAACTTTTTGCTGAAAAGGTAAGAACCACCATAAGGAATAAATACAATGGTGAAACTCCTTATGGCTTCATGACATATGGAGACATAGTCAGTTTTATTAATTTAACAGGATTAGAATTATGTAATTCAATAAAACTTAATAATCAAATACAGAAATCCACCAAAAGAGAATTAGGAAATTTCTGTGAAGATTTCGGATACGTTAAGATTTCTGCTCCATCAAAGAGCATCAAAAGAATGAAAAGGAGGCATAACATATCTCGCCCCAAAACATATAAAAAGAATTATACTCCTAGAAAAAACTATAGGAAAAAGAATACCAACAAAAACACCAGAAAAAAGGGTAAATGTTGGAATTGTGGGAAGGCAGGCCACATGGCCAATAATTGCAAAGAACCCAATAAGAAGAAGGATAAGATTAATCTATTAGCAATTGATTCTGAGATAAAAGAAAAACTTTATACAATCTTGGATGAAGAACAGTCCAGTGATAGCTCTGAAGAAAATTCAGATTATTACAGTGATGAAGGATCATTAGATCTTGAGTACAGTTCAGATAGCTCCACTTCCAGTTTCGACTGCGAATGTACGGGGAAAATCTGCACTTGTACAAAACAAACAATTAGTCTTATCTCGAGTAGCAGCCAATAATTCTTCTTTGATATGATCGATCACATCGATGACGATGATGTTAAAAGAAAATACTTAACAGAACTTAAAAAACTAGTCATTAACCAAAAAAAGGATAAAAAGATAATCGAACCTTTTGATATGAAAAGAGTTTTTAATAAGTTTAAAGAATCCAAGACAGATACTACCATGAAAGATTTGCAAGGAGAAGTATCACTCTTAAAAGAAGAGATTATTCAAGTTAAAGAAAGACTTAATTCGTTAGAAACTGAAGCATTTGCAAACAGTTTACTAAGGGAAATGGACCCTATAAAGGACCCACTTGCACCATCTACTTCTAAAGGGATAAACATAAATGATCCCGAAGAAGAAGAAGAAAAGGATGATAGTTCAGATTCAGGTCTAAAATTAATCTCTAGGGCCAAAGCGCTAAGCTACCATGTCCCCATTAAAATAATAATAAATAAAAAAATTATCCTAGAAAAGATAGCATTGCTAGACTCAGGAGCAGATCAAAATTGTATCTGCGAAGGATTAATCCCTACCAAGTACTTAAACAAAAGTACTCATAAGCTTATACTCGGCCGGGAGATAGCATAAAAATTAATTATAAACTTTCTAAAGCCCATGTTTGTAATAATGGAGTTTGTTTTACCAACGACTTTATCATTACCAGAAACATAACTGAAGAAATTATATTAGGGATCCCATTCCTAACACAGATAAAATCATATACCGCAAAATTAGACGGTATTTATACTACTTCGATGGGAAAAGATCTTGTATTCCCATATTTAAACCCCTTATCCGCTGATCACAGTGATCACGTTAAACAGAAAACAGTGTTTAGAATACAACTATTAACCAATCAGGTTAATTACTTAAAAGACGATATTAAAATAAAAAGAATAGAATCTACTTTAAAAACCGCGGAGGTAATAAACAAGATAAAAGCTTTACAAGATTCTATGGAAAAAGAAATTTGTTCAGAACTACCAAGCGCTTTTTGTGAAAGAAAAAAGCATACGATAAATCTGCCTTATACAGATGACTTTAGTGAAGAAAACATACCCACTAAAGCCAGACCAATCCAAATGAGCCATGAGCTCATGGAACATTGTAAAAATGAGGTTAATGATCTACTCAAAAAGGGGATCATCCGACCTTCTAAATCTCAATGGAGTTGTTCAGCCTTCTATGTTAATAAGAACGCTGAAAAGGAAAGAGGAGCCCCAAGGCTCGTAATAAATTATAAGTCTCTTAACCAAGCACTAAAATGGATTAGATACTCAATCCCTAACAAAAGAGATTTATTGAAAAGAACATATAACGCTAATATTTGATGAAATTCGACATGAAGTCGAGATTACGGCAAATCCAGTCGAAGAAAGATAAATATAAAGCGACCTTGATGTCCCGCCGGACGATGCAGTGGAATGTAATGCCGTTTGGGCTTAAAAATGCCCTTCCGAATTTCAGAACATCATGAATAACATATTTAACCCCTATAGCCAATTTATGATTGTCTATATCGACGATGTTCTAGTATTCTCAGATAACATGGAACAACATTATAAACATCTAAACACGTTTGTTCAAACCACAAGATATAACGGTTTAGCAGTAAGTGCCAAAAAGATAAAACTTTTTCAGACAGCTATCAGGTTCTTGGGACATGATCTTTATCAAGGAACCTATAAACCAATTTGTAGAGCCATAGAGTTCTCCACCAAATTCCCTAGATAAAACACAGCTGCAGAGGTTCCTAGGGAGTCTAAATTACGTTGCAGATTTTATCCCAAAAGTTAGACATGTATGTGAGCCTTTGTATAAAAGGCTTAAAAAGAACCCAGTCCCTTGGTCAGAAGAACAGACTAGAGCTGTTAAAGAAGTAAAAGAAATAGTTCAGAAACTCCCATGTTTAGGTATCCCTAATCCAGATGCCTCTATCATAGTTGAAAATGATGCCTCCGACATAGGGTACGGTGGTATTCTTAAGCAAAGAATAAATCCAGAATCTACTGAGCAATTAGTAAGATTCACCTCAGGAGTTTGGAACCAGGCTCAAAAGAATTATAGTACAGTTAAAAAAAAAATTATCGATAGTACTATGCATCACAAAGTTTCAAGATGATTTGATAAACAAAGAATTTTTATTAAGAGTAGACTGCAAAGCAGCCAAAGATATTTTACAAAAAGATGTAAAACATTTAGTTTCAAAACAGATTTTTGCCAGATGGCAAGCCTTATTATCAAGCTTTGATTTCGAAATCAATTTTATAAAAGGAGAAGGCAATTCTTTACCCGATTTCTTAACTAGGGAATTCTTGCAGGGTAAAAATGAGACCAGGCTTCCCGGGCTTACGCCCGATGAGACCACCCTTTCAAAATAAATCAGAAGAAAAAATGAAACAGCCCTTTGCAGAAAAGCCAACAGGGCCAATTCTCCATAAACCCAGTGGACAAAATAAATTCACAGTATTGGGAGACCTTCCCATTATACCAATCTCTTCCAAAAAGGAGAAGATACAGACTCAGCCATTCAAGGCCACTCTAGCAGCTGCCCAGAGCAGATAGTTATAAAATGGTTCCCCCAGAATCATATTGCAAGCGATTAAACGGCGGGACCTCGAAGAAGGATATACCAGCCCGTCGAGTGGGAATTTATTGCTACACAAGCTTTGCCAATAATGGCATTAGACAAACAATATGAGAACTTTAGGGTTCAGGACTTACTGAAACCCTGTTACACAGATCACTAGTACGTTGATACACAAGACTCCATGAAAACCAGGAAATACTATGAGTTCATCTTGGTAGACACCGACTCCATAGAAGTCGAACATAAGTATTTTGATAAAACAGATGGAATTGAATACAACAAATCCCTTTCCTTTGTTTCCAGGAAGTGATCATCATCATATAAGTTAAAACAACTTAGTTTTCAATCATTTGATGTCAATTCATATCAGGGTCGTCTCAACAATATTGGGGCCTAAAGCCAAGCTTCAAACATAGTTCCTAATTTTTTTTTAAAAGAAAAGATTATCATATATATTTATATTTATACGTCTACTTTTCTAGCTTTTTTAGATGTGAAGTCATTAATTACTGTTTTATAATTAATTTTTTCTAACAATTCATTTTCACTTGATAATATATCTAATCCATTCAGTCTCTTTGATACCTTACTGATCTTAGATAATGATTTTATTAATTTTAATTTTGAAAAACTCCTTCCGATTGAGGCAACCGTTTATACAGAAAATACATCTTTAAGGAAAAATTGGGCCCCTAAATAATTGGGGGCCCAAGCGATTGCTTTATTGATCTTTTAGTCGAGCCACCCCTGATTCATATGTACTAAGTATAGCTGGTTCGGTAGTAGGATAAAGTAGGAGTTACCATAAAAATAGTCTAACTTTGATGCAACCACTTCCAAAGTACTTTTAGCATAAAAATAGTCCAACTTTTATGCACACTTCTAAGTTCTAAGTATTTGTATAGCCTACAGCAACTAATTTAGGAGGTTTAGTTGATTGATCGAAGCCAGACCGTTGTAGGTTTAGATTAGCTAGGAAATCCTTTTTTTCCAGATGTTTCACTAATCACGTCTGTATAATAGGCATGGAATTTCATAATACTATCACTTCCAAAGTAGATATGAACAGTATTTCATTAGCTTTAATTTCACAACAACAAACAAGGCAATCTAGTACTAGTACAACAACAACAACATACCAAGTGAAATCCCACAACGTGGGGTCTGGGGAGGGTACATTGTACGTAAACCTTACCTCTACCTTGGTAGGTAGAAAACTTGTTTTCGAAAGACCCTCGGTTCAAGATAAATCATAAGCACAAGCAAGCAAGAGAAAGCAGTCGGACCGGATATACGGCTAACGGTGACCGGACCGGGACCGGTAGCCCTCAAGGTTTAACCGATTCGGACGATTCCGGTCGGTTCATCGGACTACTCGCCAACCGGTCAGGTTCGTTCTGGATTCGAGTTGGCCCGTGCGGTTCCGGGTCAAAACCGGTCCAACCGGTCCGGTTTCTTATTATTATTATTTTTTTTTTTTTTTAAATTCTAGTATTTATTTTCTATAATATAAACTAAATTCAATTTAAATATGTAATATAATAATATAATATATAATTTAGTTGTATATATTAAAATTGAAACTTTAAAGTTAACTTTTTATTTTATAGTTTATAACTTTATACTTTATTATAGATTATAACTTTATACTTTATAGTTTATAACTTTATAGTTTATATTGTAAATTTGTAATTATAATTTTATTAATTTATTAGATTAGTAGATATAAGTCATATAACTTATAAGTAATATGATTAACAACTAAATAGATAGTAAAATTAAAATTAATGATAAGATGTAAACTTTTGAACTTTCATAACGTTAATAAGAGTACATAATGAAGTAATAATAATTTTATTTACATATTATGCATCCTTTTGCAAGTTCTTGAAATCTATAGGTTGATTGAATTGGTTATGCTCGTAGCCTCTAAATGCGGAGTATTAATTCGATCCGCCTCGCTCCGCCTTCCAAATATTGCCTATTTCTTCATCTTACGGAGAATTAACGTCTCACGTCCTTGATTTCTTCTCTGCGATGCGATCCGATCCAGCGGACTAACACTCTAATGTGCTTACCTGATGAGTGGCGTGTGTCTCTATTTGATCTCGTGCTTGGCTAAATGCACTTTCGAAGCCCTTTGTTGAGATCGACACATTAAGAACATCCCGGCCATCTGCAAGTACAGGAATTGCCTTTGTTATCCTGCCACCATTGTAAAGGGTCAAAAATTTTCTTCAGTTCCGCTGGCTTTTGCAAATAAAATTGCATCTCATCGCAAGATCGGCTTGTGGTTGGTTGTGTTGTAAAAGTGCTCCATATGTCTAAAGATTCTTCTTCATCGTCATCATCATGAATCCTGCGGTGTAGACACGGAACTAGAACTAGAAGGAATATTAGTAGCGAGTTGGTGTTATCATGTAATGTAGCATAATATTCATATAATGTTGTTAAATTAGTATCAAGTTTATTTATGCAATCAAATGAAGATGGAGTTTCTTTTCCACCTATTTCCATATAAGTATATAAAATAAATATTAGATTATGACAATCTACCTTTTTAATAGAAGGATTTAAGATGCACAATCTGATAAACATCGGGAATAGGAAAAAATATTTTTAAACTTTTCAAACATAATCAGAATCGCATCTGTATATTTCACATTTGATTTTAAACCATAAAGTAAATAGGAAATTTCACTATATGAGCTAAAGCATTACAAGCTGTTGGGTAATAAGATCACGAAAATTCAACAGTTGCAGTGTAAAATTTACGTAAAATTTTTAAAAGTTCACCAATTGATTTCCAATGTTCGTCGGTTAACATATACATTACGTTCTTACAATGCGCATTTGCAACATGTGTTATGGGGTCTTTATACTTATAACATTCTTTTAAAAATAAATAAGTATAATTCCAGTGTAATAATCTCTTACGGCATGAATTTAGGTCTCAAATTAAATTGTTTACATTTTCTTTAAATTCTATAATTCTATTTTTCCTATTATTACTGAATAACTCCAATGACTCTTTTGAAATGTTTTATTTCTGGTTAAAATATATCAAGACCACTTTTAAAAATTAAATTATAAATATGACAAGAAGAACGAACATGAAATATATAAGGAAGTGGTGGTTTTACTTCATTTAAAAGATCTACTGCAGTATTATTAGATGCGTTATCAAATGATACACAAGTATTTTATTATAAAGATTATATTTTTGGGCATAAAACAAATAGTTTAAACATATATTTTCGGTATGACTTTGATCCTCGTAAACGCATAAAGCAATAATCGTTTTCCATTTTAAAATTTTCATCAATCGATGACAAGTAATTGTTAAATAATCATAACCGTTCAACGTGTCGATATGCGAAGTAAAACTAACGTGTCATGGAAGGTTAGCAAACAAATATTGCAAGAAAATAACATAATCATTATGAAGTCTAAAAATATCGGCTCTAGTAGTACTACGAGGAACACCTTTAAAAAAGGATTATATACTCTTTGAATATATGTAATTAAATATGAAGAAGAAGCGAAAAGAAAAGGCAAACAACCTCCGACAATCATTTTTGCTAATTGATGCGATCTTTTTGGATCGTGCTTGACCAGGTTAATGGATTAAGTTGTTGTTGACCGGGTTCTAAATTAGGAATGACATTCCATTGTGCCGTATGATCGAATTTTATATGTCTAGCTATAGTGCGTCCCCGTCGCCCCGCATGCTTATGTTTATAAGTTCTCATGAAATATTACATTTAACTCTATCGGTACCTGACTTTATCATAAAGAGCCACACTTTACTCCTTTTTTTTCTTGCTCACGATTACGGTAAAGGAGGTCTCGACTACGACTACCACTAGCGATACCAACGTTGTGAAGGAACACTAGTAGGTGTAGGAGGTTCTTGTTCTTGTTCTTCAAGTTCAACAATATTATCTAATTGAGCGTTATCACATTCATTATCTTCTATTCCAAAATCTTCTTGCATTTGATCATAATCTATATTTTGATTAGATGATGAAGAACTCTGATTTTACCCTTGAACTAGATTTACTACGTGATCCGTATGCAATTCCACTTAGTAAAGACATTATAAAATATTTAAATAATCAACAAATAAATATGACAATTTAATAAAATAATTAGAGAATGAAACGAGTGTACCAAACTTCGGGATTCAGAATTCAATAGAAACTCGAAGCTCGAAGTCTTGCGTCTTGCTACTTTGAATTTGAAAACTAATAATATTAATAACTTGAAAATTGATAATAAAGATGATTAAGAGTATGAGAATAAGAGAATTGAGAGAAATGTTGTGTGATAAAAATGAAGAAAATGTAGAGAATTTATAGATTTTTAAAGGGTAAAAATGGAATTAAAATAAATAATAAAACAAAACAAAAACAAAAAAATTAATAATATATCGACAGCGGTGAAAATGGCAGATGTGACCACTGCCCCCATTTCTCCCAAGCCCAACGGTCATTTTGGCCGTTGGGCAATTTTTTTTTGGCAGTCGGTCCGGTTAGCAGGTAATGGGCAGGTTTTCCAATACGAGCCTAACCGTTCGGGTTATCTGGGTTTTGAAATGACCCGTGCGGGTTGGGGTTGGGGGACAATCCGACCCCCAATCCGGTATGTCCTTACCGGTCCGGTCCGGTCCGGTTAAACCACCGGGTCAACCGGTCCGGTTCCGGGTCAACCCGGACCGGTTGACAGGTATAGACCCGGACAAAAAATTTAAAGCAGTATGAAAATGATGGTAACAAAAGTGAATAAGTCATGGACAATCTAGTACTAATATTTTCGCCATATATTACACACAGTCTGAGTATGTACACAATCATCATATTCCAAAAATACCATAGATACTATAACTTAATGCATTAAGCATCAGACCATGTAATGTCATAATTGCCCCAGTCACCTTCGGGTATACCCAAGGCTTTCCACAGTGCTTTAGAGGCATCAACAATGTTATTGGAGCAGGGAGGCTGATAATCGTGCTCGTCATCACATCCCATGGTAGAATCACACTCGTCTACAACTTTAGCCTTCACACTTCTTCCATTAGCACTTACAGTGATATAGTTAAGGCACCTATCTCCTCCACTATACCATCCGGTCGAAAGGGCATCAACTGGTGTATCATCAGAATGGTATTGGTTATCACATTCCGATGGTCCACCACCATCTCCTCCGCTTGGAAGCTATTTAGGGTTAAAACAGCCTTGGTATTACCGGTCACTAGAAGTGAAAATTTGTAAGTGGTGTACATCGTACCTTGTTTGCAACAATCTGGGTCATTTTCCGGATTACATTGTCCTGGGGGTGGCTTTATGCCTCTGATTTTGCTACTCGGCTGGCAAATCCTGTAACCTTGTATCTAGGCAGCAAGTAAGAGTTGCAAAAACCAACAACACCAGAATTGATGTTTCCACAATAGAGTTCATGGTTTTTGTTCTCTGGCTTTTGTTATCAAATATTTGTTGTGTGGAATTTGGGATGATCTACTTGGTTTATATAGTGTTTTGATCAGACAAAATGCCAATGTTCTGCTCAAGGCATGAAAGGTTTCTTATAATTAAGCATACAGTTATTGAGTTTAGCAGTCAAATAGTCTAGTGGTTATATCTGAAGTTAATATAGTCCAATCATATAGTAAGAAACCTTTCATGTGACTATAGTAACTTCAGATATATGTGATTATAATTGCTTATCTCTCCTTGACAGTCACGGCCTTTGCTTTTATACATAGGATATCTTAATTGGAGTTTTCACTTTCTGCAACTTTACCTTCACGACTACCGCAAAGTCATTCTACCACAACCTAATGTGACAAGAACTTGATGGGTTAAATTATTGTCTTAGAATTCTTCAGTTGCTGAAAACACTTTTGTATTTTTCTGCACAGTAATAGAACAACATATTGTTTCATCTGGTCGCTAAATAAGAAAACTTGTATTCTATTATCTGTATTTCTTTTATTAATAAGGTAACAAGTAACAACTAAACCAAAGTCTTGATTTTAGTACAATCTTCTAATACCGCAATATCTATTGTGCTACTGCTGAAGTTAAGTTCTCTCCATGTATACTCCCCAATTGGACTATTGGAGAAGAAAGTATAGTGCAGGGAATAGAAAATTAGCCTTCCAACTCATTGAATTTTGATACTTCCTGTGCTGTTTTAGTTAGAAATATTTTGCCAGTTGGAACCATTGTAGGAAATACCATTCAAAGAACATAATGTGATCATTCCATATCAGTTTTCAACTATGTTGAATTTCTCCTTGGCTACCAGATTCTTCCTGTCTTTTTTCTTCCAGTAAACTCTATAACCAAATAAAGGGCATACAATGAGTCATTTTCTTGTTCAGAAATTGAAATATTTAAAAGAGATGTTCTTTATTGAAGTATACTGTGTATATGGTATTCTACTAATATTCCTCTATCCATCGGGAATTGAAGCATCCTTGTGTGTACCACAAATAGTTGTTCGAGAAAATACATGATATAAGTACATTTCATAGAAAAAAATTCTCAAGCTAATCATGAGGCAAGAAATAACTGGAACACTGTATCCAGCCCCTGATGACTGATAAGAATGTAGTATAAACAAACACGGATTTACATCAGATATTATCAAGATCCAAGTATCAAAATGATAAACAATATCGACTGGATTGTATGCACTTAATAGAAAATAAACAGTACACATCTGATATACAAACACATGCAGTTCTCAGTATCTTTGCCAAATTAATTGGACATTCCAAGAGCCTTGGCAAAGCTGTGAAATGTGCTGAGAATGCAACTGACTTGCTGCACAACATACAGAATAAAATCAAACTTTTGAACATTTCTTCAATTTCCCGGTCTTATTTTTCAGGTCCCTGCGCTTTGCTCAACCCCTTGCAATATGACAAAATTTTCCTTGAGGGAAATGATTAAATCAGATTTCAGAAAATATCACAGAGAACTTTCAACGTAACACCACCAACCTATAGCATACTATCAGTCTTGGCTGGAAGTCGGCGAAAGAAATTCAGGGGTGCTGATGGCAATTTGTGGCGGAACCTGGGATGCCTCATCGCATAAAATCCAGACAAGACAGCAAACACCTGAAAAGGTGTAGCATACAGTACAATGGCAGCAAGCAGGCAGAACAAAATGAATAGTACAGTGGTACGCGGGTCTCGCCAACTAAGCAGTGCCTGTATTCTCTCACCTTGTGTGGCCACATCTCCTACTACTGTCTGAATTCGACCAGCCAGAATTCTCAGACGATCATACCTCATCCTAACAAGTTCTGAACTCCGTGATGTAGGAAATGTGTCGAATTCCTCATCAAGCTCATCAGGGTGTGTTGAATCAGCATGTGATAATCTTGTGTTCATATGAGGAGGGTACCTCGACCGATATTGATAGTTCCAAAGCCCTATTAAGCACATGTACAGAAACACCGTCGGGAGGATTAATTCTGGGAAACAGACAAGCATAAGGAAGAGAACATGTACTAATGATGTCGTGATAGGATTCTTCCACATGCATACATCTCCGGACCATTTACCAACAGAGAATAACCCACTAAAAACGGACATCAGCCTGAAAAAGTTTGCTTTGCTGCGCCTCATGCTCCAGAGGTGTGCATCTGCATCACTCATGTATTCAACCACTTCTTTTCTGAGAGGAGGTTCTGCACGGCTTAGCCGTGCAGCCACAATATTTACAGCTTGATGTCGCAGCATATCTTGCTGCGCTAGAGACAATGGCTTCACATAATGCATTTTTGGCAAAAGCGGTCTAGAGTATTGAAACATCATGTTGACCATTGATGTACAAGAAAATCGTATGGCAAGATGCAATTCTCCCATCTTCTTCACACCAGACGGGTGAAGGACAAGCAATGGATAAGTATGTGTGTATACTCGACCAGTTTCAATTGTTGATACCCGAATACGAACCTTCCCAATTTTCATGTCTCTTTTGGCATTTGAACCTTTTTCTTCAAGCTGTCCATTGTCAAACACCCCAACTGTCAAAACAGTAGCTGGATCATAGACTTCCCAAGTGAATTGCTCATTAAACTTCGGATTCAAGCTGTCAATAACTGTCCTGGTACGCACCCACTTTTGACCATACTTCGCCACACAATATGTATCTGTTGTACCCCTTCCATATCTTGTTTTTGATGGGTGTAGTCCATCAACATTCAGGATACCTAGTTCCAAGATACCAATTGATGGCTTCCACAGCTGTTTTGCTGTCGGTCGAAGATCACTACTATAATGAGTTGACTCATCAAGTACATGGTATCCTCCATCCAGTGATACACGAAGATGGATCCTACTGGAAAACTTTTCTTTCTTCTTTGGCTCTTCAATCTCAACTGAACCCGGCTCTTGGAGGTTGTACCATCTTGATCGAACAAATCGATCATCTGCACGCCTTTCAACACTGTTTAATGATATAATGACCACTCCCAGGGCCTCGTCTTTGTTGGAAGCAACACGATCCACAACTGAAAGTATCAGATGTTCTTCAAATGGTTCAGCAGCAACGAACATCATTTCCTCATTCCACAGAGCATTCATTGTTTGAGATCTAATTGTCTTAGTATTCAGCATCTGGTTACCAATCCGAGCCTTCACACAGACATCAGGAAAACGACTTCTCTCTGACACAACTAAGTCTTGTGCTTCAATTACATTGACACGAACATACCACAGCCTAGGAGAATGGTAGACTTTCCCACGGATTTGTGTGGACGGCACCGACATATCTATCGGACTAGCTACATCTGTATGGAAAGCATCAGGAAATGCTTCGTCAGCTTGTGTACCAATCCACACTGCAAGCATCAGTTCCCCCTTCTTTTTCTCCCCTTTCTTGTTTTCCAGGCGATACCACTCAGGAGCCAGTGGACTATCTGGAGCAACTCGGGTTGGAACTTCATTCAGATCAACTCGAACAATCCCAACAAAGTCATCTTTCAACATATCCTTATCCTTAACCACAACATCCAAAACAGAAGACTGCATTCTTTCTTTAGAAAAAGCAAACACTGTATTCCATTCTGGACTTGGATTTTTCTCGAAGTGCTGTGTGACTCCTTTGTAGTTCCCAACTCGTACTTCAACATAAGGGTCAAGACTTCCTGTGATATCTTTAGAAGGCAAATCTTGTGCTTTCACGACCCTTACAAACAGGAATTGCATAGGCTCAACAAGGTCATATGTGCTAGATGTTCTGCCACCTCGAATAACTCGACCCCCCACTATACGCCCTCCTCCAAGGACAGGGCTCGTCTCTTTCAGTGAATATTCAACTGGCTGTGAAGATGAACCTGCGTACATCCGCACTACTTTCGGCCCCTGAGAGGTAGATTTCACCTGATCAGCCCCAAATCTTGTCGGTTGATGGGAATCTGCAAAGGAAGAATAAGGCTCTTGTTGCTGGTGCAGGTGGTGGAATGTGCGTCTAGCCCCTTTTTTACCATTAGCGACTGGTTCGGAGAGGAAATCCGGAACTTGTGTAAGTTCATCACTTAGGCTTGAAAGGGAACTGATATGGGATGAAGAATCCGTCTCAGGATACATGTTTGATACCCTAACCGATGGATCATCAGTTATAAAGACTTTCAGGCCAAGCTCCCCCCTAGCACGCGAGAAAACGCCTGCCTTCTCCAAAGGGTAATGCAAAACAACAGCATCAGAGTGTGGAAGAAAGGATGATCCATTGATCTTGACCTTTCCAAGAGATGATTTAGAATGGCTTGATTTGTTGTTGTTGTAAACAAGAGCTTCAAGTGTGAGGCTGGACAAGTCACTAGAATCAGAAATGTTGAAATAGAAAGTCTCATTCCAAGCAGGGTCCAAATCTTTTTCTTTGATTGTGGTGCGAAATTTTTGGCCATCAAAGTGAAGCTCTACAAAGGGACTAGATGAGCCTTGGCCATCTTTAGACAAAAGATTGTGGGCACCAACAACTTCGACCCCAAGCTTGAGGTTACTCATGAAGTATGATCAGGATAGTTCTGAACCAATTCAAGAGGGCAGATTGAGCAAATCCAGTCAAGCAGGTGAAAACTGCAAGAAAACATAAATATGATGCGTAAGGGAATATTCTCACAGTGGAACAAGCCAACTTGAAAAATCTACCACACAGATACTGCAATTCAGTAGCAAAATGAAGAAGCAAATGGATCATGAATCTTCTTGAAAAAAAAGACCTGACATTACTTTTAGGTCATATAAGAGAAAAAACCAAGTCAAGTCCACAACATTTTCAGAGCTTCCATTTCACCAAGTAACAAAATACAAAGATAAACTCTGTGAATGACATAATATTCTTGAGGACATTAGACCAATCAACAAAAAATGAAAGAGAGAGAGAGACAGAGAGACAGACAGAGAGAGACAGATAGAGACAGATAGAGACAGAGAGAGAGAGGGAGGGACAGAGAGAGAGAGAGAGAGAGATAAAGCACTCTTTTTGTCAATCAATTCAAGATTCCACCCACCAGAGAGCTATCAGGGCAAGGCACACTACTTAAGAGACATTATACTCAACTCAAAAAGAAATGTATTTATACAATATAAGGAAGGAGACCCCTTAAGCAGGCAGTTGTCAAAAGACGGAATTTTTTATATTAAGTTATGGAGAAACAACAAATACTTGTAAAAAACCAATAATAGTATAAGTGTTCGTTGAAAGGAGAGATGGTTGGCATCATCCCCGACAGAGACGGGAACAGCCTTCAAGCTTTAACTATGGTGCGGAGCTAGGTTAGGCCGAGTTCGGTGAAAAAGTACACTGTATATAGAAGGTTAAAATTATTATTTTTGTATTATATAGTAGATGTTTAACCCCCCTACTTTCTTCCTGTGCTTACTTCTTTATATTTTTGAACCCCCTTAATAAAAATTCTGACTCCGTCTCTGCCGGTCACGATTTGTTTTTTTAATCTTCTTTTAAAATTCAAAAGTAATACTAGAAAAAAAGGAGTTAAGATCCAAAGCAAGAAAATCAACCATCTTTGAAGGAGAAAAGGGGACAGAGGAATCTTTGAAGATATAGAAAAGGGGACAGAGGAATCTTTGAGGATATAGATAACTTAACCGTAGCAAAACACAACCTTTTTTGAAGATGTCACAGAATATCCTTAAAGTTCTCTTATCAATAGCCAACTCAAGATAGAGAAACAACAATAATCTGAATCAACCTAGAGGGACTTTCTGCAGAATCTTTGACAACTTTTCCTATTCCTTAACAAATCATTTTTAGGACATGGATTAGTTTAATTTTTTTATTAATGTGACCCCACTTCAAACTAAGGACCAAAAACTTGTAATTTTCAGAAACTGTTTTACTTGCAAATCACGGAGAACATCAAAGTTGACCTATAACAAGAAATATATAGAAGCTGCTAAGCAGATTCCAATCTTTTTTTCCACAAAACTAACACCCACAAGCATTAAAACAATAAACGAATTTACATAAAAAGTAGACAACTTAGCTGATACCCTTTTAGACACCTAACACTAATTAAAAAGCAAGAAATAAACTCATAAATAGTTGAACTCAAATCCCAAAAGCAACAAGACCATAATTCACTGATTTCAACAAACAAGATAATCTAACCAGGAGGAAATAAAACAGTACTATGACAATTATATTAGCAGCACAAACTGGTCAAGCCCCACAAAAAATGAATTATAAACAGTGAAACAGAGAAAGATAAATCAAACATTAGATAATACTACAAGATCCTAGCAGAATAATAACAGGAAAACAAAAAGGAGAATATAAAAATTGCACCTTTTTCCTTCTCAACTGAATCTTGTTTTGAATAATCTATATGGGTTCTCAATTTCTTTGATTCTCAGCTTAAAAAACACACCTTTATTTGTATCATGAAACTAAATTTGAGGAGGAAAAAGGAAGAGATGTTGAAGATGGTGCAAGGAAAGAGAGAAAGAAGAGACAAATATATATTCAGAGTCGTGGAAAACGAGATAATATTATTGAACAAGTATTAGGAAGAAAAATTAAATACTACTATTTGTGTACTTGCCACTGATTACATGATACATGTACACTATCAAAAGAAGAAAATTAAATACTACTATCAGTCGTTCGTTCTAAAACACTGATTATTAGAGCATATCCCACAATTTACTGGTAATAATATTGAGTTATCCATACTATTATTTCCAGAAATAGACCTACTAAGACCGGAGGAGTATCTTCATTAGCCGGAAGGAATTAGTCCCCTTCGAAGAACGAACAAGAAAAGGCTTACTATTTAGGATAGATGGATGTGGCTCTGAAATCAACAACGTGTAATTGCTTGGGCATTGAGTCTTCCGCTGCTTGAGGAAGTATGTGAGAAGATCTATGTTGAGCAGAAGTGAGGTTAAAGCAACCAACAACGCATCCGAACTTAGGGTCACAAGTTCGATTCTCGGCGGATATGTTCTCAGGCGTATCGCCGTATTAAAGTCGTCTGAGCGTATGTTGCGGTGTGGGTTTGATTCTCCAGACAAGTCGCATTGAAGTCGGACCTTGTAGCGTTGATCCGTTGGTAGCATCGACATTGAATCGCGGTGCACATCCGCGATTTACGGCGGTGGCGTGGGGCGGGTTCCATCGCTCAGGGGCGCAAATGCAAGTCTGCAGTCTTAGCGATATGATCTTAAGGCGAGAGGCACTGAATTATCAAAAAAAAAAAATTGAATAAGGAGTCGAAGTTGTACTACAAAAGACCTTTAGCAGTGTAACATAAAAGGACAAGTAGAAGATTACGAAGCACATGAATGGTCCACCACTTCTCTAATTGGTCCATATGATATCAGTATCACTTACTTTCGTCACTATTAACTTTTTAAATTTTTTTCTTTTCATGTTTTATTTAGATTTATTCTGGTTTTCTTTTTTTTCTTTTCCTTTTTTTGTTCTTGTTTGGAAGACATTTTTTAAGTCAAACACAGACAACTATGGAAAATACTTATCTGTATTAATTTGTTATAATTCAATAATAAATTGAGATAAATATATACAATGGAGTAATATTCATATATGCCCTTTATTTTCATCTATTCAGATAGCATGTTTGATTATTATCAAAAGATAATATTTTTCCTGGTCCTATCTTTCATACTATAGCTCTTTCATTTTCAAATATAATTAAATATCATAGCGCAACTGCTCAACCTTATTTTTCTTTTTAGGTGACGTTGTTCATGACATTAATGATACTTAATTAAATATGAGTCATTCGAAAGTAACATTAGATAATTTATTAGTGGCTGCAGTGTAAATTGAGATAAAGAACATCGATTCTTTATCGAGTGTGGTTAATCGGCGATGTGATTTGCGGTATTGCGTCGATTCGGGGTTTCTGCTGTCTTGTATTTCGAAAGAAAGCGGTGCGGATTCGCCGTCAAAAAAAGCTTGCAATTTTTTTTATTTAAATAATAGGGGAGGGACGAGAACTTATTAAACCACAAGATTCAAGTCGTGTAATTATGATCTAAATTGTGTACAAATTAAGGGAATATATGTCTTTTTAAAAGGACAGATTTAGAAGAGATAAATTAAAAAAACACATGGCAAAGTCAGCAGTTCACTTTCCCCATTTTTTAATAGTTCTTCGGGTGGACTTGATTTAATTTCTTAAATAAATTATAAAAGCATTGACTTTGACTTACTGGCCTGCCAAGGAATTTTCCGGTAGAAGAGGAAATTTAGAAAATGAAGCTAGCAAATAAGCATTACCATTTGTATTTGATTTTGATACTTTCACCAACTAATTATGGTTTTTCACAAATAAGATTTAAGAATAATAAATAAATAATTAAAAGGCGGATTTAAATTTTGAAGTTTATGAGTTTTTACAATAACCTCAAATTATTATAATAAATGGGTGTACAACTAAATATTTAGTAGTAGATATCTTAATGCATACTTTCTCCGTCTCAATTTATGTGACTATTTAACAGGACACAAAATTTAAGAAATAATAGAAGATTTTGTTATGTTTACCAAATTGTCCTTACTTTAATACCTACTTTTATTGATTTTCTTCACAACAAGTATATCTTTGAGATAAAGTGAGACCCAACAAAGGTAAGATAGAGATTGTATCATTCGATAATTGTCAAATAAAAAATGTGACATTTATTTTATGTGTTGAGATATAAATAAGAAGTTTAGAAGAATAATCAAGAAGTAAGAAAGGTAGTTACAAAGTGGTTAGGGAGTTAGAAAGTGGTTAGGGATTATAACTACTTCCACTATCCAAATACTCTATATATACCATTGTATACATGTATATGACTCACTTGAATGAAATGAGTAGATGAAGATTACTACTCTCTTCTTGCTCTCCTTCTCTCATCTCTGAATATTTCTCTGTTTCTCTGTGCTTTTTCATCCCTGCCTTCCTCGATTGTATCGCGAGTTCCTCAAGCATATCGATCAGTCCATGCATGGACAATGAATGAAGTTTTACAATATGGTATCAGAGCCCGATCAGTATTGGGACATAAATCAAGCTTTCGCGATCAAATTCTGAAGAAAAGTGTATAGTTCTTGAACCAGAAACTTCATCAGGTTATTTCTTAAGCGTTCTGCCATTCTGATAATTTTCTTCTGATATTTTGAAAATTTGGACTGAGAGTTCTTGTTTCTGTTATTCTTGGTTTCTCCATCATAATTCTAAAAGTTCTTTGAGTAATCATCTTGAGTAAATACTTCATACAATACTTTCCTCTAAAAGATAGAAAGAGAAGACTTGTATTCTAAATTCTGACTGGTTGCCAGAATAGATTCTTGTTGTCTGGTTATACTTCGTGTCTTCTATATTTCTTCTATATTTCTCTTCTAAAAGTGGAAAATGACAACTGATGAAACACCATCTGGTGGTAATCAAAATAGAGTACCTGTAGAAACCCCAGTGATTACTTCTGTCACCATAGTCTTGGACCATAATCATCCCTTATTCCTACAATCTTCTGATGTAAGTGGGGTGTCCCTGATATCTTTTCAACTTCTTGGGTCAGAGAACTATGTTCTCTGGAGTAATTCCATGAGGATAGCTTTATTTGGTAGAAACAAAATTGGCTTTGTGAATGGAAAATGTAAAAAAGAAAGCTATAGGAAGAGTTATGGGATCAGTAGGACAGGGTGAATGTTGTGGTGCAAGCTTGGTTGATGAATTCAGTTTCAAGTGGCTTGTTGAGTGGGATCTTATATGCAGATACATCATATGAAATCCGTGAGGACTTAAGAGAGGTTTGACAAACTAGATGGTTCAAGAACATATGACCTTCACAGGGAAATAGCCACATTGTCTCAAGGAAATTCTAGTGTGGCAGAATATTTTTCCAGATTGAAGACACTCTGGGTAGAGTTTCAATCATTAGTTCCTCCTCCCAGTTGTGGGTGTCCTAAATCTAAAGAATTTATAGAATACCTGCATAGACAAAATGTCACGACCCGACAGGCCGCGACTAAGCGCCCTAATTGGACGTCATTATACTAACCTTTCACGTGTCGGTGGCGCTGGGAATGATATGAAATTCGGCAGCATAACGCTGCAATAATAATACATGTCAGAATAGGCAAGCCGATAAGGCTTCCTCTACACACGAATAATCCTGCCTCCTGAGGAGTCAAATATAATCAAATATCTGAGGACTTGGCAAACCGAAGTGCCACTATATACGAAAACATCGAAATGAAATCTGATACACAAATGAACAAAACATATCTACGATCCTCATATACCCGACCAGCACATACTGACCCATAGCGCATCATGGACCTACATGAAGGATAACGAAATATGACGGGACAGGGCCCCGTCGTGCCCCTAAATATACATAAATAAAAAATAAGGTTCTGTACCAAAATAACTAGCTCCGAATCAACAGAGCTCTCCCAATAGCTGAACAGGAATCCTAGACCGGAGGATCACCGAACTGAGTACCTGTACTTGTACCTGTGGGCATGAACGTAACCCCCCGAGGAAAGGGGGTCAGTAGGAAATAATGTACTGAGTATGTAAAACATGAAGTACTGCAAATAAGATCATAACTGACCAAGAGGTAACATGAGACAAGTATAATAATCAAATACCAAATTCAACTGTGCCATATAAAAATGAGAGTCAAATCAAAATCAGGGATGCCTGTCCATAGAATCATCTTGCCTATATACATTGTCGGTCCTTAAGTGAGGGACTCGGTGGAATCATCATATATATATACATTGTCGGCCCTTAAGTGAGGGACTCAGTGGATTCATCATATCTATATACATTGTCGTCCCTTAAGTGAGGGACTCGGTGGATTCGCCATATCTATATACATTGTCGGCCCTTAAGTGAGGGACTCGGTGGATTCATCATATCTATATACATATCAAATCGTCACTTGTATCTCAATGAAATTCTTGAACAGTTCAACTAGTACTAAGCATCCCAGATATAGTATTAAGCAACCACATATTAATTTAATCAATGGTCATAATTGCAGTTTAACAAACATCTTAATATATCACATATTTAACATGGATAACCCGACAGCTTATTCATATCAAGCCATAAAGATTCTAATACCACTTAACTTAGTTCATACCAGAACATATATCGATTTAGAGTGCAACACCTAAATATCACCAATTCAAGTTAAAAATTGCCAAATTTACTTGAGCTTAGGCATTTCTGTAATCATAGATTAAGCTAATGGCTCACACGACATATGAACATAGAACTAATATAAAAAAATTGAGGAGGGAAATCCGAGTTTACCTTCTCTGATCAGCAAACCGAGGCAGCGTATCAAGTCGTCGATCCACTCCAAGGATTTGTGTTTTATGCTATAGAAAGAAAGGGCGAAGCTTTGCCACGAGAAAGACTTGCTGGTTCGCGACGGATATTGCGAAGAAGAAAGGATTTGAATTGTGGTTCTTGCTATTTCTTGTTCCTCTTAGACTGCTGATTTACCGATTGTTGAAGGATTTTTTTTTCTCTTGCTGCTTGATTCCCCCATCTTTTGATGCCTTTTACATGTATCATTCCTTCATTTATATAGTAACGATTTTGGGTTTCAATTTTGGTAAGCCTTTAATGCGAATTTGGGACTGATTCTTTGGTATCATTCTTTACAACTTTGGATCGATTTTATGGACTGATTTGGGTAACGTTTTGGTACTGATCTTGTGAGATTTTTCTTGATTTTTACCATAAAATAGGTGAGAGTTGTACTTGGTGGTTTATGGTAAGGATTTTTGGTGCTAACTTTGGGCAATCAGATTCTGATCTAAGAAATCAAGGGATTTTTATGGTAAGTTGGAGAATTGATGGGGGGCTGCGGATGGGTCGTCTTTAAGGCTTAGGGGTGTGTGTTTTTTTAGGGTATATTTGGTTGTGTAAGGGTGATGGGTAATAAGATGAATAAAATGATTTGGGCCATTGGCTCTTGGGCTTGGGCGACGGGTTTGGGAGATAAAAGGTTGGGCTTTGGGCGAAATTAAGAGGCTTGTGGGCTAATAGTTATTATGAGTATTAATTTTTGTGTATTAGATTTAATTAGTGGTAAAGAAGTGGGGTTTAGGTTAGTTTTAATTATTTTAATATGAATTTAGGTGCTTTATTAATTTTAGCTTGGGTTTAAATTATAAAGAATCATTTTAAAATAATAAATGCGGACGTGCTATTTATTAGTGCTTTATGTTTTATAATGCGATACCGTTATTAAAATCTTATTTATTATGCATACTTTGTGAGGTTAAATTAAAATTAAATTAATGGGGGGGGGGGGGGGGAGGTTCAATTACAAATAATAATTATGAAATTGCTTTGAGTATTAATAAATGTGGATATAACTTTAAGGAATGCTTGATGCGACGCCATTATTAAATTATTTATTTATTTACGTATTTATTACTATTAAATTATTAAGAATTAATGGAAATAGAATAGGGCTTAAATTATGAATAATATTTATGCAAATAACGAATGCGGATGTAAGACTCAAAAATGCTTAATACTATACGTAAAATGTGGTGCTATTATTAAATCGCTTATTTATGCATGTATTATTGTTGTATTTTATTATTACAAAATTGTTAACATTATTTTTGGAAAATTAGTGTAACTTTATAGTTAATGATGGGACGAGAGGGTCAAAATTGGGTGTCAACAAATGCAACAATAAAGGTTCTTCTTCTATGTTAAGATAGTCGGTTAACTAGACTATTTTATATTCCGGTTAGGATATATAAACGCTCAACCCCAGTGTAGAAATCTTCTATATTTCTATGATAGATTTTATCACATATAAGGATTAAGAACAATAACCTATAAAACTACACGAGTATCGGGATACGTTCGTCCACGATAACTTATGTTTATTCAACTACAACATATCCAAATCTCCTCTCTCGGTTCTTGATTCGAAATCATATACGTGATGATAACTAGTGATCAATTAATTATCAAACCAAATATTGAATAAATCTTAATTATATGAAGAAGAAATCAAAATACTGCATTAATTCATAAAGACGAGGTTCAAACGATTCGAAAGGAAAGCCCTAATTAAAAGTTTAGCTCCTAGCCATAGACATGCTAAGAACCAAATTAATATCCAACATAAACTAAATCAAAATAAAGTAAAGAAAAGAAAATACTTTCGAACAAGTCTCCAATCTTGTAGCCTCGAAGAAAACTATGTTATACTGTGAAAAGGTTTGTGGAACCCTTTAAAAAATCTGCCCAAAGGGCCTTTTATAAGCTCTCAAAAACGTGTGCCCTGGAAATCCCTGCCCTTGGCCAATTCCCATTCGGATCTGGACTGTTTTCCGCCTCGGCGCCGCGGCCCTGCAAACCCGCACCGCGGCGCCGTAACTCCTGTAGCCTCTTAGAACTTCGGGCGTCGTGGTCCTGCTTTCCTGCGCCACTACATTACACCCGTATTCTGGGGCGTGTTTTAGAGCGTGCGTAAGAACTCACAAGTGTTAAGATTTGAGACTTGTAAAATTTATCGAATTATGAAATTGTCGGAAAGCGTTTTATTGTGAATGGGAGGCGACACGTGTCACCCCCTTAATGATGCCTTGGACGATTTTTGCAAGAGGCGAGGGTCGTTGGACCGCGTTAGCAAGACAAGTCTTGCAACTTGAGAGCTTGAGATTCTTGACTAAGTCAAAGGGTCCACTAGTCTTGATATTTTAGAAGACTTCATCCAAACCACCCAATTGGTTACATATTGACCCTCCATGTCCCTATATTATACTACTAGTAGCAAGAGAGAGCCCAACACTTAGAAAAAATTTCAAGAAATTTGAAGAGCAAGAGCTTGAGCTCTCGGGTTCCCTCTTGAGAAAAAAGAAAAATCTTTGTTCCTTGTTCTTTTAGCTCCACACTTTAAACCAAGGTTCTTGAGTGTATTGTAAGCATATCTCAATAGAAAAATCTTGGAAAAAGATAGTTTTCGGGTTAGTCGCAAAGCGAAAACCTAGTTGTCTTTCTAGGTTTTGTTTAGAGATTTGAAGGAAATTTGTTGGTGTTGTTCTAAGGGTCTCAACTATCGGATTGAAGCGTCTTGAAGAGGCTCTAAGTTGCTAAGGAGCGACTTCGGATTTGGAGTTGGATTAAGATTCGTTAAGGTATAATCTTGTCCCTTGAAAGTGTTACAAGATTATTTATATTGTTGTTAGCTTTACATGTTGCTAGCATGAAGTGTATGTGTTGAAGTTTATAAGTATTATGGATTGCTTGTAGCCCTAAAAATCCGAAATGTAATGTAAGCCATGTGAAGTTGGATTATAAATTGGTCGTTTATTTGAATCGTCGCATGTTAATTACTTGGAGATTATAGTAGTTATAATCGTTTGCGAATTGATCTCATGTTAAGCTAATAACTTGGATTGAAATGGAAATTGGATAGAATTGATGTTGTAATACTTCAAGTTAGCCGAATTGGCCTAGTAAGTTGTATTAATTTGATATCGTTTGTGGGGCGGAATTTTACACGCCTAGTAGGCGTGTAATCCCCTATTGTTGATTGCATTGATTGGGCCTTAAATGTGGCGTGTTTGGTTATTGTATTCGGCCTTGAAAAAGGTGGCAAAGTAAGTAGAAACAAAGGAGGTGCTGTCCGATTTTCCGTAAAATTTAGAGACTTTACACTTATAATATTCTACGTTTGAAGTAAGGCTTTAATAGACGTATTGTGAATATTATAGGTTGACATTCTACGGGCGGGACTTTGTACTTGGCAAGTGGTTTGACCCGGCGAGGTATGTAGAACCTTTCCTATCCTTTGAGCATGACTAGTTGCACGTATATAGTGCGGTGAGCGTCTGAGATCTTGATATCCTTTACTAGTTTATTGAATGGCCAAGTCGGGTGAGTTAGGAGATTAACTCGCTTCTTTGAAAGTATTAAGGATGCCTTAAGTTTTATTAAAGTTAAGGGACTTGAAGAGTTTTAAAGTATGTGATACTTGATTCGTTTTAAACGTATAAGTCCCTTGGATAGGAAATTGTACTTAACTAAGGTATAAAGTGAATATAACGACTTTATGGGGAGTTGGTTATATTGGCTTTATGGAAAGATAAATGACTTGATTTAATGAAAGGCAATTTGATTTTAAGGCATCGATTGCCTAAGGTTTTATAAGAAAAAGAGTCACTTGATTTAGAAACCTAACTTTATTTCTAAAGGTATTGTGACTTGCCTTGAAATGTAATTTGGGGTTGATACTATGGTTAATAGTATCTTGGAGGTTTTCTACTAAAAAGAGTCATTTGTTTTAAAGAGTAGAAGTACGTAGTACTTTGGGTTAAATTCCCGGATTTTTATAAAAGACATGTTAGTGCCTTAAGTAAACTAAAATGAGAGTGTATATAAACAAGAATAATAAGAAGTTAGGGGATTTCTTAACTTGCTTATGTATTGTATGATAAGCCGGTAGTGCTTATGTTATGTATGATAGCCGGATTTGTGCTAGTGGTCTATTATTCTTGTGAGTCGTTCCGGGTTTGTGGCATTTGCATATTTCGTGGATTTGCTACCACGATGTGAGAATACCTCGTGCGAGTCGAAAGGGCTTATGCGGGTGAAATAGTCCCGTGCGGGCGGGTCCGACCTATGCGAGGAATACCTAAATGCGAGCCCGTAAGGGCTTATGCGGGTGAAATAGTCTCGCGAGAATACCTCACGCGGGTCCACGCGACCTATGCGGGTGAAATAGTCCCGAGTAGGATTGCTAAATGATCTTTGCGGGCGGGTGATCCTGCTTTGATCATGAGCTTCCTATTTTATATCGTAAGGATACTACTATTTACTCTCATTGTTAGTAAGACACAGTGTACTGTAATTTGATTATCATACATGTCTCCGGCTTTGATTTAGACTTATGATGTAATTACATTATTTTTCCAGTTTTACATATTTAGTACATATTGTGTCGACCCCTTCCGAAATTTGCGTTAATCACGCGTGAAAGAGTAGCGGTGGTGGATCCTCATTCTTAGGATCACTTATCGAACGTCGAAGCTCGTTTCTCGGAGGCTTGTCTCTTTTAGTACTGATCTTTCCACGATGTTGTAGATTTACGTATATTCGGGGTATGGCGGGGCCTGTCCATACGATTGATATTCCAAGTGCGTATTCACATTTGTGGTTGAAATTTGTACATGGCGGTTATCTGATTGTACTTTTGAGTATGTTTATATTATGGAAGCGGCACTTATCGGCTAGCACAGGATGTTATTGTTTACACGTGTGTTTATGTTGTGTATGTTCATTGCTATTCTCGATGTATACTAAGCGGGGTGCCCGGGTAGGGCACGATCGCGATCGGTGGTCGTGACAAAAGTGGTATCGAGCGATTAGTCCTCGGAAAATGTCTGACCGTGTCTAGTAGAGTCTTGATTATCGGTGTGTTGTGCACCACATCTATAATCGAGGAGGCTGCAGGACATTTAGGATTGGTTTCCATTCTTCTCTGCGAGATCGTGCAATAGAGTGTCTTATTAGGTTGAATCCTCTCGACCTATTCTTATGAAACAATTATGCCTCGCGGCGGCCGGGGCCAGAAGGGCAAAGCGGCAGCGAGGCGCTAGCGGTACTCGAGAGGTTACGGACTCGAGCCTGGACTATACGAGGTAGTAGGCGGTCGGCGAGTTCACCACGCCGGTATTAGAAGGCCGAGCGGCGGTAGCTCGAAGGTTCGTACTAGAGCCTCGATTCGCGGCCGGTGCGAGTATAGAGACTACGGGAAGCGGTCCGGTTATTGGCGATATAGTAGCGGCGGCGACAGCGAGCGGACCAACCCTAGGGCGGTTTGCGGATTAAGGATTTTCTAGGTTGTCATCCACGAGTTTTATGGTTCGAGTGCGAGGAGGATCGCGGGGAGTTCGTTCGGCAGCTCTGACGGACCATGCAGTCCTTAGGGCTTGAGAGGCCAGTGCATTACGCTAGCCTCTTCTGGGTTCTGCGATATTGCGTTGAACTGGTTTGAGTCGTGGTTGCTTTCGAGAGGTGAGGATGCCGCTTCCGGTGTTTGGGAGGAGTTCTGAGAGGCCTTCATGGATCACTTTTTGCCTCACGAGATGAGGAGCGCCGGGTAGATAGATTCTTGACCTTGAGGCGAGCGGGAGGACTATCGGGAGTATAGCACGAGTTCGACTCCTTGGCGAACGTCGCATAAACTATTGTAGGCGACATGGCGGATAGAGTTCATCGTTATGTGATGGGGCTAGGCCGTCATATGATTCTGCATGCTTGGGTGTAGCTCTTGGCCCGGTATGGACATTGCCGGAGATGCGAGCCTATGCGCGAGGATAGAGGATAGAGAGGAGGACCAGATTGACACGAGGCGGCCCAAGAGGCGGGGGCGATGGTCTCAGGCGATTTCGGCGGACAACCTCGGCGTGATCGGGTCCACATTCCGGCCAGCCGCGAGTGCTCGTCCGCGTTTCTGGCGGTGGTACGATCAGCCATGTTATACCCCGTGGTTCGAGTCGGGACGCGGTCGGTCTCAGCCGCGGCTGAGCGGCGGCGCCAGCGGGTGATTGTTGGCGCGGCGCGGAAGATCCAGGTCGAAGTTTCAGCGCCCGCTGCCAGCGGCGAGGCGCGGAAGATCCGGTCGCGGGAGTTGCGGCGCTGTGCCGCGGCGAGCAGGCGTGGCCGCGAAATCTGGCGAAAAACTTAGGAAAATCGATCTTTTCTTTTAAAGGGCATGGGTGGGGACAAGTGTCCCCACATCTGATTTTTTGCATGCATTATATTGACCAAGTCTTAAATACTTGGTCATCTTTCATCTCTCTCTTAGAAAAAGCTCCTCCTTCTCTCTTAATTATTTCAAGCTTCTCCTTCTCTCTAAAACTCCAAGAGATATTCTAGCCTTAGGAAAAATCTGAAAAATAAAAAGGCAAGAAGGAAGCTTGTGGCTAGCTTGTGAAGGTTGTTGTGGTGGTGTTCTTGGAATAGAAGCTAGCAAGTTGTTGGATAAATTTGGCTAAAAGCTCTAAGGTAATGATTCTTCCTCTATTATTAGTTGTTAGTGTTGCATGTTAAGTGGAAAGTACTTGTGGTGGTAAATAATGCTATTAGAGTCATTGCATGCAAGAAATGTGGTTTGGGTATGAAGGATTTGACTAAAGAGATATTGTGAGCATGTTGTAGCCTAAAAACTACTTTAGAATTGTTAAGTGTATTATTATAACTTATGGGGCAGAATTTTACACACCCAAGATTAGGTGTGTAATCCCCTTTGTGTTGGTTTGGATGTTGGGACTTAATGTGGCGTTTGAGTGTTGAAAATCGGCCTTCGAAAAAAGGTGGCAAAGTGAGTAGAAACAAAGGAAATGCTGCCCAATTTTCCTTAGGAATTGGTAACTTGAATTTGGAATTTCTACATTGAAATTAGGGGTTAATAAACGTATTATGGTTATTATAGGTTGACATATTACTTGCGGTAGTTGGACTTAGCAAGTGGATTGACCGAAGAGGTATGTAGAGCTTTCCTATCTCTTGAGCATGAATAGTTGTATCTATGTAGTACGGTATACGTACAAGATTTGATAATCTACACTTGTTTTAAAGTATATGATACTTGTTTCATTTCAAAAGTATAAGTCCCTTGGATTGAGGGAAAATGTATTTGACAAAGGGATAACGCTAATATAATGACTTTATGGGAAGTTGGTTATATTAGTTTTCTTGAAAGGTTCACAAAGAAAGGTTTACTCTAATTAAAACAAGTACGGGTAAAGGATTTGAAACTAAGAAAGGTGAATTGATTTTTAGGCATTGGTTGCCTAAGGTTTTAAAGTAAATGAAGTCACTTGAATTAGAAGCCTATTATATTTCTAAAAAGGAAATGTGACTTGTCTTGAAAAGAAATCGTAACTTGATACTATGGTGATTAGTATCTTGGAATCTTTGTATAAAAAGAGTTTTTCTTAAAAAGTTAGAAGTACATGGTACTTGGGTTGAATTCCCGGATTTTCTATTAAAAGACATGTTAGTGCCTTAGGATACTAAAATGAGAGGATATATTAATAATGTTAATAAGAAGTTAGGGGATTTCTTAACTTGCTTATGTTATGATAAGCCGGTAGTGCTTATGTATGATATGATAGGCCGGTAGTGCTTATGTTGTGATATGATAGGCCGGTAGTGCTTATGTATGATATGATAGGCCGGTAGTGCTTATGTTATGTATGATAGCCGGATGAGCTATGTTATATATTTGTATTATTACGGGGTAAACCCCGGGTTATTATCTATGCCATGGATTTGCTACCCGTGATGCGAGTCGGCGCTTGCGCTCATGCGGATCGGACCACGGGATCCGTGCGGGTGAAATAGTCCGTGCGGGTGAAATAGTCCATGCGAGGCGGATGACCTCATGCGAGTCCACGGGACCCGTGCGGGTGAAATAGTCCCGGGGTAGGATTGCTTAATGATACTACGAGGCGAGGTACCTGTTTTGATCGTGAGCCTCCTATTTTTATGCTATAAGATTTATACTTATTACTCTCATTGTTAGTAAGACACAATGCAAGGAAATTGATTTCTATCTATGACTCCAGCTTATTTTTAACTTATGATATTACTACAGTATTTTCCAGTTTTACATACGATGCGTTGTGTCGCGACCCCTTCGCCGAAGCTGCGTTAAATCTGCGGTAAGGGTAGCGGTGGTGGATCCTCGTTCTTAGGATCTTTGCTCGGTGTCGAAGCTCGTTACTCGGAGGTTTGACTTGATTTGATGCAGTTCTCCACGACATTGTAGGTTTGTGTACATTCGGGGTATGGCGGGGCCACTGTCGTCATGGTTGTTACAAACTCTTAGAGGCACATGATGCAGTTATAAATTGGGTTATTAAGGATGTAACTGTTCAGTTCTGTTTTATTTATGTTACGAAAAGGTAGCCATTTTTGGGCTAGCCTACTTTGATCTTATATGGTTCTTGTCACGACCCAGCCAGGGGCCGTGGCGGTACCTGCAAGTACCTGTCGGTATATGTCGAGAGAATAGCGTGAACATACATAACTTTATAAAAGGGTAAAACATCTCGGCGGTGATAAAGTGCCTTCCATAATCATACTTAAACAAAGTATTTATAATACAGCTGGTTCTTGTAGCCCAAAACACATATGTGACCACAGACCTTTAAAGATAACAAGCGTGTGGCGGGGCGGGGCCGCCGTACCTGAATGTACAAAATACCTATAGCATCGGGAATATCCGTACCAATAGACAAGCTTAGGAGGGATGGAGCTTACGACCGGAGTAGTGATCCTGAAGGCGAGGATCCTCAATCTGCTTACCTGCTGCGGCATGAACGAACAGAAAAGTCGACACAATATGTACCAAGTATGTAAGCTGGAAAAATCTGTAATAATGATATCATAAGTGCGAAAGTAATTTGGAGTCATGAAAGTCAATAAAATACCTTTTCTTGTGCCTTACTAACAATGAGGTGACAAGTATATATATATATGATCTTGCACAAAATAGGAGGCTCGTGATCAAATGGGTACCTCGCGTGGTATCAATAAAACCATCCTACTCGCGGGACTATTTCACCCGCATGGGTCTGTGGACCGCGTAATTACTCTGCATCGGTGTACCACGGCGTGGGACTATTTCACCCGCGTAAGCCCTAAGGACTCGCGTGAGGTATTCGCCGCGTCATGGGTAGCAAATCCGGAGCAGGTGGTATAACGATCTTGGGGACTTTCCGCCGGATATACTCTTACCACAAGCGGATGGTATAACGATCTTGGTTTGTAATCCTCGGATATACTCTTTGCTGGGCGGATGGTATAACGATCTTGGGGCTTGCCGCCGGATATACTCTTCTTGCAGTGCGGATGGAGGTATGGCGATCTTGGGGCTTACCGCCGGACATACTCTTACCACGGAGAAGGTGGTATAACGATCTTGGGGCTTACCCGCCGGATATACTCTTACCACTAACTCAAATTGTCATCGTATCATAATCATAAATAAGTTAAGAAAACTTATAACTTCTTATTAGTCTTGTTCATATACCTCTCATTTTAGTTTACTTAAGACACTTAACCATATCTTTAATAAAGAACAGGAGTTTAACCCAAGTACTACACTTCAACTCTTTTGAAAATGACCTTCTTTATACATAAAAACCTTTGGGCGATTGATACCTTAAAATCAATGCCTCTCCATATCTTATCTTATTTAGAGTAAATCTCTTCTCATTAACCTTTTATGAAGCTAATAAACCAACCTCCCATAAAGTTGTTACATTAACTCTACACTTTAGTAAAATCATACTTTTCCCTAACTAAAGGGAATTATACATTCTTAAAATGAAACAAATCATTATATACTTAAAACAAGTAAGAATACCAAATCTTGTCGTCTCTGGTACTACATAGCTTCATCTATTCATGCTCAAGAGATAGGAAAACTTCACATACCTCTTTGGTCAATCCACTTGCTAAGCTCAACTACATGAGTAATATTTCAACCTATAATAATCACGATACGTTTGTTAACCTCTAATCTCAAAGTAGAACAATCTAATTTCAAGGCCACTAAATTCTATGGAAAATTGGGCAGCATTTCCTTTGTTTCTACTCACTTTGCCACCTTTCTCAAGGCCGGATTTATCATCCAAACACCACATTTAAGGTTGATCAATCCAACAATTCCAAGGGATTACATACCCAAAATTCTGCCCATAAGTTTGCAACAATACACTTAACAATTCTAAGGTAGTTTTTAGGCTACCACATGCTCATAATCTCTTCTTAACCCATTCTTCATATCCAAACCACATTTTCTAGCATGCAATGACTCTAAGAGCATTATTTTACTACCACAAGTTCTATCTTCTAAGCATGCAACACTAGAACTAATTCTAAAGGAAGAAATGTTACCTTAAAGTTTTAGCCAAAACTTATTCCAAATATTGCTAGCTTTGCCAAGAACACCACAACAATGCCAACAAGCTAGCTACAAGCTTCCTTTTTGGTTCTAAACTATTCAGATTTTCTTGGGTTTTTAGAGAGAAGGAGGAGCTGATTTTTAGAGAGGAAGGTGTTTGAGAGATGACCAAGTCTACAAGACTTGGTCAATATAAGCCATCTGCAAAATCAGATGGGGAACACTTGTCACCCTCGTGGCCTTTTTAAAGAAATCAGACTTACCTAAGTTTTCGCCCAAAAATCCCGCCTCGGCGCGCGGCCCTCCTCGGCGCGCGATGCTGAAACTCCGCGACTCTCGAACTTTAGCGTCGCGGCCTGTATCCGGCGCGGCGCTGCGGCTTCAGCGACTCCTCGGATCTTCCGGCGCGGCCGCTTCAGCCCGGCGCTGAAACTTCAGCGACCTACTGATGCTGGCGCGCCACGCCTCGGCGCGCCCGCTCGCCATGCGAAACACATTTAGCATTGCGCGTTGAACTTGTAATTCTCATAACTTTCTATTCCGACGTCCTATCGACGAACGGTTGGTTGCGTTGGAATCTAGACTCAACGAACTACGCCTAGGCCTTTAAAATGCTTAGGAACTCTCAATGAATCGGGTCATAACCGCCTCAAAGTTGACTAAAACCCTGGAATAATCCGTCAACCTATCCTTTGAAAATTTTAAGTCTTACATTCTTTAAATGCGCTCTCATCGTAGGGTCAGAACTACGGGGTATAACATTCTCCCCTCCTTAGAAACATTCGTCCCGATTGTTCCTTCTACGCTTACTCAAATCACAACATCAACATAGACCCTCTTACTATTCTCTTGCAAATAAAGAAGCTCCACGAGCCACAACATACTGAAGCGTAAAGGATAAATTAAAAATAACATGAAGGAATGTGTTTTAAATTGAGGTATAGGAAATAGGTTAGGTTAATTCTTCCTCATGTCATCCTCTGCTTCCGCGTCATTTCTTCCTGTTCTCGTTCGCCATAGGACCTTGTGGAAGCCACGTCTTTCGTCGAAGTCGTCTAACTTTGACGATCGAGTATCGCTATGGGACTCTCCTCATCGATAACTCCTCTGTCACTTGGACATCTGAACGGGTGCACTCTAGATGGATCTCGATACATTTCGCAACATGGACACATGGAAAACTGGATGTACCGCCTCAAATCGGACGGAAGATCTAACTCATAGCAACCTTGCCTACCCTACGGATAATCCGTCGGCCCGATGTACCTTGGGCTAAGCTTCCCTTCTTTCCAAATCTCATCACGCCGTAGGCGATACCTTTAGAAAAACCCAATCATCTATCTCAAATTCCAAGTGTCGGCGCGGATGATGTGCATACGACCTGCCGACTCGAGTGCCAATAACCGCTCTGGATAAGCTTCACCTTATCCATCTGCTGAACTAAGTGCGCCCGACTAATCGAACTTCTCCCACCTCGAACCGGCTATCGATGACTGCACTTCCTCGTATAAGGCCTCATAAGGCGCGCCATCGAATCTTTGGAATGGTAGTTGTTGTTGTAAGCAAACTCCACAAGAGGTAAATGATCCTCCCGGCTACCCAAATCAATAACACAAGCCCGCATGACATATCCTCGAGTGCGGATAGTGCGCTCGGCTGTCCGTCGATCACGAGGATGAAACGCCGTCTTGAGACTCACTGTGTCCCTAATCCCCGAGAAGACCTCGAGAAATTAGCCGAGAAGCGGGCTCTATATCTGATATAATCGACAGGGACTCGTGCGATCTCACAATCTCTCTAATATATAATCGGCATAGTCCTCGAAAGCGTCGTTCGGCCAGGAAGAAAATGGTGATTTTCGACTGTCGACAATCACCCAAATGGAATCATGCTTCCTCGAGTGGTAGGTAGTCACGTAATAAAATCCATATTTATCACCTCCCACTTCCAGTCGGAATATCAATGGCTCGCGACCACCGGGCTACGGTGCTCAATCTTAACTCGCGACAATTCGGACGCGTGCCACGAACTCGCAGCGTCCTCTTTAGGCCATCCCACCAATACACGCATCGAGGTCATGGTACATCTTAGTCGACCACTGGATGAATAGAATAACGAGCCTTTGTGTGCCTCGCCGAAATCTGGCGACGAAGTCTGTCACATCGGGAACACACGGCCGCCCTCGAATCTTAGCACCATGAGCGCTACCTCAAATAGATTCCTCTCTTTACGAGCAGTGGCATCTCGATGCCGTACCAAAATCGGATCTTCATCGCATCGCCTCTTCACCTCGCCGGCGATAGAAGTCTCGGCAACCTCTCGAATCGAACTCCGTCACTATCGGAATCAACCAAAGCGAACCCGAGGCTCATTGGGCGATGCAAATCTCGGACCATATCCCTCTTTTCTGGCTGAACATCAGACAGACTACCCATCGATCTGCGACTAAGGGCATCTGCAACTACATTGGCCTTCCCTGGGTGGTATAGAATATCAACATCGTAATCCTTAAGTAGCTCCACCACCGTCTGGCGCAAGTTCAACTCCTTTGGTGAAGATGTCTTGGAGACTCTTGTGGTGCGTGTAAATGTCCATGAACTCCGTATAAATAATGCCTCAGGATCTTTAAAGCATGAATCACCTGCGCCAACTCTAAGTCATGCGTGGGATAGTTCTTCTCATGCTTCCTAATTTGTCGAGATGCATAAGCTATAACTCTGTCGTCTTTGCGTCGCACTCAAGCCCACACGATGCGTCACGATAAACCACATAACCATCTAAGCCCTCGGAAGAGTAAGAAGCTGGGCGGTCGTCAACTTCTCCTTTAGCAATGAAACTTTCCTCACAAGTATCCGTCCAGGAACATAGCGCCAGTCGGCTTAGTCAAAGTCTTTGAAATAGAAGCAAACTTCTACAAACCTCAGATAATAACTGCAAGGCCCAAAGGCTGCGCACTAAAGTCGGTGTAGTGGAGTGCAGGCCAGTCTTATTGCCTCAATCTTAGTTTGTATCAACGAATACCATGGCCCAGATGACATGCCCTAAGAAAGCGGAAGCTAACGAACTCGCGCCGAGAACTTGGCATCTGTTGCGGTCTCGGAGGACTCGATACCGTCGCCGAATGATCTGTATGCTCGCTGCGTGCGCGAATATACGGATATCATCGATAAACACTATAACGAACATATCCAAGAATGGCACGAACACCTATTCATCAAATCCATGAATACTGGGGGCGTTGGTCAACCCGAAAGACATCACCTGAACTCATAGTGCCCATACTGGCGTCTGAATGCGATCTTTGGGATATCTATCTCTCTAACTCGTACTGATGATAACGGACGCGGTCTATCTTGGAAAACACTTTGCACCTGCAATGGTCAAACAAATCGTCAATCACGGGAGGATATCATTCTTGATAGTTACCTTGTTTTGCACGTAATCAATACACATACGCAGCGTCCATCCTTCTTCTTTACAAATAACACCGGTGCTCCCGAGGAGAAACACTTGGCCTAATAAAGCCTTTTTCCGACAAATCTTTGGTGGTCCTTCAACTCCTTGATTTCGCGGCGGTGCCATCTGTATGGCGGAATAGATATCGATCGAGTATCCGGCGCCAAGTCAATGCAAACTCAATCTCCTCTCGGGAGGATACAGAAGCTCATCCGAATACGTGCGGAAACTCTCTAACGATGGGCGGTGAAGGTCGGTACCGGCTTCGATGTCGAATACGAACCATATGATAGATGTACCCTTTCGCACCATCTTCCTAGCCTTGAGGTAAGAAATAAACTTACCGCCGGCGGCGGTATTCCTTCCACTCGATAACCTGGCTCACGGCTGAACCGGACTAATCTCTCTCTACGATCCACGTTGGCATAGCGGGATGCTAGCCAATCCATACCCATAATCACATCAAAGTCGTCATATCCAACTCTATCAAGTCGGCTGAGTCGGCGGCTATCTATAGTCACAGGCAAGCCTTATACACCGCTCGGCTACCGCGAATCGCCTCTGGCGTAGCCACCTCAAAAGGTCTTATGGACTCGGGCTCTATCTCTATTCTCGGCAATATGAGGAGATATGTAGGACAAGGTAGAACACGGATCTATCAAAGCATATCATCACAAAGAAGAAACCAACAATGTACTGGCGGCGTATCCGCGGCGCCTCGCAGTCTGTCATTGGGACATAGCATATATGCGGTTACGAGGCGCTAGGCTGGAACCCTACCACGACCTCTGCGCGGCTGCTGGCCATAAGTACCACGCCTCGGCGTCTAACCATCGAAGATGAAGATCCGACAACGAGACCACAGCCGGTGAACGTAATGCTCCGCCGCTGGGGCGGACAATCCTTCTTGGATGGCCTGTTGGCCACAGAGTAACATGCCTCGAACCCATACGATACTCGCCGGATGAGACCTACGCGTCGAACACACCGGAGGTAGGTGGTCTCGATTGGTCTTGGTCTCTGCCTCACGAAAACACGAAGTCACGGAGCCACGATGCGCTCTGAATAACCTGGCGATCGGACCTCTGCCGGAAAAGCGAAAGGAGCACTCTGTCTTGGTGGAAGGTGGACTAGTCTGCTTTGAAATTTGCCGCCTCAGCGCCACGAGAACGATGTCACGCCTCTTGGTGGCCCAAATCTGGCGATCTGTCTCTCTCGTCCTCGATCCACTGGCGTATGCTGCATCACGCAATATCCATCCACGGTGAAGAGCGGCTCCTAAGCGATGTCGTGTAATGTCTAGCCCCATCACGTATCTATGAACCACATGCGCCGTATACGCTACGATGGTGCGCATATCGGCCAGGAGTCGAACTCAGTGTACTCCCTGATAGTCCTCCCGTCCTGTCTCAAGGTCAAGAACCTATCTACACGGGCTCTCCTTACCTCAGGAGGCAAGAAATGGTCTAGGAACGCCTCTGTGAACTCCTCCCAATCAGCTGGAAGAACATCCTCACCTCTCGACAATACCCATGACTCAAACCAGTTCAACGCAATATCGCGTAACCGGTATGAAGCTAGTATATGAACTCGATCCACGATGCCCTAAGGACTGCATGGTCATGTAGCTACGGACGAACTCCTGCGGATCCTCGCCAAATCTCGAACCATAGAAAAATCCGAATCAAGTGGCCGGCTCTGGGTTGGCGCTGCTCGCTGTTGCCACCTTACTATCTTTGATCGATGCAGAATCATTCCGTAATCTACGTACTCGGACCACGGCGTGGGGCTGGAGGCTCGGAGGCTGCGGTCTCGATGGCGCTCCATGCCTCAAAATCTCTGAAATTTTGGCGACGGCGTGGAACTTCGCCGCTAAACATCATCTCTGGTAGGGCCGGGCTGTGCCTCGTGACTCTCCGCGTCCAGCTAGCGGCACCTCGGTGCCTTGCCGCCACGGGCGCGGTTGCCTTGCGTGGAGGCATAAGCGATACATAAAGGAAAACATCGGATGAGGTTCAACCTATAACTCGGCTCTATTGCACGATCTTAGAGTGAAAGAATGAAACCAATCCTAAATATCCTGCGACCTCACGATTATAGATGTGGTGCGCGACAGCGATAATCAAGACTCTACTAGACACGATGCGTGGACACTTTCAGAGGACTAAGCGCTCGATACCACTTTTGTCACGACCCGGCCGGGGCCATGACTAGTACCCTGCAAGGGTACCTGTCGGTATATGTCGAGAGAATAGCGGGAACATACATAACTTTATAAAAGGGTAAAACATCTGCGGCGGTAGATAAAGTGCTTCATAAGCATACTTAAACAAAGTATTTATAATACTGGTGGTTCTTGTAGCCCAAAACACATCGTGACCACGGACCTCTAAAGATAACAAGCGTGGCGGGACGGGGCCCATACCACAGAATGTACAAAATACCTATAGCATCGGGGAATATCCGTACCGATAGACAAGCTTAGGAGGATGGAGCTTACGACCTTTGGAGTAGTGATCCTGAGCGAGGATCCTCAATGCTTACCACTTACTGCGGCATGAACGCAGCCCCAGAAAGGGGTCGATTACACAATATGTACCAAGTATGTAAAGCTGGAAAAATACTGTAATAATGATATCATAAGTCTGAAAGTAAGCTGGAGTCATGGAAGTCAATAAAATACCTTTTACTGTGTCTTACTAACAATGAGAGTGACAAATATATATATATATATATGATATTGCACAAAATAGGAGGCTCATGATCAAAACGGGGTACCTCGCCCGTGGTATCAATAAAATCATCCTACTCCTGGGACTATTTCACCTGCATGGGTCCTGTGGACCCGCATGAGGTACTCCTCGCATCGGTACATGCCAGCGGCATGGGACTATTTCACCCGCATAAGCCCCTAAGGACTCGCATGAGGTATTCCTCGCATCATGGGTAGCAAATCCACGGAACAGGTGGTATAACGATCTTGGGGACTTTCCCCTCAGATATACTCTTACCCTGAAGCAGATGGTATAACGATCTTGGGGCTGTAATCCTCAGATATACTCTTACACTGGAGCAGATGGTATAACGATCTTGGGGCTTGCCCCTCAGATATACTCTTACACTGGTGCAGATGGAGGTATGACGATCTTGGGGCTTACCCCTCAGACATACTCTTACCCTGGAGAAGGTGGTATAACGATCTTGGGGCTTACCCCTCAGATATACTCTTACCCTAACTCAAATTGTCATCATATCATAATCATAAATAAGTTAAGAAAACTTATAACTTCTTATTAGTCTTGTTCATATACCCTCTCATTTTAGTTTACTTAAGGCACTTAACCATATCTTTAATAAAAGAACACCGGGAGTTTAACCCAAGTACTACACACTTCAACTCTTTTGAAAATGACCCTTCTTTATACATAAAAACCTTTGGGCAATTGATACCTTAAAATCAATTTGCCTCTCCATATACTTATCTTATTTAGAGTAAATCTCTTCTCATTAACCTTTTATGAAGCTAATAAACCAACCTCCCATAAAGTTGTTACATTAAATCTACACTTTAGTAAAATCATACTTTTCCCCTAACTAAGGGAATTATACATTCTTAAAATGAAACAAATCATTATATACTTAAAACAAGTAAGAATACCAAACCTTGACGTCTCAGGTACTACATAGCTTCATCTATTCATGCTCAAGAGATAGAAAAACTTCACATACCTCTTTGGTCAATCCACTTGCTAAGCTCAACTACCGCAAGTAATATTTCAACCTATAATAATCACGATACGTTTGTTAACCTCTAATCTCAAAGTAGAATAATCTAATTTCAAGGCCACTAAATTCTATGGAAAATTGGGCAGCATTTCCTTTGTTTCTACTCACTTTGCCACCTTTCTCAAGGCCGAATTTATCATCCAAACACCACATTTAAGGTTCAATCAATCCAACAATTCCAAGGGGATTACATACCCAAAATTCTGCCCATAAGTTTGCAACAATACACTTAACAATTCTAAGGTAGTTTTTAGGCTATCACATGCTCATAATCTCTTCTTAACCCATTCTTCATATCCAAACCACATTTTCTAGCATGCAATGACTCTAAGAGCATTATTTTACTACCACAAGTTCTATCTTCTAAGCATGCAACACTAGAACTAATTCTAAAGGAAGAAATGTTACCTTAAAGTTTTAGCCAAAACTTATTCCAAATATTTCTAGCTTCCTTGCCAAGAACACCACCACAACAATGCCAACAAGCTAGCTACAAGCTTCCTTTTTGGTTCTAAACTATTCAGATTTTTCTTATGTTTTTAGAGAGAAGGAGGAGCTGCTTTTTAGAGAGAGGAAGGTGTTTGAGAGATGACCAAGTCTACAAGACTTGGTCAATATAAGCCATGCAAGCAAAATCAGATGGGGGGGAACACTTATCACCCTCCCATGGCCTTTTTAAAAGAGAAATCAGACTTACCTAAGTTTTTCCGCCCAAAAATCCCGCCGCGGCGCTGAAACCTCCGCAGGCTCTCTGAACTTTCGGCGCCGCGGCCCTGCTATCCCGGCGCCGCGGCGCTGCAACTTCAGCGACTCCTCAGATCTTCCGGCGCCGCGGCCCTGCTTCCCGGCGCCGCGGCGCTGAAACTTCAGCGACCTACGATACTTTGGCGCGCGGCCACGCCTCGGCCGGCGCTGTCGCCGCTTGCGAAACACATTTACGCGCATTTGCGCTGAACTTGTAATTCTCATAACTTTCTATTCCGACGTCCTATCGACGAACGGTTGGTTGCGTTGGAATCTAGACTCAACGAACTACGCCCTAGGACTTTAAAATACTTAGGAACTCTCAATGAATCGGGTCATAACCCGCCTCAAAGTTGACTAAAACCCGCCCGGAATAATCCGTCAACCTATCCTTTGAAAATTTTAAGTCTTACATTCTTTCGTACGCTCTCATACGTAGGGTCAGAACTACGGGGTATAACAGTTCTTGTTTGAGAGTTTATTTATTTCCGCTGGTTTTCTCTGATGTTGTATCACAAGGGTGCCCGGGGTAAGGCACCAGTCACGGATCCGAGGTCGGGTCGTGACAAAAGTGGTATCAGAGCAGTTAATCCTCGGAAAGGGTCTACAGGCCGTATCTAGTAGAGTCCTGATTATCGGTGTGTTGTGCACCACATCTATAATCAGGAGGCTACAGGATATTTAGGATTGGTTTCCATTTCTTTCACTCTAAGATCGTGAAATAGAGCTGTGTTATAGGTTGAATTTCCTCTGACGTAAACTTTGTATGTATCAGTTATGCCTCCACGCAAGGCAACCGCGGCCCAGAAGGGCAAGGCAGCGGAGGGAACTACTAGTGAAACACCGAGGGTTATCAGGGCACAGGACCAGCCTTTGCCTGAGATAATGTTTGGGACGGCGAGTTCCACAAAGTCGTCAACCCCAAAGAGTCGGAGAAGCGGCGGCTCACGAGACTACGGTACTGAGCCTCGGTGGTGCGGCTGGAAGCGAGAGGATATGGGCTACAAGTAGATGGCCAGTTATTGGCCAGGATAGTGTCTAGGCATGAGGACAGACAGGAGGCAGCGGTTCCGGCTATACCCGTAGTTCCTCCCAGATCTGATAGCGTAAAACTTCGGGACTTCTTGAGCTGCAGCCCGCCAGAGTTTTATGGGTCGAGGCCTGAGGATGATCCTCAGGAATTCATCCGACAGTTACATCGGATCATGAGGGTGATCAAGGCCTCGGATCTGAGTCGATTATATTGAGTTGAATCGGTGCGTGATACGCGATGGGTAGTTTGATTCGTGGGAGCTGTCGGGAGCATGCGCTTCGGTGTATGGGGCGAGTTCTCGGCGGTATTTCTTGGTCATTTCTTGCCTCGCGGATGAGGAGAACGCGGGTAAATTTACGACCGAGCAGTGGGCGGGCGATCAGAATCTGACGTCGAGTTTGACTCATTGGCTCGATATGTACCCACTTTAGTAGCGAATATGGAGGGCGAGTGCACGCTACGTCACGAGGCTCGATGACTATTTGGCGAGAGTTGCACGGAGTGGCTCTTGGCCGGGCATGGACATTGCCGCGTGCGAGCATATGCGCAGGTGTGAAACGCGGTAAGCGGATCGGCAGTATCAGCGAGAAGAGTCGGGGCAGCGAGGTCCTCTGGTAGTTTAGGGTAGACAACCGGCGAACCAGATTTGCACCACGGCCGGTCGAGCGCTCCTCCACCATCATCGGGGCGTCTGAGTATTCGGGAAGCGGGGCGGGGTTCGGGGCTTGGGTTTCGGAGGACGAGTTCGGTCGGATGAGGCCACCTATGCCTCGGTGTAGTCGATGTGGTGATTGCCATTATAGAAGTGTCGTGTTCCTCTAGGAGCTTGTTACTCTTGTGGCGGCGAGGCCATTTGAAGAGAGATTGTCAGACGAGGCGGCGGAAATGCTATGGCTCGGTAGGCCCGATTCGATTGTTGGGTCTTCATCTTGATGGTTATGCGCCGGAGGCGAGGGTGTTCCGCGGGCAGCGAGCGCGGCGAGGTCGTGGCGGGGTTCTAGTTCAGCGGTCCTCGAACGCATCTATGCTATGTCGATCGTCGAGGACCGGAGGCGTCGCGATGTCGTCACAGTACATTATTGGTTTCTTCTTTGTGATGTATATGCTTTGATAGATCCGAGTTCTACCTTGTCCTATATATCTCCTCATATTCTTTGGTAGAATAGGGATAGAGCCCGAGTCCATAGAGTCTTTTGAGGTGGCTACACCGGTAGGTGCTTCGGTGGTAGCTGAGCGGGTATATAAGGCTTGCCCAGTGACCATAGATGGTCGTCAGACTCTAGTCGACTTGATAGAGTTGGATATGGGACTTGATGTGATTATGGGTATGGATTGGCTAGCGTCTTGCTATGCCAATGTGGACTGAGAGAGGTTAGTTCGGTTCGGTTTCTGGTGGCCGGTTGCTCAGTGGAAGGGAATCTTGCATCGTAGGGGTAGGTTTATTTCTTACCTCAGGCTAGGAAGATGGTGCGGAAGGGTATATTTACCATTTGGTTCGGGTATTAAATCACGGTGAGATATCGGACCTTGATCGATTCGGTTGTTAGAGAGTTTCAGACGTATTCCCAGACGAGCTTGGGTATCCTCACGAGAGGAGATTGAGTTTGCATCGATTTGGCGCGGACACTCGGCCGATATCTATTCGCCATACGGATGGCACTGCGAGTTGAAGAAATTGAAGGACGGTGAAAGATTTCTTGGAGAAAGGCTTTATCGGGCCAGTGTTTCTCCACAGGGAGCGTCGGTGTTATTTGTAAAGAAGAAGGATGGGGCAGCTGCGTATGTGTATTGATTCTGGCGGTGAACAAGGTAACTATCGAAGCAGATATCCTCCCGAGATTGATGATTTGTTTGACGATTGCGAGGTGCAAAGTGTTTTCAAGATAGACTGCGATGCAGTTATCATCAGTGCGAGTTAGAGAGATAGATATCCGAAGCGCATTCGGGACCCGTTATGGGCACTATGAGTTGAGGTGATGTCTTTCCGGGTTGACCAGCGCTCAGTGGTATTCATGGATTTGATGTATAGTGTGTTCATGCCATTCTTGGATATGTTTGTTATAGTGTTCATTGATGATATCTTGGTGTATTCGCGCCTGAGCGAGGAAGCATCTGAATCATTTGAGGCGGTATTGGGAGTCCTCGAGGGGCCGATTGTATGCCAAGTTCTCGAAATGCGAGTTTTGGGCGGCTTGATGGCTTTCTTAGGACATGTTATCGGGGCGATGGTATTCGGGTTGTCTGACTAAGATTGAGGCGATCGAGACTTAGCCTAGACCAGCTACTGCAAGCAGTGCGCGACTTCTTGGGCCTTGCGAGTTATTATCGGAGGTTTGTGGAGAAGTTTGCTTCCATGTCGGCGCCTTTGACTAGGGTGACTCGGAAAGCGGCTACATTTGGTGGGCGGATGCTTGTGAGAGAGTTTCCGATTACTAAAGGAGAAATTGGACCGCCTTGATCCTTACTTTTCGAGGGCTTAGATGGATATGTGGTTTATTGCGATCGTCGGTGTCGGACTTGGAGTGCGTCTTTGATGCGACCGCGGTAGAGTTATAGCTACGCATCTCGGCGGCTTAGGAAGCACGAGAAAAACTATCCCACATGACTTAGAGTTAGCGTGATGATTCATGCCTTGAAGATGCGGAGACACTATTTGTATGGAGTTCATGTGGATATTTATCTGACAAGAGCCTCAGGTATATCTTGACGGAGGAGTGAACTTTGCAGAGGCGGTGGTTGGAGGCGCAAGGATTATGATGTTGATATTCTATACCACCCGAGAAGGCCAATGTAGTTGCGGATGCCGCAGTCGCGGTCGATGGGTAGTCTATCCGATGTCTGTAGGGAAAAAGGATATGGTCAGAGAGATTCGTCGACTAGCAAGCCTTGGGGTTCGTTTGGTTGATTAGATAGTGATGGAGTTCGGGTTCGAAAGGTTGCCGAGTCTTCCATCGTCGAGAGTGAAGAGGCGGCGATATGAGGATCGGTTATAGTGCGGTATCGAGATGCGCCGCCGAAGAGAAGAGTCTATTTGAGGTAGCGCTGATGGGGTGCTAAGGTTTGAGGGCGATTGTGTGTTCCGATGTAGCGAGGACTTGTCGTGATTTTGGGGAGGCACTGCGGTGCTCGTTATTCTATTCACGGGTCGACTAAGATGTCACGTGACCTCGGTGTGTGTATTGGTGGGATGGCACGAAGAGGGGCGTGGCGAGTTTTGTTACCTGATGTCTGGTATTGTCGAGTCAAGATTGAGCACCAAAATCGGTGGGCTATTGCGGCTATTGATATTCCGACTTGGAAGTGGGAGGTGATAAATATGGATTTTATTACGGGGCTACCTACCACTCGGAGGAAGCATGATTCCATTTGGGTGATTGTCGACGGTGTGAAATCAGCCCATTTTCTTCCGATCGAGCAGCGTTCTCGGTAGAGGACTATGCGATTATATATTAGAGATTGTGAGGTATGCGAGTCGGTGTCTATTATATCGAATAGAGGCCCAGTTCTCGGCTAACTTCGGAGGTCTTTTGAAGGGATTAGGGACACGTGAGTCTCGATCGCATTTCACCCTCGGGCCAAGCGGGCGGCGGCGCACTATCCACACACGAGGATATGCTTGGGCTTGTGTTATTGATTTGAGGTAGTGGAGTATCATTTGCCTCTTGTGGAGTTTGCTTACAACAACAACTACCATTTCGTATTCGGATGGCGCGCATGAGGCCTTATACGGGAGGAAGTGCAGTCACCGATAAATTTGGTTCGAGTGGGAGAAGTTCGATTAGTCGGGCGGACTTAGTTCAGCGATGGATAAGGTGAAGCTTATCGGGAGCGGTTGTTAGCGGCTTCAGTCGGCAGAAGTCGTATCGAGATCATCGGCGTCGACAACTTGTAATTTGAGGTAGATGATTGGGTTTTCTAAAGGTATCGCCCATGAAGGCGTGATGAGATTTGGAAAGAAGGGAAGCTTAGCCCAAGGTACATTGGGCGTGTCAGTTGTCAGTAGGGTAGGCGGGGTTGCTATGAGTTAGATCTGTCGTCCGATTTGGGCGGTACATCGATTTTCCATGTGTCGTATGTTGCGGAAATGTATTGGAGATCCATCTAGAGTGCACCCGGTTCATGATTTCCAAGTGACAGAGGAGTTATCGTATGAGGAGAGTCCCATAGCGATACTCGATCGTCAGGTTAGACGACTTCAGAAAAAGGATGTGGCTTCCGTCAAGGTCTTGTGGCGGAACAAAAACAGGGAAGAAATGACATGGGAAGCGGAGGAGGACATGATGAAGAAATATCCTCACTTATTCCCTACACCTCCAGGTAACCCACTTTCCTGCTTGTTAGTTTTGATTTAGCACACTATGCCTTTCACTTACCATATTATAATAAATTGTGTATATTTAATTGAAATCTATACTAATCTCAATGACCACACTACAAGCATAACAACATCAATATCGCTCGAAGTATATCCTAATCTATATCAAATGTGTATCATACACACGAATAGCCGAACGTAAATCAAAAAGAAAGGGTGATGAATTTTCTGTTTTCTCAATATATTCCTTATTATGTTTATTTTGCTGCTCTGCTCTCTCTTTCTTTCCTTCCGTTACGTCTTCTTTTTTATGTGCGTGGGCCATGGTTGGGTTGTTAAGTAATCAAAGTAAAGATTTGCGTGATTTGTGATTTTGTGCTTGATTGATGAGATTTGAGCAGGTTATGGTAAGGTAAGCGAGGATTTGGTTCTAGAGAAGAAGGAAACGGATTTTTTTGTTGTGCGGGCGGGATTTTTGGCGTATAAAGGAGGCGGCGAATGAAAGGCTAAAGGAGTAAGGGCACGGAATTTGCGTTTTAAGGTGGGTTGTGGTATTATTTAGGTATTAGTTTTAGGTATTTAATTAGTGGTAAATTAAATTAATAAATTGTGATTAAATTATTTAGGTGCTTTATTAGTCTATGTTTGAGATTAAAAATAAATTATTTAATTAGTGCTTAATTTTTATAATTTATTAAAACTTATTTATTATCGTATTTTATTATTATTTAAGCTAAGATTGAATTATCTTAATATGACTTATAATTATGAAATTATTAATAAATGCGACTATGCTATTTAACACGACGTCATTGTCGAATTATTTATTTTATGTATTTATTTATTTTATTATCGTTTAAGAGGCAATTGTGCTTAAGTATTGTTGTGGTCGTGGGGAGCGTCTTTATTTGCAAAAGAGTAGTTAAGAGCGTCTACGTCAACTTGTGATTCAAGTAAGCCTAGAAGGAACATTCGGGACGAATATTTCTAAGGGGGGGAGAATGTTATACCCCGTGGTTCGGGTCGGGACCGCGGTCAGGGGTCTCAGCGCGCGCTGAGCGAGCGCGGCGCCAAGCGGGTGATTGTAGGGCGCGCGGAAAACGAGGCGCGGCCGGAAGATCCGGTCGAAGTTTGGGCGCGGGCGATGAGCGTGGCGGCGGCAGCGCGGAAGATCAAGTCGCGAGGAGTTGCAGCGCCGCCGCCGGGAAGCAGCGGCGGCGAAATCGCGGAAAAAACTTAGGAAAATATGATCTTTTCTTTTAAAAGGGCATGGGTGGGGGACAAGTGTCCCCCCCTCCATCTGATTTTTTGCATGCATTATATTGACCAAGTCTTAAAGACTTGGTCATCTTTCATCTCTCTCTTAGAAAAAGCTCCTCCTTCTCTCTTAATTATTTCAAGCTCCTCTTTCTCTCTAAAACTCCAAGAGATATTTCTAGCCTTAGGAAAAATCTGAAAAATAAAAAGGCAAGAAGGAAGCTTGTGACTAGCTTGTGAAGGTTGTTGTGGTGGTGTTCTTGGAATAAAAGCTAGCAAGTTGTTGGATAAATTTGGCTAAAAGCTCTAAGGTAATGATTCTTCCTCTATTATTAGTTGTTAGTGTTGCATGTTAAGTGGAAAGTACTTGTGGTGGTAAATAATGCTATTAGAGTACTTATGGGGCAGAATTTTACACACCCAAGATTAGGTGTGTAATCCCCTTTGTGTTGGTTTGATGTTGGGCCTTAATGTGGCATTTGAGTGTTGAAAATCGGCCTTTGAAAAAGGTGGCAAAGTGAGTAGAAACAAAGGAAATGCTGCCCAATTTTCCTTAGGAATTGGTAACTTGAATTTGGAATTTCTACATTGAAATTAGGGGTTAATAAACGTATTATGGTTATTATAGGTTGACATATTACTTGCGGTAGTTGGACTTAGCAAGTGGATTGACCGAAGAGGTATGTAGAGCTTTCCTATCTCTTGAGCATGAATAGTTGTATCTATGTAGTACGGTATACGTACAAGATTTGATAATCTACACTTGTTTTAAAGTATATGATACTTGTTTCATTTCAAAAGTATAAGTCCCTTGGATTGAGGGAAAATGTATTTGACAAAGGGATAACGCTAATATAATGACTTTATGGGAAGTTGGTTATATTAGTTTTCTTGAAAGGTTCACAAAGAAAGGTTTACTCTAATTAAAACAAGTACGGGTAAAGGATTTGAAACTAAGAAAGGTGAATTGATTTTTAGGCATTGGTTGCCTAAGGTTTTAAAGTAAATGAAGTCACTTGAATTAGAAGCCTATTATATTTCTAAAAAGGAAATGTGACTTGTCTTGAAAAGAAATTGTAACTTGATACTATGGTGATTAGTATCTTGGAATCTTTGTATAAAAAGAGTTTTTCTTAAAAAAGCTAGAAGTACATGGTACTTGGGTTGAATTCGGATTTTCTATTAAAAGACATGTTAGTGCCTTAGGATACTAAAATGAGAGGATATATTAATAATGTTAATAAGAAGTTAGGGATTTCTTAACTTGCTTATGTTATGATAAGCGGTAGTTCTTATGTATGATATGATAGTAGGTAGTGCTTATGTTGTGATATGATAGGCGGTAGTGCTTATGTATGATATGATAGGCGGTAGTGCTTATGTTATGTATGATGGCGGATGAGCTATGTTATATATCTGTATTATTACGGGGTAAACCGGGTTATTATCTATGCCATGGATTTGCTACCCGTGATGTGAGTCGGCGCTTGCACTCATGCGGATCGGACCACGCGGGATCCATGCGGGTGAAATAGTCCCGTGCGAGTGCGGCGATGGTACTCATGCGGGTCCGCGGGATCCATGCGAGTGAAATAGTCCGTGCGGGTGAAATAGTCCCACGGCGAGGCGGATGACCTCATGCGGGTCCACGGGACCCGTGCGGGTGAAATAGTCCCGAGTAGGATTGCTTAATGATACTACGAGGCGAGTACCTGTTTTGATCGTGAGCCTCTATTTTTATGCTATAAGATTTATACTTGTTACTCTCATTGTTAGTAAGGCCTGCTGAGAAGCGATTTCTATCTATGACTCAGCTTATTTTTGACTTATGATATTACTACGGTATTTTCGGTTTACATACTTGAGTACGTTGTGTCGCGACCCGCTTGAAATTTGCGTTCAATCTGCATGGTAAGGGTAGCGGTGGCGGATCCTAATTCTTAGGATCTTTGCTCAGGTGTCAGAAGCTCCATTACTCCGGAGGTTTGACTTGATTTGATGCAGTTCTCCACGACATTGTAGGTTTTGTGTACATTCAGGGGTATGACGGGGCCCTGTCCCATCATGGTTGTTACAAACTCTTAGAGGCCTGTAGTATGGTTATAAATTGGGTTATTAAGGATATAACTGTTCAGTTCTGTTTTATTTATGTTACGGAAAGGTAGCCATTTTTGGGCTAGCCTACTTTGATCTTATATGGTTCTTGTTTGAGAGTTTATTTATTTCCATTTGGTTTTCTCGATGTTGTATCACGAGGTGCGGGGTAAGGCACGATCCACGGATCCGGTCGGGTCGTGACAAGCCAGGTGTCGAGGCGGTCGGGGCTCCGGGACTTGAGGTTCGGGAGGCGAGAAGATCGTCGTCGATCGAGGCCACCGCATCTCGGTGTGCTCGTGCGGTAGATCGCACCCGGCGAGTGTCGTGTTCTGCGGAGCTTGTTACTCTTGTGGCCAGCTGGGCCATTTGAAGAGAGATTGTCAGTCGAGAGGCAGCATGGGTGGTACGGTCACGGTAAGCGAGATCGATTCTTTGGGTCTTCTCCTTACGTGGTTATGCGCCCGGAAGCGGGTACTCGCGGACGGCGGGCGCGGTAAGTCGTGGTGGTGGTTCGATTCTAGCGGTCCACGAGCGCGCATATATTCATTAGCTTGCCGCCCGGGATCGGGAGGCTTCCACGGCGTCGTCCGCAGTACATTATTGATTTCATCTTTGTAGCGTTTATGCTTTGATAGATCCAGGTTCTACCTTGTCCTATGTGTCCCCTCTTATTGCGGGTAGAATCGGGATAAGTCGGAGTCGATAGAGCCTTTTGAGTAGCTACGCAATGGGAGATTCGGTGTTAGGCGGCGGGTGTCTGAAGGTTGTCGGTATATATTCTGATCGTCGGACCACTTGCGAACTTGATAGAGTTGGAGATGGCGATTTTGGTCATTATGGGTATGGGTGGTTGGCTTCTTGTTATGCCAACGTTGGTTGTAGGGACGAGTTGGTTCGGTTCGGTTTCTGGCGAGCCGATTATCAGTGGAAGGGCAACAGCGTCGCCGAGGTAGGTTTATTTCTTACCTCAAGGCTAGGAAGATGGTGCGAGAAAGGGTACATATATCATCCGGTTCGGGTATTTGTCTGGTGAGGTGTCAGTTCTTGATCGGTGCGGTGGTTAGGGAGTTTCGGATGTGTTCCCGGGCGATCTTGGGTATCCTCTGAGAGGAGATTGAGTTTTGTATTGACACGTTGCGAGCTTCGACCTATTTTCATTCCGCCATCTGAGGATGCTTTCTTGAGTTGAGGAGTGAAGGACCGGTGAAAGATTTCTTGGAGAAAGGCTTTATCGGGCCTAGTGTATCTCGCAGGGCGCCCGATTTTGTTCGTGAAGAAGAAGGATGAGGCAGCTGCGTATGTGTGTTGATTCTGAGCGGTGAATAAGGTAACCATTAAGAATAGGTACCCTCCGCAGGATTGATGATTTGTTTGACGATTGCGAGTGCGAGTGTTTCTCAAAGATAGACTGCGATGCAGTTATCATCAGTCGAGTTCGAGCGACATCCCAAAGCGCATTCGGGACGGTATGGGCATTATGAGTTGAGGTTATGTCTTCCGGTTTGACAGCGCTCCGGTATTTATGGATTTGATGAGCGGGTGTTCAAGCCATTTTGGATACGTTTGTGATAGTATTCATTGATGACATCTGGTTTATTCGCGGACGAAGCGGGAGCGTGCGGATCGGCGAGGGCGGTGCTTAGGGTTCTCGGGCCGTGATTGTCGCGAAGTTCTCCAAGTGTGAGTTTTGGTTGGCCTCGATGGCATTCACAGGGCATATTATTGGGGTGATGGTGTTCGGTGGATCGGCAAAGGTGAAGCGATCAGTCTTGGCGAGACCTCTTACTCCGGAGTGCGCGATTTCTTAGAATGGCGGGTTATTATCGTAGGTTTGTAGAAGCGATTTGCTTGATTTGGCAAGATTGACTAGGTGACTCGAGAAAGCGGCCAAGTTCCGATGGGCGAGAGGCTTGCGGCGGGGTTTTGATTCTTTGAAGGAGAGGTTGACTCTGACCCGATTCTTACTCTTCACGAGGGTTAGGCAGATGCGTGATCTATTGTGATGCCTCGGGTATCGGGCTAGGGTGTGTTTTGATGCGGCACGGCAAGGTTATAGCCTATGCTTTCCGGCGATTCACGGAAGCATGAGAGAATTACCCTACCCATGACTTAGAGTTGGCGCGATTATACATGCCTTGAAGATTTGGAGACATTATTTGTATGGGGTTCATGTGGATATTTATCTGAGACCACAGAGCCTCGGTATATCTTGAGCGGAGGTGAACTTGAGGCGAGGCGGTGGTTAGAGTTCTTTGAAAGACTATGATGTTGATATTCATACCATCGGGAAAGCCAGCGTAGTTCTTGATGCCTTAGTCGTAGATCGATGGGGAGCCTATCAGAATGCGGCCGGAGAGGCGGGACATGGTCGTCGAGATCCACGATTAGCGAGCCTTGGGGTTCGATTGATCGATCAAGCGATAGTAGATGCGGGTTCGTGAGGTTTCGAGTCTTCCATCGTTGATGAGGTGAAGAGGCGATAGTTTGAGGACCCGATGTTGATGCGGTATCGTGATGCAACTCTTGGGAGGAGAAAGAGTCTTTCGAGTAGCGCTGATGAAGTCTTTGAGATTTGAGGCCGGTTGTGTGTTCCGATGTGTCGTAGCCGTCGGCGGTCGGGAGGCACGCGGTGCTCGTTATTCTATTCATCAAAGTCGACCAAGATGTACCATGACCTCGGATGTTTGTATTGGTGGGATGGCACGAAGAGGGGCGTGACATGTTTTGTTGCCTGATGTCTAATTGTCGGCATGTCAGTCGAGCACGAGGCCCGATGGATTATTGCGAGCTATTGAGATTCCGACTTGGAAGTGGGAGGTGATCAACATGGACTTTGTTCTGAGGTTACCTCGTACTTAGAAATGCGACTCCATTTGGGTTATTGTTGTGGTGTGAAATCGGCCAATTTCCTTCGATCGGGGCGGCGTTTTGGTGAGGACTATGCGGGTTGTACATCGGAGATATTGTGAGGTGTATGGTGTCGGTGTCGATTATATCGATAGATGAGCCCGATTTACGGCTAACCGGAGGTCTTTCGGAAGGGTTTAGGGACACGGTGAGTCTCGATCTGACGCCGTCCTCGGTGCGGGCGGCGAGCGTCTTATCGGACAACGAGGATATCTGCGGGCTGCGTGATTGATTCGAGGGTAGCTGGGAGGATCATTTGCCTCTTGTAGAGTTTGCTTATAACAACGGCTACCATTCCGGTATCTGAGATGGCGCCATCTGAGGCTTTATATGGCGGAAATGTAGATCGCCGATTGGTTGGTTCGGCGTGGGCGAGTGCGATTAGTTGTCGGACTTGGTACGTGGTGTGGATAAGGTGAAACTTATCCGGGAGGCGATTAGCGGCCAGTCGGCGAAGTCATATGCGGATAATCGGCGTCGGCATTTGGAGTTTCGAGTAGCGATTGGGTCTTGAAGGTGTCGCCCGTGAAGGGTGTGATGAGATTCGGTAAGAAGGAAACTGGCCCAAGGTACATTGGGCCTACCGGATCGTCGTAGAGTGGGAAAGGTTGCCTCTGAGTTGGATCTGCCATCGAGTTAGAGCGGTACATCCGGTCTTCCATGTTTCTATGTTGTGGAAGTGTATCGGTGATCCAGCGAGTTTTCCTACTAGTGAGGTCGGTGTGAGAGGGTTATCGTATGAGGAGAGTCCCATAGTGATACTCGATCGCCAGGTTAGGCGACTGCGGACCAAGGATGTGGCTTCCGTCAAAGTCTTGTGGAGGAATGATAACCGAGAGGAGGACATGTTGAGGAAGTATCCTCACTTATTTCTTACACCTTCAGTTAATTCATCTTCCCTTACTTGTCAAGTTTTAATTGAAGTATTTTCTTTTGCTTAAATGCTATTATGTGGCCATGTGTGGCAGTATTGGTATGTCGGGGTTGTGAAAGGAAACTATGTCGCTAATTAAGTTTGACACCGAAAGAACATTCGGGGACGAATGTTTCTAAGGGGGGAAGAATGTTACACCCCGTATTTGCAGGACATGTTTTAAGAACGTACGTAAGAACTCACAAGTGTTAAGATTTGAGACTTGTAAAAAAAATTATCGGAATTATGAAATTATCGGAAAACGTTTTATTGTGACGAATGGGAGGGCGACACGTGTCACCCCCCCTTAATGATGCATTGGACGATTTTTGCAAGGGCAAGAGGGTCATTGGACCCTTGTTAGCAAGACAAGTCTTGCAACTTGAGAGCTTGAGATTCTTGACTAAGTCAAAGGGTCCACTAGTCTTGATATTTTAGAAGACTTCATCCAAACCACCCAATTGGTTACATCTTGACCCTCATTGTCCACTATATTATACTACTAGTAGCAAGAGAGAGCCAACACTTAGAAAAATTCAAAAAATTTGAAGAGCAAGAGCTTGAGCTCTCGGGTTCCTCTTGAGAAAAAGAAAAATCTTTGTTCCTTGTTCTTTTAGCTCCAGCTTTAAACCAAGTTCTTGAGTGTATTGTAAGCATATCTCAATAGAAAAATCTTGGAAAAGATAGTTTTGGGTTAGTCATGGCGAAAACCTAGTTGTCTTTCTAGGTTTTGTTTAGAGATTTGAAGGAAATTTGTTGGTGTTGTTCTAAGGGTCTCAACTATCGGATTGAAGCGTCTTGAAGAGGCTCTAAGTTGCTAAGGAGCGACTTCGGATTTGGAGTTGGATTAAGATTCGTTAAGGTATAATCTTGTCCCTTGAAAGTGTTACAAGATTATTTATATTGTTGTTAGCTTTACATGTTGCTAGCATGAAGTGTATGTGTTGAAGTTTATAAGTATTATGGATTGCTTGTAGCCCTAAAAATCCGAAATGTAATGTAAGCCATGTGAAGTTGGATTACAAATTGGTCGTTTATTTGAATCGTCGCATGTTAATTACTTGGAGATTATAGTAGTTATAATCGTTTGTGACTTGATCTCATGTTAAGCTAATAACTTGGATTGAAATGGAAATTGGATAGAATTGATGTTGTAATACTTCAAGTTAGCCGAATTGGCCTAGTAAGTTGTATTAATTTGATATCGTTTGTGGGGCGGAATTTTACACGCCTAGTAGGCGTGTAATCCCCTATTGTTGATTGCATTGATTGGGCCTTAAATGTGGCGTGTTTGGTTATTGTATTCGGCCTTGAAAAAGGTGGCAAAGTAAGTAGAAACAAAGGAGGTGTTGTCCGATTTTCCGTAGAATTTAGAGACTTTACACTTATAATATTCTACGTTTGAAGTAAGGCTTTAATAGACGTATTGTGAATATTATAGGTTGACATTCTACGGGCGGGACTTTGTACTTGGCAAGTGGTTTGACCCGGCGAGGTATGTAGAACTTTTCCTATCCTTTGAGCATGATTAGTTGCACGTATATAGTGCGGTAGACGTACAAGATCTTGATATCCTTTACTAGTTTATTGAATGGCCAAGTCGGGTGAGTTAGGAGATTAACTAAACTTTGAAAGTATTAAGGATGTCTTAAGTTTTATTAAAGTTAAGGGACTTGAAGAGTTTTAAAGTATGTGATACTTGATTCGTTTTAAACGTATAAGTCCCTTGGATAGGAAATTGTACTTAACTAAGGTATAAAGTGAATATAACGACTTTATGGGAGTTGGTTATATTGGCTTTATGGAAAGATAAATGACTTGATTTAATGAAAGGCAATTTGATTTTAAGGCATCGATTGCCTAAGGTTTTATAAGAAAATGAGTCACTTGATTTAGAAACCTAAATTTATTTCTAAAGGTATTGTGACTTGCCTTGAAATGTAATTTGGGCTTGATACTATGGTTAATAGTATCTTGGAGGTTTTCTACTAAAAAGAGTCATTTGTTTTAAAGAGTAGAAGTACGTAGTACTTTGGGTTAAATTCCCGGATTTTTATAAAAGACATGTTAGTGCCTTAAGTAAACTAAAATTAGAGTGTATATAAACAAGAATAATAATAAGTTAGGGGAGTTCTTAACTTGCTTATGTATTGTATGATAAGGCGGTAGTGCTTATGTTATGTATGATAGCGGATTTGTGCTAGTGGTATATTATTCTTGTGGTCGTTCCGGGTTTGTGGCATTTGCATATTCCGTGGATTTGCTACCCACGATGCGAGGAATACCTCGTGCGAGTCAGAAAGGGCTTATGCGGGTGAAATAGTCCCGTGCGGGCGGGTCCGACCTATGCGAGAATACCATCACGAGCGTAAGGGCTTATGCGGTGAAATAGTCCCGTCACGAGGAATACCTCACGCGGGTCCACGCGGCCTATGCGGGTGAAATAGTCCCAGGAGTAGGATTGCTAAATGATACTGCGGGCGGGTGATCCTGCTTTGATCATGAGCTTCCTATTTTATATCGTAAGGATACTACTATTTACTCTCATTGTTAGTAAGTCACGATTATCTTGTAATTTGATTATCATACATGTCTCGGCTTTGATTTAGACTTATGATGTAATTACGGTATTTTCGATTTTACATACTTAGTACATATTGTGTGCGACCCTTCCTGGCTGCGTTCATCCGTGAGAAAGGGTAGCGGTGGTGGATCCTCATTCTTAGGATCACTTATCGACGTCGAAGCTCCATTTCTCGGAGGCTTGTCTCTTTTAGTACGATCTTTCCACGATGTTGTAGATTTACGTATATTCGGGTATGGCGGGCCCTGTCCGCCACGATTGATATTCTAAGTGCTGTATTCACATTTGTGGTTGAGTTGTAAGAAGCGATTTATGCTGATTGTACTTTTGAGTATGTTTATATTATGGAAGCGGCCTTATCGGCTAGCACAGGATGTTGTTGTTTACACATGTGTTTATGTTGTGTATGTTCATTGCTATTCTCGATGTATACCTAAGCGGGGTGCCCGGGTAGGGCACGATCGCGATCGAGGGAGTCGTGACAAAAGTGGTATCGAGCGATTAGTCTCGGAAAGTGTCTGCAGACCGTGCCTAGTAGAGTCTTGATTATCGGTGTGTTGTGCACAACATCTATAATCAGGAAGCTTCAGGACATTTAGGATTTGTTTCCATTCTTCTCTCTCTGAGATCGTGCAGTAGATTTGTCTTATTAGGTTGAATCCTTTCTGACCTATTCTTATGAAAGCGATTATGCCTCTACGGAGCGACCGGGGCCCAGAAGGGCAAAGCGGCGAGGCTGCTAGCGGTACTCGAGAGGGTTACGGACTCGAGCCTGAGACTATACGAGGTAGTAGGCGGGTCGGCGAGTTCACCACGCGCCGGCGATATTAGAAGGCGAGGCGGTAGCTCGAGGATTCGTGCGAGCCTCCGTATATGTTGTGTATGTTCATTGCTATTCTCGATGTATACCTAAGCGGGGTGCCGGGTAGGGCACGATCGCGATCGAGGGTCGTCGTGACAGCGCAGCTTTCCGCTTTGTCGGATTACGACTTTCGTCAATTTTGGCTCGGGAAACTCTTTTTCTGTCCACTTTTTGCTCTTTTTCGCCACTTTACCTTTTTAAACCACTGTGACTCAAAAGGAAGAAAAACTACCCTAACACGGCACATATTTGAGTGAAAATGGACCAAATACTAACTAAAAATGACTCTAAAAGTGCATATAAAATATGCCTAACAAACACCCCCAAACTTAACATTTGCTCGCCCTCGAGTAAAGATCAAAACAGAATCAAAGACACAAAAGAAAATGAAGACTCAAAGACTCTGATCAGCTTGCTGCACAAATATCACTAGAAAAATATGAATGTCAGTTGGGATAATATGCAGGAACAGATATAGCATGAACTTTTAGCACTCTAAACTTTCAAGTCATATATTTTGCAAATTCATTTCAATCATGCTCAATGGAAGTAAGAATATCTAACGTATGTTTGTTAATTTCAAAATTTTATGGCATGTTCACTTGCTATTCTCCACTAATCATAGACATATACTAGAGATCTTCAGGACTTTTCAGGGTTGTAATGTAGGCTTAGACAGGGGTAGATAAAAATAGGCATTTGGGCTCAAATTACGTACCATAAGCATTTTTCATTCAACTCCTTTTTCCTTCTTTTTGACTTTCTTTTTAATCTCATACCTATTTTTCCCCTCTTTTATTTTGAGAGAATGAGATATATTATTAAATAACAGGCACCCCAAACTTAGGCTTTTGCATATTTTTCATTGGGGTGCATAAATGTTTTCACCCTCTTTTTGTTTCTTTTTCAACACTTTTCATCCCAAGAATTTTCTATTATCACTTATGGCACAAACATGGAATCATAGGGTGTCAAAGAAAGATCTTATTTAAGCTTAAAGGGGCTGACTAGTGATACATTTTATTGTCAGGGATAGGCAGTGAATGGTAAGAAGGGCTAACAAAGAAATGCCCGAGTCATCTCCCTAACATGTACATCCTAACTATTTCGCCTCAAATAACAAGCAAGCAGACACATAACTTTATCATTAACAACGCATAAATTAAGCACGGATACCCCAAATAATTTGATTTCATGAATTGTTGACATATCTAACTTAAGCGTTCAGATTTTCTTCTAATTCCATTACATTATCCCACTTACTTCATTAGGCGTTTCAAGTAACTACAACATGCATATAAAAAAAATTGACTCATATAAAACATAAAAAAAATCAAATAGACACAAAAATACACAATAGACACACAAAATAAACTAAGACCCCCCCCCAAACTTAAATGACATATTGTCCCTAATGTGTACAAGACTCGAAATAAAAAGACGGGACGACTTACATATTTTATGGTTTAAAATGGTGGCGGTGGCGGTGGCTTGGCAGACAATTTCAGATAGGCGCTGCGCTAAGAAAGAAAACGGATGCAGCAAGAAAATGGCGGCCCTGCATTTTGGCGCCACGACGCCCAAACTCCTGCAGGTTCTCTGGACTTTACCCTTCTGCTTCTAGTCTATGATCTGCCTAGGATTACGAGATTGTGAGTCTGTTCATGAGAAAAATTAACAAAATTTGTAAAGTGTTGGGTTGCCTTCCAACGAGCGTTGTCTTTAACGTCTTGTAGCCGGACGCAGACTCCTCTTTACATTGGATTGAGATGGATCACAGAGCTCACATGTTCCATGCAATTTATCAAGTAAGGTTTCAATCTCTATCCGTTCACTTTGAATGGGGCTCCCTCTCTTCCTCTTACTTCAACTGCACCATAAGGGAATACTCTTTCAACAGTGAAAGGACCTGACCATCGAGATTTAAGCTTTCCTGGAAAGAGTCGCAACCTAGAGTTGAATAAGAGCACTTGTTGTCCTGATTGGAATTCTTTTGCGATCAAGTTCTTACCATGTCATGCCTTGGTTCTTTCTTTGTAGATCTTTTCATTCTCATAGGCGTTGTATCTAAATTCATCTAACTCACTCAGTTGTAGCAGCCTCTTCTGCCCTGCTACCTTGGCATCCATGTTCAGCTTCTTTATTGCCCAATAAGCCCTGTGTTCTAACTCCACTGGCAGATGACATGCTTTCCCAAAGACTAACCGGTATGGTGACATTCCAATGGGAGTTTTGAACGCTGTTCTATACGCCCAGAGTGTGTCATCCAACTTGATAGACCAATTTTTCCTTGAGCCATCCACTGTCTTTTCCAGTATGCTTTTCACTTCCCTGTTAGAAATTTTGGCCTGCCCATTTGCCTGAGGGTGATAGAGCAATGTGGTACGGTGGTAGACTCCATAGCGGGAAAGTAGCGTATCAAGCTGCTTGTTGCAAAAGTGGCTTCCTTCATCGCTGATGATAGCTCTGGGAGTACCAAACCTGGTGAATATGTTCTTTTGGAGGAATTTTTGGACAGTCTTACTGTCATTCTCTTTGATGACTACTGCTTCTACCCATTTGGACACATAATCCACTGCAAGAAGGATGCATTGATTCCCAAAGGACGACAGGAATGGGCCCATAAAGTCGATTCCCCAAACATCAAACAGCTCCACTTCCAAGATCCCATTCAAGGGCATTTCATTTCGCCTTGATATGTTCCCAGTTCGTTGACAACGATCACAACCCTTCACAAAGGTGTTGGCATCTTTGAATAGGGATGGCCAGTAAAACCCACTCTACAGTACTTTGGCGGCTGTTCGTGATGCTCCAAAGTGCCCACCACATTGTAAGGTGTGACAATGGGTGAGAATCTGGTGCATCTCATCTTCTAGACGGATCTTATGCATCACTGTTGAATGACTTATCCCTCTTATGTCCGCCAATGTCCACCCAATAGTATGTTTGTGAGCCTTCAATACTCTCAGCAGCTTCTTAACCTCCACTGTGGATAGATGACATGAAACGATTATATGTAAGGATTGGTTCTCACCTAGATATCGATACTGCAAATGATCTGGAAGAGTCTTCAACTGCTGTTCTGGAGCTTTCTCTATGGATGACACCGGTCTCTCTGGCATGGTTCCTAGCTCTTCATATTTCTTTTTATAGCATGGCTCAAGGGAATCCAACCAACTCACATACTCCATTAATGTCACGACCCGACCAGACGGGTCGCGACTAACGTCCTAATTGGACGTCATTACTGACCTGTCACTCTTAATCCATCAAATACAGAGGTCTATAGAAATTTCGCAGACCTGTGGCTTTTACAACATCTCCCTAAAATGGGCGAGCCGACAAGTGCCAAATCAACAATGAGAACAACAATCATAATGGGCTGGCCAGGCTAAATGCCAACCAACATTTTGTACACAAAAGAATAATCAAAATAAGCAAGACGGCAAGCCTGCCACTAGATAACAACATCAAAACCAAAACAAGGTACAAACGTCCAACCCACAACTGTCTACAGACCTCTAAGAGTGTAATACTGACATATGACGGGACAGGACCCCGTCGTGCCCAAAAATATGCATAAGTCTGAAAGATAAAGGTCTGTACCAAAATAACTGGCTCCGGAACAAAGGAGCTCTCCAGTGTTGTCTGAAATCCTAGGCGGAGGAACCTATCTGAACACTGAACTGCGGGCATGAACCACGGAAAGAAATTCGATCTGAAATAATGTCTTGAGTATGTAAAACATAAAATCTGGCCAGAATAACAAATGTACCAAGTAAAATAGAGAGTCAACAAATTTCATAAAGCGAGAATCGTATGCGAAAATCATATCATGTATACTGAATCATAAATCATCATGCTCATGTCTGTATATAAAACTGTATAACATGTCTCGGCCCTCTATGGAGGGACTCGATGGAATCTGTATCTGCGCGCGTAACGTGTCTCGACCCTCTATGGAGGAACTCGATGTAATCTGTATATATATATATATATAACGTGTCTCGGCCCTCTAGTGAGGGACTCGATGAATGATGCATGGCTGCGCACGAACATGACCTGGCACGGGACTCAGTGGAGTGAAATAGTAACACTTAGCACGAGTAGATATCATGAGCAACTGTATGCAATTAAAATCATTATATGACTCTCAATAAAATCATTACCATAAACTCTGTTACTGAAATCATAATCACTAGTAAATAATCATTTCTAAAACTAAACTGGTAGGAGTTAAGTACGTCCGTCGTACTTTCATAAAAATCATGCCAAAAGAAAGAAGGAAAGGTCCCACATACCTCTTAGGTGAACTAATCAACTCGATATTAAGGTATTCCTCGTCTAGTACTTCAACCTATAATAAGGAATAACATGCTCGTCAATTTTATGATTTCTAATGTAAGTTATATGATTAAAGACTCCCTTATTCCTATAAAAATTTGGGCAGCATTTCCTTTGTTTATGTGTGTATCCACAATTTTTCCAATAATCCAAATCAACCAACAATTCAACTCCAACTAACAATCCAATTCAAACCAACAATCCAACCAACCAATAATCCATATTATTCCAGAATATAATTAAGTTAAGCCCAACATACGTCATACAAGCTATCCTATAATCTTCCTTCTCTTTATATCCATAGAAGACAACAACTTCAACAATCAAGTGACTATCACACTTATTTATCATGGTTATTCAATCCTTAGTCATGTTAAAATAGTTCATAAAAGCAATCTCCAACTTCTATCAACATTTTCGAATTCAAGAATATGGAATAACACCTTTCTACACTTTACTTTTTTCAAGACATGTATAGGTAACTACCTCAACATGTATACATGTTTATAACTTATATTTCAAGCATTAAAACAACCCCTAATACATCATATCCATATTAAATAATTTTCATAAGATTTTCGACCATAAACATGTTAATTCCAAAACTCTTCTCTTAATTCTTGGAATTCAATTCCATATTTAAATACTTCCACATAACTAATTACAACTTAAAGTACCCACCCTTCTTTCAATCTTAACATTCAATTAGTGACATAATTAACAACACACCGTATTTCCTAAAATAGTCCATTTCCGATTCAACATCCACAACTATCACATGCATTGCCTAAATTCAAGATTTCTTCCTAATACAAGTCTATTACTTCAACTAAATCACATGCACTTAAATAATACCTTAAGGAGGGTAATTATTACCTTGATTTTGAAGCAAATCAGCCCCACGATCCTGTCCAAATGATTTGTCACTGTTTTGGGCCAATTTTGGCTTCAATTTCACACTTCTTCAACTCTAATTCAACATGAAACACCTCCACTATGATAACCCATTATTCTAACACGTTTTTCTTCCCAAAAACTTGTCCAAAAACTAAAAGAACTGCCCAGATTATTTGGTCCAGCAGTGGCGATGTCCACACTGTTTTTTGGGTGCAATTTCTTGACTTTCTAATTGTAAAAGAATTAATCTTGGAATGGAGGTTGGTTTGGTCTTAAATTTGCTAAGGAAATGCTATATTTTCGTTTTAGAGGAGAAGATAGGGGAAGAGAGTGTTCTTCCTTTGAATTTCTAAGTGGAGAAGAAAAGAATATGAAGGGTTTTAGAAGAGTTTTAAGGAATAAAAATCTGAAAATATTATTTACACTTTGGTCCAATTTTCTTAATTGTCTACTAAATAGCCCTCTACTAAAATAAATCTCCCTTCTTTTCAAATCTTGAAAATCTCATAAGACGAGTCGTATCCACGTCGTCGTAACTTATATAATACGTGACTAAACCACATCCGGAATATATGACTATCATTTTAAATATCCAATGTCACACACGTAATAACCCAAGATTGTTCTGTATTAGCATGTAGAAATATATTTAAATTCCAAAATTCGAATCTTAGTTCTTAATGACGTTCTTAATTATCGTCTTAAAACCACGAAGTGTAACAATTAATTTCGTGTCATCCACATTACCCCCAACCCCTTGTGTCAGCACTACTTTAAGAGCATCTGCACTCTTGAACTCGCTTTCAGAAACTGCTTCTTCAATCATATCAATAGCATAACAGTTATCACTTGTCTTTAGGAAGGTTGCTTCCCGGAATACATTGAAAATCACCTCTTCTTCCTGAACACGAAGTCTCAGCTCACCTTTTTGAATATCAATGAGTGTATGTCCTGTGGCTAGGAATGACCTGCCAAGGATAATGGGAATCAGTTCATCTTCTTCCATGTCTAAGATGATGAAATCAGCGGGGAAGATAAACTTGTTCACCTTAACCAACACATCTTCGATGATTCCTCTAGGGTGGACGATGGAGCGATCGGCTAGCTGTAAGGTGATGTTTGTAGGTCGTGCTTCCCCTATTCCAAGTTTGCAAAACACCGAATAGGGCATCAGATTTATACCTACCCCCAAATCACACAAGACCTTCTGGCATTCAAACTTCCCTATAGTGCAAGGGATGGTGAAGCTCCCGGGATCTTTCAACTTCTGAGGTAACTTCCTCTGTAGGATGGCACTGCATTCCTCAGTCAACACCACTGTTTCATAGTCATCTAACCTCCTCTTTTTACTGAGAATCTCCTTCATGAACTTTACATAACTCGGCATCTGTTCTAGAGCCTCGGCAAATGGAATGTTGATTTGCAGTTGTTTAAAGATTTCCAGAAATTTAGAAAATTGTTTGTCAAGAGAACTTGTCTTTAGCCTCTGGGGATATGGTATCTTCACCTGGGGTGCGTCAACAACTGCTGGCAGTGTTCTTTGTTTCAGACGAAGGTCTCCAACAACCATTATGTCGTCTGATGTATCGGCGTCGCGACCACCTTTCGGTGGAAGCGGCTGGAAATCTGAGCCTACGAGTCTTCCTTCTCCGAACACGGTGGTGGTGAGCTAGCTTCCACTAGTTTGACATTTCTTAGATCAATCGCCTGACACTGCTCTTTCGGATTCACCCCAATATTGTCAGGGTGGTTCCCTTATATTCTGTTGCTCAGCATGCCAGCGAGTTGTCCTATTTGTGTCTCCAAATTTTTGAGGGACACTCATGTCTCATACATGAACTGAGTCTGGCGCTTAGTGAGCATGAGTATGGCCGCCTGCAACCCATTTTGATCTTCCTGTGGGATATAAGGGTTGCATTGCTGTTGATAGTTTTGTAGCCCGTGATAGTGGTAGTCCATGTTCGCTGGGTCCCTGAGATGGATCAAAACCAACAAACAAATCACGGCGCACGGTACTTGATGCGTGATTTAATGCACACACTTACGCAAGCACGTGTCGAGTCAAGTAATATAGTCTAGGTAAGACCGAATATCGTCCTTAAGGACTGGTTTCAAGTACTGATTATCTATCCTATGGTATCTATTTGGTTAACGTCAATTGAATTGGAATTCTAAACTAATAATGCAGGAATTAAACTAATTATAAAAATACTTTGATTTAAATCAGTTATGATGGATAATTAGGGCTTCTAAGATCATCAACTATCCACCCTATTCAATCTTTAATACAATTAGACTGACTTCTTCTTCTACGTTAAGATATCAGGTTAACTAAGTCATTTTATACTCCTGTTAAGGTTATATAAACACTCAACCCCAGTATAGCACCTTTCTACCTTTCGGTGATAAGATTGACTATAGAGGAGGATTAAGACCAAAAACCTTATTAATACTACACAAGTATCGGGGTACTTTCGTCCACGATTTAACCTATGTTTATCCAACTACAGCATATTCACAACCTCCCCTTTCGGATTTTGATTAGAAATCATAAGAATTATGATAATTAGTGATCAATTAATTATCAAACAATCAAAACAATTATTGAATAAATCTTAAATAAGTGAAGAAGAAACCAAACTAATATATTAATTCATGAATAGAGTTTCAAGTGAATCACAAGAAAATCCCTAATAAAGTAATTAGCTCCTAGTCATAGTCACACTAAGAACTAATACACTCTCCATACATGAACTGAAATAAATAAAGCAAAAATAAAGAAAAGAAAATACTCAAGAACGAGTCTCCAAGCCTTCTAGCATCCAAGGGTTGTGTTGTGGAATATTTACAAGATGGAATGGTGGATGGAATGTAGGATGGTGGATGTAGAATGGTGAATTGTGGGGAATGAATTCTTCTAATGATGTAGAGACTATTTATAGACCAAGAATCCTTTAGGTGAATGGTTAAAGATTATGTAGGTAGAAAAAGTTATTAGAATCCTTTTAGGTAAGGGTTTTAAGGTAGGAAAAGTTATCCCTTTAGGTAGGAAAAGTTATCCCTTTAGGACTCTGAAAACATGTCAAATTCGGCCCAGAACTTCATAAATCCCGCGTCGGCGCCGCGGCCCTGCAGACTGGCGCCGCGGCGCCTGAAAATCAGCAACTTTCGGAACATTCAGAACATTGGGCGCCGCGGCGCCTGAGGCGTTTTTCTGGCGGATTTTCGTTTCGTCGTCCTTTTTTCGTCCGGACTTCGTCTGATCTCCTCTATAATTCCCGGAACTTCTTAGACTTCATTTCTTGGCCCTTTTTGTGTGTAATTCCATCTCATTTATGCTCATTTCATCTCCTTTTCGCCATTTCTCCATTTCTGACCGCTGTGACACAAAAGAAAGGAAAACGGCCCTAATACTATACTAAACATAAATGAAATGAGTAAAATACTAACTAAAAATGACTCAAAAGGTGTATATAAAATACACCGATCAGTTCCACAAATAAAAGAAAATAAAAGTCAAATTAGAAATTAAGAATAGATAGTTTGATATTGAGACTACGCCAATCCCCGGCAACGGCGCCAAAAACTTGTTAGCGATTTTCCACACGCTTAACGCAAGTGTACGTATCGTTACAAGTAATATAGTCTTGGTAAGACCGAATATCGTCCTCAGGGACTGGTTTTCAATTACCAAATATCTATCCTAAGTTATCTATTTGACTATCGATATTTTGTTTTGGTTTTATCTATAAACTACTGAAGTAATTGGAGAAATTAACTAAGATACTTTATTTGAATCAGTTATGGTGGAAATAGAGCTTCCAATCTCCTCGATTATCCACTCGCTTTAATCCTTAATGCAACAATAAAAGTTCTTCTTCTATGTTAAGATAGCCGGTTAACTAGACTATTTTATATTCCGGTTAGGATATATAAACGTTCAACTCCAGTGTAGAAATCTTCTATATTTCTATGATAGATTTTACCACATAGGAGAATTAAGAATAATAACCTATAAAACTACACGAGTATCGGGGTACGTTCGTCCACGATTTTAACTTATTTTTTATTCAACTACAACATATCCAAATCTCCCCTCTCGGTTCTTGATTCGAAATCATATACGTGACGATAACTAGTGATCAATTAATTATCAAACAATCAAACCAAATATTGAATAAATCTTAACTATATGAAGAAGAAACCAAAATACTGCATTAATTCATAAAGACGAGGTTCAAGCGATTCGAAAGGAAAGCCCTAATTAAAAGTTTAGCTCCTAGACATAGACATGCTAAGAACCAAATTAATATCCAACATAAATTAAATCAAAATAAATCAAAGAAAAGAAAATACTTTGGAACAAGTCTCCAATCTTGTAGCCTCCAAGAAAACTATGTTATGTTGTGAAAAGGTTTGTGGAACCCTTCAAAAAATTTGCCCAAAGGGCCTTTTATAAGCTCCAAAAAATGTGTGCCTGAAATCCACATTGGCCAATTCCATTCGGATGCGATCGTTTTCCGGCGCGCGGCCCTGCAAACCCGCGCCGCGGCGCCGTAACTCTTGTAGCCTCTCAGAACTTCGGGCGTCGTGGCCTTGCTTTCCTGCGCCACGGTATCGCTTCGCCTTTGTCCGGATTACCAGGTTTCGTCAATTTTGGCTCGGAAAACTCCTTTTCTGCCCACTTTTTACTCTTTTTCGCCATTTTACCTTTTTAAACCACTGTGACTCAAACGGAAGAAAAACTACCCTAACACGACACATATTTGAGTGAAAATGGGCAAAATACTAACTAAAAATGACTCTAAAAGTGCATATAAAATATGTCTAACAGAACAATATCATCCACGTAAAGTAATAAGTAAGCAGTGCTGCTACCTCGATGAAAAATGAAGAGTGATGTATCACTCTTACTGCATACAAACCCAATCTGCAAGATATACCTGACAAATCAATCATACCACGCACGGGGGGCCTGTTTCAGGCCATATAGTGACTTACGGAGACGACACACATAGTGAGGAATTGCTGGATGGGTGAACTGATCGGTGTATTTTATATACACCTTTTGAGTCAGTCTAGTTAGTCTTTTGTCCCGTTTTGTACATACAAAGTGTCGTATTAGGATAGATTTTCTTTCTTTTGAGTCAAAGTGGCTAAAGTGGCCAAATGGCGGAAAAGGAGCGAAAAGAGGAAAAAGTAGAGGCAGCGGAGAAAGTGGCAGTGAAATCCGGACTGCGCTCCTGCGATCGAAGGGCGCGCTATTATTCAGAAGGCTGCGAAGATTCAGCGCGCCGAAGAGCGCGGCGCTAAACATCAAGCCACAGAGTTGCGCGGTGCCAAAACAGAACTTTAGGCGCGCGGAAAAATTAGGTCTTTGACGGATTTTTGGGCCAGCTGCAGGACAAAGAGGGGAGACGTTTTAAACCTATAAAAGGAGAAACCTAGGCAATTTTCAAGAGTTGCCTTTCTTGCCAAACACAAGGTTTTCTTGCCTAGGAGATTGGAGACCCAAACATTAGTAATTTCTTTTCTTTTTCTTTTCTTTAATTCAGTTTTTGCATGATGAACTTTGAATTAGTTCTTGTCATATTCATGGCTAGGAACTAATTCTCTTATAAGGCTTTCTATGTTGAATTCTTGAACCTTATGTTATAAAGTAATGCATGCTTATGGTTATTATTCTTATTGAGAGATCTATCCAATAATTGAGTTGAATTCTTGGTAGCTAATTGACAACTAGTTATCACTATATGATTTTTAATCGACGAAAAGGAGGATTGTGAATATCTTTGTAAGTTGGGTAGATGGTCTTGAATTGGGGATGAAAATACCTCAATTAGATTTGTAGCGTTGATGAGAGGCTTAACAACCCTAATTTTGCGCATTGTGCGTACTAGGTTTTTGTGCTTAATCCTCACATAGAGTTACAAAGTTAGGTAAGGAACAATGGGGTTGAGTGTTTATATAACGAGTATAAAACGATTTAAACCCGCTTTCTCCAAAAGAAGAACACCATAAGTAATGCATTAGTAAGTAACATAAGCGGATAGTAAGGATACATTATTCTCATCACATCCGAATTAAATCTTTATAATTCATTAGCTTTTATAATTCTTAGTCATAAACAACCAATCACTCATTAATTCACCAAATAGATACTAGAAAATAGACAATTGGTACTTGAACCCTAATCGGAGGGCGATATTCGGTATTATCTAAGACTATACTCGCGATACGATAACGTGCACTTGCGTTTAAAAGTGTGTGCATATATCGCGCATCAAGTTTTTTAGGGATTAGGCAATAGTTCAATATCAAATTATCTATTTTTAATTTCTAATTTGGATTTAATTTTTCATTTTTTTATTTATTTTTAGTTTTTTACGAAAATTGTGATTTCTTTGTTGGTTTTGATTCGTTCAGGAACACTTTAGATATGGATTTTCTTGTCCATATGATGAGAGCCAACCATAGAGGCAGAGGAGGAATTACGAGAAACCCTACTTAGTCTCGGCGCCAAGCTCGGTTCGTGGGCGAAATGAGGTCGGGCATAAAGAGGTTGGAAGCGAAATAGCGTAACTCGCGGTCATATTCAATGAACCGCAAGAAGAGCAATCTGCATCTGAGCTAAGCAATGAGGACACTCAATGTCAGACAATTGACCTTAAGGAGGCCGAATCAGGAGAAAGAGATAGTTCACGGCGCCCGGCGTCGAGGATTCGAGATAGTAGTTCGGTCTCAGCAGAAAGTAGCCGCGCGCCTAAGATCGAGCGCGGCGTATCGTAAATTGAGAAAATAGCACCGATGGTAATCGCACCGTGTGATGATACCATATCCCGAAGTTAAAAATGCACTCTTGACAAGCAATTCTCAGTTCGTAGAGGTTCTCAAACAATTGCAACTCAATATCCCGTTTGCGGAAGCACTAGAACAAATGCCGAGCTACGTCGAGTTTGAAGGATGTGCTTAGCAAAAAGAGTAATATAGAGGATTTCGAAAAGGTGATGCTAACTGAAGAATGTAGTGCAATGCTACAGAGACAACTGCCTCAGTAGTTACAAGACAGGGAGTTTTACCATCCCATGCACTATTGGAAAGTTTGAATGTCAAAACACTATGCGACTTGGGAGCAGCATAAATCGATGCCCTATATAGTTTTACGCAAACTAGAAATGGGAGAAATCAAACCTACAAACATCACCTGATCGCCAATCGGTGTTCATCCGAGAGAGTCATCGAGGATATACTAGTAAAGTGGACAAGTTCATCCTCCGCCGATTTCATTATCTTAGATATACAAGATAACGATGGAATACCTATCATACAGACTTTTAGCCACGGGAGGCTCTCATTGATGTTCAGAATTGAAGCTTGGTAGATGAAGAAGAGGTAACTTTTAACGTTCTTCAAGCACAAGTTTTCCAGAGGCCAAAGATAATCGCCACCATTGATCTTATCGAAGAGACAATGTCAAACAAAGAGTTCGAATATGAGGATACGCTTGAAGAAATCGACCACGTGGGATGATGATAGTAAAAGCGATCCAGATCGATGGAGTATGCAAATTGGATGAATGCTTATGAAAAATGGGATACAAGGACAAAGAAATATGAGGAAAGATCATTACCATCCGAGAAGGCCCGAGTTAGAGTTAAAATCTTACCTAATCATCTACAATACCAATACCTAGGTGAAGAGAAACCACGCGATGATCATTTCAAGAAATTGATAAAGCGCTAAGAGTACTAAAGAATCCAAGCGGGCTATTGGATGGACATTAGCGACATAAAAGGAATAAGTCCATCAGAATGCATAAGATCCGCCTAGATGAGGAGAGCGGACCATCCATGAAGCCCAGGCGATCGAACCCAAATATGAAAGAGGTAGTAAGGAAAGAAATCCTAAAATGGCTCGATGCGAGTGATTTACCCCATATCGATAGCACGTGGGTAAGTCGGTACAAGTGGTGCGAAAAAGGTGGAATAACGATGGTGGCTAACGAAAGAAACGAACTCATTCCCACGATCGAGGTTGGAGAATATGCATTGATTATCGCAAGTTGAATAAAGCAACGAAAAGATCACTTCGTTGCCATTCCTAGATCAAATGGAGGCACAACTACTATTGCTTTTGGATGGATACTCGGGTATCACCAGATTGCAATAGCCCGGAAGATCGTGAAAAGACGACATTTACTTGCCTTCGCACATTTGCATTTAGAAGAATGCCATTTGGACTCTATGATACTGCTATTTTTCAAAGATGTATGATGGCAATTTTCTCGGATATGGTAGAAGAACTATAGAGATCTTTATGGATGACTTTTCGGTCTTTGGAGCATCATTTGATGAATGTTTAAGGCATCACAGAAGCGATGTTGAGGTGCGAAGAATCTAACCTTGTGCTAAATTGGGAGAAGTGTCAGAAGGAATCGTCTTGGGGCATAAAATATCAAACCAAGGTATTGAGGTAGACAAAGCAAAGATTTTCGAAAATCTACCACCTCGATCAACAAAAGGAGTCAAGTTTCGCATGCTATAGAAGATTCATGGACTTTTCAAAGTCTCAAAACCCCTCTCCACATTGTTAATGGTAGCCTTCGACTTCAATAAAGAATGCTTATCCGCATTTCAAGCGCTCGAGAAGCACCTATAGTCATCTGCACCAAATTGGGAGCTCCCATTTGAACTTCGTATGCGATGCAGCGACTATGCGATTGGAGCGATACTTGACGGAGAATCGACAAGGTATTTAGATCCATTTACTATGCTAGTAAAACTCTAAATGACGCACAATTAAATTATGCAACCACGGAAAAGAACTACTAGCTATAGTATATGCGTTTGAGAAATTCAGCCATACTTGATTGGAAATAAAGTGATAGTATACAACGACCACTCTGCTATAAAGTACTTAATGACAAAGAAGGATGCAAAGTCTCGTCTCATTCGATGGGTCCTACTTCTACAAGAATTTGGCGTAGAGATTCGTGATAAGAAAGGCAGAGAATTCGATTGCGGACCACTTGTCGATTGGAGAACACGAATACGAGGATGTGCAAATAAATGATCACTTTCCGCATTTAACAACTGTTTGAGTAAGTATGAATTACGATTTACCTTGATTTTGTTAACTTTCTTGGCTAAAGTTCTACCCCGGGCTTGTCAAGACAAAGAAATGAAGAGGTTTTATTCGAGGTAAAACATTACTATTGGGAAGAACCAATGCTATACAAACAAGTCATCAGCGATGTGTACCAGAGGAAGAGATGCACTGGTTCACCGCCACACCTTAGCATGTGGTGGACACTTTGGGGCATCAAGCGGCAAAGGTATTGCAATGCGGATTCTATTGGCCAACTCTCTTCAGGCGCAGATGTGATAATTGTCAAAGAACAGGAACATCTCAAGGCGAAGCGAGATGCCTTCGCGGGATATTGGAAGTAGAACTATTCGATGTGTGGGAGTTGATTTCATGGGACCATTCCGCCATCTTTTGGATATCAATATATCCTTACGGCGATGAGACTACGTGTCCAAATGGGTAGAAGCGATGGCCACCAAAGAAAAGCGTGCAAAAATTTCTCGAAGAATATTTTCAGGTTCGCACACCAAGAGCTCTTATCGGTGATGAAGGGAGCCATTTACGCAATAGGCGGTGAAGTCATTGCTTTCCCGATATGGAGTTTACCATCTGCGTACCATCCTCAAGCTAATGGGCAGCGGAAGTGTCAAATAGAAGTGAAAAGCATATTGGAAAAGGCGTGAACGGCTCGAGGAAAGTCGATCAAATTAGATGACGCATTATGGGCATGGACATTCAAAACACCAATTGGTATGTCACCTTATAAATTAGTTTTTGGTAAAGCAGAGTTGGAACACGAGCATATTGGGCAATGAAGAAGTTGAACATGGATACCACGGGACAAAGGAGGCTACTACGGTGAGCGAATTGGATGAATTCACACAATGCCATGAGAATGCAAAGATCTACAAGGAACGAACGAAAGCATGGCACGATAAGAATTTGATACCAAAAGATTTTCAAGAAGGACAACAAGTGCTTATTCAACTCGAGGTTGAGATTGTTTCGAGCAAATTAAAATCACGTTGACGGACCATACACGATGGTAAGAGTATTCCCATACCGAGCAATTGAAATAAAAGGAGAGAGGAGCGCCAAAGTAAGCGGACAGAGGTTAAAACCCTACCTAATCGATGAAATGGAATACATGAACTTGGTAACTTCTCAATCCTCGAAAGAATAAGAACGCGTGCGTCGGTAAAAGTTGTTGGGAGGCAACCCAGCGTTTTCAATTATGTTATTTTAATTTCTGCTTTAAGTTTATTTTATTTTTGTCTCGAGTCTTGTGTTTTGTGATGTGATTGAGTACATGGAAATAAATCAAGAAGCGAGATTTCAATCGAAATTACCATGGATGAAGATGAGAATATGTACGAGATGAGTACAAGGGCGAAGAAACAAGACAACAAATCTGAGTGCCTTGTTCAACCAATAGTCGATCATTATCCACCGCCACCACCACCATTTTAGCCAAAGTTTGTTTCTTTTCTGTCTTTGAGTCTACACACATTGGGGGCAATGTGTGATTTAAGTTTGGGGTGTGTTTTTGTGTTTTAGTTTTGTGTTTTTGTGTTTAGTTTTATTTGTGTGTCATGTTATGTTTTATTTAAGTCTTTTTATTTGTTTCATGTTTATTTTGAGTCACCAAAAATTTTTCTTTTTTTTAAGTCATAATTGCCTGTCACAAAGATCATGTATACGTAGTTGCTAGAAACACCTAGTGAAGTAAGGTGGAATAATGTAAAGGAATGGGCGACTATCTAAACACTTAGGTTAGAGATGCCAAAACTCATGAGAATCTGTCTATTTGAGTCTCTTGCTTGAGTTATGTATGCTAAATGATAAATGCTTGTGTGTTATGATGCTTGCTATTTGAGGCGAAATAGTTAGGATATGCATGTTAGGGAGATGACTCAGGCATTTCTTTGATAGCCAATTCTTACCATTCTTTTCTATCCCGTACTTTAAAAATATCCCTAGTCAGCCTCATTGAGCCTAAATTTGAAACTTCTTCTTTGACACCCCATATTCCCACAAAATTGTGCCATAAGTGAAAATATGAAATAGTGGAGTACATTGTGTTAAAAAGAAGAAACAAAAAGAGTGAACAAGTTTGAGGCACCACAATGGAAAAGTAATAAGAAAGAGGCAAAAGCCTAAGTTTGCCTATTTGTATAATACACTTCACTCTCCCAAAACAAAAGAGGGGAATGATAGAATTGAAGTGAAGGAAAGAATCAAAAGAAAAAGGGAAAAATTGAAAAGCCAAAGAGCTTCTGGTACAGAAAAATGAGCCTAAATGCCTATCTTTACCAACCCCTACCTAAGCTACATTACAACCCCAAAGTCCTGAAGATCTCTTCTATGTTTATCCAGTATTAGTGGATGATAGCAAGTCAGCATGCCATAGGAATTTTTTTATTTTTATTCATACTTGAGTACTATGACTTCCATTTAAGCATGATAAGTATGAGTTTGCGAAATATCTAGCTCAATGTGTTGAAATTCCATGCTATATGTTCTGCGTATTATTCTGCTAACCTTCATGTTTTTCTAGTTAACATTCATTAAGCAAAAGTTATCAATGGCAGGGTGTCTGTTTATTTTCTTTGTTGATTTTCTTATTTATTGAGTCTGTAATTTTTTTGTATTTCTTTCTATCTTTGCTCGAGCAAAGGTTAAGTTGTATTTGATCGGTGTATTTTATATACACCTTTTGAGTCGATCTAGTTAGTCTTTTGTCGTTTTGTACATACAAAGTGTCGTATTAGGATAGATTTTCTTTCTTTTGAGTCAAAGTGGCTAAAGTGGCCAAATGGCGGAAAAGGAGCGAAAAGAGGAAAAAGAGAGAAAGCGGAGAAAGTGGCAACGAGGCTGAAATCGGACTGCGCATGGCCTCCTGATCGGAAGCGCTATTATTGAGAAGATGCGCGACGCCTAAACATCCGAGAAGCCACGGAGTTGCATGCGAAGCAGATATCAGGGCCGCGGCGCCAAAACACCCGAAGTATTGCAGAACTTTAGGCGACGCGGAAAAATTAGGTCTTTTGACGGATTTTTGGGCCAGGCCTGCAGGAAAAAGAGGGGAGACGTTTTAAACCTATAAAAGGAGAACCCTAGGCAATTTTCAAGAGTTCCCTTTCTTGCCAAACACAAGGTTTTCTTGCCTAGGAGATTGGAGACCCAAACATTAGTAATTTCTTTTCTTTTTCTTTTCTTTAATTCAGTTTTGCATGATGAACTTTGAATTAGTTCTTGTCATATTCATGGCTAGGAACTAATTCTCTTATAAGGCTTTATGTTGAATTCTTGAACCTTATGTTATCAAGTAATGCATGCTTATGGTTATTATTCTTATTGAGAGATCTATCCAATAATTGAGTTGAATTCTTGGTAGCTAATTGACAACTAGTTATCACTATATGCTTTCTAATCAGTTACGAAAGGAGGATTGTGAATATCGTAAGTTGGGTAGACGGTCTTGAATTGGGGATGAAAATACCTCAATTAGATTTGTAGCGTTGAGAGGCTTAACCCTAATTTTGCGCGTTGTACTAGGTTTTTGTGCTTAATCCTCCTATAGAGTTACCCTTATCGTGAAAGTTAGGTAAGGAACAATCTGGGGTTGAGTGTTTATATAACCCTAACGGGAGTATAAAGCGATTTAAAAAACCGCTTTCTCCAAAAGAAGAACACCATAAGTAATGCATTAGTAAGTAACATAAGCGGATAGTAAGGATACATAGAAGCCCTATTCTCATCACATCTGAATTAAATCTTTATAATTCATTAGCTTTTATAATTCTTAGTCATAAACAACCAATCACTCATTAATTCACCAAATAGATACTAGAAAATAGACAATTGGTACTTGAACCCTAATCCCAGAGGACGATATTCGGTCTTATCTAAGACTATACTACTTGATACGATAACGTGCACTTGCGTTTAAAAGTGTGTGCATATATCGCGCATCATGAACCCAGGCAGCTGATGCAATTAGATTGTTTCTCTCAGATCTCCATGTAAAAATGCATTCTTCACATCAATCTGATGGATCGGCCAGTGTTTGCCCATGGCAATGCTCAAAACTGACGAATGGTAGCCGATTTGATAACAAGGCTGAAGATCTCACCACAATCAATGCCCTCCTGCTGATTTGTGCCATTATCCACAAGTCGTGCCTTATATCTCTCAAGATCTTCACTGTCTCTGAATTTGTGACGAAATAGTCACAGACAAAGAATCACATTCACCCCCTCAGGTCTAGGTACTAGATCTCATGTGTGTTGTTTAGTTAAAGCATTGAATTTATCAGACATAGCCGCATTCCAATTAGGATCTTGTTTAGCCAATATAGGGTTCTTGGGAATTGGAGAAATGATTTGGACAGACAAGTTAAATTGGACTTTGGGTTTGAAGATTTCATGTTTGGCACGAGTTTCCATTTGGTGAGTGGAGACAGTGGGAGGCTGTGTCGGCTGAGTAGGAAGAGCCGAGACTGAGGGATTGGTTGGATATGGAGAAGGAGGAGGTGACGCCGTCGGAGGCACCGCGGCGCCGTGATCAAGGGTTGCGGAGCTGGAGGAAATCTGCTCGTAGGAGTTTTGGCGTCGTGGCGCCAAATCACAGGGCCGCGACGTTGTCGATGGTAATTCAGAACTCTGCTCGCAGGAGTTTTGGCGTCGTGGCGCTGATGCTGAAGAAGAACTACTGGGAAAAGAGGTGATTTTATGGCAGTGCTATGATCTAGCTGACTGAGAATGATGGGAGAGATGGCAGGCTCGTCAGAAAAGAGTAATGCGGTTTCTGGAAGTTTTTAAGATTCGAAAAGGGGAATGTGGTCTTGTCGAATGTGACGTGACGAGAGATGTAGATCTGACGAGTTGACAAGTCATAACATAGATAGCCCCTATGGTTTTGCAGGAAGCCTAGGTAGACACATGGAGTTGACCGAGGAGCTAGTTTGTGAGGGGCAGTAGAGGTAAGATTAGGATAGCATAGACAACCGAATATCCGAAATTGCTCATAAGATGGGACTCTATGATAGAGAATTTCGGTAGGGGTCATATTGTGAAGGGTGCTAGTTGGGAGAATATTGAGAATGTATTCTGACATTTTAACAGCATAGATCCAGAAGGACGGAGGTAGGGAGACATGAATCAATAGAGTGCAGATCATATTGTTAATGATGCGGATGATTCTTTCAGCTTTACGAGGGGAGGTGTGGGGGCAGGAGAAGTGAAAGACCATGCCATTATTAGAACAAAAACAGTGAAACATAGAGTTGTTAAATTCACGACCATTATCGCACTAAAAAGATTTTATACCTTTTTCAAACTGTGTTTGAATGAATGTTCGAAACTCAAGAAATTTGACAAACACTTCCGATTTAAATTTGAGAGGATACAACCAAACAAAGTGAGAAAAAACATCTAGGAAGATAAGATAGTATTTATGACCGAGAGAACTAGCAACAAGTGATATCCATAAATCGGCATGTATAATATCAAAAGGTACAAAAGTAACACTAGTATATGATTTAAACGGAAGACGAGTATGTTTGTCTAAAGAACAAGAAACACAGTTTTGGGCAAGCTTCCCATTACAAGTAATGAAATTATTGCCTCTAAGAAAATTAAAAACCGGGGCTCCTGGATGACCAAGCCTATTATGCCAGGTGGAAGAAGAAATAACCGCTAGAGAGACGGGAGAGCAAGATCTGGTAGCGGAGGTGGGAGTGAATGGATAAAGATCCCTCGTGCTATTGCATCTCGTAATAGGTGTCCCCATATGAAGATCCTTCACAGTGAAACCAAAAGGGTCAAAATCAACCGAGATAAAATTATTACGAGTAAATTTGCGGATATAGATTAGGTTCTTAACTATATGTGGGACATATAGGGTATTCTTAGGGGGAATGAATGAGGAGGTGGTGTGTAGGATGTACCATAGCCCTTTACTGGAATGTGGTGGCCACTACCAACGATAATAAATTAAAGATGCTTTAAACTAAACAGTTTGAGAATATTACCTGCAGACGGAGTGAGGTGAGATATGGAGCCGGAGTCCATGTACCAATTATTGTCAGGCTGTTTCAGATTGAGGCTGCTGAAAGCCTGACCAAACTCAGAGGGTGTCATGTCGGAAGTGGGTTGCTGGAACTGTCCTTGCATGAAGTGGGCTTGTGGCGGGTATTGGGTTGGCCGAGTGGCTGGAGCTGGGCCCAACAACCCGTGTTGAAAATAAGGGTTGCTGATACGGGAAAGGGGCCGGTGCCGCGGCTCTGTATTGAGGCGCCACGGCGCTGTACTGATACTGCGGAGGCGCCGTGGCCCAGTTATTCTGCGGACCCTGCTATTGCTACTGCTGCAGGTTCTCGGACATTAGTTGACTCTAGACGAAAGCAAAATTATTAGAGTAATGTTGTCGGACAGAACAGAGGACAGAAGCAACATGTTTCTTATTTTGACACACGAAACAAGAACTAGGAAGGGAACAGTAGTCTTTGGCTTGGTCGAAAGAAAAAAAAAAGAAGAAAATAAGAAAGGGTCCTCTGACACGTTTGTCTAACAAAAAGGACAACAACTTTTGTTTGGTTTGAGAAAAGAAGAAAGAATTGGAAAAAAAATTATTGTGCAGTTGGACAAGATTGGTCGAACAGAGGACACACTTTTCTGTTGAAGAAATCGAGGAAGGAAAAAAATAGGGTTTAGGTTTTAGCTTCCGATATCATATAAGATATATTAATCTCTCTTAGGGAGTCTTCTCATTAATATCAAAGTATATATAGTGTACAATATTCATCTCTTATACAATAGAAATCCTAGTCTTATCATAATTATATTTACATAATATATGAAAATATTCTCGATAGAAACACAATTAGTACTACTATATACATGTTTACAGCCATTAATGCTTAGAAAGTCACTTCGATAGTAAGATTCTACTTGTGATATTACAACTTTGAATGGTAATATTTTGACTACTACACATGCTGGTGAAATTTAAAGAGAAAAAACTTGCCTACTACAGTGCTATTAGATGATCACACCGTCTTGATATGGGCATAGCTACTTTTGGTGTCGCGAGTTCAATTGAATTTCCTTCATCATAAAATTATTATCTTAAAATAATTCATCATAAAATTATTATCTTAAAATAATTGTGCAACACAAAAAGAGTAAAATAAAATATTTTGTACATAAATATAAATATATTGAATACCCTTGACATAGATTCATATTGTAAAGGAAAAATGGTCAAATTTGTCCTCTAACTATGTTTTATAGAACAACTTATCCTCCGTTAAACTTTGGAATCAAATATACCCTCACTGTTTGCAAACTTGTTAAATTTTCCCTCAGTTTGACGGAAATATGTGTTGCACGCCACGTCAGATACACGTGGAGGACAATCAAACACATGACATGTGGAACCCACACCAAACCTCACCCCACTTCTTCTACTCCCTCCGTTCTCCGTCTCCCGTTGCTCCGGCGAGGAGCTCCAGCTCCGGTGAACCGGAGCAGCCAACAGCTGACCCCCCACCAAGAAACAACCCACTCTGCATTTCCCTCTCCCTTCTCCCTCTCTCGCACTTTTATTTTCACTAACCAAACAACCTCGCCACAATCACTGCGACGCCGGACCACCAACTCTGTCACACCCACCAACGACAAGCTTCACACCATCACTGCACTACTGGTCTACTGCTCACCGTCACCATAGCGAACAACCAGAGCCACCGTCACTGTTCTCGACGGAAAACACTGTCACCGCCCTGCCAAGATACGAGTCGGGTCTTTCTCAATGCCATAATTGAGCATAGTGTGAAAGAAAATCAAGCAATCATCACAGCGCATTTACAACATCATCAGCAGCACAAAGTGAAAGAGGAAGATCAAGAAGAGTATAAGGGTCTGTTTTGATGAAGTTCTTTCAAAATGTTTTCTTTTATTCCCTTTTTGTTTATTCAAAGTGTTGTTGGTTTTTTGGTCATCAGTGGTGCTGACAGAGCAATCATCCTTTACATAAAATTCCAATTTCTTCGATGCCTCATTCTTCAGAGCTGAACTGTAATGGGTTTTCGGACGATGGGATGGTGGTGGTGAAGCAGTGGGTTGTGGTCGATCGGAGAAGAGGAAGAGGTTAGTTGGTGGTCGTGGTTGGCGGGGACGATGGTGGTTGGTGGTTTCACAGTGAAGTAGTGGTGTACCAGTGGTGGTCCTTCATGTGGATCCGATGTGGCGTCCACGTGGATCTGACGTGGCGGCTAACACACCTTTCCGTTCAATTGAGGGAAAATTTAACAAGTTTGCAAACGATGAGGGTATATTTAATCCCAAATTTTAACGGACGATAAAGTTATTCCATAAAATATAGTTAGAGGGCAAATTTGACCCTTTTCTCTATTGTAAATGTGACAATTTTTTTTTACTTTTTTATATCCCCTTACCAAATTACTGATCTTGATCTGCAGCCACCTATATTTTTGTTACAATCCAACATTATAGGATGAATGTATAGGAAGCAACGAACACTTGTGTTATAGTCCAAAAACAGGCCCTAGAAGAACTCTCAGCCCTTTGAACATTTCTACAACACACAAACATTTGCAAGCACACAAATCAAAGATCTATCTCCACACAGATCTCTCTCTTTTTATCTTGTTTTTTCTAAAACTTTGCTTCCTTTTTTCATTTGTTTCTAAAGCTTCATTGTTCGCCAGTTATCCAAAATGGTATGTTCTGTTTCTTTTTCAATTTTCTGTTCTTTCTTTTGTTCTATCATCATGCATGGACAGTTTGAGTCGCATTTTTTAAACATAAATAGAACGGGAAATGTTCTAACATACATGATATGATCAGTATTCTCATTTTTACTTAGATAGATCAGTAAAGAAGGAGGAGGTTAGGTGCTATGTGTCCTGTTATATTAATTAGCGTGTAAATTATTTTTTTGTGTAATTTACAGAGGTATTATAAGAATTACTTGTGTCATATTCCAATGAAGTAAAGGATATAAATACATGTACACTAGGGTTCTAACTATGGAAAGAACACAAAAGGAAATCCTCTAATTATGCTATGGATCCCTAACTATATGCTATTATGTACATTACATCAAATGGAGACCATGTTCATTTCGTAACACTTTGCAACATATAAGCTACAATCTATTCAAAAAAGTTTATGCTTAATATTTGTCTCAAAATTCCCAAACCAATTCTCTCGAAATAAAAGTATATATATATGGTTAGATTAATGAAGCTTTAATTTGTCGATTGTTTTTTGTTTGCATACAATTGTGAATATTTGGATAGGCGAATTCGGCATCAGGGATAGCCGTGAGTGATGAGTGCAAGCTGAAATTCATGGAGTTGAAATCAAAAAGGAACCACAGATACATAGTGTTCAAGATTGATGATCAGCAAGTTGTTGTTGAGAAGGTTGGTGGACATGCAGAGACTCATGAGGATTTAGCTAACAGCTTGCCTCCCAATGAATGCCGCTATGCTGTTTTTGACTATGATTTCACTACTAATGAAAATGTCCAGAAGAGCAAGATCTTCTTCATTGCTTGGTACATTGTTTTTGTGCTACTATTGTTCTTTTTTACTAATTAATGTCATGATGAATCACCAACATCTTTCCAAAAACTTATGTTCAGATTAGTATGCTTGTAAAAGAGTGTTGCATATGCATGTACTTTCTCATAGAATGCTGCATTATATTTCACGAATCTTTACGTGACCTATTACATCTCCAAAAGGTGAAAGTTATTGCTTTTAGTTATCAAATTATGAAAGGTGTATCATTTTGAGCCACATTTCATGTGACTTTGACAAAATTATTGGGATGTAGGTCACCGGAAACAGCAAGGGTAAGAAGTAAGATGCTGTATGCAAGCTCCAAAGACAGATTCAGGAGGGAGTTTGATGGTGTCCAGGTCGAGTTGCAGGCTACTGATCCAAGTGAAATGAGCTTGGATACCTTCATTGGTCGAGCTCTCTGAATTGTGTCTACACTGTTGGGGCCTTTTATTCAATCACTAGTAAAATCATATATTATAGGCCCTTTTCTCAATGTGGTTTTGAGGAATTTTTGCTCATTTACGCTTTCTTGTCTAAGACGTTCAGTTTATATGTCTTTTAAGATTTTTGTTTGTACACTATAGATATGATCATGTGTGACAATGTGATGGAATCCTATTTTCTAATTATATTAAAGTTCAATTCTTGTTCATGTTGTTGTCTTTCCTTTTCCCTCTTCATTTTTCTGTGTAGATTCTGCTAACTCTCAAATGTTTTGTATTCTGTAAATGAAATCCAGTACATGATTTCCTCCAATTATCCCCACTTTTAACATTGATTCTGCTTTGAAGTTCTGAAGTAGCTGAGATTAGAAGATCAGAAGCCATTTTATATTTTCAAGAAAATGGTGTAAAATCCAGGATTTCAATAACCTAAATTCATTTTACTAAACCAAGTTCACGTTATTTAGGTAATCCATATCACAAGAAAATTTCTTCTTTGATTATGTAAATAACTGGAAACCTGGGAGGAGAGTGTTAGTGTGAACCATTTTGAAATTCCACTCAACTTATTATCTGATCTGTATTGCAGAAGGAGATAGAGCATTTATATACAGATCAAGAATCAAAACATATGATTGTTATATCAAAGTTAAAGCTAGCTTGTTAATTTTTTAGGAAATCTCCAAAAAAGCTTGATACCGCAAGTTTTCTCAACTTCACTTATCATAAAACTTGGATTAGGAGGGAGGGAGCTGAGGGAGAGGAGTGGCTCCTTAATCTCGGACCCCTTGGCTCTAGTTATTGGTCGGCAGAGGGTGCATGGGATGACCGGGATTAGTGGATTCCTTTTGTTTTATGCATGTCTTTAGTTTTGGATTTCCAAATCTATTTTGGCGGGTTTATCTTCTTTTGGGCGAGCTGCGGAGCTAGTTTTTCTTCAAATTTATGTATTTATGAATGCTGGTGCACTAAGGGATGTTTCTTTTCCTATGCCAACACATCTGTTTCTCCAGAGTTTGCAATTTCTTATCGAATTAGGGGATTTTTCATAGCAAGATTGGTACTGTTCTAGATACTTCATAAATGGAAATGTGATAAATTGTTTTGTTTAATCCTTCAAGTCAATGAAAGTTGATTGCACAATATCAATGGAACAAATGGGCATTTCTATATAGATTGGCATTGGAGTAATAAAGAACGATAATTTTCTGCCATATATGTCTTGAGGAAAACTGATTTACAGTGCTACAGAAGTGTCTTCTTTTCTCACTTCTGAATTTAGGCAAGGTCTTCAACATTGAAAGAAAGATAGCTTAAGCAAATACTATATCCCTGATGTGGAAAAGTTTCAAATACTTTGAGTTTCTTCCCACAGTTCAACTTGCTTTGTGAGATTCTCTTTTCTCTCGATAAAATCTTGAAGATCCGCAGGGCTCCAGGGAGTGGGCATGGTGCAAGGCTCTGAAGATGAAACATTATTAACCATGGAATGTACCCTAAACTTCTTTCTTGGTCCTTTCGTTGAGCAAATCAATGTATCGGAGCATACTTCAACAGCTTCTCTAGGCACAGTGGGTCGATACTTCAAAAGCTTGGCGTATTCAGACAAGAGATGAAACATGTAGTCATAAATGTACTTCATTTGTAGCTCATCATGTACAAATTTGCTCCCTGCTTTTCCAATTTCTTGTGCCTGTTGAGAGTCAGATTATAAACAAATTAATGTAACAGAAGATTAGCATTGTCATATATTTAGAATGTCACCTTTTTTGCATTCTTATTGCCCCAGTCTACAGAAAACTTGATGGATTTGCATTTGTCATTCTCATTTATTGGCCAGTAATGGATTGTTGGCAGCAAACTCCTTGTGAAGAAATCATAGTAGTGGGGATTTATGAGCAGAGCCACAGAATCACAGGCTAAAATATACTTTTGACTCACTGACCATGCTAGCCCTTCAACATAAATCTTGTATCTGTCTCATCATGCCAATTCCAAGAGAAAATTGGTGCAACAGAACAATTCAGAGGCTTGAAGATATGAAAGATTCAGAAAAAAATGGCCTAGTTTAAATGCATTCTGAGATTGCTTGCATACCTATGAGTGCACTGACTGGCTAAATCTGAAGTTTTATAGCCTTGTCTGCGTTCAAGAGGCCATTGCTGAAAGGATCATATCAGCTTATCAAAAATAGCATGATTATGAAGTAATGTTCGAATTTTCAGCATTGTGAACCTAAAGTTTGCAACATAAGACTTGTCAACGTGGGACCAGAAGGTCACGGGTTCAAGTCATGGAAACAACCTTTTGCTAAAATGCAAATGTAAGACTTCGTAAAATAGATCCAATGTGGTCAGGCCCTTCCCTGGACCCCGCACTTAGCTAGAGCTTTGTGCACGGGCAAACCCTTTTATAGCCAGCCGAGAGTTTGCATCTACTAAAGGAATTCCAAAGCACGTAACTGTGAAAAAACTGAGGCACAGGTTGAAACTTACCAATCCATATATTCGAGCGTTCCAGTCCTGCTTTTTAGAGACATTACACTTCAGAAGGTCACGTCTTGCTTCGCCTAACAATGCATTCCCTCTCCAGTATGCATAAGGCTCCCTTTCTGTCCACTTAGTCATCTCATTGCTTTGCTGCAAATCCTTTTTCAAGGTTTCCCATGGCCATATGTTGAGTTCTGGCCTGCACTAGTACCAAAACAAACCAATTCTGATACAAATCAACAGATATAAATTCAACTTAACATTGGCTTTGTAACTTGAAAAGATAAGAATGTTTACCAACCCCAAAAGGACCAATCAGGGAAAACAATGTCAAAACTCGACTCATTTCCACAGTAGTGAAACAATGGTGGTGGAATTGAGTCCTTTGATTTTTCATAATCACTTTTTTGTGTTACTGGTTGATCACCACATTCAAAAACGAAATCTAAATCCGGTAGCATGCCAGGGTAAAATCTAAGAAGTTGCAATATCCCCCACAACGTGACCATGTCCCTTTTTTGGAAAGTTGGTTTATACTTCTCAAAATACACTCTTCCATCTAATATGACTATTCTAAAATGGGCTACCTCTCGAGCTCTTTCTACCATTTCTCGCGTTATCCCTGTGTCCTTCCATAGCCTTAAATCTTCGTGAATCCATCGGAAGTATTCAGGGCATGACTCAGATGATGAACTGAATTCAGGCTTGTTTAGTATAGTTCGCGGACACTTTATTGAGCAAGAAACTTCAGGGAAATGATCAACTTTATTACTCTTGTGCAAGGATCCTGTATTGACAGACTGAAAACACACGTTGCTATACATGAGAAAAAGACCAATATCACTGAATTTTATCCACTATAATAGAAACTTCACAGAATTACCCTGTCTAATGTGACTGAACTGAAAGTATATGTATATTCTAGAGACAATCTGTATTAGGACAAATGTACTTTATACACATTCGTATTGATATTAAATAATGTTGACTATTATTATGGCATTTGCATTTGTTGAATTATTAATTGATTGTCTATAATATTCTATAAATGCATCCCTAGAGGTTACGTGGTTATTAATGGAGTGAGAATTAATATCATAGCGTGACGCTCTTAAACTACCTCGACTAATGATCATCAAGATTGGGATATTGATGATATGTTAAATGTCGACATGTGATCTGCATCATATCCTTCGGGGATGTAGTATGTCTCACTTGCTACGAGTTATGACAACTCGTGATGGACACATGGATACTTGTTGAAGTATTGGTATACCCTGATATGCTATTTGTTTTATATGTCTTTAGTGTATTCAGTGTGTGGGAGATAGAAGTCCTTAGACTTGAGGTCGATATCACCTTATTTACGGAGCAATGTGCTTTGATCCTGTCCTAAGCTCAAGTGCCTCATAGATTGAGACGGGGCTTGTTTTGGGTACATTGCGAAGTAGATTAAAGGTGGTAGTTGAGCCAAGAATAGGATTCATTCCACAAATGCATCTTCGAGAGAGCACTCGGGTTCTCATAAGACATTAGGTTGACTAAGTCGTTGGCCAACGCAATGGACATGTCTTCGATATGGTCCTGTTGTCAACTAATGTAGATGAGATAGATTGATCAAGCCATTTGGATAGACACTTGACGAATCCTAAGTTTGGTTGGGTGTGTCATGAATGAAAGGATTTTATCTTCCCACATAGAGGTTCGGTTCACATATTTTGTGTAGCTAAACTTTACATATTGAGGTTCGTCTTCCGGCGCAGTCTAGGAGTTCCTTGAAGATCCTAATATAATTGGTGTCAATATGTAGAGGCCTGAAGGGTAAACACAAGTCAAATATTCCGTTGATTGAAGGATGTAATTAGGAAGAGATTATATAAATGTTCGGTTGATAACCGGGACATTAAAAATGGAAGAAAGTGGCAGGCGTGGGCGCGCATGCGCGTGGAAGGGCCGCGGCGCCACTTACCAAGGGCCGCGGCTCTGAGGCGCGTCCAGGGGTCCAAATGACTGTTTTACCCCTGGCTGGTTCTCCCTCTCAACTACAAATAGAGGTGCTTCTCATTCCATTGGAAATACTTGAAACCTAAGAGGGGTTAATCTCTGAAGAAATTCCTAGCATTTCTAAAGTTAGAAAATTACATCAAAGTTCTTGAGAACTTTCAAATCAAGGGATCTTTGAGTGTGCACCCCGGACTACACAAAGCTTGAAGATTTTAACTGTTTGGCTGATTTGCTTCATAATGTAAGTCTTCTTTCGAAGTATTACATTAACTTTGTGTTTTACTTTGCATTACATTATCATACTACAGTATTACCGTTGTTGGGTTTGAAACATAAATTTTCAAATTCCGCAGCGTGTACGAACCCGACGACGAAAGCCTGCATGAACTATGTGTGAATTATTCAGAATATACAAATCACCGGAATATCAAATTTCTGCGTCGAGTTATGGCACATCATTTTAAAAAAAAAAACGTTAGATTGGCTGAGCAAGCAGGTACTTACTATATCCATCCATTGAATTGTTAGTGCTAAAATGGAGAGTAGAATGAGACAGAATCCAATAGTGTTCTTAAGCCAAGAAGTTCTGCGCTGCATTTCAATCATTCCAAATGTTTTTTTATGCAAAGCTGAAATCTATATGAAATTTGCTGTATTTCATAAGGTGTGTATTATTGATTTCAGACTAGAAATACCAAATGATATTTCAAGTCTTAATCACACAATTAAAGAACAGCTAAATCTTTTTCACTAGTGAAAGAGACTGAAAGTTGCATTAATGATGTAGAACTTTTATCTTCTTCAAGCCCTTTCTTATTGTTTGTTACTTGTAACCTCTTGAGAAATCTTGGCATTTGAAGCCATGTGGTGAATCTTGATTTCTTTTAAATATGAGGGTATTGTTTGTGCTCCATAAGAAGAGCAACATTTGGTGGAAAATAAATGGCTCCGGTAAATTTTATTTTATGATCAGTAAAACGTAAGGATATATTTTCTTAATTGTGGGTATGGTTTTAAGAATAAATATTTCATACTTCCGTAACTCTAGTCTCTAGATCTATTTGAAATATATTTCCAAAGGTCTGCAATGGGACAGTTTGCTTATCAAGATGTCAATACCGTGACACATAAGTTTAAATCCTAATATATTAGCCTGTTTTACTAGTATTTAGTTAGACCTTTTCTAATCCACTGTAAATATGTATTTCAACATCTTAAAATGATGTTGGCCTGAGAAGAATGTGGTCAATGAGATTTCATGTAAGAGATTGATACCTATTAATTATTGTTATATTTTGGGTTAAAGAGATTGATGATATAATTATATGAAATAAATCTAAGGAAAGAGGTTGAAGAAGCTCTACATAACAATACATTAAATTAGTTTTCTAAATACAAGTACAATATACATTTTCTAAGTTGCATACATAAACTAAAAGGTCCTTATTGCTTGTTGTTTAATGTTGCTCCAATATTCATTCTCCCATGCCTCCACTTGTTGTGTGGCCTTTATTTTTTGCTCAACAAAAGGTTTAAGATCTTGAGGTTCATAAGGTGGAGCAAGTGTGCATGGATTTGTATAACTTGGTGATTTCTCTAACCCTTCTTCCATAAACTTTCTCCATATACCTTCTGAATTGCATGCCAATGATTCTGAACATATTTCAACTGCCTCTGCTGGAACTTTTGGTTCAAATTTTAGCAGCTTTGCATATTCATTCAGCAAATGGAATATGTAATCAAATATATATTCCATCTTCATATCCTCGTGAATGAAATTACTTCCTGCCTTCCCGATGGCCTCTGCCTGCAATGAGTTTAAATAATTTTATGGACTGACCATCTAAAAGATATATACCTACAAAAAAGTAACACTAATTCTGCTCAAATTAAAGCATTATTTGGATGACAATAATAAGTGAAATTAGTAGTCTAAAAATAATATTAATTTTAGGGATAATTATCTTTTTAGACCGCCCTAAAAAATAATAGCCGACAAATGTATATCTTTAAATATATAATATATATAATCAGTGTATATATTTTACCTAGCGTCCATAATTAATTTCGACTGATGGGCCAAAAATAAAAATAAAACTTATAATATTATACAGTTAACTTGTTATAACATGTTAAAATACTGTAACACCGTTAATTTTACCTTGCTAGTGTAATTGTTGCCCCATTGAACAGCAAACTTGAGGGACCTACATTTATCATTATCCCGAATGGGCCAATAATGTTGCTGAGGAATCATCCCTCTCATGAAGAAATCATGGTAACGAGATTTTACGTATAATGTTGGAGAATCGCAGGCCAAAATGTATTTTTCACTCACTGACCATGCCCATCCTTCCACATATATTTTATATCTGCAATCAACCCAACAAAATTTTCAACTTCCAATCCACACCTCAAAGTTTCTTTTTTGTTTTGTTTTGAAGGTGCTGAGACTATGGTCATACCTATGGGTGCATTGATTTGCAAGATCTGATTCCTTGTAACCTTTTTTGGATTGATCAACCCAGTCCTAAGGATTTGTCATTAAGCAATAAACTGTGTTAGCACTTTGTAATCAGCAGTCAATTAGTAAAAATACAGTTTCTTGGCAAAACCATATGATAGATTATGAATCAATAGTAATTAAACTGATTTAAGATATCTTATTTTATTTTCATATAAAAAACAAAAAAGAAAGAGGGAAAATCAATAGTATTTGATACGATTGTGTTTATTTTTTTTATATAATTTGTTTAGTTAAAAAAACTAATTAAAAAATCTTCTTTATTATAACTACATATAACATATCAAATAAAAAAAATTAAATATTTTAATAGGATTTCTCATGGGCCAATTTGGGCTAAGTACTCAAGCCAACTTTTACATGAGTTGAATCTAGATGAGTCAAGATTTGTTGGTTAATAAATAGGTGAATTAAACTTAGATGAATTAAGCGGGTCATATTTTTATTGGCTAATTTTTTCAACCCTAGTTATCATAATGCAAATTTGGAGAAAACAATGGCAGTACAAACCTGGACATATAAGAGAGTATCAAAGTTCTGTTTGTCTGTAACATTACACTTCATGAAATCTTTTCTTATGGGAGAAACATGAGGATTTCCCTTCCAATAAGCAAAGGGTACCCTATCCTTCCATTTGGTTCTTTTGTTACCTTCTTTTATGTCCTTAATCACACTTCTCCACGGCCTTATATTTGTCTCAGCCCTACAAAATTAAAATAACAAAAAAAATAATCATCTTCTAAGTCTTCGTGTCTAATTTTCAATTATTATTCGAAATTGAAAATTTTCTTGACAGGATATACACGCAATGCATAGAAGTCGACATTTTCTTGTATGAGTTTTATACTCAAAGTGATTGATATTTGACCAAGCATATTATATTATGCCACATGCATTATCAAAATCATAAAATATTGTAAGACTTGAACCAGTAATCACGTCAATGACTATACTATTGTGTCTTGTTTCTGTAACAAGAACATAACGATTTCATGAAATCTGGGTATTGGGTTATGCAAAATTGGCCTTTCCCATGGTAATAAGGTTTTATATAATTGAGTTATTTTACAACATCTTCGGAAATCACAATGTAAGTCAAGAGGTAGATCAGACATCGACTCACCTCCACCTTGGTAGGTAGAGCGGAGGTTTTCGGAGGAATATAATTGTTTGACTATTAAACAAAGGGAAAACATAATCGTTTCCAAAAAGAAAAGAAAAAGAAAGAGAAACATTTTAAGAGGTTGCCTGTGTAAATTCCTGAACAATACATTCGAATAAAAAAGAAAATAGAAGAGTAAAATTTTAAAAGGTGAAAATTATCAGAAGTCTAGTTCCCAAAGATTTATGAAATAATTATATGTTGGTAACAAGTAAAGGACATTGTGTCCCATAATATTTGTCATTTTAGATAACAAAAGATGCATTGATTTCTTTCTAATTCCACCCTACTCCAAGAAGGTACCATATTCATTTAATTAAGATGTAATAGTAATCAAATTAAATGGTCAAAACTTTAAACTACTGAGAACTAAAAAGGACCATTAGCAAAATAGTTTAGGGTTAACGAATGTTACCAGCCCCAAAATGACCAATCTGGGAAGACAATATCCAAACTATGCCAATCTGAACAGTAGCGGAACAATGGCGGTGGGCCGGAATTAGGTTGCTGGTAGTCTTTTGATCGGACGACCGGCCGGTCATTGGTATCAAACATGATCTCCAAATTAGGTAATTTCCCAGGATACCACCTTAGAAGCTGTACAATTCCATACATAGTGTACAAAGGTCTAGTCTGAATAAATTTCTTATTATATTTCTCAACATAAATTTTCCCGTCCAATATAATTAATCTGAAATGTGCATGTCTTTTGCCTTTCTCCAACATTTCCCTGGTGATTCCTGTATCCTTCCAAGGCTTTAAATCTTCATGAATCCATCTAAAATACTCAGGACATGTTGAGTTATTAGGGTTTAAGGGTTTATAGGAAGTAGGATAGTTTCTTGGGCATGTATTGGACTGATTCCATGCAGCACAATCCAAAGGGTATTCAAGAATTTGGGGCTGAAGGGTTGGCCCTGCTACTCTTTTATTGGAATGACTAGTGTATTTTGCCTGCATAATTTAAGTAAATATTAATTTAACAAATTAACTCATTGGGAATTTTAAATCAGCTTTTGTTTATGCAATACTTAAAGAAGCATCAAAAGACAGAAATAAAAAGAACCGCCATGCATTTATTTCCATAAACAAATACAACATTTACCTGGGAATAAAGTAGCATCAAAACAAAACTGATGTGGGGTGGAGTGGTACAAGATATCTGTACACTCCTAAGCTTAATTCATAGATCAATCTATCATTTTTGTAAGGGGTGGAACTAACATTTTGAGTTTATCGAGTTCTAGATTGTACATTCTAAAAAATAGCTTACTGAATTCTTGATAATTATATACACATATTAAGTAAATTTTTAAATATAAATACAAGATCTTGAGCCAAAGTTACTAAGTGTCCGTTTGGTTGGGCTTTTGGAAAGATCAAAAGTACTTTTTTTTAACAAAAGTGATTTTGGCCTTTTTTTTGGAGTGTTTGGTTGAAAGAGTAAAAATGTTTTTGTCAAAAGCAAAAGCTATTTTACCTCTACTTTCAAAAGTCCAAATTTTGAGCTTTTGGAAGTAGAGGCAAAATGACTCATGCATTTTGTGATTTTTATAAATTTCCGGTACAAATGTTTATCTTTTGAAGAAAGGTCTTTCAATATCAAACTCATCTATTTTTCAAAAAACAAGTATACCTGACTGATAACAGTAGCTATTTGATTACATATCCGTTTAACGTAATTTACATTTATGCATTAAAATGACATTAAGGCACACATATAAAGTAGAGCAAGTATTAAGTAAAATGGTCAAAGGTAAGCACAAGTTGATTCAAACTTCATTATTATTAGAAAAAGAAGGTAAGGAGAGTGGACCATGCCATGTTGACTTACAAGATCAAACCATCCGGCCAAGCACAGGAGAGAAACTGCGAGCAAAAAGAAGAAAAACAACAATGATGTTGTTAATGTTGCTGTAGTTCTCTTCTTCAGATATTTCCATTTTGCTGAATTCTTTTGGAAAGCTGGCCTTAGCCAGAATTCATTCATCAACTTCTTATTCTTCTCTTTCATGATTTCTACCACAACTTATATATTTTCTATAAACTTACCTATAAGACCTGCATAATTCAAGAAAATATCAGTTTTCACAATCCATAACATATAAAACGAGAGAAACGTAGTTCTCTTTTGTTGTGTTTCTTTTAGAGATGCAGGTTTTCACAAGAAGTGAGTATGTACATATAATATAAGTAACTTACCAAATTAATGGCTTCAAGAAGGAATCAAGAGAAATAATTAAAATGAATAAAGTATTAATCCTCTTGGTTACTTGTCACGTGTGTTATGGGGTTAATTTCTGAGTTGAAACTGACAATGGAGAAGCCTGGATTTTCTTATTCAAGTGTCGAAAACTGGTCTGTCTTCGCCTCTTGGCTCACACCCTTAAGCGGACGCGTTAACCTAGCGACGCATTGCAGGCTTATCATACAATCGCACTTCTATTTCGAAAGAAGCAATAACATGCCTTCACAAAAAAAAAAAAGTGTCGAAAATATAATATTACTACACATTTATGACCCGCAAATTTATGCTTTCTTTGCCGTTTAAGTTAATTAAGTCTTTAATTTCAAAGAAAATTCCACGCCAAACTACAAAGAAAATATGTGCATGCTAGCTATAGGTCAATTCTTGTCGATGTCTGACTAAGTCCAAGTTTTGGCTATGAACCTACCATTCTAAAGGAAAATTATGTAACTTCAGCCGAGTTTAATTGGTTTGGACTTTTCACAGAAAGAAAATAAAAAGATTGGACTAAACTGCTTTCAAATATTTTTCTTTAATTTAACTTTTTCTTCTTTAATTTTTTAACGGGTGATCATGTCTTAATCAATTTACGTGCAACTCGATTATTTTTTCGGGATATCTATTAACCTTCCAGTACTCCTATTGCTTAATTATACTACTACTAAAACTTGAGCAGATGGAAGATATAACTTAGTGGTTTAATCTATGCTAGGATCTAAACACTAATATCCCATAATTTTTACTCCTAGTTAGGCCTTAGCTTCCCCTATTGTGGGGCCTAAAGTACGATAACAGCTGTTACAGGGAGTAATTAATGTTGACAAATTTAGACGTTTTAGTTCCTTATTAGACAGTACATTTAGAAGTCCCATAATTATCAAACACGAGAGAAGTCAGCTTTGCACAAATCCAATGAATACATAACACATGTCTTAGTTAAAATACAATTTCACCTTAATTTACTAGTTAATCATGATAAATTAATAGTATGATTTAACGTAAACATCATGCGCGAATAAATTTTACTGCATTCTGGGCGGGTCTGACCCCGGGGATCAATTGATAGGAAACAGACCTTCTTCAAATTACAAAGAACTCACTATCCAACTTAATAAAGTTATGTATAACTGATCAATTGATGCCCATGAATATCTTGTGTTAATAAAGTTATGTATAACTGATCATGTATGTAGTGAAGGTGACTATAAACATGATTTCAAACTAAATGATTGAATGAAAATGCAGAATATGCCCCCTCCCTTCAGAACAAGCAAAATAATTGTGAACCAAAAGTAAGTTTCATGCAGTATATTAATGTTGTGAAAGCTAGCTACTCCTATCCAGGGTCATCTCAAACATTTTGAGAGACTTGTTCTAATTTGTAAAAGTGAGCTCTTAATTGGGCTAAGACCTGCGAATTATGGGTCTTTACAGTAAATTCTAACTAATACTACTTAATATAAAAAAAAAAAGGTCTTAAAATTTTTCGTTTTTCGGGGACCCTGTGCGGTAGCACACCTCGCACGGTCCAAAGAATGTCTGCTCTTATCTTTTTTTGCAAATAGAAAAGGACTTGGTCAGTCAATGCACAGAAAAGTGTTGAAGATACTAGTATACGTTAGTAGTGTTGTTTGTAGTGTTGCAGATGTTAGTATACACTAGTATACATTAGTAAACATTTCTATCTTTCAGTTTTAACATTTCAGTTTTAGCATAAGTTTACTTTTGGTGTTTTGGATATATTTGTAATGTGGCTTGTAGTGCAAAACCATACCTATAAATACGTATTGGCTATGAATGAAAAGCAGCAGAAACATTTCCACAAAATGCTCCCTCGTCTTCTTCTTCTTCCTTTCACTCTCGACTTCCATTGTTTCCACTGCTCCATCTCCAATGATGGATGCAGTCGATTATATCTTTAGATTCGTGATTTTAACATGGTATCAGAGCCATGCAGGATGGATCCAGAAGTAATTCTGTCTCATTAGGACAGAGACTGAGAGATTCAACTTGCGAGGTTTAGTGGTTGTACATCGATTCTTCAATTGAGGTCGATTTCATGTTTTCTTTACATTTGTAGTTTGATTTGTTTGTGTCACCTGCGATTTGCCTATTGTTTGCCTGGACTGAGTTATCCAGTTCGTGAGTTTTGTGAGTTCGTTTCACTAGTTGTGTTATCTGTTGTCGCGACTGCATTTTCTTCATTCGATCTACATTGGATCTGAGTTTTAGACTAAGTTTTTTTTTTGGAATCTTTATACACTGTATTTGCTGAGGTTATGGAGAATATCACAACAACACCTTCTGTTGTGTTAGAAGAGAGTTCAACCTCTAGTACAGATATTATTCATCACAATCATCCCTTGTTCTGAATCATCCGTCTGATGAGTCTATTGATTGAGATTCAGTTGACAGGAATGGAAAACTACACGCTGTGGAGTAGAGCTATGCAGTTAGTACTATTAACAAGGAATAAAATTGGATTTGTCGATGGATCTATAAGGCGCGACACATACGGACCTAGTCACACAAGGCAGTGGGATAGGTGCAATGCCTTGGTGATGTCTTGGATAATGAGAAGTGTAGATAAAAATCTGTTGAGTGGGATTCTGTATCGCACTAGTGCAGCTGCTGTTTGGAAGGATCTTAAGGAGAGGTTTGATAAGATCAACCTCTCAAGAGTTTTTCAACTAAAAAAGGAGTTAACAATGCTAACTCAAGGAGCCTCACCAGTATCTCAATATTACTCTAGAATGAAAGACCTATGGGACGAGATAGACTCAATTATACCACCCCCTACATGTGACTGCCTAAATCCTAGGGAATACATCACACATCTGGGAAATCAGAGATTGCTGGAGTTTCTTATGGGATTGAATGATGGATACAATCAAGCGAGGAGTCATATCCTGTTGATGTCACCCATACCTAGTGTGAACCAAGCATTTGCTATGATAGCACAAGATGAAAGCCAAAAGAATATCTCCTCTCTAGGGAGTTCTGTTGACAATTTGGCACTGACCAGCAGGGCATCATTTGGAAAAAATAGGAAGTTTGCCTTTTGTGATCACTGCCACATGAAGGGACATAGTAGAGAAGGATGCCATAAGTTGCTATACTTTTGTGATTACTGCAAGAAGCAAGGACATGTTCAGGAGAAATGCTACAAGCTGATAGGGTACCCTTCAGATTACAAAGGAAAGAATAAGGCTAATGATGTCATGGTACCTCAGGTGGAGCAGCATGTGCAGGGGTATGGAGCCAGTTATGGTGGATGTGTAGATGGTGAGATGAATCGAGAGGCGGTATGCGAAAGACCAACTCTGTTTATCAACAAAGAATAACTCCGGCAGATGATCGTAACACGCGCTCGGACAAGTTGGAAATGACGCTGTCCATGACAAACCAGACTAAGGGATCAGGTACAGATCATAGTGTTGCTGCTACAGTTTGTATGGCAGGTAACTATAATGAAGGTATTAGTAGTCCATGGATAGTTGATTCAGGAGCTACTAACCATATGGTTAAAAATAGAAGTATGATTGAGACTCCTGCTCTGGCGGTCAACAAATTCGTGACAAGTCGGCTACCAAAGGAGGCGGTGCTCAATCACACACCTGCTAGAGAGTGTAGGCGGCGAGATGTGAACTTATAAAACATGTGTTGTGTGTGCCAAGTTTTCAGTTTAACTTACTTTCAGTGTCAAAATTGACCAAGGAACTAAATTGCAGTGCTAGGTTCTTTCCTGACTTCTTTATCTGCGAGGATCTCACCTTTGGGAAGGTGAAGGAGATTGGTAGAGAAGTGGATGGCATGTATGTGCTGGACTCTACAAGAAAGCAGGGGAGATTGATGACAGCTAAGACAAATATGTCAAAGCTCAGCATAGGAGAAGTGAAGCGGCTACATGGCACGAGATTGGGACATGTACCAATGAGTGTTCTTAGGAAAATAAATGCCTTCAGTAATAGTTCTAACTTTGTGATTCAACACTGTGATGTATGCCCTATGGCAAGACAAACTAGATTGCATTTTCCTACTAGTCAGAGTATGACTATACTTCCATTTGATATGTTGCATCTTGATGTTTGGGGACCATACAAGGTTCCCACATAATGGTATGAGATTCTTTCTTTCTTACTGTGGTAGATGACTTCACTCGATGGACATGGGTATTTCTCTTGCACATTAAATCAGATGTTCCTACTATGCTCAAAGATATATGTTTACTGATTAAAACACAATTTGGTTCCAAAGTTAAATGTGTCAGGTCTGATAATGGTTCAGAATTTATAAACAGCTCCTGCAGAGATCTGTTTGCACAACTAGGTATCATACATCAGACATTCTGTCCATCTGATCCCAATGAGAATGGTATAGTTGAAAGAAGACATAGGCATATACTAGAGCTTGCTAGGGCCATAAAGTTCCAAAGCTGCCTACCTGCCAGGTTCTGGGGAGATTGTGTTGAGGCAGCTGTTTACATCATGAACAGATTGCCCTCTGTGGTTCTGGGGAACATTTCCCCATATGAGAAACTATATAAGAAGGCACATGTTCTGTCTCACCTAAGAATAGTTGGCTGTCTGTGCTATGCTACAAATCTGGTGAAAACTGATAAATTTGACACTAGAGCCATCAAGGCAGTACTACTGGGATACTCTTCTAGACAGAAGGGATATAAACTCTTAAATCTATCTAATAATGTTCTATTTGTAAGCAGGGATGTTGCCTTTTATGAGGACATCTTTCCTTTCCAGCAGAAGGAACAATCTGGAGTTGATATTAGTTTGAATCCAGAGGCAGAGGCTGATATTTTCTATCATGAACCTGATGTCAGTCAACAAACTCTTGGGAGTGTTGGATCAGAACACATTGATGTGTCTCAGGAGAGCGATGAAGAGCGAAGACCTCGGGAGGACAGCGATCACCCACAATCCGCACGGATGATCACGATAACCGAATCTCAGCCACCATTGAGGAGGTCAGACAGAAACAGGAGGCAACCTGCTTGGATGACAGATTTTGTTCAAATGTCACAAACAGGAGATATATGAGATAGACAAGAGTGTTTGTACCCTATGGCTAACAGTCTAAGCTATGCTGGACTGAATGCAAGATACAAGAGCTACATTGCAAAAATTGAACTTGAACATGAGCCAAATTCATATTCTGCTGCAGTGAAGGACACCAGATGGGTCGAGGCCATGAAGCTTGAAATGCAGGCTTTGGAGAGTAACAAGACCTGGGAAGTGACAGACCTTCCTGCTCACAAGAAGGCCATTGGGTGTAAATGGGTTTATAAGATCAAGTATAAGGCAAATGGTGAAGTGGAAAGGTTTAAAGCAAGGCTTGTGGCCAAGGGCTACAACCAAAAGGAAGGAGTTGATTATCAAGATACCTTCTCACCCGTGGCAAAAATGGTATTTGTGAGGCGGTAATTTGATGGCGACTTCAGAAGCGCACATATATCAAATGGATGTTTATAATGCATTCCTACAAGGTGACCTTAATGAGGAAGTGTACATTACCATGCCTCAAGGGTTTGACCATAAGCAATGGAAGGTATGCAAGTTAATCAAGTCACTATATGGACTAAAACAAGCTTCTCGGCAGTGGAATATCAAACTGACCACAGCTTTGCAAGCTTCAGGATTTTCTCAAAGTCAACTTGATCATTCCTTACTTACCAAGAAGGTTGATGACAAAGTAGTGGTGGTACTCATTTATGTAGATGATTTGCTCATTCTTCGAAATGATGAGACTCTTATCAAGAGACGAACCGAGCTTACAATGATTTTAGGATCAAGGACTTGGGGGTTTTGAGGTATTTCCTAGGCTTCGAATTTGCTAGGAATAGCAGTGGTATAGTGATGCACCAGAGGAAATATGCAGTTGAATTGATCTCTGATCTTGGCTTTTCTGCTGGGAAACCTGCGAGATCACCTATGGAGCTTAATGTCAGTGACACGTATTGTATGACCGTGAACTGGCGATGATTCCTCCAAAGTCAAAGATGCATTTCTCGATGATCCAGCAAGTTATCAAAGGCTTATTGGCAGATTACTCTACTTGACAAACACGGACGACATATCCTTTGTCGATTGCCTTAGTCGGTTTATCACGGCATCCAAAGGCCTCGTCTCTTGGCGGCCACGAGTAGTTCGATATCTCAAAGCAGGCCCAGTGCAGGTCTTCTTATGTCTGCTGGCAACACCACTGCTCTAACTACATATTGTGATGCTGATTGGGCTTCATGTCCTAACACAAGAAGGTCGGTCACTGGTTATTTGGTATTCTTTGGGAATTCTCTCATTTCCTGGAAATCGAAGAAGCGATCCATTTTTTCGGAGCTCGGTGAGCGAGAATATCGCGACACAGCCTGCGATTGTTGAGGTAGTTTGGCTTTCTGGATTATTCTCGACTCTAACTGTTCCTCTTACGCTTCCCATTCCGGTACACAGTGATAGTAAGTGCGCGCTTATAGATCATTGCCCGATCCTGTGTTTCATGATAGGACCAAACATATTGATATTGTTGCCCATTTTGTCAGGAAAAGTTGCAGCAAGGTGATCTCCACATTACTGTCGTTGATGAAGCGACTGTAGATGTCTCGCGAGGTTTGACGATTGGTCGGCATGATTATCTACTGTCCAAGCTAGGCTTCACAAACTTGTTCTTTGTTCCTAGCTTGAGGGGGCGTGTTGAAGATACTAGTATACGTTAGTAGTGTTGTTTGTAGTGTTACAGATGTTAGTATACACTAGTATACATTAGTAAACATTTCTATCTTTCAGTTTTAACATTTCAGTTTTAGCATAAGTTTACTTTTGGTGTTTTGGCTATATTTATAATGTGGCTTGTAGTGCAAAGTCATACCTATAAATACGTATTGGCTATGAATGAAAAACAGCAGAAACATTTCCACAAAATGCTCCCTCGTCTTCTTCTTCTTCCTTTCACTCTCGACTTCCATTGTTTTCACTGCTCCATCTCCAATGATGGATGCAGTCGATTATACCTTTAGATTCGTGATTTTAACAAAAAGTTGCTTAAATAACCCATTTAGCATTTAAGCGGATTTCTCTGAAGTAATTTGAAAGCAGATTAGCCTGGTTGAGTAACTTTTAGTGAGACCTAAGCAATTCAATGGGTGTTGAAGTAAACTATAAACATGTGATGAAGCCTCAAAATAAGATTAATTAATCTGACTTTGATAAAGTGACTCAATGCATATTTTGTCATTAAGTAACATCACGATTACAACATCCTTTCACATGTATAGTGCATTAGGTGTATAATTTAATTGTCTGATGAGTCTTCCTGAACAAGGCAAGAACGTTGACAAGAGAACCAAAAAGGTAGACCGATGATAACAACTATAAAATTTTAAACTACACAAACATCCGCTGCTTTAATTTTCCTATCAAATGTGGTTTATAATATCAACCTGTGCTCCAAATACGGTCCATGTCCACTCCACACTTCAAAGTCCAAAATTGCAAAAGCATTCACAGATTAAATTTTGTCCAAACAACGCCCATTTGAGTTTTTGTTAGGTGATTTTTACGCAAATAGTCGGTCGGATTGACTGTTTACTTTTTCTAGTTGATTGCATATATTAATTGGTTTTTATAAGCAATAAATGAATAAAATCTATTTTTTAATTTTTTGATGTTATAAAAATTATACTTAAGTTCATGCGCCGCCCGATTGAATTGTGAACAAGAAATGTTCTCACTACATAATTTGTGAAAGCATAAATTTCTATTCTTTCAAAATGTGTAGCGCTAAAATTACTTTTGCACAAATTCGTGAAGTGGAGATAAAAGTTAAATAGCTGCTCGTGCAAAGTCATCGTTTACGAACCTCTCATGTAACAATGTCCCGTGAACACATCATTATTGATCAGGGTTTGCTTTGATCGTCAAAACTTAAGATGATGTTCTTATAAGAATTTCTTAGCGAAATTAAGAATGAAATAGGCAGCCACTTACACTGTTTTAAAAGATAGTTTTGGGACTCACCCTTGGGCGGGCACTGCCAAAAAATTACGGCGCTTATGTCTTATGCGCCCGACTAAAATTACGTTTTAAACACGTCTAACTTAATTTAACTATCAAATGAAAAGGGCGAAATTGGATTTCCCCGGAATTTTCTTTTAATCATCAAAAGACGTTTTGATCCAATTAAATAACGATTTTTCTGTCCTTTTTTTTTAATGACGGGAATCATGCCGCTATTTTTTTCAAGTCGCCTGGATAAACCTCGGTGATGCGATAAGCGCGCAAACCACGCGTCGGTCAGTGCACTTAACAAAGTCGTATGTGTGGCCAAGAAGGTGTTAACAGGAAGAATTGAATTCGTGACCTTTCGATTTCACGCTCTCCTACTCCACTGCTCGAGTTAATTATAGATTGGAAAGAGAAAAGGAAAGCAGAGAGGCCCAGTAAGCATCGGATAATGGAATATTTGTACTCCTTTTACAACGCATATCTAGCACATTGAAAATAGAATAACAAGTCCGAATCGTTCAGCTTGCTGGGCGAAGGTCGAATTCGTGGCCCTAGGGTCACGGGTTCGATTCTCACTAGGACATCGCTCTCCGGGGCATATACTTGTGATTAAGCCTGGGCGCTAAAGCGCGTGGCATCTGCGGTGTGGGTTTGATTCCTCCGAGCAGTCGCAGTGAAGTCGGACCTTGTATCGTTGATCCGTTGGGTATGAGACAACGATTCTGAGTGCATCCGCGATTTACGGTGGTGGGGTCTTTGGCCGATCCATCGCCTCAGGAGTCGGCCACGGTGCTTGTGTGCAGTCTAGCGATAGGGAATGAGGTTCCGATACAGGTCATCAAAAAAAAAAAAAAAAAAAAAAAAAAAAAAAAAAAATAGAATAACAAAGAAAAGCTTCCCTCTTTTGACTTTCCTTCTTTTTCACTGTTCACAATCCTACTTCGTCCAAAACAAAGTAAAGAAAATAGTAATGAGTTATTTTTAATTCTCAAAGCTTCAAATTTCTAAAACTAACAATTAAATAATTTGAAATCAAAAGAACAAATCCCAAATTATACTTGTTGAGAGTCCCACATCGGATATGGAATAGGACATGAATTTCTTATATGGAATAGGACATGAATTTCTTATATGGAATTGGACAATCTTCACCCTACGAGTTAGCTTTTGGGGTTGAGTTAGACTCAAGATCTATTCTTTATTAGCTTTTTGGATTGAGTTAGACTCAATATCCATTCTTTACATAGTATCAGAGTCAGGTTCATTTCAATTATTTGTTCACCGATATTGGACACTTAAATTATATTATCCACGCTACAGTTAACAAGGTCTGAATGTGCGGAGAGTGTTGAGAGTTCCACATCGGATATGAAATGGAAACATGGACTCCTTATATGAACTTGAACAATCATTACCCTACAAGCTAGCTTTTGCGGTTGAGTTAGGCCCAAGATCCATTATTTACTATACTTATCAACTATTTACTTTCGGATCCTGTTAAATTTGATAAAGATATACTATGATAACTTACACGATAATCCTTATTTATGAATATACAAAGTTTTCTGAAAATTTTCTCAAGCTGTTTTAGAAAAATAAGACTACTCAGGCTTTAAGTTTTGTTAGACGGGTCGAAAAATCAACTAATATTTTGAGGGTCCTATTCTAATTCGTAAAAGTGAGCCTTTAATTGGGTTAAAACCTGCGAATTATATGTCTTTACAATAAATTCTGGCTAATACCACTTAATAAAAAATAAAAAAATGACCCTAAATTTTTTCGTTTTTTGGGGGGTCCTGTGCGATAGCACGAATTCAAAGACGGCCCTCTCAGAATTTATATAAAATATATTTAAGTTCTGTACAACATGCAAATACAATAATGTATGGTATCAAAAAGTAACCTTCTGAAGTCTCACAAATAAGCCGAAAATTAACCAATTGATAAAATATATAAATAAAAATACATGAACATTAATAACATGAAGACTTCGGGACAGTGGCGGAGCTTAGTAGAGGCGGGAGGGGGCTGTGGTCCCGCTCAAAAAAATCAATTTTTTTTTTTATATATATACCCTTCTCTCACACGTCACTCTATTTTCACGTTCTAAACAAGACATCAGCTTCCATTTTGCTATTTTGAGGTTTTGAAGTTCTATATTTTCTACTAATTCAAGAACCTTACAAGTCTCATTTTCGAGCATAGAAACCCTAAATTTTGAAATTACGATCTGAATTTTTATCTTTTATCAAAATCCTAAATATTTTTTTATTTTTCCAACGTTTTTCTAGTCTAAAATTTTCTTTTTCTGTGTGGCAGAGTTCGTGAGATTGGAAAACTTTATGTTTGATTCATCATATACGAGACTATTTTGGACTTAAGGGAGTGAAATTAACAGATTAAGGCTTTAAAAGCCGAATTTCTCTGATTTAGTTCTGTTTTCATATTTAGATGTTATTTTTTTATAATTGATTTAAGTATTTTTAGGAGTGGTACGATGGTCCAACTTAAGAAAATTGATGCATTTTTAAGAGAAAAGCTTCCAACAAAGATGAAAATTATATAGCTTCAACATCGACACTTGAAAAACACCATTTCGATGATCAAACAGTTAAACTGGATGAGCAACCTTGCAAGATTAAAAATGTCACCATGGATGAATTTGATAATTGTTTAGAATGTGACCCCGAAAAACGTCTCCAAATTTGGGAATATCCCGTGAATTGAAGAGATGAAGTTCGAAGAGTTTATCTCAATTGGGGTCCCTATCAATGCCAAATTGAAAAAAACAGGGAAAGCGAATACATATTACTTAATTGACCAGATAATCCGTCTTATCTTAACTCTTTTAATTTTTACGATTCTTCGTTAATATTTTGGGCAAGTTCCGCCACTTCTTCGGGACCTCGACGCCAAACTTACTGGTTACAAGCTAGGAGTACTACTATACAGGGCAGGCTTAGCCGACTCAACCTCCTTTATGGGTTTAATACTTTAATCTAATAAAAGTATCCACTGACAGTTTGTTAATTTTTTTGGATATACTGTTGACACCCAATTTTGACCCTTTCGTCCAGTCATTAACAATTTTAATATTAATAAATACATAAATAAGTAATTCAATAATGACATCTCAAGCATTAAAGCACTCCATAAATATTATGTCAGCATTTAACATTTTTAACAATAATAAATACGTAAACAAATATGACTTTTAATAATGGCATCGCATTATAAACATAAAGCATTAATAAATAGCACGTTCGCATTTATTATAATTTAAACTCAAGCTATTAATAAGCACCTAAAGTCATATTAAAATAATTTAAAAGCCATTTATTTGCCACTAATTAAAACTCCAACACCTAAAACTAATTAAATCTACCCAACCTATTAATAACACTCCAAGCCCAAGCCCTTATTTCCCTGTAGCCCTTTACTCTCCTCAGCGACTCATTTGAAGGAAAAAACCTAGCGACTTTAGCGTGACTGCACGTCGCCCGGTAGAGATTCTCGCCAAAGAATCCGACGAATCAGCCATAAACCGCGACACAAATCTACCCCAAATCGAAATCATAATAAAAGCTTACCATATCAATACCCGAAGATTCACACCAAATCAGCAATAAAATCATACAAAATCAGTACCCAAATCGCAGTCCAAAATCGTACCAAAAGCTTACCTAAATTGGAACCCAATTAGGACGATATAAATGCCAATCGGTTTGCACGTATAGAAGAGGGAGGAGCATAGGCAGAGGCAGGAAAACCAACAAATAACGCTAAAAAAGAAAGACCCACCGTCGCAAAATTAGGGGTAAATCGTGTCAGTCCAAATACAAAGCTTTGTTCATTTTTCTATCGCATAAGCAATACATTCCCCGAGTGAATCGACGACTTGATATGTTGCCCTGGTTCGCTGTCCGGAGAAGGTAATTTATCACCCTTTTCGTCTTAAATTTCATTTGATATTATATGTGAAGTATATGGTTGGCGCCACTGTTTGAGCACGTGTTAAATTGACATCGATGACTGATTATGCGTATTAAATTATTGTGGACTCAACATTCTCGATTTTAATTCACGTTTTGGTATTTCTGTTGTTTGGCGGACTGCGTGTTTTGTCGAGATTCGGTTTAATTGCTCCTGTTTGTTAATCTGTTTAGCTGCCTTCATAATTGATTTTTTTTACATGAAATAGGCTCAACAACTTTACACTCATAAATCTGCTGAGAAATAGTCTAAATAGCATAAGGAATTAGAGGGAACGTTGTCTTGTTGTGTCTGCTTTTACCTCGGGTCATCCGCATTATCTTCATGAATCTCTGATAAAAATAGGAAAATTAACATGGTATTAAGACATAATATGAGCCAGATGCAGTGGGCGAGTTGAAATTATGTCTAGACATCTTCTATAAAAAAAAAATGGGGCGCGCATTGATATGAGCTGATATGGATGAGTATATTGTCCATGAATGTCAAGTTGATCTTGTGTAGTTTAAGGCACCCACTCTGTTGGATAAAAAATGCAGGCTGTCTGCTAGAAGTACATATCACTGTGTCGGTTGCTAAAATTGTTCATGTTGAAACTGGTTGCTAAGTAATAGTCATGTTCTTGCTATGGTTTTATTCTCCTGCTTCCCTTAGATGGGCATTTCATCCATTCTTTATCCTGTTTAAAATGCCTACTTGACTATGTATTTGCTTCTTCATTTGCTTTTCCTTTAAATCCTGTCGATCTACTTGTATGTCTAAGTGTTTATGATTTTATTTGGAAGATTCCATG